>OY856412.1:1016153493-1017482243 GCA_963693085.1 Alisma plantago-aquatica | reverse complement strand
GATTCTCGCTTCCCCACAGAAAGTTAGCAATCTTCATTTCAATTCTATCCAAGACCGAAATAGGAATCTCACCTTGTTGTGCCCAGAAAATGAGGAGACCTTCAATAGCAGCTTTAGTCAAGGTTTTGCGCCCAGCCATAGAAGTTTTTTGTGTAGGCCATCTATTTATCATCTCATCCACTTTGTCAATGCAGTCTATAAAGTCTTTGATGTGAAGGTTGCCGCCAGCAAGAGGAAAACCCAAGTATTTGGTAGGAAAATTGCCTTTTTCAACTCCCATTGCATGTGTGAGTCTGTCCTCCATAAGGTAGCAGTTTTTTGACAAGAAAATCTGCGTTTTGTTTGTATTAACACACAACCCCGTTTGCTTCCCGAATCCGTCTAGTAATCCTTTCAGATTTCCCAAATAATCCTGTTTGGCTTCCATGAAAACAAGCACATCATCAGCAAATATTAAATGTGTCAAAACCTTCGTGCCATGTACAGTGTAAGGCTTTATTTCCTTCCTTTTTTCCACATCCTGCATCTTTCTCGTAAAATATTCCATGACAAGTACAAAAAGGAGGGGAGAAAGTAGATCACCCTGTCGCAGTTCGTTGCCGCTTTTGAAAAGACCTGCAGAAGTTCCATTCACCAGGACTGAGAAACTAGTGGTCCCAACACATTGCTTCATCCATCCAATCCATTGTTCATTAAAACCCATCTGTTGCATGATCCACCACAATTTGTCCCACCGAACACTATCATAAGCTTTGGAAATGTCCAGTTTCAGACAAGCCTTCCTACTGCCTCTCATAACGTTATAGTCCAGCAGGAATTCCCCAGCCAGGAGGGCACAATCACTAATGCTTCTACCTGTGACAAAGGCTCCTTGATTTTCAGAGATGAGAAAGGGAAGGACCATCTTAAGCCGGGCAGAAAGAATTGCTATTATTTTATACTGTACCGAGCATCATGCAATGGGCCGAAAATCAGCAAGAGATGAGGTCACCTTCTTCTTAGGAATAAGGACTAGAAAAGAGTGATTGACCTGTCTCACCATATTACCTCCTTGTAGAAACCAGTCCACGTAATCAAGCAAATCACCTTTGATTACCTCCCAGGTTTTCTTGAAGAAGAATGCATTAAAGCCATCAGGTCCCGGTGATTTATTGCTCCCAATGCTCCATACCGCATCTTTGACTTCTTGTTCATTTGTCTTCCTTGTGAGAATGTTGTTGTGAGTGCTGGTAAGTTTGAACTTCCAATCAATATCCTCCTGCTCCTCAATATTATCAAGAAAATCTTTGTTATACAATTCAGTATAGAAGTTAATTGCTTGTTCTTCAAAGTCTTCTTGCTTGTTGACCACCATGCCTTCCGCATTAATAAGTTCAGAGATAATGTTGTTTGCCTCCCTTCTTCTGACTGCAGAATGGTATAATTTAGTGTTTCGGTCCCCGTCTTCCATCCACTTCTCCTTGCTCCTTTTCCAGAAAAATTTCTCCTAAGCTTTCTTTAAGTCTTCAAGCATCTTCTTTAATTCCTTATCCTTTGCAATCAATGTCTTGTTCAGAGGATCCACCAATAATCTTTCCCTTATGTTTTTGCACTCCTGTTTTGTTTCCTTCAACATCTTTGGAATGTTTACCTTCTCCTGCACCCATTTTTTAATTGCTACTTTGGTGTTTGTCAGTTTTTTTGTGAAGACATACATGGGGTTTCCAATCACATGAGTATTCCAGCTTTGCTTTATGACATCATCATATATATATATATATATATATATATATATATATATATATATATATATATATATATATATATATGTATGGGATTAAGAGAGAAAGACTTCTCACCCCCTCTGTATGTATGTATGTATGTTTATATATATATATATATATATATATATATATATATATATATATATATATATATATATATATATATATATATATAGCCAGTTTGGGCTTGAACCGAACCTATGCTTGTTGTTGGGAAGGTGGTCTTCCCACCTCCCACCTTCCCTAGTGTACCCCCGACGCCCTTGCCTGGGGCTCGCTTCCCTCGTTACCATCCTGCTTTTTCCTTTAAGCTTGGAACCAGAAATCCGGTTCTCAAGCAGCAAATAGCGTATATGATGCTCTTGAAGTGGCCCACCCTGGCCCACTTCGAGCATCAGGGATTGCAAAAAACTCCTATACTTCGACGGAAGTCGAAGGGGAAGATGCGTTGAATTACTGACCTGCCCGAGTCGATATCGGAAAAGCAGGTATCAAAAAGCAAGGAAAGCATAGGTTCGGTCCCACCGAACCGAAAAGCATGGCATCTTCTTGTTAAAAGAAAAGGCAGCTCTGTCCGGAAGCCCTACCTGCCTTGTTTATAGAAACAAGGCTATTCTGGCTTCCTATTGTTGCCCTAACCGCTCATTTTAAACTCTGAACCCTTCCCAACCTTTCCCTGCAGCTCACCCCAGCCGTTTCATGGATATATATATATATATATATATATATATATATGTATATATATACATACATATATATATATATACATACATACATATATATATACATACATACATATATATATACATACATATATATATACATACATATATATATACATATATCGGAATTGGGTAAATTTTATTCCGAAGTCCCTAACAAAGTTAGGTCTAATTACATAGTAATCCACCTTCATTACTATACTCATGACAAGAAGAAAACTTCAACTCACTCCCTATACATTTAGTCTACTTTTGTAAACTTTACAGATCTTTTTACTTATAGCTTCTATGTTGCTCGTTTTGGAATTGTGCTTTCTATCATTCCTTTCCCTCCAAGTGTGGAAGACAGTGGCTGAGTAGAGGAGCAGTATCTTTTTCTTTCTCTGTCCGGTATCCTTCCCTAGAAGAGTAATCATCTCTCTAGGGTTACGAAGCTGAATGAGGGTTGATTCAGTACTGCTACAGACCGATTTCCATAGATTTCTGATAAATAGGCACATTTTGAAGAGATGTTCATGTGTTTCAGATCCTTCACAGAAGTAACATTTATTAATGGTTCCCGGATACCATTTCTCAACCTTATCCATTGTGGCTAGTGACTGGTTCACCACTCTGTATAAACTCATAGACCATTTAGGAACTTCATATTTGGTCCATATGTATTTGGTGCAGCTTTCTTCTCCTCTATTGCGAATCAGCTCCCAAATATCTCTGCTCAAGTCGTTCTGAATCCAGGTACCCCTATGTAAGGTGAAGTGATGCTTTATTTGTTGCCAGATCATCGTCATTCTATTAATCACCCTTGAGTAACCCTCTCTTGTGTTTGGAATGAAATCAAGACCTTTTGGATATCTTCCCTTCATCCATCTCGCCCAAGGAGAGATCCCATGATTGTAAGCGAAGATTCTTTTGACAGTAGCCCAGTTGGCTATTTCGTGTGGTGTTTTAAGACCCACACCTCCTTCCTCCTTTGGCAGTGCCAGTCTTGCATATTTCATTGGGTGGGTACCTCCAGCCCAAATAAAATTTGAGATTGTCATCTCCATTCGATCTAGGACAGCATTTGGTATTTCCCCTTGTTGTACCCAATAGATCAGCAAACCTTCTATAGCCGACTTGGTGAGGACAATTCTTCCTGCCATAGAGGTCTTGGTTATGGACCAGCGAGCTATCATGTTTTCCAGTCTATCAGTACAGTCTGCGAAGTCTTTGATCTGCAGGTTGCCTCCTGCCAAGGGAAATCCCAGATATTTGGTGGGCAAGGTGCTGCATTCAATCTCTAAGACTCCCTCAACGATTTCTTTTAGATGCATGGAATTATCCGACATGAACAGTTGCGACTTCTGTTGATTAGTGTGTAAACCTGTCTGTTTGCCGAACTTGAGAAGAAGGTTTTTGAGATTGGTTAGGTATTGAGGTTTAGCTTCAAGGAAGACCAGGACATCATCAGCAAATATTAGATGACTCCAGACCTTTGTACCATGTATTGTGTAAGTTTTAATGTCTCTCTTAGCTTCAGCTTTCTTCATCAGCTGGGTGAAGTATTCCATCAGGATCGTGAAGAGGAGCGGCGACAAGGGGTCTCCCTGTCTCAGACCATTGGAGCTTCTGAAGATACCATTGGGTGTTCCATTAATCAATACTGAAAAGCTAGGAGTGCAAACGCATTGCTTGATTATCTTTATCCAGCTATCGCTGAATCCCAACTGATTCATAATCCACCAGAGTTTTTCCCACCGAACGCTGTCAAATGCTTTTGAAACATCCAGCTTCAGGCCTATCTTCTTATGTCCTCGCTTGACTCCAAAATCAGCCATGAATTCTCCAGCAAGCAGCCCGCAGTCCGCTATACTTCTTCCTAGAATGAAAGCACCCTGCTGCTCCGAGATGAGAATAGGAAGCACCACTTTCAAACGTTCAGCGAGGATTTTGGTAAGGATTTTATAGTGAACATTGCAGCAAGCTATTGGTCTGTAATCTGTGAGCGACATTGTTGTTTTCTTCTTCGGTACAAGGACCAGGAAAGCATGGTTTACTTGTCTCAGCATTGCTCCTCCTTCCATAATCCATGTGATGCTTCGATATAAGTCATCTTTAATTATGTTCCAAGCTTCTCTATAAAAATGGGAGTTGAAACCATCTGGGCCTGGGGATTTATCTGTGCCAATGCTCCATAGAGCTTCTTTAACTTCATCTTCAGTAATAGGCCTGCAAAGGAAATTATTGTGAGTATTATTAAGTTTTGCTCGCCATTGAAGATCGTCTTCTTCCTCCAGATTATCATTCAAGGGTTTGTTGTATAGATTTGTATAAAAGTCTGTAGCTTGTATCTCGAGGTCCCGCTGACTATTCACCATTTCTCCTTCAGGTGTGATAAGTTCAGTGATTGCATTTTGAGCTTCTCTTTTCTTCATGGCATTGTGATATAGGGTAGTGTTGCGATCTCCATCTGAGATCCATTTCTGTCTACTTCGCTGCCATGTGAACTTTTCTTCAGCTGCTTTGAGATCATCCAACATCTTCTTAAGGTTAAGTTCTTCTTCAATTAGGTTGGTGTTTAGAGGCTCAGTCAGCAGAAGACTTCTTACACGGATTAGATCCTTTCTTGTTCCTTCCAGCAAATTTGGAATATTGACGTACTCCTTGGACCATATTTCAGTTTCTGTTTTAGATGCATAAGCTTCTTGGCGAATATGAACATCGGATTGCCTTCAATTTTAATTTGCCATGCTTCTTCTAGAATCTCGTTATAACCCTTCCACGAAGTCCAGAAATTCACAAAACGGAAAGGGCGAGGTTTCCTTTCTTTTTCATTAAGCTGCATAATCAGTGGAGCATGGTCGCTGATGTCGACGCTAGCTACCTTAATTTGGACAGTAGGTAGTTGATTGAGCCATGTAGTGTTGACAAGGGCTCTGTCTAGTTTACTTGCAATGCGCTTCTCAGGTTTGCCTTCATTATTCCACGTGAACACTTCTTCTCCACTCATGGGTAGTTCGCATAGATCAGCTATGTTGATTGCGTAGTTGAACGATTTTAGGATTGCCTCCTCAACTAGTCGACCTCCTTGCTTCTCTTCATGTAGTCTGACATTGTTAAAATCTCCCATTAGGATCCAAGGGTCCTTGATGGTCTTCGATAGATCGATAATATCCCTCCATAAACTCTGTCTCTATTTATGGTGATTGAAAGCATAGATTGCAGAGAAAATCATCTTCAGACCTCCTTTATTAGTGCAGATGGCAGTAATCATCTGATCCGTCTTTCTGTAGGTATTGACTTCCCAAACATTCGGATTCCATCCAAGATAGATTCGTCCTAGATCCACTTCCTCCAGATTATTTATATGTATCCAACCTTTCGGAAAGACAGTGTCTGTATACTTTGAATTGCATCTCTTTATTTTGGTTTCAATAATTGCAGCTAAAGAAACTCCACTGGAGCTAATCCAGTTCCTGACCTCCCTTCTCTTTGTAATCTTGTTGATTCCTTTAACGTTCCAGGAGAGAACAGACATTAAGTCTTTTTGTTGTTCCTCGTTCGCCTTGTGGGCTCCTTTTCTTTTCCTTTCTCGCCTCCTTTAGATTTCAGTTGGCTTCCTTTTTCCTTTTGAGAAGTTTGCGGGGTTTTATCTGCCTCTTTGGATGCTATTATTTCTTCTTCTTCATGGTCTGAATCACTCAGCACACTGTAAGGATTTGCGTCCGGGTTTGGGATTTCTCCTTCTTCCGTCTCCTTGGCAGCTTCTTTATTTGTGGCAGTGGGCTTCCAGACCTTCTTAGGGACTTGGAATCCGTCACTGGACTCCTTCTCCTTCCCCTTATCTTTCTCGCCTTTAGGGCAATCTTCAGTTCCATGGCCAAAAGCACAGCAATGGGAACACTTCTTTGGTAGGTATTCATAATTTATAGAGAAGGATATCTCCTGCTTTCCCGAGATATTAACCCAGACCTTATCCGGAGTTTCTTCTTCTGCTTCGATCTCGACTAGGACTCTTGCTTCGTATGCACCAGATGTCTCCATGGATCTAGTCTCCACGTGCAAGACTTTCCCCACACCTGAGGCAACTGTGCCTGCAGCCTTTCTCGTCCATGTCTTCCCGTTTGAAGGGATGCGGATCCAAATAGGGATGGTAGCCATGTCGTCCTTTATTAGTTCATCACCATAGGCATAGTGCTTTGCGACAACAAGATGACTGTCAAACCAGCGCAGACCACTATTCAGGCAAGCTTTTTTGTCATCTGCGTTGGAGAACCTGATTAAAAAGAATCCTTTTTCCTTTGATAGAAGATCAAAGTCTCCTTTAGGGTTCCAAACCCTACGAATCCAGGCTTGGAGATGTGGAAAAAATGGTCTTTTTCCCATGACGTAGATAGATACAGAGAATTCCCAGACATCTTTCATGTGTCCGTATTCTTCTGCATCCAGATCCACGATCACCTTGCCGTCCTTCTTCTTTGGTTTAGGAAAACTCAAAGTTTCCTTCTCTTGTGCAGGGGTTCTCTTCACGACATCGATCCAAAGTTTCCTCTGTTTGGCGTCGTTCTTCTCAGGGTTTTCTAAGGTAGGGTTTGTTGATGGTTGGAAGGGTTGGGTTGTGGGCGGGGTGTTGGGTGAGGCGTTTGGTGGGGTGGATGGATTGGCCTGCCTCGAGGAGGACGCCATGATCGCCGGTCCTTCTCAGGATCGCCCTGGCTGTCGCCAGAGGAACCCTAGGAGACGGAGGGGGCGGGGTTGTGTTCATTACAGTGTTATATATATACATATATATATGTATCTATGTATGTATATATATATATATATATATATATGTATATATATTTATATATATAGATATATATGTATATATATATATACATACATATATATAAATATATATATACATACATATATATACATATATATACATACATATATATATATATATACATATATATATATGTATATATATATATGTATATATATATATATATATATATATATATATATATATACATACATATATATATATACACACACACACACACACATATATATATATATAGATATATACATACATATATATACATATACATAATATATAAATAAATATATATATATATACATATGCATACATATATATATACATATATATACATATACAAACATATATATATATATAAATAGACATATATATACATATACATATACATACACACACATATATGTATATATATATATATATATATATATATATATGGTTCATCTTTAATACCTGTGCATTTAACTATCCACTCCATAGACTATTACTTTTTTGGATTTTTTATTTTAAATGTATATTGGGTTACATTATCTTCCAAATTATTACCTCGTCTGCATAGTAGTTATATTTGTAAGAATCTACACTTACATATTTATTCTATAATTTTTATTGTGTGTTCTATCTGGTTTTACTTTTTTGTCGAATAGCTATTTTTTTGACAACATAGTTCCATTTTTATTCATATAATTACTTTTATGACCAAATAGTTATTTATGTATGCTAGGGTAGCAAAATTTCATTACCTGCATGAGTTGGATATGAACCCCCGTATATATATATATATATATATATATATATATATATATATATATATATATATATATATATATATATATATATATATATATATATATATATATATACATATATATATAATTTATATATATATGTATTATTATATATATATTGATATATACATATAAATAAATATACATATCCATATATACATATATATAAATAGAGAGAGAGATAGAGATAGAGAGAGAAATAGAGGGAGAGATGGAGAGAATAGGGGGTTATATAGTGTTGTTGGTTGTCCCCCATATGGTATGTAATTTTTTTTGTATTTTTAGCAAATTTAATGGGAAGATGTATAAAAATTGGGACAAAAAATACTTATTTGGAAACAGTAAAATAGTCAATGTATTGCATTCCTTTGTTTGATTTATTTAATCATGCAATAAATGGGTACGTGCCCGCACCCCACCCGTTCAACAAACTCAATGGTTGAGCATCTGTCCATATCTAAAAATAGGATGTGGAGAGGTTGATTTCTTCCACAACTATTGTAGGCAAATTCTTGTGTGCAGAAGGTATGGTAACGACCAATATAGTTGTCCAAAAAGAGGTAGAGGTGAGATGGGAGAAAATGTAGCATATGAGGTAGATATGGCAGGATCATTTGATAGAGTTTAGTGTTGTTAAATGGAGGGTGTTGTCACAGAAACATTTATTACCCAAATACTAACTCTAAATGACTAGAAAGCCAATGGAGATATGAGCTAGGTGTATGTCTCGAGCATGGTATTTATCAAAGCACAAATGCAGAAGCGTAAAAGCTTAGCATACATGAAAAAAAACAATATAAAGCACCAACATAATTTTAACATTCAATAAGTATATTACAAGAAATATTATTTATTAGATAATTTCAGTTACTAATTGATAGTCAAATTATACAAGTATGCTCATGAGCACTAGCTAGGATCTTACAATAAGTACACTTGAACATATGATCACAAGCCATCAAGTCCCAAGATATTCTTGAACCTAAAACATATGTGAAATAAGTCGGTCAACACACAAGGTGTTGAGTAAAAGGCAGATAAATATATATATATATATATATATATATATATATATGTGTATATATATATGTATATATATGTGTGTGTGTATAAATAAATAAATAAATAAATATATATATATATAATCTTTACATAGCTTGAAAGAATTTTAGAAGTAAACAACCAAGAATAAATGTGTTAGGAGCTTAGAAAATAGAGAACCCATGTTTCAGTCAATTTACTCTAGTTATACCAGCAATATCATTTATCATAAGGCCTTTGACCAACTTCCCATTGGAAGGGTCCTTGTGGGTGCTCAAGATTAGCTAACCCTATTTCTATGTGAGGGACCTCAAATGACTGAAGTCGTTGAGAAAAACCATCTTTGTAAATGTAGTCTTCCCTATCTTGACTAATCAAGTAAGACACCCAGGCTTGTATCCTTAACCTGAGACTATCAGTAGGTGCGCAAGGTTTGTACAATGGAGATCTATATTATGTATTGAAGTTATAAACTCAACAAGACAAAGCATCAAGTATAATATTGCAGTGCTGCATGGCAATATTTTCAAGTAAACAAGCATACATACATATCAAGGTTCAAGCAAGAAAACCATAATTATATAATTATTGAAGGCCCATACCTTCTATGCATGTTTCTTAAATTATCCTTGACCATTTAGATCATATTCATCACTTGATTAAGAACATGATTACATGCATGCATTTGATTCTCATTATAATCATATATAGCTCCGTGTTATGGTTACTTAGTTATTGAGCATAGTACCATCATTTCTGATATTATTATCTTATAATCAAAATTCTAGATTGTCTATTCTGGGTTGTCCTTATTATGTTGAATACCATAATTCAAAGCTGCTTTATATGAAATAACTCTAATTTAGATACATAAATAAGATTTGGGTTTTTGTGTCAGATTAGGGGCCATTATTGTATATAATGAATTAGGTTCATCATCTATTGTTTAAGATACTTATATGTTGTTAGTATTAAACACTATGTGATTTATTGATTACTAACATATATATATATATATATATATATATATATATATATATATATATATATATATATATATTATTGTATTTCATTTAGGTTTATTAAGTCCATGACTTGTATGTGACAATGATATGTTTAGAGAAGGAGTTCATTATAAGGTTTATGGTAAATTTTCATATTTTATGACACTTTATCTATTTTCTAAAATTAAAATAATTTTATAGCAAGTAAATGCATTTCAAAATAAAAGAGCGCAAAGTTTTCAATATTATTCAAATCAGATTTCATACATGTATCCCAAATACTTATGAGGTTCTAGGATAATTTTCTAAAAAAATTATATCAATCATAAGTTTTAGTCTAAAACTTTCATATTTTTTAGAGTAAAAACCATGTTAAAACGAGAATCAAAAGGCTGATATGAGTTTTTCATGTGAAACTAGCTAAATTTTTTGAGTTCATGGGTACAATTTGAGCATTTTGCAGCTATGGAATCCATTATCAAAATCTTGGTATTTATCATGGCTGGTGGACCTGACCTTGGGAGACCCAGATATAGGCATCCTTGAAAGGGGGGATCACAAAGACAACTTGGTCGGGTTCCAAGGAGAAGATGCTAACCCTAATTTCACCCATTTTGCCTTTTCCTCTTGTGCTCAACATCATGAAGCAATTTGTGACCCCGTACTAAGGAATGTGGAGTGCTACTTAGAGTAGCATGATCAACATGCTCCCTATCACCCAACAAGATTCTTTTGTAGATTCCAAGGATGGATCATGATCCTCTGGCATATCCCTTGCACTGATGGCCTACCCTCACAAATGTGATAGGGTTAAATCTATGGGGCAATGAAGTGTCAGTTAAGGGATTCCAGCTCTGGGAGGGGGTCCTCTACTAGTGGGGAGATTCACCCCAAAACCTTTCCACAATCCAAAAGTGGGTCGAGCGGGCCTGAATGGGTTTATGGCCAAAAATTACCATGGAAGAGCATGAAGATTTCTCCTAAGCTCCACATTCTTGGACTTTGAACCTGAGTTTCAAAACAAGAGGCCAAGCTTCAAAACTCTACAATAACATCAAAAATAGGAAGGAAATGAGAGTTGAGCTATGTCAAACTTAAACTAAGGTGTGTCACTGATGGGGTTCTTCATGCTGTTGGACGCTATCACTAGATCAACCATACACTGAGGAGGGAAGGTCCATATCTATTGAGTATCTTTTACTGATCATGCCCTCCAAAACTCTATTTTGAACCTAGTTTCACTCAATGTTGTAGATGCATTGTTGGAAAAGATGAGTGAGAGTGTGTGTTCCACCATTCAATTTTGTTGGTGTTGGATAGATCTGGAGGCATGCCAGATATCAAAAACTCACCCCATACTCATAACAACCTAGTAGGTGATGCTCATGGCATGGTCTTAGTGTCTCATAGACACCATGCTCTGTTGAAAATGGAGGAAAGTGATGACATTGAAGTTGTCACATCTTTCCAAATGATATAAGGTGTTATGTTAAAGATAAATCATGATTGATAACCAAGTGGTATGTACATGTGACATTATATCTAATTGAACTTGTATTTAAATTATATGAATCCTTAGTCATTACATCAAAGTTCATACATCAACATTTTCCAAGAGGTTCTAGGAATATGTTGAAATTTTAACCCTAACTATACAATTAGTTTTTCTCACTCTTAGGTAGGTTTGAACCACCTATAATATTATTTGAGATGTTGAACAAGTACTTCAATGATATCATTATCATGCTCACCAAATCAAAACTAATCATCTCAATAAATTCCAATGCATAAAAGTACCTCGGAATGAACATTGAGATCATGAAATCAAGGCATGTTGACTATATCATATCAACCAAAGAAAATCGATCACTCAAACACAATAAAGCATCAAATCATATTATTCTAAAAACATGTTTTTACAATCTTCTTAACTTGGAATTAACTCAAATAGATCATTCATGATCCTAAAAAACCTATGTTGGATATCAAACTCTTAAAATCAGGATCGTCGCATCCACCCCACCTTATATAGAATTACGTCTTTTAAATTCAACTAATATTTTACTCACGATGACATAGCACAATTTCTATTGAATTTCAGCTATTATTTCTAGGTTCCAAGGCATCCATATTTATGGGATTCACTCCTAGGTTTTCATCTTAAAATTTTCAAGCATCTAAGAATACCCATACCAACTTACAAATATTGAAGGATCACTTAGTGTCTTGTCAATAACATGACACCCTTTTAACATTAGGATTTATATATTTCATTCACTTAAGAATTAGGGCTTTGTTTGTACATACAATGTCGAAGATCGGTCTTTAATATTTATGGCATTAATTATTTCAAAGAACAAATTCATTATCATAACTTATAGTTAACATAAACATCATAATTATATGTAATTCTTGAGCTGATTTACTTACATGGTTAGTTTTTTCCAAAAATCTATGTGCTATCAAAAATCATTTTTTTAGTTTTCCATTGGTTGGGGGAGGGGTTAAGCATGTATACATCATAATCATTTAAATTTTGATCTAAGGGCATCTTGATTTCAATCTCATGATTTCAAACTTAAATTTTTAATGTGTTGCATAGGTTCATATTAGGTCAAGCACATAAGAGTGACTTACCATACATATATCAAGTTTAAAACTCCAGTAATATTGTTCATGTATCATACATCATTTGAGGAGCAACATTATAATCAACATCAACATTTCATAAGTATCACACTTGTAGCTAAAAAGAGCTTCCCAAGTGTGAGCTACTAAAGCTAATGCCTACATGTTCTAAGGCATGCTAACTACATAAGATTACCCATATCAAACTTTATCCAACTTCATAAACCAAGGAAACCACTAGATTTGTTCACCAAAAATCACTAACCCAAGTATCAGGCTCATCATGGTGATCACACGTCATATACATTATCTAGGGTTTTGATACATCTTCTCACCTACATGGGAAACAACATATCTTTAAATGCATCTTTCTATAAGGTTAGATCTTTTCATAGGAAGTCTAGTGTTCAAAATCATCAAAGGAAGCACAATCTAGGTGTCTCAAATCATAAACTTAGAAATAGCTTATCTAGGGCTCATCATCAAGTATCTTATCATGCACATATTTTCAAATTTCATATGTTTTATAGGTAATGTACTCTAACCTTCTCCCATGTCAGGTTCACCACATCAATAATTCACACATTTTGTATGTCTCAAGCTAGAGTCCCACCTTTGTAAAGATATTGAGGTCTAGGTTGGTCCTAAACCATGTCTCACTAACCATATTGCAACACATACAAACTACACACAAGCAATAATGTCAACCCACTAGCTATGTGTAGCATATCAAAGAAGTCACATATACCATACATGGTTGTATATTAGATAGAGTTTCATGGTAAAAACTCATATCATTTCACATAACATACTTAATCCTATAAGAACAAATTTGGGTCATCTTGAAGCAAACTAATATCATTATCACCCAGCTTAGATCATCTAGGCTACCTACTAGCCTAACTTTTATCATGTCTCTAGGCAACTCCAGAGACTACAAATATCATCTAAACACTCCCATCTAGATTAACTTTACACCTCTTTCTCATAGGTTGCATGGGTACTCACTACCTTTCTATTTGTGGTAACATTTTCATATGTAGATATATGTATACTTGAAATAACCTTTCTCCAATGTTTAAACATGTGACAGATAGCCAACATACTCCTTCTGAATGAAATTGAATCCAAAACAAGTTACCACACTCATTTGGAAACCTGGTACCATGACACGTAGAGAACTGGTGCGGTTTTTCATGCATGTGTGATATTTCAAATTTATAAGTCCCCAAACAAGGTTCACTCACAACACTCAAATATCCCCCCACAAGCACACGAGGTCAAGTTATAGTATAGATGACATGCAAGCAAAGGGGGTCGATCCAGAGGGAGAGAGGGGGCACTAGATCTAGGTTTGTGTTAGCTACATTCCTAAAGTGAATAGTAGGGTTGAAGGGTTTAAAAGTGGGTTTGGTTTGATTACACTAAGCAAGAAGGAAAGCAAAGGCAATATGAAAGCTAGATTACCAAAAACTAGATTATCCTAGGCAAGTTAGGTCTAAGAGACTACATTGAACAATCAACTAAATAAGAGCAATATCATGTACACTACTCTAGGAAGGAAATTAGCAACTAAGAACTAAGCTAAACACTAGAGCAAGCAAGAATCTAGGTGAACCCTAAGTAACATGACTAAGAAATTAGCTAGAGTGAACAAAGACAATAAGCTAAACTAGCATTAACATGATAAGATGACAAGTTAGGTTTTAAGCAATGGATTGGATAGGTGGGCTTGGGAATGTGATTTGATATTTATTGGGGGAAGGTGATCATAGCATGCAAATCTCACATTTCAATCTAGATTACCAAACCAAACAACAAGGCAAGTTCTATTAGAACAAACCTTATACTACTAGTTGGAGAACTAGGGTTAGGTGTAATTCTAGTAGGACTTGTCAAATCTAGGTTTCTAAGGTAAGCGATATTAGGGAAATTGAGAGCCAAGGGTAGAAATGGGTGTAGAGATGAGGGTATTTCACCTCACGTTACTTGTCATCTAACCTTTAGGAAGATCTAGGCAATTGCACCAATTACACTTACACTAGCTACTTAGATCTCACACTCACATGTAGAAGAAGGGAGATGCATGTAGGAACAAAGGGATCTAGCTATGGATCCACTAATTGTACCTAGGAGCCATTCCTAAGATTGCTACATACATTTCAATTTCCCCTTGAAGCTATGTGTCATCGAGCATCACAAAGCAAACAATCTATGTTAAAAGCACAAACCACATGCAATATAATGGGAAATGAGATAGAAGCAAAGGTAATCATCATAGAATGAAATTATGTTCATTAAAAATTATTTTCCCCCAACATGGTATCAAAGTCAGATTTTAACCCCAAATAGCCCACCACTAGGGGCTCAGCTAGACATGCTCAAAGAAAAGATAAAACAAATGAGAAGAAGGGGATATGACTACATGGAGCTCGAAGTAGATCCTTCTCCCTCACCTCCTAGATATTTTAGAGCGACCTCCCTCCTCCAAGGTGGATGATGGGCATGGAAATGAAGGGGATTATGGTTGAAAACCTAGAAAACTAGGTTTCTATGGTGAAAATATTGGATGGAGAGCATAAATACAAGGGGAGTACAATGATTGCTCAAGAGTGGGTGGAGAGGAATAATGGCAACTAACCTATTGATGTGTCTTCCACCCATGTATATATAGGTGGTGGTGGAAGCACTAGGATAAGTAGGGGCATTGTTGGAAAAATGGTACAAAAAATGCTAGGGTTTAGGTGGTAGCACGGCAGTACTGGGCAACATGACCGTGGTGGGTAGGGGTAGGAACGACCGTGGTTGTGTGGAACAATCATTGTGAGAAAGTGGAAAAGTCCCATGTTGAGGTGGTGAAATGGAGGCTGGTAGAATGGCTATGCTGGGCAACATGGCCGTGGTGGAGGCTAGGTAGAATGGTCATGTTGGGTAGCACAGTCGTGGCAAGTGAGTTGTAGGTGAGTCGTTCCCTTCAGCATGCCCGTTTAGACTTCAGCTAGCATGACCATTTTGGGGGCTTCATGGCATGATCATGCTGGGTAGCACAATTGTGGTGGCGATGTTGTTGTATCTTACAAGTTTGAGATTTTCCGTGTAACTTTTACATTGTCCAACACAACCATTCCTTGGCACCACGGTCGTGATGGGATCTTTCGTGGAAAAATCAACTTGAATCTTCATGATCAATGGACTTCTTTTCTTGATGTTGACCTCTAGCCATTAGGGGTAGGTTGAGGGAGATTTGGGGTCTTCTTTGGACCCCTCCATGAGTGGAGGACTCCTAGAACTCCTTCCTTCTCTCTCATCCATCCAAACCATGGTCCAAGTACCTGAATAGCATGTAAAGATCATCCATAAGTGAATTTGACAACAATATGCATATTGGAGAATTTAACTTGCATTATACTATGTTTAGATGTGATTGAGATACAAAAAGGCACAAGATGAAGCTATAAAATAGGGCTGCATCACCACCCCAAACTTGAAACATACTTGTCCTCAAGTATGCTCCAACTTAATCTCTCTCTTCAATTTTCTTTCAATAAACAAGAATGATAAATTCATTACAAAAGATGGTTATTGACTAAATGGTCTTAAAAGTGACTAAGTGCATGTGTTCCACCTCTCTCCTCTCCTCTATCACATAACAATCATGAAATGAGCACTAAGAATACAAACTTCAAATATAGAGCATAGAATACGCAAGCTTTCCATATGTCCTTCATGTGATTATGGGTAAACTATTTCATGTTGGAGTTAATCAATGATGACTGGGAGTGTTGTTTCACTTTCATACATTCAATTTTATGCCTCCAACCACACCAAATGACCCACATGGCTGTAGAAAGGGTAAAGTGAGCTAGATTTGATGTTTTCTAGCTCAATGGGTATGAAAATATAATAAAGGATTGTGGTAAGATTCTGGAGTGCTTTTACACACTCATTTTTCTTTATTTAGGTGCTCTTAAACAGGAGCATCTTTTTATTTTATTTTTGCCTTTTCTTTACTTCTTTTCTTTTCTTTTACCCTTGGTGTAGATAGGGCATATGGTGGATAGAGTGAAGCGGGTTGATGTGGATATGGCCACCCCAAACTTTTAGTGGTGGCCAAGGCTAGATATGTGCACTAAGGCATCCTTTCATGAGGTGGAGAGGTATGAAGATGGTGAAAGAAGAGTCGGGTCAAAGAGGGGTCATTGGTGTAGTCCTCAACATAAAATCTCATGCATGAAAACTAATCCACCACTTCATCAAATGATATCACACCACATGATTGAACAACATGAGATTCACATTTATATCATGCGATTCCATAGGCTCAAAGCATTCATAGCTTGCTCAAATCAAAATTCAGCCAAAACATTCACAAACTTGAGAGAGGTGATTCATATGTAAAAAGTCAACAATCAAGACCATATAGAAATAAACTCTAATAAAATAGCATGCATTTTTAAAAGACTAAAATTTTCATTTCAAATAGCAGAGATTAAGTTAAAACATACTTTTAGGCAAGAACATTCAAGTTTGGGCAAAATTGGCCAAAATGGTGCAACAAATCCTAATTAAAACACACACAAAATTACCAAAATCTACATGAGATTGAAATGCATGACATGGATGAACACAAATTTTGAAAAAATACAAAAAAAATATGAAATTAAACTACATGCATGCGTGGATGCTAGCAGACACACAATGTTAGGATAGACAAGTATGAAAGTTAGTAAAATTGTTTGATCATATTGCAAAAATTTAGCACAAGGTACATAGATAAAAATGTGGTGAAAGAAGGGCTTACCGCCCTACCACCCCAAACTTTGAAATCATGATGTCCTCAGTGTCAAATAGAAGTTTAGAATAATAGGGTAAAGGGCATGGAGTCATAGAAGACAACCACCAAGAGATGGTGTGATCAATGTAGCACCAGGTGAGTAGGGCAGGACCACCACGGTCGTGCTAAGCAACATGGTTGTTCTGTCTTGCCGGTCACACGGCCGTTCTAAACTCCTTCCTGTAGCCTTTACCATTTTTCAATGTTCTTTTCAACTTTGATCTTCTCCTTGGCTAGACCCTTTGTGCATCACATTTTCTTCCTTGTACCTGTACTAACATGATTCACAAATAGAAAAACTATCAAGTATAGTGTGTGTGTGTGCTTTTGGGAAAAAATGAAATTGTGATAAAATAGCAAGGTTTGAGAATCTCAAACCACATGGGTAGCCTCCCACTAGTGCTAAATTTATAGCCTTCAACCGGGCTTATTTCTTTCTTCACTAAGTGTTGACACCCACGGTGTCTCCTTTCTCTTCCATAGTGATCCTTTCTAGTGTTCTGACGATATGGGCTTCATCCCAAGGAGTGTACATTGATTGGAAATAAGGACTTGATCTCCACTATTCTAGAGGGTCATAGTAGCCTAGACTAGCATCAAAATCTTCTTCACCCAGTCGATACCTTTCTTCGTCAATGAATATAAAGAAGTCAAAAATTTTGCTTCTATGCATGACCATCTGAGTGCTTGTACGCACATTAATCTTTGAACCCACGGTGGAGAAGAAGGGTCTCCCTGATATGAGGTATTCCTTTCCATCAATAGGGCCAGAATCCATGATCAGAAACTTAATTAGGACTGTGATGTTTATCCTTTGATCCAATGCTACTATCTCATTTAGTCAATAACCATCTTTTTCAATGAATTTATCATTCTTGTTTATTGAAAGAAAATTGAAGAGAGAGATTAAGTTGGAGCATACTTGAGGACAAGTATGTTTCATGTTTGGGGTGGTGATGCAGCCCTACTTTAGAGCTTCATCTTGTGCCTTTTTGTATCTCAGTCACATATAAACATAGTAGAATGCAAGTTAAATTCCCCAATATGCATATTATTGTCAAATTCACTTATGGACGTTCTTTGCATGCTATTCAGGTACTTGGACCATTTTTTGGATGGATGAGAGAGAAGGAAGGAGTTCTAGGAGTCCTCCACTCATGGAGGGGTCCATAGAAGACCCCAAAGCTCCCTCAACCTACCCTTAATGGCCAGAGGTCGACATCAAGCAAAGAAGTCCATTGATCATGAAGATTCAAGTTTACTTTGCCACGGAAGATCCCATCACGGCCGTGGTGCCAAGGAACGGCCGTGTTGGCCAATGTCAAAGTTACAGAGAAAATCTCAAAATTGTAAGATACAACAACATCGCCACCACGGTCGTGCTACCCTTCTTCTCATATGAGGGAGATCCTTCTACTCCATAGTGGGTGCAAAGATTAATGTGCGTACAAACACTCGAATGGTCATGCACAGTAGGAGAAATTTTGACTTCTTTATATTCACTGAGGAACAAAGGTACCAACTGGGTGAAGAAGATTTTGGTCATGGGTTGAGACGTGTGCCTCCCCTCTTAATGGTTGGTAAGTGAGAGAGAGATTTTATCAAGACTTTGTTCAAGGAGACAAATGTTTTATCCTTGAGAGGACACCTCTCTTCTTCAAACTTGGAATTATGCTTGGGACCATGGTATTTCCTTCGATGCCGTTGCCCCTCCTCATTTTTTTGTTTCCATGAGAAATTTGGATGATTTCTCCACTCGATAGTATATGTGTTGGACATTGGTCCTTGGTTGTTATGGTTGCCAAAAGCATGCAAAACGTGCACTTCTTCATCTACAACATCAAGTGCCAAAGTGGATTGACTAAAGGAACCTCCAGCCTGGTTCTTCATCATGTTCATCATATCTGCCATCATTTACATCATGTCGGGGTTGGCTTTAGTCCATGCTGGAACTACGGGAGGAGGTGGAGGAGTGTAGTTTTTGTCACAGTACCCCCCTTTACTTGAGGCTCAGTGGCGAGAATTCTCAGCAAGATGCTCGAACAAGGGCCAAGATTCCTCAGGTTGCTTTTCCATGAAGGTGCCTCCACATGATGAATCAACATTGTTTTGGGTGAATTCCAATAGCCCAGTGTAGAAAGCTTGAACCAGCCCCCATAGAGGTACTTCATGATGTGGTCAGTCACAGAGGAGCTTTCAAAATCATTCCCAAGCTTCGTGAAATGGTCATTCTCTTATTGTGTGAAGGAAGTGATGCATCTTCGCATCGGGGTCAACTTGGAGATTGGGTAGAAATTCTTGAGGAACTCATTCTTCACCACATTCCATGTCAACAACTCGGGAATGGCCATGTACCATTCATTGGCCTTTTCTTTTAGAGAGAATGGGAAGAGGGTCCTATGGATGGAGTCATCGGTGGCAGTGGGGATGCGGAAAGTGGAACAAGTTTCAAGGAAGGTGTCAATATGGTGGTAGGGTTGTTCATTCTCCATCCCATAGTAGGTAGGTAGGAGTCCAAGAAGTGTGGGTGGAATGGAGAATTGTTGGCCCGACATTTAGTCAACAAGGGTGGTATTGGGGAATTGTAGTTCCCCGAAATGAAATACTCATGGAGGGGGTGGTTGGGTTGTGGTTGTGCATCTCCATGAGGTTTGTACCATGTCGGCTGATTGGTGCTGTTTTTGGTAGAGTTGACGTCTCCTCCTACCTATCTTGAGGTCGTATAACACCAAGTTAGTACAAGTCGAACGCGTATGACTCATGCACAGTTGTCACCTATACAATGCACAAATAAGCAACAAAAACCAAGTCAGAATGACAATATGCAAAAGCGAACAAAGAACAAAGAATAGCAATGATGAGGGCAGTAAGAAAGGCTAAGCTACACTAAATAGCTAGGCCAAGTGCCTCTATCCATGGAAATGGTGCTAGAAATCTTGGTGTGGTTTTCCAAGCATGTGTGATCTTTCAAATTTATAAGTCCCCAAACAAGGTTCACTCACAACACTAAAATATGCTCCTGCAAGCGCACGGGGTCATGTTATAGTATATATGAGAGGAAAGCAAAGGGGGTCGATCCACATGGAGAGAGGGGGCACTAGAGCTAAGTTTGTGTTAGCTACATTCCTAAAGAAGAGATTACGGTTGAAGGGTTTAAAACTAGATTACACTAAGCTAGTATGAAAACAAAGGCAATATGAAAGCTAGATACCAAAAACTAGATTATCCTAGGGAAGTTAGGCCTAAGAGACTAGATTAAACAATAAACTAAACAAGAGCAAAATGATCTACACTACTCTAGCAAGGCAATTAGCAACTAAGAACTAAGCTAAACACTAGAGCAAACAAGAATCTAGGTTAACCCTAAGTAACAAGACTAAGAAATTAGCTAGAGTGAATGAAGACAATTAACATAAACTAGCATTAACAAGCTAAGATGAAAAGTTACTTGGAGGAAACCCCTGGGCATATTACTAAATGAGACAGTAGCATTGGATCAAAGGATAAACATTGCAGACCTAATTGAGTTTATGATCATGGATTGTATCCCTATTGATGGAAAGGAATACCTCATAACAGGGAGACCCTTCTTCTCCACCGTGGGTGCAAAGATTAATGTGCATACAAGCACTCAGATAGTCATGCATCGAAGGAGAAATTTTGACTTCTTTATATTCACTGAGGAAGAAAGATACTGACTGGGTGAAGAATATTTTGGTGATAGTCTAGGCTACTATGACCCTCTAGAATAGTAGAGATCAAGTCCTTTTTTCCAATCGATGTACACTCCTTGGGATGAATCCCATGTCGTCAGAACTCTAGAAAGGTTCACTATGGAAGAGAAAGGAGGCACTGTGAGTGTCAACACTTAGTGAAGAAAGAAACAAGCCCAGTTGAAGGATATAAATTTAGCACTAGTGGGAGGCAACCCACGTGGTTTGAGATTCTCAAACCTTATTATTTTATCACACTTTCATTTTTTTCCCAAAAACACACACACACACTATACTTGATAGTTTTTCTATTTGTGAATCATGTTAGTACATGTACAAGGAAGAAAAGGTGATGCACAAAGGGTCTATCCAAGGAGAAGATCAAAGTTGAAAAGAACATTGAAACATGGTGAAAGATACATGAAGGAGTTTAGAACGACCGTGCCACACAACACGGCCATGTAGCCGGCAAGACAGAACAATCGTGTTTCTTAGCACAGTCGTGGTGGTCCTGTCCTACTCACCTGGTGCTACTTTGATCACACCATCTCTTGGTGGTTGTCTTCTGTGACTCCATGCCCTTTACCCTATCATTCTAAACTTCTATTTCATGTTGAGGACATCATGATTTAAAAGTTTGGGGTGGTATGGCGGTAAGCCCTTCTTTCACCACCTTTTTATCTATGTACCTTGTGCTAAATTTTTGCAATATGATCAAACAATTTTACTAACTTTCATACTTGTCTATCCTGACCTTGAGTGTATGCTAGCATCCACTCATGAATGTAGTTTAATTTCATACTTTTTTTTGTAATTTTTCAAAATTTCTGTTCCTCCATGTCATGCATTGCATTCTCATGTAGATTTTGGTAATTTTTGTGTGTGTTTTAATTAGGATTTGCTGCACCACTTTGGCCAATTTTGCCCAAACTTGAATGTTCTTGCTTAAAAGCATGCTTTAACTCAATCTCCGCTATTTGAAATGAAACTTTTAGTATTTGAAAAATGCATGCCATTTTATTAGAGTTTATTTCTATATGGTCTTGATTGTTGACCTTTTACATATGAATCACCTCTCTCAAGCTTGTGAATGTTTTGGTTGAATTGTGATTTGAGCAAGCTATGAACGCTTAGAGCCTATGGAATCACATGATATAAATGTGAATCTCATGTTGTTCAATCATGTGATGTGATATCATTTGATGAAGTGGTGGATTAGTTTTCATGCAGGAGATCTTATGTTGAGGACTACACCAATGACCCCTCTTTGACCCGACTCTTCTTTCACCATCTTCATACCTCTCCACCTCATGAAAGGATGCCTTAGTGCACATATCTAGCCTTGGACACCCCCAAAAGTTTGGAGTGGCCATATCCACATCTCTCCGCTTCATTCTATCCACCATATGTCCTATATACACCAAGGGTAAAAGAAAAGAAAAAGCAAAAAGAAAATAAAAAGATGCTCATGTTTAAGAGAACCTAAATAAAGAAAAGATGAGTGTGTAAAAGCACTCCAAAATCTTACTGCAATCCTTTATTCTATTTTCATACCCATTGAGCTAGAAAACATCAAATCTAGCTCACTTTACCCTTTCTACAACCATGTGGGTCATTTGGTGTGGTTGGAGGCATAAGATTGAATGCATGAAAGTGAAACAACACCCCTAGTCATAATGGATTAATGCCAACATGAAATAGTTTACCCATAATAACATGAAGGACATAGGGAAAGCTTGTGTATTCTATGCTCTATATTTGAAGTTTGTATGCACAATGCTCATTTCATGATTGGTATGTGATAGAGGAGAGGAGAGAGGTGGAACACATGCACTTAGTCACTTTTAAGACCATTTAGGTGGGTGGAGAGAATAAATGCAAGGGGAGTGCAATAAATGCTCAAGAGTGGGTGGAGAGGAATAATGGAAGATAACCTAGTGTTGTGGCTGCCACTCATGTATATATAGGTGGTGGTGGAAGCACTAGGGTAAGTATGGGCATTGCTCAAAAAACAGTGCAGAAAATGCTAGGGTTTAGGTGGTAGCATAGATGTGTTGGGTAGTACGACCGTAGTGGGTAGGGATAGGAATGGTTGTGGTGGTATGGAACGATTGATTTGAGGAAGTAGAAAAGTCACAGGTTGAGGTGGTGAAATGGAGACTGGTAGCACGGTCATGCTGGGCAGCACGGCCGTAGTGGAGGCTAGGTAGAACGGTTGTGCTGGGTAGTACAATCGTGGTGAGTGAGTTGGAGGTGAGGTCATTCCCATCATCATGTTCGTTTTGACTTCAGCTAGCATGACAGTGCTATGCAACACGACCATTTTGGGGGCTTCATGGCATGACCGTTCTGGGTAGCACGACCATGGTGGCGATGTTGCTGTAGCTTGCAATTTTGAGATTTTCTCTGTAACTTTGACATTGGCCAGCACGGTCATTCCTTGGCACCACGGCCATGGTGGGAACTTTAGTGGCAAAATCAACTTGAATCTTCATGATCTATGGACTTCTTTTCTTGATGTCGACCCCTGGACAGTAGGGGTAGGTTGAGGGAGCTTTGGGGTCTTCTTTCGACCCCTTCATGAGTGGAGGACTCCTAGAACTCCTTCCTTCTCTCTCATCCATTCAAAGCATGGTCCAAGTACCTAAAAGTATGAAAAGAACATCCATAAGTGCATTTTACAATGATATGTATATTGGGGAATTTAACTTGCATTCTATTATGTTTATACATGATTGAGATACAAAAAGGCACAAGATGAAGCCCTAAAATAGGGTTGCATCAAGAACCAGCAAAAACATGGTGCACACTTGTGTAGCTATCATAATCACATGTTGAACATATGTATAGGGTTATAATATCCCTTTTCTCACCCTATTGAATCTATAGTCCATATTATAGGAAAGAAAGAGGAGAAAAGAAAGGTTGTAGGGATTATAAAAGTCTACTCCTAATTCTAGAACATCTGTCATCTAACCTATACGCTAAGTCAACTTAGCTCGCAAAGGATCACTTTTTAAGTTTCTAGGATAGAGATATAAGATTGAATTTAAATTTTTTTTTCATGTGAGCAATGGTTGGTGTAGCTATTTCTCATGGTCAGATACAATCTATCATGGAACCATTTATTACCCAAATTCTAACTCCAAATGACTAGAAAGTCAACGATGACATGACCTAGGTGACCCTCCATAGATTGGTATATATCATAGCACACATGCAAAAGTGTAAAATTTTAGCATACATTGAAAAAAAACAAGATGATGCACCAATTAATTTCAACATTCAACAAGTATAATAAAAGAAATCTTATTTATTACATAGTTTCAATTACAAATTGAGAGTCAAATTATATAATTCTTCTCATGTACACTAGCTAGGATAATACAACAAGTACACCTAAACATATGCTCACAGTCATCAACTCCCAAGCTATCTCTGAACCTAAAACATACATGAAACAAGAGGGTTAACACACAAGGTGTTGAGAACATGGAAAAAAGATACATATATATAAGATTTTCATAACTTGAAAGATTTACAAAAGTAAATGAACAATAATAAATGAGTTAAGTGCTTAGGAAAGTGAGAAACCATGTTTTAGTCAATTTACTCCCAATTATACCAAAAATATCATTTAGGATAAGGCCTTTAACCATATTCCCATCATAAGGGTCTGTAAGAGTGCTCAAGATTAGCTAACCCTATTTCTATGTGAGAGACCTCAAATGACCAAAGTCATTGAGCAAAGTCATATTTATCGACATTGTCTACCCTATCTTGACAACTCAAGTAAGATACCCAGCTTTATGTCCTTACCCTAAGACTACATGTAGGTGTGTAAGATTTATATAATGGAGAAATATATCACGTATTCAAGGTGTAAAAATCAATGAGACAAAGCATAGAATACAATACTTCAATAATATAGGGAAATATATGTAAGTAAACTAGCATACATACATATCAAGGATCAAGAAACAAAATCATAATTGATATAATTATTATATCTTGTACCTGGTTTAAATGTTTCTTAACTTATCCTTGACCATCGAGATCATAGACATAACCTGATTAATAACACAACCACATGCATGTGTTAGATTCTCGTCACTAACCAAGTATAACTCCATTTTGGGGTTAGTTAGTTCATTAGAATATTCCCGTTATTTCTTATCTTATTATCTTACAAATAAAATTCTTGATTCTCTATTATGTGTTATTCTTAATATGTTGATATCATATTTTAAAACTACATTTTATGAAGTGACCCTAATTTTAGATACATTAATAAGATTAGGGTTTTCATGTCACATTAGGGGCCATCATTGTATAACATGAATTAGGTGCATCATCCCATGTTTCTAATACTAAAATGAGGTTAGTATTAAACATTAGATGATTGATTGATTAATGAATATATAAATGTTGTATTTCATTTAGGGCTATTAAGTCCAAAACTTGGATTTTATCATTATTAGCTTCGAAATTATCATAAACATACTACGATATTTTCAATGAAATAAGGACTTCACTATAAAGGTTTGAGTAGATTTTTGTATTTAACTGACTCTTTATCTATTTTCTAAAATTATACAAGTTATAAAGCAACTTTGTGCATTTTAATACAAAAGTGCCTAAAGTGCTCAATATTACTCAGACCAGAGTTCATAAGTGTATTCCAAATACTTTTGGAGTTCAACGAGATTTTTTTTGAACAACTAACATCTATCATTACTTTTTATATTATTTAATGTAGTCTAATATTTTCATTTTTTATTAGAGTGAAACCATGTTAAAACAAGGATCAAATGGCATATCCAAGATTCTATGTGAAATTAGATTTTTTTTTTGAGTTCATGTGTACAATTTGGGAATTTTTCATATATGGGAGCTATTTTAATCTATTATCAAAGATCTAGGTATTTTTAGGGTAAATCCCTTCTTGGGGTTTCTCATGGTCGTTGGTCTGGGCTTGGGCAGCCAAGATCTTGACATTCTACTAAGGGAAGAACCCAAAGACAATCTAGATTGGTTACAAGGAGGATCTGCTCACCTAGAACCCTCCACTTTTGCCTTTTCCTCTCGCACTCGGTGTCGTGAAGCAACACACAACCTCGCTCTTGGAATGTAGAGTGCCGCCTAGAGCAACATGATGGTCAGGCTCCCTCTACCCCACTAAGCTTGTTTTTGTGATTCAAATGATGAATCATGATCCATTGACATATCCATTGCATTATTGGCCTTCCCTCATAGTCATAGAAGGGTTAAGTATCCAGGTCGACAAAGCATCAGTTAAGGCATGTTGGAGCTTGGGAGTAGGTTAATGCTAGAGGGGTGATTCATAACAAATCTAAGTTTGTAAATAGGTTGAAAATGCCTACATAATATCTTTAGAATGGGTTTATGGACTTATATTGTCATGGAGGGGCATAAAGACTTCTTCTGAGCTACACCTACTTGTTCGTTGGCCTAGAGCTTTAGAACTAGAGGTCAAGCTTTGATACTCTAACGTAAACAAAAAAATAGGAAGAAAAGGAGAATCGTGATCTGCCAAACTTGAACTCAAGTGATTTAGTGATGATGTTTTTTAGGCTATTGGAATCTATCGCTGAATCAACCATATATTAAGTATATAAGGTCCATATTTTTCAAGTACTTTATACTAATCATGACCTCTAAAACTCTGCCTTCAACCTATTTTCACTCGAGGTTGTAGCTGCATTATGGGTGAAGATGAGTGGAAGGGTATGTATTCCACCCTACATTAGAATCTTGTCAGTGTTGGTATGTATGCCCAGAGAACCAAACATACTATGAATACATAGGGGCATCATGCACTTGATTTGATAATACTAAAGGTAATTCCATCAGTTAGGTTTGCTTCAGTCATGAAATGATGGAACAAACATGGTAGATGTCTAGAGCATGATGTTACTTGATGACATATGTCCCAGGTTAACGAGTTGAACAATGAGATCATATGTATGATAAGAGTACACACATACTTGCTATGTGCTTAGTTGGATATTATTGTGGAAGCAAAATAGAAAAAAAACAATACTTAAGACTAGAATGTGTGTTGATTGATAACAGAGTCTCATTAGTCATGATATTAGATATCACGTCAAACACATATGTACTTATTAGAGAACAATGTACTAGATAGGCCCTCCTTGAGAGTGTGATGTGTGTTTATTACCCGTATGAATCACAAGTACACGTATCGAAGTAATATAGGCCCAAAGAGGCCCAAATATCAAACATGGGGAAATATGAGTCCAGAAACTACTACTTACAATAACTTGATTAGTTAAACCTATGGAAAAGAGTGATTGGTTGATTAAATAACTAAATTACAAGAATGAAAACTAAAATTATTGGTCTGTAATCACAGTACAAATGGATTCCTTAGGATTACAATTTCACCAAGTTTCACATAGCAATTAACATTATTAAATTAATATTTATTCATCCTAACCCCAGAACAAGGGACCTGTAGCAAGAATTACCTACTCTTGCATCGTAACGCACTACCTAATCTAGTACAAACCCCACTCTCGTAGTGATTTAATTATTAGTTAGTTTCTTTAATGAATTCTCTGGGTTATTCCATTCACATCTGTAGGCCTTCTCCAGAAGTGCAGCCTGAGTTATGTAAATCTATGACCTATCCAACCCTTAATCCCTCTCTTGAAGCATTTAACAGACTAATAAATCACCTATTGTGATCAAGCATAGATAATTCGTGAAGCAATCATAGAGTTATGTCCAAAAACTAAGAGAAATATAGATATTAATTCATAATGTCAAGTAAAATGTAAAACTGAGCTACTCTCGGGTCTTGTGGAACAAAGGGGATTATCCCTGCATGATTTCCATTGTCAGACACATGGGAGAAGAAAGAAAAAATGTGGGAAATAATAGAAAACTAAAGTAAACCCTGAAGAAGACAGTCTGGATGACTCCCTCTCTCGAACGTGATGATTTGCTATCCTCTAGATACAAATATGTCCATCGGAGGTACTGGAATCTCTCAGAATGTAGCTTTCTCCTCTCCTGTCTCTCGATTGTTATGCAATGGAAAAGAACGTGATATCTAGGTCTGGATACACTCTTTCTTAGTCATAGGATTGAATTAGGGTGTCATTATGTCCTGAACATTGGATTAAAACTTATCTTTAATCTGCCCTGATCGCGACAAGTCGGTACTACTGAGAAGGTGTCAGCAATATCGACGTCTTCTCAGGTTCACGGTCCCTTATAAACTGTCAGTACTATCAAGTCGATGTCGGTAGCATCGAGATTTTCCCTGACATCTCCCGTTGAATTTTTTATTAAAGTTTAGTACCACCAATTTGTGCATCGGTAGTACCAATATCCCTTTAGAGTGCTCCTATAAAAGTGTCAATAATATCGATTTTTGTGTTGATACTATAGAGTTTCCTTGATTCATCATTGTTCCTTTCCTTCCAATGTAGGTACCACTGACAGACATGTCGGTAGTACCGAGCGAATTCAATTCTTGTAGATTCACATGAAATTTAACAAGAAAGAACATAGGTATCCAAAATTAATGATAAATCACTACAAAATAGTAAAAAATATTAATATTGATGTATTTTAATGTCGTAGGATAATAATGATAAATCATGCACAAATAATATCGAAATGAGCAATAAGTGCACAAAATACATAGTAGAATAGCCTATGAAAAGTGACAATTATTTAGTGCATCAAAATCCCCTAAGATTAGATGTTGCTCATCCTCAAGCAACACACCCTCAGATTTGTTCGAGATAAGTCAACAAAAGGACAAAGAATATGAAGTTTATTTCTCAACTACCCCCCACCTGGCAGTCCCCCTTACTGACCACTAGACAATTAACTATTCTTAAGCGACCAAAAATATTCATTAAAGATGTCCACCCTTATATCAGTGAAACATTATGAATATAGTAGTTAATATCATAGTCAATCAAGTATTTGCTTGGTGCATCATGTGATTCTCTATCTAATTACCAACTAATTGGAAGAAGTTCTCCTTGAAAGAATGAATGAGGAGATCAATCATATCTGGCCTAACAATAAGATCAATGAATGGAATGAATTTGGTGGCTTATGAAGAGTCACAAGTAACTTTGAATCATTTATGCAAAAATAAACATGATGAACCTACGTGATGAAGGTAGTAAGAGATGCATGAATCTTAATGCCTACTTTTTGTGTGGAATGATGTATGCACTAAAAATATTAATAGTTTGGTGAGAGTGAAACAAAAGAATACATCATGTAAGTGTTTTCATTCTTTAAAAAAAAATTCAAGGTTGAGCCCAGGGCATCCTTTCTCCTCTTTATTTCATGAGATCTATTTTTCTTTTCTTTTTCTCCCATTTTTTTATTGGCCCACTATTTTATCATGATCGAAGATTATAGTTGGGCTTCACTCTAACATCTTATTCACTTTTTTAGAGAGGTATGGATGTACATCCTACACTTTATTTTTAGAAGAAAACAACATGGGTACATGATGTAAGAATGAATGATGCAAAAGATATGAAATCTACATGGATTTATTATGCAACCAAATGATATGCATAAAAGCTCTTTTCTCTTTTTTTTTCTCATTTTTTAACTGATGCACTAAAAGGAAACTAACTATCATGTCATCTATCAAGCTATGCACTACAGTCAAGAGGAAACAATTTAGGTTACTTGATCATCTTAAGGTGGTGGATCAAATAAATGAAAAGTGGAAGGAACCACATGATTAAGAGACAGTGTCTTTCTTAAAATATGATATGTTCCTATACTATTGAACTATGTAGAGGGTTACCTTAAGATTTCTTTCTAAAACTTCCATTTAAGGTCTTGTTAATTGTTTGGTCAGTTCAGGATCAAACCCTATCATCATCCATAATTCTTGGATAGATTAAGATTTTCATTCATATTAAACGCCCTTAAGATGACTAACCTATACACTTCCTCTAGGTGATGCTTCATTTAGAATTTACAACTAAGATTTCAAATATATGAAGAAAAAAAACTTCTTAGATTCCATTGCAAAAGAATAGAAGAGCACACTCTATGAAACAAAAACAAATCATGTAAATAATGATCCACGGTTACACTAGATATTTGTGGATCCTACAAACTCATTATGATAAAAATAAAAGGCAAAGTAAATATAGAGTTGTTCCAGTATCCCCCTAACATTGAACTTGACTATGTCCTCATAGTTAAAATCCAACCAAAGAGGTGGAACAATGGTACTATTGTTCTGAAGGGTGGTGGCAGTGGAGGCATTGGTGGATCTGTGGATCAAGTTATGCTAGCATACATCCCACTTGTTGGTGCCACCAACTTGTGTCTTAGTGGTACCAAGATAGGACATTCTCTATCCCTATTTGAGCTATATGAGTTGGTGCCACTGACATGTGTATCAGTGGTATCAACAACCTTTTTCTGTAGCTTTGTGAATTTTGCTAAGAAAAGTTGGTAGTACCGACTTGGGTGTAGGTAGTATCAATTTTCATTCCTGGAGTCTTGTGATTTTTCTAAAAGTCGCTAGTACTGACTTTGGTTTCGTTAGTATCAACTTTCTGTAAAATATTTTAGATTCCATTGAAAAATCGCAGAAGAACACACTCTATGAAATGACAGAAATCATGCAACTAATGCTCCACGATTGCACTAGATTGTTGTGGATCCTACAAACCCAGAATGATAAAACTAAAAAGCAAAATAAAGATAGAGTTTTTCCAGCAGCCCCACTAAGCTTGAACTTAAGTATGTCCTCATAGTCAGAATCCAACCAAAGAGGTGGAACAGTGGTACAATTATTCTGAAGGGTGGCTACGGTGGAGGCATTGGGATCTATGGATCATGTTATGCTAGATTGCATCCCTCTTGTTTGTGCATAGGACATTATCTATTAATCTTTGAGCTATATGAGTTGGTGCCTCTGACATGTGTGTCAGTGGTATTGACAAGCTTTTTATGTAGCTGTGTGAATTCACCTAAAAAATGTCGGTAGTACTGACATGGGTGTCGGTAGTTTTCGATTTTCTTTCATGGAGTCCTATGATTTTTTTAGAAAAGCTAGTAGTACTAACTTTGGTATCGGTAGTATAAACTTCCTATAGACTTTAACCTGATAAGGAGTCAATAGTACTGACTTGGGTGTCGATAGTACTAATTTTGACTCTACCTGCACACCAAACAAGAGCATCAAGGTACCTTTTTACATCAACTTACATCCAATAAGAAAATTATGAAATGTAAACAATAAACACTCCTAACAAAAAGTAAATCCCCGAAATAAAATTGGGTTGCCTCCCGTGAGCACCTTTTTTTAATTTCATAGGCTCGACAAGGTGATTTTCTTCAGCCTGGGATGTCATGGGTTGGTTGTGAAGATCCATCTAGAAGTCTGAACTCCATCTATCATAATCTATCATGAGTGTCAAGTAGCCGATACCCATGAAAATAATCACATTTCCCATAGCTTGGAATGACCCTCCTAACAACATCTCGAATCCTCACATCTTGTGCATATCCATAACCACAAAATCTACAAGATAGATAAACTTGTCAACTTTGACTAGCACATCTTTGCATATCCCATACAACCTAACAATTGATCTGTCTTCCAACTTGATTGTCATGGATGTTTTTGTTGGTTGCTTCAACCCCAACTTTCAAAACATAGAGAGAGGCATGAGATTTAAGCTCACCCCAGAATCACATTGTTCTTGTTGGAAATATTTTTCGCCTATAGAGCAGGGAATGTAAAAACATCCTAAATCTTTTATCTTCATTGAAAATCTTCCTTGGATCATTACACTCAACACTTCATCAACACACAAGACATCTATATATTTTATTTGTCTCTTCTTGTTGATGATATCCTTCAAGAATCTCATGTATGCATGAATATATTTTATCGCCTCCACAAGTGGAATTTGATGTGGAGCTTTGGAAGATGTCAAGGAATCTCTTGAATGGATTTTACTCCTTTCTTGGCTTCAAACTATCTGGGAACGAAACATGTGGCTTCTCTATACGCTTTGTGCAGAGGAACATATGACACATTAGGGAACTCCTCCCCTAAGCTTGCTTCAACACCACCTTCTAGGATATAATTTGGCATGTCTCTTGTGGATCGAATGGCAAGTGGTTGCCCCTTCTAAATTGTGGGTGCCTCCTTAATGACTGTGACTATTCCATAATGGAGTATAACTTTCACCTATTCTTGTTACGCAAGCACCTTTTCTGGAACTAGAGGTGGTGACAGAACATCAGTGGAATTTCAAAGTTTTTTGTCTTGCACAACCAATGAAGATGGGGTATCCTTGTCACTTCTTATCGACCATGTATCTATTGAGGTGCATGTGTGAGCATACCACATGGGTGTTCTGCATCCCCTAGTTTTCCATATAGGCTATAAGGAAATAGAACCTTAGGTACATACACCCAATCTGGCACTAGAGTGTTCTGCTTTGTGACTCCTCAGTAAGGCATTTTGTATCCTTGACAAAAAGACAAACTTTACTTGATGATGTTGATGGAGCTATCTCTCTATTCCCACGAAATCCTTATTGAGTCAGATTCTTTATGGAAGCCACCTCTGCTGCTAGTTGAGAAATTTGATTCTCAATATTGTGGATTTGTGCCTCATGATTTTGTTGCACCCATTTTGTATGGTTTAGTAAGGTATCATTCTGACTCACTAGCCTGCCTAGCATGTCTTCAATTTTATTTATCTTATTGGGGGCCCTATCCTGCTGATATTGCTGATGCATATACATGCAATCCTCCTCTTCACCTCTAGATTAGGTTATATTTTTTCTCAAGCTTCCTTGTGAGTTTTTCCAACATCTCACCCAGTGCTATGCTGACTTTAGACTCCCCAATGCTTTTAACTAATGTTGAGACTTCTCTTTCATCACCCCATGAGTGATTTTTAACCATGTTTTTTAACATTTCATGACACCTAGTTGCTTTATTGTTTAGAAAGAAACATGCTCATGCCATATCCAGACTAGTCCTCTCCCCTCTATGTAGTCCATAGTAGAATGTCTTTGCCAGCCAGTATAAATCGATCCCATGATGAGGGACCTTCCTGGTCATAGTCTGAAATCACTCCCAGGATTCAGAATATGACTCTTTGGCATGTTGCTTGAAGTTGCAGATCTTTCCAACCAATTCATTGGTCTCTAAGGGTGGAAAGTATCGTTTGAATAAGACATCTATCATTTGATCCCATGTTTCGATGGACTCTAGTGAAAGGATAAGAAACCACAACTTTGCACTATCTACCAATGAGGAAGGAAACAACTTCATGTATATTACTGTAGCCGGAACCCTATCAATCTTCACCATGTCACATCTTTCTACAAAGTTGTTGATGTGCACCATTGGGTCATCCATACTATTTCCATGGAATGCCCATGATTGAACTAGCACCACCAGACCAGGGTCTATCTTGTAGCTACCCACATTGATGGCCACCTTTTTATTGGCCCCGACTAAGTTGTGGCTGATGCTGCCTTGATTTTCTCCCAGACTAGTCTTCTCTTTAGGTTCCACATTTGCATCAGCCATCTTTGGTTGCTCTAATTGAGTCACCTATTGTGATGGAGTAGGAATGATTCTTTCCACATAATCTATGTACTATATTTCCCTATGCAAGAGCTTTGCCTAGCTAGAACTCATTGAAGTTGACTCTCCGTAGTCGGTGGTTATTGTTTGAACCATGCACTAGCAACTGAAAATAATAAAATCAATGTGAGAATGAGATATTAGTGATTGAATAAAAATTAGAATTTTCAACTTAAAGAATTTATATAAAAAAATTTGTGGCCTAGAGTGGTCGGTCACATCATTTGTAGTGCTTGATCTACCATTTCTTTGGCAACAACACCAAAAACTTGATGTGTGTTTACTACACGTATGAAACTCAAGTGCACATATCAAAGTAATATAGCCCCAAAGAGGCCCAAATATCGAACATGGAGAAACGTGAGTCTGGAAACTACTACTTACAGTGACCTGATTAGCTAGACCTATTAAAAAATGATTGGTTGATTAATTAACTAAATTGAAAGAATGAAAATTAAAACTAATGATTTGTGATCATAGTATGAATTGATTCTTTAGGATTACTGTCTCACCACTATTTACATTGCAATCAACATTATTTCATTAATATTTAGTCCTCCTAACCTTAGACCAAGGGACCTGTAGTAAGAATTACCTTCTCTCACAGTGTAATTCACTACCTAGTCTAATTCATATCCCACACTGGTAGCAATTTAATTATTAGTTAGGTGCTTTAATGAATTCTCTAGGTTATTCCCTTAATAGCCATAGGCCTTCTATCAAAGTGTGGTATAAGCTATGTAAATATATGACTTGTCCAACTCTTAATCCCTATATCGAAGTAATTAATGGTCTAATAAATCACCTATGGTGATCAAGCATAGATAATTCGTGAAGGAATGATACAGATATGTAGAAATATATATATTAATTCATAACATCAAGTATAATGCAAAACCAGGCTACTCCCAGGTCCTAAGGAACAAAGGGAATTAACCCTGTATAATTTCCATTGTCAGCCACATGGGAAAAGAAGGAAAAATGTGGGAAATATTAGAAAACTAAAGTAACCCATAAAGAAGATGGTCTAAATGACTCCCTCTCTCGAACTTGCCTATTTTTTGTTCTTTGGCTGCAAATCCATCCATTGGAGGTGTCCAAAACTTAGGTTTCTCCTCTCCTTTCTCCTCTCCCAGATCTCGATTGTCATGTAATGGAAAAGAACGTGATATCTTGGTTGGGCCGCACTTTCCCTTAGTCATGGGGTTGATTTAGGGCTTCATTAAGTCCTGACCGTTGGATTAACATTTGTCTTTAATATATCCTGATCGTGACAAGTAGGTACTATCGACAAGGTGTTAGTAGTATCAATGTCTTCTCAGATTCATGATCCCTTGTAAACTATCAGTACTACGGAGTTGATGTCAATAGCATCGAGATTTTCCCTGACATCTCCTGTTGAATTTTCAATTAAATTTTATACCATCGTCTTGGGTGTTAGTAGTACCGAGATCTGTTTGGAGCACTCATTTTAAAGAGTCGATAATACCAATTTTTGCGCTGGTACTGCTGAGTATCCTCAATTCATCCTCGTTCCTTTCCTTCCAATGTCAGTACCACCAACAGACATGTCAGTAGTACCAAGGTAATTAAATTCTTGTAGATTCCCCTAAACTTTAACAAGAAAGAACATAAGCTTCCAAAAATAATGACAAAGCACTATGGAATTGTAAAAAATATGAATATTTAATGTAATTAAGTGTCACATGCCAATAATAATAAATTATGCGCAAATTGTTGGTATGTATGCCCTGAGAGCCAATCATAGGATGATTGGTGGGATACATTAAGATTGATTTGATAAACATCAAAGGCAAGCTTCCAATTCTTTCTGGTTCAGTCATATGAGATAGTGATAGAACAGATTGAATGTCTAGAGAATGACAGTACTCAATGACGTATGCTTTCAGGTTGAGGACCTGAACGATGAGATCATACGGATGCTAAGAGTTTGTACATTCTTATTATGTCCCTAGTTGGATGTCATTGTGGAAGGTAGATAGACAACAATGACACACAAGACTAGATTGTGGTGTTGGTTGATGACATAATCTCATTAGTCATGATATAGAGATATCAAACCAAACACATAGGTACTTGTTAGAGAACAAGTTTACCGGACAGACCCACCGTGAGTTTGACACATGGAACCATGACATGGTAGTCACAGTCAGTACTCACAGTGATGGTGGTGAGTGTGATTCTTTGACCTGAAATCACTACACTCAACACATGTCGTTGGGCACACTTTGATATCATCAAACGCAGTCCTGAAACATGGGTTGTTATAAAGGTGATGATTGGGTGTCTTTGACACATGGGGCTTTTGAGGGGTGAGTGATAGATATGGGATTTGTCCCTCCTGAGGGAGTTTGATATCCAAGGCCACTTGATGAGTAGGATTGAGATAGGTGTGTGCACGCATGTGTGAATCAGTATGTGATATTGATGTCATACATATCTCGTTCAATCTACTCTGAGATCAAGAAACTGAATGAACGTTGACAGGATGAATGTTCCATGCCTCGAGTTCATTCGGGATATCAGTGACAAAGGAATTATACATTCACTGTAACACCATTCATGGATTGTAGGATTGAAAGTTGTTCTCCAACTTTCTACTTTCACTTGGGTAGCACTGATGTGTGACTAGGCACCGCTCTTTGCTTGTGAAGTCATAAGTGTTATGGACTTTCACTACCAACGTGAAATGGACCTGTAGGGTCACACACATAGGATTTAACCTGGAAGAGGAGTTTTGTCCACAAACAATGTTTAGATTGATTACTAAAGGAGTTTAGTAGCTCAATTAAACACTCAATCAGTTGATAGCTCAATGTCATAATGTTCAAGGTGTTGGACACATTGATTGGAGTATCGGATTGATTGAAATCACAATTGACTGATTCTGCACAATCTGCACTCCCAACCGATCGGCTCATGTGATGAACCGATCGGCTCAGCTTGGTGAACCGATCGGCTCAGGTTGTGAGTCGATCGGCTCATGGACAGGGTGAAATGATCGGTTCAAGTGTTGAAATGATCGATTCAACTGGTGCAACCAAGCAAGTTGGGAAAGTAGGATTGGTGAGAATTTTCCTTGCATTACACTTGCCCAATTTGATTGGAATAAGGATTGGTATTTGATACCAATTAGAAATAAAAGAAGGAAAGTCAATCGGGAACTGATCAGGACCATGAACCGACCAGTTCAAAAAGTGAATCGACCGGCTCATGGGTCCCAACCGATCGGTTGAGTGTCAACCGACCGGCTCAGGTCCCCAACCGACCGTTTCAGAAATGAAATGATCGGTTCAGGTTGTGAGTTGGTTGTTTTTGTGGAAAATCTCGAACCCTTCTACTCCTGCTTTAGTCCGATATTACCCGGGACAGAGAACCCTGTCCCATGACCCACCTATATATAGGGGTATTGGGGGATTCTCAGACAACAACTCAGTGCAACCAGTTGCTCTACAAAGTTGTCGTTCTCTCTAGTTTTGGTAACTGAGAGAGAGCCCGAGCAAGTGCTACCCGCAAAGGGAGGCGCATCAAGGGAAAGACAACTGTAGTTGCAACTGGCAGTAGGAGAGTGTGTTGGCGACTAGTACATCAACAGGAGGGTGTGACTCCTTCCAACTCCTTGTGGGACAAGGAGTGTGGAGTTCTAGGTGGTCTGTGTGGACTACTTCAGAGGTGGGAGGTTTCTTCCGCTCAGGAGGATAACTGTCAATCCCGACAGTCCCGGTGAGAGGAGGATTTGTCAGTCCCGGTGCGACCAGGAGCTACACAGACACCGTCCAAGACCGGAGGAGAAGACCACGCAAGGCGCGAGGTATTGTCGCCGAGCAAACCTCGGGACAAGGTATGATTCCACAAACCATCCTTTCCTATTGTATAGACGTTGACGCGTTTCCTTGTTCTGGGTTTGAGGGAGAAAATTTTTTTTCCGCTGCCTTCTCTGCCTCCCCTAAAACCCAACAGTGGTATCAGAGCCACATCAACTGCTCTATATTTTAGGAATATCGATATGATCGATTTTGGTTTGTCGCCTTTATTTATTGCATACGATGCGAATAATATTGGCTTTATGCATGTCCAATCCTAAATCCACAAATCCTAATTTACATATATGATATGTATTATTAATGCACTCGATACGCGTCACCCTTAAATGAGTTTTGTGGTGGATGTATAGTGTGGTTATGGCCAATAAACCCTATATGTGTATGGTTGTATGTGGTTTCTTGCATCTCGGTCTGCGCACCGATCTTCCCTCTCCTATTCCTGATGTAACTTGAAATAATTCGAGATTCTTTCCTACCTTTTCTCCCCCCGAATGTAACTCGGGGTTTCCTCTTTAAGCAATGTAAAATTAGGATAGATTTTATTTCCTGTTATGTTAAAGAACAGCGGACATCCAGACGACAGCTGAGACGATCGGTTCAAGGCGTGAAACGATCGGTTGACGTTCCAGACGATCGGTTCAAGGAGTGAGACGATCGGTTGATGACCAGTTTGAGGAGTGAGACGAGTGGGTGGCGGCCATGAAGAGATGCATGATGACCAGGCGAACCGATCGGTTGGAGGAGCCAACCAATCGGCTGGTGGCACCCAGCCGACCAGCCTGATGGTGAGTTGATCAATCATGTGATGAGTTGATCAAACCCAGAAAGGCAAAGCACATAGTTCATCTTGTACAGGTTGCATGTGATGTAGACCTAGATGACCGTGATTCCTCTTGGCTCGAGGAATCACATTAGGATGGCCATAATCATCGCTTTTATCATTTTGCATGTTTTCTGTGGGATATAGCATGTATATGATACATACTATGTATTGTGGTGATTGGATATGTATATGTATATAAAAACCAAATCCCTCATTAAAATATTAAGTTTTAGATGCCTTCCAAATGCGGCACATGTGAAAAGCTTGATCGACCAAGTGTGGGCATGCCCTAGCATGGTGCACCGTCTATCTCATGGAAGTGTGAAGGATGAATATGTGGGTCTGCCCTAGCAGGGTGCATATTCATCATGTTTGCTTTGGGTCAGACTTAACAAGGTGATCTAGATGGGATCTAGTACCTTGAGGCATGGAGATGATCGTGGCAAAGAGTTGCATATGACATCTTATCAAGAGTTTCATATGATGCAATTGGCAAGAGTTGCCTACCTGAGAGATCTATGTTGTGGGTGACAGCCCTAGCTGGTCCATGACTTAGAGGATTTTAGGATCTTTCCCACTAGAAGGTTGTACGCTACAATCTTACGAATTGATGGTGAGGGCTATCAATTTGAAGTAAAATAGTGGGAGCGATAATTAATTAAAGGCCTAATTATATCGTAAATCTTTCAAATCAATCAAATAAGTCAAAAAGAGTTTTGGACTAAAATTGCATATATTTCCTTTTGTTAAAATAAATGGTTAATCAACAAATCACTTTATTTGCGATCGGTCTTTGAGACCAACAAATTATATGGGAATAATTCCACGACTGGTTAGGATGATGAGAAGTGTTCTCAATTAAAGAGCGAAAGCTCTAAGGTCCTAGTTATACCAGAACCAGATGAACTCGATCCCACCACATCAATGGATGAAAGTATGCTTATGGAAGCATACCGAGGAAGACATTGATGAGGAGTGATTGCTGTTGTGTTCTATGAACTATGAGTTGCAGAGACAACATGAGACATATGATGTCTCCAAGACACTGTCCTAGTATGTCATGATAGAAGGAGATCCAGTAAGGTATTCACACACTCAATGTGATTGGGTATGTGGAAAAATTGACTAAGAAGGATTCCCTCTGAGCCAAGAGTTGGCTATTGGTATGATACTGCAAATGTTGCGAGAATCATACAATTCATGATAAACAACTTTGACAAGTGTTGACAAAGTTGTTGGACATGTTGAGGATAGTAGAGGCAAAGATGAAGAAAGACAAACCATATTCTTTGATGTGATCAAAGAAAAGGTAATTCTTAAGGGCAAGGACAAGGGCAAAGCACAAAAATGTTCTGATGCTAGCCAGCAATCCAAGCTGTCTTCAGCCTCAAGGCACATGGGGAAAGGGTGTATAAGGGATTGCCCTCTATATCTGGAAGAACAAAAGAAGATGAAGGAGGGGATGGAGATCTCCACCTAAGGTATCATGAAATAAACCGCTTCTTTATCTGAGGTATATGATACCAAGATATGGATCTATCATATATGATATGCAAGATCCGCAAAGAAGTGATGTCCTTTGTGAAAGGACCAAGAAAGGAGTACCCATCATTGGAGCAAGTGTTGCTGCCATAGATGAGAGTATCTTTCAGTTTGTTTCAGCCTAAAGGGCACCAAATAGAGTTGAGAACTGCTATTTCATATATTGCCAATAGATAGAAACACTTTATTTTTGCATATTGTATGACAATGATGGAAATTAATAAAGTTGATGTTTCAATCTTAAAGATATGACCTTTGTGGCAATACCTTGTTTATCTTGTGATACATAGTATGAATAAGATAAAATGATACCTAAAGTTATTGATAACTCAAACAATCAAATTAGCATCAATCATAAGAAATTCATTTCTAGTTTCCATGTGATGGATAAATCTAGACTCTTTTGGCTAGAGAACCGGTAAGAGACATGAATATCTTGGACATGATTAATCAATCTTCACTAAAGGTAGTGGGAGAATGATTATCCCATTAGGTATGATACATGTGATGTATTTACATACCTATTGGAGCGAATGCTAATACTTCAAACTGTGTTTAGAGAAATACCAATATGAATATCTTGAAGTGTTCAAGACTATCATAGATGAAGTACAAGTTTGGTAAAGTGTTAATTCTTGATGAGATCAATGAATGAAATACTTAGACCAAAATGTTTGAGATCCTTATGAGTGATTATGATAATGTATCATAGTGAACTCATGATTAAGGCATGGTGATGTCTAAATCAAGAAGGAATCATACTCTAAGGAGTTAGAGAATGATTATCACATAACTAAATTCTTCTTAATAAAATAATACCCCACACTAATAAATAAATTAAGAATCACAAGGGTTGTGAGTTCTTATATCCTTAACAGATACACCTCAATTATCTATGTGATGAGTTGTTCATGTGATGAGTCAACTATCTAGATGACTATGAGGAACCGAATTTTGAGTTATGGTTTATGACCATTACATCCTAAATGACATCCATGTAAACCATAAGGTATGACCTTGATGGTAGCACCCATTGGATAAAATCCATAAGTGTAAATGAGTCTTAAGTGTTAAGACACATGAATAACATTTTGAGAAGGATGATGCTTGTTGATTGCAACTTGATGACTAAGACATTTGGCATATGGATACTAAAACCACATTCCTATGAGGAATGAAACAAGGATGTGTATGTAACACAATCGATAAGGTTTATGAATCCACTAATGCAAATGAAGTCTATAAGTTACAATGGACTAATCAATGTGATTGATTGAGTACAAGAAACTCAGAATGAGATCTTTACTTTGATGATATAGTCAAAGGGTTTGACTGATATGTCAAAGATAAAGAAGGGATCTGTGATTTAGTGGGAGCGTGTTCACATTCCACATGTTGATGTGAAATGGAAATGTTCTAGAATGGAAATCCAAAAGTGGAAATTATCTTTAAGGAAGATAGAGATGTTTCCTATGTGAAAGGAATAGAGATCTATAGAGATAGTTCTCGAAAACCTCTTGACCTGAAAAGAGAAAGCATACATTGGCAATCTGTACTGAAGAGTTCAGTATGCACAGATTCAGTGGGAGAAAACTTGTCCATGTTACATGGAGTTAGTATCCCAAGGCCAAGTGTCCAATTCTTATGAAGAATGGGAACACTAAGAATAGATATGGATCTATCATGTATGTAATCATCCCATTACCTTGCATGTATCGACATGGCAAGAACAAAATGCATTTCATCTTGTATGTAGGACATGGCAATATGATGTGCTCACCCTGAAAACTCGTATGTGGGACATGACGAGTGGATATCTATCTACTTCCAGTAATGGTTACTAGAATACCATGAGAACTTGATAAGTACTTGTGAAGTACTAGTTCTATGGAGATAAGGAAGAGTTCAATGTAAAGAGTTACATTGATGCGAACTTCCGAAAGGACAGAAAATTGATCAAAAAATATATATATATAGGATATATAAAAGTGAAAGTTTGTTGATAATTGGAAGTGTTACAATAAAACCATTCAAAAGGAAATGCCGAGTATCTATGTGTTAGAGAACAACAGTGGATACTATATGGATCTAGAAGTTCATGAGATGAACTTATAGATATTCCGGTCATTGATGACAAGTATGGAATTCTTGATCATGCAATGTGGCTAAAGGTTAGCAAAGGAATACTAGATCGCATATTACAGCAACTCCATCTCATACGTGTGACGTACAACAAAGAGATGTGAGACATGCAATTTATACTGACTTTGGCAAGGTGTTGCCATAACTCACTATGTCTGCACTAAGAGCACAGTAACATGTGGGACATGTTTGAAGATCACTATGAATATGATTCAAGGGTGATTGGCTCGCAGTGCAAGTGGAAGTCTGTTGGTATGTATGCCCTGAGAGCCAATCATGGAATGATTGGTGGGATACATTAAGATTGATTTGATAAACATCAAAGGCAAGCTTCCAATTCTTTCTGATTCAGTCATATGAGATAGTGATAGAATAGATTGAATGTCTAGAGAATGACAATACTCAATGACATATGCTTTCAGGTTGACGACCTAAATGATGAGATCATATGGATGCTAAGAGTTTGTACATTCTTATTATGTCCCTAGTCGGATGTCATTGTGGAAGGTAGATAGACAACAATGACACACAAGACTAGATTGTGGTGTTGGTTGATGACAGAATCTCATTAGTCATGATATAGAGATATCAAACCAAACACATAGGTACTTGTTAGAGAACAAGTGTACCGGACAGACCCACTGTGAGTTTGACACATGGAACCATGACATGGTAGTCACAGTCAGTACTCACAGTGATGGTGGTGAGTGTGATTCTTTGACCTGAAATCACTACACTCAACACATGTCGTTGGGCACACTTTGACATCATCAAACGCAGTCTTGAAACATGGGTTGTTATAAAGGTGATGATTGGGTGGCTTTGACACATGGGCCTTTTGAGGGGTGAGTGATAGATATGGGATTTGTCCCTCCTGAGGGAGTTTGATATCCAAGGCCACTTGATGAGTAGGATTGAGATAGGCGTGCGCACGCATGTGTGAATCAGTATGTGATATTGATGTCATACATATCTCGTTCAATCTACTATGAGATCAAGAAAGTGAAAGAACATTGACAGGATGACTGTTCCATGCCTCGAGTTCATTCGGGATATCAGTGACAAAGGAATTATACATTCGCGGTAACACCATTCACAAATTGTAGGATTGAAAGTTGTTCTCCAACTTTCTACTTTTACTTGGGTAGCACTGATGTGTGACTAGGCACCACTCTTTTCTTGTGAAGTCATAAGTGTTATGGACTTTCACTGCCAACGTGAAATGGACCTGCAGGGTCACACACATAGGATTTAACCTAGAAGAGGAGTTTTGTCCACAAAAAATGTTTAGATTGATTACTAAAGGAGTTTAGTAGTTCAATTAAACACTCAATCAGTTGATAGCTCAATGGCATAATGTTCAAGGTGTTGGACACATTGATTGGAGTATCGGATTGATTGAAATCGCAATTGACTGATTCTGCACAATCTGCACTCCCAACCGATAGGCTCATGTGATGAACCGATCGGCTCAGGTTGTGAGTCGATCGGTGCATGGACAGGGTGAAACGATCAGTTCAAGTGTTGAAACGATCTATTCAACTGGTGCAACCGAGCAAGTTGGGAAAGTAGGATTGGTGAGAATTTTCCTTGCGTTTCACTTGCCCAATTTGATTGGAACAAGGATTGGTATTTGATACCAATTAGAAACAAATGAAGGAAAGTCAATCAGGAACTGATCAGGACCACGAAGTGACAGGTTCAGAAGGTGAACCGACCGGCTCATGGGTCCCAATCGATCGATTGAGTGTCAACCGACCAGCTCAGGTCCCCAACTGACTGTTTTAAAAATGAAACGATCGGTTCAGGTTGTGAGTTGGTTGTTTTTGTGGAAAATCTCGAACCTTTCTACTCCTGCTTTAGTCCGATATTGCCCGGGACGGAGAACCCTGTCCCATGACCCACCTATATATAGGGGTATTGGGGGCTTCTCAGACAACAACTCAGTGCAACCAGTTGCTCTGCAAAGTTGTCGTTCTCTCTGGTTTTGGTAACCGAGAGAGAGCCCGAGCAAGTGCTACCCGCAAAGGGAGGCAACAAGGGAAAGACAACTGCAGTTGCAATTGGAAGCAGGAGAGTGTGTTGGCAACTAGTACGTCAACAGGAGGGTGTGACTCCTTCCAACTCCTTGTGGGACAAGGAGTGTGGAGTTCCAGGTGGTCCATGTGGACTACTTCAGAGGCGGGAGGTTTCTGCCGCTCAGGAGGACAACTGTCAATCCCGACAGTCCAGGTGAGAGGAGGAGTCGTCAGTCCCGGTGCGACCAGGAGCTGCACAGACACCGTCCAAGACCAGAGGTGAAGATCGCGCAAGGCGCGAGGTATTGTCACCGAGCAAGCCTCGGGACAAGGTATGATTCCACAAACCATCCTTTCCTATTGTATAGACATTGACACATTTCCTTGTTCTGGGTTTGAGGGAGAAATTTTTTTTCCACTACCTTCTATGCCTCCCCTAAAACCCAACACAAATAATATCAAAATGAGCAATAAGTGCACAAAAAATAGCAAAATAGCCTATAATAAGCAACAAATATTCAGTTCATCAGAGTGATACATGGAAACGATTAAATGGTAGTCAGAATCAACTCTCAAAGTAATAGAGGTGGTTGTGGTTTTTAGACCTAGTAACTACACTCATCACATGTCATTGGATGAACTTTGACACCATCCAATGTGACCTTGAATAAGGGTTTCCATAAAGGTGGTTCTAGGGTATGTTGTGACGCATGAGGATTGATTGTGAGTGATGTAGATTGGATTTGTCCCTCCTACAAGAGTTGATATCCTAGACACTTGATAAGGGAGATTGATAAATGTATGGCCATACTAATGAGAGTTAATATGTGATATGTGAGCTCACTTGCATCTCGCACAATCTGGTCTAGTACAAGTAACATCGATTGAATGCTAAGAGGATGACAATTCCATGCCTCATGTATAATTAGGATATTAGAGACAAAGGAACTATATACGATCACGATAACACTAACGCCATATGTAGGTTGAAGTTGTTCCCCAACTTTCCAATCACTTGGGTAGAAATGATGTGTTGTTAGATACCACTCATTTCTTGTGATGTCATAATCAATTTAGGGACATTCACTGCTAACGTAATTTAGGACCTATAGTGTCATACACATAGGATGCATCTGGAATAGGAGTTTACTCATAGATAAGATTTGACTTGGTTAATAAAGTGTTTAGGTAATTAACTTAAACGACACTAGTTTTTAGGTGGACGACTGGAGGGTACAGTCGAGCGACTAGTATGAAACTCGATCGACTAGAGTGTCCAATCGACCAACTGGAGGACCAGTAGGACTGGGTCTAGCAGTTTATGTTGATGTAATGGCATGGATTAATCATATCATTAAAATCCAGTATGTTTTTGTATAGGAAAACAAACCAATCGATCTACTGGATGTTCACTAAATGGGTGATCGAGTCGACCGACTGGTGATTCGTAGCATCCATCCACCACGAGATATTATGTGAAAACCCTATCCCATACACTCCTACATAAAGGAGGGTGGCCATGAATCTCCAGACTCTTGTATGATAAGACTCCTCATCTCACAATTGTGGTATTGTGAGAGAGAAAGGCATCATACCTGTAAAAGCGAGAGATAGAGAAGGAAAGAAAAGTTGATTCTAGCATGTTGACAATACAAATGGGCAAATCCTTCTTGTCGGCCCTAGAAGCATCACATAGAATTCCTACTGGTCTGTGTGGACTACATAGAGGCATGGAGGCTGTAACCACTAAGCAAGGAGGCGACCATCAATGACAACCCATGGTGCTACACCAGGAGACCTTCATAGACTGTTGTATTAGTGTTGCTTGAGGAAGAAGCACAACTCTACAAGGATTATTGTTGGACTTGCCTTAGGACCAAGTATATGTATTGCACCCTCCTTCCCATTTTATAGTTATTGACACAATCCCCTAGATATGGGGAATGTGGCAATAATTTTTTTTATTTCTGTTGTCATACCTGACGTCATATTTTCCTATAGCCGGTATTGGCTAGGTCTGAAGGCATCACATATTTTAAAAATGTCACCCCATACTCCTAACAGCCTAGAAGGTGCTCCTTTCGAAATGGTATCAATGTCTCATAGACACCATGCTTCATTTAAAATGGAGGTGAGTGATGACATCAGAGGTGTCACGTCATTCAAAAGGACATAAGGTGTTATGCCACAACCAAGTCATAATTGATAACCAAGTGGTCTATATAGGTGACATTATGTCATACTAAACTTACATCTAAATAATTTGAATTCTTAGTCATTACATGAAAGTTCAAACATCAATATTTCTCAAACGATTCGATGGAATTCCTTGAAATTTTAATGTGACATATTCAATAAGTTTTTCTCACTCTTAGATAGGTTTGATCAACATATAATATTAATTGATATCTTGAGCAATTTTCTTAAAAGGATCGTTCTGATGTACACATAAATAAAAACTAATCATTTCAATAAATTCCAAAGCATCAAAGTACCTCTGAATGATCATTTAAATAATCAAATCAAGGCGTGTTGACTATATCATATCAACAAAAACAAATTGATCACTCAACCACATAAAAGCATCAAATCACATTATTCGAGGAACACATTTTAGTAGTCACCTAAACTTGGGTTTAACCAAAAAAGCTTATTCATGATCCTCACAAATCAGGGTCATCACATGTGTATTAAGGGAGTTTGGGCTCTCAATGAGGGTATTTAGTATGGTTATGAACATCCTACGAGAGGGGTAGTTCTCAGTAGTTTTAATGGAAGATTATGGGAGTCTTCTCTTCTACAAGAGGCTTGAGGCAAAGAAACCCACTTTCTCCATTTATTGTTATTTTGATGCAGCAGGTTCATGGAGGAAAATGAAGCAGGCTATGACAAATGATATCTTCTTGAGATACAAGATCCTTAAGAAGGAGTTGGCATTAAGGCACCTGATATTTGTTAATGATTTGGTGCTATTAGGAGGCTGTTTGGAAGGATTGTGGATTTGGTGGAGATGATGGATTTTGTGGAGGAGGTTTATTAAGGAGATGACATGGCTTCTAGTTAGATAGTGAACAAGAGGAAGTTGTCTTTCATCATAGGGGGTGTTTAGAATAGAGGAGAGCTAGGTTGTTGGAGGGATGGGGTTTCATAAAGTAATGTATCATTGTACTATCTCAAGGCATTAATAAGGGGAGATATGAGGGAGCCATACTATTACGGGATGGTGTATAAGGCAACAAGGAGGTTGTCATCTTGGCTGAGTAGGTTGTTGTCTTCCCATGGTGGATCACCTTGATCACATCAATGTTTAGTTTGATGGTAGTTTACACCCATATGACTTGTGTGATTCTAGTAGTGATAATGAGGAAGACATGGAGGAGTATGGAAATGTTCCTTTGGGCTTACTGTGTGGGGAAGAGGAGGAAAAATTGAGTTATTTGTTAAAAGTGGTATTTTCGGTGAGGCTGATTTCTTGGGGATTAGTAGGTTGAGAGATGTTTACTAGATATGCTTAATGAAGGGTGATTGGAATCTTTTGGAAGGCTAAGCCATTTTTTGTAGGAAAAAGTACCGGGGGGTATGTGTTTTGGTTTCTTAAGAAGATCATATATGTGTATGTCTACTAGAATAGGGTATAGGATGCGGCTCCGTTGGTCCTAAGGTATACAATATGGGATACTATGACAGAGGATGTCCCTTTTTGGATGTCATGTCAATTTGATTTTAAGATAGATAATCTCTCTATCGAGGGGGTTGGTTTGTATTTGATCCTAAGGGCGAGGGGTGTTTATATGGAAAGAGGTGAAGGTGGGACCTCATTGTGGTGTATCTGAATGAGGAGGGATCGACATTGTTGTGCGGTGTCAAGATATACATGTCTTAAGAAAACGATAGACTTGCTTGAACACCTAGTGAGAGTGGTTATTTCTCATGATAGTTAGTAAAGGAGATAGTTAGAGTAGGAGGGATAATGGAGGGGTTGGAGGCCTTAAGATTGGTTTAATATAGATTTGGGATCACCATGTACTAATGAAGGTTTTGAATTTTGTATGAAGGTGGGTAAGGATGCAATGCTGATGGATGATAGGATATGAAATTGTCACATTCAGTAGGTCTCGGGATGTGAGTGTTGCATGGAGCATGAGGAAGAGTAACTTGATCACTTATTGGTAGGAGGGGAGGTTGTAAGGGAGATTTGGAATCGAACAAAGTATGTTCTTGATGTTTGATATTTTACTAGTTAATAGATTCTCAGATTGTGGGGGCACTCCTCCCACCATCATTGGTTGGGGGTGATGAGAGGGTGTTTTAGCTGGTAGTCATATGATGCATTTGGATAGGGAGATGCACACGAAAATACAACATACTACAAGTTTGTTTTGATTATAATAGTTTCTGACCAAACATGGGGGAGGAAGGGTGAAAAAATGTGGAACTTTGTCATGCAGAACATCATAAAGTGGCCTAGACTAGAAATAGTTGGCTAGGATGAGCTAGGAAGTTGTGTTTTGATGCAGAATGTAGGGGAGGTAGGTGGGTAGAAGATAGGAGAGAGAAGTACAGGATGAGTAGTGGGAAACCTGTCGAGGGAAGAGAAGGGAGAGATGGTTTTTGGTTTAGTGGGTCAATGAGAGATAGGCTAGAGAGTGGTGTTGGGGCCTTGGAATATGGACTCAATTTGTGCATAGTGAGTGAGAAGCTATATGTAATAGCCGAGATAGATGATATGAGGTGTTTGTGAGGACACTCTATGAATTTCAACATTGTTGGGAAGGTTAAACATTGAGATCTCATGGCTTGGAAGACTTTGTACAATTTGATTATACCTTAAGACACGTTCAGAAAGAAGCAAATTTATTTGTCATTTTTCTTGCTATGATGCTAGTATGGGTGAGGTTACATATACTTTTCCCTTGTGACTATGCCTCCTACGGTGAGGGGAGTGTACGACATGGACATGAGTGGGATGACTACATTAGGCAGAATAACTATGAGATGTGGAGACAACCGTTGTTTCTCTTACATATTTGTGATTTGTAAGCAGACTTGGATTGTTTACAAGGGTCACGATCCAAGAGAGCATATTCTTTTTGTATCCTTTTTCTAAGCCATGCTGTGATTAGGGTTGTAAATGGGTAGGGTAATGGCTTACCCTTACCCTTACCCGTGTCAAAGATGTGGGTAGCGGGTAGGGTAATTACCCTTTGCCGAAAAACCATTACCTTACCCTTACATGCACCCTTTTCCCCACATAGTAAATGGGTAGGTTAAGGGTGAAATGGGTAAAATGACATGAAGATGGTATAAGATATTTTTAACCAAAAATCTATATGATATTCCTTACATCAAACAAAAGACATTATTAATGTTAGTTTTTTATAGTAATAAAGTATTTTAAACATAATAAAAATAGTAATATTTCACCTGATAGTTTTTTGAAAGAAGAGGTCTAACCTTTTTCATATATTATTTCTTATTCATGAATCCATTTTTCTCTCAAATATTTGACTATAGAAGGTAATATCACACCACCATTGCCTATTACAGTTTGGGTGTCATAAATAGTACAAAGTGAGAAGTAATGATGTTTCTTGTATTATAAATTTAGAGTTTTACTAATGGGTAAATGGATAAAGCGGGTAGGGTAAAGCTTCTTCCTTACCCTACCCTCTTTAGATGTGGGTAAAGAGGGTAAAGGGTAAACAGGTGGTGGGTAAAAAAATACTTACCCTTACCCTACCCTATAGGGTATGGGTAGTGGGTAAATGGGTAATACCCTACCCATTTATAGCCCTAGGATACCCATTGAAATGGGATGAACTAATGACTCTAACTTATAACAAGAAAGAGGGCTTCAACGACTTCATTTTTAGAAAAAAGGACGGAGGACATGCCAATAACACCCAGTATCTAACATGAGCTTTGCAATATAGCACCAATATGACCAGATTTTGCACCATTTTTGGTTTATAATGCATGGACTCAAATGCAGTGCCATGACGACTGCAATTTGTAGCAGCGGTCTTCCCGAGATGCTGGCATCTTTTGGCTGGAAAATGTGTATGTGGGGAGAGAGAAGGTGGTTAGAGGAGAGAGGAAGTGGCTGGAAGAAAAAGAAAAAAAGAGTGTGTGAGAGAGGACTATAGAAAGAGAGAGAGAGATTGTATGGAGAGAGAAAAAATAAGAGAGAGAGAGATTGAGTTTGTTAATAACTTTTATACCGTTATGTATTTTTAACGAAGTAAAAACCTTTAGAAATTTTATGAAAAATACAATGGAATAAGACTCATGTCGACATATTTCTGAAAAATATAATATGCAATCTAAAATAAAAAGGATAAGAGTGGTACTATCATTATTTTTTTTTAATAAATTGTTTTCTTTGATATGATTTTTTTTATTGTTAGTTTGATTCTTTGAATATATAACTCATTATAATTTTACATATTGTGATGAAAAAAATAAGAGGGAGGAGGAAAGTAGTGTCAATCATAATGATTATTTTCTAATCGAGTTGTTATCTCTCATCTAGCGTGTTGTTATCATTGTCAAATTTTTTGTTATCTCTAGTCAAACTTTTTGTTATCTCTACTCAAATTTTTTGTTATCTCTAATCAAATTGTTTGTTATGTCAAGGTAAAGTTTTTGTTATCTCTAGTGAATTTTTTAGTTATCCAGTAAGTATAATTTTTTCTTAAAATTAGTTATTATCTCTAGTCAAACTTTTTTGTTATCTCTAATCAAATTATTTATTATGTCTAGGCAAAGTTTTTTTTATCTCTAGTCATTTTTTTCTTATCCACTTATTATATATTTTTCTTAAAATTAGTTATTATCTCTAGTCAAACTTGTTGTTACCTCTAGTCAAATTGTTTGTTATCGTTTGGCAAAGTTTTTGTTATATCTAGTCAATTTTTTTGTTATCCAGTTAGTATAATTGTTTCTTAAAATTAGTTCTTATCTCTAGTCAAATTGTTTGTTATCTCTAAGAAAAGTTTTTGTTATCTCTAGTCATTTTTTTTGTTATCCCGTTAGTATATCTGTTTCTTAAAATTAGTTGTTATCTCTAGGCAAAGTTTTTGTTATCTCTAGTCTTTTTTTTGTTATCCAATTAGTGTATTCTTTCCTTAAAATTAGTTGTTATCTCTAGTCAAACTTTTTGTTATCTTTAGTCAAATTGTTTGTTATCTCTAAGAAAAGTTTTTGTTATCTCTAAGCAAAGTTTTTATTATCCAGTTAGTATAATTTTTCTTAAAATTAGTTCTTATCTCTAATCAAAATTTTCGTTATCTCTAGTCAAAGTTTTTATTATTTCTACTCAAATTCTTTGTTATCTCTAGTCGAATTATTTGTTATTTCTAGGCAAAGTTTTTTTATCTATAGCGAATTTTGTTATTATCCAGTTAGTATAATTTTTTTCTTAAAATTAGTTGTTATCTCTAGTCAAAGTTTTTGTTATCTCTAGTCAAATTGTATGTTATCTCTAAGCAAAGTTTTTGTTATCTCTAATTTATCATTTATTATCCAGTTAGTATAATTTTTTGTAAAATTAGTTCTTATATCTAGTTAGATTTTTTATTATCTCTAGTCAAACTTGTTGTTATTTATACTCAAATTCTTTGTTATCTCTAGTCGAATTAATTGGTATCTCTAGGCAAAGTTTTCTTTTTATAGACAATTTTTTTATTATCTAGTTAGTATAATTTTTTTCTTAAAATAGTTGTTATCTCTACTCAAACTTTTTGTTATCTCTAGTCAAATTGTTTCTTATATCTAGGAAAAGTTTTTGTTATCTCTAATGAATTTTTTTGTTATCCAGTTAGTATATATATTTTTAAATTAGTCTTTATCTCTAGTCAGTTTTTTGTTATCTCTAGTCAAATTTTTTGTTATTTATAGTCAAATTCTCTGTTATCTCTAGGCAAAGTTCTTGTTATCTCTAGTCATTTTTTTGTATCCACTTATTATAATTTTTTTCTTAAAATTAGTTATTATCTCTAGTCAAACTTTTTGTTATCTTTAGTCAAATTGTTTGTTATCTTCAATCAAATTCTCTGTTATCTCTAGGCAAAGTTCTTGTTATCTCTAGTCATTTTTTGTATCCACTTATTATAATTTTTTTCTTAAAATTAGTTATTATCTCTAGTCAAACTTTTTGTTATCTTTAGTCAAATTGTTTGTTATCTTCAATCAAAGTTGTTGTTATCTCTTGTCATTTTTTTTTGTTATCCAATTAGTATAATTGTTTATTAAAATTAGTTCTTATCTCTAGTCAAATTGTTTGTTATGTCTAGCCAATTTTTTTTTAATCTCTAGTCAATTTTTTTGTGATCCAGTTAGTATATTTGTTTCTTAAAATTAGTTGTTATCTCTAGTCAAATTATTTGTTATCTCTAGGCAAAGTTTTATTATCTCTAGCCATTTTTTTGTTATCCTGTTAGTTTTTTTTTTTTTTAATTATTTGTTATCTCTAGTTAAACTTTTTGTTATCTTTAGTCAAATTGTTTGTTATCTCTAAGAAATTATTTTGCTATTTCTAATTAATCATTTTATTTTCCAATTTTTTTAAAATTAGTTCTTATCTCTAGTCAAAATTTTTGTTATCTCTAGTCAAACTTTTGTTATTTCTACTCAAATTCTTTGTTATCTCTAGTTGAATTATTTGTTATGTCTAGGAAAAGTTTTTGTTATCTATAGCCAATTTTTTTTTATATCCTGTTAGTATATTTTTTTCTTAAAATTAGTTTTTATCTATAGTCAAACTTTTTTTTTATCTTTAGTCAATTTGTTTGTTATCTCTAGGCAAAGTTTCTGTTATCTCTAATTAATTTTTTTGTTATCTAGTTAATATAATTTTTAAAAGTAGTTGTTATCTCTAGTCAAAGTTTTTGTTATCTCTAGTCAAACTGTTTGTTATTTCTAGTCAAATTTTTTGTTATCTCTAGTCAAATTATTTGTTAGCTCTAGGCAAAGTTTTTATTATCTATAGTTTATTTTTTTATTATCCAGATAATATAAAATTTTTCTTAAATTTAGTTGTTATCTCTAGTCAAACTTTTTGTCAACTCTAGTCAAATTGTTTGTTATCTGTAAGCAAAGTTTTTGTTATCTCTAGTCAATTTTTTTGTTATCGAGTTAGTATATTTTTTCTTAAAATTAGTTGTTATGTCTAGTCAAAATTTTAGTTATTTTTATTCATATTCTTTATTATCTTTAGTCAAATCATTTGTTATCTCTAATCTAGTTTGTTGTTATGCATGATGTAATTTGTTATTGTAAGAGAGAGAAAATACAATGAATAATAGGGAAGTAATGTATTTTTTTTAATTTAGCTTTTCTAAGTTCCAATTTGTTGTTATCTTTTAGTCTAATATGTTGTTATCTTCAATCCTATTTGTTGTTGTTTGGTATTACATAAGTGAGAGGAAATACGATAAATAGGAGAGAAGTAGTGTAATTAATTTTATTAAAATTAGTTGGTATCCCTGGTCCAATCATTGTTATTTCTAGTTTAGTTTGTTGCTACCTCTGGTCTAATTTATTGTTATCTTTTGGTCCAACTTGTTGTCATATGATAGAAGTGATGTACTTAATTATTTAAATTATTTATTATAGTCGGGCCAATTTGTTGTTATCCTTGGGCAAATTTTCGTCATCTCTTGTACAATTTTTTATTTTTTAAGAGAGAATTATATAAAAAAATGGGTTCAATTTCTCTCTCATCCAAATTTATGACACTACTTTCACTTATCTTCCCCATATTTTCTTTTTTAAGAAAAAATTAAACAGACGATAATAACACAATAGAATAGGAGCAATAAACACTACACTATAGGTAACAAATTAATGACACAACTTCCCTCGAATCATTCATATTTTCTCTATCTTATAAAAAGAATATTGGGTCCGAGATAACAACACAACATATTAAACATCGAATCAGAGATAATATCGGCATTGGTGTTATTAGAATACATTTTAAAAAAATATCGACATTGGTCTTATTAGAATGCATTTTTCATCAGAAATCTAATGGTTTTTATTTCATTTAAAATACATAATGCTTTGAAAGGTATTAGCAAAATAAACATATCCCTCATTATTTTTCTCTCTCTTTTCCGCAACTCTTTCTCTCCAGTTCTCATTCTCACTCTCTCTCTCTCTCTTTTCAGCTAGCTGCTCATCCTTTTGTTCAGAGATAATAACTTGATTAAAGAAATAAGTTAATGATACAACTTCCCTCATCTATCTTATTTTAGATTACATGTTACAACTCATTAATCTTATTAATATATATTTTTCATCAGGAATCAAACAAATTTTATTTCGTTAAAAATAAATAATAGTTTGAAATTTATTAGCAAAATAACCATATTTTTTCTGATTTTTTCTCTCTCCTAATTTCTCTCTCTCTCTTTGCTGCAACTCCTTCTCTCTCCAATCATCTCTCTCATTTTCTCTCTTTAGCCACGTACCCGTCCTTTTATTCTCTCTCTCATTTTCTCTCTTTAGCCACGTACCCGTCCTTTTATTCAGCCAACAGCAATCTCGTCGTATTTTGGGCAGTACGCTAGCAGCAAATGAGGCAGTATGCAAACTATCATTAACAGCAGGTTACTAGAGGACAAAACTGATGCTCGTTTCTTAGTCCCGTTTCGGGGCTATATATCATTTTCCATCCGACGTCCCCTTCTAGTTCCGTTTCCGGGCTATATATCATTTTCCATCCGATATCCCCTGTAATTAATGTTCGTCCACGATTCCCGGTGGTATGCGAATACGGTGATTGATTGGCAACAGCAAATGAGCAGAGAATATGGAGGATGACGTATAGCACTCCGCTATCCTATTGCTGTCTGAGCGACATAAATTGCCCGGGTTGATGGTACTAGTTATCCTCTACATTAACGAATTTGAGTTATCCAGTACGACTGTCTTTTAAGAGATTTATACCGTGGACACATTTTGAAACTCAAAATGAAACCCAAGTTTTTCTATAATACAAAACAATAGACGTTTAAATAAAATGATATATTTTATTTATTATACACGTTGTTTTATAACGGAGAATGACTTATATATATTTTATGTTTCAAAACGATGCCCACCTTGCGTTATTCTATGTTTATTCGAGTACCATTGTTAATTAACAATTCTTTCAACTGACTCCACAGGTTCTGAAACCTATGTTTGCTTGCGCATGACAGTGCTATCAGAACACCGTACACACCACTGCTTTATGTACATGCAAAAACATGTGAGAGACTCATTAGTTTATTTTAGGATAACCTCTCTCACTCCCTTCCTCGTGTATCACCTCCCCTTCCCGAAAATGATTTAGTCACGCGCAAATAAATTACGCCCAAATCACGCGCAAGTACAACGGTAGTTTTAAGAAAAATTGAGAAATTTTGTCTTTTTGAAGGTAGTTTTGGTAGGGCTGGCGTGGTGAGTTTAATTGGATGGGTAGGTGGAGATTATGTAATTAATAAATAAATTTATTTTACTTATAATTTTTAAACTGTGATAAATTTTTTGACGAAACAAAAACCATTAGATTTGTTATGAAAAATACATTCCAACAAGACTAATATTGATATATTTTTAACAAAAAAATATAAAAATGATATGAATCGGTTATTCTGGATGCCAATGAATCATTTTAAGCGTCAATTAACCATCTTTGGGTGTCATTAGCTATTTATGGGTGCTAATAAGTTATTTGGGTGTCGTTATGTTGTTTTGGTTATCGATACCTTATTTGGGTGTCATTTTAAACTTATGGGTGTCAATAAACCATTTTAGGCATCAATTACCTTATTTGGATGTCATCTTTATATTTTTGAGTATCAATAAACTATTTTGAGCGTCAATTAACAATTTTTGAGTGTAATTAACCATTTATGGGCGTCATAGCATCCAAAATGCCTTATTTGGGCGTTATTTTTAACTTATGGGTGTCAATGCACCATTTTGGGCGTCAATTACCTTATTTGGGCGCCATATTTATACTTTTGGGTGTCAATGAGCTATTTTGGACATCAATTAATCATTTTTGGGTGTCAATAACTATTTATGGGCGTCATAGTATCCAAAATGCCTTATTTGGGCATCATTTTAAACTTCTGGGTGTCAATGAACTATTTTGGGCGTCAATTACCTTATTTGAGCGTCTTTTTAAACTTATGGGTGTCAATGAACTATTTTAGGCGTCAACTACCTTATTTGGGCGTCATCTTTATACTTCTGGGTGTCAACGAACCATTTTAGGCGTCGACTAACCATTTTTGGGTGTCAATAACTATTTATGGGCACCATAGTTGGTTGTCAATTAACCTATATATATCATTTTTATATATTTTTTCTCAAAAATATGTCAATATTAAGCTTGTTAGATTGCATTTTTCGTAACGAAACCAACAATTTTTGTTTTATTAAAAAATTTATTACAGCTCAAAAGTTATAAGCGAAACGAATTTATTTATCTATTGCATAGTTTCAAAAAACCTTCTCAATCAGCATCTGCCACGTGGTGGCGATTTGAAGGCTGACTTCAGCCTGGTTTAGACGCGGGTGACGCTGCGCGTAACCAGCGTGAGCGTGTCCAAATCTTAGTTCTTTATTTTTCCATAAAAAAGGGGCTAATCATCATCAAACTTGTGAAGGACGCAATTGCTACAGAACGCGATAGGATTTACTAGCTAAACTGGATGTTAAGCAACATCATACTTGTTCCATCATCCAGAGTGACTGAGATAACACGTTATTTGAACCAGCAAGAGAGGCTACCACTAGGATCAATTTGGATTTAGTCATTACCGGGTTGGTTCAGTTTACACTCTGGGGCCTAATGCTATTTGCGTCGGATTGGTATTGGCTCATTTCATTTCTGCGCATCATATCTTATTATCTGGATTTGGGTTTTAAGAGTATCAAGGTTGATCAAGTTACTGAAATCAGGCATCTGTGGTAATTTCGTTGTGATCATGTCAGACTCGCATAATAGAAGATTTGGTCATTTTACATTATATGTTGGAATTTTAGTTCAATTTGGCCCAGTTTGACAGTCGAGTCAAGTAATTCAAGATGGATTCGGACGCTGGGATCCAATCAGATTGAGTTATCTTTTTGTTCATGTCTTATCGTATTCCAAACTAGCTTCAAGTAGGCCGTCTCACTAAAGATTTAGATAAGCGTACATGCTCATTTATGTTAGCCATCTCGAGTTTTGGTACATGTTCAACCCGTTTATGCCTGTCCGGTTCAATATTTCTTGAAATTCAGGTTATTTTGGGTTCCGTCATGTTAGCCTTCTTTTTTTGATTTGCGAGAGAACCATTCCTGCATGAGCGCCACTTTTGTGACCCCCGTAGGCGGCGTAAATTCTCGGGGACCCTGACCCGCCCATAAGGGTGGCCCCAAGTAGTAGCATCATTGGCCGGCTGACGCTATGGGCAAATTATTTCTGAGGCCATAGCCAGGAATCATGTTAGCCTTCTTTGCAAACACTTTACGATTTTATTAGGGGTGGAATGATTTCACCTTTAAGAATTTGGATTTGCTCTTACATTCAATCCAGTCATATATTAGCACAAACTTCAAGCTAATATAAACCATTTTTATTTAAAGTACCATTTAGATTATTTCAGTAAATCATAATCTATTTTTCTTATTTTAATAATGGCTGTAATAAGACCTAGTTTCCAAAATGTGCCAGCTACACTATTTTTCTTACAAAAACAATACATTTCTAGCTATATTTAAATTTAGCGCTAACTTCTACATCAAACTCAAGATTCGTCATATTTTTTCTTCTTCTAAAATTGGTTAAAATGTTTAAATGTGACTATCTCTCAAGTTAGTAAAGTTTTAATATTTTATGTACGTGCTTGATATTTGACACAATGACCAAAACTTATACAGTTTTGACCATATTATCTATTTACCAATACTATGTACATTAATGGCAAAACATATACATACTCAATAAAAAGAGAAAAAATGAGTGTAGAGTTTATACAAACTTGTTTGGTTATAGGTGTTGTATTCCTTAATTGAGATCTAGAAAGAAGACAAAGATATAAAAAAATTACTTGTTGAAATTATTTTTATTTCGTTATAATGTTAGATGGATCTATTTGTCTTGGCCCATTTCGGTTAAATTTTCTTTCCTTATAGTTGTCCCTCTCCTGTATATAGGAAGGAAATCTATCTCTTATCAATAAGAAAATATCTCACTAGTCTCCCATCTTGTTTTCCACATGGTATTACATAATCGATCCTAACTTAGGGAGAATAAGAGAGTGCCTCCTCCTGTTAGTGGCCACTGTTTCTTAGTTTTAGTGCTGGTCAGACATCATTCCGGCCTCCAAGGCCGTCTTCTTTCTTCTTCTTTCATAAAACTCCAATTTTTTTGTCGATGCTCACCTTTGCAGCCATCAATAAGTTTATATACCCTATGTTTATCTGCCTCTCCCACATATATGTCTAGTCATTACTTCCCAGTATGCCTCAGCTCTACTGTTGGGTCACATCTCCAACCTGTGATCCGTCCTCCTTCACCGCTACCTCTAGGGAAGTTCATTGTTTCAAGTAAACAGTGAATGTAATCTTTGACCAATCTCAATCAGTCCCACCCATCTTCCCCATTTTGAATAGAGTCAAACTTTTGTCACGCTCACACGTGTAACGCGCCCATCACGCACAGGTAAAACCATCCCCCAAACCAACTCTCAAATCGCCTCCATGTGGCAGATGGTGATTGGGTATTTTTTTTGAAATTATACAATAGGTAAATAAATTTGTTTCACTTATAACTTTTGACGTAATGAATTTTTTAATGAAATAAAAATTATTGGATACATTACAAAAAAATGCAATTCTAACAAGACTATTGTTGACATATTTTTGAGAAAAAAATACAAAAATGATATATATAGGTTAATTGACACCCAAAGATAGTTCATTGACGCCTAGAAATGGTTTATTGACACCCAATATATAAAAATAACGCCCAAGTAAATAGTGTACGTGCTAAATCACATCTAAAGTAATTAACAACCAAACACTTAAGGTAATTCACAACAAAAAACAACATAAGGGTGCCCATAAATGACTATTGACACCCAAAGATGGTTAATTGACACCCAAAATGGTTCATTGACACCCATAAGTATACAGATGACACCCAAATAAGGTATTGACAACTAAAAATAATGTAACGACACCCAAATAGGTTTGTATGATACTCAAGAATTTTAGCAATTTTTGGGCACTATTTAGCTATTTTTGGACACTATTTAGCCATTCTTAGATGCTATGACGCCCATAAATAGTTATTGACACCCAAAAATAGTTAGTTGATGCCCAAAATAGTTCATTGACACCGATAAGTATAAATATGATGCCCAAATAAGGTATTAACAACCAAAACAACATAATGATGCCCAAATAGGTATGTTTGACACCTAAGAACCACTTAATGGCACCCAAAATAGTTCATTGACACCCATAAGTATAAAGACGCCCATAAATGACTATTGACACCCAAAAATATTTAATTGACACCCAAAATAGTTCATTGACACCCAAAAGTATAAAAATAGTGCCCAAATAAGGTATTGACAACTAAAAACAACGTAAGAGCATACAAATAGGTTTGTTTGACACTCAAGAACAACTTAATGGTGCCCAAATATAGTTATACACATTAACTAAGATATAAGGGTATTACACGCCCAATAATTACTTAATGGCACCCATAAATGGCTAATTAACACCCAAAAATAGTTAATTGATGCTCAAAATGGTTCGTTGGCACCCAAAATCACCTATTCATATCACTTTTATATTATTTTGTTAAAAATATATCAATATTAGTCGTGTTGGAATGTATTTTTCATAACAAATCTAATGATTTTTGTTTCGTCAAAAAATTCATTAAAATAAATGTATTTATCCAACAACCTCCACCAACCCATCCAATGAAAACCCGCTACGTCACACACTCCAAATCAGCTTCTCCTCTAGTAAAACCACCCAGTAAAATATAAAATCACCCATCCAAAAAGATAAAGCTTCTCAACTTTTTCAAAACCATTCCTCCCCTGCGCTTGACGAGCGCGTGACGATTTTGACACGTGACCGGATCATGTTCCTTTTGAATAGATGGCAAGACAATACATGATCTTGCCTCTCACACCTGAAGAGAACATGGTGCGGCGTCATTATACAGGACACAGACAGGAGAAAGTCTCTATTTGAAGGAGGTGGATGCCATATAGACTCCAGATCTATTTGTTTATAAGTCTATGGAGACCCACTCAGAGAGAAACTACCGTAGATTTCACGCACCACACCCCGATAACATTATAACCTCTGACATTCTTATTTCTCTTCGGCATACCCGCACTGCACAGGTGACAACGACAGGAACAACAGAGCCGCACCATCCCCACTGACGAAGGATATGAGCTTCCATACCCCGGTCCGCGCATATCATCTGGAGGAGGCAAACCGTGATGATGATATGGGTTTTTGATGTGAACTTTTTTCTGATTCCCTAGGGGAGTATGCCCCCACTTTTTGTTTCTCTTCTGAAGGAGCTTGTTATGGGGTGCCCCCCACGTACACATTTGCATGCTCACAAACACCTCTGGTGTCTTGAGTTTTTTACTTTCTTTGTTTATCCCATGTATGTACCTCCACATGTGGTCATAACATGCTGGAGTCTTTTATCTATCTATTAATATATCAGCCGTATTGATAAAAAAAAACTCATGTCCATGTTCTACATAATGACGTTGCACCACGTGCCTCTTCAAATGCGAGGGTCGAGATCATGTATTAGTTGTTGCTATCTATTCGAAAAGAGGATGACCGATGGGAGTGTTTGAGATCGGTTGGAGATTTTAGTCACGGCGGAGTGGATGTCATATGGATGCTAGATCTATTTGTTTCTAAGTTAATACTCATATGTGATGAAATTTCTTACACCCACATACATTTTCTGCGCCTTTAGTTAGTAGAAAAACATATTTTGTTTTCCTTAGGGTCAACTTTGTTGACCAAGTCCGAAGAGGAATAGTCCTTGTGTTAATTATGTGAAATAGTATAAATTTGTGTTATTGAGATATTGAATACAAGCATAGACACCCTCTTTATATATGATAGGAGGAGTTACTTATTACAAAGTTGACCAATATGAGACAAAAGACAAGAGAGCATGGAAAACATGCAGACTAGATACTAATGGGCCAAGACACACTTGAGCCCACACTTAATTAATTAAATTAATCAGACTCTCTAATACTCCCCAACAAGAAGAAGTTAGGAGAATCCTAAATCAATTTGCAAATAGAGAGTCAGACTAAAAATAAAGAAACATAATTAAAAGATAAAACCAAACCTAGACAAGAATTTTTCTCCCCTCAATATTACAGTAAAGCACTCAAATACTCAGACACTTCCCCTCAAGTAGATACTCAATAGCAGGCAAGTAGATTGCAGACATATCTCACTCATCTGAAGCAGAAGTAAGTAGCAACAGAGCATCATGGTATTTATCACAATCATTAACGTTGCATCCCAGAGAGTGTCAGGTCACAACAGCAGTAGTAGTTACAAATGGATCAATGTGCAAATCAGAGAATGGACGTGCCAGAGAGTGTTGGCACATAGCAATAGAAAGTTGACATTTAAACAAAACATGAACAAATAAGAGAATGTTGGATCACAGTAGAAGAAAGTCAACATGTACATAAAGCATGGACAAGCAAAGAGTCAACGAGCGCAAAGTACTGACAAGCCAGAGAGTGATGGCACACAGTAGAAAAGTGGACCTAGCCAGATGGAAGGCTAATATGCAAAGTAGCAATCAAATAAATAACTCTAATATGCAATGTGGATAAAGCTCCAAGTATAGTCAACAACAAAAGTTTTCATCATCTTCCCTCTTCATAAAATATTCAACACAATAGTAGACATCAAAGTCCAGAGAGTGTTGGTTCTCATAGTTCAGAAAGTGTTGGTTCACAGTAGAAAGTCAACCAGCAAATAGATAATAGACAACATATATTGAAAAAGTACAAAAAAACAAATAAAATGTGCTAATCATAGTACAAGTAGTAAGAATGACGTCCTAATATGTAATTTCATAGCAGCAGTCGAGGTAGATGTTGAATAAGCACTAATAGAGGCAGAAATCTTCATATAGAAGCAAAGGAAGCAAAAAATATATGAAGAGTTTACTTATCAGTAGAAGGATTCACATAGAAGCAAATAGAACACCAAATAATAGAAGAAGGATCCACAAATTAGCAAAAAGTGGCATGAAGATCCATATATTAGCAAAAAGTGACATGAAGATCCACAAAGCAGTAAAAGGTGGCATGAAGCAGCAACTCAATTCTTTTTTCTTCTTACTTCATCTGCCCTCCATCTCATTTCTACCTCTACTCTTCTTCTCTTACTCCTATTCTCCCCCTCACACCAAGCATGAGAGGAGTCAGAAAGAGTGGTTGGGGTGGAAAGTCAGACAAATTGGCAGAGGTAAAAAAATTTAGATAGATATATGTGGAGGAGGATAATCGATAACTTGAGTCAATTTGAAAAATGACCCAATTAGGTAGATCCTGATAGAAAAATCTGATTGGACTAAAAAATGGATCTGATTAGCACAAATATGTAGTGTATATGGGGAAAGTAAAAAAGTATTCAGGGATATTCATGTATATGTAGGTGGAAATGGAAAAGTAGAGGAAGTAGCCATAGTAGTTTGATGGGCGGTGGTTGACAGGTGATGTGGCTTTTTGAATGCACTAACAAATTCACTCGGGGTTTATATCCCCGAGCTTTTATCAAAACCAAGTGCAACAATACCACCCGCAAGCGGACGGATCTTATCGCAGTATAGTTGAGGATCGAACCCAAAGGACAACGTTTTTAAGAATCTTTGTCAATTAGATCTAGCCCAAGTAAAACTAATATTTAGAACAATTCGTTGATTTTGGTTTGATTAAACTAATTGCAAGGAAGTAAATGCGGAATAAAAGATGGGTTTAGATCAATGATGTGGAACCGTTGGGATGGTACCGAGTTTGACCACCGCTACACACACAAACATACTCTTTTGCAAACAATCCAGGCATGATATAACACTCCAAATAGAGCTGCTGCAGAACCCCCCATACGGGCGTTAGGTCCGCGTAAGCATCACCATAGGCAGCCGATTTCTCATCGCCATCCGGATCACATGTCTTACGGCTCTGAAGATACAGAAATCCACAGAGGTTGTGAACCCCCCATACGGGCGTTTGGTGCACAGAAGCGTCACCGAAGGCTAGATGGCTCGTCCCCTCGCGGATCATACACTTACGACCTCGATGAAATCCCATCCTTTTTCTAGTTTGGGAGTCGGCTGCGTTAACCGATAAACAAGCAGGAAGGTGACATGCGAGCAAACATCGACGTTTAACAAGATGATGCAAAATCCAACTAAGGTTGTGAACCCCCTATATAGGCGTTAGGCGTACAGAAGCGTCACCGAAGGCTAGATGGCTCGTCCCCTCACGGATCATACACTTACGACCTCAAGGAACCCATCAGAATTTATCGTCAAGGGTCAAACATGCTAAACGACGTTCCTACCCATGCCTTGAAGTTATCGCAACATAGGAACCCATGCATTGAAGTTATCGCAACATAGGGAGCACAAGGATGAAAACACGCACATAACCAACCTACAAGCTTAACGATAAACGACAAAATGAAGAGTTATATACATTGCCATGGAAAGTTTAATAAAAGAACATGGTTTGCATGGGCAGCGGGGCTAGTCCCCGTACCCCAGCGAAAGAGGACTACTCGCTCATGATACGAGATACAAGAAGGATAAGAGAGAAAGATAGATCCGCCATGAGCTCAGTGCAGAGGGTGGACGCAGCTCGGTGAAGAAGATGCGCTCCTTGCGCCGTCTTCTTCCTCTTCTTGGCCTCCTTGGACGCAACACCAGCGATAGATGGAGTGGAATTTGATCGGTGTGGTGCTCTGGCAGCCTTTCGGCGTCCGGAACCGATCCTCGAAATGGGGACCCTGGGGGTCTATTTATAGTTTCAGATCTGATCCCAAACGGTTTGGATAAGTTGCTGGAAATATCTTCTCCAAACGGTTTGGAGACCGTTTGGGCGCCAAACGGTCTTGAGACCGTTTGGGCATCAAACGGTTTGGAGGTCGTTTGAGCGCCAAACGGTCTTGCTTTGATCGGTCCTGGCTTTGGCGTGGTCGCGCGGCTTTAGTTCTTCAATCGATCCTTGCGCTTGCATCGAACGGTCTTGGGACCGCGCGGGACCAAACGGCCTTGGGACCGTTTGGGACCAAACGGCCTTGGGACCGCATGGGACCAAACAGTCTTGAGACCGCATGGGACCAAACGGTCTTGAGACCGCATGGGACCAAACGGTCTTGAGACCGCATGGGACCAAACGGTCTTGGGACCGCATGGGACCAAACGGTCTTGAGACCGCATGGGACCAAACGGTCTTGGGACCGCATGGGACCAAACGGTCTTGAGACCGCATGGGACCAAACGGCCTTGGGACCGCATGGGACCAAACGGTCTTGAGACCGCATGGGACCAAATGGTCTTGGGACCGCATGGGACCAAACGGCCTTGGGACCGCATGGGACCAAACGGTCTTGAGACCGCATGGGACCAAACGGTCTTGGGACCGCATGGGACCAAACGGTCTTGGGACCGCATGGGACCAAACGGTCTTGGGACCGCATGGGACCAAACGGTCTTGAGACCGCATGGGACCAAACGGTCTTGAGACCGCATGGGACCAAACGGTCTTGGGACCACATGGGACCAAACGGTCTTGGGACCGCATGGGACCAAACGGCCTTGAGACCGCGTGGACTTCTTGGGCAACTGATTTCGTCTTGTTCTTTGTGTATTCCAGCAAACGGTCTTGAGACCGCATGGATCCAAACGGTCTTGAGACCGTTTGCATGGAGTTGCCTGCTACACCTGCATAAAATGAAAGATATTTAGTTAAAACCTTGATTATTGAATCACTGAGTAGTTTTGTGCATTATGATTCATATTAGGGTGAAAAGATGTGGAATAGATATTAAATTGTTCCAAAAAGGTAATTGAAAATCATGATGAGTATGCACTCATCAAAACACCCCGAACTTAAATCGTTGCTCGTCCTCGAGTAACATAAAATTTGAAACTGTTGCCTGATGGAATACTTTCGATCCGTGTGATTTCTTCATCTTCACATCACAAATATTTTCTTTTTGCTCAGTATGAGTGAGTACCTCAACTTCCTGGGACCACGAAACACGTCTTTCCATAGCTTCGTTCCTGAGTTCGTTTCCCAACAACGCTTCCTCCCCGCCTTTTCCAACACCAAGCATGTCGAAGAGTTTTGTAGGAGTTCAGAGATACCCGTAGAATCGACAAGTATGCATTTGATCTGACACTGGTGTAGTTCAGGATGGTAGGGCATGTATTGTGCCCTTAGGTAGAAAAAGGAGTGAAAGGTGGTATGGAAAGAAGAAGTAAATCTCTCCTCTATTTGACTCGAGATTTTTATTTGTTTTGCAATTTCATTTATTGCATTTTTTTGTGTGCGCTATGGCATCTTTTGTTGCAGATCTCTCCTCTATTCGACTCGAGATTGCATTTATTTTGTGTGCACTTTGGCATCTTTTTATTGCAGATCTCTCCTCTATTCGACTCGAGATTGCATTTTTGGTGGTACGCCCCTATTTATTGGAAGGGGTATGGAAGAAGCGGATATGGGGAAAGTGGCGTGCCACCCCGAACTTAGGGTTTGGCACAAGTTTGGCTATTTTGGTGGTATTTATGGATGGAGGGATATGAAGATGATAGAAGAAGTGTAGAAGAGAGTTCAGATCAGGATGCAACTTGATTTACAATTCAAAACCGGGTTATTCTCTTTGTCATACTCTGCTCAAATAATGACTTGATGCGGATCCGGTGGGGTTTCTGAGCCATTGTTCCACTAGTCAGTTAGGAAGCGCGACGTGTTTGATCCCTATCAGTTTGACAGATACTTATCATTATGTAAAAAGAATTATGATGTTAGGAATCATAAGTTTCACAGGATGATTTCAGGCAAGTTTCAAAAGTCAGTCCTCTTGAGGATTTGCTTTGAATAAGGAGGATGTTATGATAGAAGATGCATAGAAAAAAGTTAGTTACATTTTAATCAACAAAAGACAAAATTTCATCAGGTATCTGTTCAAAATTTTGAAAATTTTTATGATAGAGACATATTGAATATGAAAAGAGGGTGTGTATGTGGAAGTGGAATACGTACCACCCACCCTCCACCCCGAACTTAGAGATTTGCTCGTCCTCGAGCAAACCCTAAATTCAAGATGGAGGGGAAAGGAAACACCAGGTATGACTGCCGAGAATGAATTCATTTTGATCAGCACCAATCCGATCTCGTGTCCTGAAAGAAAAACTCTCTCATAAGGCAAATTTTATTTAAGGAAAATTTAACTATAAGGAACAAAATTTGAAAAGGAAAAGTAAAATAGATTTATTGGTCGGGTTGCCTCCCGACAAGCGCCTTTGTTTTATGTCGATGGCTCGACAGAGTTCTTCGGAATTATGGTGGGTCCTTTGGATTGCTGAATTCCAACATTATTTCGGTGCCTTTGTCAGCTGGTGTGAAGTATCTTTTCAAGCGGTGACCATTTGCTATAAATTCGCCAGACCCGTCGCTCCATAAAGAGAAAGCACCATGGGGAGAGATGCTTTTGACGATGTAAGGTCCGCACCAACGTGAGCGGAGTTTTCCTGGGAACAATTTTAATCTGGAGTTGAAAACTAGAACTTGGTCTCCCACTCGTATGTCTTTTTGTTTCAGATGTCCATCATGCCAGAGTTTTGTACGTTCTTTGTAGATTCGTGCATTCTCATAGGCTGTCATTCTGAGTTCATCCAGCTCATGGAGTTGCAGAATTCTGGCTTGACCCGCTTGTTTCATATCGAAGTTTATTTGTTTAATTGCCCACCATGCCTTATGTTCAAGTTCGACTGGAAGGTGGCAACTCTTTCCATATATCAATTGAAAAGGGGTAGTCCCAAGGGGAGTCTTATAAGCAGTGCGATAAGCCCATAAGGCGTCGTTGATTTTTGTCGCCCAATCTTTTCGATTACGTCCAACGGTTTTCTCAAGGATAGCCTTAAGTTGTCGGTTGGAGACCTCTACCTGTCCACTGGTTTGTGGATGATAAGGTGAAGCAGTCTTGTGTGAGACGCCATATTTTCGTAGAAGAGCTTCAAGGCTTCTTTCAATGAAGTGGGATCCTCCGTCAGATATCACGGTTCTCGGCACTCCGAACCGTGGGAAGATAATATCTTTGAATAGTTTGATGACTGGTTTTGAATCACAAGTGATGGTTGGTATAGCTTCAACCCATTTGGAGACGTAGTCCACCGCCACAAGGATGTAAGAGAATCCATTAGAAGATGGGAATGGCCTCATATAGTCCACTCCCCAGACGTCAAATATCTCGACTTCTTGCCATAGATTCAGTGGCATTTCGTCTCTCTTGGTTATATTGCCAGCTCTTTGACACTTATCACATGATATGAAAAAATCATAACAGTCCTTGGATAAAGTTGGCCAGAAAAATCCACTTTGCAAAACTTTTAAGGCAGTCTTTTTAGAGCTCATATGCCCACCCACGGGTCCTGAGTGGCATTGTTCCAAAATAGAATGGGCTTCTTCTTCGGCGACACAACGTCTATACAATCCATCTGCACAGAGTTTGAAAAGATATGGTTCATCCCAATAGTAATGCTTCACATCATGCATAAATTTCTTCAGAGCGTTCCCGGTGTATTGAGGATGGATGACTCCGGCGGCAAGGTAGTTTACTAAGTCTGAATACCATGGTTCGAATCCTGAGACTCTCATAAGCTGATCATCTTGTAGAGAGTCATTTATCGGAATCCCTTCAGCATCCAGAGTGTGGATGCGACTCAGGTGATCTTCCATGACATTCTCCGTCCCTTTTTTATCTCTTATTTCTAGGTCAAATTCTTATAGAAGGAGTATCCATCTGATCAGCCTTGGCTTAGCATCTTTCTTTGTCATAAGATAACGGATAGCAGCATGGTCAGTGTAAACGATTACCTTCGAACCAGTAAGGTAGGATCTGAATTTGTCGAAAGCATAAATGACTGCTAAAAGCTCCTTTTCAGTAGTAGCATAATTCCTTTGAGCTTCGTCGAGGGTCTTTGATGCATAATAGATCACATAATGTTTCTTCTCTATGCATTATCCTAAGACAGCACCCACCGCGTAATCACTGGCATCACACATAATTTCAAAGGGGTGGTCCCAATCGGGAGCTCTAATGATGGGAGTAGTTGTAAGGGCTTTCTTCAGCATATCAAAACTTTTGACGCATTCTTCATTGAAATTGAAATCAGCATCCTTTAAAAGAAGATTAGTCATCGGCTTCGTTATCTTGGAAAAATCACGTATAAACCTTCTATAGAATCCAGCGTGACCAAGGAATGCGCGAACTTCTTTTACATTTGTGGGGATTGCCAGGTTAGAGATGACTTCTATCTTGGCCTTATCAACTTCAATTCCTTTATTACTAACCTTGTGGCCCAAGACGATGCCTTCCTTTACCATAAAGTGGCATTTCTCCCAATTTAGCACCAGATGTGCTTCTTCACAACGTTTGAGGACCATGGAGAGATGCTTAAGACAAGAATCAAAGGAGTCACCATATACGGAAAAATCGTCCATGAAAACCTCCATAACTGTTTCAGTAAGCCCTGCAAAAATGGCAGTCATGCAACGTTGAAAAGTTGTAGGGGCATTACACAGACCAAAAGGCATTCTTTTAAAAGCATATGTCCCGAAGGGACATGTGAAAGTTGTTTTTTCTTGATCATCTGGATGTATGGGGATCTGATAGAATCCAGAGTAACCGTCCAAGTAACAGAAATATTCTTGATGGGCCAATCTTTCCAAAACTTGATCGAGGAAGGGCATAGGAAAATGATCCTTCCGAGTGGCCTTGTTTAATTTTCTATAATCAATACACATCCTCCACCCAGTCACTGTTCGGGTGGGGATGAGCTCATTGTTTTCATTTCTTGTGACAGTAGTTCCTCCTTTCTTGGGTACAACATGAACTGGGCTCACCCATGGTGAGTCCGATATCGGGTATATTATTCCAGCTGTAAGGAGTTTGATGATCTCACGACGGACCACTTCCTTCATATTCGGGTTCAACTTTTGTTGATGCTCGATCGTTGGCTTATGGTCTTCCATCATGGGGATTCTGTGCATGCACAAGGCTTGACTGACCCCTGTGAGGTCACTCATTTTGTAGCCTATGGTTTTCTTGCTCTCCTTTAATACCTCCAGAAGTTGCTCTTCTTGTTTGGTCGTTAAACCAGAGTTAATAATGACAGGACAAACATTGAGATCGTCTAAAAACATATACTTCAGCCCTTCAGGTAGGTGCTTCATTTCAGGAGGTTATGGTTTTTCACTGATTTCTTCTGGGGTTTCGGTAACCTTTAATTCTTCATAGGTAGCTTCAGGATTTCCTTTAGCAGAGTCGGGAGGTTCGGTGCAATCCTTATCTTGTTGGTCAGTAGGTTCATCATTAAAAAGGTCATATAGAGAAATTTACAAGGGATCGCATGACTCGTGATATTCTTGAGTAAGTTGTGACATTTGATCAACACAATCTATCAGATAGACTTCCTCCTGTATACTCGGTCTTCTCATGCTTTCAAAAACTTTGAACTCCAGAGTTTCTTTACCTAACCTGAGCAGTAAGGTTCCGGCTTCAACATCGATAAGGGCTCTAGTAGTGGCGAGGAATGGACGACCGAAGATAATAGGGTATTTGGTGTCTTCTTTTATGTCCATGATGACAAAATCACATGGGACATATGCATCCTTGCCTACCTTGACTGGGATGTCTTCGAGAATTCCTAACGGCTTTTTTACCGAATTATCCGCAAGTTGAATTGTCATAGCAGTTGGAAGCAATTCTTCAATCCCTAGTCTCTTGCATAGACTGAGCGGCATAATAGAAATACTTGCGCCAAGATCTGCCAATCCTTTCTTGCATGATGAGTCGCCAATGTGACATGAGATTCCGAAGGATCCTGGATCTTTTTGTTTCTTAGGCATCTTGCTTAGTATGATATCTGATGTGGTAGCAGCCAATTTTACAGTTTCATATTCTTCAGTGATGTACTTCTTGGTGAGAAGCGACTTTAGATACTTGGTCCAGGCTGGTATCTCATTAAGAGCATCTAGGAATGGTATATCAACATGGAGCTTTTTCATAGCCTCTTTGAATTTGATGAATCTAGTATCAAGCTTGGTTTCCCTCAGACGGGATGGGAAAGGAACACGAGGCTTATATACAGGAATATCCGGTTCAGGTGTCTCTACTTCTTCATCGATAGATTCCTCAGAACTTCCCTTATCAGTATTTCTTTCCTTTGGTTGCGATTCTGGTGTTGTCGAGTTTTGGTCCGTCAAAGGTTCATTCTCCTCAGGGATATCCATAGTTGTTTTTGTTGGGGGATCCAAATAACTTTTCCCTGATCTTGTGGCGATAACCTTCAGCTGCTCCAGATGTTTCAGATTGTTCTCAGGTTGTCCGGCGAAGATTCCAGCTTGTGGCTTACTACTAGCAGCAAGTTGAGCTAGTTGAGTTTCAATAGCCTTCTGTTGGGCTTGTTGATTGGCTATCATCGTTTGTTGTGTTTGCAATAACTTTTCAATGGTAGATAACTTGTCATCAGAAGGGATGGATCCTGTTTGACCCTGTTGTTGGTTCAAGCTTTGATACTGAGAGTTATTCTGATAATTATTATAGTTTCTGTTCTGAAAGTTTCCCTTGAAGTTTCCTTGATTCCCAAAGTTCTGTTGCTGGTTAAACTGATACCCAGATGGGCCTCTTGGTTGATTATTCGGAACAAATTGATGCGAGTTCATAGCTCCTAAAGGATTTCCGTACTGGAAGCCTGGGTGATTCCTATTTTGATTTGGATTGTAATAGTTCTGCCCAGGGTTGGTGTTAATAGCATTAAGATTTTCCATCTGGCAATTATCTCCTTGCCCACAGGCGTTGCTTAAAACTACATCATAGAGAATATTGCATGATAGTGTGGAATGGTCAGTGCCTTTGCACGCTTCACAAAACAAAGAAGTGGACTTGACTTGTTCTGGTTGCCTAGATGGAGAATGTCCTCTTCCAATCGCAGCAAGGGATGATTCTATGTGATCTTGCTTTGCAACCAAGACTTTCAAAGTTTCAGCTATAGATTTGTATTCTGGGATAGCATCAGCCATAGCTACCTTTAAGACTCCTTTACCAACAGATCTGCCCCAGTTGGCTTGATTTTCTGCTCCCAGGGTGACTACTCTCCATGCGCTGTCGTAACTTTGCCGCATGAAGTTCCCTCCAGACGAAGAGTCAAGGAACATCTTAACATCATCTTCCACACCCCTATAGAATATCTCTATCAGCTGGTTCTTAAGAATTCCATGGTGTGGGCATTTGCGTAGGAGCTCCTTGTATCTATCCTAATCTTTGGAAAGAGTTTCTCCTGGGACTTGAGTGAAATTTGTGATTCGTCCCCTGATCTCATATGTAAGAGATGGGGGGTAGAACTTTTCCAGGAAGGCATTTTGAAGCTGCTCCCAGGTGGTGATGGGTACATCACTCTGTAGTGAGTTGTACCAACTAATGGCTCTATCAGCCAGAGAGTACTTGAAGAGACGGAGTCGAATAGCATCATCAGAGACTCCATTTTGCTTCGTCATAGCACACATGTCAATGAATATGAGAAGATGACCTTGGCTGTCTTCAGCTTGTTTACCGTAGAATGGGTTGTTTTGAAGCAAGGTTATCCAATGTGCTCTAATCTCAAAGTTGGCAGCTTCGATGGGAGGAGGCTACACCGGATGATAGACATTCGTGGCCTTTGGGATAGAGAACTCTCTAAGATCCTTCTGAAGTTCCGCTGCCTGCGTTGCTGCCTGTGCTGCTAAGATCTCCTGTTGAACCGCAGCTCTAGCTTCTTGCATGAACCTTTCTCTCTGCGCATTGATGGCTTGAGCCACCCTACGGGCTACTTCTTCTTCTTGCGCCATTCTGGCTCGATTCTCTCGGATCTGACGATGGAAGGTTCTATCGATTTCGGGATCAAAGCTCGCAGTCAGTCCGAGACTATCCGAACGGTGCATGCACTAATCGTCAAAGAGCACCTGAAATTTGAAAAGGTTTGAAAGTGAGATCCTTGGTGTAGATTAAAGATCAAATAGATGAGCGATAGTTTCAAAAAGAAAACAAAATCCTAGATTAGTCTTAAAAGAACTAGATTTGACTGACTGATTCCGTTGTCCCCGGCAACGACGCCAGAATTTGATGTGGCTTTTTGAATGCACTAACAAATTCACTCGGGGTTTATATCCCCGAGCTTTTACCAAAACCAAGTGCAACAATACCACCCGCAAGCGGACGGATCTTATCGCAGTATAGTTGAGGATCGAACCCAAAGGACAACGTTTTTAAGAATCTTTGTCAATTAGATCTAGCCCAAGTAAAACTAATATTTAGAACAATTGGTTGATTTTGGTTTGATTAAACTAATTGCAAGGAAGTAAATGCGGAATAAAAGATGGGTTTAGATCAATGATGTGGAACCGCTGGGATGGTACCGAGTTTGACCACCGCTACACACACAAACATACTCTTTTGCAAACAATCCAGGCATGATATAACACTCCAAATAGAGCTGCTGCAGAACCCCCCATACGGGCGTTAGGTCCGCGTAAGCATCACCATAGGCAGCCGATTTCTCATCGCCATCCGGATCACATGTCTTACGGCTCTGAAGATACAGAAATCCACGGAGGTTTTGAACCCCCCATACGGGCGTTAGGCGCACAGAAGCGTCACCGAAGGCTAGATGGCTCGTCCCCTCGCGGATCATACACTTACGACCTCGATGAAATCCCATCCTATCTCTAGTTTGGGAGTCGGCTGCGTTAACCGATAAACAAGCAGGAAGGTGACATGCGAGCAAACATCGACGTTTAACAAGATGATGCAAAATCCAACTAAGGTTGTGAACCCCCTATACAGGCGTTAGGCGCACAGAAGCGTCACCGAAGGCTAGATGGCTCGTCCCCTCGCGGATCATACACTTACGACCTCAAGGAACCCATCGGAAGTTATCGTCAAGGGTCAAACATGCTAAACGACGTTCCTACCCATGCCTTGAAGTTATCGCAACATAGGAACCCATGCATTGAAGTTATCGCAACATAGGGAGCACAAGGATGAAAACACGCACATAACCAACCTACAAGCTTAACGATAAACGACAAAATGAAGAGTTATATACATTGCCTTGGAAAGTTTAACAAAAGAACATGGTTTGCATGGGCAGCGGGGCTAGTCCCCGCACCCCAGCGAAAGAGGACTACTCGCTCATGATACGAGATACAAGAAGAATAAGAGAGAAAGATAGATCCGCCATGAGCTCGGTGCAGAGGGTGGACCCAGCTCGGTGAAGAAGATGCGCTCCTTGCGCCGTCTTCTTCCTCTTCTTGGCCTCCTTGGACGCAACACCAGCGATAGATGGAGTGGAACTTGATCGGTGTGGTGCTCTGGCAGCCTTTCGGTGTCCGGAACCGATCCTCGAAATGGGGACCCTGGGGGTCTATTTATAGTTTCAGATCTGATCCCAAACGGTTTGGATAAGTTGTTGGAAATATCTTCTCCAAACGGTTTGGAGACCGTTTGGGCGCCAAACGGTCTTGAGACCGTTTGGGCATCAAACGGTTTGGAGGTCGTTTGATTGCCAAACGGTCTTGCTTTGATCGGTCCTGGCTTTGGCGTGGTCGCGCGGCTTTAGTTCTTCAATCGATCCTTGTGCTTGCATCGAACGGTCTTGGGACCGCGCGGGACCAAACGGCCTTGGGACCGTTTGGGACCAAACGGCCTTGGGACCGCATGGGACCAAACGGTCTTGGGACCGCATGGGACCAAACGGTCTTGAGACCGCATGGGACCAAACGGTCTTGAGACCGCATGGGACCAAACGGTCTTGGGACCGCATGGGACCAAACGGTCTTGAGACCGCATGGGATCAAACGGTCTTGGGACCGCATGGGACCAAACGGTCTTGAGACCGCATGGGACCAAACGGTCTTGGGACCGCATGGGACCAAACGGTCTTGAGACCGCATGGGACCAAACGGTCTTGGGACCGCATGGGACCAAACGGTCTTGGGACCGCATGGGACCAAACGGTCTTGAGACCGCATGGGACCAAACGGTCTTGGGACCGCATGGGACCAAACGGTCTTGGGACCGCATGGGACCAAACGGTCTTGGGACCGCATGGGACCAAACGGTCTTGAGACCGCATGGGACCAAACGGTCTTGAGACCGCATGGGACCAAACGGTCTTGGGACCGCATGGGACCAAACGGTCTTGGGACCGCATGGGACCAAACGGCCTTGAGACCGCGTGGACTTCTTGGGCAACTGGTTTCGTCTTGTTCTTTGTGTATTCCAGCAAACGGTCTTGAGACCGCATGGATCCAAACGGTCTTGAGACCGTTTGCATGGAGTTGCCTGCTACACCTGCATAAAATGAAAGATATTTAGTTAAAACCGTGATTATTGAATCACTGAGTAGTTTTGTGCATTATGATTCATATTAGGGTGAAAAGATGTGGAATAGATATTAAATTGTTCCAAAAAGGTAATTGAAAATCATGATGAGTATGCACTCATCAACAGGTGATGGTCGACATGTGGTAATTGATAGGGGTGATCGACGAGTAGTGGTTGATAGTATAGATGAAGGAACATCAAGGGGTTATAGGTCTACAGGTGGAGGTCAATTGTGGGTGACCGACATGGAGTGGTCGATAGACTATAGTCGACATGTAGTGTAGGTCAATAGATGGTAGTCGATGGGTAGTGGTCGATAGATAGTGGTCAACAATGGGTGATCGACAGGTAATGGTCGACAGCTAGTCGAAGATGAAGGGCTGGTGGATGGGAGGGTGGAGGTCGACATAAAGTAGTAGGGTGGATGGTCGATGGGGCATTGATGGCATAGGAGGATGCAAACTGTAAGGACCCTGACCCATGTTTTGAGCTAACCCTCTTTTATTTTCTTATGAACGGTACTTATAACCTTAATATAATCTCTCTAGATGTTTTGGTATCATGTGATAAGCTCATGTTTTCAGTTTGGTCCCGTTTGGAGCAATGCTTGCTTGTTTTGGACCAAAGTGCAATTTACCCAAAGTACGGGGTTATATTGAAATATATCACAAGTAGAGCATGCTTTTAGTTCTCTAGAATCATTAGAAAGAGAATGATTCTGTGGGGTGCCTTGTGGAGAACCTATGTTCCAAGTTTGAGCTTGGTTGGTTGATGCTTGTGCTTTATGTGCTAGTTTTGGTGTAAATTGCAAATTAACCAAAGTAGAGTGTCAATATGCAATTTATCAGCTCAAGAGTCTTCTTGCTTCTGTTTTCCATCATCTAGAACGTGGATGGAAGTACAGGAGCCTTGTTTGGTTGATAGATGAGGAGTGATATCTCTATATGGTCTTTATATCATATATGTGTCACATATGCCACCTTGTCCTTTAGTGTATCAGCTAGGGCTTGAAGGTGTGTCGCCCAAGAGGGGTGTATCATCCATGGAAGTGCCCATCTTCATGATACACATTCTATAGTGTATCACCAGGCCATGCATGAGCAGCTAGGGTGGCAACAAGTGGCGTTAAGTGCTAGAGCAAGTGGCATCTTAGTTTATGTGGGTATGACACCTCTCCCTTGCTACCTCTCTCTTCCTTGGTGTATATAACCGCCTTCCTCCTTGACCAAGTGATCCCTTTCGGCCACCTTCCTTCCCCTACCTATATGGGATGAGCATGGAAGCTTAGGAGCTTGAGGAAACTCCCATGGTGCTTGGGAGGACGAGCACCTTGGCCATGGAGACTCCTTGCCCAAGATCCAACCTTGGTGAGTCATGCTTATTTGCTAGCTTTTCCTTGTGCTTTTTTCTTCACCTTCCTCTTCCCCTCTCGGCCATGGATAGGCCCTTGATGTGAGAAGGCAAGGCCGTGGTTATCTCCCCTCCTTTCTTCTTCTTGAGCTATGCATAACCATGGTATCTTCTTCTTCTTTTTCCTTTGTTTCTTGAGGTGATGGTGATGGTGCCGAAGGCATGTTTGGAGCTTTGTATGGATGATGGTCTTGGAGAGGAACGTGTGTTGCTTCTTGGACCAAGGATCTTCGTTCCTTTCATGGAGACCCTCTTAAGGTGGGTTACATAACTCTTAACCATCTCTATTATGCACACTCTCCATATATGCATATATTGGTTCTTGTACTTAAATCGATACCTTTCTCCATGATAGATGTATATATGGAACTTAAAATCTTATCTAATGGGAATGCTATGTTTTATTACTACCTTTAGCTTGTTTTCCTTGTGCAACATGGTAATTGGTGGCTAGAGGTTGAAGATGACTAGCTCGAAATGGGGCTTTACCCGATACAACTATGCTTTGCCCGATACAGTACCTTGCTTAATGAGTTATGCTTCGGTTATGGTTTGTGGCAATACCCCTTTCTCTCCTTTGGACTTGAAAGGTGAGCCTATGGCCTAGATGTTTGGGGTGATATGATGTGGTGACTGATATCTCTTTCCTACCATTAGGTTAGGTTTGGACGATATGGTTGGTGGACACCTTGTTGGTCCCTTGGCTGATATATGTTCTACATGGTGGCTCCTTGAGGTTGTTGCACGATACCCTATTCTAGAGTTGATCCTTGGGTGATATGATAAGCGAACAATTTATTGAACTTGTGACCGATTTGCACATCTACCCAAGATGATGATGGTGGGAGATATGGTGGTTGGCTGACATAAAACCCTAACCTTAGTGTCTTGGCCGGTATGGAGCTTCAACCCTAGTTGGACGATAGGGTTGCCCTAACTCTAGTTGACCAATAAGGTGCTTTTGAGTATTATGGTTCACACCTTGATCCTTCATTGATATGATGATTGAGATATGTGGCCATGATGTGCATTGCACGATACTCTTGGATGAGAGCCCTACCCTTGAGTAAGATTTTGGGTGAGACTAAGTATCCCTGCCCGATATGCCTTAGTGAAGGACCTAACTTGACACCCTTGCTTGCTCGACACACATGTATAGGAGGTCTTGGCCAATATCAACAACCCTAACCCAATATAAGCATATCATGTACATGATAGCTTGCTAATACAAGGATGAAGTGTTTGGCCGACACCCTATATGGGGATAAGATACCTTGGCCGATATGCCTTGCCCGATACATGTTCCCTCCTTTGTACATGAGTATATGCATGATAGCTTGGATGGCTTTAGAGTTGAGGTTTGGCCGATACATGTGTTGAGCTTGGATAGTACCCTGGACATACAAGTGAGGGATGGACAATACGGTGTCTTGGCCGTTATAGGGTCTCAAACCCTAGTTGGACGATAGGGTACCATGGGCGTCATGGCAACGTTGAAGTAGTGTACATTGGGTGGTATAAGAGCCCCTTGAGTATCTTGATGTGTTAACCAAGTGGGTGTTCTTGTTGGGCGCCATGATCTTGGCTGATATGGCCTTAGGCAGTATATAGTTGAGGGTTTCCCAGTATGAAACCCTAACCCTAATGGGAGGTAGGGTTTTGGGAGATAGGTGACGCCCATGTGATGCACGACACGCGCCCTTACACCTGGTTACCTAATATCGACCTTGCATGGATGCACAATACATAGCTCTGGATCAGGTTGCTCGACACACCATAGATCATGGTTGACACGATACCCCCTTTAGTGAGGGTTTGCGGCTGCTACCTAGTTCTGGTGAGGGTATGTGACACTTTTAGTGAGGGTTGTTCTCTAACCCGATACCCCTATGTATGTTATCTTGAGTGTACACTTTGTTATTTATGAATCTATGACAAGATAGGTTGTGAACCCTTGTATAGTGGTTACCTATGGTTAATGATAGATGAACCTCTGATTAAGTTGGATGGTGGATCGTGGTGTATGATCCTTAAAGTGAATCCTTAGGGATGATGCGCATATGATTTGAGATATAGGGTAGGATGGGATACCCATGATGTGGTAACAATAGTATGTATTGATTTATAAACCAGTTATGACATTAATCTACATATGTTCATAATGATGGAAGCATATTCCAATGCTATAAATCTTAATCTTGATGACATTATAATCAAAGATATGTTCATGAGATATGGGGCATGATGGATGCTCACAGTTTGATAACAATAATATAAATTGACTACAAACACAACTATGAACATGGATGTTGTTCCAATCCTGTGCACCTAAATTCTTGATAGCATGATAATCATAATATGTTCTCTAAGATCTATGTTCTATGTTTGGTGATCTAGTTATCTCTTTATTATGCAAGATAACCATGTAGGTGTATTGAATTCATAACCAAGTAAGAACTATGGTGATTATATGATTATTTGCTTTGTATAGCACTTGATATATGTGCAATATCTAAGTAATAATGATACGTCTTGTTGATGAGATAACATATATCACAAGTATGATGAGAAAGGCCTGTTGAGGTATGATCCTCTAGTGATGACATGAGGGATTGATATTCCCTAATGATGTTGATGATGCCTTAAGAGGCACTGGTGTAATGTGATGAATTTGGGGATTGATGTCCCATGATGATGTGTAATGATGAAGCCTTGAGAAGAAGTAGCACTATGAGATGATGTGAGCGATTTATATCCCATGGCAATGTGATGATTGTTGAGGGTAATGGAAGTAGCAGTAGCAATATAACACCAATGTAATAAATCAAATGTTGTTCATGTTTTATATGTGGTTGCTTAATACAACTTGATTGCCCCAAAAATCTAATTAAAATACATTAACTATTTACAGATGAATCTCTCATGTAGTTTTACCTGGCCATAGATCCCTCATCATCAGTAATTAGGTGATGGTGAAACGGGTTCTCCTGCGAGATTTACCCGGAGTGCATATTGTTGAATATGCAGGGTTTCTCCTAGTCGAAAATAGGAGTATTAGAATGCAACTGCGGTTGTAGACTCAAGATGTGTTTAAGAGCATGGTGAAAATGCCCATGGCTCAGTGTGATAGAGCATGGTGAATAGGCCCATGGCTCAGTGTGATAGAGCATGAATGCGTTCATGGCTCGGGAGTACGGTGAATTGGCATGTGGCTCAGATGTATACTAGTGTTGAGACTTGTACCAAGTCAAGCTAGAGAAAGGGCAGCCTGCGGGACTGACCCTGTGGCTGAGGCCACTTTGTTGGTTATCTTGCACTGACCACGAGAAGGAGAGGTCGTGGAGTCTGGATCATCCATTGACCTTGTATGGCACCGACTTTGGGTTTCACAGTCGAAGGTTGGAATTGAGTGGTACAACTCACTTCCTTAGGGAATAATAATTCATAATCAAGCCGTATAGTATCTTGCTTAGGGCAAATACGGAACATTGGATGAGGCCTTATCTATATAGTGCTCTAGTTATAATCTACAGTTTATTATATGAACCTTATATAATGCGATGAGTTCCTATAAAGCTTATCTTGTCAATCATGTTCCATAAAGAACATCTGGTTACATGCCTCCTAAATATCTTGGTAAGATTGGTGGTAAGATTAGCCCTGCTTAGTATACTGCTCTTATAATATGCTTATATCAGTTATCTGTGATCATAATAATGTTGGTAGAGGGTTATGTTTTTTGCTGGGACTGTGTGTCTCACCCCGCTGGTTAGAAACCCTTTTTAGGTGGACGTGCCTGGCGAGATGAAGATCATGTGGCTACGGATGATATGCAGAGGTATCGTACCTGGTGGAATAGATAGTGTCTAGTAGTAGAGTCCTATGTGTTGTCTCTATACACTCGGGTCTTCGGGAGAGCTTTTCAATGTTTCTTGTATAATGATCGATGAACGGTTTTTGGTATGTATCCTGATGTAAGTAGCATGACAAATAGTTATTTCATGTAAAGAGATGATGGGAAATTATGTTGTAGCACCCTGAAAAGATGTTATGAAATGAAAAGTGTTAGCTCAGATATTATATGCTTCATCTTTTGGTGCTTGTTGTAAATCAATTTTAATTTCCCATTGTTTTTGGTAATTCACTGGTTAGCATGTAATCGTGTTTTGTTGTGGGTGAGGTGTTACAATGTGTGGTATCAGAGCTCTAGGTTTGCCGAGTCTACAGGGACACTAGGACTAGGATTAGGATGATGTCTAAGGTTGGACCGTGACATAAAATATGGTGCATACTACCTAATCTTAGTACTTGATGCCCTGGCCAGGTATTCAAATATTGAAGACAAAGGTAAGTATGGAGCATTAGATTGTTTCCTCCTTGATTACTCTAATCAAGTAGTCATTCTAGAGCAATCTGAAGAGAATAACAAATCAAGAATACGATGCTAATACCTTCATCTTGTTATAAAGGAAGTTAATGAATGCACCATAATCTCTTAAAACATGGATGCTTGATAATCAAAGGAGGAAGTAATGGTTCTATGAAACCTAAATCTGTTTAAGAATATGATGAGATAAGTTCTTGAAATCGTAATCTTGAGAGATGTACGTGACAAAAGACAGATTAACTTGTGATAACAAGGTAAGTTAAAATGTAAAACTTACAAAAGATGAAGAAAATACCTGAAAGCAAAGATAAAGTTAGAATATAAAAGAGAACAAGGGAGATGATCCCTGTTCAATAAAGAATATGTGAAGAATAACGATTTTTTTCACAAAGAGAAAAACAAAAAATTTGATATAATCAGGAAAAAATCATGATTATGATGAAATGGTAACAAGAGAAGAAGAATAATAACACATAATGGTCTTGATGTTTCCTATGCTGAGTGTAAGGAAACCAAGAAGAAACATGATGAAACCAGATGGAACAAGGTTTTACGATGCATAAACAACTGAAAACTCATGTAAGGATCAAATAAAGTGATACTATCCTCCCCTTTGATATGAAACCATAGATGTTGATGGGTTGATGGGAGGAGTTTGTTCTTTTGCGTCCCTTCCTTTCAAGGGAGTGGCAGTCAAGTGGACCTTGTGTCACTTGATATGTATGCTTTTAAGGTGATCTTTGTTAGGATACTTCGAAAAGTATCAGTTGATCTTGGACTTTAGTTTCCAAGATAGAGATATCTGTGATAGATGATGATGGTAGGATCCTCTTGACATGTTTTGATCCGATGACGATGGTAGAATATGAAGGCTATACCAGAAGTGATGTGTTTTGACTTAAAAGATGGATACCAAGGTAAGGAAAACTAGTATATGAGAAGTTCCAAATGTATGGGAAGATGAAAACATCCCTTTTGGCAAAAGGTTAAGAATCAAGATGCTTAGATAAGTGAAGGTATGGTGGTGAACTATCTTGATAGATCATCCTTGACCTTGAACCTACAAGCTTGAAGCTTGTTATGGAGTCTGGATTTATGTGGTGACCCTCGAGACAGTAGTTCAACATCACAAAGGAACGCTGGTATGGATAAGAAAGTGAGGACCAGATGGTTTGACCAGGGTGTGCCGGCAGGACAGATGAAACTAATCCCTTCTGCCTTGTCTTCTTCTTACCTCTTATCTACTTCTGTTGATCCAGTTTAGGATGTACCCTCCCCTGAATGCTTAAAGGCGTGTTTGGCAGATGCTTCCTTTTGTTAATTAGGAGAGAGATAGCCTAGTGTCGAACACTTTCTTGGATGATCTAGTTGTGTAGGATGAAGTATACTCTTCTCCATATCCTTTCTTTTCCTGGATGTGGCAGTCGGGTGAATCCCTTTCTGTATGACAAGTCAAGGATCGTTATAACCCTGGGTATGGATATCCTTGGAAAGGTGTGAAGTTTTCTCAGATGGAGAGGTTGTCTTTGGTTTGATCTGGACAAGTCCCTATAGTATGGATATCATCTGTTAGGGGTTTATGCTCCGCATAAACATGACATCAAAAGGTATGCACCCAAGGAAAATAAGTGATGTAAGGTAATCTTAGGAAAGTTCATCTAGTTGAGCATGATTCCTTGGAATACTCCTAACTAAGTTTCGAGTAACGAAAGATCCAGGCGGGTTGTGTAGTGGTTAGAACTGGATGAACAAGGTTTGGGAATCCTATCCAGATCAGTTGAGATAGTTCATATCTATTACCATCCGAGTTGGTGCTCATTGTGCCCTGGGGAAACTAACATGAACACATGACAAGCTTGAAAATGAGGTGATATGGTTGCTGATAACCAAGATGTTTAACTCCTTTTGTGTTAAGCCTTAAGTGATGCATAGTGAGGTGCCGTATGAGCCCTTTCATGTGCATACAAGTGTTTTGTAGAGTATGTATCTTGTGATAACCTCTTCTGAGAAATATCCCCCTTGAGTTAGAGACATCCTTTGTGAAAGGAGAAGGAACAGTTGGAACGTATATGAAAGAAGGATGGTGACTACAAATTATGTGAAGCTTAAATATCGAGCATGTGAGAACATATTAGCACAACGGAAACGTAATGAGGAATGTGATATATCAGTAGAAGGAATTGATACCTGAGTAATACGAGTTGCATGTGATGTTCCAGTGTCTAAGAGTGTTACCAGACAAAGGATGATGAGATAGAGGGTTGAGTCTATGACCAGTACAAGGAAACCCTGAGTTAGCTCTGGGAAAAGAGCAAGTATGTCGGTAACAGATCTGTGACACCTAGGATCTTTGCAGAGTTGTATGATGTAATGTGCGAGTAACACCCGTCTTCTTTCCGCTCGAGATTTCGGGGACGAAATCCTTGTTAGGGGTTTATGACTTCTAAGGACCCTGACCCATGTTTTGGGCTAACCCTCTTTGCTTTGCTTATGAAAGGTGCTTATAACCTTAATCTATTCTCTCTAAATGTTTTGGTATCATGTGATAAGCTCATGTTTTCAGTTTGGTCCCGTTTGGATGCTGTTTGAGCAATGTTTGCTTGTTTTGGACCAAAGTGCAATTTACCCAAAGTACGGGGTTATATTGCAATATGTCACAAGTATAGCATGCTTTTTGTTCTCTAGCATCATTAGAAATAGAATGATTCTATGGGGATCCTTGTGTAGGACCTATGTTCCAAGTTTGAGCTTGGTTGGTTGATGCTTGTACTTTATGTGCTAGTTTTGGTGTAAATTGCAAATTACCCAAAGTGGAGGGTCAATATGCAATTTATCAGCTCAAGAGTCTTCTTTCATATGTTTTCCATAATCTATAATGTGGATGGAAGTAGGGGCACCTTGTTTGGTTGATAGATGAGGAGTGACATCTCTATATGGTCTTTATATCATATATGTGTCACATATGCCACCTTGTCCTTTAGTGTATCAGCTAGGGCTTGAAGGTGTGTCGCCCAAGAGGGGTGTATCAGCCATGGAAGTGCCCAGCTGCATGATACACATTTTGGAGTGTATCACCAGGCCATGCATGAGAAGCTAGGGTGGCAACAAGTGGCGTTAAGTTCTAGAGCAAGTGGTATCTTGGTTTATGTGGGTATGACACCTCTCCCTTGCTACCTCTCTCTTCCTTGGTGTATATAACCCCCTTCCTCCTTGACCAAGTGCTCCCTTTTGGCCACCTTCCTTCCCCTACCTATATGGGACGATGATGGAAGCTTAGGATCTTGAGGAAACTCCCATGGAGCTTGGGACGACGAGCACCTTGGCCATGGAGACTCCTTGCCCAAGATCTGACCATGGTGAGCCATGTTTCTTTGCTACCTTTTCCTTGTGCTTTTTTCTTCACCTTCCTCTTCCCCTCTCGGCCATGGATAGGCCCTTGATGTGAGAAGGAAAGGCAGTGGTTATCTCCCCTCCTTTCTTCTTCTTGAGCTATGCATAACCATGGTATCTTCTTTTTCTTTTTCCTTTGTTTCTTGAGGTGATGGTGATGGTGTCGAAGGCATGTTTGGAGCTTTGGATGGATGATGTTCTTGGAGAGGAACGTGTGTTTCTGCTTGGACCAAGGAGCTTCGTGCCTTTCATGGAGACCCTCTTAAGGCGGGTTACATAACTCTTAACCATCTCTATTATGCACACTCTCCATATATGCATATATTGGTTCTTGTACTTAAATCGATACCTTTCTCCATGATAGATGTATATATGGAACTTGAAATCTTATCTAATGGGAATACTACATTTTATTACTGCCTTTAGCTTGTTTTCCTTGTGAAAGATGGTAATTGGTGGCTATAGGTTGAAGATGACTAGCCCGATATGGGGCTTTACCCGATACAACTATGCTTTGAACGATACAATACCTTACTTAATGAGTTATGCTTCAGTTATGGTTTGTGGCAATACCCCTTTCTCTCCTTTGGACTTGAAAGGTGAGCCTATGGCCTAGATGTTTGGGGTGATATGATGTGGTGACTGATATCTTTTTCCTACCATTAGGTTAGGTTTGGACGATATGGTTGGTGGACACCTAGTTTGTCCCTTGGCCGATATATGTTCTACATGGTGGCTCCTTGAGGTTGTTGCCCGATACCCTCTTCTAGAGTTGAGCCTTGGGTGATATGATAAGTGAACACTTTATTGACCTTGTGACCGATATGCACATCTACCCAAGATGATGATGGTGGGCGATATGGTGGTTGGCCGACATAAAACCCTAACCTTAGTGTCTTGGACGGTATGGAGCTTCAACCCTAGTTTGAAGATAGGGTTTCCCTAACCCTAGTTGACCAATAAGGTGCTTTTGAGTATTATGGTTCACACCTTGATCCTTCACTGATATGATGATTGAGATATGTGGCCATGATGTGCTTTGCAAGATACTCTTAGATGAGAGCCCTACCCTTGAGTAAGATTTTGGGTGAGACTAAGTATCCCTGCCCGATATGCCTTGGTGAAGGACCTAACTTGACACCCTTGCTTGCCCGACACACATCTATAGGAGGTCTTGGCCAATATCAATAGCCCTAACCTGATATAAGCATAGCATGTACATGATAGCTTGGGAACACAAGGATGAAGTGTTTGGCCGATACTCTATATGGGGATATGATACCTTGGCCGATATGCCTTGTCTGATACATGTTCCCTCCTCTGGACATGAGTATATGCTTGATATCTTGGATGGCTTTAGAGTTGAGGTTAGGCTGATACATGTGTGGAGCTTGGATGGTACCCTGGACATACAAGTGAGGGATGAACAATATGGTGTCTTGGCCGTTATAGGGTCTCAAACCCTAGTTGGACGATAGGGTACCATGGGTGTCATGACAACATTGAAGTAGTGTACCTTGGGTGGTATAAGAGCCCCTTGAGTATCTTGATGTGTTAACCAAGTGGGTGTGCTTGTTGGGCACCATGATCTTGGTTGATATGGCCTTAGGCGGTAGAGAGTTGAGGGTTTCTCAATATGAAACCCTAACCCTAATGGGTGGTAGGGTTTTGGGGGATAGGTGATGCCCATGTGTTGCACGACACACACCCTTACACCTGGTTACCTGATATCGACCTTGCATGGATGCATGATACACAACTCTGGATCAGGTTGCTCGACACACCATAGATCATGGTTGGCACGATACCCCCTTTAGTGAGGGTTTGCGGTCGCTACCTAATTCTGATGAGGGTATGCAACACTTATAGTGAGGGTTGTGCTCTAACCCGATACCCCTATGTGCGTTATCTTGAGTGTACACCTTTGTTATTTATGAAGCTATGACAAGATAGGTTGTGAACCCTTGTATAGTGGTTACCTATGGTTAATGATAGATGAACCTCTGATTAAATTGGATGGTGGATCATAGTGTATGATCCTTAAAGTTAATCCTTAGGGATGATGCACATATGATTTGAGATATAAGGTAGGATGGGATACCCATGATGTGGTAACAATAGTATGTATTGATTTATACACCAGTTATGACATTAATCTGCATATGTTCATAATGATGGAAAAATATTCCAATGCTATAAACCTTAATCTTGATGACATGATAATCAAAGATATGTTCATGAGATATGGGGCATGATGTATACTCAAAGTTTGATAACAATAATATAAATTGACTACAGACACAAGTATGAACATGGATGTTGTTCCAATCCTGTGCACCTAAATTCTTGATAGCATGATAATCATAATATGTTCTCTAAGATCTATGTTCTATGTTTGGTGATCCAGTTATCTCTTTATTATGCAAGCTAACCATGCAGGTGTATTGAATTCATAGCCAAGTAAGAGCTATGTTGATTATATGATTATGTGCTTTGTATAGCACTTGATATATGTGCAATATCTAAGTAATAATGATATGTCTTGTTGATGAGATAACATATATCACCAGTATGATGAGAAAGGCCTGTTGAGGTATGATCCTCTAGTGATGCCATGAGGGATTGATATTCCCTAATGATGTTGATGATGCCTTGAGAGGCACTGGTGTAATGTGATGAATTTAGGGATTGATATCCCACAATGATGTGTAATGATGAAGCCTTGAGAGGAAGTAGCACTATGAGATGATGTGAGGTATTTATATCCCATGGTAATGTGATGATTGTTGAGGGAAATGGAAGTAGCAGTAGAAATATAACACCAATGTAATGAATCTAATGTTGTTCATGTTTTATATGTGGTTGCTTGATACAACTTGATTGCCCCAACAATCTACTTAAAATACATTAACTATTTATAGATGAATCTCTCGTGTAGTTTTCCCTGGCCATAGATCCATCATTGTTAGTAATTAGGTAATGGTGAAATGGGTTCTCCTGTGGGATTTAACTAGAGCGCATATTGTTGAATATGCGGGGTTTCTCCTAGCCAAAAATAGGAGGATTAGAATGCAACTGTGGTTGTAGACTCAAGATGTGTTTAACAGCATGGTGAACATGCCCATGGCTTTGTAAGGACCCTGACCTCTGTTTAGGGTTTACCCTATTTGCTTTTCTTAACCCTGATGCTTAGTTGCTTGCTAATCACCTTTGGTGGTGATTAGGGTTTGTTGGTGCTTTGTTGAAAGTTGGAGGTGCTACTTGCAATTAACCCAAGTTCAGGGGTTGTGGGCAAGTTTGTCACCTTGTGAGGTGTTCCTCCCTCTTGTAGCTTCCTCTAGTGTTGAGAGGAAGGGTTGGGCTCGTTGCTTGATGTTCCTTTGGGCTTGGTTGAGCTCGTTGGGCCTTGTGGTGTGTTTCCCTTGCTTCTTTAGACCTTGTGTTGGCCTAGGTGTGTCGCCCAGGATGTGTGTCGCCCTGGTGGTGTGTCGCCCAGGGTTGTGTCGGCCATGGTGTGAGTGTGTGTCACCCATGGAACCCTTTGACCTTCTTTGACCTCGTTTGTGTCACCACTAGTGGACACTTGGTGCTTGATGCTTGCATGTGTCAATAGCCTTAGACATGTGTTTAGGGCATGTTAGAGTGGTAGCATTGCTCATGGACAAGTGTCCCTAGGTGGGCGACACCTTGCCTTGTCTTACCTTGGTTTCTCCTCCATCCCCTTCTATATATGCATTTCCTTTCCCTTGCTAAGGATCCCTTTAGTTCCTTAGTCTCCTTCTCCCTTGGTGCATGACACCGCTCTTCTTTTGCAAGCTTGGTGGCCGATCCTTCTTGGAGTCTCCTTCTTCCTCTAGTGGTGGCCGAACCCTAGAGTTCCTTGCTCTTCTTACTTGGTGGTGCTTGGAGCTTGGAGCTTGCTTGAGGCAGGTTACATAACTCCTAACCCTAAGTACATTTCCATCTTCTATGTTCTTATTTATATGTTGCTCATGATTGGCTAAGTATGTTGTTAGTTTAGTTTCTTGCTTAGTTGCACCTTGTTGGCCGAACCTATGTTCTAGGGTTTCTTGGTGAGCAACACTCCTTTCTCTCCTTGGTCTAGAGGAGTGAGCTTGAGTTCTAGTAATATGGGCAATACCCCTCTCTCGTTTAAGTTGAGAGGTGAGCTTGTGTTCTAGTTGCTTGAGCAACACCCTCCTCTCACCATGGACTTGAGAGGTGAGCTTGTGTTCTAGTTGCTTGAGCAACACCCTCCTCTCACCATGGCTGAGGCCATTTAAGCAGGAGACTGCGGTCCTACTTTGGTTCTCGTACATTGATCACGAGGTGAGAGGTCGTGGAGTCTGGCTCTTCCATTGACCTTGTATGGCACCGGCTCTGAGTTTCACAGTCGTCGGTTGGATCTGAGTGGTACGGCTCACTTCCTCTGGGCATAATAGTACGTAATTCAGCCGTATAGTATTTACTGCTTAAGGCAAAGCACGGAACATTGGTTGAGGCCTTGCTTGTGTAGTTAATCTAGCTATACCTTGTCGTTACTTATATGTTCTTGTGTTATGTAATAAGACATTATAAATCTTATCTTGTTAATCATGTTCCATAAAGAGATATTTGGTGATACGCCTTTCGTACTTTCTTGGTATGCTTGTTGGTATGAATAGCTTTACTTTATAAACTGCTCTTGTTATACCTCTTATCAGTTAATTACTGTTGTTGCTTTATCTTTCTGTGGTTTTGTGGTTTCGGCGGGGAGTTATGTTTCTCGCTGGGACTGTGTGTCTCACCCCACTGGTTTACACCCTTTTTAGGTGTTCGAGCTAGTCGTGGTGGTGGTCGCAGAGTTGTGGCTGAGCAGCAAGACGAGCAGTAGAAAGCAAGCAAGGGATATGTTGCTGTTTTGGTTGCTTTGTAGTGGAGTCTTAGAGTCATCCCTATACTCTTAGGTCCTTGGAGGTGTTTTGACATTGTTTCACGATGTATAGGGGTTGATGTTTTGTATACCCTTCTGCTGGACGGATGTGGGCCTTTATGTATGGATAACAAGTGATGAACTTGTGTGATGATAGGACAGCTGATCTCCTAAGTTGTGGACACGTGTCAAGATCTTGTAATGTTTATATAACATGTTTCCTTGCAGGATGAGGACCCAAATGTAATAGTTTCTCACTTATTCTGCTTTCTGCAATCAGTTTTAATAAACCTGTGTTTTTGGTAATCTGTGGTTTATGGTGATTTCCGCACGTTTTCGTGTAACACCTCGTTGTCTGTGTTATAGCGGGATGTGTTTCCACAAGTTTTGGTATCAGAGCTCTAGGTTCGCTGAGTCTACAGGGATTTAGGACTAGGTTGTGACTATTCTGTGAGTTTTCTAGATTTTCTTTCCATCGTCTTCTTCCCTCAGCGGAAGAAAAGCTGAGATGTTTGGAAACCATGAAGAACATGCTACTGAGAACAACGATGTTGCATCAATTGATGGAGCTATAGGGCAGGCACATGAAGATCGGGTGCCTGAGGTCCCCCAACCTGACCCAGCCATTCTTGAACACCCTGCCTATCAACAACTTATGGGGCAGATGATGGCTACGATGAACCTCATGGTAGATAGATTGTCAGTGCCTCCGCCGAGAGCACATGCTCCCCATGGAGAAACATAGGGTATTGGGAAGACCTTTGAGCGGCTTCGCCGAGTCGGAGCTTCAGATAATGCTGGAACGGCTGATCCAGCGGATACAAATATGTGGATGACAAGTCTTGAGAAGGCTTTCTGGATCCTCGACATCCCCAAAGCAGACAAAGTAAAGCACACTGTCTACCTTCTGAAGGGTAGTGTTGGTCACTGGTGGACCATCGAGGAAGAGAAGCGACCTAGTGAGGTGATCGATTGGGAGGTTTTCCGGTGTGAGTTCGTCAGTAGATACTTTCCAAAGACGTATCTGGATGAGAAGATCAGTCAGTTTGAGTGCTTACGCCAAGGAACAATGAATATCATTGAGTACGAAGCCAAGTTCATAGACCTGTTGAGGTTTTGTCCTCACATGGAAGCGACAGATGAGGAGCGGATCAGACGTTTTAAGAAAGGTCTGAGTGCTGAGCTGACAACACCTGCGTCTGCGTTGGAGAATCGAGAGCGGTTTGCTATGTTTGTGGAATCTGTCCGAAGGATTGAACTGTCAGTCAAGGAGAAAAGAGAATCCATGTCTAAGAAGAGGCCTGCTCAGTTCCAAGGAGAGAGGTTTCGTGGCTTCAAGAAGCCTAGGTTTTCAACACCTTCAGTGATGAGAGGTTCCAGTGCACCGTCGCAGTGGTCTCCAAGTAAGGGAAGAGGATATGTTTCTTCACCGCCTAAGGCACATATTACAACTTCAGTGGCAGTGACATGGCCATCTAGGCCACGATTTGAAGTTAAGACATGCTATATCTGCGGTCAGACGGGGCATTTCAAGTCGAATTGCCCAAACAGAGATGTTGAAGTAACGCAGCAGCCGAGGCAGAACCAATAAGGTTCAGATAGACAACACTCCAGTGGTAGCAGAAGGCGAGGACGTAGTCAAGCGTCGCAAGCGGGATCGTCTGCTCAAGGAAGCATAGCTTGTGGACAGCAAGCAACGAATCAATTCTATGCTATGAGTCAGCCGGAGGCGATAGTCAACCCGCGAGTGGTGACAGGTCAGATGGAGTTATTTCATTCTGATATGTCTTCTTCTTGCCTTATATCTGTTCTGGTTGACCCGGGTGCTACACACTCCTTTATCGCCTATAGTATGCTTGAGAACTGTTGTTTACCTGTTAGCTGTAAGAAAGATAGCTTGTTGTTAGAAACCCCTCTTGATGGTTCCTCGATGCTTTGAGAAGAGTTTCCATCTTGTGTCTTATCTTTTTCGGGACACAACATACAAGTGGATCTTATACCACTTGATATGCATGGTTTTGATGTTATCCTTGGGATGGATACGTTAGAGAAGTATAAGGTTGTTTTGGACTATGGTTCCAAGCAGGCTGCATTTGATGATGAAGAGAAGTGGATCTTTCAAGGAGATAGGAAGATTCTTCTGACATGTCTGGTATCAGCTTTGGTGATAGAGAATTTGATACGACAAGGATGTGAGGCGTTCTTAGCTCACGTTGTGGATATCGTTGTGGATGCTAAGGCAAAAGGTCCTATCCTGGAGGAAGTGTCGGTTGTTCGAGAGTTTGCAGATGTGTTTCCCGATGAGTTCCCTGGTGTTCCTCCACCCCGAGAGATTGATTTCGAGATCAATCTGGTTCCAGGAACACAACCATTTGCACAGACACCATATAGGATGGCTGCAGTAGAGACGGCAGAGCTTAAAAAGTAGTTGCAAGAGTTGTTGGAGAAAGGTTTCATTCGACCGAGTACATCGCCTTGGGGTGCACCAATGTTGTTCGTCAAGAAGAAGGACGGGTCGATGCGGTTATGTATAGATTACCGACAGTTGAACAAGGTCACGATTAAGAACAAGTACCCATTACCAAGGATAGATGATATGTTCGATCAGTTGCATGGTGCTACCGTGTTTTCAAAGATCGATCTACGGTCCAAATATCATCAGTTGAGGATTAAGACGGATGACATACCAAAGTCAGCTTTCAGGACGAGGTATGGTCACTTCGAGTTTGTGGTTATGCCGTTTGGGCTAACCAATGCACCTACTACTTTCATGGATCTGATGAACAGAGTGTTCCGTCCGTTCCTAGATCAGTTTTTTGTAGTCTTTATAGATGACATCTTGATCTACAGTTGGGACAGGCAAGAGCATGAGCGACATCTTTGACTAGCGTTGACTCTTCTTCGCCAACATCAGTTGTATGGAAAGTTCAGTAAGTGTGAGTTCTGGTTGGAAGAAGTGACTTTCTTGGGTCATGTGATATCTGCTGAAGGAGTCAAAGTGGACCCGAAGAAGGTGGAGTCTGTTGCAGATTGGGAACAGCCGAAGACGCAGACAAAAGTTCATAGTTTCTTGGGTTTAGTAGGGTACTACCGGAGGTTTATCAAGGACTTCAGTGCGATTGCGTTGCCAATGAAGAAACTGACTAGGAAGGATGTACCTTTTTTCTGGGATGATCATTGTCAGCAAGCTTTCCAAAGTTTGAAGAAGAAGCTGGCCAGTGCTCCAGTGTTAATCCTGCCAGAGCCTGGAAAGGGCTATGTTGTTTTCTGTGATACTTCCAAGAAACGTTTAGGTTGTGTGATGATGCAAGAAGATCATGTGGTTTCTTTTGCTTCGTGACATCTTAAGAAACACGAGGAGAACTATCCGACTCATGATTTGGAGTTGGCAGCAATGGTTCATGCGTTAAAGGTTTGGAGACACTATCTTTACGGGGAAGCATTTCAGATCTTTACGGATCATAAGAATCTAAAGTACATCTTTTCACAGCATGAGTTAAACATGCGACAACGTCGATGGCTGGAGTTAATCAATGATTACGACTGCACCATCGAGTATCATCCTGGTAAGGCGAATGTGGTAGCTTAGGCGCTTAGCCGAAAGTCTTCTTCTTTTCCTTCAAAGAAGGCATAGTTGAGTTCCCTGGTATGCTATAGATGGGATATGCTTCTTTCTTTGCGGCAGATGAATGTGCAGATGGAAGTTTCCTTGTTAGTTGGACTTCTAACACAAATGCAAGTCAAGCCTACACTGAGACAGAAGATCAAAGATGCACATCAAACAGATGATACAGTACAGTTGATCAGATCAGAGTTTGGCAAGCAAAAAGCGTGATGGGTTCCATGAGTCTGAGGATGGACTAGTTTGCTATCAAGACAGGATGGTGGTTCCTGATGCTGATGATCTGAGGAAGCTAGTGCTCAAAGAAGCACGCACATTGATGTATGCTATGCATCTGGGAGTCACTAAGATGTATCATAGTCTGAAGGACTTGTATTGGTGGCCCGGATTGAAGAAAGATGTAGCCGATTACGTGGCTAGGTGTGCAGTTTGTCAGCAAGTCAAGGTTGAGCATCAGAAGCTAGTAGGTATGTTGCAACCCCTGCCGATACTGCAGTGGAAATGAGATCATATAACCATTGATTTCGTAGTTGGTCTATCCAGGACAACTAGGAATCATGATTCCCTTTGGGTAATAGTGAACAGACTGACGAAGTCTGCCCATTTCATACCGGTAAAGACAACGTATACAGCCGAGAAGCTCACTCAAGTATATGTAGATGAGATAGTATGTTTGCATGGTGTGCCAGTGACAATAGTATCTGACAGAGGTCCTCAGTTTATGAGTCGTTTTTGGGAACAGTTGCACAAAGCATTGGGAACGTAGTTGAGATTCAGTATCGCTTTCCACCCGCAGACAAACGGACAGTCTGAGAGGACTATTCAGACTTTGGAGGATCTCCTTCGAGCTTGTGTTTTGCAGTTCTTAGGCAATTGGGACATACATCTCAGTCTAATGGATTTTGCCTACAACAATAGTTATCAGCGGAGCATTGACATGGCTCCTTATGAGGCCTTATATGGAAGGAAGTGCAAATCTCCGTTGTGTTGGTATGAGTCTGGGGAATATCAGCTATTGGGTCCTGAGTTAGTACAATAGACAACAGAAAAGATCAAAGTGATACAACAACAGTTGAAAGTGGCACAGGATAGGAAAAAGTCTTATGCAGACAATCGCCGACGACCTTTGGAATTCTAGGTAGGAGACAAAGTGTATCTTAAAGTCTCGCCGTGGAAAGGTGTTCTAAGGTTTGGCGAGAAGGGTAAGCTAGCACCCAGATTTATGGGACCATACCCAGTCATAGCACGTATGGGCAAGGTAGCTTACGAGTTAGAACTACCGCCAGAGTTGCACATGTTACATTCAGTATACCGAAGAAAAGTCATCCAGATTATGGAACAGTGATACAGCCAGTTGAAGTTGAGCTTGATGAAGATGTGACCTACGAGGAAGGTCCTGCGGAAATCCTTGATAGAAGAGTTAAGAAGCTGAAGAGGAAGGACCTGGTTCTTGTGAAGGTTCTTTGGCATCATCGTGGCATTGAGGAAGCCACATGGGAGCTTGAGGAAGAGATGAGGAGGAAGTATCCCTCATTTTTCTCTTCGGATTTCGGGGACAAAATCCCTTTTTAGGGGGTTGGCTTGTAAGGACCCTGACCTCCATTTAGGGTTTACCATGTTTGCTTTGCTTAACCCTGATGCTTAGTTGCTTGCTAATCACCTTTGGTGGTGATTAGGGTTTGTTGGTGCTTTTTTGAGAGCTGGAGGTGCTACTTGGAATTAACCCAAGTTCAGGGTTTGTGGGAATGTTTGTCACCTTGTGAGGTGTTCCTCCCTCTCCTTGCTTCCTCTAGTGTTGAGAGGAAGGGTTGGGCTCGTTGCTTGATGTTCCTTTGGGCTTGGTTGAGCTTGTTGGGCCTTGTGGTGTGTTGCCCTTGCTTCTTTGGACCTTGTGTCGGGCAAGAGAATTCTTGTGTCGGCCTAGGTGTGTCGCCCATGATGTGTGTCGCCCTGGTGGTGTTTCGCCCAGGGTTGTGTCGGCCATGGTGGGGGTGTGTCGGACATGGTGTGGGGGTGTGTCGCCCATGGACCCCTTTGACCTTCTTTGACCTCGTTTGTGTCACCACTAGTGGACACTTGGTGCTTGATGCTTTCATGTGGGAATAGCCTTGGACATGTGTTTAGGGCATGTTAGAGTGGTGGCATTGCTCATGGACAAGTGTCCCTAGGTGGGCAACACCTTGCCTTGTCTTACCTTGGTTTCTCCTCCATCCCCTTCTATATATGTGTTTCCTTTCCCTTGCTAAGGATCCTTTTAGTTCCTTAGTCTCCCTCTCCCTTGGTGCACGACACCCCTCTTCTTTTGCAAGCTTGGTGGCCGATCCTTCTTGGAGTCTCCTTCTTCCTCTAGTGGTGGCCGAACCCTAGAGTGCCTTACTCTTCTTCCTTGGTGGTTCTTGGAGCTTGGAGCTTGCTTGAGGCAGGTTACATAACTCCCAACCCTAACTACATTTCCATCTTCTATGTTCTTGTTTATATGTTGCTCATGATTGGCTAAGTATGTTGTTAGTTTAGTTTCTTGCTTAGTTGCACCTTGTTGGCTGAACCTATGTTCTAGGGTTTCTTGGTGAGCAACACTCCTTTCTCTCCTTGGTCTAGAGGAGTGAGCTTGAGTTGTAGTAATATGGGCAATACCCCTCTCTCGTTTAAGTTGAGAGGTGAGCTTGTGTTCTAGTTGCTTGAGAAACACCCTCCTCTCACCATGGACTTGAAAGGTGAGCTTTGTGGTGGTTGTTCCTTGTGTTGCCCTATTGATGATAAGGGATGTGCAAGACCCCTCTCTCTTAATTGTTGAGAGGTGAGCCATCTTCTTGATCAATTAGGGTTTGGTTCCCTTGTTCTTAAGGTTGATGACGACCTTGTGGAGTTGCATCTTGACCGTTATGATCTTGGGGGAGATGCTGCCCGATATCCCTCTTGACCTTGAGCTTTGGACGACACATGTTGTGGCTGTGTCGGGCGTTGCACTTGGCCTCTGCCTTGAGTGTGTGTCGGGCATCACATCTTGATGAGTAACTTGCCCGATACACTTATCCTATGTGATGGTTTGAGGCCGTTGTGCGTTGAGGTGTGGAGCTTGTTAGCTAGTTTGTGGGGTTGTGTCGGGCGTCAGGCTCCTGGTTGTTGACCTTTGTGTGTCAGGCATCACACAATAGGTCCTTGCTGCCCGATATACCTGACCTGTGGTGGTAGCGTAGTGGCCGTCATACCTTAGATGTTATGGAGTTGTGGTTAGCTATGTGTTGGGCGCCATGGAATTGTGGTGATGCCTGACAGAGCATCACCTAGTATCCCCAATATGTGGCTTATAGATGCCCGTTGCACCTGGTGAGCGACCCACCCATAGGCTCGGTTGCCCGATAGGCTTCATGGCCATTGTAACCCTGTTACTTGACGCAGCGTTGCCCAACTTGAGGTGCACGACACGCATTGGACGTTACACATGAGTGCACGGGATGGTTTGGTTTCTTGGTTGCCGGATACATGTAGTGGCCGATACCCTGCTGAGTGCTTGGCCGATATGTAGAGTGGTTGCTTGGCCGTTAGGTGGTTGTTGTGTTGGGCGATAGGGGAGAGTACCCTGCCCGATACCACCTTTGGTGAGGAAAGTGAACACTTCCAATGAGGGTCTTGATCCTTCTGTAAAACGTCTATGCTAGATCTTGTTCTATGATGTCACGTTTGGTTGACAATAGTAACCCTTGATATGCTTGATGGTAATTGCTATAGTAAAGTGCACTTCTATGTAACTTGACATGGCATCTTATGCATTTATGATCATCATGAATCATTTGTATAATGTTGAGTAAATGATAAGCATGTAATATGCTTTTCTTAATGATGTGACCTATGCTTATGATCCCAAGTTGAGGTAGGATTGATAAAGCATATAATCATCAATGTCACCCTATGTTGATCGTATGATCTTTCTATTAGTCTATGATGATTATGCATAATAACCATGAAGGTGTTCCATACAGATGCATAGCCAGGTAAAAGGGCTATGCGATATATATGTAATCAAGTAACCCTGCTTTAATAATTACTCTTGATGATGAGATATCATATATGATGTGATTGGTCTGAGGACCCGAGTTTGGCTATAATGCCTAAGTTGATGAGAATGCCTTGAGAGGCAGTGACACTATGTGATAAGGGATTGAGATCCCATGGCAATGTGATGATCCTTGAGATGGATCTAGATGTTTGGCAAGAGGCCAAGTGATAACATGTAATGTTGAATCCTGGTGATGGATCAGGATGATGTTGATTACAGTAAAAGCATAATATGGAGTTTCGTACTATTTATTCTTGATATAGTTTGCATGTTATACAACTTGGTTGAATCTTGTAATCCACATAAAAGATACTAATTAATCATAGTGGAATACATCATGTAGTTTGCCCTGGCCATAGATCCATCATCGTCAGGAGCTGGTGATGGTGAAACAGGTTCTACTGCGGGTTAACCCGGAGCGCATATTGTTGAATATGCGAGGTTTCTCCTAGCCTAAAATAGAGAGGGAATTGAGTGCCGCTACTATTGCAGACTCGGGATATGTATAGAGTATGGTGAACATGCCCATGGCTCAGGATATGTGATATGGGAGCATGAATGCGTTCATGGCTTAGAGCACGGTGAATATGACAGTGGCTCAGATATACTAGCACCGAGACTTGTACCGAGGTGGGATAGAGGAAGGGTAGCCTATGGAGCTGACCCTATGGCTGAGGCCACTTAAGCACGAGACTGTGGTCCTGCTTTGGTTCTCATGTACTGACCACGAGGTGGGAGGTCGTGGAGTCCGGCTCTTCCATTGACCTTGTATGGCACCGACTCCGGGTTTCACAGCCGTCGGTTGGATCTGAGCAGTACGGCTCACTTCCTCAGGGAATAATAATACGGAATTCAGCCATATAGTATTTACTACTTAAGGCAAAACACGAAACATTGGTTGAGGCCTTGCTTGTGTAGTTAATCTGGCTATACCTTGCAGTTACTTATACGTTCTTGTGTTATGTGATAAGACCTTATAAATCTTATCTTGTTAATCATGTTCCATAAAGAGATATTTGGTGATACGCCTTCCGTACTTTCTTAGTAAGCTTGCTGGTATGAATAGCTTTACTTTATAAACTGCTCTTGTTATACCTCTTATCAGTTAATTATTGTTGTTGCTTTATCTTTCTGTGGTTTTGTGGTATCGGCGGTTAGTTATGTTTCTCACTGGGACTGTGTGTCTCACCCCACTGGTTTACACCCTTTTTAGGTGTTCGAGCTAGACGTGGTGGTGGTCGCGGAGTTGCGACCGAGCAGCAAGATGAGCAGTAGAAGGCAGGCAAGGGATATCCTGCTGTTTTGGTTGCTTTGTAGTAGAGTCTTAGAGTCATCCCTGTACTCTCAGGTCCTTGGAGGTGTTTTGACGTTGTTTCACGATGTATAGTCGTTGATGTTTTGTATACCCTACTGCTGGCCGGATGTGGGCCTTTATGTATGTATAACAAGTGATGAACTTGTGTGATGACAGGACAACTGATCTCCTAAGTTGTGGACACGTGTCAAGATCTTGTAATGTTTATATAACCTATTTCCTTGCAGGATGAGGACCCAAATGTAATAGTTTCTCAGTTATTCCGCTTTCTGCAATCAATTTTAATTAACCGGTGTTTTTGGTAATATGTGGTTTATGATGATTTCTACACGTTTTCGTGTAACACCTCATTGTCTGTATGATAGCGGGAGGTGTTGCCATAGGCTCAGTGTGATAGAGCATGGTGAACATGCCCATGGCTCAATGTGATAGAGCATGAATGCGTTCATGGCTCGGGAGCACGGTGAATTGGCCTGTGGCTCAGATGTATACTAGTGCCTAGACTTGTACCAAGTCGGGCTAGAGAAAGGGTAGCCTACGGGACTGACCCTGTGGATGAGGCCACTGTGGAATACAACTCACAAAAACATAATTAACTAATGTGGAAGCAATCACTAAGTAGCGGATTACCGAAAATCACTAAAAATTAAAACCTTTTTACTAAGAGGTCCATCAAATGAAAACTTTCTCACGTAGAACAAAAGTAACACATTTACATTCTATTTTCAAAAGTACATATCTTGTATCATCTCTTTCTATGAATTACACGCATCAGCTGCCCTATTAAACTAAGCACAGGCAGTATGAAAATCTCGAGATATTGAGCCAAAATCTCAAAAGCACTAACTACTACTATGAGGACCTGAGAGTATAGAGACGACACATAAGACTCTATCTAAATCTATACAAGGCATATATAACAGCCAGTGTCTCCACCTGAGACTTCACTGTTGTCCCTGCTGCTGTTGCTGTCCTTCACCTACTGAAGAATTCCTGCCTCCTCGTATGCGTCCACCTAAAAATGTAGTTCACACAGGGGTGAGACAATTGTAAATTGCCCTAGCGAGAGATATAACTCTCCGCCAGTAACATTATTATTGCAGCTTAAGAAGATAAATATGAACATAGGAATCATATTTGTTTGACAACAGTTAATTCAATGTCTAACAGATTAGAACATTATTCTTATCAGAAGCATTGCAGCTATAACTTGATAGAGCAATATGTCACTTATCCATTAAGGAATATGAAGAACATGAATAAAATTTATTCACTATAGAATCATTTCCACAACATTAACTCTCTTCAGGCTTAGATCATATATCAAATGTCTGGCATTGTCATTGTGGGGTCATGGCCTGTAGCCATACTATTTTCACAAAGTATTGGAATCTTAATCCCTCATCTCATCAAGTACTTTTCTATTTCCTAACAAGTTCATCATATTGGTTATAGGTTATGGGTATTTGAACCCTTAACTCATCATAGAACACTTGTTACCACTTATTAGGTAACTTTATATCTTCAGGTCATCTAACCAAGGACATTATGAATCTTGCAACACAAAGTATTCCACATAGTTCACAAAACTCTTATCACCTTTAGTTACCCCTTAATAGGCAACAAGGCACATTATGTCATATGAAGCCATAACCAAATTCAACAAGTAAAACATCATATAGTACATAGAGCTCATAAGTTTTAAGATTACTTCTCAGTAAGCAATAAAGCATGTGAAGACTCATAAGGCCTATGAGACATTTTTAGTATACAGTGCATTATAGCCCATACCTGGCTATGCTCATCATCTCAACATACTTGCATGTTTAGTACTCATGATAACAATTATATAATAGTACCATGCAATACAAGGGTTATGTTATTACATTCATAACTTCATCAATTTGTATTAGATCTTCACATAGGATTACTTTGTTTTAAGACTTCACATAGCATTACCCTATATTAGGGTTTCTCCTAGAATTACCCTGTATTAGGGTTTCACATAGCATTACCTATATTAGGGTTTCACATAGCGTTACCCTGTATTAGAGTTTCATATGAATAACCCTATAGGTTCTCAAGATCATATTGTTAATGATCAAGTCCTATTTTATTGCTTCACACAACTAGGAATCAATATGTATATCATATGTATTCAATCATACTTATTCATTCTCATCATTCATCATTAAATGAAGTATCAATCACAAAGTATGAGTTTCTCTTTCATATTTACCAGAATATGATTGCATCATAGTTTATTGATTTGGATTTAACCTTTTCATAAGGCATGTTAGCCTACCTTCTTCAAGATGCATTACATCTCAGAGTAACAATTGATATGACACATCTCATGTGTCACTCATTCAATTATATTGGACTCAAAACACATCAAGGTATATCAGAATTGGGGTGTTGGATGTGATATCTATCATATCTTGATGTATCACTTCCCTCAACACCTTTATCTTACTTGAGTTCATCCACTTATCTTGTATTAGGACGTTTCCCATCTTAATACTGTATGTACCAATTCATCACATTCATCATGTAATGTATTGGTCGTAAGTTACTCACATAGAATATACAACCATTGCCAATGAAATGAACTTATCCTTGAGTTAGGAACTATTGATATAATGATATCCATTAACAACCTCTCTAGGTGTTACATTTGTCAAAACATTAATTACTATTCCATTATTAGGAATAGTATTCTCCATATTTATAATTTGATGATTCACATAGCATCTCCCATACATTTATGGATTTCATATAGTATTACTCTTCAATAGAGTTTCACATAATCATCCTTCTATATCAGGGTTTCACCTAGTGTTATGTGAATTTAAGATTTCACAACACATCACCCAGAGTTAAGGCTTCACATAGTATTAGAGGCACTACCCTATATTAGGGTTTCATGCACCTTTACCCCATTTTAGGGATTAAGGTTTACCATTCACATCCAAGTAAGGTTTCTCATACCTCATACCCAAATTAGGATTAGGAAGTACAATTCCCATTAAATTAGGATTTCTCACATTGTTAAACTAAGTTAGGGTTACATCATCACCCTAGATTATGATTTCACTGAGCTTTGCCCTAAATTAGGGTTTCACATAACCTTCACCTAAATTAGGGTCAAGGTACATCAATATTTTCAATGAGAATTTCATGATCTCATATTATGGATCAAACCCTGATTACACATTTATTGATAATGAGAGTGGGCTTATTAAGTAAGCAATCATCTCTCCCATTCTCTCTCCATCTCATCCTCTCTAGGATGTTAAATACTCCAAGATTGATCTAGGTTAACTATTCACTTAAGTACACAGAGTTAGGGTTAACCTTCATAATCACCATTGGTTTACATCATTAATAATCAAGTAGTTAATTGACCTTTGATCATATAAGAGGTCCAAATGGTTTAACCAATTTGAACCTCAAAAGGTCTTGGTCACTTAGACCTCAAACGGTCTTGGTCACTTAGACCTCAAACGGTCTTGACCAAATAAGTTCAAACGGTTTGAAAACATTTAGCAAAGTAGGTGCTTGAAACCGAATGAGCTTGAGTCTCCAAACGGTTTGAGACCATTTGGTCCCAAATGGTCTTGAGACCGTTTGGACTCAAATGGTCATAAGACCATTTGGTCCAAACCCTTTCAAAATTGAATGGACCAAAAAGGGTCTTCAACACTTAATCGATTCAAGGTTCCAATCCATGGACCAACTATCAATTGGACCACTAATGTATTCTTCAATTGAACCACTGAATCACCATTCAATTAGACCTTCAATTAGGGTTTTAAACCCAATTGAACTAGGGTTGATAATCAAGAAACCATCACTTAGGGTTTTGAAATCAAGGATCCATCAATGGTTAACATTGTGGAACCTAATCAATTGAAATCAGTGAACCATCATCATTAAATGATATGACTTGACCCCAAACGGTCTTGAATGACCCTAAAACGGTATTGAGGTCGTTTGGATGATCTACAAATGGTCTTGAGACAGTTTTCCCAATCCATCATCAAAATCCATGACATTCAATTAGGGTTTGGATCATTTTATTGATTATCAAATCAACAATTGATTGCATTTCAATTTGGTATCTTTGGATCTTGAAATACCCAACCATACTCAACCCTAGACCTGCAATCGGTCTTGGTTGACCTCCAAATGGTCTTGAGACCACTTGGGTGATTCCCAAATGGTTTTGAAACCGTTTGGGTCAATCAACCCAAAACATCAACTCAATCAATTGTAAAATCAACACTTAGACGATTAGGCTTTCTATTTGAAAGTTTGTCCATATGTTGAGTTAATCAATTGGAGACATTGGATCATCATACAACACATACTAGGGTTCAGACCTCAAATGGTCAACCCATCCAAACGGTCAACACCCTCTTGTGGTTTGGGACTCAAATCACCAAACTGTTTGGTGAAACCGTTTGGACCATTTTATTGAAACCGTTTGCAAGAGATATTTGGGGAGGTGTGTGCTTATGATGATTTCATCATCATAAAGCTCCAAACTCACAAAATCTCCTATGATTTCCATGGTGATTGCATCAATCAACCAAAATAAATTCTGAGAATGAAGAAAACATCAACAATTGATAAGGAATTGAATGCAATAACAATTTCAAGGGTTCAAGTTATAAAAACCGCCTCCAATTGAGTTCCAAAGATCCAAGCTCATTCCAACAATGGTGGATGCAACTCCTTTCACTATTCCAAGGCTCTTCCTCAAGCTTTGAGTGAAAAGAATTGGTTAGAATTGAAGAGGGGATCAAGTTATGAAGAATTCATGGATTGATTTTTGATTTTCACCATGGATTCAAGGTGAAATGAGGTCAAGAAGCTGACCAACATGTTGGGGTCATCCTCCTGATCCTCCAAAGCTCCTTGGTCGTTTAACAAGCAAGGGAAAAGAAATGGAAACAAAAAAGCCTTTGTTTTGGCTTGTAAAGGGTCTTTTTATAAGAAATTCAAGGAGAGAGAAAATGCCTTATAAAAATTCATTTAATCCCAAAAATAGTGCCACCTCTTCCCCCTCAACTCCTTGGATCCGAGGCTATCTTGTTTTCCTCTTATTACTCTCAATTATCCATGATTTAAAGAAAAGCAAATTAAGCACCTCAAATCATATTATACTAATATCCATAAGTGAGTGGATATTTCTTTTCCTTATAATAAGGTGAGTGAGTTATCCACTTCCCTTGGATATTTTCGTCACCTAGCAAAAGCACAAAGGTGTTCACACTTGAGAAAATTCAACCATCTCGATTTTGGTTGAATGCCATTCAATTAATACATTTATTTTTGCACTAAATTGAATTAGGGCTTCAATTAGGATTAAATCTTGATTATTTTAATATCAAGATTCTCTTTCCTCAAACTTAATTCAAATGAGGCGCCCCTCTCATTTTATTTGCTCTACATGATGCCAAGAAACATTAGAGACCTTATTGAAGTGGTAATTTTCATATTGAACCCTGGTTTTTGGGTAAATTGCACATTACACCAAAACTAGGTTTGTAATGCACAAACATTGGTTTATCAGCTCTTTCTTGGTACTCAGACTACCACAAGCCATAACTCTGCATCATATCCAATCTCATGGTGCTTCAACATATGAGGAGCATATTATCATGCACAATTTGCAATTTAACCCCTCAACTTGGGTAATTTGCACTTTAGTCCAAAATAAGCAAAACAATTTTCAACATTATTCAAAAAGGACCAAATGGAATATAAGTTCCTCTTGAGTCCTAATTACTTTTCATAAGATAAGATTAAGCATCTACTCAACCTTATTTGGCAAATCATCTAGGGTTAACACATAACCCTGGTCAGGGATGTTACAAATTATAAACCCCTAACAAGGATTTCGTCCCTGAAATCCCAAGAAAAAGGAGGGACAAATTATTTATTAATAATGCCGTCAAATCTTCACATAATATCTTAATATCATGGAGATATCATGGATCTATAATCCACACAAATTTCCTTTCATTAATTCAACCTTATCAATGTTTATGTTTATGCAGAGCATAAACCCCTAACATATGATGTCCATATTATTGAAAGGAAGAAGCATAAAAGAACATACTTCTATCATCACCCAAGAATATTTACCAAAAGAGAAACATATTTATATCCAACAGAGGTAATTCACTCAACAATTCTTTATTTGTTTGGGAAAGTTCACTGAGCAATTTATTTGGAAAAATTCACTGAAAAAGTTCACTAAGTAATTTATTTTGGAAAAAATCACTGAGAAAGTTCACTGAGAATGTTCACTAAGTAATTTGTTTTGTAAAAATTCACTGAGAAAGTTCACTGAGAATGTTCATTAAGTAATTTGTTTTGGAAAAATTCACTGAGAAAGTTCACTAAGTAATTTGTTTTGGAAAAATTCACTGACAAAGTTCACAGAGAATGTTCACTAAGTAATTTGTTTTGGAAAAAATCACTGAGAATGTTCACTAAGTAATTTGTTTTGGAAAAATTCACTGAGAATGTTCACTAAGTAATTTGTTTTGGAAAAATTCACTGAGAAAGTTCTCTGAGAATGTTCACTAAGTAATTTGTTTTGGAAAAATTCACTGAGAAAGTTCACTAAGTAATTTGTTTTGGAAAAATTCACTGAGAATGTTCACTAAGTAATTTGTTTTGGAAAAAATCACTAAGAAAGTTCACTGAGAATGTTCACTAAGTAATTTGTTTTGGAAAAATTCACTGAGAAAGTTCACTGAGAATGTTCACTAAGTAATTTGTTTTGGAAAAATTCACCGAGAAAGTTCACTGAGAATGTTTACTAAGTAATTTTTTTTGGAAAAATTCACTGAGAAAGTTCACTGAGAATGTTCACTAAGTAATTTATTTTGGAAAAGTTCACTGAGAATGTTCACTAAGCAGTTTATTTGGAAAAATTCACTTAGCTCTTCCTATTTAATTTCATTATACTCTCTAGATTGTTTCAAAATGACTACTTAATCAGAGTAATAAAAAGATAACAATCTAAGAGTTTCATACTTACTTTATCTACAATTATTATATACCAGGCTAGTGTATATAAGTATTGTGGGATTAGATAGTATGCACTTTATTTGCTATCACATTCCTCACTTTTCATATCATTATACACACATGATTTTACATTCCTAGATTTTCTCCAAGCATCACTTCTATATTTCATCTTGTATCACAAAGATAAAAGAAATTATAAAGCATTTTAAAGAGCACTAAGTAAAATGTAAATTTTCATCTTCCTTGTGTCCTTGTAAGACTAATCAAAGGAAGTTCAAAAACAACTACTTTCATATCTTTAACACATAGAATCATGAAATGAAGTATCATAATGAATATATTTCATTTGACTATTACCCCTCACGGTTATCTACCACTTTAGGTTGACTCAACACATAGTGTCTAGTTATTTCATGTTGCTGCTTTTGCCTTTACTTAGTGGCTACTGCCCTGGTGCACTAGGCATTTATTGCACTGGTGACACCAAAAAAAACTTTGGCTTTTTAGAATAACTAGGAAAATGTCTCTAAAATTATAGAGACCTTACCTTAAATCTTTGCTTATTGCCCTTCCTTAAGCACTACCATCACAGATGTACTATTTGTCTAAACGTATGGCAGAGTGTACTTTCTTTCCATATGTTAATCTTTCCCACATTTCCACTGTTCCAACATGTCCATGTCACTCAGAAACCCTTTCAGAACCCAAAGTTTCTGCATTGAGGACTGGTAACCTAGGTTGTACTACTAGTATCCAGTCTTCTATATGCATCACTGTTGTCCTAACCTGCCCTTCAAGAGAATAACATAGAATTCTCTATCCTGATTAGGTCAAGATGGAAATTCTCAAGCACTTATTCTCCTCTTTTCTGGTCCCATGCACCCTCTCCTGGTGCAACAACATTGCCCTTAGCAATGTGTTCCTCGTGTTCTCCAGTCATTTTTAAACTTCACCCTTTCTTCTGCATAAGCAGAAGTCACTATAGGGTATACTGGAGGACACTAACACAGACTCAACAAACTAGTCCTATGTCTCTGTAGACTCAGCGAACCTAGAGCTCTGATACCACTTAATTGTGGCATACAACTCACAAAAACATAATTAACTAATGCGGAAGCGATCACTAAGCAACAGATTACCAAAAATCACTAAAATTAAAACCTTTTTACCAAGAGGTCCATCAAATGAAAAATTTCTCACATAGAACAAAAGTAACACATTTACATTCTATTTTTAAAAGTACATATCTTGTATCATCTCTTTCTGTGAATTATAAGCATCAACTGCCCTATTAAACTAAGCACAGGCAGTATGAAAATCTCGAGGTATTGAGCCAAAATCTAGAAAGCACTAACTACTACTCTGAGGACTTGAGAGTACAGAGACGACACATAGGACTCTATCTACATCTATACAAGGCATAACAGCAAGTGTCTCCACTTGAGACTTCACTGTTGTCCCTACTGCTGCTGCTGCTGTCCTTCACCTACTTAAGAATTCCTGCCTCCTCGTCCGCGTCCACCTAAAAATGTAGTTCCCACGGGGGTGAGACAATTGTAAATTGCCCCAGCAAGAGATATAACTCTCCGCCAATAACATTATTATTACAGCTTAAGAAGATAAATATGAACAGAGGAATCATATTTGTTTGACAGCAGTTAATTCAATGTCTAACATATTAGAACATTATTCTTATCAGAAGCATTGTAGCTATAACTTGATAGAGCAATATGTCACTTATCCATTAAGGAATATGAAGAACATGAACAACATTTATTCACTATAGAATCATTTCCACAACATTAACTCTCTTCAGGCTTAGATCATATATCTAATGCCTGACATTATCATTGTGGGGTCATGGCCTGTAGCCATACTCTTTTCACAAAGTATTGGAATCTTAATCCCTCATCTCATCAAGTACTTTTCTATTTCCTAACAAGTTCATCATCATGATAATAGGTTATGGGTATTTGAACCCTTAACTCATCATAAAACACTTGTTACCACTTATTAGGTAACTTTATACCTTCATGTCATCTAACCAAGGAAATTATGAATCTTGCTACACAAAGTATTCCACATAGTTCACAAAACTCTTATCACCTTTAGTTACCCCATAATAGGCAACAAGGCACATTATGGCATATGAAGCCATAACCAAATTCAATAAGTAAAACATCATATAGTACACAGAACTCATAAGTTTTCAGATTACTTCTCACTAAGCAATAAAGCATATGAGGACTCATAAGGCCTATGAGACGTTTTGAGTATACAGTGCATTATAGCCCATACCTGGATATGCTCATCATCTCAACATACCTGCATGTTTAGTACTCATGATAACAATTATATAACAGTACCATGCAATACAAGGGTTATCTTATTACATTCATAACTTCATCAATGTGTATTAGAGCTTCACATAGGATTACTTTGTTTTAAGACTTCACATAGCATTACCATGTATTAGGGTTTCTCCTAGCATTACCCTGTATTAGGGTTTCACATAACATTACCTGTATTAGGGTTTCACATAGCATTACCCTGTATTAGAGTTTCATATGAATAACCCTATAGGTTCTCAAGATCATATTGTTAATGATGCAGTCCTATTTTATTGCTTCACACAACTAGGAATCAATATGGATAACATAAGTATTCAATCATACTTATTTATTCTCATCATTCATCATTAAATGAAGTATCAATCACAAATTATGAGTTTCTCTTTCATATTTACCAGAATATGATTGCATCATTGTTTATTGATTTGGATTTAACCTTTTCATAAGGCATGTTAGCCTACCTTCTTTAAGATGCATTACATCTCAGAGTAACAATTGACATGACACATCTCATGTGTCACTCATCCAATTATATTGGACTCAAAACACATCAAGGTATATCAGAATAGGGGTGTTGGATGTGATATCTATCATATTTTGATGTATCACTTCCCTCAACACCTTTATCTTACTTGAGTTCATCCACTTAACTTGTATTAGGGTGTTTCCCATCTTAATACATTATGTACTAGTTCATCACATTCATCATGTAATGTATTGGTTGTAAGTCACTCACTTAGAATATATAACCATTGCCAATGAAATGGACTCATCCTTGAGTAAGGAACTATTGAGATAAGGATATCCATTAACAACCTCTCTAGGTGTTACATTTGTCAAAACAATAATTACTATTCCATTATTATGAATAGTACTCTCCATATATATAATTTGAGGATTCACATAGCATCTCCCATACATTTATGGATTTCATATAGTATTACTCTTCAATAGAGTTTCACATAATCATCCTTCTATATTAGGGTTTCACCTAGTGTTATGTGAATTTAAGATTTCACAACACATCACCCAGAGTTAAGACTTCACATAGTATTAGAGGCACTACCCTATATTAGGGTTTCATGCACCTTTACCCCATTTTAGGGATTAAGGTTTACCATTCACATCCAAGTAAGGTTTCTCATACCTCATACCCAAATTAGGATTAGGAAGTACAATTCCCATTAAATTAGGATTTCTCACATTGTTAAACTAAGTTAGGGTTACATCATCACCCTGGATTATGATTTCACTGAGCTTTTCCCTAAATTAGGGTTTCACATAACCTTCGCCTAAATTAGGGTCAAGGTACATCAATCTTTTCAATGAGAATTTCATGATCTCATATTATGGATCAAACCCTGATTACACATTTATTGATAATGAGAGTATTAGGGCTTATTAAGTAAGCAATCATCTCTCCCATTCTCTCTCCATCTCATCCTCTCTAGGATGTTAAATACTCCATGATTGATCTAGGTTAACTATTCACTTAAGTACACATAGTTAGGGTTAACCTTCATAATCACCATTGGTTTACATCATTAATAATCAAGTAGTTAATTGACCTTTGATCATATAGGGTGTCCAAATGGTTTAACCAATTTGAACCTCAAAAGGTCTTGGTCACTTAGACCTCAAACGGTCTTGGTCACTTAGACCTCAAACGGTCTTGACCATATAAGTTCAAACGGTTTGAAACCGTTTAGCAAAGTAGGTGCTTGAAACTGAATGAGCTTGAGTCTCCAAATGGTTTGAGACCATTTGGTCCCAAATGGTCTTGAGACCTTTTGGACTCAAATGGTCATAAGACCATTTGGTCCAAACCTTTTCAAAATTGAATGGACCAAAAAGGGTCTTCAACACTTAATCGATTCAAGGTTCCAATCTATCGACCAACTATCATTTGGACCACTAATGTATTCTTCAATTGAACCACTGAATCACCATTCAATTAGACCTTCAATTAGGGTTTTAAACCCAATTGAACTAGGGTTGATAATCAAGAAACCATCACTTAGGGTTTTGAAATCAAGGATCCATCAATGGTTAACATTGTGGAACCTATTCAATTGAAATCAGTGAACAATCATCATTAAATGATATGACCTGACCCCAAACGGTCTTGAATGACCCCCAAACGGTATTGAGGTCATTTGGATGATCTACAAATGGTCTTGAGACCGTTCTCCCAATCCATCATCAAAATCCATGACATTCAATTAGGGTTTGGATCATTTTATTGATTATCAAATCAACAATTGATTGCATTTCAATTTGGTATCTTTGGATCTTCAAATACACAACCATACTCAACCCTAGACCTCCAAATGGTCTTGAGACCATTTGGGTGATTCCCAAATGGTTTTGAAACCGTTTGGGTCAATCAACCCAAAACATCAACTCAATCAATTGTAAAATCAACACTTAGCCGATTAGGCTTTCTATTTGAAAGTTTGTCCATATGTTGAGTTAATCAATTGTAGCCATTGGATCATCATACAACACATACTAGGGTTCAGACCTCAAATGGTCAACCCATCCAAACGTTCAACACCCTCATGCGTTTTGGGACTCAAATCACCAAATGATTTTGAAACTGTTTGGTCTCCAAACGGTTTGGTGAAACCATTTGGACCATTTTATTGAAACCGTTTGCAAGAGATATTTGGGGAGGTGTGTCCTTATGATAATGTCATCATCATAAAGCTCCAAACTCACGAAATATCCTATGATTTCCATGGTGATTGCATCAATCAACCAAAATAAATTCTGAGAATGAAGCAAACATCAACAATTGATAAGGAATTGAATGCAATAACAATTTCAAGGGTTCAAGTTATAAAACCCGCCTCAAATTGAGTTACAAAGCTCCAAGCTCACGCCAAAAATGGTGGATGCAACTCCTTTCACTATTCCAAGGCTCGTCCTCAAGCTTTGAGTGAAAAGAATTGGTTAGAATTGAAGAGGGGATCGAGTTATGAAGAATTCATGCATTGATTTTTGATTTTCACCATGGATTCAAGGTGAAAGGAGGTCAAGAAGCTTACCAACAGGTTGGGGGTCGTCCTACTGATCCTCCAAAGCTCCTTGGTCGTTTTCCAAGCAAGGGAAAAGAAATGGAAACGAAAAAGCCTTTGTTTTGGCTTGTAAAGGGTCTTTTTATAAGAAATTCAAGGAGAGAGAAAATGCCTTATAAAAATTCATTTAATCCCAAAAATAGTGCCGCCTCTTCCCCCACAACTCCTTGGATCCAAATCTATCTTTTTTTACTCTTATTCCTCTCAATTAATCCATGGTTTAAAGAAAAGAAAATTAAGCACCTCAAATCATATTATACTAATATCCATAAGTGAGTGGATATTTCTTTTCCTTTTAATAAGGTGAGTGAGTGATCCACTTCCCTTGGATATTTTCGTGGCCTAGCAAAGGAACAAAAGTGTTAAAACTTGATAAAATTCAACCATCTCGTTTTTGGTTGAAGGCCCTTGAATTAATACATTTATTTTTGCACTAAATTGAATTAGGGCTTCAATTAGGATTAAATCTTGATTATTTTAATATCAAGATTCTCTCTCCTCCAACTTAATTCAAATGAGGCGCCCCTATCATTTTCTTTGCTCTAAATGAGTCCAAGAAACATTAGGGACCTTATTGAAATGGTAATTTGCATATTGAACCCTAGGTTTTGGGTAAATTGCACATTACACCAAAACTAGGTTTATAATGCACAAACATTGGTTTATCAGCTCTTTCTTGGTATGCAGACTACCACAAGCCATACATATACATCATATCCAATCTCATGGTGCTTAAACATATGTGGAACTTATTATCATACACAATTTGCAATTTAACCCCTAAACTTGGGTAATTTGCACTTTAGTCCAAAACAAGAAAAACAATGTTTCAACATTATTCAAAAAGGACCAAAATGGAATATAAGTTCCTCTTGAGTCCTAATTACTTTTAATAAGATAATATTAAGCATCTACTCAAACTTATTAGGAAAATCATCTAGGGTTAACACATAACCCAGGTCAGGGATGTTACAACCACTTTGTTGGTTATCGTGCACTGACCACGAGAAGGAGAGGTCGTAGAGTCTGGATCATCCATTGAACTTGTATGGCACCAGATTTGGGCTTCACAGCCGAAGGTCGGAATTGAAAGGTACATCTCACTTCCTCAGGGCATAATAATTCGTAATCAAGCCGTATAGTATCTTGCTTAGGGAAAATACAAAACATTGAATGGGGCCTTATCTATATAGTGCTCTAGTTATAATCTGCAGTTTATTATATGAGCCTTATATCATGCGATGAGTTACTATAAAGCTTTTCTTGTCAATCATGTTCCATAAAGAACATCTGGTTATAGGCCTCATAAATATCTTGGTAAGATTGGTGGTAAGATTAGCCCTGCTTAGTATATTGCTCTTATAATCTGCTTATATCAGTTATCTGTGATCATAATAATGTTGGTAGAGGGTTATGTTTCTTGCTGGGACTGTGTGTCTCACCTTGCTGGTTAAAAACCCTTTTTAGGTGGACATGCCTAGCGAGATGAAGATCATGTGGCTACGGATGATATGTAGAGGTATCATACCTGGTGGAATAGATAGTGTCTAGCAATAGAGTCCTATGTGTCATCTCTGTACACTCGGGTCTTCGGGAGAGCTTTTTGATGTTTCTTGTATAATGACCGATGAACGATTTTCGATATGTATCCTTATGTAAGTAGCATGAAAATAGTTATTTCATGTAAAGATATGATGGGAAATTATGTTGTAGCACCCTAAAAAGATGTTATGAAATGAAAAGTGTTGGCTCAAATATTATATGCTTCATCTTTTGGTGCTTGTTTAAATCAGTTTTAATTTCCAATGGTTTTCAGTAATTCACTGGTTAGCATGTAATCATGTTTTTTTGTGGGTGAGGTGTTACACAAACAACATCAATAGAGAAGTTGGCGGATGGAACAAGGAGCAGGGCCATCAACATGCACACATTCAAGATCCAACATCGTCCAAAAGGAGAAGCAACATCGATGCAATAGGGTGGCGGAGTAGCATGGGCACATCACATGGTAGGCAAGGACCAATGGGGCTTTGGCAGCAATAGCAGTGGCAAAAAGGTAATAGCGGCAGTCATTGATGCAGAGGCAGGTGGCTGCGGGTAGGTGGTATATCCTCAATTTTGGTAAAATTGAATGATATAAATGTAAAGCATGCTTTGATGAATATTTTTCTCCAGTGGTATTATTGATGAAGTCATAATATTAACTAACTTTATGGCATGGGTTCTTGGGGCACAAGATGAATAAATATAAGTAACTCATACATGAACAATTTTTTTTTGATATAATAAAAATAATTGTAAGTTTCTAACAGAAAATAAGATATTTGGTGCCAAGATTGGCAACACCATGTGTTAAGCATCAAACAATAATATTTCACTTTATCTTTTTATATACTTGAAAATAATAAAGGATAGAAAGAGCATTCTAGAAATTGGGATAAAAAGGAGATTCCATGAGATAATGGTATTGCTTTTAAATGAATGAATTAAAGAATATATCAAAGGGAGAGAGAGAAAAGAACAATCTAGATTTTGAGGCATGAAGAACTTCTTAATGGTTTAAAGGTTAAATGAATTAATGGGTACCTTTTAGAGATGTGCTTCTATTTTTGACATTTGGTTGGAAATTCAAAAATATAAAGGAGTAAGTAATTTTGAGGGGTTTTATATTAAAAACCTATATATGGTCATGCTTTGTGAGAATAAAGTATGTCTATTAATGTGTTTAATCACCTTCTTTTCTAGTGGATCATGGTATTCATATGCGTGTGTGTTTCACGAAGGAAACAAGTCAAGATCTCTTTCCCATCTCCTCCCCCATCATCAACCCCTAACCCTAGAGACTCCTAGGGCCTATAAAAGGGAACATAGTCTAACTGGATTGAGGCAATGTGATAACCTAGTTTCTCTCTCATTTAATTTATGTATGTGTGGACTCATTAAATGCTCTATTTCACTCAATACCATTCCTCACCCACAATTTTATGAGTTTAAGTCTATTTTTGCCCTATTAATGAGTTTTATTTGATTAAATAGCACGTTGTACTTATATATGCCTATTAATTTGAGTTTTAAACTAAGTGACGTGCTCTTTATGTGTAATCAACTTGTAACTCAAATTGAATGCATTCAATGAACTCTCCTTGCTATAAAATGTATTTCATGGTGTAGGGAATTCAATTTTTTATCCAACGGTTCAAGAATTAGCTTAATCCGACCATCGTAGCTCAGGATATGGCCCTTTAAATTGGGTAAAATTTCATGTTTTTAAGCTATTTTATGTGCTTTTGAGCCCAATTGGGCCTAGTGTGGGGCGCGGCCAAACCGGGGTGCCCCCCCTATTTCAACTTGACACACCATCCATCTCTTGTGTTGATTTTCAGCCAATCATTGCCCTTGGATGACTTGGCCTTGGATTGAGACCCCCATCTAATGGTGGTTACACCGTCCCTAACCTCCATACGCTTTGCTAGCACACCTGGTGCTAGAGCCACCTGCTCCTCATTTTGCACCCCAATCACCTTCAATCTCGTTTCTTTTAGCCAGTATAATACCTCATTTGGCTTTGTTTCCCTCCCAATTCCATTTCCCTCTCTTTTATAGCCCTATCATGAGCCCTACTGTCGCTCCAATCTCCATCTCCTGTTCCCCCCACCTATGGGATGTGGCACCGCCATCTCAACCCAAAGCGGTGTTTTCACCCCTGCCTCCCCGTGTGAAATTTGAGGTCAGTGCCGAATACGTCAGAGTCATATGCACTCGACTGGCCTCTCCCCAGGGGCATCAATCCCTCTCTGCCCCAGTCTCTGGAAAGAAGACAACAAAGGCGCTATCGTGCGTGAGCTAGAGCATGGCACTTGTTTTGTGCATATGCGAGGCTGACACCGCTATAGTTGGATTAAGATCTGACGGGCTGGAGCAATGAGATTCCTAATCGCCAGCCACCCTCACACACCACTGGATTAGGGATCCTTGACCGCCACTCACCATCGGGCCAAACAAGCCGATACACAACTTGGGCTTGCCTACGTGGGTCGATCCATCCCTTCCCCTTTTTTGGCACATCTGAGGTATATCCTCCAAAAAAACCCTAGTTTATTAGAGGACCTTGCAAATGTCATATCTCTTCATTCCTTGGGCCATTTTAGCCATGTAATATATGTTTTTGCATCTAGAGAACAAGATATCTTCAATGGGAATAGTTTTACGACCTGTTTCTGCTTGTAATTCCCCTGATATGATGAAATGATGTTTTTTGTAATCTCTTTCTACATGTTTGATGCTGTTTAATGCTCAAGCTTGCTCCTTTCTACCTCAAAACCCTATCATAGACTGATATCTATAACATATATATCATGATGTATCAAGTTTCAATCTTCGTATATCTTTTGTATCTTAATATGGTCCAATGTTACTTATATGGCTTAAAATGAGCTTTCAAGCTAAAGTTGAGTTCTAATGCCTAACCTTGATTCCTTGTACGCCTAAAACCCTATGCATGACCTAAGTCAATAAATTTTGATATATGTTGAACTAAATTTTCGAACTTATACATGCTAGAATCCTATTTTGACTTGATGATGCGCTTTGAACCTTGAAATATGACTTATATGGATAAATTAATGTTGAATCTCAAACCTAACTCACATACGAGTCTTTTATGTATAAATGAGCATAAGAACTCCTTAATCAATACCTTATCATGCTTGGTGCTCTCATATACTTTGTGGACCATTAATGTGCCCTAATATGACCAAATTCTCTAATCTTGACTTGATTTGTGACATAATGCACATGTTGTTAATTAGATCTCTAGTCTTGCATGAAACTTGCTCTAATGGCGATCTGTGATACTTTATGACTTCAAATTAGTATATTGATAATTTGCATAACATCAAATCTTACTTGGCCTATCTTATACTTTAATGGTGACAATCTTACATGATCATGACTTAAACAACTAGTGTGCTATTATTGATGTGTATGTTGACTAAGCTTGCTCAAATCTTAAAGTTGCCCTATTTTTAAGATCTCTGACTCTAATATATATATATATATATATATATATATATATATATATATATATGATCTAGTTGTGATGTGTCACCCTAAGTACTAGTGAACTCATAATGTACTACATTGTTCGATAATGCCTATGCATGACTAGTTTGAGATATTGAAAACAATGCTGAAGGAAATGATACATAGATCTAGGTGATACATTCAACCACCATTATAATGAGTAATGATACCTTATCTTGCTGATTTTAATCCTAGTGCACTCATTTGAAATGTCATGATCTCCATGTTGACTCAAATTCCAAGATCTAATCAAGTGCTAGTTATGGTTTTCTAAAATCAATGCTTAATATTGTACTCTACTCACAATGTACACTTACTCTCTTGACCATAATATGGTATTGTCTTATTTGTATCTATGCTTGTATGAATGCTTGGCTAGTTAGCTACTCATTTGAGCTACTTGTTCCCTACGATTAGTATGTTCATTTTTCTTGAAGAATGTTGAACAAACCTTGAACATAATTGAGATTGTCTATTATACAAACCTACTATACTCCACTATATATGTACTAAGTTAGTGTTGTATGTAAATTTGGAGCTGCTGTTGTTATGCACTATATATGTGTTAGTCTGTCATGTTGTTATATGAATATGAATCTGAACCACTTGTGTGTGCTGCACTTTATGTATTGTATATGTATCCTGCTTCTCTTCATTGGGGCTTCTTCCTGCATATCCTGCATAGCTATGTCATGTCCGTCCTGCATAGCCTTCTTCCTATATTTATTTTTCAAAGAGAATACAAACAAAAATTATTAGTGTAGAGTTAGTGAAATACTGATCAATGTCTAGAATTGGAATAGATCAAGAACCTACTCTCAGCATCGCGTATGTAATCTCGGGTGAGATTGGTCCTATAGTTCTTTAGCACCCTCCCTCAATGTTTAGCATTTGTATTAACTAGAAGTAATGAAACATCAAATCATAAAATGATATTGATATTAAAAAAGTAAACATTTAGCTTCAATAAAAAAATATAAACATGCATGCCTCTAAAATTGTGATCTTTTATCAATTAACAATCCTTCATTGTGATCTCCGCGCACATATAAGTCATCATTAGCTTCAATATTTTCTAGAGTTGGCAACCCAACTGAGAATGGACTAGAGTCATCATATTTATCATAGTACTCTTCTTCATCTATAGGATCTTCAATGAACTGTCTTTTACCATGAAGAACAACCGACCATTTATCATTTGCAGGATCATCGATATAAAATACTTGTTTCGCCTGTGATGCCAATATGAATGGTTCAGCCTTCTCGCCAATCTTTTCAAAGTTCACTAAAGTGAAACCCTATTCATCCACTATAACTCCTTTGGTGTTATCAACCCAATTACATTTGAAGAGAGGAATTCTGAAATCTATGTAGTCAAATTCCCATATCTCTTCAATGACACCGTAATATGACATTTTAGCTTCACGTGGACTCTTATCCTTTGCACTTGCAAAAAACATAGTCGATGCTTGAAGGGTGACCCCACTGTTTTGGACGACACTCTTATCATCTTGGCGCTTTGTGTAATATGTGAATCCATTAATGTCATACCCTTCATAAGACATAACAATCAACTTTGGTTTAAAGGCGAGGCATTTGATAGTTTCAGTAATATCATCTGGTGTTTGAGATAGTTGATGTAAGACTTTATCTTCAAACCACTTAATAAAAGTCTTGTTATGCTCTCTAGCAAGCCACATTGTATTGGCTCGAGGACATTGTCTTTTGATGAAATTGGTATGTTCCTCGATATAAACGTTCACTTCGTCCATGTTGTGTAAAATATACAAATGACCTTGTTCCAACTGCTGACGGCTGATTACTTTCACACGTGATCCCAAAATTCCTTTGCCAAATAGCTCGTCAATATTCTTGTCATTATCAGGAGTGTCATTACCACTGAGAAAGTCATTGCAGAAATCCATAACCTCTCTCGCCACATAACCTTCAATAATACTCCCTTCAGGCCGATAACGGTTTCGAACATCACCTTTAAAAACGCTCATGTATCGTTGAAAGGGATACATCCAATGCAAGAAAACCGGGCCCATGATTTTCACTTCCCTATTCAAGTGGACAACAAGATGTACCATGATATCAAAGAACGAAGGAGGGAAATACATCTCAAGCTGACATAGGGTAACAAACACTTCTCTTTGCAAATTATCGAGAGTCTCAGGGTCAATAACTTTGCTGCAGAGACTATTGAAAAAGAAACAAAGTCTGGTGATTGCAAACCTTACATGCTTCAGCAATATAGATCGAATTGCCACGGGCAATATTTGTTGCATTAGAGTGTGACAATCATGAGATTTAAGTCCTATCAACTTCAGATCTTTCATTGATACCAATCTATAGATGTTGGATGAGTAACCATTTGGCACCTTAACATTTATCAAGCATTCATGAAAAGCTTTCTTCTCTTTTCTAGACAACGTGTAACATGCGGGAGGTAAGTATGTTCTTTTACTACCCATTTCACGTATTTCTATTAATTCTGACCTTATTCCCATTTCACGTAGGTCCAGTCTGGATTTTATCCCATCTTTAGTCTTACCTGGTATATTTAACAGAGTACCAATGATGCTATCGCAGACATTTTTCTCAACGTGCATTACATCGATACAATGTCTGACTGTCAAAGAACTCCAATAAGGAAGATCCCAAAATATTGACTTCTTCTTGAATGAAGAATTGTCACTCCGTGTAGTACCTTGTGATCTCTTACAAATTCATTGACAAAGTCTTTTATTCTTTCATAAACAACCTCCCCTGGTATAGGTTTAGGTGCACTGCGTTCCTCATTCAATCCATTGAATGCTTTGCGCTTCCTACGATACAGATGGAATTTTGGAAGAAACCTTCGATGACCGAGATATACATTCTTACCGCCATGTTTTAGTCTTGTTGAATCAGTGTTCTCTTCACATATAGGACATGCTTTAGCTCCTTTGACACTATATCCAGACAAATTCCCATATGCTGGAAAGTCATTAATAGTGCAAAACAACATAGCATGCAAACGAAATGTCTCTCTTCGTGAAGCATCATAGGTTATCACACCTTCACCCCAGAGTTTCTTTAAGTCATCAACCAGAGGTTCAAGATAAACATCGATGTCATTTCCAGGTTGTTTAGGGCCCGATATCAACAACGACAACATTACGTACTTATTTTTCATACACAGCCAGGGAAGAAGATTGTATATAACAAGCATGACTGGCCAAGTGCTATGTTGGCTTCTCAATGTCCCGTACGGATTCATCCCGTCTGTATAAAGCCCAAGTCTTAGATTCCTGACTTCTTCACCAAATTCAGGGTACAATACATCAATCTTCTTCCACTGTGGGGAATCAGACGCATGTCGTAGGGTCCCATCATTAATTTTCTTAACATCTGCATGCCACCTCAAATTCTTCGCATCTATCGGATTGGAAAACAAACGTTGAAACCGTGATATTATAGGTAGATACCACATCACCTTGGCAGGATAACCAGTTTTGGACTCCCCCGAAGTCGTCAATTTATACCGTGACGCACCACATTTTGGACAATCTTTCAAATCTGCATAGTCCTTTTGAAATAATACACAATCATTAGGGCATGCGTGTATCTTCTTGGCATCCATTCCCATTGGGCACAATAATTTCTTTACCTGGTATGTTGAGATTGGCAACTCGTTTCCTTCAGGAAGCATTTCTTTCAACAAAGACAGCAATGACGTGAAGCTTTTATCGCTCCATCTATTGTTAGCTTTCAACTTATACAATCTCAACACAGCGTTAAGCTTCGTAAACTTAGTACAACCTGTGTATAACGGCATCTCAGCATCATGCACAATGTTTCTAAAAATGGGAGGTGGATCGGTGTGCTCTACCCCACAACTATCCAACATCGCATCAACGATGTCTACTGGAACTGGTTCATTCACATCTACGTCATCGTAGGAAATTTCTTCTTCCATACAAGCACTGCTATCGACATCCACTGGTTTCGGGTTTGAAATCTCTCCATGCCAGTGCCATTCTGTATAGCCTTGTATAATCCCGTTGCACATGACATGAGTCATGATTTGGTCACCAGTGTTGACTTTCAAGTTGTTACCGCAATGTCTACATGGACAGTAGAACCCATCTACAGGTTGTTTCCTATGTTCCTCGGCAAATTTAATGAACTGGTGAAGACTAGAAATAAACTCCGGGGTGCAGCGATTGCGAATGGACATCCATGATCTATCCATTCTATGATCAAAGAGAAAACAAGTATATATTAGGACAAGATTAGGGTCTAGGGTTAACAAATACATGTGATGTCATTATTATATATAATAAATGTGTACCACCTATCCATTCTTGAACACCTAATCTCACTAGTAAGTGTATAATGTGTATTGGGTTTTCAAGAAAATTTCAGCAGCATTTCCCCACTGTTTTCCAAGTACATATGTACTTAGAGAACAAACGGGGAAATGCTGCCAAAATTTTCTTGAAAACCCAATACACATTATACACTTACATCCTAAGCGAGATTAGGTGTTCAAGAACAGTCCCAAACTGGGGACTATCCAAGATTTACTCCTAATGAGTAAATCTTGGACGGGTTTCTAGGCCAACAAATAATGTATTGTCATTCTTATACCTAAAATCCTAGTTCTTCAATTTAGGGTGATTATTGATGTCTTTAAAAGCATGATTGGTAATTTAGGGAAAAGTTCATCATTTACATTCCAAGCATGTCACACATGTGCATTACAGTTCATCATTAAGCAAGATATAAGCAAGTATGTCATATTAAAATAGACTAAACAATATGAGAAAATAGTAGTGTAATCATGCAAATGGGAACATTCATGGGAACACACACTTTAGTTATAAGCATTCATGTAGCAACTTTCAGTTCCATTCATGGAAACACACACTTTAGTTATAACAATAACTAAACAAAGGGGTTGGTGTACCCCTAAACATGCGCATAATTAAAAAAACTATTACTACAGACAAGTCTAGATAGATAGACAACTAAATACTACACCAACATGGTCCCGCATGCATCAGTAACTTCTTTTTGATGATGAAGCTGTGTCATGAAGCTCCTCACTGTATTTAGACGAATCTGAACTGACAGGGGCCTCAGATTCAGATTTGTCCGAGCTGATATGCGACGCCGTGCGCTCATACCGTAGAAGATGATCGGGGGTCTCGTAGTTGCTGTTGGTTATCGAAACTTTGATGGAATTATCGCCAACTGGACGGAGAAAAAGCCTGTTCCAACGGACCACATGCAGCTCTCCAATCTTTTCACGCCAACCGAATTTTGATACAAGATTTCCTGCCAAATCATACTCAACCTCGATAACATGTGAATAATTACCAAAAGTTAGGGTCACTTTACCAGGCATGTAGTGTCTTCCTTTTAGAAAACGCCAATGTTTGGGTATGACCAATTGGTTTAAGGAACGATCATCTAGGATGATGTCCAATTGTTCTTCAATAGGGAACGTTAACATTGACATAGAGGCCCAGTTCATAGTGACTGTTATGGGTGGACAGAGACTGTACAATATTAGTATTAACAAAGTGTAAGTACATATAACGATGTTATATATTTTCAGAAAAAGTTGTATCACATCAGTTAACCTTTTATTGCTTGTCATAACCAACTTTATTGTGGTAGACATGATAGCTTGAAAAGAAGTCTACAAATGTACTTAGAGAACAAATGAGGAAATGCTCCTAATGAGTAAATCTTGGACGGGTTTCTAGGTTCTTACTAAAATAGAACCATTATATGGAACTAATCCTACATTATACACATACTTTTCCTGAGTAAGATAATGTGCACTTCATGGAATTATTAAGATCTGAATATATATAAGTTGTTTCTACCTACTTTGATGGGATTTTATAACATTTGAGTCTTCTATTTAAGGCATTAGATGCATATATTGCAGTCCATTGTGTTGAGATAAGAATCCCATGTGATACACATGATTGAGAATCTTTCACGATACTAGGAAAATACACAACTAGATATTCATTTAGGTGTTAGACATTAATTTAGGTATTCCTGATAACTCGCAGGTATGCACAACTATAAAATAATAGACTTGTCACACATAAAACACCCTATACAACTATAAAACAAAAAAGTATTAAGATATGCATGATACAATAACTATTTTGCATCACATTACAGCAGACTTATCATTGATACCTTACTAACTTATTTCCACATTTACATATCATCACTTGATCAAAATTACATGTATTGTATATACAATAGAGGATTCAACTCAGTAGAAGCACAAAATCAGTACCTAAACCCTAAACACAAATAAGTAAATAACTTTAAAAAAAAATAAAAAAATGCCCAACAGCTGCTTGGGCGTGCCTTGGCACCGCCCAAGCAGCCGCCGGAGGAGAGGAAGAAGGAAGAAGGCAGGGCGGGCGGACATACCTTGAGGGAAGATGAGAGCAGCGGCTGGAGCACAACAACCACCAGCGGAGGCGGCGACAAAGAGAGGAGAAGCGCCGGCGAGGACACGGAGCAGCGGCGGCGAGGGCACGGAGCAGCGGCGAGGGCACGGAGAAGGAGCACGGACGGCCGCCGGTGAGCACAGAGGGCAGGAGCAGGAGCACGGCCGCCGGTGAGCACGGAGCAACGACGAGGGTAGGAGCACGAGCACGGCAGCGGCGACGGAGGAGCAACGATCGGCGGGGGCGAGCAAGAAATCGCTGGACCTAACTGAAATCGGGAATGAAACTGGGAAAGGGGGAAGAGTCGCTCGCGCTGGTGAGATATTAAGTTGACAATAAGCGTTGGTTATTCAAAATAACCGACAACTAAACCAATAGTGTCGGTTCCTTTCCAACAACCGACGCCTATACTTGATTATAGTCGTCGGTTTTGAACTAAAAGACAACCGACAACTATTCCTGTCTCACGAATAATCTTTGGTCGTCAGTTATTTATTTATAAACCGATGCCATATGTGAAATTTTGGAGGTAATTTTTTCGCTGGAATTTTGGTTTTGGTGGTTGATTTTAGGTGTCGGTTGTTTATTAATTAACCGACACTTAATAAAAGCGGTACCCATGTCTGGTCGACCTTCACAGATTGTATGTCGGTTTATGTTATAAACCGAAACTGTAGAGTTTAGGTGTCCATTTATGTATACAACCGACACCTGGAAAAGTGACTTTATAAGCCATTTCTGTATTAGTGTGTACCTACTTTTATTCTCAGGGTAAGGGTACAAGGTTGGACATCTTACTTGAGATGTCAAGATAAGGAAGACCATGTCGATAAAAAGGGTTGGCTAATCTTGAGCACCCTTAGGGACCCTTCCAATGGGAAGATTGTCAATGGCCATAATATTTTGTTAAGTATAATGGAAATACACTTAAAACATGTTTTGTATGAAACAACACCATTAATTGTTCTCGTCTGGTTTATTCTTCTTGCTTTATATGATGTTTCTAGCCAAGAAACTTTTACTACACTCTTAAAATGTTTACGTGCCTTTTCACAGCGTACTTAATGCTTTAGCATTAATATATCATGTTTATCAAATTTTTAGTTACAAAATGAAGATCCACTGCACTCAAGACACTCAGATCTAAAATGAAACACAAATGTGTACTCTTGAATCTAGAAATGGGTACATATCTCTTATCTTCTTGTGTACTATCTTGTTATGTCTTACCTGGTTCTTATTTGTGCTTTTATTCATGCATATGTTATGTGATCCATTCTAGGGACGAGCACCCAGGTTCACTCTCCTTTGGCTGTGTAGCCATTAGGAGGGTGAACTTAGGGTAACAAACAATTTTGTGACAAATGGTATTAGAGCAATCACATATCCTCTATGCATGTTTAACAAACCAATTCCCCATACTTTAGAGAGTCTTCTTAAATCTCATTTCTTCTTTAAGGACAACCCTAAGCCACCCATTAGATGATTAGTTAGATTCTCATCTCCTCATGTGATTCTTCTTCACATGACCATCAGTCACATTATCTCTCATTTCTGGGTAGCTTATGTAAGGGGAAATATTAAAATTTTAATGAAATAGTAAAATTTGAGTAACATAATGTTGATGCCAAACTAAAAACTCAATTATGACTAATAAAAATACTCTTGCAGTTAAGTACTCATGTATGACCTCTCAGATCATGTTAACTCAACCTTACCAAATCTAGGCCACATGCTTTCTATGTTTGAGGTAGAATGATAATGATATCAATGTGATGATATAAGAAGGATTTGTACATTATACCCCATTTTTTTCTAAGGTCCCTATTTAATTAAATCCATGGTGCCCTATTCTTGACCAAGACTCAAACATGATTAAGAAAAACAATTTCCCTATTCGTTATGTATTATGGTTATACGTTGGAATGACTATGCCCTTGGACTCTCAAAATCGTGATGAAAGAATTTGATAGAAGAAGCATCTTCCCTATTGATTCCCATGCCCCTTGGTATATCTCAATTTTGAGTAACATGATGAATATGGATCCCAATCTTCCCTATTATAATCTAACTCTTGAGTTCCCAATTTAACTTCTCAGTTTCTAAAATATGCCCTTACCTTGACCATGAAAGGAAGGGAACATGATTATGACCACAACATTACGAAATTTGAAATATGGTTCCCCTATTACGACCTTGATCTTGAAAAATCTTGAAATATGGTTGCCCTATAAATGATCTTGATGTTTGACTCATGATCTAGTGAAAATCGATTCGATAGTTGGTACTCTCCCTATTTGTACATACTTGATGACTCATGATTAATATAGACTAATGTGCTAGACTAGGGTGGTAGTTGACTCATGACTCCCCTAACTAGGTCACATCCCTATTATGACTGCCTCTAAATTTTTAGTTTGTTGATTACTTAGAGTTTTGAGAGGTGACCCCTTTTGTACGATTTTGATTTATTGACCTAAGTCTCTAATAGGTCAAATCTATGAAAATATTGATACTTTATCTTGAATCTCAATTAAATGACGATCTTGGAAGTATGATGTTGTTGAACATAGTTTGTGGTTCATTTTCTAGAAAGATCTAGGCTAGATCATTCATCAACCTTGAATAATATGAAAATGAACTCGTTACTGATGCCATGAAATGTTGAATAATTCTCAAAATTTTGCTTGATTATTTCTTGATTGTTGTATATGGATGAATGATCCCTTTAGGTCTAAATAGGAATCAAAATCGAAACCCTAGCTTCAAGATTGTTTGGACCTATGACCTTAATGTTCAAAGTTTGATGCTCGACATTTATTTATGCAATATTGACTCATGATTATGAACTTGACATTGACTTGACTCCTATGATCACCCTATTTGGATCTTGAGATCACCCTTGATATATGACTAATGACTTTTGTGTTCCCAAATCTCAAAAATTTGAAATTATGACTATGCTGATTCACTCAATTTATGACTTAAGGGTGAGCTCCATGTGGACTAGGGTGGGACCTTCCATTCGATTTTGAGTATGAAATTACAATGTTGAAATATGATGTATGTCTCAAAATGTGGAAATATGAAATCTCAATCATGGATGTATAACCCCACCTAGGACAATGTAGAATCTAGAACCCAAAATGTTGGGAATGAAAGTCATGTTGTACTCTTGTTATAAGAGCTCTATTTGTTTGACTTAAAAATGTGATCACTTCAAATTTGGTTATTTATCAGATAATCTCTCCAGAATATGTGACTCGTGTAATGATCTTTCCTAATTCAATGATCTATGTGACTATATGTTGACCATGATGTTGATTTCCCAATTTCAGAATGAGATGGATATTCTAAGTGGTGACGATACTTTACGAGAATGTTATGAGAATCTGGACGTTGAATGGGAACACTCAATCTTGATTTATGACTTGATCTAATTTTGGGGACAAATTTTCTTTTAAGGTGGGGAGGATGTGATAACCTAGTTTTTCTCTCATTTAATTTATGTACGTCTAGACTCATTAAATTCTCTATTGCACTCAATATCATTCTTCACCCTCAATTTTATGAGTTTAAGTCTCTTTGTGCCCTATTGATGAGTTGTATTTGATTAAATAGCACTTTGTACTTATATATGCGTATTAATTTGAGTTTTGAACTAAGTGACATGATCTTTATGTGTAATCAACTTGTAACTCAAATTGAACGCATATAATGAACTTTCCTTACTATAAAATTTTTCTTGGTGTAGAGAATTCAATTTTGAATCCAACAGTTCAATAATCGGCTTAATCTGACCATCGTAGCTCAAGATATGGCCCTTTAAATTGGGTAAAATTTCATGTGTTTTAAGCTATTTTATGTGCTTTTGAGACCAATTAGGCCTAGTGTAGCCCCCCCCTGTTTCAACTTGACACACCATTAATCTCTTGTGTTTGTTTTCAGACAATTGTTGCCCTTGGATGACTTGGCCTCAGATTTAGAGCCCCATCTAATGGTGGTTACACCTTCCCTAACCTCCGTACACTTTTCTAGCACACTTGGCATTGGAGCCACATGCTCCTCCTTTTGCACTGCCAATCACCTTTGATCTTGTTTCTTTTAGCCAGTATAATACATCGTATGGCTCCATTTTCTCTCCCACTTCCATTTCCCTCTCATTTCTAGCCCTATCGTGAACCCTAGTGCTGCTCCAACCTCCATCTCCCGTTCCCCCCACTTGTGGGCTCCGACCCCTCCATTTGATCCCAAATGGGTGTTTTCACCCCTACCTCCCCGTGTGAAATCTGAGGCCAGTGTTGAGTACACCGAGGTCATATGCACTTGACCAGCCTCTCCCCAGGGGCATCAACCCCTCCTTTCCTCTCTGCCCCAGTCTCTGACAAGAAGATGGCAAAGGCACTGCCATGCGTGAGCTAGATTTTGACAATCATTTCGTGCATATGCAAGGAAGACACCGCTGTGGTTGGATCAAGATCCAACAGGCTAGAGCAACAAGATTCCTAATCACCAGCCACCCTCACGTACCACTGGAGTAGGGATCCCTGACCGCCACTCACTATCAGGGCAAACAAGACAACATGAACCTTGGGCTCACCTACATTGGTCGATCCATCCCTTCCCCTCTTTCGGCCCATCTGAGGTATATTTTCCAAAAAAACCCTAGTTTAGGGTAGGACCTTGCAAATGTCATATATCTTCATTCCTTAGGCCATTTTGGTCATGTAATATATGTTTTTGCATCTAGAGAACAAGGTCTCTTCAATGGAACTATTTTGACGACCAGTTTCTACTTTTAGTTCCCATGATATGATTTAATGATGTTTATTGTAATCTCTTTTTGATGCCATTTAATGCTCGAGCTTGCTCCTTTCTGCCTCAAAACCCTATCATAGCTTGATATCTATAACATATATATCAATATGTATCAAGTTTCAAACTTCGTATATCTTTTGTATCCTATTATGGTCCAATGTTTCTTATATGGCTTAAAATGAGCTTTCAAGCTAAAGTTGAGTTCTAATGCCTAACCTTGATTCCTTGTACCCCTAAAACCCTATGATTGATCTAAGTTAGTAAATTTTGATATATGTTGAACTAAGATTCGAACTTATCCATGCTAGAATCCTATTTTGACTTGATGATGCACTTTCAACCTTGAAACATGCCTTATATGGATAAATTGATGTTGAATCTCAAACCTAACTCACATACGAGTCTTTTATGTCTAAATGAGCATAAGAACTCCTAAATCAATACCTTATCATGCTTGGTGCACTCATACACTTGTTGGATCATTACTGTGCCCTAATGTGACCAAATTCTCTAATCTTGACTTGATTTGTGACATAATGCACATGTTGTCAACTAGATCTCTAGTCTTGCATGAACCTTGATCTAATGATGATCTATGATAATTTCTGACTTCAAATAAGTATATTTATGATTTTCATAACATCAAATCTTACTTGGACTATCTTATACTTTAATGGTGACAATCTTGCATGATCATGACTTAAAAAACTAGTGTGCCAATATTGATGTGTATGTTGACTAAGCTTACTCAAATATTATGGTTGCTATATTTTTAAGATCTTGGACTCTAATATATATATATATATATATATGTATATCTATATATGTATATATATGTATATATGTATATATGTATATATATGTATATATATGTGTGTATATATATGTATATATATGTGTATATATATAAGTATATATATGTATGTGTATATATATGTGTATATACATGTATGTATGTATGTATGTATGTATATATATATATATATATATATATATATATATATTGTTGGGTTTTAGGGGAGATAGAGAAGGCAATGGAAACAAAAATTTCTTCTCCTCAACCCAGAACAAAGGAAACGCGTCAACATCTATACAATAGGAAGGACGGTTTGTAGAGGCGTACCTTGTCCTGAGGCTTGCTCGGCGACGTTACCTCGCGGCTTGTGCGGTCTTCACCTCCGATCTTGTATGGTGTATGTGCAGCTCCTTGTCTCACTGGGATTGTCAGGATTGACAGCTGTCCTCTGAGCGACATAAGTCTCCCGCCTTTGTAGTAGTCCACACAGACCACCTGGAACTCCGATCTCCTTGTCCCAAAAGGAATCAGAAGGAGTCTCACCCTCCTGTTGGGGTACTAGTCACTGACACACTCTCCTGCAACCAGTTGCTTTTCTGCAGTTGTCTTTCCTTTGTCGTGCCTCCCTTATCGGGTAGCACTTGCTCGGGCTCTCTCGGTTACCACAAACAGAGAGAATGACAACTTTGCAGAGCAACTGGTGTTCTGAGTTGTTGTTCTTGAGAATCCCCCACTACCCCTATATATATAGGAGGGTCATGGGACATGGTTCTCTACCCCGGGCAATGCGCGATTAAAGAAGGAGTAGAAGGATTCAAAATTTTCCACAAAACAACCAACTCTGCCAGCTGAACCGATCGTTTCTATCATGAACCGATCAGTTGGGGACCTGAGCCGATCGTTTCACACCTGAACTGATCGGTTGGGACACCTGAGCCGATTGGTTCAAGCATGAGCCGATCAGTTCTTGGTCCTGATCCAACTCGAATTGACTTTCATGTTTGTTTCCTACTAATCAAATATTAGTCCTTGTCCAAATCAAATTTGTACAAGTGAAACAAATATGTTTTTGCAAAAAGAGTCTTCTGACTTTCTAAATGATCTCGGTTGGTCACACAAATTGGTCAGTTCAACAATTGATCTGATCGTTTCATTGACACATGTGATGATCAACTCACCACTTGAGCTGATCGGTTCACCAACCTGAGCCGATCGGTTCAACCCTGTGAGCTGATAGGTTGGGGCAGTAGACTGTGCAAATTAGTCAATTGCAGTTCTAATCAATCCGATACTCTTAATCATCTAGTCCAACACCTTGAACACTATGCTTTTGAGAAATCAATTGATTAAGTTTTTAATTGAACTACTAAACTCCTTTACTAATCAATCTAAACATCATTTGTGGATAAACTCCTATTCCAAGTTAAATCCTATGTGTATGACCCTGCAGGTCCAGTTCACGTTGGCAGTGAAAGTCCATAACACTTATGACTTCACAAGCAAAGAGTGGTGCCTAGTCGCACATCAGTGCTACCCAAGTGAAATAGAAAGTTGGAGAACAACTTCCAATCCTATAATATATGAATGGTGTTATAGCAAATGTATAATTCCTTTGTCACTGATATCCCAAATGAACTCAAGGCATGGAATAGTCATCCTGTTAATGTTCATTCACTTTCTTGATCTTAGAGTAGATTGGAGGTGATATATATGACATCAATATCACATACCGATTCACACATGTGTGTGCATGCCTATCTCAATCCTACTCATCAAGTGGCCATGGATATCAAACTCCCTCAGGAGGGACAAATCTCATATGTATCACTCACCCCTCAAAAGCCCCATGTGTCAAAGCCACCCAATCATCACCTTTATAACAACCCATGTTTCAGGACTGTGTTTGATGATGTCAAAGTGTACCCAATGACATGTGTTGAGTGTAGTGATTTTAGGTCAAAGAATCACACTCAGCACCATTACTGTGAGAACTGACTGTGGCTACCATGTCATGGTTCCATGTGTCAAACCCATGGTGGGTCTATCTGGTACACTTGTTCTCTAACAAGTACCTATGTGTTTGGTTTGATATCTCCATATCATGACTAATGAGATTCTGTCATCAACCAAAACCACAATCTAGTCTTGTGTGCCATTGCTATCTATCTACCTTTCACAATGACATCCGACTAGGGACATAAAAAGAATGTAAAAACTCTTAGCATTTGTATGATCTCATCATTCAGGTCCTCAACCTGAAAGCATATGTCATTGAGTACTGTCATTCTCTAGACATTCAATATGTTCTATCATTATCTCATATGACTGAAGCAGAAAGAATTGGAAGCTTGCCTTTGATGTTTATCAAATCAATCTTAATGTATCCCACCAATCATCCCATGATTGGATCTCAGGGCATACATACCAACAGACTCCCACTTGCACTGCGAGCCAATCACCCTTGAATCATATTCATAGCGATATTCAAACATGTCCCACATGTTACTATGCTCTAGAGCTTATGTAGTGAGTTATGGCAACACCTTGCCAAAGTCGGTATTAACTGCATGTCTCTCATCTCTTCATTGTACGTCACACATATGAGATGGAGTTGCCGTAATATGTGATCTATTATTCCTTTACTAACCTTTAGCCACATTGCATGGCCAAGTACTCCTTATTTGTCATCAATGATTAGAATACTTATAAGTTCATCTCATGAACTTCCAGATCCATATAATATCCACTAATGTTCTCTAACACATGGATACTCGACTTTTCCCTTTTAAAATAGATTTATTGGAATGTTTCCATTTATCAATAAACATTCACTTTTACATATCCCATATATATTTTGCGATTAATTTTCTGTCCTTTTTAGAAGTTTGCATCAGTGTAACTCATTACAGTGAACTCTTCCTTATTTCCATACAACTAGTACTTCTAAAGTACTTATCAAGTTCTTATGGTATTCCAGTAACCCTTACTGGAACTAGACAGACATCCACTCGTCATGTCCCTCATATAAGTTATCATGATGAGCACATCATATTGTCATGTCCTACATACAAGATGATGAATGCATTTTATTCTTGCCATGTCCATACATGCAAGATGATGGGATGATTACATACATGATAGATCCTTATCTATTCTTAGTGTTTCCATTCTTCATAAGAATTGGACACTTGGATTTGGGATACTAACTCCATGTAACATGGAAAAGTTTTCTCCCACTAAATATGTTCATACTGAACCCTTCAGTATAGATTGCCAATGAATGCTTTCTCTTTTCAGGTCAAGAGGTTTTCAAGAACTATCTCTATGGATCTCTATTCCTATCACATAGGAAACATCTTTATCTTCCTTAAAGACAATTTCCACTTTGGATTTCCATTCTAGAACATCCCATTTCACATCAACATGTGGAATGTGAATATGCTCCCACTAAATCATAGATCCCTTCTTTATCTTTGTCATATCAGTCAAACCCTTTGACTATATTATCAAAGTAAAGATCCATCTCTAAGTTGGTTATACTTAATTAATCACATTGATTAGTCCATTATAACTTATAGACTTTATTTGCATTAATGGATTCATAAACCTTATAGGTTGCGTCACATACACATCCTTGTTTTATTCCTCATAGGAATACGGTTTTAGTATCCGTATGCCAAATGTCTTAGTCATTAAGTTGCAATCAACAAGCATCATCCTTCTCAAAACATTATCCATGTGTCTTAACACTTAAGACTCATTCACACTTATGGATTTCATCCCAATGGGTGCTACCATCAAGGTTATACCTTATGGTTCACATGGAAGTCATTTAGGATGTAATGGTCACAAACCATAACTAAAAATTCGGTTCCTCATATTCATCTAGATAGTTAATTCATCACATGACCAACTCATCACATAGATAATCGAGGTGTATCTGTCAAGGATATAAGAACTCACAACTCCTTGTGATTCTTAATGTCCTTTATTAGTGTGGGGTATTCTTTATTTAAGAAGAAATTAGTTATTTGATAATCATCCCCTAACTCTTAGAGTATGACTCCTTGTTGATTTAGACATCACCATGCCTTAATCATGAGTTCACAATCATAATCACTCATAAGGATCTCAAATATTTGGTCCAAGTATTTCATTCATTGATCCCATCAAGAATTAACACTTTACCAAATTCGTACTTCATTTATGATATTCTTGAACACTTCAAGATATTCATATTGGTATTTGTCTAAACACCATTTTAAGTACTAGCATTAAGTCTAATAGGTATGTAAATACATCACATTTATTATACCTAATAGGATAATCAATCTCCCACTACCACTAGTGAAGATTGATTAATCATGTCTAAGAGATTCATGTCTCATACTGGTTTTCTAACCAAAAGAGTCTAGATTTATCCATCATATGGAAACTAGAAATGAATTTCTCATAATTTATGGTAATTTGATTGTTTGAGTTATCAATAACTTTTAGGTATCATTTTATCTTATGCATACCAAGTACCACAAGATAAACAAGGCATTTCCATAAAGATCATATCTTTTGAATTTGAAACATCGACTTTATAAATTGCTATCATTTTCATACAATATGCAAAAATAATGTGTTTTTATCCATTGGCAAATGTGAAATAGCAGTTCATAACTCTATTACATGCCTTCAATGCTGAAAATAAACTAAAGTACTCCTATCTATGGCGGCAACACTTGTCCCATTTATTGAGTGCTTTACATTTTATATCTTGGTATCATATACCTCAAAAATGTTTACAAGTTTATTTTATGAAACCATCAGGTGGAGACATATGTCTCCTCCTTCCTCTTCAGTTCTTCCAGATAGAGAGGAAAATTCCTTTTCCAATGTCTTGGCTTTTGACAATGGTGGAAATTGCCTCTCTTGGTCATGCCTCCCTTGGCCTTGAGATTTGAAGATGACTTGGGCTGCTAGCTAGCATCAAAACCTTTCTTAGCCTTGTCGTTGCCCTTGTGCTTGGACTTGCCTTTCTTGTTGTTGATCATCATCACAGACTTAGGGTTGTCCTTCTTCATCTGTGCCTCGGATGTCCTCAACATGCCCAACAACTCTGTCAACGGCTTGTCAAAGTTGTTCATGTTGTAGTTCATCACAAACTGACTGTAGGATTCTGGCAACGATTGTAGTATCACATCAGTAGCCAACTTTTAGTTCAGGGGAAATCCCAGTCTTTTCAGGTTCTCCACATACCCAATCATCTTGAGTGTGTGAGGACCAACTGGATCCCCTTCTGTCATGACACACTTGAACAACACCCTGGAGACATCATATCTCTCTTGACGTGCTTGATCTTCATACATGTTCTTGAGATGCTGAATCATCTCAATGACACCCATGTTCTCATGTTGTCTCTGTAACTTGTGATTCATGGAGCACAAGATCAAGCACTTTGCATCAATGGCATCATCTGAATGTTTCTTATAAGCATCCCTTTCTGCCTTTGGTGTGGTAGGAGTAGGTTCCTTTGGAATTGGAGTATCCAGGACATAGAGCTTTTGCTCTTGAGTGAGATTCTCAATGTCCTAAACCAGTCATGGAAGTTAGTCCCATTCAGCTTTTTCTTTTCAAGGACCGATCACAACGAAAAGTGATTGTGGTTTGTTGTCATTTTTACTACAAAAAGAAACATATGCAATTTAGTCCAAAGCTCAATTTTGACTTATTTGATTGATTTGAAAGGTTGACGAAATAATTAGGACTTTAATTAATTATCAATCCCACTATTTTTGTTCAAATTGATAACCCTCACCATCAATTCATAAGATTGCAGCGTACAATCTTCTAGTGGGTCAAGATCCTAAAATCCTTTGAGTCATGGACCAGCTATGGTTGTCACCCACAACTTAGATCTTCTAGGTAGGCAACTCTTGCCAATTTCATCATATGCAACTCTTGAAAGATTTCATGCACAACTCCTTGCCATGATCACCTCCATGCCTCAAGGTGCTAGATCCTATCTAGGTCACCTTGTTAAGTCTGACCCAAAGCCAACACAATGAATATGCACGCTGCTAGGGCAGACCCACATATCCATCCTTCACGCTTCCACGAGATAGACAGTGCACCATGCTCGGGTGTGCCCACACTTGGCCGATCAAGCTTTTCACATGTGTCACATTTGGAAGGCATCTAAAACTTTAATATTTTATGAGGGATTTGGTTTTTATAGGTACATATACATATCCAATCACCACAATACATAGTACGTATCATATACATACTATATCCCACAGAAAACATGCAAAATGATAAAAGTGATGATTATGGCCATCCTCATGTGATTCCTCAAGCCAAGAGAAATCATGGTAATCTAGGTCTACATCACATGCACCCTATCCTTGATGAAGTGCTATAGCCATCCAAGTTGATCAACTCATCACATGAATGACCTGCTCGCCCTAGCCGGTCGTCTGGGTGCACCAACCGATCGGTTGACTCCTCCAACCGATCAGTTCACCTAGTTGTCGTGCATCTCCTCAAGTCACCACCCGCTCATCTTGTTCCTCGAATCGATCATCTAGATCGCCAAATGATCGGTTCATGCCTTGAACCGATCATTTCAATTGTCATCGGATTGTCATCTATTCTTTGACATAACAAGAAATATAAAAAGATCTATCCTATTTACATTTAAATTGGGAAACCCTGAGTTACATTCGGGGGCGCAAAGGTAGGAAAGAAATCTTGAGTTATCTCGAGTTACATCAGGAATAAGGATGTAGGGAATCAGTGTGCAGACCGAGATTGAAGCAACCACATACAACCAAGCACACATATATAGGGTTTGTTGGCCATAACCATGCTATACATCCACCACAAAACTCATTTAAGGGTGACACATATCGATTGCATTTATATTACATATCATATATGTATATTGGGATTTGTGGATTTAGGATTGGACATGCACAAAGCCAATTTTATTCACATCGTGTGCAAAAAATAAAGGTGACAAACAAAAATCGATCATATTGATAATCCTAAAGTATAAAGAAGTTGATGTGGCTTTGATACCACTATTGGGTTTTAGGGGAGACAGAGAAGGTAGCGGAAACAAAAATTTCTTCTCTTGAACCCAGAACAAAGGAAATGCATCAATGTCTATACAATACGAAGGATGGTTTGGAGAGGCGTACCTTGTCCCGAGGCTTGCTCGACGACGTTACCTCGCGGCTTGCACGGTCTTCACCTCCGGTCTTAGACAGTGTTTGTGCATCTCCTGGTCTCACCGGGACTGTCGGGATTGACAACTGTCCTCTGAGCAGTAGAAGTCTCCCGCCTCTGTAGTAGTCCACACGGACCACCTGGAACTTTGATCTCCTTGTCCCACAAGGAATCAGAAGGAATCACACCCTCCTGTCGACGTACTAGTCACCAACACACTATCCTACAACCAGTTGTTTTTCTGCAGTAGTCTTTCCCTTGCTGTGCCTTCCTTATCGGGTAGCACTTGCTTGGGCTCTCTCGGTTACCACAATCAGAGAGAACGACAACTTTGCAGAGCAACTGGTGTTCTGAGTTGTTGTTCTTGAGAAGCCCCCACTACCCCTATATATAGGAGGGTCATGGGACAAGGTTAACATATTTTCATGTTAATTTTGGAGTTATGAAGATTAAGATGGAATTTTTATGGATTTTATGCATTAAATTCATTTTCCAAAAAAATCACCCTTCATCAAACCTCGAATCAGACCTTGAAAATAATTTTATTAGATAAAGATTATTTTTTTAATTCCAAAACATGTTTATTTGTCAAATTTGGGTTAAGTAGACTAAAAGATATGAATTTTTCAATTTGAACCAATTAGGAAATGACAAGTAAAAAATATTCGAGAGAGAGGAAGAGTGAGAGAGAGAGAGGGAATTTCAGATTTTCCACAAAACAACCAACTGCGCCAGCTGAACTAATCATTTCAATCATGAACCGATCGGTTGGGGACCTGAGCCAATCGTTTCACACCTGAACCGATCGGTTGGGACACCTGATCCGATCGGTTCAAGCATGATCCGATCGATTTGTGGTCCTGGTCCAACTTGAATTGACTTTAATGTTTGTTTCCAACTAATCAAATATTAGTCCTTGTCCAAATCAAATTTGTACAAGTGAAACAAATATGTTTTTGCAAAAAGAATCTTCTGACATTCCAAACGATCTCAGTTGGTCACACGAATCGACCGGTTCAATAATTGAGCCGATCATTTCATTGACACATGAGCCGATCGACTCACCACTTGAGCCAATCAGTTCACCAACCTAAACCGTTCGGTTCAACCCCATGATCCGATCAGTTGGGGCAGTAGACTGTGCAAATCAGTCAATTGCAGTTCCAATCAAACTGATACTCTTAATCATCTGGTCCAACACCTTGAACATTATGATTTTGAGATATCAATTGATTAAGTGTTTAATTGAACTACTAAACTCCTTTAGTAATCAATCTAAATATCATTAGTGGATAAACTCCTCTTCCAGGTTAAATCCTATGTGTGTGACCCCACAGGTCCATTTCACGTTGGCAGTGAAAGTCGATAACACTTATGACTTCACAAGAAAAGAGCAGTGCCTAGTATCACATCAGTGCTACCCAAGTGAAATATAAAGTTGGAGAACAACTTTCAATCCTACAATCCATGAATGGTGTTACAGAGAATGTATAATTCCTTTGTCACTGATACCCTGAATGAACTCGAGCATGGAATTGTCATCCTGCCAATGTTCATTCACTTTCTTGATCTCAGAGTAGATTGGAGGATATATGTATGACATCAATATCACATACCGATTCATACATGTGTGTGCATGCCTATCTCAATCCTACTCATCAAGTGGCAATGAATAACAAACTCCCTCAGGAGGGACAAATCCCATATCTATCACTCACCCCTCAAAATCCCCATGTGTCAAAGCCACCCAATCATCACCTTTATAACTACCCATATTTTAGGACTGCATTTGACGATGTCAAAGTGTACCCAACGACATGTGTTGAGTGTAGTGATTTCAGGTCAAAGAATCACACTCACGACCATTACTGTGAGAACTGACTGTGACTACCATGTCATGGTTCCATGTTTCAAACTCACGGTGGGTCTGTCCGGTACACTTGTTCTCTAACAAGTACCTATGTGTTTGGTTTGATATCTCCATATCATGACTAACGAGATTCTATCATCAACCAACACCACAATCTAGTCTTGTGTGTCATTGCTATCTATCTACCTTCCTCAATGACATCCAACTAGGGACATAATAAGAATGTACAAACTCTTAGCATCCGTATGATCTCATCATTCAGCTCCTCTACCTAAAAGCATACTTCATTGAGTACTGTCATTCTCTAGACATTCAATCTGTTCTATCATTATCTCATATGACTAAACCAGAAAGAATTGGATGCTTGCCTTTGTTGTTTATCAAATCAATCTTAATGTATCCTACCAATCATCCCATGATTGTCTCTCTGGGCATACATACCAACATATATATGTATGTATATATATGTATGTATATATGTATGTATATATATATATATATATATATATATATATATATAGGGTAGCGATCAAGTGAGAAACATCCTACGGTGAGAGCATTAGAGGCATTTGAATAACTACAAATCCGTAACTATTTTTAAAAATCCAACTGTATAGATGGAAAAAGCATCATTTCATTCACCTTGTAGTAAAAAATCATTGCAATCAGACATCTTGTTTACATGTCCATAAGTACAATATACACTTTTTACATCCAACAGTCAGCCTGAGATTCAATATAGAGTGTCAAAAAATATTTGGTTGTTGTGAATGATCTACACATTTGATGCTGATAAAATTGTATAGGAAGGTAGATATTAAGGTATACTTGTAATCTATATGGTTGGATTATGAAAAATTGATCTATGTGGAAAGTTATTCAAATGCCTCTCAAGCTCTCACCAGATATGTTTCTCACTGGATCGCTTCCCTATATATATATATATATATATATATATATATATACATACATACATACAATCTAGTTGTGACCTGTCACCCTAACTACTAATGAACCCATAATGTACTATGTTGCTTGATAGTGCCTATGCATGACTAGTTTGAGATATTGAAAACAATGCTGAAGAAAATGATACCTAGATCTAGGTGACACATTCAACCACCATTATAATGAGTAATGATACCTTATCTTGCTAATGTTAATAAAATTTCACTGATTTGAAATGTTAGGATCTCCATGTTAACTCAAATGCCAGGATATAATCAAGTGCTAGTTATGGTTTTCGAAAATCAATGCTTAATCTTATACTCTACTCACAAGGTACACGTACTCTCTTGACCCTACTATGGTATTGACTTGTTTGGATGTATGATCATATGAATGCTTGGCTTGTTAGTTATTAGTTTGAGATACTTGTTCCCTACTATTAGTATGTTCATTTTGCTTGAAGTATGTTGAACAAAACTTGAACATAATTGAACTTGTCCATTATACAAACCTAGCGTACCTGCCTGTATTCTCGGGGTAAGGGCACAAGGTTGGGAGTCTTACTTGAGATGTCAAGATAAGGCAGTCCATGTCGATAAAAAGGGTTGGCTAATCTTGAGCACCCTTACAGACCATTCCAATGGGAAGATGGTCAATGGCCATAATATGTTGTTAAGTATAATGAAAATACACTTAAAATATGCTTTGTATGAAACAACATCATTAATTGTTATCGTATGGTTTATTATTCTTTCTTTATATGATGTTTCTATCCAAGAAACTTTTACTATTCTCTTAAACTGTTTACATCCCTTTTCATAGCGTACTTAATGTTTTAGCATTAATATATCATGTTTATCAAAGTTTTAGTTACAAAATGAAGATCCGATGCACTCAAGATGCTCATATGTGAAATGAAACACAAATGGATACTCTTAAATCTAGAAATGGGTACAAATATCTTATCTTCTTATTTAATATCTTGTTATGTCTTACCTGGTTCTTGTTTGTGGTTATTTATTCATATGTTATGTGATCTGTTCTAGGGACGAGCACCTAGGTTCACTCACCTTTAGCTGTGTAGCCATTAGGAGGGTGAACTTAGGGTAACAAATAGCTTTGTGACAGGGGACCCTATCCTAACTACTTCCTCTATTGACCTGTAGCATACAACTGTGCCCTGGCGCACTCCTCCCCAATAGCCATAAACACCACCACAGCCAGGAGCTATCAAAGATTGTTGTTTGAAAGCGGCCTTGATGGCCAGGCAATGATCGGGTGACCTAAAAAAGGTTCAACCTTCACATACAAGAACATTAGTGTCGTCATGTGAGAGTGTGTGAGGGATGGCACAAAGCCGAGATGGAGACATGATGGAGAAACTCCATCAGCCAGGGTGGGCGATACCAACAATCACAAGACAAGGGAAAGAGTTGTGAGGTTGGGACAACATCCAGGGAAGGAGGGGGAGGAGCAAAAAAGAAGAGAGGGAGGCCTTGTTCTTCCACATGAAGAGGAGTTTGAAAGGTGGTTCCTCACTGGGATCAAGTGTGTGGGACTGCAGGTGTGCGGTGTGAACCCCATTTCACCAGTTGGACAAAACATTATCAATAGGGAGAGCGAAAGTGTAGGTGAGAAGGAATCAGGAAGGACAGATCATGCAGTACATGTGCCATGGTCACTAGATGCTCAACGAAGAGTTGGATGCTGTAAGAACAGGCATCCCAACTCTAGGCGTCGCACGGTAGTTGCCGTACATAAACCAATAATGAGGAAGATGAAGTCAAACACAATGACCTCTTTTTCCCTGAGTCGAAGTACACAGGGTATGGACAAGTAAGTCTTTTTCCTATTTGATATTGGCCCATCCAGGCAGGCATGATATACCAACTTGGCGTGAGCCCATTGGCCCTCTAAGACATGTAGGCAAGTGTGAGTAATATGACTAGATACTAACATGGCGATCATCTATTAGTCTAAATAATACTAATTTGGAATAATTCTACAAAATTATCGTAACTCAGATTAATACAATATTTATTGAAATTTGATCAGAAATATGAGAGGAATCCAAATAAAATATAACTGAAATCTAGTTATGTTTTCTATTCTAAAAGTGGTCCAATTTCAATTAAAGTGGTGGTTAATGCATATGAACCCTAGTTTTTGATAATTAGGTGGTTAATCATGTTAAATATGATCCTTTCTGATGTAATCTGGTGTTGTAGACTGTAATGGTGATTTAACATGATTAGAACCATATTTATGATAGTTAGAGTTGATTATGTGGCTAATCATGCACATGAAAGATTAGGGTTAAAGATCACATCTTTGTATTAATGAAACCAATTGAATCTAAGTGATCATCATGAGAGGATATGTTGGGAATTAGAGTATCAAAATATAACCTTAATGATAACTCTATAATAAGGAAACCTAAACCATAGTTTAGTATGGAGTAGGAATTAATGTAAATAGCATGGTGGTGACACTTTTGGATTTACATACATGCAAATATGATATGATATGATTAATTGGATTCATCTTTTTCGATTAGATTGCTTGAAAGTAACTAAAGTGTAATCTGCATGGCTCACCATCAAGGTACGTGGTTACTATTATGACTACTTGGAATATAGTTTGTTGATATTTTCTATAAGATTTCTATGGAATGATTCAATGAATAAACTATTGTATCTTTATTTAATTCATGTTCAATTATAATGCCAATATGAGTCTCACATATGTAAATGATAATATCTACACCCTAGGATGATGTATATCAAGGAATCATGTACACAGGCCCTGGAGGGGACAATGGTCACGCCGAAGATAATGTATCCAGTAAGGGTTAGAATATGTGAAGAATATGCCAATTCTTATGTGCAATACTTGATGCTTGTATGTGATTATCTAGTTGCACACATTATGGTTTCACCCCACATACACAATATTATTTGTTATACTGATTCACATTTTGTTTGTCAGCGTTTTAGGTACATACTAATTCTGAAGATGTCAACATGTGATAAACCACATGGAAATTACCTGAAAGCATTAAACATATGCTTAAGGAGGATTAGATAGCTAATTACTTCTTCTCAACATGTATTAGTCTTATGAGGAATATCATTGTACAATTTGTAAATAATATTTTGGAATAGATGTGATTACTTGATGTTATTTATTATTTTCTATATGTGTATCCTTGGGAATGTAGGTAATGACTCTCAACTTGAAGGTTTTTCCTTATTAGGGGTACGCCGAAAGTGAGGTCGTTACATTTGGCATCAGAGCGTCAGATTTTTCAAATTAGTTTTTAATCTCAAGTAATATGTAGAAACATGAGGGAATTATTACGGAATTTTATAAATATGATGGTGTCTAGAAAGGACCACGATCGCGGGCTGACAAAAATTTCCTCCATACCATTAGTCGGCTTACAAGGACTCCCAGACCCATGCATCTTACCTGGCTAAAGTCAAATTTTTTTGCCTAAAATAAAATACCTTTAGGTTTTATTTTCATCTCTTTCATCCACTTCTCATCCTCTTGCTTAATAAACCGTAAAAGGGATTTCTCGCCACATCTTAAGTTAGGATTTTGAGAAGAACTAGTATTAAGGCATCCTCTGGCAATTAATGCATATGTAATGAGAATTGATAATGTACATATAGAATGGAAATAATAATGTACATCTAAAAATAATGATAAAGTAAAGAGAAAAAAAATGTTTTATGGGTTTTCCTTGTGAGGGTAACCCTAGATGGAACTAGGGTTGGTTAGGAAAAGCCCTAGTGGATCAGGGGACATAGAAACCCTAAGAACCCAAACCCTAATCTTGGGAAATGGGAGTAGAGTGGAAAAAATGGAAACCATACCCACATGAACCCTAATGAGGGTAAGATTAATGAAAATTATGGAAAATGTAAATAAGTCTATATGACATAGATTTCCATGTATGAATATTGAGAAATGAATGCATGATGCATGTGAAAAAAAGAGAAATTTGAATATACACGAGGGACATAAATGACCCATGGATATACATGAAAATGGAAATACAAATATAACATGCTCATTGCCTTACTGCTATCTCTTGAAGTTTAGTCATTCTAAAAAATGACTTTGAACCAAGCCCGGATGGGAAGGTTGCTAAAGGGCCAATCCCAGATGGAAGGCCAATGGAATACCAAGCTGGATAGGATGGTATATGAAGTGCCAAGCCTGAATGGGTAGGAGAATGGAATACCAAGCCTAGACAGGATGCTATATGAAGTGTCAATCCCAGATGGGAAGACCAAAAGAATACCAAGCCCGGATCGGAAGGTATGAAAGTCCATTGGGACTAAAATCCCATGAGAGGGTATCCCAAAGATTGAGCAAACAAGGTTTGAGAAGTTATAATAATAAAGATGGAAATATGAAATCTTTAGGGCTATTGTGCCAACCCAGGGTGGGTCAACCCAAGAGTGGGAAAATGACCTATGGGGGAGGAAAACCTTAGACCTTGGGGTCAGGTTTTGGTTAGATAGCCTTACCTCCTCTTGTGAGCATAGAAGGCACCCTAGGTTAGGACCTTCCCTAGAAGGTAAGTTGACTAAATCAATTTAAAGATTGAGGTAACCATGAATCTCACCTAATATAAAAGATGAAAGCACATATATTGAGTATGATTCTTTGAACCCAAGTATGCCATCTCTAAGAAACATGAGAAAAAGTCACTATGGAAGTGGCTAACCATATGAGATTGAGTCCGCAAAAGAAATGTTGCCATGAGTCCAATGAGGGGACATAATATGAATAAGGAGCATTATAAAAGATAGAGGAAATCTGATTTAAAAAATTGCATATGAAAATAATTTGTTTGAAAATGGTTAACGTTGTGACATATCCAAGAAATTCTTGGGAAGAGTAGAGTCCTAATTCAATCCTAAGGTCAAGTAGGGTGTATTAAAGGTACATAGGACCAATGGGATTAGGAGTTGATTGTGCCCTGAAAGCATAAGACCATGTGGTCGAGAGATAATAACTACATTTTCCCGAGACCCATGTCTTAAGAGGTTGGCCACCTTCATGATGTTCATGTGACCTAGGGGTGAATGTGAGGGCACTCCCTAGATGCATAAGGATGAGATCACTCCAAAAATTACTTGTACCCCTAGAGACCGTAAGGAAGTGGCTATGGCTCATAATACATTAATGTACAATATACTAAGATGTCATATGATAATGAAAGGAGTTGCATATAAACTCAAGAGTGAAAAATGCTCTTGATTTCATGAAATATGAGAATATTGTGGAATTAAAAATTATGTATGGTTATGAGTCATGTTGAGAATGATTCAACCTAAAATATGAAATTTTGAGGTATTGTGTGGATATACCATCTCTACTTTTGGAATGAGATAAACTCTATATTTGGGCTACAATCAAATGCTTATTTCATCCCATTATGAGGGAGACAGATTGGATAGATACATATTATACTTAAAATTGAGATATGAGAATGAATACACTAAGTTGAAAATTTAATGAGATGGTATATGGTTAGAGGTGTCACCTCACCCTTATGTGAAAATAAATGAGTAATAGGTTGGAAACCTAGGTGAAAAGATAGTCACCAAGTGAAATTGAAATCACAAATGAAAATATAATCACCAAGAGAAGATATCAGGTATTACTAAGGATGTGGACATACCTTGAATTGAATTCAAGTACCAATCTCAGTCATGTTGTGAGGTTTTTGCATCTCAATAAGAGATATCAAGAATATCTAAGTAGGATTGTTAACCATATGGCTTGAAATTAAGATGAGTTATCACTCGCCATGAGCTTACGGTGTGTGAATTTTGGGGGAAAATTCCTTTTAAGGAAGGGTGAATGCCATATCCTCAATTTTAGTAAAATTAAATGATAGAAATGTAAAGCATGTTTTGATGAATAATTTTATCCAATGGTGTTATTGATGAAATAATAATATTAACCACCTTTATGGCATGGGTGCCCTGGGAAAATGATAAATAAATAGAAGGAACTCATACAAGAAAAATAATAATATTTTTTTATATAATAAAGGTAATTGTAAGTTTCTAAGAGAAAATGAGATATATGGAACCAAGATTGGCAACACTATGTTTTAGGCATCAAACAAGAATATTTCAATTTATCATTTTATATACTTGAAAATAATAAAGGATAGAAAAAACATTGTATAAATTGGGAGAAAAATGAGATTTCATGAGATAATGGTATTGCTCTAAATGAATGAATTAAAGAATATATCAAAGGGAGAGAGAAAGAAAAGAACAATCTTGATTTTTAGGTATGATGTACTTCTTAATGGTTTAAGGATTAAATGAATTAATGGGTACCTTATATAGATGTGTTTCTCTTTTTGACTTTTGGTTGGCAATTTGAAAATAGAAAGGAGTAAGTAATTTTGATGGGTTTTATATTGAAAACCTATATATGGTCATGTTGTGCGAGATTAAGGCATGTTTATTAATGTGTTTAATCACCTTCTTTTCTAGTGGGTCATGGTATTCATATGTGTGTGTTTGAGGAAGGAAACAAGTCAAGATATCTTGTCCATCTCCTCCCCCATTGTCAAACCCTAACCCTAAAGACTCATAGGGCTTGTATAAGGAACCATAGTCTGACTGGATCAAGGGTACCCCAACATAACTGCTCCCTCCATTGACCCATAGCAAGCAACTACGACTTGGAACACTCCACCCCAATAGCCATAGACATCGACATAGCCAGGGGGTTGTCAAAGATCACTATTTGAAAGTGTTCTTGATGGTCAGGAAATGATCTGGCTCCCTACAGAAGGGTCAACCTTCATATACACGCAAAATAGTGCTAGCATGTGAGCATGTGTGAGGGATCACATAGAGCCTAGATGGAGCCATGAGGAAGAAACTCTACCTGCCAAGGTGCACGATACAGATAGTCACAAGCAAAGGTAAAGAGTTGTGTGGTTGGGACAGTGTCCAAGGAAGGAGGGGGAGTTGCAATAGGGAAGAGAGGGAGGCATTGTTCTTGCACATGTAGAGGAGTTTGAATGATGGTTCCTTGCTGGGATCAAGTGTGTGGGACCTCAGGCGCACAGTGTGAACCCCATTTCCCCAGTCGGGCAAAAGTTGGTCGAGAGGGAGAGGGAAGGTGTAGGTGAGAAGGAATCAAGAAGGAAAGACCATGCAGTACATGAACCATGGTCGCTAGAGGCTCAATGAAGAGACATATGCCAACAAAATAGGTGTCCCAATCCCAGGTGTTGCATGACAGTCATCGTACATGAACCAAAAATGAGGAAGATGAAGTCAAGCACAATGACCTCTTTGCCCCTAAGTCGAAGTACACAAGGTATTGACAAGTAAGTCTTTTTAGTCTTTGGTATCGGCCCAGCCAAGAGGGCCCGAGATTCCAATCGGGTGTGATCCCATTGGCTCTCCGCGACATATAGGCAAGTGCGAGTAATATGACTAGATACTGACATGGCGGTCAGCTATTGGTCCAAATAATGCTAATTTGGAACAATTATATAAAATTATCAGTAACTCTGATTAAGACAATCTTTACATAAAATTGGATCAAAAAAATTAGACAAATCCAAATAAAAATAATTGAAATCTAGTTATGATTTCTATTCTAAAAGTGGTGCAATATGAATTAAAGTGGTGGTTAATGCATATGAACCCTAGTTTTTGATAAATAGGTGGTTAATCATGTTAAATATGATTCTTTGTGATGTAATCTGGTGATGTAGACTATAATGGTGATTTAACATGATTAGAACCATATTTAAGATAGTTCGAGTTGCTTATGTGGATAATCATACCCATGAAAGATTAGGGTTAAAGATTAGTTCTTGGTAATATTAAAACCAATTGAATCTAAGTGATCGTAATGAAATAATATGTTGGGAATTAGGGTATCAAAATATAACCTTAATGATAGCTCTATACCAAGGAAACTTAAACCCTAGTTTAGGACGAACTAGGAATTAACGTAAATAATGTGGCAGTGACACTTTAGGATTTACATACATGCAAATATGATATAATATGATATGATTGCCCGTGTTCATCTTTGTTTATTGGATTTCTTGAAAGTAATTGAAGTGTAATTTGCATGGCTCCCCATCAAGGTATGTGGTTATGATTATGACTACTCAGAATATAGTTTTTTTATGTTTTCAGAATGATTTCCGAGGACCGATTCGATGAATAAACTATTGTTTGTTTATTTAATTCATGTTCAACTATAATTTTAATATGAGTATCACATTAATAAATAATAATATTCTACACCCTAGGCTGACGTATATCAAGGTATGGTGTACATGAGCCTTGGAGAGGACAATGGCCATGCCCAAGATAATGTATCCAATAAGTGTTAGAATATGTAAAGTATATGCTAGTTCTTATGTGCAATACTTGATGCATGTATGTGATTATCTAGTTGCACACATTATGGTTGCACCCCACGTACATAGTGTAACTTGTTATACTGATTCACATTTTGTTTGTCGGTGTTTTAGGTACATGCTAATTATGAAGATGTCAACAAGTGATAAACCAGATGGAAATTACCTAAAAGCATTAAAGATAAGTTAAAGGAGGATTAGATACGTAGTTAATTCTTCTCAACATGTATTATTTTTATGAAAAATATCATTATACAACTTGTAAACAATATTTGAAATAAATGAAATTGTTTTTTATTATTTATTTTTTGCTAATTTTGGATCCTTGGGAATATAGGTAATGACTCCCAACTTGAATGTTTTTCCTTAATTGGGGGACACAGAAAGTTAGGTCATTAAAGTAGGGGAGTTGTGGCATACAACTCATAAAAAATAATTAACTAATGCGGAAGCGTTCACTAAGCAGCGGATTACCCAAAATCACTAAAATTTAAAATCTTTTTATCAAAAGATCCATCAAAGGAAAACTTTCTCACATAGAACCAAAGTAACATAATTACATTCTTGTTCATAGGTACATATTCTGTATCATCTCCTTTTGAGAATTACAAGCATTAACTGTCCTGTCAAGCTAAACACAGGCAATATAAAATCTCGAGGCACTGAGCCAAAATCTTGAAAGCGCTAACTACTACTCCGAGGACCTAAGAGTACAGAGACAACACATAGGACTCTATCTACATCTATACAAGGCATAACAGCCAGTGTCTCCACTTGAGACTCCACTGTTGTCCCTACTGCTGTTGTTGCTGCCCTTCACCTACTAAAGGATTCCTGCCTCCTCATCTGCGTCCACCTAAAAATGTTATTCCCATGGGCGTGAGACAATTGTAAATTGCCCCAGCGAGAGATATAACTCTCCGCCAGAAACATTATTATTGTAGCTTAAGAAGATAAATATACACAAAGGAATTATATTTGTTTGGTAGCAGTTAATTCAATGTCTTAACAGATTAGAACATCATTCTTATCAAAAGAAATATAGCTATAATTTGATAGAACAACATGTCACTTATCCTTTAAGGAATATGAAGAACATGTATAACAATTATTTACTATAGAATCATTACCACAACATTAACTCGCTTCAGGCTTAGATCATATATCTAATGCCTGACATTGTCATTGGGGAGTCATGTCCTGTAGCCATACTCTTTTCACAAAGTGTTGGGATCTTAGTCCCTCAACTCATTAAGTACATTTCCACTTTTTAATAAGTTCATTATCATGATTATAGAATTTGGGTATTTGAACCCATTACTCACCATATAACACTTGTTACAGCTTATTAGGTAACTCCATACCTTCATATCATCTGACCCAGAGACATTATAATTCTTATTACACAAAGCATTGCACATAGTTCACAAAGTTCATTCCACCTCTTATTACCCCTTAATAGGAAATAAGGCGTATTATGTCTTATGAGGCTCATAAATAATCTAAGATAATTAGCACATCATGTAACACACAAAATTAATTAATTGTAGGTTACCTCTCACTAAGAAACAAAGCAAATGAAGGCTTATAAGGCCTATAGAACATTTTCAATATATAGAGCATCATAGCTCATAACTGGCTATGTTCATCATCTCAACATATCTGCATGATTAGTAATCATGATACAATTACATATTAGTACCATGCAATATAAGGGTTATCTTACTCATTCATCACCCATTAGTCTGTATTTGAGCTTCACATAGGATTACTCTGTATTAGATCTTCACATAGCATCATCCTGTATTAAGGTTTCACATAGCATTACCCTGCATTAGGGTTCACATATCATTAATTTGTATTAGGGCTTCACATAGCATTACCCTGTATTAGGGTTCACATAGCATTAACTTGTATCAGGGTTTCACATAGCTTTACCCTATATTAGGGTTCACATAGAAAGGAAATCAATATGGATAACATAGGTATTCATTCATACTTATTTATTCTCATCATTCACCATTAAATGAATTATCAACACACAACATGAGTTTCTCTCACATCTTTGCCAAAATATGATTACATCATAGTTTATAGGTTTGGATTAACCTTTTCATAAGGCATGTTAGCCTACATTCAACAGAGTACATTACATCTCAATGTAACCAATGAAATGACACATCTCATGTGCCATTCATCCAATTATCATGGACTTATAACACATCAAGGTATACCAGTATTGGGGTGTTGAATGTGATATCTATCATATCTTGATGTATCACTTCCCTCAACACCTTTATCTTACTTGAGGCCATACACTTAGCTTGTATTAGGGTATTCCCCATACTAATACTTTATGCACCAGTTCATCACATTTATCATGTAAAGTATTGGTCATTAGTCACTCACTTAGATGATACAACCATTGCTAATACTATGTACTCATCCTTGAGTTAGGAACTATTAATATAAGGATATTCATTATTAACCTTTCTAGGTGTTACATTTGTCATAACATTAATCACTATTCCATTATTAGGAATAATATTCTCCATATTTATAATTTGAGGATTCACATAGAACATTCCATACATTTATGGATTTCACCTAGTATTAATCTTCAATAGAGTTTCATATAATCATCCTTCTATATCAAGGATTCACCTAGTATTATATGAAGTTAAGATTTCACAACACATCACCCAGTGCTAGGTCTTCACATAGGATTAGTGGCACTACCCTATATTAGGGTTTCATGCACCATATCCCATTTTAGGGATTAAGGTTTTCTATTCATATCCAAGTAAGGTTTCTCTTACCTCATACCCAAATTAGGGTAAGGATATACAATTCCCATTAAATTAGGGTTTCCTTCATTATTACACTAAGTTAGGATTACATCATCACCCTGGAGTTATGATAACACTCACCTTTGCCCTAAATTAGGGTTTCACACATAGCTTTGTTCTAATTAGGGTTTCACAGATAGCATTGCTCTAATTAGGGTTTCACACATAGCTTTTCTCTAATTAGGGTTAGGGCTCATTGATTAGGGTTTCATGATATCATTATTATGAATCAAACCCTTATCACATAGTTATTCATAAAGAGAGAATTAGGGCTTAATTATATAAGAATTCATCTTTCTCACTCTCTCTCTCATCCTCTTTAGGATATTAAGTACTCCAAGATTAATCTAGGTCAACTCTTCACTTGAGTACACAAAGCTAGGGTTAACCTTCATAATCATCATGGGTCTACATCATTAATATTCACATAGATAATGGACATTTGATCATATTAGATGTCCAAATGGTCTAATCAATTAAACCATCACTTATATAAGGAATTCAAAAAATTGACCAATTAAACTTTCAATCCCACAAAGTGATCAATTGGGTTAACCATTGAAATCTTCAAATGCATTAAGTATCTAAATAGGTTCACCATATTGGACCTTCAATTACATGAGATATTCAAATGGATTAACCATGTTGATATTCACAAAGTTAATTACTTAGACCCTCAATGATCTTGGTTCAAATACATCAATTGGTTGAAAACCAATTGAACAAGTTATACTTGAAACCAATTGGAAAAAGTAGGTACTGAAACCGTTTGCACTTTGGGTCTCCAAACGGTTTGAGATCATTTGGTCCCAAATGGTCTTGAGACCGTTTGGTCGCAAACAGTCTTGAGACCATTTGGACCCAAACGGTCTTGAGACCGTTTGGTCCAAACCTTCTCAAAAGCGCATGGACCAAAAAGGTACTTCAACACTCAATCAACTCAAGGTTTCAATCCATGGACCAAATATAAATTAAACCGCTAAAGTATTCATCAATTGGACCAATGAATCACCATTCAATTAGACCTTCAATTTAGGGTTTTGAACCCAATTTAACTAGGTTTGATAATCAAGAAACCATCGCTTAGGGTTTGAAATCGAGGATCCATCAATGGTTGACATTGTGGAACCAAATCAATTGAAATCAATGAACTATCATCATCACATGATATGACCTGACCTCAAACGGTCTTGAATGACCACCAAATAGTCTTGAGACCGTTTGGTTGATCTCCAAATGGTCTTGAGACCATTTGCCCCTTCCATCATCAAAAACCATGACATCCAATTAGGGTTTTGGACCATTGGATTGATTATCAAATCAACACTTAGTTGCAATTCAATTTGGTACCTTTGGACCTTCAAACACTTAGCCATACTTAACCATAGACCTCCAAACGGTCTTGGGTGACCCCCAAACAGTTTTGAAACCGTTTGGGTCAATCAACCCAAAACATCATCTCAATCAATTTCAAAATCATCACTTAGCCGATTAGGGTTTGCAAATAAGGAATCATTCACCATTGAAACCTTCAATATCAAACCAATTTAAACCATTGGACCAAGATCCAAGCACCACAACATATATCTTCAAATGGTCAACCATCTCAAATGGTCAACCATTCCAAACGGTTTGGAAACCAAACCACCAAACGGTTTGGTGAAACTATTTGGACTCAACATTGAAACTGTTTGCCCTAGATATTTGGGGAGGTGTGTGCTTATGATGACGCCATAATCATCAAGCTCCAAACTCACGAAATCTAATCTAATTTCCATGGAGATTGCATCAATCAACCAAACTTAATTTTGGAAATGTAGAAATGATAACCAATTGATAAGGAATTGATTGCAATAATAAAATTAAGGGTTCAAGTTATAAAACCCGCCTCCAATTGAGCTCCAAAGCTCCATGCTCACGGAAAAAATTGTGGATGAAACTCCTTTCACTATTCCAAGGATCCTCCTCAAGCTTTGAGTGAAAAGAATTGGTTAGAATTGAAGAGGGGATCGAGATATGAAGAATTCAAGCATTGATTTTTGATTTTTACCATGGATTCAAGGTGAAAGGAGGTCAAGAACCTTACCAACAGGTTGGGGGTCGTCCTCCTGATCCTCCACAGCTCCTTGGTCGTTTTTCAAGCAAGGGGAAAGAAAATAATCCAAAAAAGCCTTTGTTTTGGCTTGGAAAGGGTACTTTTATAAGAAAATTGATGAGAGAGAAAATACTTTATAAAAGTCTTTTAATTCCAAAATTGTTTCCACCACTTCCCCCTTGGTTTCTTTCATGCAAGGAAATCTCTATCCCCACTGATCTACCTTCCATTATCCTTGAATTAAGGGAAAAGAAATTAAGCACCTTAACCCTTATAATAAGAATATCCATATTTGAGTGGAATTTTTTTTTCTTATAATAATGGTGAGTGGAATTTCACCTCCTTATGATATGCTCGTGGCTTTGCAAGGATTTAAGCTCATCCACACACATCTGAATTCAACCATTTTAATTTTGGTTGAAGGCCCTTTAATTAATACATTCATTTTTGCCCTAAATTGAATTAGGGTTTCACTTAGGATTAAATCTTGATTATTTTCATAGCAAGATTCTCTCTCCTCTAACTTAATTCAAATGAGGCGCCCCTCTCATTTTATTTTCTCTACATGATGCCAACAAACATTAGCAACCTTGTTGAAGTGGTAATTTTCATATTGAACCCTAGGTTTTGGGTAAATTGCACATTACACCAAAAGTAGGTTTTAATGCACAAGGATTGCTTTACAAGCTTAATCTTGGTGCCCAAGCTTGTGAAAACTATACCACTACATCATATTCATTCTTATGATGTATCAACATCATAGGAACATCTTATCATGAAACATTTGCAATTTAACCCCTCAACTTGGGTAATTTGCACTTTAGTCCAAAATAAGCAAACATTGCTTCAACATTATTCAAACAAGACCAAAATTGAAACATTTTTCTCATGAGCCCGAATTACTTTTCCCAAAATAAGATTAAGCATCTACTCAACCTTATTAGGAAAAACATCTAGGGTTAACACATAACCCAGGTCAGGGATGTTACAGGAGTAACTGACGATAGAGGGGTAGGAGCAACATAAAACATTGGAGAATATAGAGCTATAGTGACTATAGAATAGCTTACAGGAAGCCTACCCACAAGGAAGAAGGATGGCTTCCTAACAGCTACATCTCCCTCTCGTTTCTCTCTCTCTCTCTCATGTAAGGTGGCTCAGGGTTGCTTCTCTGATACAATGTGAAATAGTATAAGTTTGTGTTATTCAGATATTGAATATAAGCATAGACACCCTCCTTGTATAGGATAGGAAGAGCCCCTCATTATAGAGTTCACCAATATGGGAAAAAAGAGAAAAGAGTATGGTAAGCATGTAGACTTAAGACTAGATACTAATGGGTCAAGACACACTTGGGCCAATAATTAATTTAATTAACCAAACTCTCTAATAAATTGCTCATGGGAAATGATTCTAGAGAGTAGAAGAATTGTTGAGTTTCTTCTTCTTCTAAAATATGCATCATTCAATAATTTCCCAAGAGAGAGAAAATATAAATAGAGCTTCCACCTATGTCTTCTTTGACCCCTATCCATTTCATCACACAACATAATTGTTTAAATCATTGGTTGGCTAACAAAAAGCATATTGGCAAATAAAAGACTCGATGCTAATTTATAAAGTACCAAAACAAGGGTCATTGTGCTTTTTTTCTTCCTCTCTATTTAAAAATCCTTCCCTACCATCCCTCTCATGTGCATCAATTTCAACATGTATGGGGGTATTGTTTGTTTTCCGAACCAACTACTAAATCACTTTATCTTTGGTGTACATGGGTTAGGGATAGAGGAGATACAAATTATGAGAAGAAAGTGTATAAGAGACTATATGTATCCTTCCAAACTATTTTAATCTTCATAGAGCTTCTTATTCTTTAGCACGTCCATCTTCTGATGTCTTTATGGTGCTTCATTCTCACTAAGCGTCATACTTCCAATACATCATTGATACTTCATTCTTGATAATTCTATGTTTCTTCATGTTCATGTCATGATATGCATGTAGTCTGTCTATGTGTGCTTCGTTCCATTTAGCTACCACTTTCATCCATTGAAATGTCTCAATTAAAACATTGACACCAAGATTCTCACGTTCATACCACATTATTTATGTTAGGGTAGAGTTTTTCATGCTTATTCCAGCCTTTTGGTCTCTCTGGTGTTAATGATGTTTCGGTTGATAATTCTCACTACATTATCATGATACATATGGTTTCCTTTTCACATAAAACTTCACAAGAACTTGTTTCAAATTCTATATATGCAAGGTTGATTATCTATCTAGATTTTATCTTTATTGATCTATTTTATTCATGACTACTTGAAGTTGCATATATCAAAATTGTTTTTCTAGTGATCTACTTGTGCTTTCCTTGTTGATATCTTTCATCTCCACAAGACCCCAGGAGTCACACTCCACATGAGTCCAGTTTGTAGTCATCATCAACAGATCATATTTGTGTTTTAAGATACCTCTATCACTACATCATCGGATGTATTGATTGCACTTAATTCAATCCACATTCCTTTTCAGAAGGTGTCATAGTCATGGTGTTGTGATCATTTTCTCTAGATTGATAGTGGTGCACTTCATTTGATATGCACTTCAAAAGTTTTTCTAGATAGCTCATGTATTTTTAGTCCATTAGGACATAACTTCAAAAGTGGCATCATTTTAGAGATCATGTTTATGGAGGAGTGAAATATTAATATGGGGAGTGTGATATTTTTATTTGTTGTATCATCTAATAGAGTCTTGCAAGTCCATGATGGTTATGTGTTTCATTCATACTCCATCTTAATGGGGAGCGAGTGTTAGAATTATTATTATTTAGATATTATGTTAGGTGGGCCTTATTATCTTGGCCTATTAGGACTAAGTTTGCTTCCACTGCAGTTGCCTCCTCTACTATATGTACAAGGGAATTTCGTTTCCAATCAGTAATAAAAATCCCATTAGCTTCCCATCTCATGTTCCACACTACTAACCAATTATTTTACATCATTTTTCTATTCAAATTATGAATGTATTCTGTAAGGGGTAGCTCAAATGGTGTGGTTCAATAATCTTGAAAGAGGGATTCTGGGTTTGACATCTGTTAGGCATGTTCCTCAACTTATTTACCCATCACCCATATTGGCCAACTATAATTATAAATGTTTCCTAGATGGATATTCCGTACTAAAGGTTTACACTGGTAGGTGGGTCACTAAGTGCCCCTTTTTAATGACATGAGGAGGTACAAACCTATTACACCACTATTATACATGACCTTCAATTGTTGTATATAATATCCCAATAAATTTCAAACCCATAACCTAGGATACAACAAATAATAGACATTACCAATTGAGCCAATTGTAAAATGCAAAAAATCATTTGTTGCTAAAGGTGTGAGGATGAGAGGTTCTACATCTCTATGATGCTATAAACTCATTCAATGGGTTTCAAATCCATGATCTAGGCTACAACCAACATTCAACATTACCAGCTGATCCAGCTTTTAAATGTAATAATGATTTCATATTTAAGGTGTGATGATGGGAGGTTCAACCCCTCTATCATGTATAACTTTTAGTTGTTACTAGAACTCTCCCCTCTAAAAGTACCATCGAGTTTTAAACCCATGACCTATACTATAATCTATAGCAAGCTTTACCCCTCGAGCCAGATGTTAAATGCAATCTTCTACTATCTTGGATGAATCCACGGTTTGCTCATGCTTTTGCCCCAAGAAATTGGCAGATAAATTCTTTGTTTATTATCCAATAGTGTGAATGCTTTTGAATGTTCATGAAAAAAAGGAAGAAATCTATTCAGTATAATATAGTTTATTGCTGCAAATCACTACTATAGAAACATTGTTCAACATCGTTTTTTGAGGCGTCAGTTATTTAAAGAAACTGACGTTGATAAACATTACGCATTGGCTATTGAGGAAAACCGACGTCTATATTTGAAGACCAGCCAGACACGGGTATCGCTTTTTATTCAGCGTCGGCTGAAGAAAAGAAACTGACGCCTAAAATAGGCCGCATAATCAAATTTTTTCGAGCAAAAACAAATTTGCCCCCAAAGTGTAACATACAACGTCGGTGTTTTACCTAATAACTGACGCCTAAATAAGATAAAATTGCGTACCATTTTTACCATATGGGCGTCGATTGTCATGGGATAACTACACTGATAAGCGTTCACATGCCCTCCCCGCCAAAAATGGTAGGGTAAAGGATTATCCAATTGACGTCGGTTGTTATATTCAGCCGACGCTTATTCTGTTTAGCTGTCAGTTTTTAAGATAACCGACACCTTTTATTAACTTAATAGTCCCCGCGAGAAGGAGACTCTTCCCCTTTCTTCAGTTTCATCACGAAAACAACTATGCCTGATCTTTCTCCTCCCGCCGCCGCCGCCGCCGCCATGCTTGCTTCATTAGTCGATCCTTCCACTGTTGCTCCCCCGCGCTGTCACTGCTCATTGCTTCTCTCCTCGTCGCCGCCGCTGCCAGTTGCCGTGGTCGCCGCCCGCTCACCGGTCTCCTTCTCTTGGTTGCCGCCCGCTCACTGCCTCCTGGCCGCCGCCCGCTCACCACCACTGGCTGCCGCCCGCTCACCGTCTCCTTGCTACTCCAGCCACCCGCTCACTACTGCTGCAGGTACCCTTCTTCCTCCTCTTCTTTCTCCTTGCCCCTCTTTTCTTCCTTCTAGCTCCCTCCTTACCAACAAAAGCACGACTGTGGCTGTGTTGGCCGAGCACGACCGTGCTGCCCATCACGAACGTGCTCCGCCAACACAGCCACGACCGTGGCCAGCCCACACGACCGTGCTTACTGTTGGTAAGGAGGGAGAAGGAAGAAAAAATGGTATATATTCAAAGAAAATCAATTATGAATTTGTGATGAAATCAATTATATGATGAAATACTTTATGTTTAAATTAATTATGTTCAATTATATGATGAAATCAATTATGTTCAAATCTTGTGATGAAATCAATTGTGATGAAACCCTAACATCTACATGAATCCCTATTGCATGATGAAACCCTAACATCTACATACTCTATATGATGCCAAAAATTGTGATGAAACCCTAACATTTACATATCTATCCAAGGTGGTGAACATGCATGGACACTCAAAATGTTGAAATCAATGTTATAGAATATGATACCTAGATTGAATGATGTTACATGAAACCTAGGATATGAATTATGAAACTAGGATTGTAGGTATTGGAATGACAACTTACATGAATTTGTTGGCCTAGAAACCCATCCAAGATTTACTCATTAGGAGTAAATCTTGGATAGTCCCCAGTTTGGGACTGTTCTTGAACACCTAATCTCACTTAGGATGTAAGTGTATAATGTGTATTGGGTTTTCAATAAAATTTCGGTAGCATTTCCCCGTTTGTTCTCTAAGTACATATGTACTTGGAGAACAGTGGGGAAATGCTACCGAAATGTTCTTGAAAAAGCCAATACACATTATTAGGAGTAAATCTTGGATAGTCCCCAGTTTAGGACTATTCTTGAACACCTAATCTCACTTAGGATGTAAGTGTATAATGTGTATTGGGTTTTCATAAAATTTCGGTAGAATTTCCCCGTTTACTTAGAGAATATGTACTTAGAGAACAGTGGGGAAATGCTGCCAACATTTTCTTGAAAACCCAATACACACTATACACTTACTAGTGAGATTAGGTGTTCAAGAATTGGATAGGTGGTACATGTACATTTATTATATATAAGAATGACATCACATGTATTTGTTAACCCTAGACCCTAATCTTATTCTTATATATACCTGTTTTCTCTTTGATCATAGAATGGATAGATCATGGATGTCTATTCGCAATCGCTGCACCCCAGAGTTTATATCTGGTCTTGATCAGTTTATTAGATTTGCCGAGGAACATAGGAAACAACCTGGAGATAGGATCTACTCTCTATGTAGGCATTGCAGTAACAACTTGAAAGTCAGCACTGATGACGAAATCAAAAGTCATGTCATGTGCAACAGGATTGTACAAGGCTATACAGAATGGCACTAGCATGGAGAGATTTCAAACCCGAAACCAGTGGATGTCGATAGAAGTTCTTGGGTGGAAGAAGAAATTGTCTCTGATGACGTAGATGTGAATGAACCAGTTCCAGTACACATCATTGATGCGATGTTGGATAGTTGTGGGGTAGAGCACACTGATCCACCTGCCATCTTTAGAAACATTGTGCATGATGTTGAGATACCATTATACACAGGTTGTACTAAGTTTACAAAGCTTAGAGTTGTGTTGGGATTATATAAGTTGAAAGCTAACAATATATGGAGCGACAAAAGCTTCACTTCATTGTTGACTTTGTTGAAAGAAATGCTTCCTGAAGGAAACGAGCTGCCAATCTCAACATACTAGGTAAAGAAATTTTTGTGCCCAATGGGAATGGAGGCCAAGAAGATACATACATGCCCGAATGATTGTGTATTATTTCAAAAGGACTATGTGGATTTGAAAGATTGTCCAAAATGTGGTGTGTCACGGTATAAATTGACGACTTCGAGGGAGTCCAAAACTGGTTCTCCTGCCAAGGTGATGTGTTATCTACCTATAATATCACAATTTCAACGCTTGTTTGAAAATCCGATAGATGCGAAGAATTTGAGGTGGCATGCAGATGTTAAGAAAAATAATGATGGGATCCTACGACATGCGTCTGATTCCCCATAGTGGAAGAATATTGATCTATTGTATCCCAAATTTGGTGAAGAAGATAGGAATCTAAGACATGGGCTTTGTACAGATGGGATGAACCCATACGGGACATTAAGCAGTCAACATAGCACTTGGGCAGTCATGCTTGTTATATACAATCTTACTCCCTGATTGTGTATGAAAAATAAGTACGTTATGCTGTCGTTGTTGATATCGGGCCCTAAACAACCTGGAAATAATATCGATGTTTATATTGAACCTCTGATTGATGACTTAAAGAAACTCTGGGGTGAAGGTGTGATGACATATGATGCTTCATGAAGAGAGACATTTCGTTTGCACGCTATGTTGTTTTGTACTATTAATGACTTTCCAACATATGGGAATTTGTTTGGGTATAGTGTCAAAGGAGCTAAAGCATGTCCTATATGTGAAGAGAACATTGATTCAATAAGACTAAAACATGGAGGCAAGACTGTATATCTTGGTCATTGAAGGTTTCTTTCAAAATTCCATCAGTATCGTAGGAAGTGCAAAGCATTCAATGGATGGAATGAGGAACGGAGTGCACCTAAACCTATACCAGGGGATGTTGTTTATGAAAGAGTAAAAGACATTGTCAATGAATTTGGTAAGAGATCACAATGTACTATGGCCACATGGAGTGACAATTCTTCATTCAAGAAGAAGTCAATATTTTGGGATCTTCCTTATTGGAGTTCTTTGACAGTCAGGCATTGTATCGATGTCATGCACATTGAGAAAAATGTTTGTGATAGCATCATTGGTACTCTGTTGAATATACCAAGTAAGACTAAAGATGGGATAAAATCTAGATTGGACCTACATGAAATGGGAATAAGGTCAGAATTAATAGAATTACATGAAATGGGTAATAAAAGAACATACTTACCTCCCGCTTGTTACACATTGTTTAGAAAGGAGAAGAAAGATTTTTGTGAATGCTTGGCAAATGTTAAGGTGCCACAGGGTTACTCATCCAACATTTGTAGATTGGTATCAATAAAAGATCTAAAGTTGATAGGTCTTAAATCTCATGATTTTCACACTCTAATGCAACAAATATTGCCCGTGGAAATTCAATCTATATTGCTGAAGCATGTAAGGTTTGCAATCACCAAACTTTGTTTCCTTTTCAACAGTCTGTGGAACAAAGTTATTGACCCTGATAATCTCGATAATTTGCAAAGAGAAGTGGTTGTTACCCTATGTCAGCTTGAGATGTATTTCCCTCCTTCGTTCTTTGATATCATGGTACATCTTGTTGTCCACTTGACTAGGGAAGTGAAAATGTTGGGACCAATTTTCTTGCATTGGATGTATCCCTTTGAACGATACATGAGCATTTTTAAAGGTGATGTTCTAAACCGTTATCGGCCTGAAGGAAGTATTATTGAGGGTTATGTGGCGAGAGAGGTTATGGATTTTTGCAATGACTTTTTGAGTGGTAATGACACTCCCGTTAATGACAAGAATATTGAGGAGGGCAAAGGAATTTTGGGATCACAGGTGAAAGTAATCAGCCATGAGCAGTTGGAACAAGGTCACTTATATATTTTATACAACATGGACGAAGTGAGTGTTTATATCAAGGAACATACCAATTTCATCAAGAGAAAACATCCTCGAGCGAGTTCAATGTGGCTTTCTAGAGAGCATAACAAGACTTTTACTAGTGGTTTGAAGATAAAGTCTTACATCAACTATCTCAAACACCAGATGATATTACGAAAACTATCAAATGTGTCACCTTTAAACAAAAATCAAATATTATGTCTTATGAAGGGTTTGACATTAATGGGTTCACATATTACATAAAGCGTTAAGATGATAAGAGTGTTATCCAAAATAGTGGGGTCACCCTTCAAGCGTCGACTATTTATTTTGCAAGTGCAAAGGATAAGAGTCCACTGAAGCTAAAATGTCATATTACGGGTGTCATTGAAGACATATGGGAGTTTGACTACATAGATTTCAGAATTCCGCTCTTCAAATGTAATTGGATTGATAACACCAAAGGAGTTATAATGGATGAATTAGGTTTCACTTTAGTGAACTTTGAAAATATTGGTGAGAAGGGTGAACCATTCATATTGGCATCACAGGAGAAACAAGTATTTTATATCGATGATCATGCAAATGATAAATGGTTGGTTGTTTTTCATGATAAAAGACAGTTCATTGAAGATCCTATAAATGAAGAAGAGTACTATGATAAGTATGATGACTCCAATCCATTCTCAGTTGGGTTGTCAACTCCAAAAAATATTGAAGCTAATGATGACTTATATGTGCGTGGAGATCACAATGAAGGATTGTTAATTGATAAAAGATCGCAATTTTAGAGGCATGCATGTTTATATTTTTTATATGTTTCATTTTTCAATGTTTCATTTTTATATGTGAACTATATAAAATGCTAAATGTTTTCTTTTTTAATATCAATATTATTTTCAGATATAATGTTTCATTATCTTCTAGTTAATACAAATGTTAAATGTTTGCCTTTTTAATGACATTTTCAGATGGCTGACCATGGGCATGATGATCGTGATGTCCATGATGAGCATGATGTCCATGATGAGGATGATGTCCATGATGAGAATGACGAGGATACCAATGTAAGTTTTAAAAACATATCCTATATTTCTATAGAAATTCATTATCTTCTAGTCATGTCATGTATCCTATATTTCTATATTGGGCTAATTCAATGTGTTTATTTTGTCAAATTTTAGGTTGATGATGCACATGTACCCTCTGAAGCACTGGAGGCACTTGATGCGCATCACCAAAAATTTAACAAGAAAAGGGGCATCACTCTGTTGAAGAAGTTAATAGTGCTAAGGGGCAGTGGATCCAAATTGGCTGTGGAGTTTGATAATGCATGCAATGCAATTGGAGTGAACCGCAATAATTTTGTAAACTGTCTTGGGTTTGTCACTCGAAGCCATTGTGGTGTTAAATATGATAATTGGCATAAATCTCCTCAGGAGAAGAAAGACTTGATATGAAAGGATTTATGTGTGAGTTATTATTATTTGCAGTTCTATTTTGTAGATTACAAATTCTATTATTTGCAATTCTATTTTTGGATACTAGTTAATAGCAATTCTATTTTACAGAATCTGTTTGCATTGGATGATAAGCTGCATCGTAAAAGCGTGATGCAATGCACTGGAAAGATGTAAGGAACTGTAGAACAAATCTCAAGAGAGAATACATAAAAGATGGTGATAAGAAGAAGAAGTCATCCCTTGAAAGGGGGAACTTCCTGGACAAACACGATTGAGAAACGTTTGTTGCTTCAAGACAAACTAAAGAATTCAAGGTATTAAGCGTCACTCCAAATTTAATTAATATACATTGTATTCACCTATTCAAGATTAACCTTTAGTGTTACTAACCAAATTAATGTGCATACAAAATAGGTGTTCAGTGAGGCACAAAGAGCAAGACATGCATTGAATGTGCATGACCACATAATGGGTCCAAAGGGCTATGCAGGCGTTCACCAAAGACTACATGCGGAGCCTGCTGCTACTCATGAGTCCTCTACTACATGTACCACACCCATGCCTCGCCATGATGTCTGGATAGATGGGAGGCAAAACAAGAAGTGTGAAATAAAGACACCCATAACTGCTGAGGTGACTGCAAAAATGGTAAAATACAACTCAACAATGCATGTCGTTCAAATATTGATTATTTGTGGTGTTTACTTACCAATTTCTGTTGATGGTGATTAGCGAGAGCTACACGAGCAGAGGAAACAAGGCACATTCATCCCTCAGGGCACAACAGATGAATTGACAGTTGCTCTGGGTAACCCAGAGCATCCTGGATGAGTTAGGGGTGCGGCGCTGGTGTGGGCATTAAAGCGTTCTTTGGGCCATCCCAGCACAAACCTGTCACAAGAGTGGGACTTTCACAAGAAGAGGTAACCTATTCTTTTTTTAGAATGTTACTGCTAAAGGCAATTCAATAATAAGAAGCTAATGTTTCTTTTATCCATGTATAGGAGAATAAGAGAGTCGAGGATATAGTTGCTAAGAAGGTCAAGGAAGAAATGTTGCGGTGGGAGGCATCTCAGGCTTCCAATCAGCCTATGGTGACCCACTCTTCTCCTGATGCACATGCTAAGAGTAATCCTATAGATCCACCACCTAGAACGTCTTCTATAAGTATTATTTATGACATAGTAGCTAGTCTTTTCAAGATGATATGTTTTCAAGATGATATGTATATATGTATAACATTCTTTATGTAAATTTGTAGGATTGAAGCCATGCCGCTTAAAAATTGAAGATTATGTTGTTGCAGAGGCACAGGCTTACCCGTCCCTTCCTAGGGAAACGATTCACGAGACTCCAATACCATAGGGTTACGTTCGTGTGAGCCTGATACGTGTAATCCCCGATTGGAGGGAAGCTGCATTGCCATATGCCCACCCGGATATTGATACACTTGCTGAGGCAGAAGGCGGGGTGATATTGTGGCCCAAAGTAGATGTCATCTACACTACTAAAATTGTAAGATAAATTTACATTAAGTTAAATTGTTAATGTGTATATATGAGGTCAATTGATCTAAAATTATATATACAGCTTAAAAAGAAGACACCCAGAGCATCTAGGCCTCCACCTCCACTTCCTACATTACCAAGCTGAGTTCGAACTGACCTAAAATTCCCGTTAGGTCCTACTTGTAAGGGAATGACAGTATGGCTACACGCACATAATATACATTGCCCTATAGTTGTTTCTTTAGAAACGGATTATGCAGGTCAATCATACGAAAGCTCTCTATTTATACAAGATATTATTGAGTTGTTTAACTATGATTGGCTGAATACATCATTGATAGAGGTATGGATAAGGTGAGATCTTGTTTATATATCCATATACCTTGTGTAGGATCTGGTGATCTGGTTTCTTATATATTAATGCATACGTAATACATGTTTTGCAACTACTTAGTCGAAATTCAATGTAAACAATTTGGATTTGAACATGTGGGATTTTTGATTCCATAATTGATTAGTCTGGTAGCTAAAGACCCTGACAACGTTAAAATTGTGATGCTTTTACAATTTTCGATAAAAAAAGAAGACGATAATAATAGCTCCATTCAATGTGAAGTAAGTTTACTTTGCTTATAATTTGGACTTAAGAAAATTACATTTTTATTGTGGATTTTGAGTTATTAATTTTTAACTTTTTTACCTCTAGCTCTAAGCATTGGGAGTTACTAGTTATTCTCCCCGGGACGTTCACTATCTATTATCTAGATCCTGTGGGGAGTACATTGAATCCAAAAATTGGACATGTAATGATAATGGTATTATTCTGGTGAGAAATATTTTATTTATATACGTTAACATCTATTATTACATTACTATTTAATTATATAATTTACTGTGTTACTTACATGTAGGGGTTTAGATGTGTTCAAAAAGGCTGGAGGAAAGGTCCCTAGTAAAAAGAACCAGCCAATAATTTGGGAGAACGTGGAAGTAAGTTCCTGACTCCAATGTATATGTCATTCATGTAAACTGTGCTTATTTGTATTTTTTAATATTTTGTATCCATTTTATAGTGTGCTATACAAGACAACGGTTGGACATGTGCATACTATGTGATGCAGTTTATGGACATGATTATCAAACATGCAGATGAAATCAATGCCATACCTAAGGTATTATATATAGTCTCATTAGATAGTATGAAATATATCAATCTTATTTATATATTATGACTTATATATATACATCATTCTCTTTGTAGGTGTTTAAAACTGACCCCACTATACGTAAAGCCTTAAAAGATGTACGTGCTCCATATACGATGGAAGTATTAAATGACGTAAGAGAAGAATGGGCAAAAGCCATACAAGCAGTGGGGACTATAAGATATAATTGGGATGCTGATAGCGATGATGAATGATATTTTGTAAATGAATGTTTATACATGTGTTTCTACATGTCTGAATATTTCAACATGTATATGAATGTTTCTACATATGTGAATGTGAAAATTGAATTGATGTCTGAATGTATCTACCTACGCGTGAATGTGTGAACATAATATTTGTTGATTTTACCGGTTTGTGGCCTGTTTGTTAGCTAATATCAATAGATGTCGTAAACCTGCAGTTCAGAACTGAACTGCATGTTTCTACATCCTGCTGACCAGCCACAGCAGGCCTGCAAACTGATTCGAAAAAAAATCAAACCATATGCGTCGGTTATTTGTCTAAAACCGACAATAAAGGCTTATAACGTCAGTTAATAGCAAAAAACCGCCGCCTAATGTTGTCAGACAGTCTGACCAGCACGGCTGTGACGGCAGGTGATACGGTATTAGTTATTAGTAGAAAACCGACGTCGTGCTAGCCAGCACGGCCTTGGCGGAAGATGATATGGCGTCAGTTATTAGTAGAAAACCGACGCCGATAGCGTCCTAGATGGCACCCTTTTTGTGGCGCAGATGCTTATAGTATCAGTTTAGCTACTTATAATCGACGCCGATTGGGGCCCTACAAGCACGTTTTTAGTGGCGCGAAGAGTTTTGGCATCGGTTGGAAAACCGACGCTGAAAGGGTTCGACTTTTAGCGGCACCCACATAGGCGTCACTTGGAAACCATCGCGAAAAGGGCTTAAATAACTGACGCGAAAGGACGGATCTGTAGTAGTGAATGCTGCGATATATTGGAGTAGTAACATCTTGACTATTAATATGGTATGTTGAGTTTTATTTGCAAAGGCTATGTCATTCCTCATTTAATTTTTATTTACCTTCTCGTTGAATTTCAAAACAATGCTTCTTTTAAGCGGCCATGTTTGAACTATACACACTACAATTTGTTTAAGGCTCATCAACTTCTTTTACCAATAAAAGTTTTCATTTCCAACACTCCAAGAAATTTCAAATGTTGTCAAAAGCACTGCACTCCGTCATCTATTTTTGATAATCGTCCATCCTACGTCATGAACTGGACCGAAACCGGACTAAGACCAGACCGACTAAAATCGTTGCTAGTTAAAAAATAAATAAAAGAATCATATATTGACGTGATTAGTAACTTTCTTTTACTACTTTCAATAATAAAAATTCAAAATACAAAAATATGATTCATATGGATACTTTTGTACTTCCAAACGTTTGACATAACAATCTTTGTTCTCATTTCGTATAACATACATTTATCAATAAGCACCCTATGGTATCTAATTGTATTTTTTAACAATTATTTGTGTATGAAGATAGCTTAATGTAATTAATAGTTATCAAACACAGTGATATGAAAGTTAAATTATCTACTTAACTCTGTCACTTCTTCTCATGTCATATTCTAACAAATATTTACTACCAATCTTACAATATTAATATTTCTAACACTTTGCGAACTGTAATCTCAATGAAGGACCCAAGTTCGAACCTCACTGCAGGCACTTTGCGATCGGTAATCCACACTGATTTGGCATGGAAGGAGGTGACCATACGACACCCTCTCATGCCTCGAGAGTTTGTCATATCGGGCTTGCCCAGGGTGGGTTCTCTCGGTAGGGCTGTCAATGAGGAGGGTATGGGGAGGATAAGGACTTACCCTTACCCATACCCACTAAGTGCGGCGGGTAAAGGTATGGGTAATTCCCCACTCCACCAATATCCTTACCCTCCCCTTACCTTTACCCACTTACCCACAAGGTAAACAAGGAGGGTAAGGGTGAAGCGGGTAATTCATATGTGTTGTGAAAATTTGTGTTAATATTACCAATAACAATTTACCAAATACATTTGTATATTAAAGTAAAATATCAAGATTCTCCACAATTGCAATTAACTACTAAACATGATTCTTAGTAATCTTCTATAACATTATACACATGATTTTTATTGTATTTAAAATATATTATCAAGACGATGGTTAATGCATATACAAATAGTAGTACTCATAACATTGGTGTATGAACTATGAACAAATCTGTCTCACAAATTTATTGTTGTAAACATACATATCTTATACTCTCAAATATGTTATTGTATAGAAAAAATTGGGCACATATTTAGTAGATAAAACCACCACAAATATGTATCATATGGAACATTAACAAATAAATCTTCATATTATATACTCGTGTGTCTTACAACTTGAGATTTTATATCATACCCTATCAATCACCACACAAAGATGTATAAAGTGATGCATAAACTATAAAATATCGTTATTCGATACATATGTGTCTTATACCTCTATAATGGTGATGTATACATAACTAAATTTGCTACATAAGTAGATAACAATATCATGTATTGTATTAAATCATGACCACATAAGATTTAATAATCCATGGACATTAAACAATAAAATGACTATATGTTTAATATATTTGATATAAATATTGGTGGGTAGCAGGTTAGAGTGTACATGTAATGGCTTACCCTTACCCTTACCTATTAAGGTAGCGAGTTAGAGGGTAGCGGGTAGGCAGGTAACGGGTAAGAAAATCCTTTACCCGTACCCTTCCCCTACAAGGTATGGATAAAGGGTAAGCATATTTATCCTTACCCATTGACAACCCTATCTCTCGGTCATGAAAAAAATTTATTTCTAACAAGTTACACATAACTTAATATTTATATATTTGACTATCATGCACTCCATTACCAACAACTCTTCATAAACCTTAGTACTAATATAAACACATATTGTCTTTAATTGATCATAAGAGGTTGTTTTATATTATTTGGACCAAACCAATCTGGACCGATTTTGAATTAGACCAAACCGAGCAACAGAATCTTAGAAAATAGAGGACCGAGGACCGGATCGAAATGAAAGTCATTCCAGGACCAGACCAGACCGATTTCATTGGTCTAGACCCATATATGCACAACCCTAACCGTCCTACGGCTAAGAATAAGAAAGGCATAAAACCATTTTCCTTCCCCTAATGATTGAAACAACTATGATGTAAAATCAGTATATAACCATTTTGTTAACACTTCCCTCAAGACACAATTAAAAATGATTAACACCCCATGTATACCTGGTTTCACATCGTAATTCCAGTACTAGCTTCCCAAAAAGTTTAAAATTAATAGGATAACTCCATTATAGTTTTGTTGTATCTTGGCACGAAAAGAAAGAGGAACTAGAAAGTGTGAGAAAAAATTTTAGTAAGAAGAAAAAAGAAGAGAGAGAAGAAGTTATTTTTCTTATAACATGCAAACTGTAATGAATTTTGTAACAAAATAAAAATTATTAGATTCCTTACAAAATATACATTCCAACAAGAGTATCGTTGACATGTTTCAAAAAATATATCATAAATGTAATCATAATATGAAAAAGAAGTATTGTTATTATAAAAGTTGTGTATTGTTTTTTAGGATATTAATCATACTTTTACTTTCATTTTACTCTAAAATGAATATTTTTTCATTTAATAATAAAAATACTCTTTTTATATGAGTATTGTACTTAACAAAATAGTACGATGTATGCCAAACATAAGTACTCATCTTTATAACGTCTACAATACTCCATATAAGATTATACACATGTTTTTAAATTGTTTATTCTAAAATAGTATGTTTGTAGACAACACTCATCTATGTGTATCTATATATATATATATATATATATAATACTCACTTTTCATATTATTTTTATATTATGTATTATTTTTCTCAAAAGTTTGTGAAAATTAGTCCTTTATAATTTTTTTTGTAAAAAAATAAAATGGATATTAAAATGATATACAATACTCATTAGTTAGTTAGTGTGTCACTTACAAAATGTGTATTATCCCTAAAAACACAATGTATTACTCATTAATGGTTATTTTAAAATACAATGGCATAAAAATGAGTACTATACTAAAAATGACTTGTAATGTTCATTTTTGAGTTAGTGTGTTATTCAAAAAATGAGTCCTATATCCCTTATGAATAGTCATTTTTAATTTGTATTATTTTTCTCAAAAGTTTGTGAGCGTTAGTTTTTTGGAATATATTTTTTGTAAGGAATGCAAATATTTTTTACTTTCAATAAATTCATTAAGTTTTGAAAGTTATAAGTAAAATAAATTATCTCTCTTCTTTTTTGTCTTTCTTGAGTTTTTTGTTTGCAAGTAGATATTGGACAGTCAGTGCAAATGGGGTGATGAAATGAGGTATGTGTCTCATTACTCAGCCGCAACAACATCCTCAAGCATCCTCTACCGGCCTATGAAGATGCCTTCTATCTCACCCATGTCATTCAATGACATTAGTAACACATCCTAATTTTAGGAAATTTAATGACCGCTAATCTTCTGGTTAATTTCATACGAATTGGAAGGGATCCTCTAATTACACCTGGACAAACAATAAAACCATTAGTAACATCATTAATGTAACCATGTCTTCAGGATACCTTCTCCCTAACTTATCTATTCTAGTCCTAAGAGTTTCTCTAAATATCAACTGTTCCACACCATGTATGAAAATACTTGCACTTGTAGGGGATACCTTTTCCATTCCTAACAATTCCTATGTATTTATCTAAGCTTCATTATCTAGATGGATGACATAGAATGCAATGTCCAAAGCTACATTTTTTGGCATTGGTTGGATCTCTAAATATGCCTTCCTATGTATATATGGGATGTAGATACCTTTAGAGACATAGCCTCCACTATGAAAACCAAACTTCATTACATTCACCAAGACACTCTGCAACCTACTCACTATGTTAAAGTGTGGTTTCTCATTGCAGGTGTTCGTTTCACTCAATTGTCTAATACATTGAGAATTTGTGTCAAACAACATATTTGTTCTGTTTGCATGAATATTGAAGAGACACATGAAAACCCACCCTCTTTTACTAATCATTCTAGCCATTCCACCTTCTGGTATGTACCAAAGAATAAGAACAATCTCCAATCTAAGAAGGAACATAAATGGGTAGTGATTACCCAATTACCAACTACCCACACCATGTATGGTAGGGTAAGGGTAAGCATATATTTTATGCATTACCCATTTATGCTTTACCTCCTTTACTCACATCTAAAAAGGGTAGGGAAAGTGAGAAGGTTTACCGTACCTACTTCACCCATTTACCCATTTGTATAAGGATAAATTAATTATTTTTCATTCTAATACATGTATTAGTAACTACAGAAATCCCCAACAAGAGTCATAAATACTTTCTTAATTTATAATATTATGAAACCTAAAACATTAATAAACAATGGATTACATGTCACTATTTTATAATTATATATTTGAGACAAAAGTGAATTCCTCAGTAAGATATAACATATGACAAATCTTAGACCATTTTAAAATAAAATGTTGGCTTAAATATTACAATTTTAAGTGTATATCACAAAAAAAATTACTATCTAAAACTATTTATTAGAGTGTCTATGTTGGATTTACAAAACATCATATGAAATTATTGTTGAAAATATCATATATATATATATATATATATATATATATATATATATATATATATATATATATATATATATATATATATATATGTATTTATATAGATGTTGTTTTACCCGTTTCACCCAGTACCCTATCCATTGACCATGCATGTAAAAGGTTTTTTTAAGTGGACATTCTATTCATCTGGTGGCTTCGGGTCGAGCCTAAGTTCTCTGGGAAACACACCAAGGGTCTTAATCAACTCGGTTGTTCTCACTTGGACATGTAAAAGGGTGTGGGTAAGGTTAGTGTAAAAGTTTTAGAAAAATAGTAATTATCCTACTCATTAACCACAACTTTTACATGTGTAAGGGTAAGCATTTACCCTACCCTACCTATCCATTTAAAACTCTAAATCTCAATCGGAGCTCAATCCCATTGACTTCCATTTTCAAACTATAAAGATCATGTATGGGTTATGAAAGATCTAAAATACCCTTATCACAACAATACAAATATGGGATCCTAATCCAAATCCAAAAAAAAATTCAAAGAAAATATCTAATAATTCCATTATGAATGATATTCATATCATCAAAATTCTATTTTAAATAACTACCAAGCCAATAATAGTATTTACAGATTTTATCAACATCAACAATTCGATATCTCTTCAAAGAAAATTTCTAGTACTCCTATGAAGTGATGATTTAAAAGATTACTTAGGGCTTTATAACTTCCATTGGAACCAATAATTCTTATAAAAATAAGAAATTTGATAATTTTATGTCATAAAAGATTTTTTATTCTTCAACCCAATTAATGGGGTTGCTTTGATCCACTCATTTCATATTAAACAAAGATTTATAGTAATTCATTAGATGGTAACCCACTAGGGATGAATTATTATCTTCTTCTCATTAAATTATTATCTTCTTTTCCTTCAATTCCTCTTGTGAATTTGGCTCAGAGTCCTTAAAGTTTGTCAATTTTATTGGCATTGAATTTAATATATGTATAGGTTCTAATGAGACCTTAACTGAACTTGAGTATTATTAGTGGTGGAATAACATCAGATTTGTTATCTCTAGCCAAAGATCATGTTGACTCTTATTACACAAACTTTTGTCAGATCCCAGATATTTTTATTTGGTTTGTATGAAAAGTGAGATCTGAGAGAGGATCCACTCATTACTTATAGAGGAATATAGACATATAAATTCCACACAATATTATGGATGATGAAAACAAGAAATTTCATTTCTCTGTATAATATATCCACAAGAGTCATTTCATGGTAATGGAAAAGATAGCATTCAACATCATTCTCATTACAAATTTCCTCTCCATAAAGATGATACTAAGAAGATAAATGGCGAATTTAATTATTATAGGACAAATGTAGAGCAAAACCTAGGCATCCCAAGTTTTTTCCCATTGTCCATGGTTCATGGACAACTAGAATTATAGTTCTCTAGAACACCTACACCTAGACGGTGTAGTAACACAATAAGAAGATGATGAAATAATGGAAGGTTTGCATCAAAGTTTACTGAGTATGCTCATAAATAAAACATTTGGGCATTACTAGATATGCAAGTACAAAAAGGGGTATTCTCATGCAAGAGGGGGATATCATTGTGTAGGTAAATCAACATGATATATTTTAAATGGTGATTAGAAAATGAGGCACAAGAACTATGAGAGAAATATTGAAATTTCAATTTTTACCAAATAAATAACATCAATAATAAAATTTACATGCATGTTGGATTAATTCATTTGTTCTAAGGATGCGACACAACATGATACTGAGCTAGGGTACAGGGGAATAAAACCCAAAAGACCCAAGGGAAAGGGGGAATAACACTCAATGATGAATATATAAAATTTGCAATGCATGAGGAATATTTACAGTGGTACAAATGTATTGTTTCTCTAGATTATCAGTCCAAAAGACAACCATGGATAATGTTGTGACAAGATGAAATAATTAAATTTTCTATTTAATGATAAATAATGTAATGATGGAATATGGGTCGTAGACCCAATACAAAAAAAATAGTTCAACATTTCAAGTGTAATAAAATGATTATATTTCATGAAGAATGGGAAATGTGACAATGAGTAATATTTAGAGAGTATATCATTTTAAGAAACTAAGTTTGTAATCATATGAATGCACGGATTTTGATAGAGGTTGCACATACCTATTATCCATTAGTATATATGCAATATCCAATTATATGTTCGAGCCAATGTTTTAACATCTTGTTCAATCTTCATTTCCTTGATTAGGTCTTAGATTTTTTATGAATAATTGATTACATAGTTTATATGTTAGTATATAGTTCTAAACCCTAATATTTATGTCTTATAAGTTGATGGTTTGGACATGGAAGTCAATGACTAAAAATATAATAAAATGATTTCTTGTTAATATCCTTTCCAACACATATTTTTACATAATTATCTGAGGTCATATGTATTTATTATGGACACTAAAAATCCAAACCAATCAAAATTGAGAAATATTTATATTTTTCTGTGAAAATAATATGAAGTGTTTCAAATAAACAACACACAAACATTTATCATAACATTGAGTTACATGTTACATAGAGATTAAATAATAGAGCGTAATATTTCTTATAGACATTACAAAAATCATGCGGTAGAGAATCAGAGTATTAAAATACGACATCTTCCCATAATGTCAAATTGCCCATTTGGGCTTATTTCTTATTCCAGTGTGAGGAGCAACAATTGAACCTGTGATGCTCAATTAAAATCAATGGAAACATGATTGGTCTCAAAACAAAGGTGCTTTAGGTGTTCTACTCATGCAACTACAAACTCTATGAACTACTACATGGGTTCTTGGGTGTACATGGACACCCGTACTGACTCAAGACCATAGTGAAATGTTAGCAAGGAGGGAAACTCAAACAATATATGAAATAGTAAAGTACAAAATTATGGATTAGTTGTTTGTAAGTCAAAAAAGTTAATAGGGAAATTTCTCTTATAAAATGATTACTATAACACCCCTAACCTGGGTTTTGGAATAAACCTAGAAACTTTGCTTAAGTGAGTTGCTTAGAACCTTGTCTTAATCTTTTAAAAGTAATTAAGACTTGAGAAGAGTTTATTTCTCAATTTGAACTTATTTGCAAATTGTTTGTGCCATATATGATAACTTTGGTAAGAATTGCAATTCACCCAAATGAAAGGTTTATGGGAAAATTATCATCTCTAGAATGTCTCTTCTCTCTCTCAGTATCAACTAGAGGAAAGAGAAAGAAGGGGGCACGTTGTTTGAGTCATGGTTGAATGATAACACTCTTTGTGGTGAAATAATCAAAGAAGTGTTGAGTACCTTGAACCCTAAATGTGGTTGTATTAAGTTTTGAAGTGTATATGGGAGTGCCTATCAGCTTGGAAGCCTTATAGGAGGTCCCATATCAGTTTGTTAACCTTTGAAGGATATCATGACAGGATGAGCACCTCAAGTAGGTGAAGCCTATTAGTTTTCAAGTTCCTTGCAAAAGTGGTATCAGTTTGCACATAAAGCAAGATTGGGTGATTATATCTTCTCAAGGAAGATACCCAAATGGCTGAGATATTATCCATGAATTATCCTCAAGGGTTTTGCATGGAAAATAATTATGGTTGCATGAAGTTACCATGCATGGACATGTGTCACTCAAGTGCACATAGTGATGACACCTTATACACACTCTCTATCATAAACCTCAACTATATATACTCCTCTTTTCACTTCCTAATACAACTTTTTATTCCTTTAACATCTCTTGCTTGGAGGATGATCCTATGAGCTCAAGGAACAAAGATAAGGCTGAGCATTTTGCCTAAGGTGATCCATGATTGTCTTCAACCTTGGAAAGATTATACTTCTAGGATCATGACTCTTTCCTTCTCTTCTTCATCAAGTTCTTATCTATGGTACCTTCTTTCATAGAGAAGTGTTGTGATTGAGTCTTAGACTTTTGATAAGTCATCTTCAACCTTGGAACATGGAGCTTTTTAGTTGTTCTTGAGGCGGGTTATATTACTTGAACCGAATTTTATTATTATTCACCTTTTATCATGCAATACTTGGTGATTCCTTTCGTACTTCAAATTTCTTATTTAAATAATGATTCCATGAGCTATAATGAATATATAAGCATGTTGTCCATGAACTAGAGTAGTTATGGACGAAGAGCTTGAGCTTGAAGATGATAAAAATGATATGCACAAACTAATATTGGTTTGTGGGAAACCCTTACCCAATACTAGAGTATAAGTATGGAAACCGATACATATGAACTCTTATTCTTTTGGGTTGATTTCTTGAGTAGGACTACTATTCGCTTAAGTGTTTTATCTTCCATCTAAATGTTAGAAATATGGCAGGATGATATCTATTAGATATCAAAGTTAACACCTATATTTGCTCCATAACATGGATAGTCGTCATGACTTGAGATGTTCTAAACGATATGTTGCTAATACGATATGACCAAAAGGGATCTAGGATGATATGCTGCACTCTATAAACTGATATGCCTCTAATGATATTGTCTTGTAATAATCTAGAGATGACTAGTGAAGGAATTGTATGAAAACATGTTTAGTTGGTTGAGTGCGGTGGCCGATATAGCTAACCCTAAATCGATTCGACTCAAACTCTAGAGGTTGATACCCTAGTTGAAGGTGAGGCCGATTTACAAAGGGTTGAAATGGCCAATACCCTAGTTGTTAGTGAGGCCGATACATAAGTTGATGTCGTGGCCAATACACTAGCCAATGTTGAGTGGTTGATACACTAGTTGATTAAAGATGCAAATACCCTAATTATAGGAGAGGCCGATATCCTAGTAGAAGATGAGGTCGATATCCTTGTTGATGGTATGGTTGATACCCTAGTCCATGATCTAGTCAACACACTAGTGGATAAAGTGGCCAATACCTAAGTTGATATTGTGTGGTTGATATGTAAGTTGATATTGGGTGGCTGATACATAAGATGATAGTATGGCCAACACACACAAGTATGTGCTATGGATGATACACCTCACACACCACAAAAATGATACCACTCTAAGCATCTCTAAAAGGATAGCATTTGACATATTATGGCCGTCACAAGTAGATGTGTCTAGGTCGAAATAAGTGATGTGTTTAGGCCGATAGACCTTGTAGAGTGAAGGTCGATACACCTTGTAGAGTGAAGGCTGATACACTTTGTAGAGTGTAGGTCGATACACCTTGTACAGTGAAGGTAGATACACTTTGTAGAGTGTAGGTCGATACACCTTGTAAAGTGTAGGTTGATACACCTTGAAGAGTTTAGGCCGATACAACTTGAATATAATCAATGAATGCATCATGAATGTAATGAGATGAATACACATTACTAAGTGTAGGTTTATAACCCTAAAGAAGGTTAAATTGATGTAATAAATATGTTGAAATAAATATCCTAGTACGGATGAGAGAGAAACTAGTACTACTCACATAAGAACGGTAATATCTCATGTTGATAATCAGTTGATGATACTTGATGTAGTATGCTTACAAAATTATGGCAGTAATGTATCTCTTATAATGTGAAATAGGGTTGGTTGATAATTATAAACTTGAAAACCCTAAATCAGTTATAAGAGGTAACATTAACCCTAATAATGAGAGCATTGCAATTTGAATGTTTTCTCTTTATGGCAAGGTCATGATATTTGCTTAATAGTACATTGCTATGAAATACTAACCATGCAGGTGTTATGAGATGATGAACATAGCCAGGTATGATCTATGATGATTTAGTATAATACAGATTATATAAGGCCTTGTGAGCCATGTCATATACTTGTACAACAAGTATGATTTATATATGGGTCTGATGACCTAAAGTTAGTTATTGCCTAATGAGAGGTGGTACTGTTCAATAATGAATAGAAGGTTTGACACACAAGCATATGATCATGATAATGATAATGGTGAAGGGATGAGATTTCCCAATAAAGTATTCAGCGGAATGAGATCCCAGGATAAGTGTAACAATATATGTACCAACTGATATAAGAAATCTTGAAAATATGTTACACTTTTCTGTATAGCATGTATCTATAATTTATGTTTGTAACTTGATTGATGCTAAAAGATGTTGTAATGCACTTGATCTATCAAGTGAACAAAAAATGTAGTTGCCCTTACCATAGAATCATTCAGTGTCAGGATTTTCTGAATGATGAAATGAGTTTTACTCAGAGAGCATATTTTTGAATATGCGAGGGTGCAAGATGAGTATTACCTTTCTTCTTTCAAACCCCAGGATTTGGCCTGGAGAGATTTTCCTAAGTAAGAGTGCATTTATAGGCTGTAGCTCTATTGCAATATTGGGATTGGCGTTAATACCATACCCCCAGAAAAGTATGGTTGCAGGATATGACTCAATATATACAAGCATGATTGACTATAGGTCATACCCTCAACAGAGAACATGCTATGTGTTGTATCTCTATAGAGAAGAGCCTCACATGACAGGTTGGCTAAAATGCATATTGACCCATAATGTCATTGCCACTCTCATACTAACCGAGAACAGAGAGGTCATGGATGTTGGCTCTTCCATAGACCTATATGGTACTGATGCTAGCTTTGTAGTGGTCATTTGGAGATGGAAGGTATATTCACATCTATGTAGGGCATAATAAGATGGAATGTTTAAAGATGTAATAAGCCATGTAGCCTATTTGTTTAAGGACCAAATACAGAAACATTAGTTGATGCCTTGCTTTGGTTTTATACTATTTAGTTTATAGCAATTATACATGTTCTTCATATTCCTTTCAAAGGCGATTTAATGATCTATTTCTCAGTTTTAGATATCTAAACTAATAAGAGAATAAGACTGCTTGACTCTGCATATAATCAACAATTGTATTTATTTAATTCAGTATAAATTTCTTCTGCTCTTATTTATAAAAGTTTAATAGTGATAATAATACTGTTGGTGGAGAGTTATATCTCTCACTGGGACAAGTTGTCTCACCCTATTGATTCCACAACTTTTTAGATGGATGTTCACGCGGAGGTAGAGACCATACAATAGAGAGGGGATAATAGCAGCATGGACAGTAGTAACAACTCAGGTTGAGTGTCCTGCTATGTGTCTTATTGATATAAAGTCCTATGTATCGTCCTTGTACTCTCAGGTCCTTTGGGAGATAGTGCATAAATAGTTTCATAATCGATATGAGATTTCGACTAGTACTCCTCGATACATGATGTTGCTTTTGTGTATGTTTTGATAAAGAAATTGTTATCTCAAACCCTTGCGAGGTGATGAAACATTGTATGTACAAGTAAACCATGATGTATATATATGGTTTGGATCTTTATAAAAAGAGTTTCCTGGTGATGGATCTCTTGGCAAAAAGGTTTTAATTTCTGGTGATTTTTGGTAATCCTCTATTAATGATTAATTCCACATAGTCTTTTGCAATTAAGCTGTCGGTGTGATAGCGGTCGTCACAATTTTTGGTATCAGAGCCTTAGGTTCATTGAGTCTATAGGGACATAGGATTAAGGTTACCGAGTATGTTCCAGTGTCCTCTAGTTTATCTTATAGTGACTTCTTCTTATATAGAAGAAGTAAAGCTCAAAGATGTCTGGAGAACACGAAGAACATGTTGCTGAGAGCAACATTATTGCACCAATAAGAGGCACAAGGGAACATGAGGGAGAAGAACAAGTGCCTATGAATCCCCAGGTGGATCCGACTATGTTGGAGAACCCTGCCTTCCATGCTCTATTTGAGTAGTTCATGACAACCATTACACATATGGCCGACAGGATACCAGTACCACCTCCTAGGGCATCTGTTCCTGATGAAGCCTTGAGTTCTAGTAAGACTTTTGAACGGCTACGCCGTGTGGGAGCCATAGAATATGTTAGAATAGTTGCCCCAACATATACATATATGTGGCTTATTAAGTTAGAAAAAGCCTTTAAGATCCTTAGCATCCCAGAAAATGATAAAGTTAGACATGCTGTGTACTTGTTGAAGGGAAGCGTTGGGCCATCAAAGAAGAAAAAAAGTCTAATGTTGAGGTCGGATGGGAGGAATTCCGACGTGAGTTCACCAATAGGTACTTTCCTCATACGTATGTGGATGAGAAAATCTCACAATTTGAACAGATTAGGCAAGGGCCTATGATGATAAATGAGTACGAAGCTAAGTTCATGGAGCTTTTGCGATTTTTTTTGCACATGGCTACTACAGACCAAGAGAGGATTCGACATTTTAAAAAGGGTCTGAACGCTGAATTGACTACACCTATAGTTGCTTTGGAGAATAGAGAAAGCTTTGCTACATTTGTGGAACCAATTAGGAAGATAGAAAGGTTAGTAACTAATAAATGTGAGGCCAATTTTAGGAAAGGACCTACACAGTTTTAGGCACAGAGGTCTGAAAGCTATAAGAAACCAAGGTTTTCTATGCCATCAACACCACAGAAGTTTAGTACCAAGACGCAGTGGATGTCAAGTAAGGGTAGAGGTTGTAACTTTTTGCCTTCTAGAGCCCAAAGTAAGACATCAATGTCAGTGATAGGGCCGTCTAGGCCACAACAGGAGACTAGAATCTACTACAAGTGTGGGCAGACAGGACATATGAAGATAGATTGTCCAGTAAGAGATACTAAGGTAACCCAACAATCGAGGTAGAGACAACAAGGTTCTCAGAGGAAACAGTTCAGTAGAGGTGCAGGAGGACAAGGACGTGGATAAGCATCTCAAGTAGGATCATATGCAAAAGGTAATAGAGGACGTGGTTGGTAGCAGACAATGGTGAGATTCTATGCTATGAGTAAGTTGAAAGCAGTAGTCAACCCATGAGTCATGACAGGTCATATGGAATTATTTCATTCTGATATGTCTTCATATTACTTTATATCTCTTTTGATTGACCCAGGTGCTACACATTCCTTTACCACTTGAGAAGTGATTCATAACTGTCTTTTTCCTATTAGTCATAGAACAGATAACTTGCTGCTAGAAACTCCGTTAGTTGGTTATGTAATATTACATGAGGTATGTTCCCCCTTTGTTCTTTCTTTCTCAAAACACAACATTCAAGTGGATCTTATATCCCTTGAGATGCATGGATTTGATGTAAACCTTGGGATGGACACCCTGGAAAAGTATAAGGTAGTCTTGGATTGTGGTTCCAAGCATGCTATGTTCACATATGGTGGTAAGACATAGACCTTTTAGGGAGACAGGAAGATTCTTCCAACATGTCTAGTATCGATAATGGTAGTTGAGAGATTGTTGTGACATGGGTGTGAGGCATTCTTAGCACATGTGGTGGATACCAAGGTAGAAAGTCCTATAATTCCACAAGTGCAAGTTGTCAGGGAGTTTAAGGATGTGTTCTCTGAGAAATTTCCTAATGTTCCTCCACCTTGAGATCAATCTAGTTCTCGATACACAATTGATAGATCAAACACCTTATAGAATGGTACCTTCTGAGATGGAAGAATTAAAGAGATAGTTACAATATTACATGACATTTATATGAACAAGTACATCGTCGTGGGGTGCTATGGTACTTTTTGTAAAGAAAAAGGATGGTTCTATGAGGCGATGCATAGACTATAAACATGTGAACATGGTGACAATAAAGAACAAATATCCTCTACCAAGGATAGCTATTTTGTTTGACCAGTTGTGAGGTGCAATAATGTTTTCTATGATAGACCTGAGGTCCAACTATCATCAGTTACAGATTAAGGAGGATGACATACCAAGTCAGCCTTTAGGACAAGGTATGGTCATTATGAGTTTATAGTTATGCCGTTTGGAATAACTAATGCACCAACATCATTCATGGATCTAATGAATAGAGTATTTCGTCCATTCCTTGATCAGTTCATAGTGGTCTTTATAGATGACATTCTAATATACAGTCGAGATAGACAACAACATGAACAACATCTTCGACAAGCATTGACTTTGTTGAGACAACACAAGCTATATACTAAGTTTAGCAAGTGTGAGTTTTGGATGGTAGAAGTATCTTTTCTAGGACATATTATATTTGATGAAGTTATTTGTGTTGATCCTAATAAGGTAGAATCTATTCTAGAATGGGAACAACCCTAGACACCAGAAGAGATTCACAGTTTCCTAAGTTTGGCAGGTTACTACAGAAGATTCATCAAAGACTTTAACTATGTAGCATTAGTCCTAACTAGGTTAACCAGGAAGGGTGTTTCTTTTGTCTAGAATGACAAGTGTCAACGCTCTTTCTAGTTGTTAAAGGAAAAGTTAACCGGTGCACCAGTGTTAGCGTTACCTGAGAAAGGGAAATGATACATTGTCTTTTGTGATGCTTTAAAGAATGGTTTAGGATGTGTATTGATGCAGGGTAAACGAGTGATTTCTTTTACCTCTCGACACCTTAAGAAACATGAGGAGAATTATCCAACACATGATTTGGAATTAGCTGTAGTGATTCATGCCTTGAAAATCTGGAGACAATACCTGTATGGGGATAAGTGTCAGATTTTCACAGACCATAAGAATTTTAATTATATCTTTTTGTGACAAGAATTAAACATGAGACAACATCTCTAGATGGAACTAATCAAATATTATGATTGTATGATTGAATACCATCCATGAAAGGCTAATGTGGTTGCAGATGCGCTAAGTTGAAAGTCGTCATCTTCATTCACAGATAAAGCACAGTTGAACTCTTTGGTATGTCATAAAAGGGACATGCTAGTTTCCTTAAGATAGATGAATGTACAACTAGAAGTATCTTTACTAGATGGATTGTTGGCATAGATGCAAGGTAAACCTACAGTGAGATAATAGATTAATGAAGCACAATAGGTTGATATTATGGTTCAACAGATCAGATCAGAATATGGCAGTGAAAAGCAGGATGGCTTTCATGAGTCAGAAGATGGAATAGTTTGTTACCATAGTAGAATTGTGGTACCTGATGTTAATGACTTAAGAAAGATGGTTATGGAATAAGCTCACTCATCTATGTATGCTATGCATCAAGGAAGTACCAAGATGTATCACAATATGAAGGATATGTATTGGTGGCCTTGTTTGAAGAAGGATGTTGCTGTGTTCGTTATGCGGTGTCCAGTGTGTCAGCAACTTAAGGATGAACACCAAAAGCCAGTATAAACATTACAACTATTACCTACACCACAACGGAAGTGGGATCGCATGACAATGGATTTCGTAGTTATTTTTCCTAGAACAACCAAGGGTTATGATTCCATTTGGGTGATTGTTGATAGGTTGACAAAATCAGCACATTTTCTTCATGTTAAGACAACATACACTACTAAGAAACTTGCATAGGATTATATAGATGAGATAGTGTGGTTGCATGAGTCCTAGAAACAATTGTATCAGACAAAGGTCCTTAGTTTACAAGTCACTTTTGGTAGTGATTACATACAGCTTTGGGTACACAGTTGAAGTTTAGTACTACTTTCCACCCTCAAACAGATGGACGATCTGAAAGGACTATACAGACTTTGGAAGACTTGCTTAGGGCATGTGTTCTTTAGTTTTCTTATAATAACAATTATCAGCACATCATTGATATGGCACCATATGAAGCATTATATGGTAGACATTGTTGATCTCCGTTATGCTGGTATGAAATAGGAGAATACCAAATTCTTGGTCTTGAACTTGTGTAACAGAAAATAGAAAAGATTAAAATAATACAACAATAGTTGAAAGCTGTGTCGGATATATAGAAATCATATGTTGATAATCATCGTAGACCTTTATAATTCCAAGTTAGAGATAGAGTGTATCTCAAGGTCTCTCCTTTTAAAGGTGTTCTCAAATTTGGGAAGAAGGGCAAGTTGGCTCCTAGATTTATGGGATCTTATCTAGTGATAGCACAAAAGGTAGCCTATAAGTTGGAACTTCCACCTGAGTTGCATATACTACATCCAGTGTTTCATGAATCTATGTTGAAAAAGTGTCACGCTGATTAGATGAGGATATATCCTATGTGGAAGGTCCATTGTTGATTCTTGGCAAAAGAATCAAGAAGTTGAAAAATAAATACATAATGCTTGTAAAAGTTCTTTGGCATCATTGTGGCATTGAAGAAGTGACATGGGAGCAGGAGGAAGAGATGAGGAGGAAGTACCCTACTCTTTTTTCTTGAGATTTTGGGGACGAAATCCTTGTTAGGGCTTGATAACTTATAACACCCCTGACCTGGGTTTTGGGATAACCCTAGAAGCTTTTCTTAAGTAAGTTGCATATACCCTTGTCTTAATCTTTTGAAAAGTAATTAAGACTTGAGAAGAGTTAATTTCTCAATTTTGAACTCATTTGTAAATTGTTTGTGCCTTACATGATAACTTTGGTAAGAATTCCAATCCACCCAAATGAAGGGTTTGTGAGAAAATTATCATTGCTAGAATGTCTCTTCTCTCTCTTAGTATCAAGTAGAGGAAAGAGAAAGAAATGTAGGCTGATAGACCTTGAAGAGTGTAGGCCGATACAACTTGAATATAATCAAAGAATGAATCATGAAAGTAATGAGATGAATACACTTTATGTGTAGGTTGATAACCCTAAAGAAGGGTAAATTAATGTCATAAGTATGTTGAAATAAATATCCTAGTAAGGATGAGAGAGAAACTAGTACTACTCACATAAGAAGGGTAATATCTCATGTTGATAATCAGCTAATGATACTTGATGTAGTATGCTTAAGAACTTATGGTATTAATATAGCTCTTATAATGTGAAATAGGGTTGGTTGATAATTATGAACTTGGAAACCCTAAATCAGTTATAAGAGGTAACATTAACCCTAATCATGAGAGGGTTTCCATTTGAATGTTTTCTCTTTATGGCATGGTCATGATATTTTCTTGATATTGCATTGCTATGAAATCCTAACCATGTTGGTTTTATGAGATGATCAACATAGACAGGTACGATCTATGATGATTTAGTATAATACAGATTATGTAAGGCCTTGTGAACCATGTGATATACATGTACAACAAGTATGATTTATATACGGGTCTGATGACCTAGAGTTGGTTATTGCCTAATGAGATGTGATACTGTTCAATAATGAACTGAGGGTTTGATACTCAAGCATATGATCATGATAATGATAATGGTGAAGGGATGAGATTTCCCAATAAAGTATTCAGGGGACTGAGATCCCAGGATAAGTGTAGCAAGATATATACCAATTGATTTAAGATCTCTTGAAAATATGTTACACCTTTCTATATAGCATGTATCTATAATTCATGTTTGTAACTTGATTGATGCTAAAAGATGTTGTAATGCACTTAATCTATCAAGTGAACTAAAAATGTAGTTGCCTTGACCATAGAATCATTCAGTGCTAGGATCTACTGAATGATGAAATGAGTTTTACTCGGAGCGCATATTTTTGAATATGTGAGGGTGCAAGATGAGTATTACCTTGCTTCCTTCAAACCTCAGGATTTTCCCTTGAGCCATTTTCCTAAGAAAGAATGTGGTTGTAGGCTGTAGCTCTATTGCAATATCAAGATTGGCATTAAAACCATACCCCCAGAAGAGTATGGTTGTCAGCCATGACTCAATATATACAAGCAGGATTGACTGTAGGTCATACCCTGGACAGAGAACATGCTACGTACTTTCTCTCTATACCAAAGAGCCTCTATACAGCAGGATAGCTAAAATGCAAATTAACTCATAATATCGTTGCCACTCTCATACTGACCGAGAATGGAGAGATCGTCAATTATGACTCTTCCATAGACCTATATGGTATTGATGCTAGCTTCACAGTGGTCAGTTGGAATGGAAGGTATATTCCCATCTCCGTAGGGCATAATAAGATGAAATGTTTAAAGATGTAATCATCCATGTAGCATATTTGTTTAAGGACCAAATATGGAAGCATTGGCTAATGTCTTGCTTTGGTTTTATACTATTTAGTTTATAACAGTTATACATGTTTATACATGTTCTTCATATTCCTTTCAAAGGTAATTTATTGATCTATTGCTCAGTTTTAGATATCTAAATTAATAATAGGACAAGACTGCTTGATTATGCATATAATTAGCAGTTGTATATATTTAATTCAGTATAGATTTCTTTCCTCTCATTTATGAAAGTTTAACTATGATAACACTATTGGTGGAGAGATATATCTCGACGGGACAAGTTGTCTCACCCCGTGGGTTCCACAACTTTTTAAGTGGACATGTACGAGGAGGTAGAAACCGTGCAGCAGAGAGCGGACAACAAAAACAAGGATATCAGTAACAGCTCAGGTTGAGTATGTTGCTATGTCTCTTGTAGATATAAAGTCCAATGTGTCATCCTTGTATTCTCAGGTCCTTTGGGAGATAGTGTGTAAACAGTTTTATAATCGATCTGAGATTCTAGTACGCCTCAATACATGATTTTACTTTTGTGTATGTTTTGATAAAGTAACTGTTATCTCAAACCCTTGCGAGGTGATGGAACATTGTATGTACAAGTAAATTATGATGTATATATATGGTTTGGTTCTTTCTGAAAAGAGTTTTCTAGTGATGGATCTCTTGGAAAAAAGGTTTTAATTTCTAGTAATTTTTAGTAATCTTCTATTAATGATTAATTCTATCTAGTCTTGTGTGATTAAGCTATCGGTGTGATAGCGGTCGTCACAATTACCATAGACCTAAAAATTAGTGACTTAAAATTCAAAATATGGTAAGGAAGTTTAAAAATTGAAAACCTTGATTAAAGGTTATATGGTGGAAGATAAAGCTTTAGGAAGGATCATTGAGGTCTATAGAACTTGTGTGACATGTTTCTGGGGTCAAGTCTCTATTAGAGTGGCCTTCTGGTGTCATGGACCATAATATAAGGTGTGAAGATAATTAGAAAAGTACAACAAATAATTATGGGTGATTATTGGTGCAAAAAATGCATTGACGATAGTATCAAGGAGGTAGCACTGATTTTGTGTGTTTTGTCATCTACTAAAGGGAGGAGATGCTTCTTCGATGGCATTTTTATATTCAACAACATGATCATCATGCACATCAACTAAAGAAGTTAGAGACATTACTAGAGTTGTTAGATATGATGTTGGTGAGTAAGAGGAAGGATTTATGAAGTGGAAAATAATATTGATACCATTGGTCCCTTATATCTACAATCAACCTCATATCTATAGTCATTCATTGTTGCATGAAAGTATTAGTAAGTGAGAAAGGTAGGACGTGAGATGATGTATGAAATTAATTTGGACAACATTGTGTGGCCATGTTCTCAAGAATTTCATATTATTTAAATCCATCAATCATCCATGATAATAATGAAAATTTATGGAATTAATCTATGAAACATTGTGTGACCATTTTTTCAGTGATATACTAGGATTCAAATCTATTAATCAATATAATGTGTTGTGCTACCATGTTCTTGCATATTTACTAATATTCTGATCCATTAATCAACCAGAACTAGACGCTTAACGAACTTGTCCTAAAAGTATAACATAATTTGTAACTTTAGTTGTATAATTAGGAGGACACTTGTTGTCTGATTGACATCAAAAGTAATGGGTAGGATTATCAATATATAAGAATTCAAATTTTAAGATTAATATCTTCTTTTGAAATAATTTGATATTTTATATCTTTAACTAGTAGATAACTACTCATTTAATGTTCTTATTATCCCTTTTTATTAAATTTATATGTTATTTTGTATTTGTCTAAATCCTATTATCAATTATACGTAGGATGATTATGGAGAGAAAAATTAGGGTCAAAAACTATGTTATGAATTTGTATAAATAAACCCACAAGACACTAAACTAACTAACTTATTCTAAAACTTTATATAGAAGGAGTTTTGTTAACAAATCATATATATATATAGAGAGAGAGAGAGAGAAAATTGAAAAGGCTAAGGAATAGGCTATTAGTATAGGTACCTATATTTAAGTCAGTTAAAAAACTCCACATTTTGGAAGGGATTTGTCCCTAAAATTTGTTCGTTCATAACCTAGTCCACTATTATGCCTGACATCAACTGCATTACACCCTTTTTATCTCTAATTTTCTTATATATTGTGATAGATAGATCAAGATAGGTGATTTAGTTCATTTATTATTGCTAACACATTACATGTAACCTATTAGGAAAGGTTTCTCTTTAGGGTTTAGTTAGATACACATGAATTACATGTGCATATGGATCGCTACTATGATTAGTAGGTACTTAATTTCTTGTTATCATAGTTTATTTGTTATCATAAGGGCCAATGGATAGATTACTTATGTTTATTATTTTGTAAAATATTTAACTTATCTAAGGTAAATCTGTCCATACCCTACCTTTATAATGAGTTAGTTCATAAAGCCAGGGAGATCAAGTTTTAATATGTAAAGTTTCTAAATTATTTACCTCATTAGACACTCTTTTTATATTAACAACCAATTACATTTACACAAACCAATAAATTACCTTACTTTGATAAGTATTACTTACTATGTGTATTTATTTGGGTTATCCAATTAATGTCCCATGGTATTCAACTTTGTAAGCTTTAATAACCCTAAGTAGTCAATAATTATATTTTTGGGACACTATTTGTAGATTTTCCCAAGGGTTACCTAGTTCACTCCTTACTACGCTAAAAATATCCTAAAATTGAATTACTTACCAAAACTACTAAGTTTCAATAATCCACCCCATAAAGGGTTGACCCATAATCCAACTAACAGTAAATAGGTAATCGAGGTAGATCTACTAAGTGATATATATCAAAAACTTTTTCTTTCTCATTGCTCCCCATTTATATCTATGGTTTTAGGGTCAACCATACCAATTACAAGATCCCTGTTTGAAGGGTTTTTGTATAATTCTTATGACATACAATGATGACTTGGTTCCAAAAATCATTAAAAATGCCCATGTTTTGTACAAATAGCATAGTGAATGAAATTAAGTTTGATAAAGAAAATTTTGCATTGTATCTAAAAAAGGAATTGAAATAAATGTAGAGCAGAGTCACCAATTTTTAACCACTAACAAACATCATAAACTTTTACGTAGAGAATCTAATTTTCCAAGCATTTAGAATGACATACCAAAAGAATATATTAACCTATAACAGGGAGGGGGGACATTGTTTCCTACTGAATGGTGTCAACTTCTACTCCACTCCTAGATCGAGAGAATTTGGTATAGTCACATCCAAGAAGCTCCATGTTGAAGGCATGGCCTACAAATCCTATAGAGTTAGTTTAGGTTATCTCTTAAAAAAGGGAGCATCATAAATTTAAAACTTAAGTCGGGGTCCAAAGTTTGTTATCAAAGCATACTTAGTTTTGAACTAGATATAATTGAGGCCAAGGAATGAGGTTTCGACGAAATTGGCATAATTTCACCAAAAGTTTTCAATTTAGATGGGATATGGTTCCAAAATGTGCGATTGTGTCGATTTTGATGATTTTGATGAATTTTTCCAAATATCAATGAAAATTCCGATAGTTGCAATCCTTGTTGTTATTGTTGGTTTTTGAAGAGGATGAAAGGGGGATCAGGGTTATTTCACCATTTAGTACTCATACATAGTATATACTTATAGTACATCACAATTGCATTGCATTGACCTAATATTTGATATTCAAATTGTTAAATACTTATGCAATGGATGCTTTTTTAGTTTCTATAATGTGGATGACATGTATCCTAGTGATGGTTTACTAGATAATGAGGGTTCTAGGAAGACAACCACACCAATGAACAATGATTTAGCTTAAAAATATTGCACTAGTGTTTTGGGAGCCAATTAAATGATTGACTATTGAGTCAATATCAACAACAAACTTTCAACCCAAGTAAAATGTGTGAGAATGCCCTACTTATCCCATATTATAACACAAATAAGTACATGTATGTATATATCTTATACTTGCAAAATTGCATAACTTAATTCCTACATTTTCTCATCAAAACCATTAATCAAAATCCTCTAGAAACAAAATAGTTCCCTTACCTCCAACATGAAGGACCACCCCCACCTACCCCCACATAAAATATTATGACATAAAACAATGTATTTATGTGTACAGATCACACTAGTAAAATTTCATAAATTCATTTGTTCATTTGGAATCAAAATGGACACGATTGCATCTAATAATATTTTTATCAAAATCTCAACAAAAATATGTTTCCATGCAGTCAAATCGACTTCAAAATTGGATACCTCATTCCTTGGTTGAGGCGTGCTTGAAAGGTAATAAGAAAAATGGTATAAGAAAGAAAATAGGGTTAATAATGTAAGTATTAATGGAAACCTACACCACATTGGTTGATCTAACACCCCATTAAGGGTAGAATGCCAGAACTAATAACAAAAAATTTCGACCTTACATAGGGAAAATTCCAACAACATAGAGAGATTAGGGGTGTTAGTGTTATCAAAAACTAAGTCTCATCCTCAAAAGTGGTTTGGGGAGTGGGCATTCCCAAATTATGTAGTGATTGAAACCCTAGTTAGTAATCTACAATTCAAGAAGGTACATCAACATTTTATATAGGTCACATAAATGCCTAATAAAGGCTTAAAAATAGAAACAATAGATAAAAATTGAAATAGTTAGTCATTGAGTGACTGCTCATGCTCAAATACCATACTACTATAAAGAGTGGGACATGGGAGAAGATATGCTCCTTATTTTTATAAAATAAAGGCATATAAATCAAAACACAATATTATATATGATGCAAAAGATAACATCTAATTTTTCAAGTATGACATATAAACCATGTTGTATTATAGCAGTGAAAAGATTAGGTATTTTAACGACATTATCACTATAAAGTTAATCACCTCAAAAGTGATATTAGAAAAGATAAGGAGGATGTATAAATTGATTACAAATAAGATACACTGAGGGGTACCTAACTATCCCAATATATCCAATAAAGTACATGGTTCAAAGTTTTCCTATATCAACATCTTCTGCAACACCTATACCTGCATGATTTGAGAAAAAAAAATTAGAAGAGGAGGAAATGACGAAAAGTATGTGTCTGAAAACTATTGAGTATGTGCATAAGTAAATCATTTGTTCATTATTGGCCATGTATGTAAGGAGTTGGACCCAGAGGGGATCCACTCCCTACTAAAAAATTGAAGAACAAAACATCCATCCCAAACATACTCAAAAAGTATGTTGAAATGTGTGTAAAATTTTCAAATCTTATTAATGGTATTCAAAACAAACAAAGTTTAGCAGTGGAATAAAAATCATGACTATATTCAATTTTTCAAAAGATTACAAAATTCCATTTTATCTCCCATATTAGGGTTTACATGTAAAATACAACATATGGATCTAACTTGAGAGAAATCTAAACCATAACAACTTTGTCTCCAAGTTTTAACTCCTTAATCTTAAGTACAAGACTTCATGCCATATCATCCAAGTCCTTCACCTAAGGTTGGAAGCATAACCCAGCAAGAAGAGAAAAATAGATAACATCAAAAAAGTATGGTATGTGCAAACTAAATCGAAAATTGACCAATATATGAAGTACAAAAAAATAAAAGAATTCCCATTGAAAAAGAAAGTACTACCCAATCAAACATAAATGAAAAACTCTCAATAAAAGAGAAAAATAAGAGAAAAGTATAACAAATAAAGCATCCATGTGTTTCACCTGTGAGAATACCAGACAATATAAACATGTAGGTAGGAAATAACACATCTACCTAAAATAATGTGGGGCGCACAAGGTCTTGTATATATCTTCTCTAAAATAAGGGGTGGCAGGGTCTGTCAACATCTGCCATGTTTGCCCTAAATATTTTCATATGCAGGAGTTCTCATATCTCCACGCATATGTGGGAATTTTCACATCTACATTAAAGAACATGTAAATTATGCAAGCCGTCGCCACATGATGCATAACAAAAGAATAATAAGGAGGATGAGAACATCCATCAAGTATAAAGTGGTATCATATCATCCAATCTATCACCTAATGTTCCATATAAACATCCACTACAAAGGTGGGCAAAGAAGCACATATCACACAAGCATGTTCCACCATAATAAAAGCATGAGAAAGATACCAAAAGAATTTCCAAATAGGTTAATATGAGACAAGATCAATAACAATATAATGTACTTCACATGAGTCTATTTTCCACAAGAAGAAGATATTGTGTAGGCTAATGTCCATAGGACCAAGAGAAAGAAGAAACATAGGTTAATTGCTCAAAATAAATAGTAGCAGATGCAAATAGACCTTATATCATAGTCCTAGAAACACTCTTCACCAATCTATTTCTTTCCAAGATCAACTTTGCCTAACTACAAACTATTCACATGTATTAGGGTTTTGAGATTCATATAAATGTAATGAAACCCTACTTATAGACCATTTTATTAGAACTCAGAATTTTGGACTCAAAACCTAGACCAAATGATTCCTTATGTTGTTCTGATCAAGAAAACACATTTGTTTATTATATTTAGAGTTAAGATGAATTAGTTACTAACTTTAGATCTTTTATATTAATTAATTAGATCCTAAAAAATACATCATTAAAAACATGAAAATAAGTCTTTGAAACTATTTTTATTGTAAATATCACATTTTCCCGATTCCAAAAAATATTCTTACTAAATTTTTGGACAACCAGAGTAAAAGATAGAATTTTTGCAAAATCGGCCAATCAGGAAAAGCCACATCATCAAATACCTCACGAGAGAGGAAGAGAGAGAGACAGGCCCAGCAGACATGGACCAACCACATGTGGACATGTCCACATTCAAAGCTCACATGGACTTGCTCAAACCAAAAGAAACAAGGGGGTAAAAAGACCAAAATGCTCTCGGATGATAAAACAAAGAAAGAAGAAAAACAGATGGGTAAAATGGAAAAAAGACCAACGGTTATCCTCCTCCTCACCTCCATGCACCATGGCAGTGCGGCAATGAAGCTATTACATAGGTCAATTTGGGGAAAATCGCAAGTCATGAAGAAACATTGAAATAATGGCATGGAAAGAGAGAACAAGTTCTTGTGACCTCACCTACACAAACAATTGGGTCGCTGGTTCTACCGAAGCCCAAGGGGATGCTCCACAATTTGTGAGCTAAATCTCAATTGTCAAGGACCAAAATAGGAACATGCGAAGAAATTGAGAGGGAGAAAAGGCTAGACAGAGAGCTACGAACACATGAGTACCCTTATTTATGGGTGTGGTAGATATTTAGGGCCAATAGACATGGGATCTTAGAGAAAATTTAGGAACATATTTGGGCGATTCAACAAAAGAGGAAACTAGTACCCAAGTTAGGGATCCTCCCATGTGGAATTTATCCTGAATCTACCACACCAAAAATCTCATAAAACCGTCGAGAAATGAGGAAGTTACCAACAAAAAACTAGGGGTTTTCACTATACCCATGGGCGGTCTCTCCTACTCAAGGTAGGAGATGACTTCTCTATCGTTGGATCTGGCCAAAAAGAGAACCCAACTGTTGGATCATGTGTATGAATGAAAAGGGCCACGTTATAGATAAAGGCTTATCAAATTGGAAAATCGAATAAAGTGTTATTTAAATAATTTCTCTTTTTCTCTCTCTTCATTTGAAGGTGCAAAAAAACTCAAATTTAATGAAATTTTGTACATAGGACAATTAATGCATGTAGATTTTGTTATGCAATTAGATTTGCATTTTGAGAATGTTTGATGTGTGAAATAAATCACATCTTATTTTCTCTTTCCTCCTTCATTAATGGTTATATGATTCTCCAATTTTGATGAAACTTCACCCACAAGTCACATTAAGTGTCTTGGATACGAATTTTCCATCAATTTTACATGTTAGAGTTGTTTGTACATTTATTTAATATTTTAAAGGTTCTACAACTTTCTCTCTCCTAACTTCACATGTATATTAAATATTATCCAAATTAAAATAAAATTCACCTAAAGGCTATTTTTAATGTGTAGATTATGAATTCAAAATTATTTTCCACTTTTGGATTCATTTAATATTTTATTTTCTGATTGGATAAAAACTCATATTTCCTTTCTTAGAAATTACAAGAATTATTATTATTATGCAAATAAGGTGAAAATTGACACCCAAGTTAATTGGGATCTAAGGAACACAAAGTTTACATTAGATTATTTTTTGGATCTCCTTTTATGAATTATAACATTTTTGGCTTGTTATCATTATATATATTGTAATATAGTTTCATCATCATTATTATTCACGTAATTATGTCCCATATATTTATATTACAACCTAAAGAATTATATATCATTCTTGTGCACAAATTATTATGAAATCTCCATTTATATCATGTGACATATTTTATGTGTCAATTATTGGCCTAAGACTAATGTGAGAACATTAGGTTACAATAGGTGTTTTATTCATGCATTTACATATTAGGATTTCAATTAAGCAAATAATGTGCATATCATTATCCTTGTTTGGCTAAACCCAAAGAACCAAGTTGACTATCCTTCAAGACACATGATAGGGGTTAAGAGGATAGATTTTGGTTCATTACAATGTAAGTCTATCAAGGAGTGTTCCCATGAAAGGGAGGGACATAATCATATATGTAAGTTCAAGATGATATTTTTTAGAGGGTAATTAGCAAGGAAAATATGACTATGTGATCAATATAACCATTTTTATTTTTTGCCAATGAACCATCACAACAATAAATTTGCATAAACGTTAGACTAGGTCATCTATTGTAGGGCCAAGACATCATAGAATAACAAGCTAGGGGGCAAGAGGTAATAAACGGTGATACCCAATATATGTAGTTGTACAAAAGTATTTGTATTCTAGATTACTAGTCTAATGCATTAGCATAAATGATATGTGACAAGTTAAAATGATTAAATCATCAATATATTCTATGATAAACAAGGTATTTTGGGTTACTAGGGTCATAAACCCAAGATACAAGATCAATTTAATATTTCAAGATAAGTTTAATGATTATATTTCATGAAGGATGGAAAATGTGACAACTAGAAGTAAAAATCATAAAGTGCATCATTGTAGGTAATTAGGTTTATAATCATATGACTACCTAAATTTAACAAAAAGTTATATACCTATTATTTAACCCTAATATATGCAAGGTCAAACCTATGTCTAAGCCAATGTTCAAAGACCTAGTCAAATCTTGCTTTCCTTTATTGTGTCGTAGAAACTTGTAATAATGTTTAATTACCCACATTTTATGTTAATATATGTAAATACCCAATTGTTACGATAAAAAATTTCCAAAATTGGAATAGAAAATATAAACAAATTGTTTTACACACATGCTTTACATCAAGTGTCATGGAAGTATATATATATATATATATATATATATATATATATATATATATATATATATATATATATATATATATATATATATATATATATAGTTACAAACTTCAAGACTTAGGCACGACTCCTATCTATTCTTCAATAGGGAGAAACCCGTACACATCTTCTCTAGGCCTTCTAGTAGCATATATCCATGAATTCTCCAAAGAGAATAAAACAACACATGGACCCCAAGGAAAAAATTATTGGTCAACCAAATGACCAATACAAAATTGATATTTTGAAAGAAAAAGTATGAACCTATATACAAAATTTTTTCATGACAAAATTCAAAAAAAATAAACCATATAGGAAAGTATAAAATGGTAACAATGGGTTTTGGACTTCAATAATATCCAATATCCAAATTTGAGACTAGTAATTCAATTGTTTTAAATAGATAGCACATGCAAATGTCTAGTGGTTTAAGAAATTATGTGTTATATCCTATGGTGAACAAAAACACACCAACTAGGATTCCTAGTATATTGAGGGAACCTATGTGTTTCAACTCTATGCAGAGGATTGGAAGTGTAATTCTACTAACTAATGGGCCCTAGCCTACCCTTTGTTGGCATTTAAACATTATGCTACTACTTTCAAAATTTATTGTTTGGTGGCCTTTCAAAGAGGAAGGCTAAAGTTTTAAAATAATCTTAGGCCAACAAACCTATCTACTATACATGTTTTCAAAGGAGAATAAGATTTCCAATTAAAATAGAAATTTTGTACCTTTGGATCAAAGTATGTAAAATTTTGAACTCCAAGTATTCAACTCTAAGAATTTAATCAAAACAAAAAGATCTACAAATGTATAGAAATATTTTTAACTATATGGCTTGAACTCAAGTTTTATTCTTCAATTTTAGTTATTTTGGATTAGATTTTCAATGTAAGACTATTATTCCATATTTTCCAATTGTCTATCTTCTTTCTAGGATTTCTAATTTGGCCTATGTAAATGATTACCATACTATCGTATTATCATATGAATAATAGTTTCATCAAAATATCACCTAGTGTTATCAATCATATCTCCATGATATAGATTATATCTAAAATTCTCTCTCTATGTCAAATTACATTATTTAATAGAATTTGATTCATGTGTGTCTAGGTTACGCATATGTGTAGAAATTAAAGCCATTTACAACTTAGATATTCTAATACTGTTTTCTATCTAAAACTCTACATACTGAAACATAGTTATATTTAATCTATCAATTCATGTTTCATCTTAAAAATCCAATCATCTAGAAATGAGTATATAGAAATATTTTCATAAACAAAATAGTGAAGGTACAAATACATATGTTTCCTACTAGTTACATTATCTCACTACTTGGAAATAATAGTATAATATCATGTATTCTAGTCAAATTCATAACTAATGAATCCATTAATTAGAATGTCTGATTGTAATAACCATGTTTATATAACAAATCCTCTTAGTATCATCTAGTTCCATCTATATGTCATGCATGTTTTCACAATTTATCCAATATATGTATATGCAGAAGTTTTTAACATCTAAATGTATTCATATATTAATATTATGGTATTCGAGAGACATGATTATTTGATTGAGGTATTTTCTTTTTATGATGTATTATCTTAATCATGCTCTATTCATCATGATCAATTAACATCTTATCTCGTGTCGATTTTTTAAATATGGAAATTGTAGGAAGAGTAATTACTGACCTATCATTGGGCTAGAAGGATCTTCCAAGAATTAAACTTGTAGTTGGGGTTTGTGGCCAGGTTTGGGTCAAGACATATCTTCATGCTATCTTCATCCACTTTGAAAATACCCTAGATAGTAATTTTCCTCAATGGGAAGTAGCAGGTCTTGCGACCTTTCTATAATGATCACTAATACTAGATTTTGCATATGTAGAGGCATTCACATTGGTTTATAGGAGTATAGGTTGTAACTCGGCTACAATAGGAGTAGGTGGAGGAGGAATTTTCTTGCCTTCATATGATGGCTGAGCTTGAGACATAGATGGTGAGGTCTCGATGGTATGTAGTGTCACAGACATTCATACCTGAAGAATCTAGAAGATGGCATGGATTCAAGTGAGTATGAGGCTCTATCTGTATGGGGCTACATGTATTGGTGGTGGTCAGTTACAAAGTCATGGTGGTTTGGATTGGTGGAGGAATCTAGGGCGATGATCCTTAAATCACTAGTTGGCACCATAAGGTTGAAGAAATCCCAATCATTGGTGAACTAAATCTGTGCTCGAGAGTAGATATGGATGAGGAAAAGGTCCTGAAATGGTTGGGCATAAAACTGAGTGTGGTTGGTATTAGGAGGATAGATATTGTTTGATAGAGAATTCATCTTGGTTATATGGATGCAAAATGTGTTGTTGCATTGTTGTTTCATGGCAAGGAGGAAGATGGTGGAGCAGAGTTGTGGAGTTGTTTGTAGGTCAATCTATGTACATGGTGTCGGTGATGGTTTTCTCGTGATTTCTATAGGACTAGTTGTCAGTCTCTAGATGACTAGATATGATGCCACCTATAGTGGTGAAGAAAGGTGATGCACATTCAAGGTGTTGTAGGTGTCGAATCCAGGATGTGCAACTATTGAGATTGGAATCATAAGTATGGTTGGTGATTATTTTGAGATCTCTAGAGCCCAAATATGGTGGTTTGATACCTATAGTTTTAGGGTGAAGATAGAAAATGGGGGCACCATTGTGGATGCTATACATTAGGAAGATCGAAGGTTCAATATATCCTTATGATTAAGAGATGAAGAGGCGACGATGAAGGAATGAGTTGCAACTATGCCCAACTAATTCTATGTAGCCATCATATATGTAGATTTTGGGTTAAATGACTTGTAAGGTCATGTGAGTGAGAGGAACTGTTCTAGGGTTTCTAGGATCAAGGGAGTCGAGGAACACTATGAATATATATACAGAGGAGCGAGGAATATAAGAAGAGGAATAGCTAGGAGGAGGCGAGGTGGTAGATGAAAAGACAAATATGCTCTCTGCTTTAGCTATTTCAAAATTTTACCCTAAGTACGTGAAGAAGAAAACATAGAGGTAGGGGGTGTTACATATGTTTAATAAATAGTTTGGTAAATGAGGTCAATAGGAGTTATATTAAAGGAGTTTATTTGGTTGCTTTTGGTATCAATTAATTGAAGGGTTAGACAAGGTGTAAATGAGATGAAATTCATGCTATATATAGATTCATTAGAGGACTACCTATATATAATGCTAATTCTCTATTTGGTGACTCTAACTTTGTCTATTAACTTTCTATTTTAATTCACTCAATAATTAATATAATTTTAGCATTAGTATTTTAAATTTATACCAAAGTTGTTTGTTCTAATATTGAGGTATGTGATCCATTGGAGTCCCACTCAATAGTTATAGACTAAACAATAATTATTTTCATTAAATGATACCATAATGGTTCATGAAGGTATGTTGAGGTACCATATTGTAAATTTTTCTTCACATGAAGAGAAATACCTTATTCAAGTACAAAGAATTTACAAAGGGGACCAAATAGTGTCAAGATACATGATGATTAAATGGAAAAACAAAAGAACTTGAAACGAGGGACAAATCGGTAAATGTTTCTCAAGTAAGGAGAATAGTAACATTTTGTCAAAGGGAATTGAGTTGAAGACTAATCTATACCCAATATCATGATAATTATATCAAAACAAGTATCTAGATTTGGAAAGCATGTCAACATTATAAATAAGTTGAAGTTGGGGGAAAATATCTCAAAATAGGTTTAATACCCAAAAATCTAGTGTGTTACATATATGTTCATAAACCCTAATATTTATCATTTAAATAGTGAGGGATTTAGATGTCAAAAGAGTGCCTAAAAGTGTAATTAAATGATTCCTTATTCAACAACCTTTCTAACACATTTTCTTCTTTTTTTGAGGTCATATGTATTTATTATGGACTTTACAAATCCAAACCAATCAGGTTTGAGGAATATACATACAAGGCAAGGAAAATGAAATAAAGCATGTTTGATAAAATAGTAGGACTAATTACCTTAATAAGAAACACATTACTTAAATGTTAAATAATAAGGATAATATGTAATTTAGACATAATGAAACTCACATGATAGATAATCAAAATGTGCATATAATTACTACATTTGGATATGAACAATTATTACTTGATTGAAACAATAGGGGAATAAAGTTAAATAAACGTCATTGTGCTTCTTATTCCTTGCTATAACATGAGGAGCAATAATGGAGCTTGTGATTCTGATCATAACTACTGAAAAATGTGGTCAATCTCAAACCATTGTTTTGCCCATGAAAAACAAAGATGACAAGCCATTATTCGAGTTTTAGGTGTATACAAACATCCTTAGCGGCTCATGTCCAGTGTTAGAGGCCATTGGTTTGGGAAAACCACAAATTAACTACAATGAAAAATTTAAACGATAATACCGCTAATAAATTCTTTGCAAGCAAAAAAGCCAAGGGGAAAATCCACTTGTAAAAGGAATATCGTATCACTGGAACACAACGAGAAAACTTGAAAAATAGGGGAAGGTAGCTCTGTTGACTTGAGAGTTATGCATTGTCTATATTTTGATAATGCAATAACCATTCCATTCCTATGTATATAATATGTTTGTTCAAGATTGATTTCAGGCTTTAGGTACATGAAAAGGATCAAATCACACAAGCCCTAGCTTGTTCAAGTTTAAATTGTTTTGGAAAATCACTCCAAATGACCTTATATTAATTTTTGTAATCACTTGTATTGACGATATGACTTGTAACAAATATGAGAAAACATTAGGGACACTTAATTCTAAAGTTTGGTCACTCAAAAGTCAAATTAGAAAATTTGTCATAGGCTATTTATCAGTCGAGTTAGAAACTCGACCGATCCAGTGATGGATTTTCTAAAATGACCAATTGGTCGAGTTGCACAATCACGGATTTCGACCGATCGATCAACTAAGAAAAACTAATTTTGACTCATCAGTCAAGTTTCCCAGAGAAAACTCGACCGATAGTTTGAAAATTGGCTTTGTCACTTAGTGGATCAGTTTAATTACCTTTATGAAACTTGACTGAATGTACTGTACGAAAAACACAGAAAAAGTGATTATAACAGTTGGAGAGTTGTTGTGAGCGAAAATAGATCCTTTGTAACTTGTAAAATGGCTATATTTTCTTCTTAAGTGATCCCACACTCAAAGGAACACCCCCATCTATAAATAGGACCCCTTGGAGTTCATTCTAAGTTTTCTCATTCATGATATTCTAAGTTGACTATGTTGCAACCCTTTGAGCCCCTTTCTATCTCTCATTTATAAAGAATTTTTTATTCTGAGTGAGTTAGGCATGTTATAAGAGAGATACCTCCATGTTCTTGTAAACCTCTCATTCCTTCCATCTTCCCTACCCCTTTTCTCAAAGAGTAAAGGTTGAAGCAAGCTACTCCATGTGAAGGTGAAGATTTTGTTGGTCTTCTTCAAGGTTGAAGAATAGGTGAAGATCTTCTCCATGTGAATGAGAAGGGCAAGGCCAAGACTCAAGAAGAGTGGGTAAATTCTTCAAGGCCAAAGACTTGATGCAAGTATGGGTAAGTCCTTTTTGAAGGTTGAAGCCATCTTGATCAAGTGGATAAGTCCTTGTGTAGGTGGAAGACTCTTGTCTTGAGTAGGTAAGTCCTTGGATGTATGGTGGTATCCTTGTATCTCTTATGAATGAATATAAGTATACATGGTTTGTGAAGTCCTAGAGGTTGACATGTCTACGTAGTGGATTGACTATCTCCTAGTTTGGAGATTGGAACCCCTCTAAACCACCTTGTCCAGGTGAGGTTTTCAATTTCTCTCATCCTTGCTATGCTTTCTGAGATATGACTTCAAATTGTTCTTAAGCTATTGGTTTTAATTTATATAATTTGAAGGTCTAACTTATCTTGTGAGCATTTTGAAGCCCTATTCACCCCCCCCTCTAGAGCCCTAGATTCAACAAGTGGTATCAGAGCCAAGGATCTTCTCCAACAATTTCCCATGAGATGAGAATTTGGGTGACAACCTACTTGGTTCACTCAACCCAGTGGGAGGCTTCTCCATGCCTCCTCTAGTCTTCAACAACACCAACTTCCTCTTTTGGAAGAGGCATATGCAGTTCTACATACAAGGGACGAACTTTGGTATGTGGAAGGTGATGGTCACACCATACAAGGAGCCAACCATAGTTGTGTCAAAATGGAATGAAGCTACACTAAAGATGCCCAACTCAATGCCAAAGCCATAAACATCCTCTATGCAGCACTTACCCCAACATAGTTCAACTGCATCTCCTCATGGGATACAACCTATGAGATTTGGGATAAGTTTCTCATTGCCTATGAGGGCACAAAGTAAGTCAATGAGGCTAAGATCTACATGTTGACCAGCCTTCTAGAGAACTTCAAGATGGGCAAGAAAGAAGGGATTGTTGAGATGTACTCTAGGCTCAACGTTATCATCAATGGCCTAGTTGATTTGGGCAACACTTTGGATAGAGGTGTAATCAACTCCAAGATCTTGAGGACTCTACCAAAGAGATGGGAGTCCAAGGTGACCTCCATTGAATAAGTGATAAGCTTTGGTAACATCCCAACCAAAGAGCTCATTGGCAATCTAGAAGCTCATGAGCCAAGGCTTGACAAGCAAGAAGAAGAAACCATTTAAGAAGAGAAGGAAGCAAAGAAGATCAAAGATAGTGCCTTCAATGCTTAAGTGGAGGTTGTCATCCTTCAACAACAACTTGCTTTCCAGACCTCACCCTTCTCCTCTAGCGAAGATGATGTCTCTAATGAGAATGAATCCAACTACACCAAGGGCAAGCACTTTAAGGGAAAGCAATCCACCTCCTCTACTCCTAGATTCTACATGTGTGGCCAAATGGGACACTACAAGAGTGAATGTTATAAATCAAGAAACTCACACCACAAGAGTAGCTCCAAGAAGGAGAAAGAGTACAAGAAGGACAAAAAGTATAAGAGGAAGGAAAAGAAGGAGAAAAGACACAAGAATGCAGCTCATGCAACTTGGGAAGAATCATCCTCAAGTGTCTCTAGATCCGAAGAAGATGGAGAGTGCCACCTTGCACTCATGGCCTCTACAAGTGAAGAAACTAGTGAGGTAAGTGAGGTAAGCTTGCATGAGTTATCTAAAGAAACTCTTATTGATATGATTGTTTCTACCCATTCTTTTTTTTCTAAATGTAAATCTAAAAGAAAAAGGTCAGGAAAAATTATTGATGATTTGTATGCTAAACTTGAGATTCTTGAGAAAAATGAGAAAACTCATCTTGAGAGAATTGATAACTTGCAAGGCCAATTTCTTGATCTTGAGCACCAATACAATAGAGTTGAGGTAGATAATGGTGTTTACCTTAAGAATATTTAAACTCTTAAGGATGATAACCAAAAGTGCCTAAATGAGCTTGAAACTCTTAAAACTAAAAATGCTAAATTTAAGCTCATTGTTGATGCTCGCAGGGTTGATAGGTATGTTTATCTTAAGGAAATTCAAGTGCTTAAATCTAAAAATGCTAGGTTTCTTGGTCAAGTAAATGATTTATCTTCAAGACCTACCTTGCCTAGTAATGATGTTGCTTCTATTTCTATTGGGAAAGATTCTTATTTGATTAAAGCCCTCTGTCTAGAGGCAGACCTAGTTCATGCTAGAGATGATCTTGCTAGTTTTTCTTCTATTGTTATATCTCTTAATGATGACAATCATAGACTTAGAGCATCTCTTTAGAAATTCTTCAAAGGAAAAAACTCCCTAAATAAAATCCTTGACCATTCTACCAAGCAAAATGTTACTAGTGGTTTGGGATTTGTAGGGAGAGAACCTAAGGGAAATTACAAATCCAAAGGTAAGAAAAAGAGTGAGGAAAACTCCTTTTTCATTGGAGAGTCTTCTGGCACTAAGATCCCTTTGTTTTGTTCTCATTGCAAATGAGATTATCATTATTCTACTTATTGTCCTTACAAGCCTAAGGGGACCAAGCAAAGATGAAATGGGTCCCCAAGCTGACTACGGATCCCAAAGTTCTAGTTGGGAACTAACACTGCCCTTTCTTGTAGGAAAAAGGAAGATGGATTGTTGATAGTGGCTGCACTAAACATATGACAGGTGATATAAGCCATTTGAACAACCTCACTAAGAAGAAAGGAGGTTCAGTTACCTTTAGGGACAACAAGAAAGGTAAGATTAAAGGTGAGGGTGATGTAGGTGAATCGTGGTGTATAAAAAATGTTCTCTTTCTGGATGTCCTACATCACAATTTAAAAAGTGTAAGCCAATTATGTGATAATGATTACCTTGTGCTATTTACTTCTTTTGAATGCTTGATTCTAGATTCCCTCACCTATCAAGTCATATATAAGGGAACTAGATGTGGTAATCTTTACGTGATTGTTCTTGACTCTATTAAGCATGTTGTTGGTAGATACTTAGTAGTCAACTTGAATGATATTTCTCTTTGGCGTCGTCGTCTTGGCCATGTAAATATGCATCAGTTGAATATGTTGAGAAAAAAGGACTTGGTCAAGGGACTTCCTAAATTGGATTTTGAAAAGGATGAGAAATGCCAACCTTGTACCCAAGGAATGCAAACCAAGTCCTCCTTTAAATCTGATGGAGTCCTTAATACCAACAGAGCATTTGAAATTCTTCATATTGATCTATTTGGACCAATGAGAACTCAATCACTTTGTGGTTCCATGTATTGTCTTGTTGTTGTCGATGATTTTTCTAGATATACTTGGACCTTCTTTCTCATTTTAAAGAGTGATACACTTGATGTTTTATTTGTTTCTATAAATGAGTTGAGAATGAAGCTTCTTGCTGGATTGTTTCCATCTGTAGTGATCATGGGGGAGAATTTGAAAATGATCTTTTTGAACACTTTTGTGAAGAATCTAGATATGCACATAACTTATCTTCACCTCGAACACCTGAACAAAATGGGGTTGTAGAGAGGAAGAATAGGTCACTATAGGATATGGCTAGGATTATGCTTTTAGAGTAGATACCCCAAACAAGTTTTGGGCTGAAGTCATTAGTACCTCATGTTTTGTGCAAAATAGGGTTTCTACACATCCTTTTTTAGAGAAAACCACCTGTGAGCTATGGCATGATAGGAAGCCTTCTATCGAGTAATTCCATGTATTTGGATGTCCTTGTTTTGTTTTGAGAATGAAACATTCTCTTAACAAGTTTGATCCAAAATCTTACAAGGTTTTTATTTGTGGCTATAGCATTGCTAGCAAGGCTTATAGAGTGTTTAATGTTGATCTTGCTAAAGTAGTAGAATCTATTAATGTTAAGTTTATTGAAACTAACCCCTCTATTCTCAAAGATATTGTTCTAAATGATTACGTTGTAGGTGAGGTAATTATTATACTAAAAGAACTCAACATCACCCAAAAGGGAAAGAGGTGGTCACTCAAGAAGAAGAGAAAGATGAAGAGAAAAATGATCCAACCCCCGCCTTGCAAAAAATCACCCAAAAGATCTGATCTTAGGTGACCCATTTGAAAGAGTGAAGATGTGGGCTACCTTCAACAAAGAACAAGCCTACAATGCCTTCATCTCACAACTCGAGCCAAAGAATGTCAAAGAAGCTCTTGGGGATGATGAATGGATCCCAGCCATGCTAGAAGAGTTGGAGTAATTTGAAAAAAACAAAGTATGGACCCTAGTACCAAGACAAAGTGATAGAAAGATCATTGGCACCAAGTGAGTCTACTACAATGAGCTAGATGAAAGTAGAAAGGTGGTAAGGAACAAAGCAAGGTTAGTGGATCAAGGCTACAATCAGTAGGAAGGTATATATATTGATGAAATATATGAACATGTAGCTAGACTTGAGTCCATTCATATTTTGCTTGCTTTTACTAGTTATAAAAACTTTCTTATATATCAAATGGATGTTAAAAGTGAATTTTTAATGGTACAATTGAGGAGGAAGTGTATGTCACACAACCCCCAAGCTTTGAACATGATAGCTTACCTAAAAATGTTTATTTGTTGCAAAAAGCTCTCTATGGACTCAAACAAGCACCTTGAGCTTGGTATGAGAATTAATAAACTTTTTGTTAGATCATGCGTATATCATGGGCAAAGTAGATTCTACCTTGTTTCTAAAACACACTTCTAACATTTTCTTATCATTCAAATATATGTTAATGATATTATTTTTGACTAAACTAATCTTGATCTTTGCAAGGAGTTTAGTGATCTTATGCAGAGTGAGTTTAGCATGAGCATGATGAATGAGCTTACTTTGTTCCTCGGCTTTCAAATAAAACAAACTAAATATGGGAACTCAACCAACAAAGATATGTACACAAGTGAGCTACTTAAGCACTTTAATATGGAGAACACCAAGTCAATGGACTCACCCATGTCAAACACAACCAAACTTGATAAAGATGAAGAAGGTAGATGAGAAGCTCTATAGAGGTATGATTGGAAGTTTACTTTATTTAACTACCTCTAGACATGATATCATGTTTAGTGTTGGCTTGTGTGCTCACTCTAAATCAAATCCCAAGAAATCACATCTTATAGCTATTAAGAGGATTTTAAGGTACTTAGCCAAAACTCCAAATTTTGAACTATGGTATCCCTATTCAAGGGACTTTACTCTTATGACTTATAGTGATGTGGATTACGTAGGATGCTTGATTGATAGAAAGTGAACAAGTGGAACTTGTTTTCTCCTAGGACCATGCTTGGTGTCTTGGTTCTCCAAGAAATAGAGCACAATGGAGTTATCAACTACTGAGGCTGAATACATTACAATCGGGAGTTGTTGTGCCCATGTCCTATGGATTAAGCAGATGCTCTGAGACTTTAACAGCCTGTTTGGTATGCGATGAATGGCGGGGAGGGGAAATGGCTTAAGTTGTTTGGTTGCCCATGGTGAAGGGGAAGGGAAGGGAATGGAGGAGAATGAAGGTAAATGGAGGGGAAAGAATCAAGTGTATTTCTAGCCACTCTTCTCCCCACCAAATCAGAGTGGAGATAAGGGGAAGGGGAAAGATTTGGCCAAAAAATTATTATAAAGCTTTGAGGGAAATATGGAATGTTGAAGGAAAATATAAATAATATGATGGGAAATATGTGTATCCCTCCAAGTGAGGTGAGAGAATTGTAGAGCACAATTTTGAAATGTTGTGGGAATTTGGAGGAAAAATTTAAAGGAAAAATTTAAAATAAAAGGAAACTAGAATAAATGTAGCACAATTTTAGAAGAAATCTCAAAAAGTTTAGGAAAAATGTTGTTAGAGAATACATAAAATTACAAACATGATAACATAAGGAAAAATAGAAAAATAGAGGAATTATGGAGGAAAGTGGAGGAAACTCTTAAGTTATGGAGGGAACATAAATAAATGGAGGAAAAATTATACATATGAAGGTAACTACATGTTTAATCACAATGGCTATAAAAAGAGAAGTGGTAAAATATATGAGATAAAATATATCTTGTGCAACATCCAGATATATTGGTTGCTTTTTTGGTTTCCCGTCAAAACAAGTTATGAATTATTGATGGATATGCTGCCAAACTCCTAAAACTTAGAACTCAATGATGTTAGACATGAGAAATATATCTTCTTCATTAATAGAACAATTATATGAATAATTTTGTTTTGATCACGATAAATGTGAGTTTAATTTATCTTGATTTTTCATGTACTAATATGTGTGTGGCGTATGTAACCTTTTGCGACAATATAGATTGTTAAAAAGTGACATGTTTTTTTTAATATTTTTCATGTTATCTCCCCTTCCCCTCCCCATGGTAATAAAATAGACTAAAATAAGTGTCCCCTCTCTTCCCTCGCTTTCCTTCCCCTCCTCTCCCTTCCCCTCCCCTTCATTCATCGCGTACCAAACATAACATAAAATTCATTTTGATTCTTGTTCTATCTATTGTGATAATACTAGTGCAATTAATTTGTCTTACAATCCTATATTGCATAGTAGAGTCAAGCACGTAGAGGTTCATCATCATTTTCTTTGTGATCACATTGCCAAAAAGGATATCTATATCATACATGTGGACATAGAAAATTGGTTGGAGAATATTTTCACTAAACCTCTAGCTAGAGAGCAATTTAATTTTATTAGATCTAAACTGCTCATAAATACATTGGATGAATCTGATATGCCTTGTAGCTAGTTGTTATCTGTCTTATATGCTTTGCTTATGTTTTTATCATCCTCACTTGGTAATATGTTAAAATCAAATTTTCATGTTCTTTTTGCCTAGTTGTTCACTTGCTTTTGGGTATTTTACGCAAACTCTTATTTTATCACAAAATAGTATTGAATGATGAGTGATATGTGCCTAAGTATGTTTAAAATATAAAATGTACTTGAAAAATAATTTTAATTAGCACTCTAATGGCTAGAAATTAAAATTTCTAAAGTTGGTTCAAGTTGACCATCATTTGTGTTGCCAACTCGACCAATAAGTGACTGAGGGCTTTTTTAAAGAGTCGTTCGGTTGAGTTTCCCAGTCAAAGAACTTGACCAATGGTCGGGCTGGAGCAAACTTAAGTTCGATTTTTTTGACTTTTCTCCCTCTCAACTAGAGAAAAATCGACTGATCCAACCTCCATCTCCCTCAAGATCTCAACCCTAACCTTGACCTTCCTCTCCCTAGCCCTAGTTAACTCTAGCTCGACCTCCCTTGACATCTTTCCCATTAACCCTACATGCGTGAATGGTTTGTGGTGGTGTTTCCATCATTTTTGTTCTCTCAATCCTTCTCATTTCATCTCCATGGTGTCAAATAGGAGAAAGAGAGCTGCCCCATACAAAGCACCATCCTCCTCCTCCAACTCGCACCTTATACCCTTTGATGATACCTTCTTTGTCTCTAATGATGCTCTAAATAGGTACAAGGAGCTCTTTCCTAGGAAATCCTTTCCTTTTTGTGCCCATTTTGAGCTAAGCCCACATAGACAAAATATTATCGATCAAGTAGCCGAGTTGTTGTACGACCACCACCTCTCCACCTTGAGTGTTGAACGTACATACTACCACAATTTCATCACAAGCATCAAAGTCATTCATGAATTCTATGCTAATTTTCAATGGAATTATAACACTCTCATACCCCTGCCTAATGTTCAAGTAGTCCTTACTTCCATGATAGCCGGGAAGAAATTCCAAGTCTCTGAGGATACCCTGAATATCTTTTTCTCATGTACTGAGGTGAGTGACACCTAGAGGAAGGATTACCCATAAGTATTTTGACCTTGTTGACCCTGAGGCTTTGTACAAGCAATATAATCTCACTCTTCCTGACATTCATTAATTATTAAAGAAGCCTCAATTTCCCTATAAGAAGAATAAGTGTACCCTTCCCTCCTTAGCCTTAGACCTCAAGAACTGCATACTCGCCCTAGTTGTCAATTGCAATATTCATCCAAAGAAAAACCAAACTGAAATTGTAGAGAACATTGCGGTGATTATGTTTTGTATCTTGAAGAATATCAGAGTCAAGTGGGTAAGATATGTTTTCCACCATATGATATGTTTTGACTCTGGTAAGAACACCCATGGCACCCACCCACCCTACCCAGTCCTGATTTGTGGTCTTTTTCAGACTGCCATTGGAAAATCTCTTTTCCATGACCTTCATTACAAACCCACCCAGAAAGGAGTCTGCATCAGGGAGACCAAACTTTAGAAGAGTGTTCCTACCCTTCCTCTACAACACCTGGAGCCACCACCTCCACCCAGGCACCTCCTCCATCTCATCCATCATAACATGTATGCACCTCTTTCCATGTATCAAATGAAACCCTCATGGATTACATGATACATTGATAGGTGTATAACCTTCAGGTTTAGGATCATATGCATCAGGATCTATGTGCCATCATTTCTACCATGAACCTTTCTTGTGAACATCCTTATCCTACCTATCAGCCCTACCCAGGAGGTGACTATGCATCCTATGCATATGATCACTTTTACCATGTCCATCCACCTACTACTTCTACTGCTACACCCTATGCTACTGGTACATCCACTTCTACTTTGTTACCTCTCCCTACTGGTCCTATATCTATCCTTCTTGTAGGACTTGGTACTTTTGCTCCTTCTTATCCTCAAGCATGGAGTTAAATGAACTTGGTATGTCATGGGCTGAGTAGAATGCCAAGTGGCCCGGTCATGGTTTTAGTTCCTCTGTTGATGAGGAGATGCCAGATTAATCTAATGAGGAAGTTGTTTCTACTGATGAGGAGGCATCTGAGGATGATGGTGATGATGTCTGTAGTAGCTCTACTGGTTGTTCTAGTGATTAATGTGATGTTGTTGTCTCTGCTACACCTTCAGACGGAGATGATAACTATGAGACAGAAGCCTCTATTGATGATGTTGTGATGATGATGATGATGATGATGTTGTAGACATAGATGACCTAGATGTTTAGATGCGTTAGCTTTTAGTATGTAGATTTTGTCATATATATTTTTCTAAACTATTTTGTACTTAAAACATCTGGGCACATTATCTGAGTTGTACTATTTATATCATCACATTGGTTCTCATCATTTTGGTTTGTAGTTGTTCTTGATGACATTCTTTTTGTGTTGTAATGTTAATCATGTGTACACTTACTCTTTGATGTACTATATCTCATGAGTTGGTTCCATGTTTACCATATTTTGATTATGACTTAGATTGCTTGTTTCTCTCTTGTCTCTATTGGGTGTATGCTTTGAGATTGCATGTTTCATTGTGTGGATGTATGTGTTAGTTGTGCTTGGAGAAGACCTATTTTTGTTCTCTTCTACCCCTCCCCCTTCCTTTTTTATAATGTCAAAAGGGGGAGAGAAGTTCAATGTTTTGAAGCTCAACCATATTTCTTTTATTGCCTAGGTGATCCTTTTCTTGTTCATTATATGATTTATCATGTGACTTTCTAAAGGACCATATAGTATACATGTTATATTGTATTGTGTAGATAGACTAACTATTTAGGTAAGAGTAAGCATAGATTGAGGGGGAGCAATTCACATTATTAAAATTTTGAATCCCCTTGCAATTCATAAGGCAAAGGTATAATTTTACATATCCTTTTCAATATGATTGAGGAATGGTTTGTTTTTGTCAAAAAAGGGGAGAATGTTGACTTGAGAGTTATACATTGTCCATATTTTGATAATGACTTAACTATTCCATTCCTATGTATCTAATATGTTTGTTCAAGATTGATTTTAGGCTTTAGGTACATGAAAATGATCAAATTATATAAGCCCTATCTTGTTCAAGTTCAAGTCAAAAGCAATGCAAGTGTGCATTCTGGGAAATCATTCCAAATGACCTTAGATTAATTTTGTAATCACTTGTATTGATAATATGACTTGTAACTAAGATGATAAAAAATCAGAGACACTTAATACCAACGTTTGGTCACTTAAAAGTCAAATTAGAGCATTTGTCAGATGTTGTTTATCGGTCAAGTTGGAAACTCGACCGATCTAGTGATGGATTTTCTAGAAATGATCAACAAGTCGATTTGCACACTCATAGAATTCGATCAGCTAAGTAAAACTAATTTTGACTCATCAGTCGAGTTTCCCAGAACAAACTCGACCGATAGTTTAAAAATTGGTTTTGTCACTTAGTGGATTGGTCAAGTTACCTTTATTGAAACTCGATCGAATGTACTATACAGAAAATATAGAAAAAATGATTATAATCATTGGAGAGTTGTTGTGAGCAAAAATAGATCTGTTGTAACTTGTAAAATGGCTATATTTTGTTCTTAAGTGATCCCACACTCAAAAGGAACACCCCCAGCTATAAATATGTCCCCTTGGAGTTCATTCCATGTTTTCTCATTAATGTTATTTTAAGTCCTTGCTATAGTTGAGTATGTGGCAACCCTTTGAGACCCTTTCTCTCTCCCATTTACAAAGAATTTCATGATTATGAGTGAGTTAGGCATGTTGTTAGAGAGATACCTCCATGTTCTTATAAAGCTCTCATTCCTTCCATCTTCCCTACCCCCTTTCTCAAAGATCAAAGTTTGAAGCAAGCTACTCTAAGTGAAGGTGAAGTTATTGTTGGTCTTCTTCAAGGTTGAAGAAGAGGTGAAGATCTTCTCTAGGTGAAGGAGAAGGGAAAGGCCAAGATTCAAGAAGAGTGGGTAATTTTTTCAAGGCCAAAGACTTGATGTAAGTGTGGGTAAGTCCTTGTTGATGGCTAAAGACATCTTGATCCAGTGGGTAAGTCCTTTTGTAGGTGGAAGACTCTTATATTGAGTAGGTAAGTTCTTCAATGTATGGTGGTCTCCTTGTATCTCTTATAAATCAATATAAGTATACACGGATTGCAAAGTCCTAGAGGTTGACCTCTCTAGGTAGTGGATTGACTATATCCTATTTTGGAGATTGGAACCACTCTAAACCACCTTATCCAAGTGCATGTTTTAATTTATCTCATGCTTGCTATGCTTGCTTAGATAGGACATCAAATTGTTTTTAATATATTGGTTTTGATTAATATAATTTGAAGTTCTAACCTATCTTGTGAGAATTTTGAATCTCTATTCACCCCTATCTAGAGCCCTAGATCTAACAAGCTCAACATTAAAATGTTTTTATTGTGGAAGATAAATTTTATGAAGCTTCACCGAGGTCTATAAGACATGTGTAACAAGTTCTAGATCTAGGGTCTACTATATGACCTTTTAGTGTCCATGTTTGTAGGTCATATGGTTAGAATTTGGAACCAATCATGGACCAAAATGTAAGGTGTGAAGACATGCATAAAAGCACAAAGGTGCATCAGGGATGCTTACTGGATAGCCATTACATAAATGGTGATGTTAAGGAGGCCACTAATGCATTTAAGCATTTCATCATCTAGTCCAAGGAGGAGGATATGTTTTAAGGGTCCTTCAATATTTAATATCATGCTCATCATGCACGCCAAATAAAGTATGCAACTTTTGTTGGTATGTATGCCCATAGAGCAAGTCATATGATGATTGTAATGGGATACTTTGTAAATGATTTGAATAATAATAAAGGCAATTTCTGATCTATATGTTTAAACTGTTTCTGAGATTATGGTGTAACATGATTGATGTCGAAAGAATGGTTTTACTCAATGACGTATGCTTTTAGGTTCATGACCTAAACGATGAGATCATACGGATGTTAAGAGTATACATTCTTGTTTGGTCCCTAGTCGGTTGTTATTGTGGAAATAACCATAGACATCAATAACACTGAAGACTAAATTGTGTGTTGGTTGATGACAGAATCTCATTAGTCATGATATAGTGATATCAAACCAAGCACATAGGTACTTGTTAGAGAACAAGGTACCGGACATACCCACCGTGAGAGTGACACATGGAACCATGTTTTGGTAGTCACAGTCATCTCTCACAGTGATGGCGGTGAGTGTGATTCTTAGACCTAAAATCACTACACTCAACACATGTCGTTGGGCACACTTTGACATCATCAAACGCAGTCCTGAAACATGGGTTGTTATAAAGGTGATGATTGGGTGGCTTTGACATGTGGGGCTTTTGAGGGATGAGTGATAGATATGGGATTTGTCCCTCCTGGGGGAGTTTGATATCCTTTGCCACTTGATGAGTAGGATTGAGAAAGGCATGTGCATGCACGTGTGAATCAATATGTGATATTGATGTCACACACATCTCACCCAGTCTGCTCTGAGATCAAGGAAATGAATGAATGTTGATAGGATGACTGTTCCATGCCTCGAGTTCATTCAGGATATCAATGACAAAGGAATTAGACATTCACTATAACACCATTCACGGATTGTAGGATTGAAAGTTGTTCTCCAACTTTCTATTTCACTTGGGTAGCAATGATGTGTGACTAGGCACCGCTCTTTGCTTGTGAAGTCATAAGTGTTATGGACTTTCACTGCCAACGTGAAATGGACCTGCATGGTCACACACATAGGATTTAACCTGGAAAAGGAGTTTTGTCCACAAACAATGTTTGGATTGATTACTAAAGGAGTTTAGTAGTTAAATTAAACACTCAATTAATTGATAGCTCAATATCGTAGTGTTCAAGGTGTTGGACAGATTGATTAGAGTATCAGATTGATTGAAATCGCAATTGACTGATTCTGCACAATCTGCACTCCCAATCGATCGTCTCAAGTGATAAACCGGTCGGCTGAGCCTGGTGAACCGGTCGGCTCAAGGGTTGAGTCGATCGGCTCATGGTCAGGGTGAAACAATTGCTTCAAGTGTTGAAACGATCAGTTCAACTGATGCTACCGAGCAAGTTGGGAAAGTAAGATTGGTGAGAATTTTCCTTTCATTTCACTTGCCCAATTTGATTGGGAAATAGGATTGGTATTCGATACCAATTAGAAACAAAAGAAGGAAAGTCAATCGGGAACTGGTCAGGACCACGAACCGACTGGTTTAGTAGTGAACCGACCGGCTCATGAGTCCCAACCGATCGGTTGAGGTGTCAACCGACCGGTTCAGGTCCCCAACCGACCGTTTCAGTTGTGAAATGATCAGTTTAGGTTGCGAGTTGGTTGCTTTTGTGGAAAATCTCGAACCCTTCTACTCCTGCTTTTAGTCCCATATTATCGGGGACAGAGAACCCTGTCCCATGACCCGCCTATATATAGGGGTATTGGGGGCTTCTCAGACAACAACTCAGTGCAAGCCGGTTGCTCTGCAAAGTTGTCGTTCTCTCTGGTTTTGGTAACCGAGAGAGCCCGAGCAAGTGCTACCCGAAGAGGGAGGCGCAACAAGGGAAAGACAATTGCACTTGCAACTGGTAGCAAGAGAGTGTGTTGGTGACTATTATGCCAACAGGAGGGTGGGACTCCTTCCGGTTCCTTGTGAGACAAGGAGATCGGAGTTCCAGGCGGTCCGTGTGGACGACTGCAGAGGCAGGAGACCTCTGTCACTCGAAGGACAACTGTCAATCGTGAAAGTCCAGTGAGACCAGGAGTCTTCAGTCCTGGTGCCACCAGGAGCTGCACAGACACCGTCCAAGATCGGAAGTGAAGACTGCGCAAGGCGCGAGGTACTGTCGCCGAGCAAGCCTCATGACAAGGTATGCATCCACAAACCATCTTTCCTATTGTATAGACGTTGACGCGATTCCTTATGTTCTGGGTTTTGGGGAGAAAATTTTTGTTTCCGCTGCTTCTCTGCCTCCTCTAAAACCCAACAGTGGTATCAGAGCCACATCAACTACTCTATATTTTAGGATTATTGATATGTTCGATTTTGGTTTGTCGCCTTTATTTATTGCATACGATGCGAATAAAATTGGCTTTATGCATGTCCAATCCACAAATCCCAAATATACATATATGATATGTAATATTAATACACTCGATACACGTCGCCCTTAAACAAGTTTTGTGGTGGATGTGTAGCATGGTTATGGCCTATAAACCCCTATATATGTGTGTGGTTGTATGTGGTTGTTTGCATCTTAGTCTGCACACCGATTCCCTTTCTCCTATTCCTGATGTAACTCAAAATAATTCGAGATTTCTATTCCTACCTTTGCCCCCCCGAATGTATCTCGGGGTTTCACAATTCAATTGTAAATAGGATAGATTTTATTTCCTGTTATGTCAAAGAATGGCGATCGACCCAATGACGACCTGAGACGATCGATTCAAGGCGTGAAGAGTCGGTTGGTGTTCCAGATGACCGATTTGAGGAGCGAGACGAGCGGGTGGCGACCTGAGGAGATGCACAATGACCGATGAACCGATCGGATGGAGGCGCCAGTCGATCGGCCCGAACAACCAACTTGATGGCGAGCTGATCAGTCATGGAGATGAGCTGATCAAACCCAGAAAGGCAGGCACAGATTTCATCTTGTACAGGTTGCATGTGATGTAGACCTAGATGAACGTGATTCCTCTTGGCTCGAGGAATCATAATAGGATGGCCATAATCATTGCTTTTATCATTTTGCATGTTTTCTGTGGGATATAGCATGTATATGATACATACTATATATTGTGGTGATTGGATATGTATATGTATATAAAAACCAAATCCCTAATTAAATATTAAGTTTTAGATGCCTTCCAAATGCGACACACGTGAAAAGCTTGATCGACCAAGTGTGGGCACGCCCTAGCATGGTGCACCGTCTATCTCGTGGAAGCGTGAAGGATGAATGTGTGGGTCTACCCTAGCAGGGTGCATATTCATCGTGTTGGCTTTGGGTCGGACATAACAAGGTGACCTAGATAGGATCTAGCACCTTGAGGCATGGAGATGATCATGGCAAGGAGTTGCATGTGACATCATTCAAGAGTTGCATATGATGCAATTGGCAAGAATTGCCTACCTGGGAGATCTGAGTTGGGGGTGATAGCCCTAGCTGGTCCATGGCTCAGAGGATTTCAGGATCTTGACCCACTAGAAGGTTGTACGCTGCAATCTTCCGAATTGATGGTGAGGGCTATCAATTTGAGTCAAAATAGTGGGAGCGGTAATTAATTAAAGGCCTAATTAACTATCGTCAAATTTACTCAAATCAAATCAAAATGAGTTTTGACAAATGCAAATTTTCTCTTATAGAATGGCAAAAGAATCATCTTTTAAAATGGGCAAATTAATTGAGAATAAATTCCATAACTGGTTGAGGACTGTGAGAAGTGTTCTGCACAATCCAGATATACCAGGAGCCTTCGAATCCACTCTATGTAAGCTTAATGCGTTGGTGAAGAAGAAAGAAAGTTCATTGATAGAGATCAATGGAACAAAATGTAAGGGAGAGAATGGTTCTCTCGCCAAACCAATTTCTTCTACATGGAGAGGATGGAAGGAATGATGGAAGAAGAAGTCGGAGATAGAGATCTCTACTTCTGGTGTATACATGATAGAGATTAACTTTACTACTTCTTCATCATGGGTACTTGATACTGGATGCGGATCTCACATTTGTTCAAATGTGAAGGATCTTAAGAGAAGTAGGCCTTTAGGGAAAGGCGAGGTTGAACTACGTGTTGCCAATGGGGCAAGAGTTGCTGCCAGTGCCGTAGGAACCTATGAGTTAACTCTGCCAAGTGGGCTAATAATAGAGTTGAAGAACTGCTATTATGTACCTGCCATAAATAGGAATATCATTTCCGTCTCTTGTTTGGACAAAGATGGATTTGAATTTCTTATTAAGAATGGAAAATGTTCCATTTCTAAAGATGGGATCTTTTATGGCAGTACCCCAATGTCTTATGGTCTATACTTGATAGACTTGGAGACAAGTGTATACAACGTAAACACCAAAAAGCAAAAACTCAACGACTCAAATAAAACATATCTCTGGCATTGTCTTCTAGGGCACATAAATGAGAAGCGCATTTCTAGACTCCATGAAGATGGTTATCTAGACTCTTTTGATTATGAATCAATAGAGACATGTGAATCTTGTTTGTTGGGCAAGATGACCAAGACTCCCTTTTCAGGTAAAGGTGAGAGAGCTAGTGATTTATTAGGACTCATACATACTGATGTATGTGGGCCTTTTAGATCTAATGCCAGAAATGGGTGTCAGTACTTCATTACCTTCACTGATGATTTCAGTAGGTATGGCTATGTGTACCTGATGAAGCATAAGTGAGAAGCCCTTGAAAGGTTCAAGGATTTCATGAATGAAGTACAAAACCAACTTGGTAAAAGTATTAAGGCACTTCAATCCGATCGAGGTGGAGAATACTTAAGCCAGGAGTTTGAGGACCTTCTGCAAGCCTGTGGTATTGTATCACAATGGACTCCGCCTGGAAGACCACAGCATAATGGTGTATCTGAAAGAAGGAATCCCACATTGTTGGATATGGTGCGATCAATGATGAGTTTTGCTGATCTTCCCATTTCTTTCTGGGGTCATGCTCTTGAAACCGCCGCGTTTACACTTAACTGTGTACCATCTAAATCAGTTCAAAAGACACCATATGAGATATGGTACGGGAAGCGTCCCAATTTGTCTTTTCTGAAGATTTGGGGTTGTGAAGCTTACGTCATGAAATTGTTTCTTGATAAGCTTGGACCCAAATCCGATAAATGTTATTTTGTTGGATATCCCAAGGAAACAAGGGGATATTACTTATACCACCCTACTGACAACAAAGTGTTTGTTTCCAGGATAGTTGTGTTCCTAGAAAAGAAATTTATTTCCAAAGGAAGCAGTGGGAGGAATATAGAGCTTGAAGAGGTTCGAGCCCAACAAGAAAACATTGAACCGGTAGATGTACCAGAGGAAAATGCAGATTCACAAGGTGTTGTGGAATCTTAGTCTCCTCAGGTAACACAAGGACCTCGTAGATCTAGTAGGACCCGCCTTGAACCTGAGAGGTTTGGATACCTTGTAACTCAGGAAGGTGGTGAGTTGATCATAGATGATGATCCAACTACCTACGTAGAAGCTATGGAGGGACCATATTCTGAGAAATGGCTTGAAGCCATGAGATCCGAGATGGAATCCATGTACTCCAACAAAGTATGGACTTTGGTGGAACCACCCGAAGGGGTAAAATCCATAGGGTGCAAGTGGGTCTTCAAGAAGAAGACCGACATGGATGGCAATGTACAAACTTATAAAGGCATATTGGTTGTTTAGGGATTTTGACAAGTTCAAGGTGTTGACTACGACGAAACCTTTTCTCCAGTTGCCATGATTAAGTCCATCAGGATCATGCTTGCTATTGTAGCTTATTATGACTATGAGATTTGGCAGATGGATGTTAAAACTGCATTCCTTAATGGGAATATAAATGAGGATGTGTATATGACACAGCCTGAAGGTTTTGTAGATCCAAAGAATGCCAATAAAGTCTGTAAACTGCAAAGGTCAATCTATGGATTGAAGCAAGCATCTCGGAGTTGGAATCTTTGATTTGATGAGGAAGTCAAAGTGTTTGGCTTCATTCAAAATGAAGATGAACCTTGTGTGTACAAGAAGGTTAGTGGGAGCTCGACCACATTCCTCATATTGTATGTGGATGACATACTTTTGATGGGGAATGATGTCTTAGCCTTAGAGAAGCTAAAGACTTGGCTTGGGAATACTTTCTCAATGAAGGACTTAGGAGAAATATCCTATATATTAGGAATTAAGATCTATAGAGATAGATCTAGAAGGCTTCTTGGACTAAGTCAGAGCATGTACATTGACAAAGTGTTGAAGCAGTTCAGCTTGGAGAACTCAAAGAGAGGCAACTTCTCCATGCTACATGGAGTCACTGTCTCTAGAGCTCAATGTCCCCAATCTTGTGAAGAGAGGGAGCGTATGAATGGGATCCCATATGCATCAGCCATCGGAACCATCATGTACGCTATGTTGTGCACACGCCCAGATGTCTCGTATGCTCTCAGCATGATGAGCAGGTACCAGTCAGATCCCGGGGATGCTCACTGGACAGCTGTAAAGAACATCCTGAAGTACTTGCGAAGGACTAAGGATCAGTTTCTTGTTTATGGCGGCGAGGAAGAGCTGGTTCTAAAGGGTTACACCGATGCAAGCTTCCAAATCGATAAAGATGATTACAGATCACAATCAGGATTTGTGTTTTTCCTTAATAATGGAGCTATGAGCTGGAAGAGTTCCAAGCAAGAAACAGTTACCGATTCTACTATAGAGGCCGAGTATATTGTTGCTTCACATGCAACAAAGGAGGTTGTGTGGATCAGGAAGTTCATCTCTGAACTTGGTGTAGTTCCCAGTAGCTGTGATGCAATTGAGCTTTATTGTGAAAATAATGGAGCTATTGCACAAGCTAAGGAAACCAGATCACATCAGCGGTCCAAGCACATACTGCGGCGCTTCCATCTCATACGAGAGATCGTACGGCGAGGAGATGTGAAGATTTGCAAATTACCAACTGAAGACAACATAGCTGATCCACTGACTAAGGCCCTTTCTGAGTAGAAGCATGATGGTCATGCTAGGTCACAAGGATTGAGGTTCCTTGGTGATGCGATGATTTTGAGTCGCATTTATAGACCTGTTTTATATGTGTTTTATGTTTTAATTAGTCATTTCTATGGTTAAATATTGCATAATTCATCCAATTTGGTCTTTGTTGCTATTTTATGTCAAATTCCCTTTATTTCATCATTTTGAGCATTAAGTGTCAAATTATCATTATTTGTGTGAATTGATGTCATCTTGTCTTTGAATTTCAGGACAAACGAGTATTTGCTTCCGTCGATACCATCTACGGAAGTCGATACCATCGACATGGTCAAAGGTTGGAAAAAGTCGATACTATCGACCTTGATGTCGATGGTATCGAGTCACCTTCAGGTTGTTGGCGAAGAAGCAGTTGATAGTATCGACACCAAGTTGATACAATCGACACATGGAGGCTACAACATCGCAAAATGACAAAATCGATGCCAAAAGGAAGTCGATACCATCGACCTGAGTCGATGGTATCGAGATGATGTCGGGCGCGACAAAGGAAGGGTTTGCAATCAGCCGCTACTGTAGCGGGTCGATACCATCGACTCGCGTCGATGGTATCGACGCCGTAGGATATGAGTTTGCTTTCTAATGATCTCAATCGGACGGTTGGAGTTAATTAGCGACCTAATTAGGGACTTATACCTAATGACGGCCGCCTAGAGAAGAGAGGAGGCGGATTAGCCATTGCACAAGTGCCGAGGAGCGAGAGAAAAAAGAACGGAGGCCAGAAGTTCATACCAGTCGATCCAGACGCTGCCGAAGACGGATTTCACCACCGAGAGGCGGGAAAGCACGTGTTCTACGCAAAGGATCAATCGGTTCTTCTCTGTTCAGGGGTTTTCCCTTTCTATTCACGTTTTTCATATGATTTCCCCTATTTGTACCATGTACTTGTGTGAGATGAACATGCGGGGCTAATCCCCTCCATCTTTAAGACCGGGAGTAGCCCGGTAATTCATTGTATGACAATTTTATAATAGTAATTCATATTTTCTCTCTTAAATCCGTGGTATAGTTTCGTTTTCTCCATATATTGTTATGTTTGATCACCATAATAATAACCTAACGCCTTCAATCACTTCGACAGAATGATTAACGGCTGAAAAGAGATGAAACCTACATTAATCGATAAATCCCTTGAACAAGGTGGTGTAAAATTAATGGTGGATACTGAGATATCATTCGTAATGCACTTAGTTTAGGGAATAGGTTACTACGACGGTGGAACTGACCTAAACCTAAGTAGTGAATTGCACCACGACAGTGGGCAATTCTGTTTTCAGGCCACTACCCAGATATAGAGAGAAGATTGAGGCATTATATAAAATCTAATACAATGAATATCCGCGGTGAAACCGCAATCCTAAACATACCTTTTTGAATTGATTAAATTAACCTTTAATCGATTGGTTGATTTGTTTTATTTTTATTTTCTTTTAATTTTGACAACAAACCCCAATTTGTTATTCGGCTTAGCTGATCGCAAATAGTTAGTAGGAGTCTCCGACAATTCTGAGTATCCCTGTGTTTGACTCGGGCCTCACAAAGGCCTGTACTACTCGACGCGTATACTTGCGTTTTTAGCGCGTAGTAAAATCACGTCAAGTTTTTGGCGCCGTTGCCGGAGATACGGCGAAATTGTTGGCACTTCGAGTGCTACGAGCGGCCACTCTAGGCCACATTTTTTTATTTTCATTCAACTTCAAATATTTTCTTTCTAGCAGCACTGTACTGAACTGAATTTTTTTATATTTCAGGTGCTGTGTATTGTGCAAACGCGCAGTACTGACTACGTGAATCCCACACCCGAGGTTCCACTGTCGGGACCTGAGGACGAGGAGTATTACGAACAAGAGCACCAAGAAGAGATAGATTCTGAATCTGAACAAGAAGACATGGCCACGCCACAGACCATATGGGAGAAGATCAAAGCTTCTTCCTCATCAGCTTCAAAGGGGCCTATAAAGAAGCAGGCAATCAACATACCGACATATAAGATCGATCCAGCATTGATAAATTTGGTGAAATCAAATGTGTTTCATGGGCTGAAGAATGAGGATCCTGTTGCACACATCAGCCAGTTTGTTGAGAACTGCGACATGGTAAAAATTGACAGGTTTCCACAAGATGCATTGTATCTCAAGCTTTTCCCAAGTTTATTGGCGGGAGCAGCACGAGAGTGGTTACATAATCTAGACGATGAGTTCGTGGAGTCTTGGGACCATATGGTGGAGGTCTTCTTTGAGAGGTTCTTCCCTCATGAGAAGACTAACGACATGATCCGGAAGATTCATAATTTCACCCAACAGGCTGGTGAAACATATTCTGAGACTTGGGAGCGATTTCAGGTTATGTTGAGGAGGTGTCCGCATCACGGGCTGGACAAGGAAACGCAGGTGAAAATCTTCTATTTTGCTCTCTCTGAGCATGATAGGAGTAATCTGGATTCAGTCGGGTCGGGATTTTTTCTAAACAACACAGACACTAGATGCTGGGAAATACTCAAGAGCATGGCTAGAAAGCAGTCCTGGGGAGAAAGAGAGAGAGGCCCAGTTGAGCAAGCACGAGTCGCCAGTGAATCAAAGGCAATGAGAGAGCTGAATGAGAAGATGGATCTTCTCGTAAAGAAGCTACTGCAAAAGGAGGAAAATGAGTCTGAGGATGAGGCTCAAGTCAAATACATGAGACAACAACAAGGGTATAGGAACAATGATTACTCATGGAGAAAGGACAAGAAGTTCTCGTGGAAGGATCCGAACAATTTTCTACAGGATCCGGAGGCCAAGCCCGTGCCAGTTGCAGAAGCCAAGAGCACGGAGTTGCTCAATCAGGTCATCAAGCAAAATCAAGAGTTAATGAACACATTCGGGCAGCAAATCAAGCAGCAAGGAGAATACATGAATCAATTCGGGCAGACATTGCAAAGCCATGGGGCTCAAATGAGGACTATTGAGACATCCATGGCACAGATGGAAGCTGAGATAGCTAGTTTGAAGAAACCGGCACATCCGGGTTTTCCGGGGAATACCAATGTTCCCGGGGGAAACCAACAAGCTAAGGCCATCCTGCTCAGAAGCGGTAAGAAAGTGTTGAATCCAAGAACTGATGAAACAAGCACACCGCAAGATGAAGTTGAAGGTGAAACCACTACGGAGCAAACCACACTAGTCACAGGGCAAGCTGAAGACATAGCCATGGATGGTACTGAAGAACATGTTGTAGAGGAGGAACCGCAGAAAAAGACGCCTTATGTGCTACCTCATCAAAGGGCACAAGCTGTTCTGGTCTCGTATCCAAATAGAGTGAAGGCAAGGAAGGTAGATGCACAATTCAAGAAGTTCTTGGATAGTTTTAGGAAGCTTTCAGTCAATATTCCCTTACTGGAAGCCATTGAGCAAATTTCTTCATACGGGAAGTTTTTAAAAGATGTCATTACCAAGAAAAGAAATATTTTAGATACAAAGGTTATCGTGCTAAAGGAGCAAGTGAGTGCCTTCATCATGGGCACTTTGCCGCCAAAGAGACGGGATCCAGGATGTTTCAACATTTCTTGCTATATAGGGAAGGTTAAATTTGGCGAAGCATTGTGTGACTCAGGGGCAAGCATCAACTTGATGCCCCTTTCGACATTTAAAAAGCTGGGATTGAAGGAGTCACGGCCGAGCAATATGACAATTCAATTGGCAGACAACTCTGTGGTGAAGCCATATGGAATCTGTGAAGACGTCTTAGTAAAGGTGGATAGATTTTTCTTTCCGGCTGATTTTGTGGTTATGGAGATGCAGGATGAGCATGGCAACGAGCTGTTACTTGGACGTCCCTTCCAAGCTACAGCCGACATGATCTTAGAGATGGGGAGAGGTCGCTTGACCTTGGGCATAGCAGATGACCGCTTTGAGATGGTCATGCCTTCTAGCACCGCGTCATCCAAATCAAAAGAACAATGCAATTTGGTGAAACATCTGGATTGCAATATTTCACTCTGCCTTGGAAAACCATTTCTGGAAATGGCTCATGTGATGAGCAAGGTGGACAATGGAACCTTAGCTGTAGATATCATGGAGCAGACTAAGGTAGTTTCTTTGTGTAAAGTTGTGGGATTTCCGAATGATGAGAATGAGGACATTCCACCTTCTTTGGAGGATGATGTGATAGCACTTTCTATTTCTGATGCGTATCCGGAATTACCGTTGGAGGCTTGTTTGTTGAATATTACATATGATTGGATGCGGAGTAAATCACTCAAGGAGTGCGCTAAAATGTTTCAGATGCTTCCATGTTTCTATGCGAGGCACTATGAAGATTTAGGTGCACTTCCCCCACCGCTGCAATCATCTCTTATCAGCCCGCCGGATTTGGAATTAAAGACGCTGCCCCCGCATCTCAAGTATGTCTTTCTAGCTGAGAAAGACAAGTTACCGGTGATCGTTTCTGCTTATTTGAGTGTGGAAGAGGAGGAGCAACTGTTGATAGTGCTGAAAAACCACCGAGGAGCTTTTGGGTGGTCCGTTGCAGACTTCAAGGGGATTTCCCCTACTCTATGTCAGCACAAGATTCGGCTCGAGGAGGGAGCCAAGCCAGTGATTCAACCTCAGAGACGTCTAAATCCGAGCATGATGGAGGTTGTGAAGAAAGAGGTCATTAAACTTCTTGCTGCAGGGATTATCTATGCCATATCAGACTCGACATGGGTGAGTCCCACACAGGTAGTCCCTAAGAAGGGGGGAATTACTGTCACTCAAAATTTATTGAATCAACCTGTCACCACCCGATTGGTAACCGGGTGGCGAGTTTGTATTGACTACCGTCGTTTGAATGCTTCCACACTTAAGGATCACTTTCCTTTACTGTTTATTAATCAAATTTTAGAGCGTCTTGTCGGTCGATCGCACTTTTGTTTTCTAGATGGGTACTCGGGGTACAACCAGATCTCGATTGATCCTTTGGATCAAGAGGATCTACGTTCACTTGTCCCTATGGGACTTTTGCTTACTGTCGAATGCCGTTTGTTTTATGCAACGCACCGGCGACGTTTCAACGCTGTATGCTCACCATATTTTCTGACATGGTAGAGCGATGTCTTGAGGTTTTTATGGATGACTTCTCGGTTTATGGTGCATCGTTTGATGAATGTCTCTATAACCTAGACAAAGTGTTACAGCGTTGTGAGGACACACACTTGGTCCTTAACTGGGAGAAATGTCACATGACGGTGACAGAGGGAATAGTGCTAGGACACAAGGTGTCTAGTAGAGGTCTAGAGGTGGATCCGGTGAAAATTGAGGTCATTTCCAAGTTGCCCCCACCAAATTCTGTAAAAGGGGTGAGAAGTTTTCTGGGACACGCCGGGTTCTATCGGCGATTCATAAAGGATTTTTCTAAAATTGCAAAACCTTTCTCCGAGCTTTTGGAGAAAGATGCAGTTTTCGATTTCAATGATAAGTGTCTACATGCATTCGATGTTTTGAAAGAAAAATTGATTTCTGCCCCGGTTGTTCAAACGCCGGATTGGACAAAACCTTTTGAATTAATGTGTGACGCTTCGGATTTTGCGGTAGGAGTCGTATTGGGGCAGCGGGTAGACAATAAGTCCGCCGTGATTTTCTATGCTTCAAAAACTCTAAATGATGCCCAATTGAACTATACAACTACTGAAAAAGAATTACTTGCCGTTGTGTTTGCTTTCGAAAAATTCCGGCAGTATTTAGTAGGATCTAAAGTAGTTGTATGGACTGACCATGCTGCAATAAAATACTTGATGGAGAAAAAAGATGCAAAGCCTAGACTCATTAGGTGGATTTTGCTCTTACAGGAATTTGACATTGAAATCAAGGATAAATCTGGGATTGAGAATGTAGTGGCTGATCATTTGTCTAGGATAGAAAGGGTGGATGAAAAAGATTTACATATACCCATAACCGAGACGTTTCCGGATGAACAACTTTTGAAAATTAACTCTAAAGAGCCTTGGTTCGCTGAAATTGTAAATTATTTAGCTTGCGGGATCATCCCGGAAGATTGGTCATATCAGGAGAAGAAGAGATTTTTTCATTCTTTGAGATACTATTTTTGGGATGATCCAATTCTTCTTAAGCAATGCAGGGATGATATTTTACGCTGGTGTGTGCCTGAAGTGGAGTACGAGAGTGTTCTCCATCATTGCCATGCATCTCCTACGGGAGGACACCATGCCAGCTCGCGAACGGCAGCTAAAGTTTTGGAAAGCGGCCTTTATTGGCCAACTTTGTTTCGGGATGCCTACGATTTTGTGAGGCAATGTGATCCTTGTCAGCGAGCAGGTAATATCTCGAAGCGACAGGAGATGCCCCTGAATGTATTTCAGGAAGTTGAGGTATTTGATTTGTGGGGCATAGATTTCATGGGACCCTTTGTGTCCTCGAACTCAAATTTATATATTTTATTAGCAGTTGATTATGTGTCGAAGTGGGTGGAAGCAATCCCCACAAGGACTAATGATTCCAATGTAGTGTGTAGGTTCGTGAAGGAGAATATTTTCTGTAGGTTTGGGATACCCCGAATGATAATCAGTGATGGGGGTACACATTTTAGGAATCAGAAGTTCTCAACATTATTGAAGAAATATGGGGTCATGCACAACATTGGCACCCCATATCATCCACAGACTCAAGGCCAAGTGGAGGTCTCCAACCATGAGATTAAGAAGATTCTAGAGTGAACGGTGGCATCCACGAGGAAGAACTGGAGTGCCCTACTACCGGATGCACTGTGGGCGTACAGAACGGCCTACAAAACACCTATAGGCACCATGCCTTTTAGGTTGGTGTACGGCCGGGCTTGTCACCTACCGGTGGAGTTGGAGAACAAGGCCCATTGGGCGCTTAGAAGGCTAAATCTAAGTTATGATGAAGCTGGGAGAAAGAGAATGTTTGAATTGAATGAGCTAGATGAGTTACGGATGACGGCATATGAGAATGCCCGGATATACAAGGAGCGCACAAAACTGATCCACGATCACCACATCGAGTTACGCACATTCAAGAAAGGAGATAGTGTTTTTTTGTTCAACTCCCGACTCAATTTGCATCCTGGGAAGCTAAAATCCCGGTGGAGTGGATCGTTTGTGGTGGAAGAGGTCAAACTACACGGCACGATTCTAGTGCGTGATGGTGATACCACGTTCTTGGTAAATGGACAGAGGCTGAAGCTCTATTTTGGTGAGAATTACAAGAGGAAGATGAATGAGGTTAAACTCATTGCACTTTCGGATGAATGAGATGCCCGGAAGTCGTCTAGCCTAAGACGTTAAATAAGGGTGCTTGTTGGGAGGCAACCCAACCATCGGTACATTAGGATAGTTTAATTATAATCGTAGGTTGCTTTATTTTTGTTTAATTTTTAGTGTAAAGAAGATACCTTGATCTGTTTGTTCATTGTGCAGGCTGAGGTAGAGTCGATACCATCGACACACAAGTCGATGGTATCGACAAGGGTTCAGGTTGACGACTGCAGATTTCGTTCTGAGTCGATACCATCGATGGCCTTGTCGATGGTATCGACACACCTACAGGCAGGTCGCCCAGCAACAGTCGATAGTATCGACAAGGGTGTCGATACCATCGAGATCTCTGGAGAAGTTCAGACCGATTTGTCTCAGTCAACTCGATACCATCGACGGCCTCGTCGATGGTATCGACATGGTTACAGGTTGAAATGCAAAGTGGCGGTGTCACAATGAAGCCCAGTCGATACTATCGACACCTGACGATGGTATCGACCATCCATGTCACCGATCCGCGCGAAGAAATCGACGGCGATCACGGCTTCCACGTCATCAATCCAGGTGCAAAGTCGATACCATCGACCCAAGTCGATGGTATTGACACGTCATTGATCCGTGTTTCAATATCCAGCAATCGACGATCGTAGATACCATGTGAGGGGCGGATAGCATCGACGGGTTAACAGTGGCGCCGGCCAAGTCTATTTAAGGAGAATCATTATGTCATTTGACGTCACACCTTCAGAGTGATCTCCTCCCTTTGCGCCGAGCACTCCCCCGAGCCATCCAAGAGCGAAGACCAGCATCACCGAGCGACGATCGTCACCGAGCGGAGATTCATATCTCCATTCTGCACCGATCTCTCTCTTTCTAATCCCTTTCTCGTCGTCAACATGGTTCACATCGTTGGAGCATCTTCTTCACGTGTGGACCCAGAGGAGATTCAGGAGTTTGTGCCACCTCCTCCTGGGTCGGTTGCACAGCCGCGCATGATGCATCCTTCCACAGAGGTGAAGAAGATCTATGAGGAGATCTTTAAAAGGAAGATCGAACCCACCTAGTATGTGGACCGGGAAATGATCTGAGACCTCGGATTCGAGGCCAATTTGGCCTATGTTCTGCAGGGGCAAGCGAAACGTACAAGAAGGAGGCCCGATGAGTTACAGTACCATGCTGATGGCCAACCATTTTTCGGCGAGTGGCGAACCTACAAAGAATTGGTGGCGGAGTTCATGGCGTCATTGATGTCTGCGTCATGCCCAACGACGTCGTCGCCACCGACCGTGAATGGATAAAGGGCCGGGTGTCTTTCCGGCTGTACAACCGTGACTATACCCTCACGCTTCACCAATTCAACGGGATCTTCAATTGGAATCATTCTCCATACAACCACCGGCGGCTGGATAACCGCACCAACTATGACTCTCTTTTCTCCGAGTTGGTGACGGTGCCACAAGGGAGGTCGGTGAGCTACCACAACACTGCGGTAGCTGACTTCGAGCACCCGTTTGTTCGGGTATTGCACCAGATGTTGAGTTCCACCATCTTTGCTCGAAGTGATATGGCGCTAAGCAAATTTCAGGAGATGGATGTTTTCTTCTTATATCAGCTCCTGAAGCGCCAAGAATGCAACTGGGGTGCATTCTTTCTACAACGAGTATTGGCGGTGAAGAGGAGCACGAGAAAAGCCCCAATTCATTTTGGGGGGCTTGTCACCAAGATAGCCCTCTACTTGGGCTTGAATCTCGATCAGCTGACTCCTCTTTCTACGAGAAGCAAGGTCAACTTGCAACATCTACACCGAGCCAATCTCGTTCTTCTCTGAGCTGGCGTGGATTTTGCACATTGCCACGTAAATCAAGTGTACCAGGAGTGCGCGCTGCCGGATCCTGTCTTCAACATCGAGGGCGCACAACACTTCAGATGGCCGATCATAGCCATCGACTCTGATGATGAAGAAGGCGGCAATGATGGCGGCGACGACGGACAGGACGACGAGGCTGAGGAGGAAGAAGAGGCATTTACACCTCTTCGAGCACGAGTAGCACCCCGGAAGCGTCCTCGGATGCATCCGGGTGCGTCTTCATCATCACAGCCTACGCTACCATCACCACAACCCTCGCAGCCTAGCGAGGATGCCTATTACATGCAAGGCATGTACAACATGCTCCAAGATATTCAGCAGACGCAGCACAGCCACACCGCTGCGTACGCCGGTATTCAAGATACCACCAACCGGCTTTTTGTCAACCAGCAGGCGATCTTCGATTATGAACGCCTTCTTTTCGCAAATCAAGAGAACATCTATGATCGGCTGCATAGGATGGAGCAGCAGCAGCAGCCGTTTTACGATCATTACTGGAGCCAGAATTATTTTGGGGGGTATCCACAGCCTCCTCCGATGCCCCAGTATGATCCGACCTTTTAGGGGCATTACCCGTCTTGGGACCCCACGACGCCACAATATCCGCCTCCACCACCACAAGAGTGATCTGGTATCCCTATTCCAATCTTTAAGTTTGTTTTTGACTATGAGGCCATAGTCAAATTCAAGCTTAGGGGGGTAGTTGGAACAGCTCTATCTTTTATTGTTTTCAGTTTTTAGCGTTATTGCTTTTGTTCACTTGTTATTTGTTTCTTGCAATTTTAGTTTTGTAGGATCCACGTGCTATCTAGTGTAATTGTGGACGTCATAAAAGTGTGTTATCTTATTGTTAGTGCATGGGAAATTCAAGGGAAATTTGAAAATTTTTGTGTGTTTGGATAGCTTGTTTTGTTTGACCTTGGGTACACATCCTACGGAAATGATTGATTATGTCAACTTTAAAACAACATTTCACACATGTACTCCTAATGATTCATAAAAGTGGACGGAAATGGTTTTTTGAGCCTAACCTAACCAAATGGTAATGAGACTTTAATTGGATATAAGAGAGAGAACCCTCTAAACTACTACACAGGTTAGTAAGGAGGGACGCATAATATCTTTCTAAGGTTCAGTCATCTAGTCTTGTGATCGTTCCATTTCATTTTTTCTATAATCCACCTATGAATTGGAAGTAAAGTGCAGTTTTAATTCCTTTTTGTGTGCATAGCATTTAGATAGGACTTGCATTGGTATTTTCCATATGTTTGCATAAAAAGAAAAAAAATATAGTGATGCATGCACATTACCTTTAGGTGCATGTCATGTAGTTGCATTCATGATATTCATGCATAAAGTATATCATGTATCTCAATTTTTCCCCAATGGTGAATTAATTGTTCCATACCTTCTAAATAGTGCAAAAAAATTTCTGAGTATGAAGAAAATAGCCCAATAAACATATCTTTAAGCAATTATGGTTATGTGGGCTGAAAAAAAAAATCTGAAAATCTGCAATTGAAAAAAAACAGAGAAAGTGAAATAAGAAGGAGAAAGGAACGTAATATCACTTGCATTTCCGGATAATTGAGTACATGATGTAGCTGGACTAGATATCCATCTTGTTTCGAGGTGGATGGTTAGTGCATGCATCATTACACCCAATTTTAGGCATTAGGGCATTTCTAATGTGCACTTGCATCATATAGGACATTTTTGTATTATGCATTTTGAAACTGTACAATACTTCCATTTTCTTCCATGAGCCACCCATCTTCATCCACCCGTTGCTCGGATTGGTAGGCCACTGTGAATTTCTCCTCACTAATGAATATTAGGAGAACTTCTTCCATTTAGATGGTAGTTAGGGTGAGCAACGTAGTTTAGGCGATCACAAGATGCACCAAGGCTGAACCGGCGAGTTTTATTATGTTAACTGCCTTATGTGATAGTGTTCATCGGTTTGGAGGTCAATTTCTTTTATTGATGATTACTGTCGCCTTTAGGGTAATTACCGTTCTGTGGTTAGAGAAGGCTGGTTTGTGAATGATCAGTGGGAGTCATATGGGATGTTGGGTTGGTTTGTTATTTTTCAGTTGACATTTGCAATTCTATTCTAAGGATGAGTTGCTCGAGGGCGAGCAATGTTCAAGCTTAGGGGAGTTTGATGCGATGATTTTGAGTCTCATTTATAGACCTATTTTATATGTGTTTTATGCTTTAATTAGTCATTTCTATGGTTAAATATCACATAATTCATCCAATTTGGTCTTTTTTGCTATTTTATGTCAAATTCCCTTTATTTCATCATTTTGAGCATTAATTGTCAAATTATTATTATTTGTGTGAATTGATGTGATCTTGTCTTTGAATTTCAGGACAAACAAGTATTTGCTTCCGTCGATACCATCGACGGAAGTCGATACCATCGACATGGTCACAGGTTGCCAGCCGAAAGAAGCAGGAAAAAGTCGATACTATCGAACTTGATGTCGATGGTATCGAGTCACCTTCAGGTTGTTGGCGAAGAAGCAGTCGATAGTATTGACACCAAGTCGATACCATCGACACATGGAGGCTACAGCATCGCAAAATGACAAAATCGATGCCAAAAGGAAGTCGATACCATCGACCTGAGTCGATGGTATCGAGATGATGTCGGGCGTGACAAAGGAAGGGTTTGCAGTCAGCCGCTACTGTAGCGGGTCGATACCATCGACTCGCGTCGATGGTATCAACGCCGTAGGATATGAGTTTGCTTTCTAATGATCTCAATCGGACGACTGGAGTTAATTAGCGACCTAATTAGGGACTTATACCTAATGACGGCCGCCCAGAGAAGAGAGGAGGTGGATTAGCCATTGCACAAGTGCCGAGGAGCGAGAGAAAAAAGAACGGAGGCCAGAAGTTGATACCAGTCGATCCAGACGCTGCCGAAGATGGATTTCACCACCGAGAGGTGGGAAAGCATGTGTTCTACACAAAGGATCAATCAGTTCTTCTCCGTTCAGGGGTTTTCCCTTTCTATTCACATTTTACATATGATTTCCCCTATTTGTACCATGTACTTGTGTGATATGAACATGCGGGGCTAATCCCCTCCATCTTTAGGACCGGGAGTAGCCCAGGAATTCATTGTATGACAGTTTTATAATAGTAATTCATATTTTCTCTCTTAAATCCGTGGTATAGTTTCGTTTTCTCCATATATTGTTATGCTTGATCACCATAATAATAACCTAACGCCTTCAATCACTTCGACAGAAGGATTAACGGCTGAAAAGAGATGAAACCTACATTAATCGATAAATCCCTTGAACAAGGTGGTGTAAAATTAATGGTGGATACTGAGAGATCGTTCGTAATGCACTTAGTTTAGGGAATAGGTTACTACTACGGTGGAACCGACCTAAACCTAAGTAGTGAATTGCACCACGACAGTGGGCAATTCTGTTTTCAGGCCACTACCCGGATATAGAGAGAAGATTGAGGCATTATATAAAATCTAATACAATGAATATCTGCGGTGAAACCACAATCCTAAAGATACCTTTTTGAATTGATTAAATTAACCTTTAATCGATTGTTTGCTTTGTTTTATTTTTATTTTCTTTTAATTTTGACAACAAACCCCAATTTGTTATTCAGCTTAGCTGATCGCAAATAGTTAGTAGGAGTCTCCGACAATTCTGAGTATCCCTGTGTTCGACTTGGGCCTCACAAAGGCCTGTACTACTCGACGCGTATACTTGCATTTTTAGCGCGTAGTAAAATCACGTCACTTGGTGACTGGCTCTAAGTGCAAGTGGGAGTCTGTTGGTATGTATGCCCATAGAGCAAGTCATATGATGATTGTAATGGGATACTTTGTAAATGATTTGAATAATAATAAAGGAAATTTCTGATCTATATGTTTAAACTATTTCTGAGATGATGGTGTAACATGATAGATGTCTTTTACTCAATGACGTATGCTTTTAGGTTCATGACCTAAACGATGAGATCATACGGATGTTAAGAGTATACATTCTTGTTTGGTCCCTAGTCGGTTGTTATTGTGGAAATAACCATAGACATCAATAACACTGAAGACTAGATTGTGTGTTGGTTGATGACAGAATCTCATTAGTCATGATATAGTGATATCAAACCAAGCACATAGGTACTTGTTAGAGAACAAGGTACCGAACAAACCCACTGTGAGAGTGACACATGGAACCATGTTTTGGTAGTCACATTCAGCTCTCACAGTGATGGTGGTGAGTGTGATTCTTAGACCTGAAATCACTACACTCAACACATGTCGCTGGGCACACTTTGACATCATCAAACACAGTCCTAAAACATGGATTGTTATAAAGGTGATGATTGGGTGGCTTTGACACATGGGGCTTTTGAGGGGTTAGTGATAGATATGGGATTTGTCCCTCCTGAGGGAGTTTGATATCCTTTCCCACTTGATGAGTAAGATTGAGAAAGGCATGCGCATGTACATGTGAATCAATATGTGATATTGATGTCACACACATCTCACCCAGTCTGCTCTGAGATCAAGGAAATGAATGAATGTTGACAGGATGATTGTTCCATGCCTCGAGTTCATTCAGGATATCAGTGATAAAGGAATTATACATTCACTGTAACACCATTCACGGATTGTAGGATTGAAAGTTGTTCTCCAACTTTCTATTTCACTTGGGTAGCACTGATGTGTGACTAGGCAACGCTCTTTGCTTGTGAAGTCATAAGTGTTATGGACTTTCACTGCCAACGTGAAATGGACCTGTAGGGTCACACACATAGGATTTAACCTGGAAAAGGAGTTTTGTCCACAAACAATGTTTGGATTGATTACTGAAGGAGTTTAGTAGTTCAATTAAACACTCAATTAATTGATAACTCAATATCATAGTGTTCAAGGTGTTGGACGGATTGATTAGAGTATCGGATTGATTGAAATCGCAATTGACTGATTCGGCACAATCTGCAGTCCTAACCGATGGGCTCATGTGATGAACCGGTCAGCTGAGCCTGGTGAACCGGTTGGCTCAAGGGTTGATTCGATCGACTCATGGCCAGGGTGAAACGATTGCTTCAAGTGTTGAAATGATCAGTTCAACTGATGCAACTGAGCAAGTTGGGAAAGTAAGACTGGTGAGAATTTTCCTTTCATTTCACTTGCCCAATTTGATTGGGAAATAGGATTGGTATTCGATACCAATTAGAAACAAAATAAGGAAAGTCAATCGGGAACTGGTCAGGACCACGAACCGACCGGTTCAGTAGTCAATCGACCGGCTCATGAGTCCCAACCGATCGGTTGAGGTGTCAACCGACCGGTTCAGTAGTCAACCGATTGGCTCATGAGTCCCAACCGATCGGTTGAGGTGTCAACGGACCAGTTCAGGTCCCCAACCGACCGTTTCAATTGTGAAACGATCGATTTAGGTTGCGAGTTGGTTGCTTTTGTGGAAAATCTCGAACCCTTCTACTCCTACTTTTAGTCCCATATTACTGGGGACAGAGAACCCTGTCCCATGACCCGCCTATATATATAGGGGTGTTGGGGGCTTCTTAGACAACAACTCAGTGCAAGTCGGTTGCTCTGCAAAGTTGTCATTCTCTCTGGTTTTTGTAACCGAGAGAGCCCGAGCAAGTGCTACCCGAAAAGGGAGGCGCAGCAAGAGAAAGACAACTGCACTTGCAATTAGTAGCAGGAGAGTGTGTTGGCGACTAGTACGCCAATAGGAGGGTGTGACTCCTTCCGGTTCCTTGTGTGACAAGGAGATCGGAGTTCCAGGCGGTCCGTGTGGACGACTGCAGAGGCGAGAGACCTCTGCTGCTCAGAGGACAACTATCAATCCCGACAGTCCAGTGAGACCAGGAGTCTTCAGTCCCGGTGCGACCAGGAGCTGCACAGACACCGTCCAAGACCGGAGGTGAAGACCGCACAAGGCGTGAGGTACTGTCACCGAGCAAGCCTCAGGGCAAGGTATGCATCCACAAACCATCTTTCCTATTGTATAGACGTTGACGCAATTCCTTATATTCTGGGTTTTGGGGATAAATTTTTTGTTTCCGCTGCTTCTTTGCCTCCTCTAAAACCCAACAACTTTTTGAAGCCATTATTAATGTTGTTAGGGAAAGGTCTCAATAAATAAGTTATTAATGTTATCATCAATCCTTGTTTCTATTGTCACCATCATATCAATATCCATTCAATTGTGATATCAAAGGAATATGAATGGAGAAAGGAAGGATGTGAGATATTGTATGGTACTAATCAAGGAAACATTGTGTGACCATTATCTCAACATTTTATTAGTAGTCAAATTCATTAATCACCCATGAGGACCAGAATAATGTGTGACATTATTCAATGCAACATTGTGCGACCATGTTTATTGGTATGTATGCCCAAAGAAACAATCATATGATGATTTTAATGGCATATCATGTAAATGATTTGATTAATAATAAAAGGTAATTTGGTCTATTTTGTTTTATTTAGTTACGAGAGAGTGATGTAACATAATAATTTTAAAAAGAATGATGGTACTTAATGACATATATCTATAGGTTTAGGACCTGGAAAATGAGATCATATGTATGATAAGAGTACAAGCATTCTTGTTATGTCCCTAGTCAGATATTACTATTGAAGAAAAATAGACAACATTAATACATAAGACTACAATATGTTGGTTGATGATAGAATCTCACTAGCAAACATATGTAATATCAAATCAAACACACATGTACTTATTAGAGAACATTGTACTAGACAAACCCACCTTGAGAGTGATACATGGAGACCATAGAATGGTAGTCATAATCAACACTCATAGTGATGGTGGTGATCGTTGTTCTCAAACTTGAAGCCCCTACACTCATCACATGTCATTCAGTGTACTTTGATATCATCCACCATGGCCTTGAATTAGGATTTCCACAAAGGTGGAACTCAGGTGCATTGGGATAAATGGAGATGATTATGAGTTATGTAGAAGGGATTTGTCCCTCCTATCGGAGTATGACATCCTTGACACTTAATAATTGAGACTGAGAAATGTATGGTCATGCTCATGTGAGTCAATATGTGATATTGAGCTTACACATATCTGAGATAGTCTTCTCTAGTTGGAAGAATAAGGATTGAGCGTTGAAGAGGATGATAATTCCATTCCTTGAGTTCAATCTGGATATTAGTGAGAACTATACAATTACTACAACACCAATCATAGATTATAGGTTGAAGTCATTTTCCAACTTTCTAATTACTTGGGTAACAATGATGTCTTGCTAGATTACACTCATTGGTTGTGATGTCATAATCAATTATAGACATTCACAACCATTGTATATTGGAACCTATTGGGTCACACATGTAAGATACATTTGGAATAGGAGTTTATCCATGAATGTAGTTTAAACTTAATTACCAAAGAGTTAGGTATTCAATTTAAATGAAAATGGTTGAAAGTTAACTGATTGGACTGTGAACCGACCGGTTCAAGTGTTGAACCAATCGATTTAAGTGTCAAGTCAATTGAACCAACATTGTCAATAAGAACCATGAGATGACCGATTCAACAAGTGAACTGATTGAGTCACTTCTATGAACTGACCGATTCTGGTTGTGAATCGACAGGGTGGTTGATCAATTTGATTGGATCAATGATTAGTGCTTATGTCATGTTGTGCATTAATCAGATATTTATTGTTAATACAATTGTGACTGGTAAACATGATGAAATGACCAGTTTAAGGGTTAAACTGATCAACTCACATGCCAACCAATCAGTTCACCTTTGAACCAATTGTTTTGTTGCTCACATGATATGAAATTTCATGAATATTCTATCTTTTCAACTCCAACACAGACTAGATCTCCTGACCCTGACCATCCTATAGATAGAGGGGTAGATAAAACTTTGTAGAAACACAAAAATAACATCTAAAAATTATTGTCTTCTCCTATTGTGATAACTGAGAACCAGAGCAAGTCCTACCCATCAAAGAGAAGGATATCAAGAGAGAGAAAATTAGAAGAACATGTCAGCGCTAGCACACAGACTAAAAGGAACAACTCATTCTTGTCCACTATTCTAGAATAATAAGAGTTCTCAATGGCCCGTGTGGACTACTATAGAGGTGAGGATGTTGTTTCCTATAACTCAAAGCATAAAGTCAACTACTATACATAGTAATAAACCAGGAGGCCAATGCTTACGTTGTCCAAGTTCAACTTGAAGTAAGGAACATGCTACTGCAAGGTAATTGTCACTAGACTTGCTCTAGAACTAGGTATAACATTGCAACCATCTTTCTCATTACATGTTGACACAATCTACTATTCAAAGGGGAATATGACAATTTTTTTTTCACTTCATGCTCTTGCATCATATTTCCCTACAATGTTCTCTAAATTTTCTAGGATTCAAATCTATTAATCAAACATGATGACAATGAGAATGTTTCACATTAATCTATTTGAATATATTATTTTACCATGTTCTCAACCATTAAGTAATATTCAAACCCATGAAACAGTCACAATGTCATGAAAACATAAACTTTAGTGATGTATTTGTTTTGTATTTGTTAGCTATAATACCAGGAAGACACTGCTTAACATACATATCCTAAAAGTATATTGTAATTTGTAGCATTAACTGAATAATTGGGATGGTAGTTAACATTTGATTTGTATGAAAATTAATAGGTAATCTAATAAAGGAGTGGAGAGTCCAATTTTGATGTTAAAATAATATTTTTGAATTATTCCTTATTTCATTTTTTACTTGGTAGAAAATTACTCATTTAATGCATTTGTTCTCTCTTGGAACTAATTTGATGTGTTATTTTGTATTTATATAATTTCTTTTATCAATTAAAATTAGGATGCCTCTAAAGTGCCAAATTAGGATCAAAACTAATTAATTTAAGGGTTTGTATGATTAACTTCGCAAGACACTTTATTAACTTACTCTAATATTCATTTACTCATATCTTTGTTAAAAAATAGATATATTGATTTCAACTAATATAAATTTAGTATAAATCAATAAAAAAGGAATCAATATTAATATTATTGAAAAGGCATAAGAAAAATGGAGTGTAAATATAGGTACCTAGATTTAGGTATGCTACAAGTTGCGTACTATGTTCTGATGTTTGTTTCTTCTTGGGATGATATGATGTCAATTCCATTAAGTATACGAAGATCCTCTAAAAATTCTTTAGGAATAATAAAATACAACTTTTTACCTTTCAAGAAACTATTATTGAACTCACATATTTTTGTCTTTACATAGCTGGTTGAAACCACAGAATGAATTTGATCCAACAACCTTCCTTGGTGTTGATTGGTGGCCTTTTAAGTCAAAACCCCTGATACTTTATACACATATCTACTCACTAGGGGTCTTAATCTATTTCCTCATTATCAATAATATTTGAAACAATTAAGAATTTGTGTTCACTGTTGTCTATGAGGACCCTAGAAATATAAGAACCCTTTCTCCCATGAGTTTATCTTCCTCTCTAATAACTATAGCAACATGTCATGGACTATTAAGGGTAACTTAAACCTCACTAGATATTAAGCATAATCATAGTGATACTACTTCTAGTTTCAGTGCACTTTCTTTTTGTGGAACGAAATGGGTGGGTGGACTCTAATGGATGGGTTAGGAAATAAGAGAATCATATTCGACACCGAATTTATAAGAAACAATCAGGGCACTATGTAAATGTTTGAAAAAGGGAGGGTAAGGAAAGAGGTCAACTAAAGCTCAGGTATGACATCAACTTATGCATGGGGAAGCTATTAGAAACCCCACTCTATCAATTCAATATTTTAAATCATGATGAGGATTTTTAGATTTTATTTTGTTAATGAGTTCAAATGTAGAAAATAGTGTATAATGGCAACAAAACAACTTGAAATGTAGATGTTACATATAGCAATATGATATTAATGGCAATCAGCTTTGGGTGCTCATATCATCACACCACTAGGTGGTTGGATAGGGGAAGGAGAGATATATCAACATGGTTATTAGGCCTAAACTACCTGGGTTGAATGTCATGAGAGGTAGGAATGAATCTTTTCTTTCTATTTCCTCATTGTCAAGATTACTTGAAATGATTGAGAATTTGTATCCACGGTTGATGATTCACCTTGACACAGTTTCTTGGAGACAGATGAAGAGTGCACCTTTTTGTGTAAGACTTAATATTACATAAGTACATATGTGTTCTTTTGATTTTCTTTATCTTCAGTTTATGTACAAAAAACTAGGGCATCACCAAGACATAAGATGCCAATGATTAAGGAGGGATTCTGTGAAAAAAGTTGTTGTGTGTGTGAAAGTTAGTAATCCGATGTAAGCATTCTATCTATTTCTAGTCACACCTTTATGACTCTCTAATTTAGTGTTGATCTAGTTCAATATATAAATGGTGTATGGATTTCTAATATCTAATATGATATGTTAATTGTATAAAAAGTTTCATGTGAGGAGATTCTAAAGAAGTAGACATCACCATCTTATCACTTGGGCCTCAATGTTCAAACCATGTATGTTATGTGGTAGAGATCACTGATTCATGCTTGCACTGTCTTTTTCTCTTTCAGTTGAATTCTTTCCAGTTTGTGCAAGCATAATGACACTATCTGGTCAGATCATGTTAGTATCATATATTATATGAAAAAAAACCTTGGGATTGTTATACTAGATCATCTATATTTCCTATTGAAATCCTTATTCATTAGACGAAAATACATTCTTACACATCTGAATTCCTTCCCTATAACCATTTTTTCGTTAGGCACTTGTAACTATAATGGTTTTATAATTCTTCTTACTTGAATTACTCTTGAAATCCCCATAGCCTTATATATACTTCTTTCCTAAAGAAGCTATAAACTTAAAAGCACATTCCAAAATCAAAGGTTATCCTTGAGTGAGAATCATGAAGTACTGAGTGCAAATTTGATTATTATTCTTCTCATATCTAGTGGAATGAGAACCTCATTTCAATGCCTCCTTTTCTCATATTTGTGTCATTCATCCTGGTGTGGAGGGTCCTTCAGGGACTAGATTACTAAAATCAAAATGTCCCATGAATGACATTGTTCATATATGTTGGAAGTACATAATAAATTGCTTTTCGGCTCTCATTGTCACTATAGGGGATTCATCAGGCATAATATTTTTTCTAATTTGCCTCTCCAACTCTGTAGAAATTACTCATTGCTTTTTAACTTGTCCTTTTCTCAACAAATTTAGATTCATTTTTCTTCCGTCTTGCATTGATGACAATTATAACGATGTTGTTTCCTAAACTATATATATGCTATTTAACTTTGGCATCAACTCAACAATAAATCAGATTTGACTGATTGTTGTTGTCTGAACGATTTGGTGTGAACAAGTAATTATTTTTATAAAAGTTGATAAGCAATATCAGCTATACTTGTGATTAAACCAACTTTCTCATCTTAAATACTTTCTATTTTCAGGTGATGCTTCTTGTACACACAAAGACAAGACTAAATGCCATTCAAGGGTCATTTTCCTTTGGAAGGACATGTGGGTCCACCGCCACCAAAGGAGTTGTATCCTTTGAATATCTTCTCGAGGCCTCGGACCACGAGGTCTAAGGCGTAAGGCTTCTTGTTGTTTAGACGATTCTATAGTATTGGTGTTGTTTCGGATGAACTTTTACTTATTTTAGATTTATCTTCTTTGTATCGAGGAGGTCTAAGACGCAAGGCTTTTCGTTGTTTAGACGGTTCTAGACCAGTACAGATGTTTTTTTTCTAATGATACTTTTACTTATATTTATATCTACCTTTTTAGTAGTAGGCTACCTTAATGGGTTCCCACCCCTTCCTTACGAACTTTTGAGCCAACTCCATATTTTCTGTAAGGTATGAAGGCAGTTCTTATACCTAAAAACATCCACTTACCATTACTCTTTCCCGTTTTTGTGATAATTATTAATGATTCCAGTTCAATGCAATGAAGGCATTATCTAAAATAAACTAATTGCCCACGCACGAGGACAATTCCTTTGCAAAAAATAATAATTAAATCACATATATAGTTTGTTTTCGAAGTGTGTTTTTGCTTTGTTAGACGGAAAATTTATACTATACTAGAAATTGTAGATTGTAAAGGTTTCTTAAGTATTTTTTTCCTTATGTTTTCTTGAATTATAAAGTAGTCTTTGTATTTTATCTATAATATAAGAAAGCGTATGAGATGTAATATACGAAAAATAAAACATTTCTTAATTGTAGATTAGTAGTTTTTCCTAATAAGGTAACCACTCAAGAGCGTTGAAGGGTTCGAATATAATGCTTTCTTCAAATTTAAAAAATTACAAATTGGTTTCTTTGTACTCTAATAAGACGATACAAACAATGTATGAGGGGTCATATGCAATTTTTGTTTTACTTTTTTTAATTACAGATTAACTATTATATTATTATGTATAAAAGGTCATGGGAGGCGTTGCACACAAATTTTACCTATATTTTTTTAATTATTACGGGCCTTGTGTATTTTGATCAAATGTATGTCTCATCCTAGTAGGCGGTGACTTCTACTAGTCCTCAGAGCTCACGCTATCTTGTCACCATTTGTGGGAGTGTGTCACAATTAAGGTTTGAGAAAGTAAATGACTTGGTCATGGTGAAGATGAAACCAAAGAGGTCCACATGGTGACATTGATGACGCTAAGAAGTACTCATCATTACTTTTTCATTATTTTTCTTTTTAGTGTTATTTTTCTTCCTTAATACTATGTCTGGTACGAAACTAATCGAAATAGTTTTTAACAAGTATATTTTCATTCCAACCTACCTTACTCGCAACATAGTTACTATTAATTATAATATCATCTCCTTTTCTATCTTTAGTTAGATAAATATTTTGACATTGTATTCATGGCATCAAAATAATCTAATATTCTCAAACATATACATTGAACTGCATATATTCAATTTAGTTGAAAAGATGATGCACGTCTGATATCATTTTTCCAAGCCCATCTGAAGCATTTTGAGCTTGACATGTTATGGTACGTGTCATGACCAACTGCTTTCGACAAGGCAATAAAGAAAAATTTGCCAAATGAAATGACCACGTCCACCTGGACTAGTCAGACCGTACAATTCATGAGACAGACTTGCTAAATTTTACTTAGCTGGTGTTTTACATAATTAAACTATTTCAGTTTAAAAGCTTCTACCTAAAACGTCACTAGGAAAGATGTGATCATAGCAGTCCATCTCCATGATCCCATTCTCATCGATTTTTCCTCTGCTAGTGGGGAGTTTAGATTTGTTACTTCCGTATCAATATGGGTAAATATTATATTTTGTTTTGTTTATCCTTTGATATGTGTACAACACAATTATAAATGTTAGTTCAGATAAAATTGAGGTGACACGTGGTTGGGGTAAAGACTGTTCATGTTCACAAGAGATTAACAGATCCCAAGGCGCTAGTAGACAATTACACGAGTTGGCTGGCTGGGGCCATTGCCTCTAAATATAATTAAAAGTACTAATGTAGTCCTTTGGGTCACGATTTCCAAAAAAAAAAAAACAGAAGATCAACTATGTTTCCCAATAGGAGGTTTGGAGTCGTACTTTTGGTTGCATTGGTTGAGAAAATACAAGCTAAGAAAACTATGGCTGCCTCCTATTCTCGTAATCGATACCCACATCTTCTCCCATTACCCTGGACACATACCCTTTTTTAGGATCAAAGGAACGGTTGCAGAGACTTGGATGACGTTCCATATGGTAGGAAAGAGAAAAAGAAAATAAGGAGAAAAAAGACCGAAAAAGAGAAAAAGGAGGAGATAATTTTTTTTTCTCTTATAACTTTCAATACGATTTAATTTTTAACAAAATATACTTTGGAGAAAAAAATAATACAAAATCAGAAATGGGTATTGCATATTGGGGAAGGTACTCATTTTTTAAGTACACACTAACTCAACAATGAGCACTGCTTGTTGTTCTTTTTGTGTAATACTCATTTTCGAGGTCATTATATTATAAATAAGTATTAAAATAGTACTTTATTATACTTTTGAAGTTAATATTTATTTTTTGAGTAACATACTAAATAAAAAATTAGTACCGCATGTTGTTCTTGTGGGGATAGTACTCATTTTCTGAGTAAAAAAGAAAAATGAGTACTATATATACCAAAAGAACGACATGGGATACTTATTTTTAAATTATTGGGTTACTCAGAAAATGAGTACTATCACCAAAAATACAATACGATATAAATTTTAATACTTATTTAGAAATACATGACATTAAAAAGCAGTACTATACCAAAAGAATGACATTATATACTCATTGTGAGTTAGTGTATTACTAAAAAAATAGTATTATCATCATTACGCAATACTCATTTTTATATTTATTATTATGTAAAAAATATATCAATATTAGTCTTTAAAATAATATATTTTAAGGAATCCAAAGATTTATATTTTGTCAAAACAACATTACCGATTGAAAATTATAAGCAAAACCATTTACTTTCTATTTTTATGCTTGCTTCCTCTTTTTTCTCCCAATTTTCTATCTCATCTCACTTTCCGTGTCAACATAGATGCACCTTCCTCAATATAGGGGTGTTAATCCATGGATGAATGGGGTTGTGCCTATAATTTCCTTTTTATATACCTACACAGTTCCTTCATCGTTTTTAGCCGAGCAGGACCTCGCTACTGCCCGCACACCTTCTCTAGATGCAAATGTTATCTTTTTTATTCTGGTATCCATTTCCATTCCACTTGTATCTCAAATACTATGTAGAATTCTTTATGAAAATTTCGTTGCACAGATACGATGATCGGCATACAATCACATAGTAAGTAATCAGAGAACATTTTTTTTTACAACACAATACATAGTTGTGAACATGTTAAGGCGTCAAAATGCACTAGAAGTGCCAATGTTACCATATGTTCATAAGTAATAAAGAGGAGAGGCACCCCTGACCGTGAATAGAGTTATTTCTGTTGTTGTTATTACAATATTTGTGGAAGAATTTTGTGTTTCCATCTATGTCTTTCATCAATTTGATTTTCAATATTTGTCTCCACATGATCACGTTTTGAAGTAAAATATGTTCTAAATCTACTTTAACTGCAAGGATATGTACCTAGTCTACAATGGGGTCACTATCGAGTTGAGAGAGAAATGATTCTTTGTCTTTGAGAACTTAGTGGATATTATCAAGAGTGGCAGACTTCCAATATTTGAAAGATTGTCTAATACATTTGACTTTTTTGTGATTATTCCAACTTGGTTTAGAAGGAGTTGGTAGTAAGGGCCAATATCGAAGGATCATCGTTTTGAAGTTAGGGTGTTTAAAGTACAAAAGTTCAAATTACAATTGATTTTCCCCAAGGCTTTTAAATGGTATCGAGGAAGATAGGGAAGCAGAGAGATATTGGTCTAGACGAGAATAAGCAAGTGGGTAGAAATCATCCCATAGCTAAGAACAAAGGAAGTAGTCTAGTTTGACCCATAGGTGTCCTCGGTTCCATGTAAAGTCTGAATTTGTGACAAAAAGATTAAGAAGGTGAAAATCAATCCAAGATGAAACGGTTTAAGAGAATATCAAACCTAGAGTGGTTTCTAGGTGTATTGATGTGCTTTGAGTTATATCTGGTGATATTATAATCTCCTTCAATTAACCAAGGTGTGGATGTCAAGGAGTTTACCAAGTCTTAAATTTAGTTAGTAAATATATGTTTTTCATTACTATGTTTTCCGTAGACTCCTATGAAAAACCAGGTGAATTTGTCACAATGGTTTTGGATAGCAACAATAATACTGTACTTTCTATCATACATCTGAATAATTTTAAATTCTATATTGTTTATGTGTATGGCAATTCCTCGTATTTGGATCCATTCTTTGATATGTTAGTCACCAATGGTATTTAGAAGGAATGAGGATAAGTGGGCTTTTGTTTCCTAAAAAGTGACAATATTATCTTTATTTGTACAAATGTATATTCTAATCTCTCTTATTCTATTGGCACCGAACACACCACAAACATTCCAAGAATCAATAATCATATTTGTATAATGGTTCTCTATGAAACATGTGTTCATCTTATAATTATTTCTACTAAATGTTTTGTGCATATATTAATGGGTCAGGTGTTGTTCCATCCATGAGTAGTTCAATCTCAGATAATACAAATTTCTCTTGCAACAAACTATTAAATTGTATGCCAAGTTTGGAATTAAAAGTAGTGAATGTATGAATAATAGGCCCAAGGGCGGAACCAAGGGGTGGCGGGCAGGGGCCATGGCCCCCCCAAAAAAAAATAAAAAAATAAACATACATATACATATATTTATAACTTATAATTATAATATATATCATGTATGACGCATAAAAGACATGAATGTGAAAGTATTGTATTAGTTTGCAGCTGCACTCATGTACCAAAGGTCATGAGTTCGATTCTTGGTGTGGGCATTATACGTTTTTTTGGCAATAAATGTAGAATACAATTACTATTAATACAATGTTTCATATATAAAGACTCAAAACTAAACATGGTGTAGCGGTTGATATGTTATTTGATGTACTAAAAGTCATGGGTTCAAACCTTACAATGAACATTTAATTTTTGGCCCCCCCAACCAATGAGTCCTGGTTCCGCCACTGAATAGGCCATGATCATAAATCTTCAATGTTATACATGCAATGTATAATATCATTCTCTGAGTGGAACCTTTTATTTGAGTTAAAGTTTTCCATTTCATGTAAAGATTATATGGGAATCGATAAATCAATACATGTGTCATCATTTGCAAAGTAATTTTTCTTAGTACATCCCTCTAGTGTTGTGATAAGGGAGTGGAATGATTCGACTGAGAATGGAGTTGGAGAGTTTCTTCAGTACATGTCTATGTGAGGATTTGAGCTCTAGTTTTATTTTTAGATGAATAATTTCTTTGTTCAAACAATATGATGAGTGTTCAATGGATTTAGTATGAAATGGGAATGGATTGTAAAATTTGGGATAAGTGGATTTATCATTGGAAGATGGTTGAAGAGGGTGTTCGAGAGATTTAGAATTATTTGGTATGGATGGTGAGTGGTTATTTGGTTGGTGATCTTTTCCTTCCCACACCCTTTTCCTATTTGTTTGTGTTTCTGGGATGATTATAGTGTTGTTTTTCTAAGTGTTGGTAAAGAAAAACATGATGGGGGTGGCAAGACAAGTCAGTGACGATGGTGGGTATGTTGGTGGGATTCTCAGTAACCAGTTTAATGGTGTACAGATTTTCTTCAGATCTAATTTTAAGAGTGTCTGGGAGTTCAATGACTTGTTTTGACAAAGAAGATGTAAATTTGTTTGATCCAGTTGGAAGGTTGAAGGGTTTGAGGGTTAACAAATTGGATCATGGCTTTGATGGCATGTACTATATATCAGAAGATTTCAATCTCCCAAAGGTGTGGTGATATACTGAATATTGGGTATCCACCCCGATCCTCCTATACCAACATGTGATTCACCTTTATCATCCATCCATTTGTAGAGAAAATCTTAGAGAAAATTATCACCATCGGGAATGGTCATGATCTGTCCAATGTTATGGTCAACTTAGGTACCTTCTCAGACTGAATAGATGAGTTGGGAGGGTGAACGAATCTTGGTTTTGGGAATAGTGTGTCCTGAAAGAACATGCAAAATAGCAAGGTGACACACAAGATGTTAATGTTGTGGTTGTCCATATTGTATTGGATAGAAACAAGGACATTGCAACTTGTGAAGACTTTCAACATCCACATGGAATTGGCAAGAAGATCACTAGGGAGCTTGGACCCTAAGTTAACAATAGGGATATTCATATTGATGTTGGAGCTCGTCACATAGATGTGGAGGGATCAATGGGGGATGAAATATGTGTCTTGGTAGAGTATGAGGGGGTTAATAAGGTTGTATAGTGGGTATGGTGGAGGTTGAAGTGATCGATCATTGTTTTGGAATGATGGGTGTATTTGGTGCGACTAGGGATTGGAAGGTATAAGCAGTATGTCAAGATCTCATCCAGTTGGTGGAGTGCATGAAAATATTTAAGGTTATATGGATAGATGTAGCATTACCAGATGGGAGGGAGGTGTGAGAATTCATAATACATTTGGAAAGGGAGTGATTCAAGAATTCTTGGAAGCATGTGTTTTTCTTGGGACCCCATGAAATGTGCATGGAGATGTGTGGTTTGTGAGAATCAAGTATACAGATAGGTTTGGGGCATGTGAAGGTGTAGTTAGTGAATCCTTTACATGCAAAGTAGAGGGAAGTTAAAGTGCAATTATGTTTGAAATTTTCCAAAACAAATGCATCAGGAGCATCTATATGTCTTGCTAGAAGGTGTGTGAGGAGGCTTGTGTCTACAGGTGACTAAAGTCCATGTAGAGGAAGTTGTAGATGGGGAGATGAATCGACCCAAAATCTAAATGGAGTTTTGGGGTGTAGATGGTGCACTCATATAGTAAGGTGGATGAGTAAAACTCATCAGATGGAAGGATATTATCGTAAGAGTGGTGTGATACATAGTTTATAATCCACAGTTTGACTGATGTAGATAGATTTTGGTTCTTCTTTTGGAAAGGTATATCAAATATATTGGGAAGATGCAGATGTCTAAGAGTATGATTGTCCATATAAGAGTTCATACTAACATTCTTTAAGGGTGGATTCTATTTCTCTCCATTGTTTTTAGATGGGTGGTGATGACATTGTGATGTAGCAGAATCTTACATAGATGATTCTAAGTATTAAGTTATGGATGAATCAACCTATAATGGGTTGACCTATGTACACAAGGGAGTTGAGTAGATATCTCTCATGAACACTTGATTGTTTGATGAGCCTGTGACTAGGATATTAGGATCACTCGACTCATGGTAGTTGAAAGATCTATAGGTGGGATGAATAGAGCTTTTGATATTTTTAAAATTAATTCAAAACTTAAATTGCAAGAGAGAGATGGACACAAGGAGGAGACTCACAATTTAAAGTGCTTCCACCCTTCCAATGGAAGGATGTTATTCCACTGCCCAATGTTCTCCAATTGGAATTTGCAAGTGATCAATTTTATTATCTCTCAAGGAATTACAATAACACCTACACCTCTTCTTTAGCACGACGGTGAAGAAAACCCAAGGAAAGGATGATGATCCACCTCCACCACCTTGACGCAACCTTCACCTCCTTGAAGTTGTATCAATCACCTTAAAGCAGCCTTCACACCTTGAAGTAGCTCCGAGCTAGCTCCCTCAGACAGCCTCCCCCACTTGGAGTAGTCAAGGATTACAATTATATAAACTTTGAGAAGTAGATTGGAAGAAGGAAGGTACACCAATATAGTACAACTATTTGATCCTTTATCAAGCATTTAGACCTCCTAACCACTTGGGATGGACGTTTCTAGGTGGTGGATAGGAGCTTGTAGCTATGGGACACAAACTTAGAGCTTAAGGAAGAAGATGGAAAGTAAAATTTAGTTGTTTTGCTCTCTAGAAGGCTTGATCAAGTGTAGCTTGTGTGTTTTTGGTGTCCTAAGGTCACTTCTATTTATAGGACTGGATAGGAAGTGGCAATGGTAGCTTATGAAAGTGTCTAGAGGGTTCGTGGTTGAGAAATAGCCACTATAGTTGAGTTAAATTAGGTGCAACAACTAATTTAGTCGTTTCTAGAAAATCACTCAAGAATTCAGTTCGGTCAAGAATATTTTTGACTGAACATGTCTCAATCAAGGACTTGTTCGACCGAGTGTGGTGAATGCACAACTTTGTTTCTAAAATCTAGTCACCATTTTGAACTTCTTGGTCAAATGAGTTAATGGCCAATGACTAGTCCATTAATTTTTCAACCGAAAGTGTTGCGTTCGATAGTATTTTTGACCAAACTTCACCTAGAACAAATGTATATAAAGGTATCTTATGGTGCTCTGAATCCTCAACCAAGGTCATTCTTGGTAAACAATGTCTTCTGTCAAGAGTGTCTCGGCTGACTAGTTTCTGGACCGAATGACTTACTATAAATAGGTGTGCAAAGTTTTGGAAATCTTAACAAATGATTTTTCTAATAAAAGATAATGAATCTGGACCCTAGGGGGATCCTAACTATGGTATCTGGGTGGATAGAAAAAGTTTAACGCTTAATTTTATATGGTTTCTTGGTATTTGTAAATTATACACTTGTATAATTCATTACACGTTGTACGACATGAAAATACATGAATACGAACATTTTAACTTCATCCATCCATTTGAATGTGATATGCTTCAACCCTAAAATACCTAATTTACAAGTTAGATGCTCAAGAATGAAATGTTTGCCATCATTAAAATTGAGGATAAGCTAATGTCCAATTTGAACAACAATCTTCCCCTTTTGATGATGATAAATATTTCTAAAATATAAGTAAAATACTGTAAAAATCAGTTTCATACCTGAGAAGATCAAACACTTGAGTGTCATAAAAAATGTGTGCAAATATGATTAGAGAGATATGGAACATGATATCCACCTCTTACAATAATTTATCATAAAGTTTATATCAAACCAAGAGAATATGAAACTTAAGGAATGAAAATGTTTTGCTTTAATTTTATTTCTTCCCCTTTGTCATCTCAAGAAGATAGTCATATATGTTAGTCAAGATGACTCCCCCTAAATGGGATACTACCCCTTAGTAGAATTCTCATGTTTTAAGATATAGATATCAAAGCAAGTACAAAGTATGAAAAGTCAATATCTAATGAAAGCCACAATTTTGAGGTGCAAGTTAGAAATCAAGGGCAATGATAATACAAATAGTATAACTAGGAATCTTGAGTAAATATACCAAAGTAAACATTTTCTAGTATAGTAATGAATAACTTCCTTCAAATATATTGGAATTGATCCAAAGGAAGCAGTTTGGTAAAGATATCAGCCAATTGTTCCTTTTTATAAACGTGATGAAGAGAGATATTATTCTTGGAAATATGATCTTTCATAAAGTGATGTCTAATCTCTATGTGCTTGGCACGACTTTGTAGAATGGGATTATGAACCAAGTTTATTGCATTAGTATTTCACATAAAATTAGAGTAGAAGAAAATACAAAAATATAATCATTTAAGACTTGTTGCATATAAAGCACTTGAGCATAACATGATCCTACAGTCATATATTAAGATTTAGTGATAGATAAACCAACCATATTTTGTTTCTAACTAAACTAAGAAACCAAGAATCTTCCTAGTAAGAAACAATCACGACTTGTTCTCTTTCAATCAAGATGACAACCAGCATAGTCGACATTTGTATAAGCTTTCCATTGATACCGTAACCCAAAATTTATAGTTCTAGCAAGATATCTCAAAATTCTTTTGATGGCTTGAAAATAAGAATACATAAGGTTCGATTGAAATCTAGCATAAAATCCAACGTCAAAAATAATTTCTGGTCTAGATGCAGTCAAGTATAGCAAGCTACCAATCATGGCTCTATATAAGGAACCATCAATGGGTTCACCATCTTCATCTTTGTCAATTTTAGTGAAAGTATACTTAGAAGTGGTCGCATGGTTGCAATTTTTCATCTTAAATCATTTTAAAAGTTCCTTAGTTCTCTTGACTTATAAATATTCCAGCATGTGTTTATTTTATTCAAAAACCAAGGAAAAATGTCAATTTACCCATAAGACTCATTTCAAATTCCTTTTGCATGATAACACTGAATTGAGTACACAAAGAATAATTTGAAGCACCAAAGATAATTTCATCAACATATATTTGAACAACTAAAAAATCCAATTCATATGATTTGAAAAATAGTGTGGAATACGAATTTTTGATAGAGAAACCATTATCAAAGAGATATTTATTAAGTCTTTCATACCAATTTTGGGGTTCTTGTTTCAAATCATAAAGTGCATTATTAAGTTTATAGACATGATAAAGCTTGTTTGGAGTTTTAAAACTAGGTGGTTGGGAAACATAGACTTCTTCTATGAATCCATTTAAGAAAGCACTTTTTACATCCATTTGGAAAAGGTTGATATCTTTATGGGCAACAAGAGATAATAACATATGAATGGTGTCAAGTCTAGCTACGGGTGCATAAGTCTCATCAAAGTGTATCCATTCTTATTGATTGTACTCTTGATCACCAATCCTAGCTTTGTTTTTAACCACTTCTGCAATTTCATAAAGTTTATTTCGAAAAACCCATTTTGTTCCAATAATGGTTTTGCCTTGAGGTCTCGAAAATAAATCCCATACATTATTCTTAATGAATTGATTCCGTTTTTCTTGCATAGAAATTATCCAATAATCATCCTTTATAGAAATTATCCAATAATCATCTTTTATAGCTTCATTTATCTTTTTAGGCTCAACAAAAGATATAAAGGCCATGTTTGCAATATCTGTAAATGATGATCTGGTTTTTACTCTATCAAAAGGATTTGCTATGATTACGTCTTGTGGATGATTTTTGATTATCCTAGGAATAGGCCGATGTGACTCATTTTTTAATCATTATCTTGTTCAATTTGAGAATTGTTATCATCTTTTGTTGATATGGTTAAGTCCTCAATTTTATGTGTAATATCATTCAAGTTTTCATTTTCAGCACTTTGTGTTGTAATTTCATGAGATGTTATATGAATTGATTCCTCGACTTTGTTAGAAATTGAGTTGCACATCCTAAATGCCTTGCTACATGTTGAATATCCCAAGAAAAATCATTTTTGAGACTTAGGGTCGAATTTGTCTCTATCATCCTTTGTGTTCAAGATATAGCAAGATGTACCAAAAGTATAAAAGTAGTCAACTCTAAGTTTCTTGTTAAAGATGATTTCATAAGGAATTTTCTTAAGATGAAAGTAAATTGAAACACAGTTTAAGACATAGCATGTTGTATTTATTGCTTTGGCCCAAAAGTTTTTATGTGTATTATGTTCACGTAGCATTGTTCTAGCCATTTCTTGTAAGGACCGGTTTTTCCTATCGATTATCTCATTTTGTGGTGGGGTGTGTGGAGCTGAAATTATGTGTATACCCTTTAGATGTACACAACTCTTCAAAGATATGATTTTCAAATTCTCCCCCATGATCACTCCTAATGGTGCATATTTTGTTTTGTAGTTGTTGTTCATCTTAGATCAAAATTGAATGAATATTCTAATAGTATCACATTTCGTTGAAAGAAAATGCACCCAAGTATATCTACTATAATCATCAACAATGACAAAACAATACTTTTACCACCAATAGACTGAGTCCACATGGGACCTAATAAATCCATGTGAATAATTTTTAATGGTCTAGTAATACTAAGCAAAGCTTTAGATATGAAATAAGTTTTAATTTGTTTGCCTAGTGTATATGGTTCATAATTTTTAGGTTTATAAAAAGAAATTTTAGGAAAACCAAGAACAAGATCATATTTATGCAACTTTCTAATGAATGTGAGCTTGCATGACCTAGCTATCTATGTCATAATTGTAAAGATTCATCATTGTAAGAAGGCATTTTCCAATTATAGCTTGCATAGAATTAAGTCTAGGTATGTAAATATTTCCAACTCTTTTTCCTTCACAAACAACATATGAGTATTTTATATGAGAAACTTACATCAAGTTTTATTAAAAAGAACATCATAGCCACTATCACACAATTAACTAACACTAATTAGTTTGTGATGAAATCCATCCACAAGTAGCACATTTTTTATTTGAAGATTTGTACCAACATTACCTATCCCAACTATTTTACCTTTGGCATTATCTCCAAATGTGATTTTTTCACTCTTCTTTTCTTCAAGTGTATGAAAAGCTTCCTTGTTTCTGGTCATACACTTGGAGCAACCACTATGAACCACCCAATCCTCATTTGAGTCTTCTTATTCATCTTCCTTATCCATGAGACATTCCACTTCTTCCTCTCCACTCTCACTGCCATTACTTGACTCATCGCAAGTCAATTTGTAGGATTTGTCTCCCTTGTCCTTCTTCTTGAAAGAAGATTTCTTACGCTTCTTGATTTTGGGATACTCATTCTTTGCATGTCCCTTCTTGTCATATTCAAATCCCCTAAGGTAAGAAGAGGAAGAAACACTAGAATTTTTGATAGATTTAAATCTTCTATATTTCTTACCATTTTCAATGAGTGCATCCACTTCATCATCTCCCTCATATGTCTCATAACTTTCTTGAGTGATGAATTTTGATTGAGCTTTAGTTGCAGCCTTTAATGTGATATCCTTCCTTCTCCCCTTTTGGAGTTCAGCCTCCATTCTTTCTCCTTCATCAAAAGTAACCTGTGTCTCAAGGCTGCCAATGAGCTGCTCCACCATCAATTTGATGTGTCCATTGGCTTCTTCAATGGATGTCACCTTGGTCTCGTACTTTGGAGGCAATGATCATAGTATCTTGGATACTTGATCCTATTCACTAATGTACTTGCCCAAAGCATTCATGTTGTTGATGATAGCAGAAAACCTAGCATAAATCTCACTTATAGATTAATTAGGCTTCATACAATATTTTTCAAACTTTTTCTTAACCATATTGATTTTAGTATTTTGAACTTGAGTAGTACATTCATGTGTAACTGAAAGTTTATGCCAAATTTCATAACTGGTTTCATAAGAAGATATGTGATTAAACTCACCAAGGGATATCAAACAATATAAAATGCTTATGGCATTGGTATTGAGTTGAATTCTTTTTACCGTCTTCAAATCCCATTTATCAAACTTTATAAGTTGGAAGGTCATAGGGATGAGTCACCATTATCCATAGCTCCAAGCTTATTCTTTAGAAGTAGAATTGTATTTTCCTTTTCCAATAAGTGTAGTTGGATCCATAAAATGGTTGTATACTACTCACCTACGTTCCTTCGAAGTTGAGGTTGCTAAGCAAGTTTTCTCCCATGCTTCATTACTCACGGGAGCTCCTTGAAGACCTACTCTGATACCAACTTGAAAGATCTAGAGGTAGTGAATAAATCTTTTGGTAATTTTAAAATTAATTTAAAACTTAAATTGCAAAAGGGATATGGACACAAGGAGGAGAATAAAAATTTAGAGTAGTTTCACCCTTCAAATCAAAGGATGTCAATCCACTACTAAATTGTCTCCAATTAATATTTGCATGTGATCAATTTTATTACCTCCAAGTAATTATAATAAATTACAATCACTTCACTTGTAGCCCTTCTTTACTAGGATGCGGAAGAGAACCCAAGGAGAGGATGATGATCCACCTCTACCACCTTGATGCAGCTTTCACCTCCTTTAAGTGGCGTTAATTACCTTAGAGCAACCTTTACACCTTGGAGTAGCTCCAAGCAAGCTCCTCAGATAGCCACCCACACTTACAGTTGTCAAGGAGCTCAATTACATCAACTTGAAGAAGTAGATTAGAAGAAGGAAGAGTACACCAAAGTAGTACAATGATTTGATTTTATATCAACTATTTATACCTCCTAACTACTTGGGATGGATGTTTCTAGGTGGTGGCTATGATCTTGTAGCTATGGGACACAAACTTAGAGCTCAAGGAAGAAGATGGCAAGTAAAATTTAGCTATTTTGCTCTCTAGGAGGATTGCTAAAGTGTATCTTGTTTGTTTTTAGTGCCCTAAGGTCACTTCTACTTATAGGAATGGATATAAAGTGTCTAGGGTACCTTAGGAAGTCTCTAAGGTTCATGTTCGATTGATAGCCATTATAGTTGAGTTAAGTTATGTGCAACAGGCTAATTTAGTCATTTCTAAACAATCATTCCAGCACCCAGTGCGGTCGAGAGTATTTTTGAACGACCATGTCTTGGTCGAGGATTAGTGTGGTGAATGCACAACTTAATTTCTAATATCTAGTCTCCATTTTGAAAATATTGGTCAAATGAGTTAACGGTCAATGATCGGTCCATCAATTTTTTGACCGCAAGGGTTTCGGTCGACAATATTTTTGACCATAGACTCGGAGCATAAGTATATAGAAAAATCTTTCGGTGCTCAGAATCCTCAACTGAGGTGGTTCTCAATCGATAACGTCTCAGTTGACTAGTTTCTCGACCGAATGACTTACTGTAAATTGGTGTACACAATTTTAGAAAACCGATCAAATGATTTTTTTAATAAAAGATAATGACTCAAGACCCTAGGTGGATCCTAACTAAGGGTCTGGGTGGATAGAAAAAATTTAACACTTGATTTTACATGGTTTCGTAGTACTTGTACATTATACACTTGTACAAGTCATTACTAGTTGTACGAACATGAAAATACAAGCATTTGAACATTTTAACTTCATCAATCCATTTGAGTGTAATCTCCTTGAACCTTGAAATTCTTAAGTGACAAGTTGGATCCACAAGAATGAAATGTTTGTCATCATCAAATTGAGGATAAGATAATGTTCAAATTAACCAACAGTAGTTTGGGGAAAGATGCATCAACATTTCTATGTGATAGTTTGGTTTCTATATCTTGATGGTGTTGTGATAAGTTGGTCATAAGTGGATGATCCATGTTTTGACCAATTTCATCTATGTTATTTTTGTGCACATGAGATGCACACACTTGGGATAACAAATTTATAACCCTAGCTGATGACACATTGCAAATACACTAAGACTTACTTGCAAGCACACATGTTCCTTTTGTAGTATAGGAAGGTGGCAATATATGGTTAAATCCTCAAGGAGAGAAGGGGCACTAGAGATATGTTAGTTTGTCTGGGTTCCTAATGTAGAGCCTAGGGTTAAATTGTTTAGATTTGATTTAGTTGATTATACTAATGGTGAACAAGAAATTAAATGAGCAAGAAGCGAAACTTAATTTCACGCTAGACAGTTTAAGTTTAATTAGCAAGAAAGGAGGATAAGAAAATAAAGGGGAAAATTACACTAAGGATAGAAACGATAGATCTAACACTACACCAAACTAGCATAATAGGCAAAAAGGCAATTAAGGATCTAAAATAGCTAGATACTATCAAGAACAAATCAATTAAATAAGAAGGAAATCAAAGAGACTAGCTAAGAAAGCATTAACCAGACATGAGAGAATAGGGTTTTAAGAATTTATGTGAAGTGTTGGCCATTTGGGGTAATGCAAACTAGAACCTAGGTTGGGGGTCATAATATGCAGAAAAGTTCATTCATTTAGATCACCTAACCAATGAGCAAGTTACATGCTAGAGAATTTCCCTAAACTACTAATTGGCCATGGATGGTATAGGGTGTGTATAGGAGAACTAATCCTAATCACCCCCTATCCATCTTTATGAGGCTCACTTGGATTAGGGTTTAAGTGGAATTCCAATAGTATATAATCAAGTCTACGTTTCTTGGATAGAAGATCTTAGGGAAATTGGCGGTTGAGGGTAGTAAAGGAGGGTGGAAATGAGGTTTAGCACCTCACATCAACTATCATCTAGCCTTTCCTAAGATCCAAACTAATTGTACTAAATCCTTTTAAATTAGGTACTTAGATATCTCACCTCGGTGTAGGAGAATGGATTAACATGTTGGAAGATGGGTAGCTATATAGTGATCAACTAATTAACCTAGGAACTTTTCCCCAAAATAGCCACATACAAGCCAATTCCCTACAATCTAGGCTATTTCAAGCATAAATCAACAAGAAATATATGTTAAATGTTATGAAAGTAGAAAATAACCATGATCAAATGAAAATACAAATTGTACATTTTACATTCCCCCAACATTGTATATATCAAAGTCATATTTTTGACCCCAAACAGCCCACCTAGTAGAGGATTGGAAAGCCATAGTAGCTCTGTGGAGACTCCTCTATCTCCACTTCTTAGCAGTTGAAGCTTGAGAACCTCCTTCCTCCCAGGTGGGATGACATGGAAATGGGATGGAAAATGGAAAAAATTATAAAATTAAAGGTGGTGGAATGAATGGATAAGGGTGGAAAGAGTAATTGAAAGGTATCAACATTCTACTCCAACCACCACACAATTATATGTAGGAGGTGGGGAAGCACTAGGTCATGTGGGGGTATAATGGGAAATGCAATGAAAAATTGTCCTAGGCTTTTTGGCCACCACAATCATTCTAGATATGATGTAGATTGATCATGTTGGTGTGGAAAGGGTGTGGTGTGAAGTGGGTGAAAATTTCAGGTTGCATAGTCTATTAAGGAATTTGGTGTCACAATTGTGGTTATCACCACAGACCTGGTGGGAAGGTAACAATGTGACAATGCAAGGCCACATAGCCCTTCTTGAGGAAAATTACTACATGTTCTTTGGAGAATGGGCATGTTGGGATCTCACCATCAAAACCTTGTTGCACCACACAGACCTAACGAGTACTTCTTGGCATGTTTGTGCAGTCACCATGGTCGTTCTACTGAGTCTTTCTTTAATGCTTGATTTTTACATGACTCTATGATTTTTCTATAAAATTGAATTGATAGCACGGTCGTTCATTGCCCAAGACCTTCCTTGGATTTCCATGGAATTGTTTTCTTCACTTGACTCTTGGACACTAGGGGTAGGTTGGTGGATCTCTTAGACCTTCCTTAGACTCCTAAAATGATGAAGGAACCCTAAGATCACCTTCCTTAAGTTCCATCCATCTAAGTGTGGTCCAAGTACCTAAAAAACATACAAATAACATCCATAAGTGCATTTGATAGTAATACACATATTAAGAGAAATGGCATACATTCGAACAAGTTTAGATGTGATTGAAGTGCAAAAAGACACAATATGAAGCCCTAAAAATGGGTCTGCATCACCATCCCAAACTTAAAAGGTACATGTCCTCAAGTATGCTCCAACTCAATCTCCCTTCAAATTTTCAACAAGTAAGAAATGAAAAGTGCATTGCAACATATGTTTATTGATTAGATGGGATCAATGCTGACTAAGTACATGCATTTCACCTCTTTCCTCTTAAATTTCAGAAACCAATTATGATTAAAGCATTGAGAATATAAACTTCAAATATAGGGTATACAATGCACTATAATCCATGTGTCTTTCATATAGCTTTGAGTAAACCTTTTTATGGTGGTGAAAATTCAAGCTGACTACATGTGTTGGTTTACCTTCATGCATTCAATCTCATATCTCAAACCATACTAAGTAAGCAATTTGGTTGTGAAAAAAAACAAAATCATCTAGGTTTGAGTTTTCCTAGCTCAACAGGCATGAAAATAGAAGAAGGGGGTTGTGGTAAGAGTTAGGAGTGCTATTACATAGGATCACTCTTATTTTATTTATTTAGATGTTATTATATAGGAGAATATTTTTAAAGCTTGGTGTGCACATGGGACACACACACTTGGGCTAAAAAATTTAAAACCCTAGTCAATGCCACAATGCAATTACTCAAAGACTCACCTGCAAGCACATGGGTTTGTCTTGTAGTATAGGACAATGGCATGATAGGGGTCAATGCTCATGGAGAGATGGGGAACTAGAGCTATGTTATTAAATCTAGGTTCCTAATGAGGAGTATAGGGTTAAAGGGTTTGTCGTTGATTTGGTTGATTACACTAATGGTGAATAATCAATTAAATGAGCAAAAAGAAAACCTAAGTTAACATGGATAGTTTATGTCTAATTAGAAAGAAAGGAAAATAAGAAAGTAAAGGAGGACATTACACTAAGGCAAGGAATTCAAGATCTAACACTACACTAAACTAGCAATTTAGCAAAAAGGAAAGTAATGACCTAAACAAAATAAAGACTAGAAAGAACAAATCAATTAACTAAGAAGGCAATTAAAGAGACTATCTAAGAAAGCATTAACTAAACATGAGAGAATTAGGGTTGTAAGAAATTATGGGAAGTGTGGGATGTTTGGAGTAATATGACTAGAACCTAGGTTGATGTTAATAACATGCAAGAAATGTTCATTCATTTATATCACCAAACCAAACAACAAATTAGATGCTAGAGAATTGTCCTACAATACTAATTGGTCATGGATGGGATAGGGTGTGTATAGAGGAACTAGTCCCTATCACCTCCTATCCACCCTTACAAGGATCACTTGGATTAGGGCTGAGGTAAAATTAAATAGGATCTAATAAAGTATAGGTTTCTAGGATAGACGTGCTTAAGGAAATTAAGGACCGAGGGTACTGAAGGAGGGTGAAAAATAGGGTTCACACATCACATACCATCTAGCCTTTAGGAGCCTCCAAATTAATTGCAATAAATTCTTATAAACTACATACTTAGGTCTTCCATATAAGTGTAGGAGAATGTATTAACATGAAGGAAGATGGGTATCTAGCTAGGGATCTACTAATTGGACCTAGGAGTTTTATTTTCCAAAATAACTACATACAAGTCAATCACCTAGAATCTAGGCAATTTCAAGGATAAATCAACAAGAAATCCATGGGAAATGAGATGAAAGTAGAATATAATCATTATCAAACAAAATAATTTTGTTTACATATTACATTCCCCCAACACGGTATCAAGTAACATTTTGACTCCAAACAACCCATCTAGGGATCCAACTACTCATAACAAAGGAAATAAAAAAATGGAGAAAGAAGGAGTAGAGGAGTGGAAAGCCATAGCATCTTATGGAGACTCCTCCTTCTCCACCTCCTAGAAGCAACATTTTGAGCACCACAATCCTCCAAGGTGGGTTGACATGGACATGTGATGGAAAAATGGAAAAACACTAAAAAGAAGGTTTTTGGGGTGGATAGTGATGGAATGGAAGTGGAACGAAGTAGTGGGTGGAATGAATTGATAAGGGAGTGCCAAGAGTTATAGAGAGGTAAATAACCTCATTCTCCAACCACCAATCAAGTTTATATAGGTTATGGCTAAACACTAGGTCAAGTGGGGATTCAATTTGAAATGTAGTGCAAAAACTATGCTAGGTTTTCTGGCCACCATGACTATTCTGGACACCACGATTGTTTTGGCTATTTTACATAATGGCTGTTTTAGTGTGGAAAGAGCATGGTGTGAAGTGGCTGGAATGTCAGGTTGCATTGTGTGTTGGGGAATTTTTTGACACAACTGTGTTGATCACCATGGCCATCGTGGGAAGGTAATGCCACAACCGTGCAAGGCCACACAATTGTTCTGGGGGGATAATGTACTTGATGTTCTTTGGAGCACGTCCTCATGATTTTATTAGGACATAGAACCATGCTAGGTACTTCTTAGCATGATTTTAGATTTACTCTATGATTTTCTGTGAAATAGACTTTGATATCAAGGTCGCTCTTTGGCACCAAAGCCTTGTTGGGGTCTTCCATGACACTTTACTTTTCATCTTTGGATTTCCTTGAACTTCTTTGCTAGACTTGATGGTTGGCCACTAGGGGTAGGTTGAGGGATCTCTTGGACCTTCCTTATATACCTCTATGATCATGGAACTGTAGGATCATCCTCCTTATCTCCCATCCATCCAAATGTGGTCCAAGTACCTAAAAAACATTCAAAGAATGTCTACAAATACATTTGATAGTAATACACACATTAAGGGAAATTACATGCATTATAGAAAGTTTAGATGTGATAGATATGTAAAGAGATGAAGATGAAGCCCTAAAATTGGGTTGCATCTATTATTATATACATACAACCAAAGATAGATATAAGTATGTTGTGCTCATCTTTGATGAACTACATATTCAAAGTTCTATATCCATCCATCATGATACTCATCCATGGATCCATATCAAAGTGAAGGTACCTTCAACCTCTTATAATCATGATGGTGTACATAGTGTTGTTATCTAGGGTTATTTCTAGATATCATGATGATGGAAACATCTTTGATGAAGTATAGGATGGCATTGAACTAGAATGAGTTCCTCCATTGTGAATGTGTGTGTATGCATCACTTTGATTTCTTTCCCTTTGTTATGATTCTGATAATGTTGGATGGTGTTAGGGTGGTAGGTAGATTTGGATAGGTAATGTGAGATGACCCCCCCCCCATACACATGTTGGCTTGAAGTATTGTGTTAGTCAGGAAATTTTTAGGTGCCAAAGTTCTACATAGTATATTATTGGATTAGTGTGGTGAAAAATAGTATCAAGGATTTGTTCTACAAATATCTATTGTTTATATAGAAGGAAAAAATTATATCTGGGGGAATGGATGTGTAGGAGTTTCCAGAAGAGATCATCTTGGTGTAGATATGTTCCCTAGTAAGGTATACTCTAGTGACCTTGGTGTGCCTTGAGGTCATAGGATGATGAGAGGATCAGATAGTTCAGTGTCATGAATTTTACTTACGATCTTGTCTTCTGGTATAGAAAGAAGTTGGAACTGTCTTTCTAAAGAGAAGTTGTGGCGGGTGTGTAAATACTATGTGCATATATCTGCAAATAATGTAGATGGTGTATGTCCGCAACTCTTATTATTTAGGTTCACTTGAAAGATTTTTGTACATGATTTTTAGAAAATGAGAACCACAATGTCTACTCTTACGAAATAGTTAAAATATTAGACAATTTCTTGAAAAGTCAATTGAAATGTTATCTTAATGGTATGACATCAACTTAAATAATCACACCTTAAATGTAAGACTTCACTTTCTAGAATTCCCGACCAGTTAGGCTTGGAAATAACGTGTTGTATATTTCTTAATTTGGTTCTATTGTTTTTTCCTTGTAAAAAAAGATACATTTTTCAATAATTAAAAGGGCCTTATGTGCTTGTATTGGGCATTTTCATGCAATATATATGCCAATAAATTTCATATAATACCAAAAATTAAATAGGATTATATTGTGCTTCTAGTCCCAATGGAGTATAAAATCATCAAGGAGATTATATTCCTATCAAAATTGGAGCCACCAAACTCAAGGAAGCATGGTGAAGGCATAAGACAAAAACATATGTTAGTGTTATTATTTGAAAGATAGTTATGATATGAATTCTTGTTTCTTATATGTTAGGGTTCAACCTAAGCTTAACCATAGAGTTCTATAGAACATATCAAGATAATTGATCAATTTAAAAAGATTATCAAACTAGGTTTTATCAAAATAAATAGAGTTTGTCAGAAACAACACATAAAAGTGCTAAAATCACTATATCAGTTATATGATAACAATACTCAATGTTAAAAGATCCACTTATAATACATCTCCATTTTTATAATTTATCATCATTGTTTAACAAAATAATATATATTATTATTCTATGCATTGATATACACACATTCAACCCAAATATATGGTTATGATGGTAGATCTTGATCTCAATTTTCATATATATATATATATATATATATATATATATATATATATATATATATATATATATATATATATATATATATATAGGTATATATATATGTATGTATATATATATATGTATATATATGTATATATATATATCAATAATTTATATATATATGTATGTATGTATGTATATATATATATTTCTTAACATTTTGGAAGTTTCTATGCTTTTTATAAGATAAAGAAAAATCTAAAATTATTTGGGTTACCACAATGCATTGTGGGTGAACTAATGGGCCTCTATGGGTGGTCTAGGTAAGATCACTATGTGCTAGAGGGTTTGACCATCAAATTTTAGTCACGACTAAGGAAGTACTAGGACTTCCTAGAACATGCGTAGTGATTAACTGTGAGCGAGGGGAACTAACTAGATGGAAACTATCATGAGGGTGGGGAACTAACTATATGGAAACTTTATCCCATCTCATCTTCTTCATGACTTAAAGGGGCACCATCACATAGTAAACTTCTAGCATGTACATTATAAGATCATGCCTTGATTTTATGCTATTATAGATCCATGATAACTAAAAGGATCACCACAACAATTCAAGACCCCATGGCTCCATGTTGAACATGTGATTGAGCTTCAAGGTAGATTTTAAGCTTTTCTCTAAGTCACATATCCCACTATATACCTTTGTAAAGTTATATTCAAAATCATCCAAGAAATTGGTTTACACTCCCATGAGAATGTGAGGAAGCTATAACGACCACTGATAAACTTCACCTCTTTCAACATAGAGGGGAGGTTTGTTTATCACTCAAAACCCACCATGGTGTCAACTGAAAGATGCTCGAGCTTCATTAGGCCATCTGTAGTGACTCCTTGTATCAATTTTCTTCTTTCCTCCCTTGTTTGATCGTGCAATGCTCTAGATATCTATACAAAAATGGACAGAGAGGCCATGATGGGAGGGATATTGATCACATTTTTTCATCCACATTATGCCCTAAGAGCGGGGTAAAATCCCTTGGAAACACATTAAATTCCCAAATAGTGCAACCAGTCCTTGCAAAAAAGTAGTGATTGCTTAACATCCTAGTTCCTAACAATGGTGTTACTATTCTTATTAACTTGTGGAGGTAGGAGATGATTGAAGACCGATGAGATATCCATCCTAAGGCCACAGCTTGGTGTTACACATTAACCAATCAATACCACAACTAAACTCCGATTCCATCTACTATTTCTACTTAATTGATTAATAAGTCAATCACAAAATAGTAGAATCATATAATTAATCTTAGTTTAAAAAATCAATAACTCCTAGTTTAGAGGTGAAGTGATATTTTGTGTAGCCTTCAATCACAAACTCATCCTCTTATGACAAAAAATGAGCCCTTACATAATCTTCTTGACCATCCCAAACACTTCTCAATCAATGCATACAATACACAATTATTATTGATCCTTAGGAAAACTCATAAAAAGATTTTTTCTATAGAAATCATAGTACTACTTTATATACTCCATTTCATTCTTTATTCTATGAAATTCTTGATTGGCCATAATATTACTAAAAACTTGCCAAATCATTAATAAAAGAGTAATTTACTCGTAATAAATATGTGTAACTTCATTTGTCTGAAACTAATTTACAAATATATTAAATGAAACCATCGCACATTAAGTTTCTAGTCATCTGCTAATAAGGATTTCAAAATATTTTTTTGAAACTTGTGTATATAAAATTGCATTACTTTCTAGATCATAGTTGTGAATGAAGATAACCCACAATATAAGACACTATTGACATAATCAAGTACATATCTTGAGAATATTTAAGTTTGTGTGAAATCAAAGATTATACATAACATGCCAAGATTTGAGGCCTTGGATCAAGTATCTTAAAAAATGAATTGACTACTCATATCACCAAAGTGAACCTTCTTTTTAGGTATCCAATCAATAGGTACTATGTATTTATCTTATTCCACCTAGAGAGTACTAAGATGCATGACTTATCCAGAATTCAAAATGGGATTATGAGTGAGTGAGGAAAAATTGCACAACCAAGGCTTGTAGTGATCGTTGGGGTCAATTATCATTCCTAAAACTCTATGATATCATTGGGAAGTGAGCTCAAGCAATAAAAATGGTGTCATAGTTGATTCCCCTCCAGTAGGTGAGGCCCACATAGACATATGGCACTATAGTCTTGTATAGTTTTGGCATGAGAAAAGGGATATCTATTGTGGCAAGATGGAACCACTAATGTGCTAGTAGCCATAAATGGGAGTTGGGTGTGCATGGATCATTATGGGTATGTAGTGAAATGGGAAAAGGCTTATGGGACATATAGTTGATCCTTTGAAAGAAAGCCAAGTGTTCAAGTGTGGATATTTTGACATTCCAATATTGGAAGAATCACATAAGATCATCTTGAAGGTGATGATTGGATTACCCATATCACCAAGGTACACCTCCTTTTCATGTATCCCATCAATATGTATGATGTAGTTACGAATTCTCAACCTATAGTAGTAGTACGATTAGTGACCTGTAAGGATATAAAACATGGGTTATCATGAGTGAGTTTAAAGCACATAATCAAGGCCATTGGCAGTACGTGAGGTGATCCATCATTCCAGTAGGTGGGGCTCACATGGACATGTGGCTCTACAATCTTGAGATGTGCAGTTCAGACATGAGGAAAGGGGTATTCCCGCTGAGGAAAGATATGTTGGTAGCCTTGAATAAGAGTTGGGTGTGCGTGGGCCATTCTGGGAAAATAATTATGATGACATATAGTTGAGCCTTAACAAGGATGTAAAGAATACAAGTGGGGAAGATTGTAACATCCAAGGATTGAATGCCTTAGATAAAATGATCTAGAAAGGAATTTTTGGATAATCAATATCATCACAATAAACCTACTTATTCGATATCTCATAAATAAGTAATCTATTATGAAACTTTCTTGGCCCAAAGTAGAACTAGGGTGAGTGACTTGTTAGGGATTTAAGCTCAAGTTGTGTGTAAGTGATGAAAAAGCCCACACCCAAGGCCATTGGTGGTTAGTGGGGACAATCATCATTCCTAAAAATCTACTAGAGCCTCAGGCAGTGAGCCCAATAGTAAAAATATGAAAATAACATATAGTTGTCATTTTTAGATTTTTCCAAACATAATGTATATTAAGGGGATACCCCAAAGTCATCGTTATAAGAAGTAGAAACATAAGGTTGTAGATGACTTTAGTTTTAGCCAAAGTTAAGGTTGAGATTATTAAAATCCAAAGAAATCAATATCAACACTAAGATCTACCAATACAAAGCTCTTAAGACCCCTGCTAAAAGCTTACCAAAGGTTTTTAAATATATTTGTAACACTTTAATGTTGATGATTATATAAAGATTAAATCTTTTATTGATATTTCTTGAACATTCTCTTACTCCTTGAATAAGAAATGTTGATCAATTATGGTTAATCACACTTAATTATGCTCTAATATATGATTTTTCCAAAGTTGTACTAATTCTCTAGAACAGACTGATGGATTCACTTCTTGTAAAAAAATTAACATAATATTGATCATTGTATGATGAATGAATCTATTATTAGAGTCTCGTGAAGGTGTTTTTAGGAGAAACTCATTCCTAAATTGTAAGGAGAAACCCACATCAACCTTGTAAGGGATATTCACTAAGTGGAAAAACAAAACCAGTGTATATTTGGAAAACCACGAGGAAAAAAGAGAATTATATAAGCTTTAAATATATATTGGTTCACCAGAAAAAATATTTGAATTGTGGATTGAAAATGTGAATATAAAATTTAAAGTCTATTATTTTCATAGAATAATATTATTTTCATACCTACTATATGTTACTTTTATGTGTGTTGTAATTATTGCTTCCACATACATAACATAAAAATATGTTGACAGTTGTTTGTCAGTGCTTTAGGTTAAACTATGAATCCATACTGAAGGAAAACTGACTTGATGAGAAGGATGAAACACTAGGAGGATTTAGATAGAATTTCAATTCTAGTTCCCATAGATCTAGGTTTTCTTTCCATGTTTTTAATTCCTAGTTATGTACCTCTCTTTGGGGATCAACTTTGTTAAACAGTGTATCTTATCATATATAATCTTGGATATATAAGTTAAGTAACCCTACCTATGTAGTACTCATTTATGAGGATTATGGGAGTGGGGGTCGCTACAATTTGCATCCGATCCAGACGTTCTTGACTACCTTTTAATAGTTAATGATTTTAAAACTCTATAGAACAATAAGGAAATTTGAAGAGTAATTTCTAAATGGTGATGGTGTCTACGATTGGGCTACAACTCGAGATTGACAAAATTTTGTTGTATACTAATGGTTGTAGTGTAAGGACATTTAGTCCATTTGAATCCTACCTAGACAAAGCCATAAGAAATTAATAAAACATTATACATTCTATGTCTTCTCATTTGTATTCATCTTTTCCCCAACCCCCTACCATCCTAAACCCTAAGGACCATGTATACACTTCTCTTCTAAATTAGGCTTCTATAATAAACAAGGGTTACAACATGCTTCTCCAAGTAAATCATGTAATATATAAAAATATGAATTGCATTTTATAGAAGGTATGTTCCTAGTACAAAAAACAATCTTTAGAAACTTTTTAAACCTAGGATTAAGCTGAGATAGCATAAGCAAACCATAAACAACATGATTTGGATAGAATAAAGAAAAATCTGATGAGAAGAAAGTTAGTCCCCAAACTTTAATAGAAAACCATGCTCTAAGGTAAACAACAATAATGTAGTAAAATGGGATTCAATATGTGAAACACATAGTACTAAGTGAAAATATAGGGAAAAAACCCAGTGATACAGAAGTTAAACCCTAGACCCTAAATAAAGATCACAATCTAATGTAAATATAAAGAATAGTGGAAGTGAAGTATATGTAATACTTAGCAGTGAGTAAGGATCATTGTGATGTTTATAAGTTCTCTATCTTGAATCTCAAGTAGGGACCCGTTACCCTTGAGGTTGCTTTTTCCTATATTGATACCTATACAAGATTAAATCCTATCCAAAAAAATACATTGATGATTCTTGACACACCTAAACAAAACAAAGTGATTTGTACCCTACCTACATGCTATAGGAAATCATTAAGATTTGATGAGATGATAATTATGTTGACAAATCCATCCTTCTAAACCCTACCCTAGGTGGATTCTAGGGCATAACCATGCACACATATATTCCCTAATAGCATGGGAAAAAAATGAGAGAGAGTTTGATGAATTTAACTACAAGGATAAATGCATGGAAGTCTAGGTATATAAGCACTGACTTTTGGAGAATTTCTTATACCTTAAAAGGAGAAAGTGTAATTGCATATACCATCTTCTAAGTGGCCCTTAATTGCTTGGTTCTAAGTAGTAGTTCATCTCACTTATGATGAGGATAATCACATGGCATTACAACAAGAACATACCTTACTAACACAAAAAGGAAACATGATGGGTTGCGTAAGGCTTGTGGAGGGCTCGGTAAGGAAGGAGATGTCCAAATAGTCTTACAATATTGATGTCCAAGGGTAAGGTGATTCTAATGACAATATAAGGATAAAGGGAAGGTTTGAAAATACTACAATTCTAGGACTATAGATGCCACCAACAAAAGCATGATTATATGACAAACTAGTGTCTATGAATTCTAGAAGGAGATTTTTTTTTTTGGAAACTATCCTAATATTTCAAAAGGACCTTAAGTGAATTTACTTAGTCTAAAATTCTCTTTGAATTGGAGTACTACCTAGTAGGGTATAAGTATGGAAGTTTTTGGAATGACATTGTGATATTTGATAGTAGTAGAATAATTTTTGGTTATATAGATATGTAAGTATATAGATTCCAAGAGCCTAATAAATTTTATTACAATTAGAAAAACTGGCAGAACTTAGCTTATTCATAATATAAGTGTGCCTTCAACATTCTAAGTCCAGACAAATGAATCAAACACGGCATATGGTGATTCTATTTGATAACTAGATCATGTGAAACATTCAAGGAGTAATATAAGGAGGAGATCCACTCCTTACTCCATTGAATGAAAGGAATAATTCCAACACAAAATGGAAATATAAAATTTTTGTAAGGGAATATGATGAAATGTATTCAATTTAATATGTTCATGACACAAAATACAAAAATAGAAAAAAATTGACTACATAATTGTATAACATTACTACATTAACACCCATAGGCTAAGTTACAAAAAGTATAAGAAAAATCACTAATCCTGGAGGCAAAAGTTTATTTAACCACTTCAATTCTATATCCCAAGGGACATTATCTAAACATGCACATGTCCTAGTCAACGCCATCATCCTTCCAATGTCCTCTTAACTTAAGAAGTTTGAATCGAACCTTTAAAAAGAAGAAATAATGTAAAATGTATTGCTAAAGTTGATATGTGCACAAAGTAGGGAACTGGGCAATAATAAGGCAAAGGACATCAAATAATACAACAAGTATCCCAATCAAAGAGAAATATGAAATCACTTAAATGATTTTCAAAATAAAATACTACAAGATACTAACTAATCAAAAGATGGGCCAGCACTATAAGTTCCTAATGAAACTTGCTAATTAAGTGCACATCAAACATAATAAAAGAATTTATGTTTCACATGAGATAATACAACAACAATATAGAAATTTTGGTAGGAAATAATAGATACTATAAATATGGTGTCAGTAGGAAACATACACATCTATTTATGATATGTGATAAGAAGTAAAAATACACATCCACCTATAATGCGGGGTGAGAAGGATAAGATAAACATCTTATGTAAGCAGGACAAGATACAAATCTTCTCTTCTCATGTTCACTTGTAGGAATAATTACATCTACACAATTATAGATTATGGGAATCTATCACATCCACACACAAGAAGAAATATTACATTATGATTGTAAGTCACTAGATGATGCATAATAAAAGGTCAATCAAGGTAAATTTCAAATATAAGGGGTGAAAATTGTTGACTTAAAAATTATACATTGTCCATATCTTGATGAGGACTTAACCATTCCATTCAAATGTATCTAATATTTCTATTTGAGATTGATTTTAGGTATTAGGTACATGAAAAGAATGAATTCAAGCAACCCCTAGCATTACCAAAAATAAGCCAAAATCAATGCAAGTGGGATTTTGTGGAAAAGGCCTGAAATCACTAAGGACAATTTTGTAATTCTCTTGTATTTATGCTATGATTTGTAACTAAGCTAAGAAAAATATATAATGCACTTAAATTGAATATATAAGTACTTTATAGCACTTACCTAAATTCATCATAGGTACCTTTATCAGCCGACTTTCCTTCTCATGAAACTTGACTCACAAATTGTGTGGGTCTTTATAACTTGTAGTGTAACATCCCTGACCTGGGTTATGTACTAACCCTAGGTGTTTTGATTAATTAAGTGATTAGATTCTTGTTTTATCCTTTGAAATGTAATTAAGGCTTTTGAGGAACCTATATTTCAATTTTAGTCCTTTTTGCATAATGTTGAAACATTGTTTTGTTAATAATCGATTAAAGTGCAAATTACCCAAGTAGAGGGGTTAATATGCAAATTGCACATGTTAAGATGTTCCTTTGATGTTGATACATCATAAGAATGAATATGATGTGGTGATATGGATTCCACAAGCTTGGGCACCAAGTTATAGCTTGTAGAGCAATCCTTGTGCTCTAAAACCTAGTTTTGGTGTAATGTGCTAATTACCCAAAACCTAGGGTCCAACATGTAAAATATACCCTCTAGAGTATCTCTCATGTTTCTTGGCAACAAGTGGAGAAAATAAAATGAGAAGGGAGCCTCTTTTGAATGATCATGGTAGGAGTGGAAAATTACTCACAGATAATAATATATTAAGCAATATCCAATTAAAGGATGGATATCAACACACAACTCTTAAGGTGTTTAGTTCTTTTTAAACCTTGGATAATAGAGGAGTTTTGCATAATAATTAAATATGCAAACGTGTCCATGGATGGAGGAAGCCTTGGTGGATATTTTTTGGAAATAAATGGAAATATCTATCTTTTTCCTCTTTGCTTTGGAAAGACCTATATATATATATATATATATATATATATATATATGTATATATATATATATATATGGTATCTTTTCTAATAACAAAGGATCATTTCCCTTAGTTCCTCTTCTCATCCCTTTGCTTTGGCCGACCAAGGGAGAGCTCTGGACCAGAGGAAGGAAGACCACTTTGACTTGGTAAGTTTAGGTCATCATCTACCTCGAATCCATGGTGGAAACTCTAAATCAATGGTTAGTAATTGGTTTTTTACACACGATTTTCCTTTCTAGCCATCTTCTCCATCCAAAACTTGAATAATGGACCTTGGAAAACTACTGGAGCTTCATCCACCATTAAATATACGAAGCTTGGAGCTCTGGATCAGTCCTAGAGGTGTGTTTTATAACTCTAACCCTTAAGCTTTGTTAATGCATCCTTCTTTCCTAAAATCATTGCTTATACTTCTTCTTTAGATACCTTTGGGTGTTCTTGCTATCTTTTCCGTGAAGAACATCCCCTGTTCTTGGTTGAATAGAGGTAGAAGAAGATGATGTTAATTCCTATGTTTATCGAAGAACTAACTTTAACAAACTGTCTCCCAACCTTTAGCAAACGGTTTACCAAAACGTTTGGAGAAAACAGTTTCAAACCATTTGAGTTCAAACGGTTTCACAAGAACGCATGGAAGCAAACGGTCCAAGACCATTTGGAGGTGTTGACCATTTGGAGGTCTAGGGTTGACCAATTGAGGGTCCAATGATATCAAGTTGATGAATAATTGATTGCTGATTTGGTGACCAAACCTAAGGTTCAAACCTTAATTGAATGACTTGGTTTTTGATGAAATAATGGGAAAACGGTCTCAAGATTGTTTGTAGGATATCCAAATGATCCCAGGACCGTTTGGGGGTCACCCAAGACCATTTGGAGGTCTAGGGTTGACTATGGTTAAGTGATTGAAGATCTAAAGGTAACAAGTTGAAGTGAAATTGATTGTTGACCTAGTGATCAATCCAATGAGCCAAACCTTAATTGGTTGAGTTAGTTTTTGATGTTGAATTGAGAAAACAGTCTCAAGACCATTTGAAGGTCATCCAAACGATCCCAAGACTGTTTGGGGTCAGGTCATGACCAAATTGATTGATGGTTCAACGATTTCAAATCAATTAGACTCACATTGAAGTATGTTGAAGGGTCAATGATTTCAAACCCTAATCCAATTGATCCAAGCCTAATTGATGATCAATTGAGGGTCAGTTGAGTGTCAAATCAGTTGAGATTTGACCTAATTGACTCAATTGATAAGTGGCTAACAAGTGCATGAATGATTGAAGGGTTCAACATTGGAAACCTTAACTCTTTTGAAGTGATTGAGACACTTTTTGGTCCTTGCGGTTTTGAGGTGTTTTGGTCCAAACGGTCTCAAGACCGTTTGGGAACAAACGGTCTCAACAACGTTTGGGACCAAACGATCCCAAACCGTTTAGTCTCATGCGGTTTTAAAGTCAAACTTGACCAAACGGTCTTCATGACCTAATGGTCTTCACTCCCATCTTGGGAAAACGGTCTTGAGTGTGCACTTTACCAAATGGTTTCAAAAGTCAACAAGACCAAACAGTCTTCAACACCAAACGGTTTCAAGGTCTGTCCAAGACCGTTTGGGGGTTTAGTGTGCAAGACCATTTGAGGTCTATGAAGGTCAATATTGTTTGATGTCTTAGTGGTCAAGATAGTTTAGTAGTTGATTAACCTAAACCTCAAAGATACCTAAAGTGATTAAGGGACTATGTAATTAGTTGATTAATGCATGTTATAATTAGTGGTGATCATTATAAAGGCACTCTTGATGGGATAGAGTGATTAGTACTCTTTGGATGAGTAAGACCTAATGATCACAATAGTAATGGCTTAAACCATGGTGTCAATGTTAAATTGACTTAGCCCAATCAAGAGTGATGCAAACATCGACTTATAGAAAGGGGAGAGACAAGATTTCTTATATGAATGATTAATCAAGTAATGAACCCCCAACATGATGATGGTATAATATTAATTCATTGTAATGTGAATAGTAAACCCTAATCTAGGGTAATGTAATGATATGAATAGTAAAACCTAATTATGAGTTATGCTTTTAAGCATGAAACTCTATGATGAATTATAAAATGATGAATCACTATGCCTATTTTAAGCTTAAGGGGTTGGATAACCCTAATTGAATTGAATAGGAAACCCTAACCCTAGAAACCAGCCGTTGTGATGTAAAACGGTCATGGTAATCTTCTGTAGCATGACCGTGCAAGGTAGCACAGTCATGGTGCACTAAGATTGACTTGGAATTGTTTTGCAAGTAAATCTTAACCCTGGTAAAAGCATAGTGGTACAACCCTTGAATAGTAAAGTTATATATGCTTTGCAATATGCTGATATAGAGATAATGTGACTGTTATCATTTGTATTAATCATGCAAGTTCTTATGAAATAGGGAACATAGCCAGGTAAGATCTATGATGTCATATTCATTGAAAGCACTTTATAAGATTTGAAATTAATGATATGCTATGTTGCCTAGTGAGAGGTAACATATGAGATTCATAGGTTGTATGAGCCATGAGAAATACCTACATTGCTACAATCATGTTCATACTGTTAAATGACTTTATGGCAATATGTTACTTGGTAACAAGTGTTATGATGATCTCAGGGTTTGAATACCCATATTCCTGATTCATAATAATGAGATGATTAGGGATTGATATCCCAATGTTAACTAGATGTGAAAAGAACTTGATACAGGTAGTACTCTTTCTTTATAGAAATTGTCTTATTGGTTTATGTTTGAAAACATGCATGATGCTAAAAGAATGCCATAATGTACTTAAATAATCAAGTATAATGATATTATGTAGAGCCATGACTATAGATCCATCATTGTCAGAAGTTAAATGATGGTGAAATAGGTTTTCCTAAGGGAACTCCTGGAGAGCATACTTTTGGAGTATGTGGGGGTTATGGACGCGAATATCCTTACGTCTTAATGAGGGAATTTATGTGAGATGTACATTTAATCTCTCAATCCTTCATTATATATTTATGCCAAGATGATGTATCACTAATCTCCCGAAGATGTTGTTAATGCCGCATCGATGTGAGATAAACAAGAAATCCCTCGACTGTGAAGAGAGTACAACATGCCACTATAACTCCAATAGCGAAGTTGCCAGAATACCCTGGAAAGCTATTATAGTAGAGACACAAGATGTCCTGCATGTTGTATCTCACACTAACTGAGGAAGATGAGGTCATAGGAATATGGCTCTTCTGATGACCTATGTATAGTACCGATTGCAATTTTGTAATGGTCGGTTGGAGTATGAGTGGTATATCTCATCTCCTCATGGCATAAGTATGTTTGTAAAATGTAATCAGTCGTGTAGCATAATTGCTTAGGTTGAACTACGAGAAACAATGATTGATGATGCATTGTTTAATTAGTCCTAATTGGACTAGTAATATACATGTTCTTCATATTCCTTACTGATTAAATGGCTTCTTATTCAGTCAAGTTATAATTGAAATGATTGCTTAGAGAATACTGCTCTACTTAGCTATTCAATGAATTTGGCTACTGTTGAATAATTATAATATTACTGCTCAGTGTTATTCCATTATTTGCAATAACAATGCTTCCAGCGGAGATTTATAACTCTCTTCGGGATAATTATTCAATTGTCTCACCCCCGTGGGACTCAACTTTTTAGGTAGACTCCGAGGACGAAGGAACCCTTCAATGGGTGAACAACAACAACAACAGCAACATTAGGGACAACACTGATCCTCAAGTGGAGACATTGTCTGCCTAGTCTTGCATATAGAAAGTCCTATGTGTCATCTCTGTACTCTCAGGTCCTAGGAGTTAGTAGATGGTTTAATATAGATCTGAGAATTTTGGCTTAACGTCTCGAGATTTTTGTATACCACTCATGTACAGCTTAACAGGATAGTCAATGTTATGACTCTCAAGATGTAATGATATAGAGATATACTGATGTATCATCTTGTAAACAACTTATTTCATTTCTTTATGCAAAACGTTTTACATTTGTGGTTCTCTTTACAAAAAGTTTTAAAATTTTGTGATTTTCAGTAATTCCGCAGCTAATTAATTGCTTCTGCATCGTTAATAAGGTTTTATCTGAGACGTGTCATCACACTTAGTGGTATTAGAGCTCTAGGTTCGCTGAGTCTACAGAGACATAGGACTAGGGTTGTAGAGTTTGTTCTAGTATCTTCCAGTATATCTGATAGTGTCTTCTGTCCATATAGGAGGACAAGAGAAAACTAAATATGTCTGGATCACACAAGGAACACGTTGCTGAGAGTAGTGTCGTTGTACTTAGAGAAGGTGCAAGAAACCAAGAAACGGAAGAACTTGTACCTGAACCACCCCAGTTCAACCCAGCTGAAATGGGGAATCCAGCTTTCCAAGCCATGTTTGGGCAGGTTATGACTGCCATGACACACATGACTGATAGGATGCCTATATCTGTACATAGGGCACCTACCCATCTAGAAGGATAAGGATTTGACATGATGTTTGAACGACTTCGCCGAGTTGGAGCCACAGAGTATGCTGGAACAGCTGGCCTAGCAGATGCTGACTTGTGGTTAACTGAATTAGAAAAGGCCTTTAGAATCCTGAACATTCCAGAAGATGAGAAGGTTAGACATGTTGTGTATCTTCTCAAGGGGAGTGCTGGTCATTGGTGGACCATCGAGGAAGGGAAAAGTCCAGGTGTAGAGATCGAATGGGAAGTTTTCCGATGGGAATTTATTAACAAATACTTCCCTAAGACATTTCTGGATGAGAAAATCTCTCAGTTTGAGAGGTTAAGACAAGGACTAATGAACATCAGTGAGTATGAGGCTAAGTTTATGGAACTATTGTGGTTCTGTCTGCACATGACATCAACAGATGAAGAAAGGATTAGGCATTTTGAGAAAGGGTTAAACGCTGAGTTGACCACCCTTGTGTCTGCTCTGGAGAACAGGGAAAGGATTGCTACCTTTGTGGAGTCTGTCAAAAGGGTAGAGAGGTTTGTGGCAGAGAAAAGACAGACCAAGAACAAGAATATGTATCCCGAGTTCCAAGGATCCTAATCTAAAGGTTTCAAGAAACCAAGGTTTTCTGTACCTACACCACCACCTAGATTCAGTACCCAGACATTGTGGATTGTCGAATAGGGGTAGAGGACGAAGCCTACCACTAGAAGGAGCTCACAGTTTAGCATCTATGTTGGTTACAGGACCACCCAGACCACAACAACTGAATAGAAGCTATTATATATGTGGAAAGATAGGACATCTGATGAAAGATTGCAGATCCAGAGAAGTGACTGTGACTCAACCTCAAAGGCAGAGTCAACAAGGATCTCAAATGTGACAGTTTCCAGGCAACGCTAGAGGATGTGGATAAGCATCCCAAGTTGGATCATCAACACCTAGTCATCGAGCACTGAATCAACCACAGGCAACGACAAGATTTTACGCGATGAATCCACTTGATGCAGTGATCAACCCTCAGGTTGTGGCATGTCAAATGGAGTTTTTTAATTCTGATATGTCTACATCTTGCGTTGTATCTGTTTTAATTGATTTAGGTGCTACGCACTTGTTTATCACTCGAAGAGTGATTCTTGACTGCAATCTGACTACAAGTCATAGAGAAGATAGTTTATTGCTAGAAACTCCTTTGATGGGATCTACTTTGCTATGGGAGGTATATTCTCCCTGCATTCTCTTCTTTTCTGAACACCGCATTCAAGTGGATCTTATACCACTTGAGATGCATGGATTCGATGTAATCCTGGGAATGGATACCTTAGAAAGGTATAAGGTTGTCTTGGATTGTGATTCCTAGCAGGCTGTATTCACTAATGAAAGTGACACATGGATCTTTCAAGGAGATAGAAAGATTCTACCGACCTATCTTGTGTCAGCTATGGTTGTTGAGAAGCTGATGAGGCAAGGATGTTATGCATTCTTGGCTCATGTGGTAGATACTACCATGGACAGTCTTAACCCTGTTGAAGTTTCGATAGTCAGGGAATTTGAAGATGTATTTCCTGAAGAACTTCTAGGTATACCACCGCCTCGAGATTTTGATTTTGAAATTAATCTAATTTCGAATACACAGCCAATAGCACAAACACCATATAGGATGGTGCCCGTTGAGATGGAAGAACTCAAGAAACAACTGCAAGAGTTGCTTGAGAAGGGCTTCATCTGACCGAGTACTTCACTTTGGGGTGCTCTGTTCCTCTTTATTAAAAAGAAAGATGGATCAATGCGGTTGTGCATTGGTTACAGATAGTTAAATAAAGTAACGATAAAGAATAAGTATCCTATACCGAGGATTGATGATCTCTTTGACCAGTTGCGTGGTACAACCATCTTTTCAAAGATAGATTCGAGGTCAGGATATCACCAACTGCGTATTAAGGATGGTGACATACCTAAGTCTGCCTTTAGGTCAAGGTATGGTCACTATGAGTTCACAGTTATGTCGTTTGGACTAACTAATTCACCAGCTGCATTTATGGAACTCATGAATAGAATCTTCTGACCTTTTCTCGATCAATGTGTTGTTGTCTTCATAGATGACATCCAGATCTATAGTAGAGATGCTCAGTAGCATGAGCAACATCTTCGTCAGACTCTAACTTTGCTAAGAGAACACAAGTTATATCTTAAGTTTAGCAAGTGTGAGTTCTGGTTACTAGAAGTTTCTTTTCTTGGACACGTAATATCTTCTTCAGGTATACGTGTTGACCCTAAAAAGGTAGAATCTTTCCTAGAATGGGAGCAGCCGAAAACACCGACAGAGATTCGAAGCTTCTTAGGATTGGTAGGCTATTACCGGAGGTTCATTAAAAACTTCAGTTCTATAGCTTTACCCTTGACTAAGTTGACCAGGAAGGATGTTCCTTTTACCTGGAGTGACAAGTGTCAGCAATCATTTCAGTTGTTGAAGGAAAGGGTGACAAGTGCACATGTGCTTGTGTTACCTGAGCAAGGGAAAGGATATATAGTTTTCTATGATGCCTCTAAGAATGGACTAGGATGTGTGTTGATGTAGGATAAACAAGTGATTTCTTTTACTTCTCGACAGCTTAAGAAACACGAGGAGAATTATCTGACACACAATTTAGAGCTAGCTGCTGTAGTTCATGCCTTGAAGATCTGGAGACATTATCTTTATGGAGAGACATTCCAGATTTTCACAGACCATAAGAACCTTAAGTATATCTTTTCTCAGCATGAGCTTAACATGAGGCAACACCGCTGGATGGAGTTAATCAAGGACTACGATTGTACAATCGATTACCATCCAGGGAAGGCCAATGTAGTCATTGATGCTTTGAGTAGGAAATCAACAACACCAGCCCTAGATAAAGAACAAGTGAATTCCTTAGTGTGCTCAAGGAGAGATATGCTTATCTCCTTAAGGCAAGACAATGTACAGTTTGAAGTATCATTGTTAGCTGGGTTGTTAGATGAGATGCATATAAAACCTACTCGGAGACAGCAGATTAAGGAGGCACAACAAGTTGATGTTGCAGTTCAACTGATTAGACCGGAGTATGGTAGTGAGAAATGAGATGGTTTCCATGACTCAGATGATCAAGTAGTCTTTTACCATAGTAGAATGATAGTGCCTGATGTGGATAACTTGAGGAAGTTAATCCTAGAAGAAGCTCATTCTTCGATGTATGCTATGCATCCAGGAAGTACCAAGATGTATCGAAACTTGAAAGATATGTATTGGTGGCCTGGAATGAAGAAGGACATTGTTGAGTTCATTATGCGGTGTCCTGTGTGTCAACAAGTTAAAGCTGAACACCAGAAGCCTACAGGAACAATGCAACCTTTACCCATACCTCAGTGGAAGTGGGATCATGTAACCATGGATTTTGTGGTTGGTTTACACAAAACAGCCAAAGGACATGATTCCATTTGGGTAATAGTTGATAGGTTGACAAAGACAACACATTTCTTACTTATCAAAACAATCTATTCTGCTGAGAAGTTGGCACAGTTGTATGTAGATGAGATAGTGCGGCTACATGGAGTTCCAGATACCATTGTCTCTGACAGAGGTCCCCAGTTTACGAGTCATTTTTGGCAGTGACTTTATAAAGCTTTAGGCACACAGTTAAGGTTTAGTACAACCTTTCATCCTCAAATAGATGGACAATCGGAAAGGACTATACAGACTTTGGAGGACCTTCTTAGAGCATGTGTTCTTCAGTTTATAGGGAGTTGGGATCTGCACCTAAGCTTGATAGAGTTTTCCTACAACAACAACTATCAACATAGCATTGACATGGAACCTTATGAAGCTTTATATGGTAGACATTGTAGATCTCCCCTATGTTGGTATGAAACTGGTGAATATCAACTTTTAGGTCCTGATCTTGTGCAGCAGACCACTGAGAAGATTAAAATAATACAACAACAGTTAAAGACTGCACGGGATAGGTAGAAATCATATGTTGATAAGCGTCATAGACCTTTAGAATTCCAGGTTGGGGACAGAGTGTATCTTAAGGTCTCACCATGGAAAGGAGTTCTTAGATTTGGAAGGAAAGTAAAGTTAGCTCCTAGGTTTATTGGGCCTTATCCAATCATTGAACAGATTGGAAAAGTAGCTTATAAGCTAGAGTTACCACCAGAGCTACAAGAGTTACACCCTATGTTCCACATTTCCATAATTAGGAAATGTCATCCTGATACAGAATCAGTTCTGCAACCTATGGAAGTAGAATTGAATGATGATGTATCTTATGTTGAAGGACCTGTGTCGATCCTTGACAGAAGAATTAAAAAGTTGAAAAAGAAAGACATAAGTCTTGCAAAGGTTCTTTGGAATCACCGTGGCATTGAAGAAGCTACGTGGGAACTAGAGGAATAGATGAGGAGGAAATACCCTGCTCTTTTCTCTTAATATGTTTTGAAGATGATTTCGACGACGAAATCCTTGTAAGGGGTGGATAATTTGTAACATCCCTGACCTAGGTTATGTACTAACCCTAGGTGTTTTGCTTAATTCACTGATTATATTCTTGTGTTTACCCTTTGAAATGTAATTAAGGATTTTGAGGAACCTATATTTCAATTTTAGTCCTTTTTGCATAATGTTGAAACATTATTTTGTTAATAATGGACTAAAGTGCAAATTACCCAAGTAGAGGGGTTAACTTGCAAATTGCACATGTTAAGATGTTCCTTTGATGTTGATACATCATAAGAATGAATATGATGTGGTGATATGGATTCCACTAGCTTGGGCACCAAGTTATAGCTTGTAGAGCAATCCTTGTGCTTTAAAACTTAGTTTTGGTGTAATGTGCAAATTACCGAAAACCTAGGGTACAACATGTAAAATATACCCTCTAGAGGATCTCTCATGTTTCTTGGCATCAAGTGGAGCAAAGAAAATGAGAAGTGTGCCTCTTTTGAATGATCATAGTAGGAGTGGAAAATTACTCACAGATAATAATATATTAAGCAATATCCAATTAAAGGGTGGATATTAACACACAACTCTTAAGGTGTTTAGTTCTTTTTAAACATTGGATAATAGAGGAGTTTTGGATAATATTAGAATATGGAAATGTGGCCAAGGATGGAGGAAGACTTGGTGGATATTTGTGGGAAATAAAAGGAAATATCTTTTTTTTTCCTTTTTGCTTTGAAAAGACCCATATATATAAGGTATCTTTTCTAATAACAATGGATTGTTTCCGTTAGTTCCTCTTCTCAACCCTTTGCTTTGGATGACCAAGGGAGAGCTCTGGACGAGAGGAAGGATGACCACTCTGACTTGGTAAGTTTGGGTCATCATCTACCTCGAATCCATGGTGGAAACTCTAAATCAATGGTTGGTAATTGGTTTTCTTCACACAATTTTCCTTTCTAGCCATCTTCTCCATCCAAAACATGAAGAACGGACCTTGGAGAACTACTAGAGCTTCATACACCATTAAAGCTACGAAGCTTGGAGCTCTGGATCAGTCCTAGAGGCGGGTTTTATAACTCTAACCCTTAAGCTTTGTTAATGCATCCTTCTTTCCTAAAATCGTTGCTTATACTTCTTCTTTAGATACCTTTATGTGTTCTTGCTATCTTTTCCATGAAGAACAACCCCTATTCTTGGTTGCACATAGGTAGAATAAGATGACGTTAATTCCTATGTTTATCCAAGAATTAACTTTAACAAACGATCTCCCAACCTTTAGCAAACGGTTTACCAAAACGTTTGGAGCAAACGGTTTCAAACCGTTTGAGTTCAAACGATTTCACAAGAACGCATGGAAGCAAACAGTCCAAGACCGTTTGGAGGCGTTGAGCAGGTGTTGACCGTTTGGAGGTCTAGGGTTAAGTAGGGTTGACCAATTGAGGGTCCAATGATATCAAGTTGATGAATAATTGATTGTTGATTTGGTGACCAAACCTAAGGTTCAAACCTTAATTGAATGACTTGGTTTTTGATGAAATAATGGGAAAATGGTCTCAAGATCGTTTGGAGGATATCCAAATGATCCCAAGACTGTTTGGAGGTCTAGGGTTGACTATGGTTAAGTGATTGAAGATCTAAAGGTAACAAGTTGAGGTGTAATTGATTGTTGACCTAGTGATCAATCCAATGAGCCAAACCTTAATTGGTTGAGTTAGTTTTTGATGTTGACTTGAGAAAACAGTCTCAAGACCATTTGGAGGTCATCCAAATGATCCGAAGACCGTTTGGGGTCAGGTCATGACCAAATTGATTGATGGTTCAATGATTTCAAATCTATTAGACTCACATTGAAGTATGTTGAAGGGTCAACGATTTCAAACCCTAATCCAATTGATCCAAGCCTAATTGATGATCAATTGAGGGTCAATTGAGTGTCAAAGTTGAGAGTTGACCTAATTGACTCAATTGATGAGTGGCTAACAAGTGCATGAATGATTGAAGGGTTCAACATTGGAAACCTTAACTCTTTTGAAGTGGTTGAGACACTTTTTGGTCCTTATGGTTTTGAGGTGGTTTGGACCAAATGCTCTCAAGACCGTTTTGGTCCAAACGGTCTCAAAACCGTTTGGGACCAAACAGTCTCAAGACCATTTGGGACCAAACGATCCCAAACTGTTTAGTCTCATGCGGTTTCAAGGTCGGTTATGTCCATGCGGTTTTAAAGTCAAACATGACCAAACGGTCTTCACTCCCATCTTGGGCAAACGGTCTTGAGTGTGAACTTTACCAAACGGTTTCAAAAGTCAACAAGACCAAATGGTCTTTAACACCAAACAGTTTCAAGATCTGTCCAAGACCATTTGGGGGTTTACTGTGCAAGACCGTTTGAGGTCTATGAAGGTCAAGATCGTTTTATGTCTTAGTGGTCAAGATAGTTTAGTAGTTGATTAACCTAAACCTCAAAGATACCTAAAGTGATTAAGGGACGAAGTAATTAGTTGATTAATGCATGTTATAATCAGTGGTGATCATTATAAAGGCACTCTTGATGGGATAGAGTGATTAGTACTCTTTGGATGAGTAAGACCTAATGATCACAATAGTAATGGCTCAAACCATGGTGTCAATGTTAAATTGACTTATCCCAATCAAGAGTGATGCAAACATTGACTTATAGAAAGGGGGAGAGAAGATTCTTATATGAATGATTAATCAAGTAATGAACCCCCAACATGATGATGGTATAATCTTAATTCATTGTAATGTGAATAGTAAACCCTAATCTAGGGTAATGTAATGATATGAATAGTAAACCTTAATTCTGAGTTATGCTTTTAAGCATGAAACTCTATGATGAATTATAAAATGAGGAATCACAATGCCTATTTTAAGCTTAAGGGGTTGGATAACCCTAATTGAATTGAATAGGAAACCCTAACCCTAGAAACCAACTGTGGTGATGTAAAACGGTTGTGGTAATCTTCTATAGCACGACCGTGCAAGGCAGCACGGTTGTGGTGCTCCAAGCTTGACTTGGAATTGTTTTGTAAGTAAATCTTAACCCTAGTAAAAGCATAGTGGTAAAACCCTTGAATAATAAAGTTATCTATGCTTTGCAATATGCTGATATAGAGATAATGTGTCTGTTATCATTTGTATCAATCATGTAGGTTCTTATGAAATAGGGAACATAGCCAGGTAAGAGCTATGATGTCATATTCATTGAAATCACTTTATAAGCTTTGAAAGTAATGATATGGTATGTTGCCTAGTGAGAGGCAACATATGAGATTGATAGGTTGTATGAGCCATGAGAAATACCTGCATTGCTACAATCATGTTCATACTGTTAAATGACTTGATGGCAATATGTTACTTGGCAACAAGTGTTCTGATGATCTAAGGGTTTGAATAACCATATTCCCAATTCATAATAATGAGATGATTAGGGATTGATATCCCAATGTTAACTAGATGTGAAATGAACTTGATACAGGTAGTACTCTTTCTTTATAGAAATTGTCTTATTGGTTTATGTTTGAAAACATGCCTGATGCTAAAAGAATGCCATAATGTACTTAAATAATCAAGTATAATGATATCATGTAGAGCCCTGACCATAGATCCATCATTGTCAGAAGTTAAATGATGGTGAAATAGGTTTTCCTAAGGGAACTCCTGGAGAGCATACTTTTGAGTATGTGGGGGTTATGGACGTGAATATCCTTACATCCTAATGGGGGAATTGATGTGAGATGTACATTTAATCTCTCAATCCTTCATTATTTGTTTGTGTTGGGATGATGTATCACTAATCTCCCGAAGATGTTGTTAATGCCGCATTGATGTGAGATAAATAAGAAATCCCTCGACTGCAAAGAGAGTACAACATACGACTATAACTCTAATAGTGAAGTTGCTAGAATACCCTAGAAAGCTATTATAGCAGAGACACAAGATGTCCTTCATGTTGTATCTCACACTGACTAAGGAAGATGAGGTCTTAGGAATCTGACTCTTTTGATGACCTATGTATGGTACCAATCGCGATGTCGTAATGGTCGGTTGGAGTATGAGTGGTATATCTCATCTCCTCAGGGCATAAGTATGTTTGTAAAATGTAATCAGTCGTGTAGCATAATTTCTTAGGTTGAACTACGAGAAATAATGATTGATGATGCATTGTTTAATTAGTCCTAATTGGATCAGTAATATACATGTTCTTCATATTCCTTACTGATTAAATGGCTTCTTATTCAGTCAAGTTATAATTGAAATGATTTCTTAGAGAATACTGCTCTACTTAGCTATTCAATGAATTTTCCTACTGTTGAATAATTATAATATTACTACTCAGTGTTATTCCATTATTTGCAATAACAATGCTTCTGGCGGAGAGTTATAACTCTCGCTGGGACAATTATTCAATTGTCTCACCTCCGTGGGATTCAACTTTTTAGGTAGAAGCCAAGGACGAAAGAACCCTTCAGTGGGTGAACAGCAGCAGCAGCAACAACATCAGGGACAACAGTGATCCTCAGGTGGAGACACTATCTGCCAAGTCTTGCATATAGAAAGTCCTACGTGTCGTCTCTGTACTCTCAGGTCCTAGGAGTTAGTAGATGGTTTAATATAGATCTGAGAATTTTGGCTTAACATCTCAAGATTTTTGTATACCGCTCATTTACAGCTTAATAGGATAGTCAATGTTATGACTCTCAAGATGTAATGATACAGAGATATATCGATGTATCAGCTTGTAAACAACTTATTTCATTTCTTTATGCAAAAAATTTTACAGTTGTGGTTCTCTTTACAAAAAGTTTTAAAATTTTGTGATTTTTAGTGATTTCGCTGCTAATTAATCATTTCCGCATCGTTAATAAGGTTTTATCTGAGACATGTCATCACATGTAGGGTCGGCTAAATTTGTCCTGATGACAACTTGACTAAAAACCTATAGAGGAAAAATAATTTTAAGCCATCGGTCTAGCTTCATCCAGGATAAACTCGACTGACAACTTGAAATTACTTTAGTGCATTGTGATATCGCTCGAGTTATATTTATGAAAACTTGATCAAGAACATTGTATGGAATGTGTAGAAAAAGTGTTTCTTACAATTAGAGTGTTGTAAAACTCAAAAATATATATGTTGCAACACCCCAAATGGTTAGAATTCAATTCTAAGTGCATCTACTGGCTAGTAGACATCCCCAACTATAAATAGGGTCCTTTGCACTTCACTCCATTTTTGCATTCTTATGTTGTGATCTATAGTTGAGTGGTTTTGTCTACTAAGAGTCCCTTTCTCTCTCAATCTTACTACTAGTTTGCATCAATCTGAGTGAGAGAATGTTGTGAGAGAGCTGCTTCATTGAAGACCTTGTGAAGCCCTTATCTTCCCTTTCCCAATCTCCTTTCTTAAAGCTAAGACGGTGATAGATTCTCCTTGGTGAAGGTGAAGTCGAAGGTTGAAGATCCAAGAGAAGAGTGAGTAACTTCTTCAAGGCCAAAGAATTTTTTCAGGAGTATATCTCCTTGGTGAATGCGGCTAGCTCGTTGGAAAATAGGGTAAGTCCTTGTAAAGGTAGAAAACTCTTGCTCATGGACGGGTAAGTCCTTGTAAGGTTATTGGCTTATTTGATCCTTAAAATGAAATCTAGGTACCCTTGACCTTGGAACAGGGTGGTCGTATTGTATCTCTTATAATGGAATATAAGAAGTGTGCAATGGTTGAAAGTCTTAGGTATTTACCCCTTCATGTAGTGGCTTGGAGTTTGGAATAGTAATACATAGCTTGTGTTCTTGTGGTTGTTCAATATATCTCATCCTTGCTATGTATGATTAGTTTCACTCAAATTCTATATATGCAACCTTATCTTGTGATAATTTTAAGGTCTAATGAATTTTATCTAAGTGGTTTAGCTCTAACACCCCCCCTCTTTCTAGAGACCAATGATCCAACAAGTGGTATCAGAGTAGGTCTTCTCCAACTAAGTTCTCCCACGAGATAAGAAGATGGTTGAGAATGTGTTAGGGTCCCTTAACATAGAAGGTGGATTTTATTGTCATCCTCTCATATTCTAAGACACAAACTTCCTCTATTAAACAAGAAGGATGCAATTCTACATTCAACGGATGAGCTATGAGATGTGAAGAGTGGTTTTCGGTCCATACAAAGAATCAGAGGGAGATATGGCTACTTGGAATGAATCTACCATGAAGATGGCTCAACTCAAGGCCAAGGCAATAAGCTGCATCTTCTCATCCCTCACTCCCAACCAATTCAACCAGATATTACTTGGGATACAACTCATGAGACATGAGATAATCTTTGAGTTAGCTATAAAGGCACCAAGAAATTCAAGGAGTCAAAGGCATACATGTTAAATGGATTGCTTGAGAACTTCAAGATGGGAAGGAAAGAAAGAATTTTTGAAATGTATGTTATGCTCAACACCAAAGTTAATGGGATTGCGGATTTAGGACAACCCATGGACCGAGGGAAGGTCAACTCAAAATGTTCTTGCATCTCTTCCCAAAATGTTGCAATTGAAGGTGACCCCCATTGACTAAACAAACAACCTTGGTGATATTCCTACCGAAGAACTCATTGGAAATATCCAAGCTTTTGAAGTGAGGCTTGACACTCAGAAGAGGAAGAAAAATTAGAAGCGAAGGAATCCAAGAAGATAAAGGATGCAACCTTCAAATCTCAAGTGTTGGCCACTGTTCTAAAACAACAACTTGTTTGTTGACCTACTCCTCCCTCTGGTGAAGATGAAGCCCGTAGTGATCTTGAAGCTCATTACTCCAAAGGAAACACTTCAAGGGAAGGCCCCTCTTCTCCTCTATTATTTTATGATATGAATGTGGAAAAAAGGGACATTACAAGAATGGTTTTCCCAAGGAAAAGAAGTCACACCACATGAGAAACTTTAAGAAGAAGGAGGACCACAACAAGGAGAGAATGTTCCAGAAGAGGGAGAAGAAGGTAAGAAGAGGCAAAGATGTTTCCCGTGTCTCCTAGGAGAAGTCTTCCTCAAGTGATTCCTTCTCAAATGAAGGAGAGTGTCATCTTGCACTCATGGACTCAACAAGTGAAGACATAGGTGAGGTAAGTGATTTAATTTTGAATGAACTATCTAAGGATGTTTTCATTAATATGATTCATGCTTCCAATTCTTCATACTCTAAATGAAAATCTAAAAAGAATAGATTAGGGAAAACCGTATATGATCTATATACTAGAATTGAAACCCTTTAAAAAAATGAAAAACTTCATGTTGATTGCATAGGTTCTTTGAAAGGAAAATTTCTTGATCTACAACTTCAATATAATGGAGTTGAAATTGAAAATGATGTTTCTATATAGATAATGAATGATCTCTAAGATGAAAATGAAGTCTATGTTGATGAGATTTTATGCTTAGAACTGAAAATGGTAGACTTCTTTCTAAAGTTAATCATCATGAATCTAGACCTATCTTGCCTAGTTATGAAGTAGCTAGTATAACTCTTGCAAAAGATTCTTATTTGATGAAATCCCTCTATTTGGAGGTCAGCCTTTTACATGATCAAGATGATCTAGTCTTTATTTTACAGGATATGAGGGAACCCCTAAGAATAAGGGAAAAATTAAGAAAAAGAGCAAGGGGCCTATAATATACCATTGAGAGATTTTCGGCTCTAAGACATCTATGGTTTTTACTCATTGTAAGTGTGATGATCATTACTCTAATTTTTGTCCTTACAACAAGAAGGGGACCAACCCAAACATGATATGGGTCCCAAACTAAATTCAGATATCAAAGTTTGAATTGGGCACAAGCCTCTCCTTTCTATGTTGGAAAAAGGAAAATGGATTGTTGATAGTGGATGTTCAAAACACATGACAGGTGATAGAGACCACTTTGACACTCTTACTAATAAGAAATGAGGTTCAGTGCCCTTTGGGGTCAATAAAAAAAGTTAAGTAATTGGGGAGGGTGATGTAGGTGATTCACTATGCATAAAGAATGTTATTCTTTTATATGGCCTACATCACAATTTAATTAGTGCTAGCCAACTTTTTGATAATGAATATCTTGTTCTCTTTACTTCACATGAATACTTGCTTCTAGATTCCCTGTCCTACAATATCATTTATAAGGGAACTATAAGTGGATATCATTATATCATTGTTCTTGATTCTCTTAAGCCTATTCTCAATAAATTCCTAGTTGTTGACAAATATGATGTATCTTTGTGGAACTGTAGGCTCAGTCATGTAAATATGCATCAGTTGAAGAGTTGAGAAAAAAATGACTTGGTCGAAGGGCATCCTAAATTAGATTTTGAGAAGGATGAGGAATGCCAACCTTGTACCCAAAGAAAGCAAACCAAATCCTCCTTTAAATCCAAATGAGTTCTTAGTACCAAGAAGGTTCTTGAGATTCTTCAAATTGATCTATTTGGACCAATGAGAACACAATCACTTTGTGGTAGTAAATATTGTCTTGTGATTGTCGATGCTTTCTCTTGTTTCACATGCACTTTATATTTTGTTTTAAAAATTGATACTCTTGATGTGTTCTCAGCATTTTGCAAATGAATTCAAAATGATGCTTCATGTTGTATCATATCTATCAATAGTGACCATCGTGGAGGGTTTGAAAATGGCTTGATTAAAATCTCTTATGAGAAATCTGGTTACTCATACAATTTTTCTTTCTCCCACAAGCCTCAAAAAAATGGGGCAACTGAGAGGAAGAATTGGTCTTTAAAAGAAATGGCTAAAACAATGCTTTTAGAGTATGATATTCCCCACAAAGGTTTGGGTCAAATCTGTTAGCACCTCATATTTTGTGCAAAATTGAGTTTTCACTCATCCTTTGCTTAAGAAAACCCCCTATGAGTTCTGACGTGGTAGAAAGACTTCAATCGATTTCTTTCATACTTTTAGTTGTCCATGATTTTTTTTACACCAAAGGCTATATTGATAAGTTTGATGCAAAACCTTATAAGGATTTCTTTATTGTCTATAGCACTGCAAATAGATCTTTTAAAGTATTTAACATTGAACTATATAAAGTAGAAAAATCTATCAATGTTAAGCTTTCTGAGACTAACCCCTCTATTTCCAAGAATACTATGAATGATGATGTTATAGATGAAGTGATTCCTAAATTTGAAGAATGTGACATCAATGACAAAGGAAAAGAGGTGGATTTAGATGAAGACTCAAAATAGGATGAAGACAAGGATCCTACTCCTTGGTTTGCTAAAGATCGCCAAAAAGAGATCATCATAGGCAATCCTTTTAAATGGGTGAAGACTCTGCATGATTTCATCAAAGAATAATCCAAAAACACCTTCATCTCACAACTTGATTCAAAGAATGTCAAATAAGCTCTTAAATATGATGAATGGGTCCTAGAAATGCAGAGGAACTAGAATAGTTTGAAAACAACAAAGTTTGGACTCTAGTGGAAAGGTCAAGTGATACAAAGATCATTGGCACCAAGTGGGACTATGACAACAAACTTGATGAAAGAGGCAAGGTCGTAAGAAACAAAGAAAGGTTAGCAACTCAATGTTATAATCAAAATGAAGATATTGACTTTGATGAAATGTATGATCCTGTTTCTAGACTTGAATATATTAGAATTATACTTTCCTTTGCTAGGCATAAATTTTTTTTGCTATATCAAATGGATATTAAAAGTTCTTTTTGAATGTTAGAATAGAGGACAAAGTCTATGTGGCTCAATCTCCCTGCTTTGAACATGAAAATCTTACTAATCATATTTATTTGTTACAAAAATCTATTTATGGTCTCAAACAAGACCCTATAACTGGGTATGATAAATTGAAAAACTTTTTGTTAGATAATTGATATGTCAAGGGACAATTTGATCCTAAACACTTTCTTAAACACGCTTCTAACAATTTCTTGATTATTCAAATATATGTTGATGATATCATTTTTTAAAGGACTGATCTTGATCTTTGCAAGGAGTTTAGTTCACTTATGTAGAGTGAATTTGAGCTGAGCATGATGGGGGAGTTCCTATTCTTCCTTGTGTTTCAAATCAAGAAAACAAAGGATGTAAGGAAATTTCACAAGTGAACTCTTGAAGCACTTTTGTATGGAGGACACAAAGCCAATGAGTACTCCCATGCCCAACACCTCCAAACTTGACAGAGATGAAGAAGGTGAAAATGTAGATGAGAATCTCTATAGAGGTATGATTAGTGACATATTATACTTAAATGTCTCCAGACCTGATATTATGTTTAGTGTTGGCTTGTGTGCTAAACTTCAATCAAGCCCTAGAAAATCCCATCTTATAGTTGTTATTCTAACATACCTAGTCAAAACTAAAATTTTGGACTATGAAATCCTAAGTCAAGGGACTTTACTCTTATAGCTTACTGTGATGCAAATTATGTTGGATCAATGATGGGATCTTGTGGAGGGTGAATAGATCTAAAAACACTTAAACAAAATTCAATTAGACCTTTAAGATATTTCTAAGGTAATATTGCAAGTATGAACTTTGAGTGAAACTATACATACATACCAAGGAAGAGAGAGATTGAGCAAGCACAAATAACACAAGCTATGTATAGCGGTTCCAAAATCCAAACTAAGAGATGTACATCCATACCCAAAGAGGTCAACCTCTAGGATTTCAACCATGTCTCACTTGTTGTGTTCTAATATTAGAGTTCAACATAAGACCTTTCTTTTATAGGACAAGGATACCTAGCCTTCCCTTTGAGGAAAAGGGATCTAATAACCTTACTAAGGACTTACCTATCCATGACCAAGAGTCTTCTACCTTAACAAGGACTTACCTAATCTTGCAATAAGTCTTTGGACTTCTTTCAAGGATGTACCCACATTTGCAATGAGTCTTTCACCTTGAAGGATTGACCCACTCTTGAATTCGATCATATGCCTTTGACTTCTCCTTCACCAAGCCACTCATTCCCTTTTTCTTATTCACCTCTCTTAGCCAAGAGAGATAACCTTCATCTTCATGGTAGAAAGAGAGATTTGGAGGTGGAGGAAGTGACAACCTCAAAAGATTTACACATAGGACTATCTCTCTTACAAATCTCCTACTCACTCTAATGGATGTATCAAGTGATTAAGCTTATGAGAGTGGAAGGAGGCTCTTGGAGTCAATCAGCTATAATATAGGGACCTTCATAGTTCTTAGATAACCATCGGATAAATCCTAAGGGATCCTATAATGTAGTTGAGGTTGCCTATTAGCTAGTAGAGACACTTAGGGACAAATTCTAGCCATTTGGGGTGTTGCAATAGATACATTTTTGAGTTTTGCAACATTCCAATGGTTAGAAACATTTTTTCTACACATTATGTACATTGCAGTCGGTCAAGTTTCAATAAAGGTTATTGACAGATGGCATTACAAATCAATTTGAGTTGTTGGTTGATTTTATCCTAAATGAAACTCAGTCGACATCTTAAAATTGATTTGCCTATGTAGGGTGGCAGTTGAGTTTCTCTTGGGGAAACTTAGTTGACCCAATCAATTCCTAAGATCCATCAAGGGTTTCATTTAAATTTATCCTACATGAAACTCGACCAACAAAAGTCCATGTGAGGAATTTTGGAAATTGCCATAAATGTGCTTAAATATTTGATTTAAGTGTTGTTGATATTTTCTTCTCTTAATTACAAGTCATAAAATAATTACAAGTGATTTAAAACATGATTCAAATATATATAGAGCATATTCCACAAAAGTGCACTTGCATTTATTTTGACTTATTTTTCTCCATGTCATGATGTGAAAGTTTAGGCATTTGGAGTGTGTCTTACCTAATCTGAAATCACTCAAGTACAAGCATTAGACACACATAAGTTTAATAGTTAGTCATCATCAAGAAAAGGGTTTAGTCAATTAGACTTTGAGTCAGTATTCTCCCCCTTTTTGAAGATGGCAAACTATTCCATAAATGTATTGAAAGTATTTAAGTAAAATCATACTTTTGGAGAAACCTAGGGGTTTTAATAGAATTGAGGTCATATGGTCCCACTCAATTTATATGCTCATTCACAATTGATGCTAATGTAGTTTACATACTTCCCATAAATTGATTATATTTCTCCTGTATGGTTAGATTTTATAACATTTATAGAAACTATATCTTCTACTCATATATGTCTTATACATATATGTGTTCTCCCCTTTACATAAGACAATTCTCCCCTTTACATAATACATGTATTCTCCCCTTTTGTCATCTCAAAAACTAGGGGCTTGTCCAAGAAGAGTATATAAAAAAAATTAAGACATGCATTTGAATAAACCATGATGTAAATCTGGCAAATATCACGACAATGTTATGCAAGAAAGTAACTTAATATAGTAGATATGTAGGTCAAGGAACAAGTTTGAGTATGTATGAAATAAGATACAAGCATATAATATAGTTGAATACTAATTGATGTGTTAGATATCAAAAGATGAACAAGGCTAGAACTACATGTATATGGACTACTAGTAGATGATATCACAAGTTAGAGATATGTGTAGGACCTAGATCATAGAAAAGGATACACAAGTTCAAGAACCAACTATGAGTGGATGTAAAGGAATATATAAACAAAGAGAGATGCAATTTAAGAATCATGAAAGGATATAACTCACTAGAAAATATGCATCATTACCAAAAAAATATCACCTCTATGAAACTTAAGGTTGTATTAAAAGATATACAACTAGATAGATGTAGAAAATATGAGTACATCAGAAGAAAATTAGATCACAACCAAGAGATTTAATGAGATCATCATAAAAATAAGCATAACAACTCAAAGTAGTTAATTGTAAGATATAGATATACTCATTCATAGAAATTATAAAGATTGAGTTGTATGCAAGATAGGAAATATAAAGCATGGTAATATGTACATTATATAGTTACCAAGGGACATGCCATAGAATAAGTCTATTGGTTGAGAAAGTCTAGTTGAGAGGGAAATTCTCTTCCAAAAATCCATGTGTATTTTTTGCATAGTGTTGTTGGTTGAGTTTCTGAGTTGAACTTACCAACAAACAACAACTATTAGCAACACCCATTGGTGCTTGTAGGTCGAGTTTCATCATGACAAACTTGACCGACAATTACTGTTGTTAAAAGCAAATATATTTTAGAAAATCATATCTAGAGACATGATAAAAATGTAAGACATATCCAAACATGTTTAAGCAAGTTAATAATGCACTATAAAAGCATCAGGAACAATTTTAGAGAAAGAAAATGATGAGAACCACAATATACCAACATTGACTCAAAAAGCATATGTATAGTACATACTAACTTGGTAAAAGCACATTACTATTGGATATGGGAAATAATAATATTACCTTTGTTCTTACCGTGATTTCTTTTCCACTTATTTCCAATCTATACACATCTCACCTTTCTTCTTTTATGTGTATTAAGAAACCAATTTGCAAATCAATAGATCATGTCCATCCAATTATAAGTTACCTATAAGAAGAAAGATGAAATGGTCTCCAATCATATTTTTGGGTCTGAAGGAGTCTGCTTAGAAGTCTAAGTCCTATTATTCATGGGTACTTTACTTAAAAGACAATATGTGGAATAATGACTAATTTCATTACAATGACTACATGATCGCATAGCCTTGGAACTAGAGGATTCTTCATTGAAAATTAAAATGTCCTTCATCTTTATTGTTCCTTTGGCTACTATCAAGTACAAAACCATCTCTTCCCATTAGTTCGGTATTATGATCTAGGATTTTGTTAAGATTGTTTTTATCATCTAAGAATATTTGCATAGAGGATCTTAAACTATAATTATGATGGATAAGAGAAGTAACAATAGAAGACAATTGACTCATAACATCTCTAGCATGCAAAAGATCAACTTCTAAGAAAAAAGCTTTGGTCATAGAAGAAACTTTTTGAATATAAAGAGAAGCAACATTATTCTCTCTACTAGTAGAACTATAATAATATTCAAGAACATTGATTTTAGAAAGAAAGAAAACACTTTATTTTTCAAGCAAACTAATCTTACAAAGATAGACACTATTTTCATATTCCATTTCTTACAAAACAAAACCATTGTCCTCATTTTCAATTTCAAGAACATCAATATCAAGCATGAGAGAATTCACAATTTTACTATGTTCTTCATTAGAACTAGGCATAAGAGGTTGAGCTTATAGAAATCTAATCTTATCAAGTAGGTTAGAATTTTCAAGTTTATGACCATCTAGTTGTCTAAGATAAGGATTGTTTTCAATCTAAACACTATTGAATTGCAATTCTAGTTCTAGATAATACATTTTTAATATCGTCAACATCATCTTGCAAGTAAATTTTAGCATGTTAAAGATTATCTTTTTCTTCATGAAAATTATGAACAATTTGAGCAAGCTTTTCTTTTTATGCTTTGTAGACTTAAGAGATGTATTAGTAGAATGAATAATGGAAATTAAGGATTCTTTATTTAAAGATTTTATATTTACCTCATTTGAATATCCACTTGATCTTGACATGAGAGAAAAATGGCATTCTTCATCTTCACTATAGCTTGCGGTAGATCCTCCACTAGATTCATCAATTGAACTTGAGTTGGAGGAGTCACTAGAGCTTTTGTGCCATTTATCCTTGTTCATGTGCTTCTCCTCCCTTCTCTTTTGATTATGAGTCTTTTTCCTTGTGTACAATTTTCCTTGAAGTGACTTCTTTCCCACATCTGAAGCACCAGGTGGAGGAGGAAGGCTTGTTTTTGTGAATTCTACCTTTTGAACACATAGCATCTTTTTCAACTTGAGAGGATGGAGAGGCTTGACCAATAGTAGCTTCAATTTGGTCTTTAATTTCATCCTTCTTCATTCTTTTGATCTGTTTCTCATCTTCTCTTACTTCGTCCTCTTTCTTGTCAAGTGTAACTCGATGGGCTTGTAGATTTCCTATGCGCTCTTCAATATGAATATCACCAAGAGACTTTTCTTCTTAAATGGAAGTCACCTTTGATTACCACTATTAGGAAGAGACCTAATGATCTTTTAGTTTATCTATCATCTATCCATAGGATGATCTAGGATGACAAGAACATTCATAATAGTGTTGAGCCTATGGTACATTTCAATCAGCCTTTCATTCTTTCCCATCTTGAAGTTCTCAATTAGACCATTGAGTATGTTGGCTCCACTTTCTTTACTTTCTTTGTCCCTTCATAAGTGACACATATATTTCTTCATACATCATAGGTTGTCTCACAAGAAGAAATCTCGTTGAACTCGGTGGGGAAAATAGAGGCATAGAGAATGTTGATTGCTTATGCATTCAAGGTTGCTTTCTTCAAAGTATCTTCATCCCATTCCTCTATCTTTATCTTGAATATCTTGTATGGAAGATCCATTATTCTCTATATCTCAAGATTTTATCCTTGGATGTATAATTGTAACATTCTCTTCCAATAGAGAAAGTTTCTCCCATTAAAGATTGGAATGTTGATGAAGTATCTCCCACCTTGATAATCGCCCATCTTGTCCTATTGCTTGGAGAAGACCCACTCTGATACCACTATCTAGATCAAAGATGGGCTCTAGAGGGGGGTTAATAGATCTAAAATACTTAAACAAAATTCATTAGACCTTGAAGGTATTTCTGAGGTAATATTGCAAGTATGAACATTGAGTGCAACTAAATGTACATATCCAGGAAGAGAGAGAGTGAAAAACCACAAATAACACAAGCTATGTATTGTGGTTTCAAACTCCAAACTAGGATATATACATACACTACCTAGAGAGGTCAACCTTTAGTATTTTAAATCATGTCTCATTCCTTATATTCCATTGTAAGAGTTATAATAAAAGACCTTCCTTTTCCAGGACAAGGATACCCAACCTTCCCTTTGAGGGCAAGAGAGCCAATAACCTTAGAAAGGACTTACACATCCATTACCAATAGTTTTCTACCTAACTAAGGACTTACCTACTCTTGGAACAAGTCCTCTTCCTTCTTCCTAGGACTTACCCACTTTTGCAACGAGTCTTTCTCCTTCAACGATTTACCTAATCATGACTTGGATCTTTTGCCTTTGAGTTCTCCTTCACATGGGAGAAGCTTTCACCAAGGGACTCATTCCCTTCTTCTTCTTCACATCTCTTAGTCAAGAGATAGAACATTCATCTTCATGGTGGAAAGATAGTTTGGGAGGTGGAGGAAGTGAGAGCCTCACAAGATATACAAGCAGGACCAACTCTCTTAAAAATTTCATAATCACTATAATGAATGAAGCAAGTTATTAAGCTTATGAGAGTGGAAGGAGTCTCTTGGAAGCACTCATATATAATATAGGGATCTTCATAGTGCTTAGCTAACCATGGGATGAAGCCCAAGGGGTCCTATATTATAGTTGAGGTTTCCTACTAGATAGTAGAGACATTTAGGGACAAATTCTAGCTGTTTGGGGTTTTTCAACAGATATATTTTCATGTTTTGCAACACTCCAACGGTAAGCAACACTTTTTCTGCACATTTTTTACAATGTGGTTGGTCTATTTTCAATAAATGTAACTCCACAAATGACACTATGAGACAAATCAGTTTTGAGTTGTCAATCGAGTTTATCTTGAATGAAACTCGGTAGATGGATTAAAATTGATTTTCTTGTGCAAGGTGTTGGTTGAGTTTATCATTAGAAAACTTGGCCAACCCTGGCAGTTTCCAAGATCCATCAAGGGTGTCGGTTAAGTTTATCCAAGATGAAACTCGGGCGACAAAATTCCTTGTGATCAATTTTGGGAATATCCATAAAAGTTCTTAAATATTCAATTTAAGTGATATTGATTTTTTCTAAGCTTAATTACAAGTCATAAAATCATTACAAGGGATTTACAACATGATTTTGGTAGATATAGAGCAATTGAAACAAAAGCACACTTGCATTGATTTTTACTTATTTTTCTCCAAGTTAGGATGCACAAGTTTAGGCATTTGGAGTGTGTATTGCCTAATCTTAAACCACTCAAGTAAATGCATTAGACACTAATTAGTGGAATGGTTAGTCATCATCAAAATAAGTGCTTAGGTCATTAGACTTTGAGAGTCAATTAGACTTTGAGTCAATAGATTATGTCGGGTGCTTAATTGATAGAAAGTCAACAAGTGGCAATCGCTTCCTCCTAAGGCCATTCTTGGTTTCTTGGTTCTTTAAAAAACAAATCATAGTGACTCTTTCAACTATCGAGGTTAGGTATATTACAGCTGGAAGTTGTTGTGCCCAAGTCCTATAGATGAAACAAATTCTCCAAAATTTCAATATTTTTTGTAATGCTTCTCCTATCTACTGTGATATTAGTAGTGCAATCAATCTATGTTACAATCCTATATTGCATAGTAAGGATGAACATATAGAGGTCCACCATTATTTCCTTAATGACCACATTGATAAGAAATATATCCATATCACTCATGTAGACGCCTAAAATCATCTTGCGAATATTTTCGTTAAACCTCTAGATAGAGAGTAATTTACTTTCATCAGATCAAAACTGTTTATAACTTATCTTTATGATAATTCTATGACTTCTAGCTAAGATGTTCACTTATCTATATGTTGTTTCTCATAGAATTCTCATGTACTTGTTTGTTCTACAAACACCATGTTTCAATGCATTATTTTTGGTGTTTTTGCTTTAAATTCTAAACACTGGTTTTATTGCAAAATCATAGCCAATGATGAGTATAAAGTGTCTTTATATGTTAAAAATACATGATAGGATAGAGAAATGCATTTATATAGTGGTATAGGGATCTAGAATTAAATTTCATATATTCTTTGTAGACATCTTTGTTGGTCGAGCTTGTTTAGGGGAAACTCAACCGACAAGATGACCAAGGACTAAACTGATAGTAGTGTCACCTGAGTTTCCCAAATCACAAACTCAATTAACAACATTTTTTGTGGAAATATAAATGGTTTGTCGACCAATTTGCTCCCTGTCATCTAGAGTACACTCAGTTGACCAGCCCCTTTTTAGTTCATACCTAAACCCTAGACCCTCCCATACCTTCTCGTGGCCTCCTCTAGCCTAGTTTCATCTTCCCTATCCAACCCTAGATAATTGGATGGCTACTTGTTGGTCTTCTATCACTCTCTTGGTGAGAAACTTGTTCTCCTCACTCCTTTGTCATATCCATGGACTCCAACAGGAGAAAGAGAACCAACCCATCTGGAGTTCCATCCACCTCTACTTCTTAAAGGATCATTGGGTATGATGGTACCTCCTTTATCAGTCCTCAAGCTATAAATTGATATAAGAAGTTGCTACCTAGAAATCCCTATCCTCTTAGGACCTTGTTAGATTCTAGAAATGAGTTGTTGTCTGAGGTTCATGTTGTTTTCTTTGAACAAAACCTTGGTTCACTTTGTGTAGAGAGTTTCTGCTTTTCAAATTTCCTATCTAGAACAAATGTTTTTCATAAATTATATGTCAACCTCACATAGAACTACACAACTCTAGTGCCATCCATTAGCATCCAAATTGTCCTAACATCCATGATTGCAGGGATATGATTTACTATCTCTGAGTATTCCTTGAACAAATACTTGTCTAATTCCTTGTCCTCGACCGATTGGCTATCTTTGTATCCCCAATACCTTGACCTCCTCGATCCTAAGAAGTTCTTCAAGATTTTTGTCCCCGAGATTACCCTAGCTGGCATACAAAAAACCTTGAAGAAATTAGAGGTACCCTACAGGAAGAAGGCCATCCTTCCATCTTCTTCTCTTGACATAAAGATATGTCTCATAGCACTCATATTCAATTGCAATATCCACCCCAAGCGCAACCAAACAGATATTGCAAAGAACGCTATCGTGCATATGTACTGTCTCCATAAAAATGTCAAAGTCAAATGGGCTGATATATTCTTCATCACATTACCTATTTTGACACTGAGAAGAACACTCGTCACTCCCACCCACCCTACCCAAACCTGATATGTGGTATGTTTGTACATAATTCTAACAAATCTCTTTTTAAGTATCTTGGCTACAAGGTCACTAGAAAAGCGGCCTACATCAATGAAACCACTGTCAGGAAGTCCTTCCATCCCACCAGTACCTCTCACCCTAGTGCATCCTCCTCTACCCAGGATCCTCCTCCTCCTAGACCTTCCCATTGATCCTTTTCTATGTTAAATGAAATCCTTCTAGGTTACATGATGCATCAGAATGCATATCAAATGCAAGTTCAAGAGCACCTTCACCAAGACCTAGTTCAAATCATGTGCAACATGAACCTATCCTAATTACACCCTTATCCCTCCTACTAGACATTCCCAACAACTTACTATGTTTCCTATGAAAATGATCAGTTCTACCTGGTTCACCAAACTACTACTTCTGATCCACTTTCTACCTCTGGTGAGGGATCTACCCATATTCCTCTCATCCTCAGCCTTATGTCACTCAGTTATTTACACTCCCAATTGGCCTTGATGTTGCCTTGGTTTCTGACTATGATTGGGATACTATACCCAACTATGATCAAGTTAAAGCCTTGCTTGCTTGTGGTATCTTGTGTGAAGAGAAACAAAAATGGGTGTCCCAATCCTCGTTCCTTTGATCTTGATGAGGATACAAATATGGTTGATGGTGATGATGTTGATGAGAATGGTGATGAGGATGCCGGTGATGGTTATGATGGTTCTGATGGTGATGGTGATGGTGATGGTGATGAGGACATTGATAGTCTTGCCACTCTGCACCTTCTGATCCAGTCAGCGATGAGGACTACCGGTCTAATTTGGAGATCGACATAGATGGCCTTGATGTTTAGTTCCTAGACTCTAGAGTGCTCATATTTATGTATTTTTGTAGGCTTTCATGTATTTTACATTGGGCACTAAGTCTAAGGACTACTATTTTTATATTATGTCTCTTTCTTGATCGTTTGCAGTTTTCATCTTGAGACTCTTGATCGTTTGCAGTTTTCATGTTGAGACGACTTAATTTTGTGTAATCTTACCATTTGTATCTTTAACTCTGTGGTCTACTACATTTCATGAGTTATTGGTGCACACTTCCATATTTTTTATTATGACTTTAGTATATAGTTCTCTCTTTGGATTGTGTGCGGTGTTCTCAAATGGTGGTTGTATGTGGTGTTTGTGCATTTGGATAAGAATTGTTTTAACTCTTCTACCCCCTCCCTTTTTGGTATGAGAAGGAGGAGAAATGAGCATAGTATATATTGAATTTGATCCTTTTCCAGTTATTTTCTGAAATATCTTGTGATTATGAAAGTGGACTCAAATAGCACATATATGTTATGGTTATGATTGGGAGGAACTAACTTTATAGTTAAAGGTAAATATGAATTGAGAAGGCGTAATTACTATTGCATATTCGTGTATACCCTACATTGACAATGTAAAAGTTTAAATTCTAAGTTCTTTTCAATATGTTAAGGAATGGTTTGTCATCTTCAAAAAGGGGAAGAATGTTGACCTAACAGTTATACATTTTTCATGTTTTGATGATGACTTAACCATTTTATTCATATGTATCTAATATGTCTATTTGAGATTAATTTCAGTTTTAAATACATAAAAAGAATGAACTCAATCAAGCCCTAGCTTGACCAAAAAAAAAACCAAAAATCAATACAACTGCACTTTTGTGGAAAAGACATCAAATCACTTAAGACAATTTTGTAAATCACTTGTATTCATTCGATTACTTGTAACTAAGATAAGAAAAATATAAATTACACTTAAATTGAATATTTAAGTACTTTTATGGAACTTAACAAAATTCATCACAGGCACATTTATCGATCTAGTTTCCTTCCCCTTGAAACCTTAGCGACAAATTGTGTGGGTCTTGATAACTGCAAGGGTCGACCGAGTTTGTCCTGGTGACAACTTGACCGACACCCTAAATAGGTAAAAAAATTTAAACCACCGACCGAGTTTATCCAGGAAAGTGGCGGAGCCACCTATGGGCTGCTTGAGGCACATGCCTCACCTAAAATCTTGGATAATACGTTCCAACTTATTAGGTAGAAGTAATAATATTTTGTATTGTAAATATGTATAATAGGTATGGCCTTGCGTTCTTTATTGAAACATTATTGGTGATACTTCAGCTCCAATATGCCACTCCTAGTGCATTGACGTTGCATGTATCTCTATTGATGTGCCGCAGTAGCGGACTGAATTTAGAGAGTTTCCAAGATGTGATATTAGGATCTACGACCAAAAATCTTCTCAACTCGTCAAATTCAGAAGTTCCCAGGATTTCCTACTATTCTTGCCTAATTATTTCTAAGTTGGACAAAGACAATATAGGATAAAAGAGGTGGTGCAAGTAGTAAACAGATGAGCTAAGTCAGAGTGATTGAGTAGTTTGTTTTAGGGGGAAAAGCCAATTTAGCATACTTTTACAAAAATATTTTCCAACATGGCACACTTTGTAAAATATTTATCAAAATAACAGATTTTGTGAGTAACCTGCCACTTAGTGGCATTTTTTATATGTGAGACTGAAAAGTCTCATGTTTATTTTAAAATAAAATAATTTGAAAAGCGCCACATTGAGTGGCACCTTCAACTTCCCACTACATTAAGTGCCCAGTTGAAAGTGCCACTCCATGTGGCATTTTTCAAAAAAAAAATTTCAATTTTTTATTTAAAAGTAAACACACCAATTATTGTGGCGCTTTTTCAGTCATGGACACAAAAAGTTCCATAAAAAGTGCATTTTTAGACCAAAGTGTGCTATTTTGGAAAATATTTTGCAAAGTGTGCTATGTTGGTTAATATTTTTGTAAAAGTGTGCTAAATTGTTTTTTTCCTTTATTTTATTACGTACCAAATGGAACATATAGATATAGGTATGTATCGGAAACTCTGTGTTTATTGTTTTTAAGCCATTGCAAAATGTTGTGCATGGATCTCATGTGACATCAAGGCATTCTTGGATTTGATTTAGAATAACATATTATAACTCCAAATGCAGACTAGACTCTCTTCTCCACTAATATATGTTAATATGACCCAGTTGTTAAGTAAGAATCCAGTGGTGCATGGTTTATACCATCTAATAATTGATATAAGCCTCCGCCGCCACTAAATAACTTCGCCACAAGCCTAATTTATGTTTCAACCATGTTATTGACGAGTCATTTCCAATTTTTCTTCTTGCTTTCCAACTTTCTTTGTGTATTATTTTTCAAGATATACATTGTTGTTTGAGAAAAGAAACATTTTCAATATGAGGTGTCTCATTGGTGCGATTCCGCTAGAGGCATACACACTAGACAACTAAGGTGGTTAGATGCACTCCACGAGGTCGGAACACACGTGATGGGTATTTGCTTTCAATATTCATAAGACCAAACCTGACTACCTACTCAAACTAAAACACTACACCCACAGGCGCACGGAGTCGTGTCATAGAATAGGAAGGTGGAAAGTAAAGGGTCGATCCACAAGGAAAAGAGAGGGAACTAGAGCTAGGTTAGTTTGGCTAGGTTCCTACCGCAGAGACTAGGGTTAAGGGTTTGAAGGTGATTTTGATTGTTAACTAAGGATGAACAAGCAAGCAATTAAAGGCGAGAATGAAATCTACGTTAACCCTAGACTAGATTAAGACTAAGCAGGAAAGAAAGGACTAAGCTAGGTATGAAAAGACAAATTATGCTAAGGCAAGCAAGAGAAAAGCAAAAGAGCAATTAAAGAACTAAACTAGCATAAACAAGGCAAGAGCAAGGCAAGAAGCTAACTAAGCAAGAAAAGAACTAACTAAGCAAGCACAGAACTAGGGTTTTAAGCAGTAAAGAGATGTGTGGGCTGTTTAGGGGTATGAACTTATCCCTTAAGTTGGGGTGTGATATATGAACATTATGATTCCATTTATATTATCCAAACCAGACAACAAGTTAGAGTCTAATGAATTAACCTAAGCTACTAACTGGCCATGGATATGCTAGGTTGTGCATAGGAGAACTAGTCCCTAACACCCCCAACTACCCTTACGAGGCTCAATTGGGTTAGGGATTAGGTTCAATTCAATTAGAGTCTAATCAAGTCTAGGTTTCTAGATTAGGCATTCCTAAGGCAATTAGGGGCCGAGGGTAGTAATGGGGAGGTGAAATTAGGGCTTTGGACCCCAATTCCCCCACATTCTAGCCTTGAGAAGGCTCCATGCTAATTGCACTAGAATTATCTAATATAGCTACTTAGATCTCTCACTTAGGTTTAGGGAGATTGATAAGGATGTAGGAAGATGGGAGGCAACCTAGGGATCCAAGAATTGGACCTAGGGGCAAATCCCAAAATTCACACATACAAGCAATTTGCCTAAATTCCTAGGTGATTCCACACACAAACCAATAAGCAATCCATGGAGAATGAGATGTAAATAGAATATAATCATTAACAAATGGAATTACAACGTTTACATGTCATTTTCCCCCAACATGGTATCAAAGTAACATAATTTCCACCAAACAGCCCACCCAAGGGGCCTAGCTACTCATAACAAAGCAAAATACAAAAAGAAAGAAGAAAGAGGTAGAAGAAGCCATGGAGCTCGGTGTAGATGAAGAAATCCTCCTCTCCAGCAGCTGCACGACGTCCTTCTCCCTCCTCTAAGGATGAAATGATGTGGAATGATGAAAGGAAGTGGATGGAAGGCTTAGATATGGGGGGTTATGTGGTGGAAATGGTGAAATGGAGTGGATTTGAGGTGGATATGGAGTGGAATGGAGTGGGTGGTGATTTGGGGAGCTAGGAGGGGGTAGAAGGTAGCTTGATTCGTGCCCCAGCCACCACCTAGGTATATATAGGTGTGGAGAGGAAGCACTAGGTCAAGTAGGGGCAAAATGGGCAAAACAGTGAAAACTAGGTGAGTTTTGTGAGTAGCACGGCCGTTGTGGGTAGGGTAGGCCACGAACGTGGTGTATGGGTACGGTCGTGGGAATTAAAATGGCTAAATGTCTAGTTGGTGGTCAAATTTTGGCTGAAAAGGCCACGGCCGTGGTGGGTTGAGGGTAGCATGGTCGTGCTGCGTAGAACGACCGTGGTGGGATCTGGTAGCACGGTCGTGCTACGTGGCACGACCATGGTGGGAGATGGTAGCACAGCTGTGCTGCGTGGCATGGCTGTGGTGGGTGGTCGCAGCACAACCGTGCTGCGTGGCACGGCCGTGGTAGAGTATGCTCTGCAGCTGCTTCAAAATTGATATTTTTCCTGTGATTTCTTCATTTGTAGCACGACCGTTCTGTGTTACCACGGCCGTGATGGGGGCTTTACTTGCACTTTGAGCTTCAAACTTCATTATCCATGGACTTCTTTGCTTAAGCTTGACTCTTGGCCACTAGGGGTAGGTTGCGGGAGCTTTGGGGCCTTCTTTGGGTCCCTCCATCTCTTTCATCCATCCAAGTGTGGTCCAAGTACCTGAAAAACATGCAAATAATGTCCATAAGTGCATTTTACACAAATATGCATATTAAGGGAAATAAACATGTAATCTAATAGGTATAGATGTGATTGAAATGCAAAATGCCACAAGATGAAGCCCTAAAATAGGGCTGAATCACCACCCCAAACTTGAGACATACTTGTCCTCAAGTATGCTCCAACTCAATCTCTCTACAAATCTTCCACAAATAAGAAATGACATATGCAAAGTAAAAGATGATTATTGCTGAATGGGATCAAAGATGACTTAGTTCATGCATTTCAACTCACTCCTCTCCTACTTTTGCAATCCAATCATTAAAAGAGCACGAAGCATATGAACTTCAAATATAGCGCATGAAATATACAAGTTATCCATATTTCTTCCATAAAGTTCTGGGTAAACCATTTCATGGTGGCGTTAATCAAGAATGACTAGGAGTATTGTATCACATTCAAGCGTTCAATCTTATATTTCAAATCACACCAAAAGACCCACGTGGCTGCGGAAAAGGGCAAAATGAGCTAAGTTTGATGTTTCCTAGCTCAATGGGTATGAAAGTGGAAGAAAGAGTTGTGGTAAGATTTTTGGAGTGTTTTTACACACTCATCTGTTTTTTATTTGAATGCTCTTAAACAGGAGCATCCTTTTATTTTGTTTTTTCTTTTCTTTTTCTTTCTTGCCCTTGGTGTAGATAGGGCATATGGTGGTTAGAGTGAAGCGGGGAGATAAATATATGGCCACCCCAAACTTTTGGAGGTGGCCAAGGCTGATTATGTGCACTAGGGCATCTTTTCATGAGGCGGAGGGGTAAGAAGATGGTGAGTGAAAAGTTGGGTCAAAGAGGGGCCACATGTATGATTCTCCACATAAGACATCCTACATGAAAATTAATCCAATACTTCATCCTAGATATCACACCACATGAATTAACAAGATGAAATTGATATATCAAACAAGTGATTCCACAAACACTAAGCGTTCAAAGCTTGCTCAATTTCACAATTCAACCAATTCAATCACAATCATAAGAGAGGTGATGCACATCTAAAAAGTCAAACATTGATACCACTTAGCAACAAACAATGATAATTCACTTGCATTTGTAAAAGGTCATCATTTTTACTCAAAACAGTAGAGATTGGGTCAAAACACACTTTTTAGACAAGAAATTCCAAAATTGGGCAAAATTGGCCAAAACGGTGCCAAGTTGCCTCCAATCACATCTAAACTGATATTATTAAACTTAAAGCAGCAAACAAGCAAATCCTAACCAAAACATGCAAAAATTACCAAAAATCTACATGATATGCAATGCATGGAAAAAATAGCAACATTTTTGAAAATAACGCAAAAATAGCAACGAAGCAAACTACATGGCATGCAAGTATGCAAAACAAGCACACAAAGTATGGATACACAAATATGAGAGATGGTTATATTGTTCAGTCATCTTGAGCAAAAGCTTAGAACAAGGAACATAGAAGAAAGTGGGGTAAATAGGGGCTTACCGCCCTACCACCCCAAACTTTTAAACCATGTTGTCCTCAACATGAAATAGAAGCTCGGAATGGTAGGGTAGAGGACATGGAGTCATGGTAGATAAATGCCAAGAGGGGAGAGAGGTCCCAATGTGTCCATTGAGCAGGAGATAGCCTCCACGGTCGTGGTGTGCACGTCGCCCATTTTGGAATGTATGCAACATGGTCGTGTTGTGTGGCATGGCCATGCTGATATCATTTCCATAGCTTCTCTACTGATTTGTAATTTTCTCTTCATTTTTGTTCTCCTACTTGTCAATATCATCCATGCATCACTCTCCTTCCAATGTACCTGTCCTAAAATGACATAAACAACAAAAACCATCAAGCATAAAGTGTGTGTGTGTGTGTGTGTTTTCTTGGAAAGTGTAAAAGCAAAACAAAAGTATTAAAAATTGAAGTTTGGTTGAAAAAATCCCAAACCTAGGTGGGTTGCCTCCCACAAGCGCTAAGTTTCATGCCTTCAGATGGGCTTGTTGTTCTTTCACCATAAACCATGGTCCAAAAACAAAATGTTTTCACCCCCATCATAAGAAATCCTCTCAAATGCTTTCCTTGATTGATCTTCCTCCCAAGGGTCATGCGAGCTTCGTAAGTCTTTTTTAGTAATTCTCTCTCCTTGGGGATCATCATGGTACATCTTAATCAGCCTTAAGACCCTCAAAAATCTCATTCCATAGGTTTTATCTCTCTTGAGGAATGGGTCTTCATAGGCACCAAAGAGAGGGGTCTCAATCATATCCATTTGCTCATGGGAAGTAGGGGGAGCATGTGACAGTTGTGGTGGTGGCATCAGTGTTGATGGCTGTTGGACTTTATGTGGAGGAGGGCATTGAGGTTGGAAGGTGAATTGGTGGGAGGGTTTTGGTGATGGAGGTGGTAGAATGAATTGAGTTTGGAAGGTGAACTGGTAGGAGGGTTGTGGCAATGGAGGTGGTGGTAGTGTGTAAGGCTTAGGATATCCTTGGAGGTAGGGTAGTGGAGGAGGGAATTGAGGTTGGAAAGTGAAGTGGTGGGAAGGTTGTGGAAATGGAGGTGGTGGAGGTGTGTAAGGCTTAGGATAGCCTTGGAGGTGGGGTGGTGGAGGAAATGGATGGGTTTGTGCATTTTGACCTTCCATCTTGTCTTCTCCGAGTGGCTTGTCACATGCACAAGGCAAAACCAAACAAAAGAAAGCAAGTTAGCAAACCATTATACACAAAGAATGCAAAGAGTAATGAATAAAGAATACCAATGATGAGGGCAATAGGAAAAGTCAAAGAAAAACTAACTACCTAGGCCGAGCGCCTCTATCCCCAGCAATGGCGCCAGAAAGCTTGGTGCGATTCCGCTAGAGGCGTACACACTAGACAACTAAGGTGGCTAGAAGCACTCCATGAGGTCGGAACACACGGGATGGGTATTTGCTTTCGAAATTGATAAGACCTAACCTGACTACCTACTCACACTAAAACACTACACCCGCAAGCGCACGGGGTCGTGTCATAGTATAGGAAGGTGGCAAGTAAAGGGTCGATCCACAGGGAAAAGAGGGGGCACTAGAGCTAGGTTAGTTTGGCTAGGTTCCTACCACGGAGACTAGGGTTAAGGGTTTGAAGGTGATTTTGATTGTTAACTAAGGATGAACAAGCAAGAAATTAAAGGCGAGAATGAAATCTACGTTAACCCTAGACTAGATTAAGACTAAGCAGGAAAGAAAGGACTAAGCTAGGTATGAAAAGACAAATTATGCTAAGGCAAGCAAGAGAAAAGCAAAAGAGCAATTAAAGAACTAAACTAGCATAAACAAGGCAAGAGCAAGGCAAGAAGCTAACTAAGCAAGAAAAGAACTAACTAAGCTAAGCAAGCACAGAACTAGGGTTTTAAGCAGTAAAGAGATGTGTGGGCTATTTAGGGGTATGAACTTATCACTTAAGTTGGGGTGTGACATATGAACATTATGATTCCATTTATATTATCCAAACCAAACAACAAGTTAGAGTCTAATGAATTAACCTAAGCTACTAACTGGCCATGGATATGCTAGGTTGTGCATAGGGGAACTAGTCCCTAACACCCCCTACTACCCTTACGAGGCTCAATTGGGTTAGGGATTAGGTTCAATTAAATTAGAGTCTAATCAAGTCTAGGTTTCTAGATTAGGCATTCCTAGGGCAATTAGGGGCCGAGGGTAGTAATGGGGAGGTGAAATTAGGGCTTTGGACCCCAATTCCCCCACATTCTAGCCGTGAGAAGGCTCCATGCTAATTGCACTAGAATTATCTAATATAGCTACTTAGATCTCTCACTTAGGTTTAGGGAGATTGATTAGGATGTAGGAAGATGGGAGGCAACCTAGGGATCCAAGAATTGGACATAGGGGAAAATCCCAAAATTCACGCATACAAGCAATTTGCCTAAATTCCTAGATGATTCCATACAGAAACCAACAAGCAATCCATGGAGAATGAGATGTAAATAGAATATAATCATTAACAAATGGAATTACAACATTTACATGTCATTTTCCCCCAACATGGTATCAAAGTAACATAATTTCCACCAAACAGCCCACCCAAGGGGCCTAGCTACTCATAACAAAGCAAAATACAAAAAGAAAGAAGAAAGAGGTAGAAGAATCCATGGAGCTCGGTGTAGATGAAGAAATCCTCCTCTCCAGCAGCTGCACGACGTCCTTCTCCCTCCTCTAAGGATGAAATGATGTGGAATGATGAAAGGAAGTGGATGGAAGGCTTAGATATGGGGGGTTATGTGGTGGAAATGGTGAAATGGAGTGGATTTGAGGTGGATATGGAGTGGAATGGAGTGGGTGGTGATTTGGGGAGCTAGGAGGGGGTATAAGGTAGATTTCTTCGTGCCCCAGCCGCCACCTAGGTATATATAGGTGTGGGGAGGAAGCATTAGGTCAAGTTGGGGCAAAATGGGCAAAGTAGTGAAAACTATGTGAGTTTTGTGAGTAGCACAGCCGTGGTGGGTAGGGTAGGCCACGACCGTGGTGTATGGGCACGGTCGTGGGAATTAAAATGGCTAAATGTCAGGTTGGTGGTCAAATGTGGGCTGAAAAGGCCACGGCCGTGGTGATCACCACGGCTGTGGTGGGTTGAGGGTAGCATGGTCGTGCTGCGTAGCACGACCGTGGTGGGATCTGGTAGCACGGTCGTGCTGCGTGGCATGGCCATGGTGAGAGATGGTAGGACAGTCGCGCTGCGTAGCACGGCCGTGGTGGGATCTGGTAGCATGGTTATGCTGCGTGGCACGGCTGTGGTGGGAGATGGTAGCATGGTCGTGTTGCATGGCACGGCCGTGGTGGGTGGTCGCAGCACGGCCGTGCTGCGTGGCACGGCCGTGGTAGAGTATGCTCTGCAGCTGCTTCAAAATTGAGATTTTTCTGTGATTTCTTCATTTGCAGCACGACCGTTCTATTTTACCAAGGCCGTGTTGGGGGCTTTACTTGCACTTTGAGATTCAAACTTCATTATCCATGGACTTCTTTGCTTCATCTTGACTCTTGGCCACTAGGGGTAGGTTGGGGGAGCTTTGGGGCATTCTTTGGGCCCCTCCATCTCTCTCATCCATCCAAGTGTAGTCCAAGTACCTGAAAAACATGCAAATAATGTCCATAAGTGCATTTTACACAAATATGCATATTAAGGGAAATAAACATGTAATCTAATAGGTATAGATGTGATTGAAATGCAAAATGCCACAAGATGAAGCCCTAAAATAGGGCTGAATCACCACCCCAAACTTGAGACATACTTGTCCTCAAGTATGCTCCAACTCAATCTCTCTACAAATCTTCCACAAATAAGAAATGACATATGCAATTTAAAAGATGATTATTGCTGAATGGGATCAAAGATGACTTAGTGCATGCATTTCACCTCACTCCTCTCCTACTTTCGCAATCCAATCATGAAAAGAGCACAAAGCATATGAACTTCAAATATAGCGCATGAAATATACAAGTTATCCATATTTCTTCATTAAAGTTCTGGGTAAACCGTTTCATGGTGGCGTTAATCAAGAATGACTAGGAGTGTTGTTTCACATTCAAGCATTCAATCTTATATTTCAAATCACACCAAAAGACCCACGTGGCTGCAGAAAAGGGCAAAATGAGCTAAGTTTGATGTTTCCTAGCTCAATGGGTATGAAAGTGGAAGAAAGAGTTGCGGTAAGATTTTTGGAGTGTTTTTACACACTCATCTTTTTTTATTTGAATGCTCTTAAACAGGAGCATCCTTTTATTTTGTTTTTTCTTTTCTTTTTCTTTCTTGCCCTTGGTGTAGATAGGGCATATGGTGGTTAGAGTGAAGTGGGGAGATAAAGATATGGCCACCCCAAACTTTTGTAGGTGGCCAAGGCTGATTATGTGCACTAGGGCATCTTTTCATGAGGCGGAGGGGTAAGAAGATGGTGAGTGAAAAGTTGGGTCAAAGAGGGGCCACATGTATGATTCTCCACATAAGACATCCTGCATGAAAATTAATCTAATACTTCATCCTAGATATCACACCACATGAATGAACAAGATGAAATTGATATATCAAACAAGTGATTCCACAAACACTAAGCGTTCAAAGCTTGCTCAATTTCACAATTCAACCAATTCAATCACAATCACAAGAGAGGTGATGCACATGTAAAACGTCAAACATTGATACCACTTAGCAACAAACAATGATAATTCACTTGCATTTGTCAAAGGTCATCATTTTTACTCAAAACAGTATAGATTGGGTCAAAACACACTTTTTAGACAAGAAATTCTAAATTTGGGCAAAATTGGCCAAAACGGTGCCAAGTTTCCTCCAATCACATCTAAACCTATATTATTAAACTTAAAGCAGCAAACAAGCAAATCCTAGCCAAAACATGCAAAAATTACCAAAAATCTACATGATATGCAATGCATGGAAAAAATAGCAACATTTTTTAAAATAACGCAAAAATAGCAAGGAAGCAAACTACATGGCATGCAAGTATGCAAAATAAGCACACAAAGTATGGATACACAAATATGAGAGATGGTTATATTGTTCAGTCATCTTGAGCAAAAACTTAGAACAAGGAACATAGAAGAAAGTGGGGTAAACAGGGGCTTACCGCCCTACCACCCGAAACTTTTAAACCATGTTGTCATCAACATGAAATAGAAGCTCGGAATGGTAGGGTAGAGGACATGGAGTCATGGTAGATAAATGCCAAGAGGGGAGAGAGATCCCAATGTGTCCATTGATCAGGGGATAGACTCCACGGTCGTGGTGTGTACGACGCCCATTTTGGAATGCATGCAACACGACCTTGTTGTGTGGCACGACCATGTTGATATCATTTCCATAGCTTCTCTACTGATTTGCAATTTTCTCTTCATTTGTGTTCTCCTCCTTGTCAATATCATCCATGCATCACTCTCCTTCCAATGTACCTATCCTAAAATGACATAAACAACAAAAACCATCAAACATAAAGTGTGTGTGTGTGTTTTCTTGGAAAGTGTAAAAGCAAAACAAAAGTATCAAAAATTGAAGTTTGGGTGAAAAAATCCCAAACCTAGGTGGGTTGCCTCCCACAAGCACTAAGTTTCATGCCTTCAGTTGAGCTTGTTGTTCTTTCACCATCAACCATGGTCCAAAAACAAAATGTTTTCACCCCCATCATAAGAAATCCTCTCAAATACTTTCCTTGATTGATCTTCCTCCCAAGGGTCATGCGAGCTTCGTAAGTCTTTTTTAGTAATTCTCTCTCCTTGGGAATAATCATGATACATCTTAATCAACCTTAAGACCCTCATAAATCTCATGCCATAGGTTTTCTCTCTCTTGAGGAATGGGTTTTCATAGGCACCAAAGAGAGGGGTCTCAATCATATCCATTTGCTCATGGGAAGTAGGGGGAGCATGCGATAGTTGTGGTGGTGGCATCAGTGTTGATGGCCGTTGGACTTTAGGTGGAGGAGGGCATTGAGGTTGGAAGGTGAATTGGTGGGAGGGTTGTGGTGATGGAGGTGGTAGAATGAATTGAGGTTGGAAGGTGAACTGGTAGGAGGGTTGTGGCAATGGAGGTGGTGGTAGTGTGTAAGGCTTAGGATAGCCTTAGAGGTAGGGTAGTGGAGGAGGGAATTGAGGTTGGAAAGTGAAGTGGTGGGAAGCTTGCGGAAATGGAGGTGGTGGAGGTGTGTAAGGCTTAGGATAGCCTTATAGGTAGGGTGGTGGAGGAAATGGATGGTTTTGTGCATTTTGACCTTCCATCTTGTCTTCTCCGAGTGGCTTGTCACATGCACAAGGCACAACCAAACAAAAGAAAGCAAGTTAGCAAACCATTATACACAAAGAATGCAAAGACTAATGAATAAAGAATAGCAATGATGAGGGTAGTAGGAAAAGTCAAAGAAAAACTAACTACCTAGGCCGAGCGCCTCTATCCCCGGCAACGGTGCCAGAAAGCTTGGTGTGATTCCGCTAGAGGCGTACACACTAGACAACTAAGGTGGCTAGATGCACTCCATGAGGTCGGAACACATGGGATGGGTATTTTCTTTCAAAATTTATAAGACCTACCATGACTACCTACTCACACTAAAACACTACACCCACAAGCGCACGGGGTCATGTCATAGTATAGGAAGGTGGCAAGTAAAGGGTCGATCCACAGGGAAAAGAGGGGGCACTAGAACTAGGTTAGTTTGGCTAGGTTCCTACCGCGGAGACTAGGGTTAAGGGTTTGAAGGTGATTTTGATTGTTAACTAAGGATGAATAAGCAAGCAATTAAAGGCGAGAATGAAATCTACGTTAACCCTAGACTAGATTAAGACTAAGCAGGAAAGAAAGGACTAAGCTAGGTATGAAAAGACAAATTATGCTAAGGCAAGCAAGAGAAAAGCAAAAGAGCAATTAAAGAACTAAACTAGCATAAACAAGGCAAGAGCAAGGCAAGAAGCTAACTAAGCAAGAAAAGAACTAACTAAGCTAAGCAAGCACAAAACTAGGGTTTTAAGCAGTAAAGAGATGTGTGGGCTGTTTAGGGGTATGAACTTATCACTTAAGTTGGGGTGTGACATATGAACGTTATGATTCCATTTATATTATCCAAACCAAACAACAAGTTAGAGTATAATGAATTAACCTAAGCTACTAACTGGCCATGGATATGCTAGGTTGTGCATAGGGGAACTAGTCCCTAACACCCCCTACTACCCCTACGAGGCTCAATTGGGTTAGGGATTAGGTTCAATTCAATTAGAGTCTATTCAAGTCTAGGTTTCTAGATTAGGCATTCCTAGGGCAATCAGGGGCCGAGGGTAGTAATGGGGAGGTGAAATTAGGGCTTTGGACCCCAATTCCCCCAGATTCTAGCCTTGAGAAGGCTCCATGCTAATTGCACTAGAATTATCTAATATATCTACTTAGGTCTCTCACTTAGGTTTAGGGAGATTGGTTAGGATGTAGGAATATGGGAGGCAACCTAGGGATCCAATAATTAGACCTAGGGGCAAATCCCAAAATTCACACATACAAGCAATTTGCAAAAATTCCTAGGTGATTCCACACACAGACCAACAAGCAATCCATGGAGAATGAGATGTAAATAGAATATAATCATTAACAAATGGAATTACAACGTTTACATGTCATTTTCCCCCAACATGGTATCAAAGTAACATAATTTTCCCCAAACAGCCCACCCAAGGGGCCTAGCTACTCATAACAAAGCAAAATACAAAAAGAAAGAAGAAAGAGATAGAAGAAGCCATGGAGCTCGGTGTAGATGAATAAATCCTCCTCTCCAGCAGCTGCAGGACGTCCTTCTCTCTCCTCTAAGGATGAAATGATGTGGAATGATGAAAGGAAGTGGATGGAAGGCTTAGATATGAGGGGTTATGTGGTGGAAATGGTGAAATGGGGTGGATTTGAGATGGATATGGAGTGGAATGGAGTGGGTGGTGATTTGGGGAGCTAGGAGGGGGTAGAAGGTAGCTTTCTTCGTTCCCCATCCGCCACCTAGGTATATATAGGTGTGGGGAGGAAGTACTAGGTCAAGTAGGGGGAAAATGGGCAAAACAGTGAAAACTAGGTGAGTTTTGTGAGTAGCACGGCCATGGTGGGTCACCACGATCGTGGTGGGTAGGGTAGGCCACGACCGTGGTGTATGGGCATGGTCGTGGGAATTAAAATGGCTAAATGTCAGGTTGGTGGTCAAATTTGGGCTGAAAAGGCCACGGTCGTGGTGGTCACCACGGTCGTGGTGGGTTGAGGGTAGCGCGGTCGTGCTGCGTAGCACGGCCGTGGTGGGATCTGGTAGCACGGCCGTGCTGCATGATACGGCCGTGGTGGGTGGTCGTAGAACGGCCGTGGTAGAGTATGCTCTGCAGCTGCTTCAAAATTGAGATTTTTCCTGTGATTTCTTCATTTGCAGCACAACCGTTCTGTGTTACCACGGCCGTTTTGGGGGCTTTACTTACACTTTGAGCTTCAAACTTCATTATCCATGGACTTCTTTAGTTAATCTTGACTCTTGGCCACTAGGGGTAGGTTGGGGGAGCTTTGGGGCCTTCTTTGGGCCCCTCCATCTCTGTCATCCATCCAAGTGTGGTCCAAGTACCAGAAAAACATGCAAATAATGTCCATAAGTGAATTTTACACAAATATGCATATTAAGGGAAATAAACATGTAATCTAATAGGTATAGATGTGATTGAAATGCAAAATGCCACAAGATGAAGCCCTAAAATAGGGCTGAATCACTCATCCACTCGAACATCCTGGCTCTACCACTGATCCAGCATAAAATCGATGACAACTTAACATTGCTTTGTTGCATAGAGCTATGGGTCAAGATACCTTTATGGAAACTCGACCGACAACACTATACGGGATGTACAAAAAAATATTTTTAACCATTAGAGTGTTGTAAAACTTGAAAATATGTCCGTTGTAACACTCCAAATGACTAGAATTCAATCCTAGGTGTGTCTAATGGCTAGTAGACATCCTAAATATAAATAGGGTTCCTTAGACTTCATTCCAAATTTGTCTTCTTATCTCCTATCTATAGTTGAGTGGTTTTTTATACTAAGAGCCCCTTTCTCAAGCTTACTACTAATCTACATCAATTTGAGTGAGATAGATTTGTTGTGGGAGAGTTGTTTTATTGTACACCTTGTGAAGCTCTCAACTTTCCTTTCCCAATCTCCTTTCTCAAATCTAAGATGGTCAAAGCTTCTCCTTGGTGAAACTAAATTCGAAGGTTGAAGATCCAAGAGAAGAGTGACTAGTTACTTCAAGGTGAATGACTTGTTGCAATATTATATCTCCTTGGTGAAGGCAGCTAGCTTGTTTTAAAAATGGATAATCCCTTGTGTAGGTAGAAGACTCTTCCTCACGGATGGGTAAGTCATAGTACTACCAAGATAGTTAACGTTTGTAGTAGTACTCTGAATACCTGAGATGAAGAAGTATATAAAGTTTCATGTGGCTTCTCGCTATGCATGCAAGGAGGTGAAGTATGAACATCCGTAACCCAATGAGTTGCTACATATAATGAAGAGTCCCTGAGAGGGAATGGGAGTGGATCACCATGGACGTTGTGGTGAGTCTCCCCTGGACCAAGAGAGGTCAGGATGCAATATGGGTTATGGTAGATCACCTTACCAAGATGACCTAATCCCTTGCCTAAGAGAGAGAGAGCACTGTCAATGTGATAGATATGGTTGAACTATATATGAGAGAGAGATAGTTCATCTACACCATGATCCGAGTTCATTATCTGGAGCATGACCCCAACTTCACTTCCATGTGGTGGAAGTAAGTACATGAAGAACTCGATACCCGTTTGAAGTTTAGCACAGCTTGTCACCCCTAACTGATAGTTAGTATGATCTAGACTAGAGGGTCTGTGGAGAGCGTGTGTGCTCAATTAGCGTGATACATGGGAGACAGTTCTTGTCCTGTGAGAGTTTGTGATGATAGCCACCATAGCCAGTATCGGGATGTAAGAAGCTCTGTAAGGGAGGCCGTGTTGGTCACTACTTCATTTGGATGATGTCAAGTTTGGAATCACTCTACATAACTTGTATTCTTGTGCTTGTTCAATCTGTCTCATCCTTTCTATGTATGATTAGTGCACTCATATTCCATATATGCAACCTTATCTTATGATATAACTTGAAAGTCTAATGAGTTTGATTTAAGTGTTTTAGCTCTATTCAACCCCCCTTCTATATCCCATTGATCCAACTAAAACATACATAATATAACAAGTGGGGTCAAAGGACCTATAAAATTGAATATTCAACAATCTCAATGCTTGATGAAGGAAAAATAAATAAAAGTGTCTTCAACGAGGTAGGAGGATATATAGAAGATGGTATTTACCATTATTTGCACAAAAAAGACCTATAGGAAGCTTCTTGGGTCCCCATTGAGCCACTGACTTCACTTTCAGTTATTGAGTATGCATAGGTTACTCTATCAGACCTCCTTGTACAAGCAACAACAAGATTGGAAGAAGGGTAGGGTTAGGCAAGCATGATAGCTTAAATTGAGGGAATCCAAAGAGACATTAAGGGAGGGTAAAGACTTAAGGAGAATATTTATATGATAAATGTATAGGAATCAAAATTTGTGGCAGATCATAGTCTCTGAGTATTCATGCATAAACAGGAAAGGAGGCTAAGATGTTGGGGTTGTCCTCTAAAGTTATAACTAGATAAGAAAGTAGGGTGAATGAGTATGAAATTGTAAAATAAATTGATGGATGAATAATAATGATGTTTAATGAAGATATAAGGGAGAAATATGGGAGAAAAAAATCTCCCAGCTGGGTCATGCTATAAAGCCCTGCACAAGAGATAGAAGAATAGCTCACAACCATTGGATGAGGGTTAACATAGAAGTAAAAGAACATCAACTATTTTATCTAAGAAACAAATCTAGAATAGAAAAAAAAACCTTTCCTAACATAAAAAAGGTGCAAACTTTATAAAATCCACTATATTGATTAAATAATAGGCATAACTAGGTATGTAAACCATAAATTATTTCCTCTTTTATTTTGGGGATCAATAGAAGTAAAAATAAAATGAAACTTGACCCAGTGAGTGGATTAAAGTGTGTGGATCCCAAATAAGTTATTAGTTTCTTATTTCCAGATTGTTTAGTAGTTTGTTCAATATATTAGGGTTTCTTTATATAATCTTTAAAATTAAAATCCTAGTAGATAAATTTCCCAAATTCAATCATTAGAATTATATTTGGTATTCTCTTTCCAAATATCACGTATCATGATATATGAAACCATATGCATTTGCTAAAGTTACTTTTTAAAGGCCATTTGATGGTGAAATCAATCAATTAAACCCAATGTGACACTGCACTAATATATATTACTCCTTTTTATTTCTATTATAGTGTTTCCCATTATTTTTATTGACAAGTAGATGCTCCACTCAATTAAGAAGTATTAAATGTTGGGAAATACAGACATAAATTATAGCAGCAGAAACAAAAAATTTATCTATTTGTATTCCCATAATAGCAAGATCGCAACAGCTATTATGAAATAGGAAGGATGGTTTAATGAGTTATACCTATTTATGCAGCAAGTCCAGTGACCAAAACTCATTGCAATGCAACTATCTTCTAGTTGCTCTAAGACAGTGGTTGGACAGCTCCTGGTCTTCACCACGAATGACAAATTGGATCAACTTCTACATCGGCTCATGTGGTCTCGCCACAGACTATAGGCTGATGTTGTCCTCCTAGCAGCATCCAAAGGATTCCTACCTCTAGAGTAGTCCATAAAAACCAACTAGAACTCTTTTTGTTCAACTTGAATAGATAGGAAGGAGTTTTCCCTCCCATTTGTGTACTAGTCACCAACTTGCTCTCCCACAATAATGATCATCAGTTGTTCTCTCCCGTATCTATCCCTTTCTAGTTGGGTAGGACTTTCTTGGGGTCTTTTGGTTACCACAACCAGAGAGGATAATGATTGTCAGAGCAACTGATTCTCAATTGTTTGTGTTATTGTTGTACTCTGAGAAGCCCTTAGTACATTTCTATTTACAGCTAGGGTTAGGTCCAGGGTTCTCAGTCTGTTTCGTATCTGTGTAGGAGTGGAAGGGACCAGAAGATCTTGAATTTTTGCAATATGAGAACAATGAGATGGTCTTCTGGTGACACAAATGTTCGTATGGCACAATGAGATGGTCATCTCATTCTACGAGACGATCATTTTGTAGTTTTCTAATCTCATACAAAATTGGCAACTCATTTCCCATTAATGCTAAACATTAATTCCTTGCACCACAAGTATTGTGCAATTGAAATGATTTGGAAAGTATCTAGAACCTTCTTCCATCCTAAGTGAGAGATCTCACACATGTGATATAGTTGTCTTGTTCACCCAGACTATTGTCTGGTGAACCAAGACCGGTCGATTGGTTCAACAGAATGAACTGATCAGCTCACATCTCAGTTTGGGAAAAACATAACCAATTCAATTTGTAATCTACCTGACGACCCAAAATGTTGTCTCAACACTTGAGACGATCATCTGGTTTTTCCAAATGGCCCTCTCAACACTTGATACAATTGGCTGGCTATTCAAATAGCTATCTGAACACTTGTGTCGATTGTTTGGCAGGGCAGTCGACCAATTTGTTGTGTGAATAGAATACCGAAAGAATTTTTTTGGGGTAAGTCAGATGATTATTTTATTCATCTTGCCCACCTCGTGCAAGTGAAAATAAACTAGAGTTACATATTTTTTAGATTTGCAAATATTTAAACATGGTAGTACTACTACCATTACACAGATGTACCTGACATGTGTTAAGTACTTCTTTGGGGGGTTAATGGGAAAATCTGTTGCTATGTTGCATGTGGTGTTTTGGTAGGGTATCTGCCAGCATATTACTCTCTCTTTCCATGAAGGTGACCGAAATGGATGAATTCTTTAGCAACATTATTCCCCTGATTATATTGGCATAACAGGGGTATCTTCTGTAATCCTTCTGGGTCCTGATAGCTTCCTGTTGATTATCTGATGCAATAGCCACTTCCTGCGTTGAGCACACCAAAGTGATTTTCACTGCCATGGCAATGTCCATAAGTTCAACTTCTAGAGGGGTGTCCATCTTGATCAACTGACCTACACCTCCCAACCAGCTGTCTCTGTAGTCTCGGATAATGATAGCTATAGCACCCTCCCTTTCTTCCAAGTAGCATATGTGTTAAAGTACACGACTCCTGGGATGAGATTTCACCATTGAGGTTGTGTGGTGTGGATCGTATTGTTTTGTGTTACTATCTAGGCAGATGATGACATGGTGGCCTCCTAGTTGATTAAATTGATTTGGTGTTGTAAGTTGGTTTCTTTTCCTTCAAATATCCACAGATTGCATTATTTCCATAAGCTCGAGCACGCAATGAGGAACAAGTTTATGTGTTTCTCTTGGGCCTTGATGTTCTGATTAATCCACTGATCAAAGTTATCTATGGTCCAAAAGTTGATGAGTATATTAGCGTTGAGGAGGTTTTTCCACAAGATCTTGCCTTTGTGAAGTCGCGGAAAGCATGTAAGCTGGTCTCGTCCTCTTCATTACATCTTGGGTAGGTGGATATCATTGTCATATTACGGAATTTCCTATTCCAGTTAGTTAGAAGGGTGCCATCACTACTACATAACACGCCTTTGGTGTCGGTTGTTTAACCCCTTTTAGTGACAGTTTTCAAGCGACGCCTATGTGGGCGCCGCTAAAGGTCAAACTCTTCGGCGTCGGTTTTATAACTGACGCCTATATAACCTATAGGCGTCAGTTATATATAGTAAGCCGACGCCAAAAGGGTTCGCGCCACAAAAAAAGGGCGACATCTAGGACACTTTCTGCGTCAGTTATCAACTAAACAACCGACTCTATATAACCTATAGGCGTCGGTTTTATGTGAATAAGCAACGCCATTTCCACCACGGTCGTGGTTTCCTACACGGTCGGATTGTTTGTCACATTATGCGGTGGTTTTTATCCAATAACCGACGTTGTAGGCCTTTGATGATGGTGTTCTATAAATAACCGACGCCTATGTTTTTTTTTCTTATCAGTTTGCAAGCCTACTGTGGCTGGTCAGCAGGATGAGAACCTGTAGTTCAGTTTTCTGAACTGCAGGTTTACGACATCCATTGATATCAGCCTACAAACATGCCACAAACCTACAAAATCAACAAATATTTTTTCACACAAGTAGATACATTCAGACATCAATTCAATTCTCACATTCACACAGGTAGAAACATTCAAATACATGTAGAAACATTCAGACATGTATAAACATTCAGAAATATTCATTTACAAAATATCATTCAACATCGCTATCAACATCCCAATTATATCTTACAATCGCCACTGCTTGTATGGCTCTTACCCATTCTTCTCTTACTTCATTTAATACTTCCATCATATATGGAGCATGTACATTTTTTAAGCGTTTACCTATAGTGTGGTCAGTTTTAAACACCTGCAAAGAGAATGATGTATATATAAGTAATAATATAAAAATAAGATTGATATATTTCATACTAACTAATGAGACTATATATAATACCTCATGTATGGTATCGATGTCCAATGTGGCATGTTGGATAATCATCTGCATAAATTGCATCACATAGTATGCGCATGCCCAGCCGTTGTCTTGTGTAGCGCACTATAAATTGAAACATAAAAAATATTAAAAAATACAACTAAGCACAGTTCACATAAATAATATTACATTGGAGTCGGGAACTTACTTTGACGTTCTCCCAAATTATTGGCTGGTTCTTTCTCCTTGGGACCTTTCCTCCAGCATTTTTGAATGCATCTAAACCCCTACATGTTAATGTAACATAGTAAATTGCATAATTAAATAGTAATGTAATAACAGATGTTAACGGATATAAAAATGAAATATTTCTCACCAGAATAATGGCATTCTCATTAGGTGTCCAATTTTAGTATTCAATGTACTCCCCGTAGGATCTAGATAATAAATAGTGAATGTCCTGGGGAGAATAACTAGTAACTCCCAATGCCTACCGCTAGAGGTAAAAAAGTTAAAAATTAATAACTCAAAATCCACAATAAAAATGTAATTTTCTTAAGTCCAAATTATAAGTAAAGTAAACTTACTTGACATTGAATGGAGCTATTATTATCGTCTTCTTTTGCTGACCGAAAATTGTAAAAGCATCTATACAATATTGTTGAACACTATCAGGGTCCTTAGCTACCATACTAATCAATGATGGAATCAAAAATCCCACATGATCAAATGCAAATTGCTTGCACTGATTTTTGACCAAGTAGCTGCAAAACATGTATTACGTATGCATTAATATATAAGAAACCAGATCACCAGATCTTATTATGTATTACGTATGCATTAATATATAAGAAACCAGATCAAATGCAAATTAATGCAAATTGTTTGCACTGATTGACCTGCATAATCCGCTTCTAAAGAAACAATTATAGGGCAATGTATATTATGTGCCCATAGCCAACATGCCATTCCCCTACAAGCAGGACCTAACGGGTATTTTAGGTCAGTTGGAACCCAACTTGGTAATGCAGGAAGTGGAGGTGGAGGCCTAGGTGCTCTGGATGTCTTCTTTTTAACCTGTATATATAATTTCAGATCAGTTGACCTCATATATGCACATTAACAATCTAAAGTAATTTAAATTTATCTGACAATTTTAGTAGTGTAGACGACATCTGCTTTGGGCCACAATATCACCCCGCCTACTGCCTCAGTAGGTGTATCAATATTCGGGTGGGGATATGGCAATATAGATTCCCTCCAATCGGGTAATACACGTATCGAGCTCACACGAACGTAGACCTGTGGCATTGGAGTCCAGTGAAACATTGCCCCAGGAAGGGACGGGTAAGCATGCGCCTCTGCAACAACATAGTCTTGTATTCTTAAGCGGCATGGCTTCAATGCCTACAAATTTGCGTAAAGAATATTATACATATATACATATCATCTTGAAAACATATCATCTTGAAAAGACTAGCTACAATGTCATAAACAATACTTATAGAAGACGTGTTAGGCGGTGGGTCTACAGGATTACTCTCAATATGTGCATAAGGAGAAGAGTGGGTCGCCATAGGTTGATTGGAAGCCTAAGATGCCTACCACCGCACCATTTCTTCCTTGACATTCTCAGCAACTATATCATTGACCTTCTTAGCAACTATATGCTTGACTCTCTTATTCTCCTATACATGGATAAAAGAAACATTAGCTTCTTATTATTGAATTTCCTTTTGCAGTAACATTTTAAAAAAAGAATAGGTTACATCTTCTTGTGAATGTCCCACTCTGGGTTTGCGTTGGGATGGCCCAAAGAATTCTTTGATGCCCACACCAGTTCCTGCACCCCTAACACGTCCAGGATGCTCTATGTTACCCAGAGCAACTGTTAATTCATCCCTTGTGCCATGAGGGATGAACATGCCTTGTTTCCTCTGCTCGTGCAGCTTCCACTAATCACCATCAATAGAAATTGGTAAGTTGACACCACAAATAATCAATATTCAAACGATTGCTCTAAGAGTTGTATTTTACCATTTTCGCATTCGCCTCAGCAGTTACGGGCTTCTTTATTTCACCCTTCTTGTTTTTCCTCCTAGCTATCCAGACATCATGGAGAGCCATGGGTGTGGCACATGTAGTAGATGACTCCTAAGTAGCAGTAGACTCCTCCCTGTAGTCTTTGGCGAATGCTTGTATAGCCCTTTGGACCCATAGTGTGGTCATGCACATTCAATGCACACCTTGCTTTTTGCACCTCACTGAGGGCCTAGTTAGTATGCACATTAATGATTTGGTTAGTAGCACTAAATGTTAATATTGAATAGGTGAATACAACGTATATTATTTAAATTGGGAGTGACGCCTAATACCTTGAATTCTTCAGATTTTCTTGAAGCAACAAATGTGTCCCAATCTTCTTTGTCCAAGAAGTTCCACTGTTCAAGGGTTGACTTCTTCTTCTTATCACCATCTTTTATGTATTCTCTGTTGAGATTTGTCCTATAGTTCCTTAGCATCTTTCCAGCATGTTGCATCATGCTTTTACGATGCAGCTTCTCATCCAATGCAAACAGATTATGTAAAATAGAATTGCTATTAACTAGTATCCAAAAATAGAATTGCAAATAATAGAATTTGTAATCTACAAAATAGAATTGCAAATAATAATAACTCACGCATAAATCCTTCCATATCATGTCTTTCTTCACCTGAGGAACTTTATGCCAATTATCCTACTTAACACCACAATGGATTTGAGTGACAACCCCAAGATAGTTTACAAAATTATTGCGGTTCACTCCAATTGCATTTCCTCCATTATCAAACTCCACAACCAATTTGGATCCACTGCCACTTAGCGCTATTAACTTCTTCAACAGAGTGATGCCCCTTTTCTTGTTAAGTGTTTGGTGATGTGCATCAAGTTCCTCTAGTGCTTCAGTGGGTACATGTGCATCATCAACCTAAAATTTGACAAAAATAAACACACTGAATTAGCCCAATATAGAAATATGGGATATATGACATAACTAGAAGATAATGAATTTTATAGAAATACAGGATATGTTTTTAGAACTTACATTGGTATCCTCGCCATGTTCATCATGGACAACATGCTCATCATGGACTTCATGCTCATCATGGACATCATGCTCATCATGGTCAGCCATCTGAAAATGTATTAAAAAGGCAAACATTTAGCATTTGTATTAACTAGAAGATAATGAAACATCAAATGTGAAAATTATATTGATATTAAAAAAGCAAACATTTAGCTTCAATAAAAATATATAAACATGCATGCCTCTAAAATTGTGATCTTTTATCAATTAACAATCCTTCAATGTGATCTCCGCGCACATATAAGTCATCATTAGCTTCAATATTTTGTGGAGTTGGCAACCCAACTGAGAATGGACTGGAGTCATCATACTTATCATAGTACTCTTCTTCATCTATAGGATCTTCAATGAACTGTCTTTTACCATGAAGAACAACTGACCATTTATCATTTGTAGGATCATCGATATAGAATATTTGTTTCGCCTGTGATGCCAATATGAATGGTTCACCCTTCTCGCCAATCTTTTCAAAGTTCACTAAAGTGAAACCCAATTCATCCACTATAACTCCTTTAGTGTTATCAACCCAATTACATTTAAAGAGCAGAATTCTGAAATCTATGTAGTCAAACTCCCATATGTCTTCAATGACACCGTAATATGACATTTTAGCTTCACGTGGACCCTTATCCTTTGCACTTGCAAAATACATAGTCGACGCTGGAAGAGTGACCCCACTGTTTTGGACGACACTCTTATCATCTTGGCACTTTGTGTAATATGTGAACCCATTAATGTCAAACCCTTCATAAGACATAACATTCAGTTTTGGTTTAAAGGCAAGGCATTTGATAGTTTCTGTAATATCATTTGGTGTTTCAGATAGTTGATGTAAGACTTTATCTTCAAACCACTTAGTAAAAGTCTTGTTATGCTCTCTAGCAAGCCACATTGAACTTGCTCGAGGATGTTATCTCTTGATGAAATTGGTATGTTCCTCGATATAAACACTCACTTCATCCATGTTGTGTAAAATATACAAGTGACCTTGTTCCAACTACTCATGGCTGATTACTTTCACCCGTGATCCCAAAATTCCTTTGCCCTCCTCAATATTCTTGTCATTAACAGGAGTGTTATTGCCACCCAGAAAGTCATTGCAAAAATCCATAACATCTCTCACCACATAACCTTGAATAATACTCCCTTCAGGCCGATAACGGTTTCGAACATCACCTTTAAAAATGCTCATCTATCGTTCAAAGGGATACATCCAATGCAAGAAAACTGGTCCCAACATTTTCACTTCCCTAGTCAAGTGGACAACAAGATGTACCATGATATCAAAGAACGAAGGAGGGAAATACATCTCAACCTGACATAGGGTAACAACCACTTCTCTTTGCAAATTATCGAGAGTATCAGGGTCAATAACTTTGTTGCATAGACTGTTGAAAAAGAAACAAAGTCTGGTGATTGCAAACCTTACATGCTTCGGCAATCTAGATCAAATTGCCACGGGCAATATTTGTTGCATTAGAGTGTGACAATCATGAGATTTAAGACCTATCAACTTCAGATCTTTCATTGATACCAATCTACAGATGTTGGATGAGTAACCATGTGGCACCTTAACATTTACCAAGCATTCACAAAAAGCTTTCTTCTCCTTTCTAGACAACGAGTAACAAGCGAGAGGTAAGTATGTTCTTTTATTACCCATTTCATGTAATTATGTTAATTCTGACCTTATTCCCATTTCAAGTAGGTCCAGTCTGGATTTTATCCCATCTTTAGTCTTACCTGGTATATTTAATAGAGTACCAATGATGCTATCACAGATATTTTTCTCAACGTGCATTACATCGATACAATGTCTGACTGTCAAAGAACTCCAATAAGGAAGATCCCAAAATATTGACTTCTTCTTGACTGAAGAATTGTCACTCTGTGTGGCAATACTACATTGTGATTTCTTATCAAATTCATTGACAATGTCTTTTACTCTTTCATAAACAACTTCCCCTGGTATAGGTTTAGGTGCACTCCATTCATCATTCCATCCATTGAATGCTTTGCGCTTCCTACGATACAGATGGAATTTTGAAAGAAACCTTCGATGACCAAGATATACAGTCTTGTCGCCATGTTTTAGTCTTATTGAATCAGTGTTTTCTTCACATATAGGACACGCTTTAGCTCCTTTGACACTATATCCAGACAAATTCCCATATGCTGGAAAGTCATTAATAGTGCAAAACAACATAGCGTGCAAATGAAATATCTCTCTTCCTGAAGCATCATAGTTCATCACACCTTCAGCCCAAAGTTTCTTTAAGTCATCAATCAGAGGTTCAAGATAAACATCGATATCATTTCCGGGTTGTTTAGGGCCCGATATCAACAATGACAACATAACGTACTTATTTTTCATACACATCTAGGGAGGAAGATTGTATATAACAAGCATGACTGGCCAAGTGCTATGTTGGCTGCTCAATGTCCCGTACAGATTCATCCCATCTATACAAAGCCCAAGTCTTAGATTCCTATCTTCTTCACTAAATTTGGGGTACAATAGATCAATCTTCTTCCACTGTGGGGAATCAGACGCATGTCGTAGGATCCCATCATTATTTTTCTTAACATATGCATGCCACCTCAAATTCTTTGTATCTTTCGGATTTGCAAACAAGCGTTGAAACTGTGATATTACAGGTAGATACCACAACACCTTGGCAGGAGAACCAGTTTTGGACTCCCCCAAAGTCGTCAATTTATACCGTGATGCACCACATTTTGGACAATCTTTCAAATCCACATAGTCCTTTTGAAATAATACACAATCATTTAGGCATGCATGTATCTTCTTGGCCTCCATTCCCATTAGGCACAACAATTTCTTTACCCGGTATGTTGAGATTGGTAGCTCGTTTCCTTCAGGAAGCATTTCTTTCAACAAAGTCAACAATGAAGTGAAGCTTTTTTCGCTCCATCTATTGTTAGCTTTCAACTTATACAATCTCAACACAGCGCTAAGCTTTGTAAACTTAGCACATCATGTGTATAACGGTATCTCAACATCATGCACAATGTTTCTAAAGATAGGAGGTGGATCGGTGTGCTCTACCCTACAACTATCCAGCATCACAGCAATGATGTCTACTAGAACTGGTTCGTTCACATCTACGTCATCAGAGGCAATTTCTTCTTCCATCCAAGCACTGCTATCGAAATCTACTGGTTTCGAGTTTGAAATCTCTCCGTGCCAGTGCCATTCTGTATAGCCTTGTACAATCCCGTTGCACATGACATGACTTTTGATTTCCTCACCAGTGCTGACTTTCAAGTTGTTACTGCAATGCCTACATGGATAATAGAACCTATCTCCAGCTTCTTTCCTATGTTCCTCGGCAAATCTAATAAACTGATCAAGACCAGATATAAACTCTGGGGTGCAGCGATTGCGAATGGACATCCATGATCTATTCATTTCTATGATCAAAGAGAAAACAAGTATATATTAGGACAAGATTAGGGTATATACTTACATCCTAAGTGAGATTAGGTGTTCAAGAATAGTCCCAAACCGGGGACTATCCAAGATTTACTCCTATTTTCTAGACCCATCTGGTTTTCTATTTGCTTGGCTTATTTGAAATTAGGGGTAGACACTGGATTATGATGGTAATCGTCCCAGCCAGGAAAACTGTATATTATCTAGACCCATCCGATGTTGAAGTAGACAGTGCGGGACATGGAAAATATTGTCAGATTAGGAGGTACAATGAAGCCAGACTCCAGACAAACAGTATATAATTTAGTGATTGTTCATTCTAATTTATACCAATGTACAAGTAATATAAAGAATAATGATTGTTCACTTTCTAGGCCAAGAAACACATGTGATGTCATTCTTATATATAATAAATGTGTACCACCTATCCCATCCTTGAACACCTAATCTCACTAGTAAGTGTATAATGTGTATTGGGTTTTCAAGAAAATTTTGGCAGCATTTCCCCGCTGTTCTCTAAGTACATATGTACTTAGAGAACAACGGGGAAATGCTACCGACATTTTCTCAAAAACCCAATACACATAATACACTTACATCCTAAGTGAGATTAGGTGTTCAAGAACAGTCCCAAACCGGGGACTATCCAAGATTTACTCCTAATGAGTAAATCTTGGACGGGTTTCTAGGCCAACAAACACAATAATAGATATGTAAATCATATCATTAAGAGCATGGTTTCATGTTAGGTCATCATAGGTCATAATAATCCACTAGAATGAGCAAAAAATGTCTCATGGTGTTAAAATAGCATAAGAATATTAGATCTTGATTCTAGAGTTTACAAGACATAATAGTGACTACTGATTTTGTGGGGTGATATAATTTCATAGGATTTATAGATTCAAATTTAACAAGTGTACAATTTGCATCATTTTAATACTCTAAGGGTGACTAGTGGGTCATAGCACATAAAAGATGGCATTACAAGGAAAGTAAGCAAGCTAGATCAATTAACACTCATCTCAAGGGAACATTAGTTACTGAAGGGACCAGGAAAGAGTGCTTTTAATCACTAGGATCATACAAGTAGCAATGTTGATTACGTCTATGTGATTAAAGATCAAGCAGTGTAATAAAATAGGGTTTACCTTTCTTTGAGCCCAGTCGGGCGTCAGCAGGGAGAGAGGGCGAGACGGAGGGTAGGCGAGTAGGCAGGCAAGTAGGTGAGCAGGCGACGGGTAGGGAGTCGGCGGGCAGCAGTAGATGATCAATTAATTCCTGACACAATACATAAATAAATACAAATCAGTACCTAAATAAACACAAATCAGTAAATAACTTAATTTTAAAAAAAATACACCCAGCAACATTGTGCCTTGGCGCAGCACAAGCATCGCCCAGGCATCCCAGAGGCCTAACTAGGTTGGGCGCCTGGGTTTGGGACCCTAGGTGAACGTCTGGCTGCCTAGGCGCGCCTGGGTAGGTCAGCAAGTACTTGGTAAGCGAGCAGGGCAAGGTCGAGGCGAGGTGAGGTCGAGTAGGTTGAGTAGGTGGGTGGCGGCGACACCGGCGAGCTCCAGGACCGCCGACATAGGGTAGGTAGGTAGCCACAGGGCAGGCAGGCGGCGGCGACACCGGCGAGCAGGGAGAGGCGGTGGAGCAGCAGCGGCGCACAAGCAGCAGCAGTGGCGGGTGGGGGTTGATTCGAGCGACAGCAGCAGCGGGGGAGAATTCTCACAATGAAATAGAAGAAAGGGGAAGATTCGGGTGATCACGGGTATTAAGTTCATAAAAGGCGTCGGTTGTCTACAAAACTGACACCTAAACATCTTCAGTGTCGGTTGATCGTAAAACTCGACGTCTAATTGGACAATATTTGCCCTAAATTATTTGGCGGGAACCACTATCAGCGTCGATTATCAATGGATAACCGACATTGTATGTGACACTTTTTGCACAAATTCTCATCAAACATAGGCGTCAGTTTTTATCTAAACAACCGACGCTGTATGTGACACTTTTTCTTTTCGCTCGAAAATTGGATTTCGCAGGCAATTTTAGGCGTCGATTTTTGTAAATAACCGACACCCAGAAAAGAGACATTGAATGTTGTTTCTATAGTAGTGCATTCATTGCTATCTACATGAACATTTTTATCTGTGCAGCAACCTGTGCTCTCCATATGAGCCACCAATTACCTTGTGTTTTGATTTCTACCTCTGCTCGAATCGCATTGTACATAGATTTGGCTGTATAATTGCCCCCTTCATTGAGTTTCCACACTCAAACATCTTTAGTGTGTGGATATGTAGGAGGGCTCAATTTACTAATGCTCTGTATGATCTCTGGTGGGAACCATTACCCTAGAAAATCCTAATCCCACTATCCTTCAAGGTTAACCAAACTGCTCACCTTAAGATCATCTAGTTTTTCAAGAATGGGCAGGGCTACATGGTCTTTCATAACGGTGCCATTGGGTAGCCACTTATCATACCACATGTTTATGGAATTGTGGCTCACTGGGCAAAGATACATATTGGTTTCCATAAAAGGTTTCATGAGAATGATAGTTTTGGTAAGTCTAGAGGAATTGGAATTAGAGATGGGTTTGTCTTTCAAGATATTCCTTGACATGGCCTCGCTCCAAATAGTCCTTCTTGTGCTATAGATATCCCAGTTGTGTTTCATCAAGAGTGCCTGGTTCCAGTCTCTCATAGATTTGAGGCTGAGGCCTCCATTGATTTTTCAGCTAATGATGTAGCTCCAGGAGATTAAATGAGTGCTTCTTTTGCTTCATCCTCCATTCCAAATAAACCTCCTTATTTCCCCATTGATTCTGTCACAAAATTGAAGAGGGATCTTAGCCGTTTGCATAACATATGTTGGTATAGTGGCTAGAGTACTCTTAGCTAAACTCACTCTGCCCACCATAAATAATCTTCTAGCAGCTCATGAATTGATTCTACTGGTAACCTTCTCTAGAACTTCATTATATGTTTTCCTGTTGACCCTCGTGTGTATGGTAGGTACACCTAGGTATTTGCCAAGATCTTGAGTGTTTTGTAGGCCACTTATATTGCATATATCCTCAGCTTCCTGGTGGGTGACACTCCTCGAGAAGAACACTCTAGTTTTCTCAATTGAGATGGCTTGTCCAGAAGCAAGATCAAAATCTTTGAAGTATTTCATTATCATGTGAATGTTGGAGGCATTTGCAAATAGGATGATAACATCAGAAAAGCAAAGGTGTACTATTTTTGGTCCTCCCCTTCCTAACTGAATAGGGTGCCATTTCTTCTCCCTCACGAGTTCCTCTATTAATTGACTTAGCCTCTCAATACACAAGATGAAGATATAGGGTCTCATAGGGTCCCCTTGTCTTAATCCTCTTGTGGACTTGAAGTTGAGCGAAGTTTCCCCATTCCAAGCTATTTGCGAGCTGCCAAAAATAATGGAATTCATGATGTAGGTTTGTATGTTGACAGGAATATATGTCTTCTCCAAAGTATCTTGAATGAAACTCGAAGCGATCTTGTCATAGGCTTTTGTAATATCAATTTTTATAGCCATAGTCTTGCTCGATATTTTTCTTTTAATATTGTGAATGAGTTCCTGAACAACTATGATATTGTCTATGATTTTCCTGTCGGGTACAATGGTGCTTTGTGAAGGACTTATCCATTTCGGCAACCATTGTTTTAGGCATTCAACTACCACTTTTGAGCAGAGTTTGAGCATGGTGTTATTCAGAGATATCAGGAAGAATTGACTTTTGCATTCTGGTTTTTGTCCTTTGGGTATGAGAACAATGGTGGAATTGCACATATGTTCATCAAGGTATGATGAATTTAGAGCCTCCTGGATAGTCCTCATGGTTGTCTCCTTTACAATTTGCCAGCTCGATTGGAAGAAGTGAGTTGTTGTTCCATCTGGTCCCGCAGTTTTATAGGAATCCATCGAAAAGAGAATTTCTCCGACTTTCTCCAGTTGCACAGGTTTGGCCATTTGTAGATAATGAGCTTCAGGGATGGCCTCAAAATGGCCCAAGATCTTCCTAATGTCCTCTTGGTTGATGTAGCTAGGCGTAGTGAAGAGGTCTATAAAGTACCCTGTAACCAGCTTGAAAACTTCCTCTGCCTCCGTAGCCCATCTGCCGTCGGGTCATTTAATAGCCTCAAATTTGTTGTTTTATTTTCCTTTGATTGACAAAAGCTTGGTAGAAGTGGATATTTGAATCCCCATCCTTCATCCAACTGATGTGGCTTTTCTATTTCTAGTCTTCCTCCTCCTTCTTTAATAGGGTATTTAATTCAGCATGCATATTTAAGCATAACTGGTCGATTATTTCATCATACATGGTCACTAGATTGGTCTACAGGATGTGAATGTTACGTAGGAGATGGTCTTTATGCGCTCTCTTTTGCTTCTATAGCTTATCATCCCAGGCGCTTAAGTGAGGTCTTGCTATGTCGAGTGATCTTTGGAAGTTGAGTTCTGTGTGCCAAGTTTCTTCAATGCAAGGAATAAAATTTGTCTCTGAGGTCCATGAAGCCTTTGTTGTGAATCTCCTTTGTTGGTGAGTGCATTTTACCATGTTAATCAGTAGAGGACAATGATCAGACTCGACCTTGTCAAGGTGCAACATGGATACATCTGAAAACTTATGAAGGAATTTTATGTTCGCCAACCCTCGATCAAGTTTGCCTTGTTTCAAGCCATGGTGGAAAGTGAATCTTTGTCATGAGAAACTGAGGTCTGAGAGGCCAACTTCTAGCATGGTGGTAGTGAAGGTTTGAGCTTCTCTGTGGTTGTATGATTGGTAGCCAATCTTCCCATCTGGAGATGTAGTGGTGTTGAAGTCCCCAACAATGATCCAGGGTTCTTTAAATTTCTTTCCCATTTTGCTTATATGCTTCCAGACCAGGTTGCGTATCTGTATGTGGGGGTTAGCATAGATAAAAGTAGTAATATAAGAGTTGTTAACTCTACAAGTCACAAATTGGTGGTGGGTGTTGATGACCTCCACCATGCATCTGTCTGAATTCCAACATACCCAGATCCCTCCCGAAAAGCCTTGAGCTTCATATCTATGGGAGTTTGAGAAGCCTAGGCATTTGATGGTATTTTCTTCTTTGGCAGCACTTATCCTAGGCTTGGAAATAGTATTGATGATGGGTTTATGAATGGATATATACTCTTTAAGAAGTCTGCAAGTGTCATTGTTACCTATACCCCAGATGTTCCAGCACATGATTTTGGTCATTAAGGAAAGAACAAAGTTGTAAGGGTGGTGGTAGCCCTTAATAGGATGGTACTACATTTTCTTTGTTAGCAACAACCTTCAAAACCTCCAAGATAGCCTTTGTGTGACGTCCCCGGATTTTGATTTCTCCAAACCCTATTGGGAATGAGATGTCAGAATCTAAAAACATCATCCAATCATACCAGAGAGCGATGTGGAAGCATAATACGCATACATGAACATACAACCATAACATTTCTCAGCAGCCACATGTATATTTTTAATAACATGAATTATTACAAATGATTTACATTTACATATTGAATGAAAATTCTACAAGTCTGAACATGTATGCCAACAGGATCTTAGACAATAGGTACAACCTGGACAACTTGCTCACATCCTGCACTTTTTCTCCCATGCTATCTCTGAACCTAAAACATACGTGAAACAATGAATCAACACACAAGGTGTTGTGTACGAGGGTAGAAAAATACATACTAATATGTTTGCATAATTGAAATAACTTGAGAAAGAAAGAGTAAAAGAAAACATTATTTAAAGCGATAATCAGGTAAACATTCCTTTTATTGCTATCACTTTGATGTGGTTGTACTACTCATACTTGCACTTGACTTACATCTAGTGTGGGCAATATAGTATCATCATACATCTAACATGGGCCAAGGAATCATACATCCATGTTAGGCAACATACATCCACACCAGGCTATGTTCTCTAGTAGCTACAACCCATCATACTCATTTATGTTCTATTAGATTTGGCGAAGTATAACTCATAATAGTTCAACCAAGAAATCATATCCAAATACTAGCATTCAAGATATGACATATCATATGCAACCAGAAAACTAGTCTTATACTTAATAAATCCCACGTACCTGAGTTCAGAGATTCCTATTTACATTCTGGATCATCTACATATCTGGTCAGCACCTGATTAATAACAAAATCATATACTAGCATCAGATTCTCATCATCTTAACCCTAGTCGTGTTCATTAGAGTTTATATTATCTCATTAGGATATTTCAACGTTTACTTGCATTATTGTCTTATATTTATCCTACTGATGTCATTTTCCATATTATGATTCATTATCTGAATATTAGGTTCCATATTCTTTTTGTGCACATATTAACCCTAGTTTATATACATTAACCTAGATTAGGGTTTTATAACATGCATTAAGATTCATATTCATATAACATGGATTCTCTTCATCATTATGATCTCATAATTAAAACTGAAGTTCCATATACTGATATGACCTTACCTTGTGAATTTCATCATTTATTGAGCAAGTATGCATTTATTGCATTTTGTTTAGGGTTATGAGCCCTAAATAGCCATATTGAACAAGTTACATGATTATGTGCATCAATACTACCATCTATGATATTAAAAGAATTATAAACGTCAATATAGATTTATTTGCATTTTATCAGAATTTTAGCCCATCATTTGGTATTTATTATCTATGAAATAAACATTTCACAACTTACATGATATCACTAATATTAATATATATATCAAGCCTGATATTATAGTTCCATGTTGTTCTACTAATTTTTCTGAGCATTTCGGTACCTTATTTGTATTTTTATGATAAACATGCTATTTATTATGAATTATTCAATAACTGAGCATTTCTGGGTATATTTACCTTTTTCAGCCTATCTGGGACTGCCACGTGTCCACTAAGAGGGCGTAGCTTCACTTGTTGGCTGTCTGGTTCAGCTTTTGGGCCGGTTCACTACCTCTGGACCGCCCGCTCTTCCACCCTCGTGATCCAGCAGATGCAGCACGGGCGTGGGCAGATGCCACGGCAGTGGTGCTGGGTCACAACGCCTGTGCTCGCGTTCTCGGGTCCGACGGTGGTCTTCTTCGCAGAGACGATCCCAGGTCTCTACTTCCGTGAATAAGAAGTTCAGGGCTTCGGGATTCTCACAAATAGGGAAGGTCGTCATCCCTCCTCATCCACTCAAGCTCCACGGGGAGGTGCTTAGATCCCACGGTTGCTAACCTTGCCGGTGTCGCCGCCCGTGGCCGCCGCAGGTGGAGGATTTATAAGAGGAAAAGGCGGCATCCTCCCCTCTCCCTCCATGAAGCTCTGGGTCCCTGATGCTGTTCCATACTCCCCTGTGAGCCATGTGTGCGCCGCCACCTTTTTGATTGACTCTAGCGAGCGTCGCCAGGGCTTCCATGTCCTCACGTTGGATGAAACGAGGCGGAGAGCTTCTCACTTCCAAATCCTCATCTTGCTACCGCTTGGCCCCAATAGGAGTAGTTTGAGATGAATCGGGTCACGTTGGTTTCTTATCGGGGATTCAGCCATCAATGGCCTGAATCATTGGCTCCTCCAGATGACTCGGGAGGTCCCTTTGACCTCCAGGTCTGGCTGGCAGCCATGGCGCCAAAGTGCTAATCGGCCAATTCCCAATCCTGGGTTGGGGGTCACGGCGGAGCAATGAATCAGGAAGGGGGCATTTGATAACCTCCTATTTTGGACAATTATCTTAGTCCTCTTTCTTAGTTTCTCATACTCTTTCTAAGTTTAAACTATACATAATCCTAATTTTACCCTTTTTTGTAAATATACCATCAGACTACTTTCCCTTTCTATACATGCAGAAAAAGCACAAAAAAATCATAAAAGAATAACTCAACCCCGAGACCGCATGGAGTCACACGGTCTCAAGACCGCATGAAGCCAACCGGTCCCGAGACCGCATGGAGTCACATGGTCTCGACACCGCATGGAGTTCAAACGGTCCCCAGACCGCATGAAGCCAACCGGTCCCGAGACCGCATGGAGTTCAAACGGTCTCAAGACCGCATGAAGTCAACCGGTCCCGAGACCGCATGGAGTTCAAACGGTCTCAAGACCGCATGAAGCCAACCGGTCCCGAGACCGCATGGAGTTCAAACGGTCTCAAGACCGCATGAAGTCAACCGGTCCCAAGACCGCATGGAGTTCAAACGGTCTCAAGACCGCATGAAGCCAACCGGTCCCGAGACCGCATGGAGTCACACGGTCCCGAGACCGCATGGAGTTCAAACGGTCTCGAGACCACATGGAGTTTAAACGGTCTCAAGACAGCGTGAAGCCAACCGGTCCCGAGACCGCATGGAGTTCAAACGGTCTCAAGACCGCATGAAGCCAACCGGTCCTGAGACCGCATGGAGTTCAAACGGTCTCAAGACCGCATGAAGCCAAACGGTCTTGAGGTCCAAACGGTCTCCAAACCGTTTGGACTTCACTTAAGGCCTATAAATAAGACCCCAAGGGTCCATCACGAAGGAAAGTTTTCATACGTCCAAAGGCTGCCTCAATCATTCCAGAGCAAATCCGACTTCCATCCTCTGCCCTGGGGCTGCCAGTCTGAGACCCATACTCCATCTTGAAGCTACTTTCTCCTTCTTCGCCAAAGAAGGTGGGAAGGGGAGACCTCGTCATCAAGCAACCTGTGAAGCTGGTGGATCGTTGCTCTCTCTCCAAGGGGTTGACTTTCCTCTCTCCTTTGTGAGGATGATGCTCTCTCTCTCTCTTCTTGCCTCCTTCTTTGTCCTAGTCATGAGTGAGTAGTCTCCTTCACTAGGGTGCGGGGAGTAGCCCCGCTACCCATGCTTTCATATCATGTAACTGTAATCCATAACTTGTAATATAGAGTTCTTATCTTTTCAGTTCGACATCAAACGTTTAACGAATGCATGTTGCTTGATCTCGAACTAGTGTTATCCTTTATCTTTTAGTATGAATTGTCTACGTTTGTACTATTAGATTCGAAATTCGTTTGTATGTTGGTTCTTGGTGCATGTATCCACCATGCACCTGTTTCGGTATCTAGAAGTGTATCTCAAGAAGTGGAGTAAACTCACTGTCATACGTTGCACTTTCATACTATGAAATGGAATCAGTTGACGTATGAAAGTGCAACCTTGGTAAGTCGAGGAACACACTTTGCGAGGGGAAAGATGCAAAGGAAGTGACCATTTGTTCGGGAATGGCTGGCGTTGCAACATTCCCGCACTTCTCGTAGTTAGCTCTCTGAAAGGAAGCTAAATCTACAAGGATACTAACTGACTAGACTCTTTTTGTAGGTTATGTTTTGCTTTGCATGTGTTGATTCATGTGTTGTGGTGGTGAAAAACCGATCACACCCTAGTGACCGTTATCATAGTTTAACTCCTTAGATTTACTTGCTTTCTTTACTTTACTCGTTCTTAGCTTAAACAACAAAACCCAACTTTCGATCTAAGTGCCTACTAGTAAGTGATTAAGTGAAATTCTACCGTTTTCTATCTTGTTGCTTGCAACAAGATCGTTGTCCTGAGGATTCGACCCTTAACTATACTACGATAAGACTTCCACGTATCTTAGCATACATGGGTGGAGTTCTTTATCTAGTATATGCAAGGCTAAACTTAAAGGCTTACTACCTTTAGGATTTTTAGTTGGTGCATGCAATTCCACGTAAGTGGGATCTCCATCAAAAATTGGCGCCGTTGTCGGGGACAACGGAACGTTTTAATTTCATTTAGTATCTTGCTAGTTGGTTAGGGATTTACACTTTCCTTTAATCATTAATCCATATCTTCTTGAATTCATTATATCTTTATCATCATCTAAAAGGTGTTTTCTTCTCTCTACTCAGGAAGAAAACGTGTATGCAACCTGCGCATAACCTCGGATTCTCCCCTGATCTAGAGTTTGACTCTGAGGTAGAGAGAAGCTTTCATCATCGTATTCGACTCAATCGCCAAAGGGCCAGGAAAATGGCTGAAGATCAACGCCAAGCTGCTTTGGTGATGGAGAGGGTCAATGCCACCATCGCCGCTCAAAGGGCACAACTCATCACTGAAACTCGTGCCCAAATCCAAGCGGAGATTCGTGCGGAAGAGCAAGCTCACATCAGAGCTGAAACTGAGGCAGAAACCCAAGCTGCTCAGTTGGAGTTAAGAAACAAGCAACTGAGGGACTACGCTGTCCCAAAGAACTATGAGGATAACCATCCGGTCCGACCTCCGATTATTAATATCCCCAACTTTGAGATTCAGACCTAGTGGATCCAGATCATGCAAGGCATCTCTTTATCCGGAGGTTCTGGAGATGATTGCATGGATCATCTGAAAAGGTTTAAGGCACTGTGCCGCCTAGTTCCGCAAGCCGGAGTCGCGTTTGATGCGATAATGCTTCATATGTTCCATTTCACTCTGTCTGGGAGGGTCCTGAGTTGGTACAACTCACTTGACAGGGAACCCATAATAACCACCTGGGCTCCTCTAGAGGAAAAGTTTTTAGAGAAGTTCTTTCCTCCCTCACTGACTTATGAGATCAGAGGGCAGATCAATCATTTCTCTCAGTTACCCGGAGAATCCCTTGCTGAAGCATGGGAAAGGTTTAAAGAACTTTTGTGGAAGTGCCCCCATCATGGAATCTCCCAGAACCAATTGATAGAAACCTTCTATCGGGGAGTAAGTGACGATATCAAACAGTTTTTGGATTCCTCATCTGGAGGAAACTTCATGAGAAAGAATTATGAGGACGCTTGGAAAATTGTTACACTCGGAGCTGAAAACCAGTCTAACGGGGGACGGTCATCCGGTAAAGGTGTCCTCAAGGTCTACAAAGCTGAAGAATCAATAGAGATGAAAGAAATAGCTGAAGTCCTGAAAACCATAGTTCATAAACAACAAGCTCTCGAGACTTCTCTCGGAGAATTTGATAAGAAGAAAAACACTCTAGTTCAACAAGTCAAGGCTGCCTCAGGAACCTTTGAGGCCTGTCATGCTTCTGACCATCCAACCCTTTCCTTCGGTATGCTTTATAATGTGATGATGGATATGCATCCACCACCACAACCATATGAACCCATCAATGACCAATCTGAAGAACAACTACCGGAACAAGTCAACTCCATCCATTCCATCCCTGGACAAGTATATTACAACCCTAATCAGCCAAGGAATCATCTAGGATTTCAGTACGGAAACCCTACTGGGACTGCTAATCCGCAACATCAGACACAGGGGGGATCCTCTAGTAGGTTACCACCTGGATTCCCAAACAATTTCAACCAAAATTAAGGGAATTCCAGGAATAACTTCCCTAGGGCCAACTACCCCAGGAACCAATCAGCCTACTATCAGTACACTCATCCTCCGCTCCATCCACAGCTACATACTCAGCAACCTCAGCTGGCATTGCCACCACAACAATCTCAACAAACCCAACAACAAAGTCCTTTGAAAAACACTCCTTCTTAACCGGAAGATGAAATATCCTTGATAAGGCAGATGTTGCAATCTCAACAGACTATGCTCGCTAATCAACAAGCACAACAAAAAGCAGTAGAAGCCCAACTTGCCCAGATCGCTGCTCAATTGAAGCCTCCGGCAGGCACTTTTGCAGGGCAGCCCGAATCAAATCCTAAGCATGGACAGAACAGACATGAACAATTAAATGTTGTCACCACGAGATCGGGACGCACTCTTCATGAAACCACCAAGATCACCCTGGATAATGATGATACCCCTACTTTCATGACGAATAAGAGCCCGCCTCAAGGAATGGAGAAGCCTCCAGAGGGCACAAAGGGCAAAGATAAAGTGTCCATAGAACCTGAAGTTTTGCAATATAAACCAAGAATCTCGTACCCAGGAATACTACGAGAAACAAAGATGGACACCAGGTTTCAAAAGTTCAAAGAGGCAATGAAGAAACTATACATTGATATCCCGCTCCTTGATGCTCTTTCCGAGGTGCCAGCCTGGGCGAAATACCTCAAGACCTTACTATCAAGAAAGTACATTACTGAGGAGCAAGAAACTGTTAAGCTTGCTCAGACCACTTCAGACATCATCTTGAACAAGATGCCCAAAAACAAGAAGGACCCAGGCTCCTTCGGAATCCAATGTTGCATTGGAAATGCATCCACTAAAAAGGGATTAACTGACCTAGGGGCCAGCATATCCATCATGCCTTACTCCATGTGCAAACGTTTGGGTTTTACCGAATTGCTGCCTATAGCAATGACTATTCAATTAGCTGATTCCACCATAACCGCACCTCTGGGGATCATTGAAGATATCCCAGTGAGGATAGGCAAGGATGCTAACGTCCCATGCGACTTCATTATCATGGATATTAGAGAAGACTTGAGATACCCGATTATTTTTGGCAGACCTTTCCTCGCTACTGCCAGGGCGCTTATTGACGTCGAAGCTGGCACCATCATCCTTAGGCTCGGGAAAGAAGCAATTCAATTATGAGTCCTTAATAGCATGAAAGGCCCTAGTATCCAAGAGGAGGTCTTTCTTCTTGACGCAATACAACAAATGTCTCAGTTAGAAATATCCGAGCCAGCTGACGAACTAGAAAATGTCCTAATCAATCCGGATGTTGAATTCTCTACGAACGAACTAGTTCAGCAGTGTCTGCAACATTTAGAAAAGGCCGAAGAAGCATCAACGGCCACTTTTGAAGAACTTAAAGCCGTTACCATTATAGAAGCAGCTGAGCCACCAAAAGCCCCTGAAATGAAGACTTTACCCACAGGGCTTAAACATGTTTTCTTAGATAAGGAAAAACTTTTCCCGATCATCATCAGCTCTACCCTTACATAAGATCAGGAAGAAAAGCTTCTGGATGAGCTGAAGAAGCATAAAAAGATCATTGGATATAAGATAACTGACCTAACGGGCATAAACCCAGCCCTGTGTATGCATAGACTTCCAATGGTTGAGGAATTCAAGCCAACCCGTGAATATCAAAGAAAACTGAATCCTAATCTCAAGGAAGTGGTTTGCCTAGAGGTCCTCAAACTGCTCAAAGCTGGTATAATCTACCCTATCTCTGACTCCCAGTGGGTCAGCCCTGTCCAGGTTGTTCCAAAAAAGGGAGGCACTACCATAGTGCTCAATGACAAAAATGAGCTAGTGCCCACCAGAACGGTAACAGGGTGGCGGATGTGTATTGACTATAGGAAGCTGAACAAAGCCACGAGGAAAGACCATTACCCTCTACCCTTCCTCGATGAAGTTCTGGAGCGTTTAGATCATCAGAAATATTTCTGTTATCTTGATGGTTACTCTGGGTTCTATCAAATACCTATACACCCGGAGGACCAGGAAAAAACCACCTTCACCTATCCTTTTGGGACATACGCCTTTAGAATAATGCCTTTCGGGTTGTGTAACGCACCTGCTACGTTCCAACGGTGTATGTCCTCCATCTTCGCCGGACTAACTGAATCCATTATGGAAGTGTTTATGGACGATTTCTTAGTTTACGAAGACTCCTTCGATAGCTGCTTAATCAACCTCGGACAAGTACTACAGTGCTGCGAGGAAACCAACCTTATCCTGAATTGGGAGAAATGTCATTTCATGGTAACGGAAGGGGTCGTCCTCGGACACAGGGTAAGTGATAGAGGAATCGAGGTAGATAAATAAAAAATCGATGTTATCTCAAAACTATCACCTCCAAAGGACATAAGAGGAGTTCGAGCTTTCTTGGGTCATGCAGGATTTTATAGAAGATTCATTAAGGATTTCTCTAAGATAGCCAAACCCATGACCCAACTCCTGACTAAAGATACCGAGTTCATATTCAATCAAGAATGTATGCAAAGTTTCTCTATCCTCAGGAATGCTTTAATTTCCGCACCTATCTTGAGAGCCCCAGATTGGTCACAGCCCTTTGAAATCATGTGTGACGCAAGTGATTACGCCATAGGGGCTGTTCTAGGACAGCGGATTGATAAAAAATCCTATGTTATCTACTATGCATCCAAAACACTAGACGAAGCATAGAAAAACTACACCACCATGGAGAAAGAGTTTTTGGCTATCATCTACGCGTTTGAAAAATTCTGCTCTTATCTGATTGGTTCTAAAGTCATCGTTTATACCGACCATTCCGCCATTCGATACCTGATTCAGAAACAGGATGCCAAACCCAGGCTTATCCGCTGGGTGCTAATGCTTCAGGAATTCGACTTGGAGATCAAAGATAAAAGTGGCGTGGAGAATGTTGTGGCTGATCACCTCAGCCGGATCGAGGTTGAAGAAAAAGATTAAATCCCTATCTGGGATTCTCTTCCTGATGATCAGCGTATGAAAGCCACTCATGGTTTCCCTTGGTATGCTGATATCGTTAATTATCTAGCCACAGGAATTATCCACCCCTCTGCTTCCCACCAGGACAAAAGGAAGTTTTCATGACATAAAACATTATTATTGGGATGAACCCTACTTGTTTCACCTTTGTGCCGACGGACTTTTCCGTCGTTGCTTTCTGGAAGAAGAAATAACCCCGGTCCTAGAGCATTTCCATTCAGGACCCACGGGGGGACACATGAGTGCTAAGAAAATAGCTATAAAGGTTTTACAATCCGATTTCTTCTGGCCCACCATATCAAAGGACTCTTATGATTTTGTGAAAGCTTGTACCAAATGCCAATTTTCTGGCAACATATCAAAAAGAGACGAAATGCCCCTCACTATGTGGCAGGAAATTGAGCTTTTCGATGTGTGGGGGGTAGACTATATGGGCCCTTTCCCTTCATCCTATGGCTTCTCGTACATCTTGGTCACAGTGGACTACGTCTCAAAATGGGTCAAAGTTGTACCCACTGTGTCCAGCGATTCCAAGCCTGTTATTAAATTGTTCAAAGATATTATTTCCCCAAGATTTGGAGTTCCAAGAACTGTCATATCAGATGGCGGGACCCATTTCTTGGAATGAAGTTTTGAATCCTTACTGAAAAGATACGGAGTCAATCAAAAATTCGCCACGCCCTACCACCCATAGACTAGTGGTCAGGTGGAGATATCAAATAGACAATTAAAGGCAATTCTTGAAAAAACGGTGAACAGAAACCGCTCTGATTGGTCCGCTAAACTTTCCGATGCCCTTTGGGCATACCGAACTGCATATAAAACACCAATCGGGACAACCCCGTTCCATTTGGTGTACAAAAAGTCTTGTCATCTTCCAGTAGAGCTGGAACACAAAGCCTGGTGGGCCATCAAACAGCTAAACTTTGATCTTAAAAGTACAGGAGAAAATAGACAACTTCAACTACAGGAGCTAGAAGAGCTCCGTATGACTGCCTATCAGAGTGCCCGAATTTATAAAGTGCAGAAAAAAATGTGGCATGATGGTCATCTCAAGAGAAAATATATCGCCATTGGCGACAAAGTACTCCTTTTCAACTCCAAGCTCAAGTTATTTCCCGGAAAACTTAGAACAAAATGGTCCAGACCCTTTACTATAAAACATATTCACCCAACTCGAGCTGCCATTATTATAGACAACAACGGAGGATAAAGGACGGTCAACGGTCACCATTTAAAAAGATACTACACTCCAGAAGACAAAATACCATGAAAAACCATAGAAATTAAAGACGCCACGCCGTCAGCATAAACAACCTCAGCTTCGTCGAGCCAGCGAAGTAAAACCCAGGCGCTACTTGGGAGGCAACCCAAGATTTCAGTTTCTTTCTTTATTTCCCATTCTTTTATTTTACCTTAGGTTCATCTTATGAAAATACAAAAAAATTCATATAACTAAAACAAACATAAAAATTTTGAAAATTCGTTCGACCTTAACCCTCCCACACGGTCCTGGAACCGTTTGGAGCCAAACCATCTTCAAACCGTTTGGAGCCAAACGGTCTCCAAACCGTTTGGAGCCAAACGGTCTCCAAACCGTTTGGAACCAAACAGTCTCCAAACTGTTTGGAACCAAACGGTCCTGAAACCGTTTGGGACCGAACGGTCTCGAAACTGTTTGGAACCAAACGGTCTCGAAACCGTTTGGAACCAAACGGTCCGGAAACCGTTTGGGACCAAACGGTCTCGAAATCGTTTGGAGCCAAACGGTCTCGAAACCGTTTGGAGTCCAAATGGTCGCTAAACCGTTTGACTTAGGGTTTTTGTCCGGTCAACCCCCCGTTTCCTATAAATATAAACCCTACCCCTTCTTCTTTCTCTCTTCGAACTCTCGAACTTTCTTATGTTTCTGTTCTATTGCTCTTGCTTTCGCCTCCCAGTTCCTACGTGACTCGCCGACGAACTCTACTTCCTCTGTTCTGTGTGACCTCCGTCTCCAACGCTCTCTTCACCGTCGACGCTACCAGCTGTTGCAAGGTAGTCCAGCAATGCTACCATCCTTCACTTCCGCAGCCCTCTGCACTGCCACTTTTGTTCTCGACGCCATCACGGCGTTCCCTCTTCTCCAACGCCGGTGCCACCTTTGTTTCCATCACCTCCGGTTCCACCGCTATCATTTTTCATCTTCATTTTTATAACCGGAAGCTCCACCTTCACGATCGGAGTCTTCGCCGTTTTCACCAACGGCCCTGCCCACCGTCGCCGTCTTCCCCGCCATCTCCATCACCAGAGCCACCTCTATTTTCATCGCTGTCTTCATCGCCATTTTTACCACCGGATTCACCATCGATTTTATCATTGTTTTCACCTTCGCCCTTATCGTCGATGATCACCGCCGCTTTTGCCGTCGTCGCCAACGCATCCTTGTCTCGAGACATTCTTGTAATGACAGACACACTACGAGAGACTTTACAAATCAAAGGATCACTCTCTATAAGTTTAATGGCCGCCTATAAGTTTCTACTTGGCCAAAACAACCCCACCACATACATGGCGTCCCCATATATGAAAGATGATCTTCTAAAGCTCAAGAACTTCGGCACAATTGACGCGCTGATATCCTATCTACAGCACACAACGCCGACGTTCATCATGTTACCTTTCCTCTATCATGAGCACTGGATGCTCCTGGCAACAAATCTCCCAGAAGGAACAACCACAATATATAAGAGTTCCGATAGCCAGTACAACGCACGACAGAGAAACTACGTCGTGACACCGAAGACGCAAACAGAAGTAGTGGCAAAGGAGTGCGCCGACAAGTTAATAGATTTTTTGAGTCAGCATACAAGGGCGTACGACAAAGAGCATTTCCACCGCCCTTCCTTCTGCCACAAATGCCCCCAGCAAATCCGACAATCGAACGACTGCGGCTTCCACGTCCTCTACTGGATGTACACCATCATCGTTCTCCAAAGACCAGTAGAGGAGATGACTGACGTGGATTACCACGCTCTACGAGGATAGTTCGCATCCAACCTACTTCATTCCCTGGGGGCAAATGCAGATTTACCTTAGCCTGCAGCCCTTGTCCTAATTACTCCTCAACCTATCACTTTGACACTCTGAGGACAGAGTGGGTGATAAGTTGGGGGGGTACATTAGACAAGGGCGAGGTATCATTTTTACATCCCTCTTCCTCCTTTTCCTTTCTCTGTTTACACATTTTCCCTTTTTAACTTTCTTTTTAATTAACCCTTTTCGAGTAGAATCACCCTCTTTTAACTCTAGAATCATGTTAGTCCCCAAAAGTAAATAGCACTTAGACATTTAATGGCGATTTAATAAATGTCACTCCACTATTGATTTTCATGCTTTTGCTTCAATTCTTTTTCTGACTCTCCACAGGTCAAAATCAAGGTAGAAATAAGCCAAGCTCTCAAGGATGAGAGGGGAATCAGGCAACTTCCAAATCAAGAAGTTCTGCAAGTGGACCACAAACCAAATAAGTGCATGTTGAAAAACTCTAAGAACAACTTTCCTCTCTTCAAAATAAAAGAGGCTTGGCCGCCCAAAATAAATTCCCAAAAAAAACCCCAAAACCCAAGCCTGCGAGTTATCGAATAAAAGCCACAGAGACTAATAAAATTATGAGAGTTGTGCCATGAATAAGGATCTATATAAAGAACTGATGAAGGTTTCACCCGGCCGGCACATTCTGTTGCCCTCACAAAGGCAGATGTGTCGTGCCCGGTAGTGAAACCCTAAGGTATCTAATTATATGAAAGGCTCATAATGGACTCAACCGGCCGGTACATTCAGCTGCCCTCACAAAGGCATATGTGTCGTGCCCGGTAGTGAGATCCTAAAAGCATAGACAGCCCCTCCCCCACTTGAAGGGGGAGCTACACCTTAAAGCCTTTAGCCAACCATCATACCCTCTCTAGCTTCCAGTAGGTCTTTCGGAGAGGTATAAAGATGATTAGAGTCAACAACATGCACAAAACAAAGGTGGTCCCAATGCGAACTACGAGATACGGAAAGAACCTGAGACCCAAGCAACTCTCGAAATCTAAAAGAGTCAAGGCAAGCAATAAGACTTGATATGACCTTAGGAACTCAGGTTAAGAATTAAAACAAGAGTATGGAAATCCTAATTAAATAAGTTCACCTAGCCATTGCATGTCTCAGCTCTATCTAACTTGAGGACAAGCTAGACTCTAAGTTAGTGGGGGGTGATAACCTCCTATTTTGGACAATTATCTTAGTCCTTTTTCTTAGTTTCTCATACTCTTTCTAAATTTAAACTATACATAATCCTAATTTTACCCTTTTTTGTAAATATACCATCAGACTAACTTTCCCTTTCTATACATGCATAAAAAGCACAAAAAAATCATAAAAGAATAACTCAACCCCGAGACCGCATGGAGTCACACGGTCTCAAGACCGCATGAAGCCAACCGGTCCTGAGACCGCATGGAGTTCAAACGGTCCCCAGACCGCATGAAGCCAACCGGTCCCGAGACCGCATGGAGTTCAAACGGTCTCAAGACCGCATGAAGTCAACCGGTCCCGAGACCGCATGGAGTTCAAACGGTCTCAAGACCGCATGAAGCCAACCGGTCCCGAGACCGCATGCAGTTCAAACGGTCTCAAGACCGCATGAAGTCAACCGGTCCTGAGACCGCATGGAGTTCAAACGGTCTCAAGACCGCATGAAGCCAACCGGTCCTGAGACCACATGGAGTCACACGGTCTCGAGACTGCATGGAGTTCAAACAGTCTCGAGACCGCATGGAGTTCAAATGGTCTCAAGACCGCGTGAAGCCAACTGGTCCCGAGACCGCATGGAGTTCAAACGGTCTCAAGACCGCATGAAGCCAACCGGTCATGAGACCGCATGGAGTTCAAACGGTCTCAAGACCGCATGAAGCCAAATGTTCTTGAGGTCCAAACGGTCTTGAGGTACAAACGGTCTCCAAACCGTTTGGACTTCACTTAAGGCCTATAAATAAGACCCCAAGGGTCCATCACGAAGGAAAGTTTTCAGACGTCCAAAGGCTGCCTCAATCGTTCTAGAGCAAATCCGACTTCCATCCTCCACCCTGGGGCTGTCGGTCTGAGACCCATACTCCATCTTGAAGCTGCTTTCTCCTTCTTTGCCAAAGAAGGTGGGAAGGGGAGACCTCGTCATCAAGCAACCTGCAAAGCTGGTGGATCGTTTCTCTCTCTCCAAGGGATTGACTTTCCTCTCTCCTTTTTGGGGATGATGCTCTCTCTCTCTCTTCTTGCCTCCTTCTTTGTCCTAGTCATGAGTGAGTAGTCTCCTTCACTAGGGTGCGGGGAGTAGCCCCGCTACCCATGCTTTCATATCGTGTAAATGTAATCCATAACTTGTAATATACAGTTCTTATCTTTTCAGTTCGACATCAAACGTTTAACGAATGCATGTTGCTTGATCTCCAACTTGTGTTATCCTTTATCTTTTAGTATGAATTGTCTACGTTTGTACTATTAGATTCGAAATTCGTTTGTATGTTGGTTCTTGGTGCATGTATCCACCATGCACCTGTTTCGGTATCTAGAATTGTATCTCAAGAAGTGGAGTAAACTCACTATCATACGTTGCACTTTCATACTATGAAATGGAATCAGTTGACATATGAAAGTGCAACCTTGGTAAGTCGAGGAACACACTTTGCGAGGGGAAAGATGCAAAGTAAGTGACCATTTGTTCAGGAATGGCTGGCGTTGCAACATTCCCGCACTTCTCGTAGTTAGCTCTCCGAAAGGAAGCTAAATCTACAAGGATACTAACTGACTAGACTCTTTTTGCAGGTTGTGTTTTTCTTTGCATGTGTTGATCCATGTGTAGTGGTGGTGAAAAACCGATCACACCCTAGTGACCGTTATCATAGTTTAACTCCTTATATTTACTTGCTTTCTTTACTTTACACGTTCTTAGCTTAAACAACAAAACCCAACTTTCGGTCTAAGTGCCTACTAGTAAGTGATTAAGTGAAATTCTACCGTTTTCTATCTTGTTGCTTGCAACAAGACCGTTGTCCTGAGGATTCGACCCTTAACTATACAACGATAAGACTTCCTCGTATCTTAGCATACGTGGGTGGATTTCTTTATCTAGTATATGCAAGGCTAAACCTAAAGGCTTACTACCTTTAGGATTTTTAGTTGGTGCACGCAATTCCACATAAGTGGGAGCTCCATCAGCATTGATGGCTGGAGGTGTTCCCTTTACCGATGATCGCGCCTGAGACTATGGGGTGATCTGCAAGACTTCCTCAAAACAAATCCTATGTTGGCAGGTGGTGGCGAGTCTAGTAGTCGTGGCTTCCAACGCCGACTCCCCCCCCTCCACACATAAATAGGGCTCACCAGCAAGCTTCACCCATCGTCAACTCCTTCTCAGTCCTCCTTCGCCCTTACAAGGTTGCAAGGGTGCCCTTCCTTTCTCTGCACTCTCAGTCTACCTCTCAAAACCTAGACCTCATCTGACTTCCCGCTATGGATAGACGCAATGGAGAAAGCCAGGAAGTAGTTGGCTCGTTCTCCCTCTCCAGGGAACCAATATCCCAAAGAAGACAGGTCGGTATGCTCCGGTTTTTTCCGAGATTGCGATTTTGCCAACAAATATCATGTGATTATCCCATGTACATCGGATCTAACAGACACCTCACCCAAGTTCTGTTCCTCCATTTTCGGAGGTAGGTGAAGCCTCCTCAGTCATCAGATCGGAAACAATAGACGACCAAGATAGAGATACGTTTTGATCCTTGGTGCCCACTTACAGCTGGGTAGCATGACATGCATTGTCACAGACCTAAGCAAAATGAACTAAAGGTTAACAACAAGATTTCTATGCATCATTTGACCACATAACACCTCAAAATAATCATTCGACATTTTGTCACAGGTACGCCCTCAGATATTGTAATATATATGGAACTCCAAAAATCAGGGTCATCACATTCACCCCACCTTAAAAAGGAATTTTGTCCTCGAAATTCAACTTATCTCATCCTTAAGAGGCTATATAAGAGGTCAACTTCATATAAATCATCATTTCTTAGTTTCTAAGACCACCATAGTTGCATACACTCTAATTTCTCAGCTTAGGGTCTAGAGATTCTTGGGTGTGTCCATCCCACCTTATATATGTAGAAGCATCACTTAATGTCTTAGCCATAACATGACATTATGATATCTTAGGATGACAACACCCCTAAGGATAGGTGTTTTGTTCCTACTTTTAATGTTAAGGAGGAATTCGTTTATAGGCCATGATATTCAGATCGTTCAAATCTAACATCATTAATGTGTTTTATGATCAACATCTTACAATGATTTCAGCATTAGAGGAGATTTATCTTCATCCTTGATATTAGGATTTTTTTACATAAGAAGGGCTTACGTAACATGTTTTACCATTAGGGTTTCACCCTATGGTGTGATATTCATACTCAACTTAGAAGCATACATTGAGAAGGATCAAAGTTACAAACTATATTTCTGATCACATATCCTATGATCCAAAAATATCTTTATATCAAGTTCATGAGTTCTTTTTTTTTGTATTATGTGAAGGGAGAAAAGAGAATATACTAAGTTTATCCCATGATCTCAAAATCATATCTTTCATGTTTCATATGAGGGGAAGACAATATTTTAAAGTCAAACTTATCATGATTTCAATCTTTGGTGCTACATGTATGATATAGGGGGGAAAATATAGAATAGGTCAAGCTTATACGAGTGACTCCTCATATATAAATCATCTATATAGCTCAAGTGAGGTTTCTATCATCATATATTAAGAAAGAGAGAAGAAGGGAGAACATGTATTTTGAGTATCTTTTGCACAAAGCATCATACTCTCATAACTAGAGTTCATATATTACCTCACTTGCAACTAATGATGAGATTCACAAAAATGTCACTCCAGCTAGGACCTAACTCAGCCAAAGGATTGACTTTATCATATGGGTCATCTACCCATCCTTTTCTTTTACCCAATTCTCACATACAGACTTGAATCATGCATAAGGACTCAACTCAACAGTCAAGAGTAATCTAGTGTAGGATGATTTTTTTAACACATATCTCATATATTGGAGGCTAGGTCCTATGACCTTCTCCCTGTGGGTCTTACTCTCTCTAGAGTTCACCACATATCTCATCCTACCACTAGAAGTCCTCCTTGCATATGATCTTGAGGCTCATGCACACTCATCTCTATCTTAACTTAGTTTATATTAAGTAGGAAAAGGGAATGTACTTTCATCATCACAACTTAGCACAGATCCTCTAAGAGTGGATTTGGCTCATATAAAACTCAAATCTTAATAGGGAAACTTATACCATCATAGATCAACTTAGGTAAGATTCTAAATACTTATTTCCTTCATCTTTCTTTTGTTTATCTATCTATCACATAACCTTATGAGGCTCTAGACATCTAGTCTAGATCTATTCTCTCTTATAGACTGATGTCACTCCCTTTCACTTAGATTGCATGATCACTAACTACTCTACAGTGTGAGGGACACATTTTTATATTTACATATAGGTAATAAAATATTATATAGTTTTTCTCTGAGAAGGCAGACGGCAGAGAAAACTATCGAGGCTCGAGCCGATTTGAAAACAAAACCAAATCAGCAAAACTGAGTGTCCCACACACAATAGATAGTCTAGTGTCATGTAACCTAGTGAAATGGTGAGAACGAGATGTAGACTAGTGTAGCTACCCAATACATATGAGCTCTATATGGAAAGGGTTTCTCACACTTGTCTAAACCTAGTTCTCGAACATCTAGGTTCTAACTTAGAGGCTAAGTCAAACCTTATTCCTATAGAACAACTTACTAAGTTTCTAAGGTTTAAAGTGAAAGGTGAGATTTAGGTTTAATGTTTCATGGTGAGCAATTGTTAGGTGTAGCTATTGTTCATGCTCTGATACCAACTGTGACGTCCCCAGATTTTGATTTCTCCAAACCCTATTGGGAATGAGATGTCAGAATCCGAAAACATCATCCAATCATACTAGAGAGTGATGCGGAAGCATAATACGCATACATGAACATACAACCATAACATTTCTCAGCATTCACATGTATATTTTTAATAACATGAATTATTACAAATGATTTACATTTACATATTGAATGAAAATTCTACAAGTCTGAACATGTATGCTAACAGGATCTTACACAATAGGTACAACCTGGACAACTTGCTCACATCCTCACTTTTTCTCCCATGCTATCTCTGAACCTAAAACATACGTGAAACAACGAATCAACACACAAGGTGTTGTGTACGTGGGATAAAAGATGTGAAGTGAGCACTATTCAGGTTGTACCTATTGTGTAGATCCTAGTTTAGCATACATGTTCTTAGATTGTAGAATTTTCATTCAATATGTAATTGTAAACCATTGTGTAATAATTCATGTTGTATAAATTTACATGTAGAATGTTGAGAATGTTATGGTTGTATGTTCATGTATGCGTATAATGCTTCCGCATCGCTTTCTAATATGATTGGATGATGTTCTCGGATTCGGACCTTTCATTCCCAATAGGGTTTGGAGAAGACAAAATCCGGGGACGTCACACTTTGCATTCTGAGCTCCTTTCTGGCGAGGACTCCTTCTTGTGCTTTCAATGTTAGATTTTGCTCTGCCTGATCTTTTCATTCCCGTGCCACTACCCTTAAAAATCTTGCCACTTATGGAGTTCTTGGGATTAGTATTATGTGAGGATGATGTTCTCGTCTCTGTTTCTTCCTTTTCGGCCTAGTTTTCCTTGTTGGACATGTTAGCAGCTATAGGTTCTTCTAAGTCCATAATGAATTCAATAACTTCATCAACCTCTGGATTAACCATTGTGTGGTCCATTTTTGTATTATTTTTCCCAGGTATTGTATGGTTGTTTCTCTGGGTTCTTAGTGCATTTGAGATATCCTTTAGAGCCTCTACTTTTTGTTCTGCAATTTCTAGGTTTATCGACTTCATCTTCTTCCTCTAGATTTTGGTTGTTCTATGCACTTCTGAGCGGCTCACCAGAGGTATATTTTGCTTCTTAATGCTTGTATCGAATTCATTGCTTCCATTATCTTCTGAGAGATCTAAAAATCAATTCTTTGTGTTGCTAGGAATATCTGGAGGTTTGTCATCTTTATGTTCTTTACCCTGGTGGTTACGCCTGCTGTGTAGGGTTTGCCATGGTGGCTCGTCTGTATTGGTAGAATTGGCATTTTGGTTTCTGAATGCTTAGTCTTTTCTTTTTCATTTTTTTCCTGGTCAGTACTCGATCGACATTGTTTCGATATGTGGCCTTCCTCCCCGGATTTTGCACATGCGTATGGGAAGCCTTCATATTCAATTTCATAATCTACGTCGTTGATCTGTATGTAAGGAATTAGTTGTTTTGTAGTGTTAATTTCTATGGCCAATATTGCAAACTTGCTACAGGTTCTCTTGATGGTTTGTTCATCGACTTTTTTTATGCGGCCCATAGCCTTCCCTATACAATCAAACATGGTTTGGACATAAAGATGAAGTGGAAGGTAGAGTATTCTCGCCCAACATATGATTTTCCTTGGGAGGTCTTGCGAAGGGATGAAAGATGGGTTCCAATCCTATACTATTAAATTGCAGCTGAAAACTTTCCATGCCCCACTGTCATAGCCATTTCGTAGTCTCTTCTACAAGATAATTGTATGATTAAATGATTTAGATCTAATTCATAGATGTTGTACTTTCCTACTAGACTCCACATGGCTCTTAATCGATCCCTCAGGGTCATGTAACCGATTTGAGTTCCCATGGCCTTCACAATGATTGTGTATTGTCAAGGCCTGATAAGAAAAGCTTCCTCCATAGGGTCAATGATTATCTCAGGCTTGTCATCAATGGTTCTTAAGCTAATTGCCTCCAGGTCAAGGTGTTCCTCAAACAACTTGTTGAGGAACATATCTATTGTGCCCTTACTAGCAGATCTTGTGTTGTCTGTTTCCTACATGTTACCAACTGATTGGTCCTCCTTTCCCGGGGTTACGTGATTGTGCCCATGCAGTGAAGGAAAGGTCTCTTACAGATAGAAACTGCCATTTTCATCTTGGGCATCTTCGCACAGATCATCGATCTCTCCTGTCTACCTATCTGACATCTGATTGATTTCATAGGACTGGCCTTTCATTCCGGAATATTGGAACTCAATCCCTACTTGTGGTATGCAAAAAATTTCCGTGCTCGACTTCGCTAGAGTATTCGCGGATGTTGTTGCTACGTCTCTTGAGATCCCCCTTTGTCCAGGACTACTTGATCTTTTCCTATTATCTTCTCTGTGGTGATCTCCTCGGCTACCTCTATTCCAGTCTTCAACTGTGTCTTCTGCTTCTTCGGTACCAGCGTTGCCATGACCCCCATGATTGCCCGTCGTCGCTTCCCCGCGTCCGCTTCCATGACCTAAAGTTTAATGAAAAAATATGTTAATACCGAAAGACTTTAGTAACCAATCGAGTCATCATATAATACTAAAATCCTTTTCTAGATAAGATCATATGTATATGACCATATAGGTCCCATATCACATTGGAAGTGAATGTCTATAACTAACTTATGACATCACAAATAGAGAGTGGTGCCTAGTCGCACATCTGTGCTACCCAAGTGAATGTAAAGTTAGAGAACAAATTCAACCTACAATTTATTCAAGGTGTTTTAGTAATTGTATAAGTCCTTTGTATCTATTATCCAAAGCAAACGTGAGGCATGAAATCATCATCCTCTCAACAGTCAACCCATGTTCCTCAAACTAAGAGAAGACCTTCTGACATAATGTGACCTCAATATCATATATTGATTCTCACGTGCATGCGCATGCATTTCTTAGTCTCACTTATCAAGTGGCAAGGATATCACTCTCTAGTAGGAGGAACAGATCCCATATCTATCACTCACAGTTAGTTTGCATGTGTCAAAGTCACCCAATCATCACCATTATAACATCCCATGTTTCAAGACTGTGCTTGATGATGTCAAAGCATACTTAACGACATGTGATGAGTGCAGTGATTATAGTTCTATGAATCAAAATCACCACCGTACTGTGAGAGATGAGTATGACCAACAATGATGGTTTCCATGTGTCACTCTCAAGGTGGGTCTATCGATACATTGTTCCCTAACATATGTTTGTGTACTTGGTTTAATATTGTCATATCATGACTAATGAGATTCAGTCATCATCCAACTCACACTCCAATCTTATGTGTTATGGGAGTCTATCTATGTAACGTCCCAGGATTTGAAGCCTTGGATAAGATGATCTTAAAAGGAATGATTGGACTACCCATATCACCAAGGTGCACCTCGTTTTTAGGAAGCACATCACTAAGAACTCCATAGTTAAGCATGCTTGGCTTGGAGTAGTACTAGGATGGGTGACTAATCGGGAAGTTGATCATGGCTTGCGCGTGAATGTGGACAAAGCGCCTTCTTAAGGCTAGTGGTGGTCTGTGGGGCCAGTCGTCATTCTTGAAACTCTACTAGAGCCTAGGGTAGTGGGCATGAGTGTGCCAGTCTTGAGTCGTGCAGTCCAGGCATGTTGGAAATGGTTGTCCATGGTTGGCGTAGCCATCCTTGTATTGGTACTGCGTGATCAGGAGTTGGGTTTCTATGGGTCATTGTGGGTCTGCACTGAAATGGGGAAGATATTATGAGGTCGTATATTGATCCTTGATGAGGACGTCAAGAGTCTAAGTAAGGGAGATTGTAACGTACCAGGATTTGAGGCCTTGGATAAGATGATCTTAAAAGTAATGATTGGACTACCCATATCACCAAGGTGCACCTCCTTTTTAGGAAGCCTGTCACTAAGAACCCTATAGTTAAGCATGCTTGGCTTGGAGTAGTACTAGGATGGGTGATGTCTATGGGGTCAGTTGTTTTTCCTGAAACTCCACTAGAGCCTAGGGCAGTGGGCCCAGGTGTTTATAATCTACCTTCCATAGTAATAACTGACTAGGGACATAACAAGAATGTACATACTCTTAGCATCTGTATGATCTCATTCTCCAAGTCACATACTTGAAGACATATTTCATTGAGCATTCTTCTTCTTTAGACATTCATATTGTTTCCTCATTATCTCATAACTGAATGAAAGAGAATGAATTACAAGATTGCACTTATGAACATTAATCAAATCCTTTATGGTATATGTCATGTCAATCATCACATGATTGGCTCTTTGGGCATACCTTACCAATAGATTCCCACTTGAACTTAGAGACAATCACCCATGAATCATATTATTCGTGATCTAAACATGTCCACTATGTTTATGCTATGCTAGTTCTAATTCAATGGGTTAGCAACACTTTGCCTATAGTCGATATATTGCATGTTTCCTTATCTCTTTGTTGTGAGATGAATCCACCGTAATATGGTATCTAATATTCCTTTCCCAACAAGTTGCTCCATTGTTGTCACAATATTACTACTGAACTATCAATGGTTAGAACATTTATAAGTTCATCATATGAATTTTTAGATCCATATAGTATCACTCAGTGTTCATAACATAAGTATACTCAACTTCTATGCTAGAATAAAATTAATGACTATTAGTTTGAACCTTTTCAACTAACAACATTTCTCTTTTAAATCAAACATATTTTAATTTTGCAATGAATTTGTCATTATGGAAGCTTGTATTGATGTAACCCTTTACATCCAACTCTTCCTTTATTGCTATCCTTAATTATTAGAAATCTATCCTTAGATACTTCTTAAGTATTAATGGATATCTTTAATGAATTTCTAGTAACTCTTATTGGAATTTAATATCATCTTGTCCTGTCCAATACATACAAGATTATATGGGATAATTACATTTATAGCATTCATGATAGATCCATTTCTATAGACTTTGGCATGTTAATTGTGCTATTTTCATTATTCATAAGAATTGAAATTTATGGTTCATGAGAGACCAATCTGGATTCTCTCTCATTGAATCCTTTAGTGTTGAACTCCTTCAACACATTGCTTTTGTATGTGCTCAAACTTCCATCGTGAAACATTCAAGAACTTTCTCCTAGGTCTTGATCCTTATCTCATAAGATGTTTCATCTTATCCTTCATTGTTGAAGGTGTCTTCATGCCAGTTCTTGATATTCATAATATTGAGATGTTATTACTCATCATATCTGGAATATTCATATATGCTCCCACTAAATCTATTGTCATCATAGATTTCATCTTTTATCTTGATTTAGGACAAACTCTTTGACTATCTTGTAAAGTCTAAAGATTCCTCCTTTGAGTTACTTATTTCAATCCCAGGTTGAACCTTATAGTTTATAGACTTTATTTGCATTCTTGAAGTTATAAAACCTTTTAGGTTGTGTCACATACACATCCTCTTATGTATTCCCTTGAGGAATCTGGTTTTAATCTTCATATGCTAAATCTCTTAGTCTATTTTAGCTACAACAGCAAGCATGGCAATTGTTAAGGAAATTTCTATCATGTTCAAAAACTTGAACTAATTTCAAAACTATTCAACCAATTTGTCCTTTTATGTAATCCATGTAGGTCTTTGCCACAAGACCCTATTGCAACATTTAGGTATTACCCCTTTAGGTGGATCTCTCAAGGTCCTACCTTGTTATCTTACATGGATCCTATAATATCCTTGAGCTATTACTCGAATTATGGTACTTGATAGCTTCTAGTTGATTGGTTGGCTCATCCTTTATGACCAATAAATCTGATTTTTTGGATTCTCAATCCATCAATTTCAGATCTGTTCTACTAGACTATTTTTTTCTTTGTTATAAGATGAACCTGAGATTGCACAACATCTTGTGATTCTCTTAGTTCTCATTGTACCTCCTTGTTGATCTCAAGAATTTTGAGTTATACTTTTACTCCCACTGATTCTTTAAGAATTCAGTTATCCTATCAACAAAACAATTTTGTTATTGGATTGGGATTAACAGTAACATTCAACAATTATGATTTGTGGATTAAACCTTTTCAAGAGACTACTTTCTCAATATAGGTTTCAATCCTTTAGACATATTGGAACATTCCCAAATCATATCATATATGATGTCTAATAAACCATTCAAATGGTACATGATTTATTGATAGGTATATATTTATGAGGATATAAGAAGATTAGATTAATTGAGAATTATATCATGACTCCTCAAGGTAAAATTCCTTCATTCTGACACATCATAATTTTCAAATGTATTTGACTCATGATACATTATCACAGTTCTTTCCTGAAGATTCTCAAGATTTTGATGTAAAAGTATTTCAACATTTGATCTCATTAAAGTTTCTGAATACTTTCACCAAAATTATAGTTCATTTATAATCTCCTTGAACACTTCAAGAGATTTATGTTACTATTTTACTGAGTATATATCATCATATTACCAGTAAATAAGATGAAGTATAATTATCTATAGCATCCATTCCATAAGATCTTCATGCATAACATGTATGAGGTCTCATGGAAGACTTATCCTCCCACTACATCTAGTGAAGGATGTCATGTCTACATCTAGTGATGGATGTCATGTCATATTGTGTGTAACTAAGGCTTTGCATGTTTCCTTGGGTTCGATAACCATGTGAATCTAGATTAACATCAATATATATTCGACACATGCCTTTCTTATATATACGTCCAAGGTGACTAATGCTAATGATAGTCTTGAGATATCAATTATAATCCTTTGGTATAAACATTATAAACATTCATCTCAAAATCTTTCATATAAACAATATTTAGATGTTTGGGCATTTCCATGCAAGATCATATCTTTTGAAATAGAAACAATAATATCTCACTTTATTGGTTTATCATCCTAGTCATATAAGATGCTCTAAAGTAAATGTTTCTATTTGTTGGCATAATGAAATGGCAGTTGAATTAACTATATTACATGCCCATTGGGCTAAGATAAATTTAAATGTAGACCAAAGCTTCCACAGCTCTTTCTCCACCTTGTCCATTTTGTGCTTCCATGAAGACTTTTACTTCTTGTCAGATCTACACATCAAGTATGTCAGATCTCTATTTGGTATCACATACCAAATGTAGATGTAATTAAATTTATCTTATAATGTTTGTACCTGAAGTGGAGGAATCATCCTTCCTTCTTCTTCTTTAGTTCCTCTAACTAGAGTGGGCATCTTCATTTCTAATGTCCAGGCTGTTGACAATGGTGACAATTGCAATCTTTTCTTTACTCCTCTTTTTTCCTTGATATCTAAAGACTTGGGTTTTAGGCTAGATTTAGAACTCTTCTTATCTTTTCCTTTGCCTTTATACTTCCCCTTTGTCTTGTTGATCATCATCACATACATGGGCTTGTCTTTGTTCATTTGTCCCTTAGCTATTCTCAACATGCCCAACAACTCTATCAATGTTTTGTCAAAGTCATTCATGGTGTTGTTCATGACAAACTGACTATAAGATTCTGGAAGAGACTGCATAATCACATCACTGGCCAACTCTTTACCCAAGGGGTATCCCAGTCTAGCTAGGTTCTCTAAATACCTAATTTTCTTGATCACATGAGTACCTATTAGATCTCCTTCTATCATGTTACATTTGAACAATGCCTTGAAATCATCATATCTCTCTTGTCTTGCCAGATCTTGGAACATGTTCTTGAGATGTGTGACCATCTCAATCACATTTGTGTTCTCATGATGCCTCTGCAACTCGTAGTTCATGGAGCATAGCATCAGACATTTGACATCCATGACATCTTCAATATGCTTCTTGTAAGCAACCCTATCAACCATAAGTACATTTTGAGGTGGTTCTTTTGGTTCTGTCGTCTCCAGGACATAGAGCTCACACTTCTATGTGAGAATGATTCTTAGCTTCCTAAACCATTCATGGAAGTTTTTCCTATTAAGTTTTTACTTCTCAAGAACTGGTTGCAGAGAAAAGTGATTGTTGTTTATTTCCATTTGATTCTACAAAAAAATTTACAATTTTGTCAAAAGCTCATTTTGATTTGATTTGATTTGATTTGATTAAATTTGAGTGATAATAGTTAGTTCTTTACTTCATTATTGATCTCATTATTTTAATCAAATTGATAACCCTCAAGTATCAATTTGGAAAATTATAGAAAAACAATTTTCTAATGAGCAGGATCCAAGATAATTCAACTATGGACCGACTAACGCCACAAAACACAATTAATTACCAAGGTAGGCAACTATTTCCAATTGTATGATATGAAATTCTTGATAGATGATACGTGCAACTCCTTGCCATAATTATATGTATGCTTCTGGGATTAGAAGGTTTAAGAATCACCAGTTAAGCCTGACCCAATAGCCAATACAATAATAATGCACCCCACAAAGGTAGAACCTACATTACTACCATCACACTTCCACGAGATAGATGGCGCACCACGTGAAGGCATAGCTTATGCTTAGTCAAATAAGTTTTTCATGTATATTGAAATTGGAAAGAATCTTAAACTAGTTGTGGGATTTATATATATCATATATATGGATATATTGTATTCAATCACCACATATATAGTATGTATAATATACATGCTATATCCCACAATGTAAACATGCAATAGAAAATAAAAGGTGATGGTTATGACCATATCTACAGTAGTTCCTTGAAGCCACAAGGAATTACTACTATGTAGGTCAATCATCACATCTCATGTATGAACCTATTATTTGTGTAGATCTAGGCTTGACAATCTGGGTAGATCGGCTCAACCCTTAAGTCAGTTGTCTAGCCTTTTGGCCGATTGGTTGGTCCTCTAGGACGGTCTTCTGGCCTCCTATCCAACTGATGTTTGGACACCTTCTAGATGGTCAGTTGGGCCCACTAGGCGATTGTCTGGTTCCATTGTTCTATCATCCATGGTCCTCCAGACAATTGGCTTGTCTTATGAACAAGTCATCTCATCCAGCGATGATAATCTTTGTTGTCATTGCAAGAAAGGAAATTATCTGATTGCTACTTTATAAAATTGTATAAAGACAAACTCAAATTACATTGAGTGGAGTAAAGGTAGGAAAGAATTAACTTTACATTGGGAAGAGGGAGGTTGAGGTTCGGTACGTAGACAGAGATAAATAGGAATAAAACTAAACCATCTAACCACACATAGATATTGGGTATTGGCCATAACTATGCTACACATACACCATTAAAATTATTTTTAGGGTGACGTGTGGAAAATGCATATATATATATATATATTAGTTTGGGGTTATGTGGTCTTTGATTGGATATGCATATGAGACAGTTTAAATATTCACAAAGTATGCAAGAAGAAATAATAAAACCAAAAATTTGATCATATCAATTATCCTAGAACATAGTAAATTGATGTAGCTCTAACATCGTTGTGAAATACGAGCACCCAGTATAGCAGTGGAAAAAAAAAATTTATCTATCGATACTCTCATAATAATAAGATCATGTCAACTACTATGAAATAGGAAGGATGGTTTAACGAGTTATACCTAGTCCTGGAGCAAGTCCAGTGACAAAAACACATTGCAATGAAACAATCATCTAGTTTCTCTTGGATGGTGGTTGTACAGCTCTTGGTCTTCACCATGGATGATAGACCGGATCAGCTTCTACAACGGCTCATGTTGTCTCACCACAGACTGGAGGCTGATGTTGTCCTCCTAGAAGCAGCTAAAGGACTCTTGATTTTAGAGTAGTCCGCACAGACCAACTAGAACTCATGTCGTTCAACTAGAACAGACGGGAAGGGGTTGTCACTCCCGTTGGCATACTAGTCACCAACTTGCTCTCCTACAACAATGACCCTCAGTTGTTCTCTCTCATAGCTATCCCTCCCTAGTGGGGTAGTACTTGCTTAGGCTCTCTTGGTTACCACAACCATAGAGGACAAAAATGTTTAGAGCAACTGACTCTCAATTTTTTATGTTATTGTTATACCGTGGGAAGTCCCCAATACCCCTCTATTTATAGGCGGGGTTGGGGCCAAGGTTCCCTCTCTGTTTGGGATCTGTGTAGGAGTGGAAGGGGCCAAAAGATCTTGAATTTTTAGAACATGTGAACCACGAGACGGTCACCTAGCATAGTGAGATGGTTGTATCCTACTGTGATATGGTCGTTTTGTAGTTTCCCAATCACATACAAAATTGGCAACTCATTTCCCATTAATGATAAACATTAATTCCTTGCACTATAGTTATTATGCAATCGAAATGATTTGGAAAAGTATCTAAAACCTTCCTTTGGCCTAACTAAGTAATCTCACACGTGCTAGATGGTCATCTTGATCACCCAGACTATTTTCTGGTATCCCAAGGCTAGCCCATCAGTTCAATAGAATGAACCGATCAATGTGTACCTCAGTTTGGGAAAAACATAGCCAATTTGATTTATGATCATCATGACGACCCAAAATGCCATCTCAACACATGAGACAGTTATCTTCTTTTTCCAAATGACCATCTCAACACTTGAGGTGATTGTCTAGCTACCCAAATGGTCATCTCAACACTTGATTTGATCATTTGGCAGTGTGTTCAGCCAATCTATTATGTGAGTTGAATACCTAAATACTTTAGTATTGAATCCAGTCATCATCCAAGCTTAAACCCATCTTCTAGATGAGTTCCTATGTGTGTGATCCTATAGGTCCAATATCACGTTGGTAGTGAACGTCCATAACTAACTTATGACATCACAAGAAGAGAGTGGTTCCTAGTCGCACATCAGTGCTACCCAATTGAATAGAAAGTTGGAGAACAACTTTAACCTACAATCTATGTAATGTGTTACAGTGATTGTATAATTCATTTGTCTCTGATATCCAGAGTGAACTCGAGGCATGGAATTTTCACCCTCTCAATGTTCAACCCATGTTCCTCGAACCAAGATAAGACTATCTCAGATAATGTGACCTCAATATCATATATTGATTCACATGTGTATGCACATGTGTTTCTTAGTCTCTCTTTTCAAGTGGCTAGGATATCAATCTCCAATAGGAGGGACAAATCACATCTCTATCACTCACAGTCAGTCTTCATATGTTAAAGTCACCCAATCATCATCGTTATAACAACCCATGTTTCAGGACTACGTTTGATGATGTCAAAGTGTACCCAACGACATGTGATGAGTGTAGTGATTTTAGGGTCTAAGAATCATAGTCACCACCTTCACTATGAGAGATGACTATGACCACCAATGATGGTTTCCATGTGTCACTCTCAAGGTGGGTCTGTCTGATACATTGTTCCCTAGCATGTATCTGTGTGCTTGGTTTGATATTTCCATATCATAACTAGAGAGATTCAATCATCAACCAAATCACACTCCAGTCTTATGTGTTCCTAGTTTCTATCTACCTTCCACAGTAACAATCGATTATGGACATAACAAGAATGTGCATACTCTTAACATTCATATGATCTCATTCTCTAAGTGACGTACTTGAAAACATACATCATTGAGTATTGTTATTATTTAGACATTCATAATTCTTCCTCATTATCTCATAAATGAATGAAACATAATGAATTGGAAGCTTGCCTTTATGAGTATAATCAAATCCTATATGGAATATGATGTGTAAATCATCACATGATTGGCTCTCTGGGCATACCATACCAACATTAAACTCATGAGATGAATTAGTTACATTAATAAGGGTAATAACATATGAATATATTTATGTATAACCATCATATGAAACATCTAACTCATATAATATTTCATATAAGACCATGTGGATAACTCTATCATATTCCAAAACCTTATTAATTTTGTTATATTAGTTGTTCATATTATATGTGATATGTTTTAAAATAAAAGGTACAACTATTTATTATTTCTTTGTATTATCCATCTAAAAACGACCTACTCTACTTGCAATTGCCAACCTATTAAAGATAAGGGTAAAAAAAGAATACACGTATACATTATATGGTTCCTAACATTCCCATAAAGTCAATCAAGAGATCTAAGGTCATCTCGACACATTATGTTTCCATGCCATGGTATATCCCATATCTTGTTTGGGGTTATCTTAAGATCTATGCTCGTGGGTACCAAATTCATATAAGTATGATTTTGGGGATTAGGAAGTCATGCTTTGGTATGTTACAAAACAATAGAATTACATAAACCCAAATAAGTACATACTTACTTGCCTAAGTTTCCAGTATTGTGTATTGGTAGATTTGCCTACATGGAAGTACATATGATACAAGAACATTTATATTAAGGGAACACATGAAACTCAATATTTCTTTGACAGAGTGGTTTTGATGATTATTTTGGGTCATTATAAATTCAAGGAAAGAACTTATGGAGGAAAAAAAACCAAATCTTGGGGGCCAAGATACGTGACGAAAGATCATAAATCCCCTAATATTTGCAAAAGAATAAGAGGATGCCATAAACTAGGATACTCATGGGAAGATAATTTTAACCACCTTATATTTGGTTATATTATTTGAGGTCACTCTAGATGTCCTAGAGGGACCTAAAACTAAAAAGGTGAGATGACTTATTAAATGTTTGTATATAGGTGGTATATGAGTCAAGTAAGTCCTTACAACTACCTATCCAAAAAACTAATATAAGGCAGACAAAAAATAAAGAAAAATATCTAGTTTTTATGTTTGGAACAATGATTTTTACATATATACGTGAATATTTGATGGATGAAATGAAAACTTTGTACAATAAATACATTTTGTAATAGTGCATATAGCTTGTAGAACTCTACCTTGTTTTGGTCCAGTCCAGGAAACATTGATATCAAGACAAGGAAAGAAACCCATACCTAAGGAATAAAGTAGGAACAATGATAGATACAATAAAGAATATGATTTCTCAAATATCCAAATTTAGCGTAGAGCCACGAGTCAACCATAAGGTCAACTAGGAAAATATAGAGGTAAATGAGACCTTAAGGATAAGGAGAAAATCACTCCATAAGTAACTAAAACCCTATAGACCCTGAGGAATGTCTAAAGGACAATGATGTATAAGAAACATATACGGAATGACTTACAGAATAATGGTTTGTATAAGTCAGAAACAAATGTTGAATTTATGGAGTAGAGATGTAAATTTTAATTTAAATACATCTGTTATGAAAATTTAGCAGAACAAATACATTTTTAATAGTACATGTCGCTTGTCAAACTCTACCTTGTTCTGGTTTAGCCTAGGATACATTTATATAATGATAGGGAAAGAGACCCATACCTACGGAACAAATTAGGAATGTTGATAGATATAATACAAGGTATGATTTACCAAATATCTGAATTTAGGGTAGAGCCTTGACTCAAACATAAGGTCAATAGAAAAAAATATAAAGGTCATGAGACATAAGGGTTTGGGAGAAAATCAATCCATAAGTACCTAAAACCTTAGAGACCCTGAGAGAATGTTTGAAGGACAATGATGCATATGAAGCATATATAGAATTACTTATAGAATAATGGTATGTGTAAGTCAGAAACAAATGTGGAATTTATGGAGTAGAGTTGTGACTTTGAATTATAAGAGGAAACAATTTCTTAACTGTAGTAGGTCCTAATAAGATTGACTAGAGCTTGAAAATCTTACATTAAATATAGCTTTTGAAAAAATGAATCCCTAAGAGACATTGTGAACAAACGACTCAAGGGGCCTAAGAAAAGTACTTCTCCTTGGGTTAGTAACATTCTTAAGAGGTTATGTGCATACAACTCAGTAGGGATAAGAAAAATGCTTCTCCTTGGATTAATAACAGTCAAGAACTCCTTGGAGTTAGAAAAATTTCATGTATGAATAGTCACTCATTGAAGTTGACTTAACCTAAGTACATAAATATAAGATGATATGTGGATTTACCATAACTAAATGCAAATTGAGGTGAACTTTGTAGTTGGACCATAATCAAATATTTATTTCATCTTAGTGTAGGTTCTAGAGATTGGGTATCCACCTTTAATGCACATTAGTTATGTATGAGATGAAAATCATGGTTTTGAGTTGACAAGAAAACCATTAGGTCATTTATTTCATTAATACAAGATACAACCTCAACATATGAGGTATGTAAATCTTAGATAGATCACATGTTTGAATAAGACCTAGGTGAAAACTTATCATCTAGTGATACAATAAGGCAATGGATAAGGATAAGGGACCATATTAGAATGGTTTTGGTTCCAACTCCCATTGTATGTACAACCGCCAAAATGTAGGTTGATGATTTCAGAGATAAACATAGATAACATGGGGTGCAAACACCCAATACAATTCTGGTGAAACCCCTTTTAGTGTTAGAAACATGTTATGAACAAGAAACATGCTTGATACCACCTTGAGATTTGGTGGTAATGTGGTTTTCATTCAATACATGAACACTTGAACGTATTTTGACACAAAGGAGATATGTGATATGATGCAAGGACACACCTAAACCAGATGCTCCCTAGGAAGAAAGACAACTAGGAGTTGGAAATATACTATTTTCTGTAGTAATGTATTAGATAAGTTTGATTCAAAGACTGGGAAGTGTTGAAACTTAGAAAGGAGAGACTATGGTTTAATAAAATATTTCTTCCAATATATATAGTCCAAATATAGGCTACTCTTCAGTAGAAAATGTGAACCATTTTCAAGTGGTTATGTAAGGAGTGGGATCCCATAGGCATCCACTCCCTACTAAAAATAAAGAGGGCAACATCCACCAATAATTTTTTTTCTCAAAAGGGGATGAAACCATATTTATTTAACATGATTGTATCATAACACAAAGTAGCAGAAGAATTGAAATATATATCTAACCATTACAAGGAAACTTATCATACTAACTTTCACCATGCAGGGTGACATAAAGGAAAACTAACTACATATGTAGATCTAGCTGAGGATCACCTAACAACTTCAAGCAAGGTCCCCCACGAAGTCAACTACACTTGTTATGGTCCAGGTCCTCTTAGATTTCCTTCTCCTTGTGCAACACCTGGGGTTGGAAGCATACCCCATAAAAGGAAAAGAAAAGATGATATCAGCAAAACACTGGTATGAGCATGCTAAAACAAATTGACCATTATATATTTTAAGGAAAAGGTACATCAAGTAGAGAATGCTTCCCATGCAAAAAGATAAGGACTACCCAATAGGGCATAAATGGAAAGATTATCAAACATATGATAAAAGGAATACTTTCCATTAAAAACAATAATAAAAGTGGTTCCACAAAATCACTCATAAAGATTTTAGGGCACAAAAACCATAACAACCTGCATGTAGGTGAGATAAACATAGCACTAGAACAACATAAATAACAATTGATGGACAACCCTCATAAAGTTGAAACTGATAGAGAATGGCACATAACCAAACTCCCAATATATTTAGAAATTTGGGCCAACCCCCATAAAGCTGAAACCTGGGTATGGGGCACATAACCACCATCCCAAAATAAACAATAAGGGCACATAACCCAAAACTAATGCAAATTATATTACTCTAGGGCTATTGAGTCACACAACATGCTTAATATGGAGGCAAGTAAAAAGGTATAGTCAGATTTACAATTTAATCACCACATAAGTGATCATCATAAACAACCACCTCAAAGTGGGCATATAGCAACAAATTGAGTTCCATAATGAACAAGGCATAATAAAGATTACAAAAGAAAGTCATGAAGATATTTTGATCACAAGATCATCAACAAGTAGGGTACTTCACATGAAGCATAATTTTCAAAGGAAAAAATATGGTTTTTAGGTTATTGTCCATAGGACCAAGAGAAATACAATTTAGGTTTATGCTCAATAAAGAAAAATAGGAGATGCTAACATACATAAGAGAGAAGAATTGCTCAATATGAATAGTCAAAGATGCAACATACCTCTCACAAAGTCTTAATCAAAACATTTTCCAAAATCCTAAACAAGATTAGAGTCCACTTGTCCTATTATAATAACCATATACATGTATTAGCATTATATGCATTCATTATGAACTCAAAACCCTAAAGTTGTCAACTTTTTCTACAAACCACCAAATTAGGTCTTGAAAACATCACCATAATCTTAGTTAGGATTTTCTGATCAAAATAACATATAATATTAAGTATTTTGAAGATATTAACTTTTAGGGTTAGTTTTGGTGATTTTTAGTTAATTAAATCATCCTTAAAAATACTTTTTCAAAAATCTCAAAACCAAGCATCCAATTTATTTTTATTAGATAGATCATACTTTTCTAAGTTTAGAACATATTTTACTTTTAATTTTGGCCCAATGGTTTACTAGTTATGAATTATATAAATTATTAACTTTATTAATTAGATTCATTAAAATCACATCTTTAAAACATCTGATCAGTAGATAAAACCCATACCATAAGAAAACATACATTTTTATCATTTTATTGACTATTTTTGCATATTTTTCTGATTAGGGATTAATTAGTTATGCATTTTGTAAAACCAACCAATAAGGAAATAAGAAAAAGCCAAGTCATCAATCAAGGGTTGACAGAGAGAGAGAGATTGGGCCCAACTGAGTTGGCCCAATCGGGTGAGGCCAAGTCTGTGTTCAAGGCGCAGTTGACTTGTCCCAAACAAAAGACAACATGGTGAAAAGACATTTTTATCCCTGACGGAAAATAAATGATCAAAGCAAAGCAGAGGGCAAAGGTGACCTTTTCCACATGGGATTCATCCCTTCGTCTTGTCCGCCATTGCATCATACAGAATAGCTACAAGGTGTGAGCCAAATTGGGAAAAACTCAAATTCATGATAAAACTTGTAACCATCATCACGGAAGAATAGTAGGAGATGCTACGAACTCACTGGGGCAAGAAATTGGATAGGTGATGCCGAGTTGGGGGAGAACAGGCAGCCACAAGCCACAAGCACAAACCTGGCCACCGACAGTGATAAGAGCGAGCAACGAAGGAATTGAAACTAGGGAAGATTAGGGTATGGTGCCGCGGAACCGGGGGTGAAGTCCCCTATATATAGGGTAGAGCTTTATGGTGAAACCCCTTTGGCCATGGGAGAGCTATGAGGCCAACTGTGGGCATTTCTTGGATCCAAAGAAATAGAACTCGTGTAAGAGTTTGTTGTGTGTGGGACATCTCGACTAATTCAATGCAAAAGAAATTGCAGAAAAAGGATGTATAAAGACCGAAAAAACTTGGATTCTCTGAGCAACCTACCCGGAGGCACTGTAGCAGGACGAACGTGGGTAGGAGACGATCTGTGAATCATCGGATCAAAATCCAACGGCCAGGATTCATGCGCCAAATCAAAAGGAAAATCTTATCCAATTCGAAATCAAATAAAGTGATACATATTGTATTAAATGATTTTCTCTCTCTTCATTTGAGGGCTTAAACGAATTCCAAATTGGCTAAAATTTTTCATAGAGGATAATTTTGATATGTAAAATCCGTATATAAAATTATATTTGCCTTTTGATAACTTTTAATGTGTCAAATAAATTAATTACTGTTTTCTCTTTCCTCCTTCATTAATGACATTAGGATTATCCAAAAATTATAAAACTTGACCCACGAGTCATATTTAACATGTTTATTATTAATTTTCCATCAATTTTAGATTTTGGAGTTATTTTTATAATTATTTAATATTTTGAAGGTTCTACACACTTTCTCTCTCCTAATTTTACCTTTTTAATCAAACTTTCTCCAAATTGAGTGCAAATTCACCCAATGGCATATTTTATTATGTAGATCACGAATCTAAAAAAAATTTCCACTTTTGGAATCATTAAATATTTTATTTAATATTTGTAAGGTAAAACACTCTTTTCTTTTCTAAATAGAATATATATTGTTATTATTATTCTAAATTGGTAAAACTTGGCCTCCAGGCCAAGGCATATCCCCAAAAAACGAATTTGGGGTTATTATTATCATTTTAACACATTATTCATTATTCATGTTATTTCTCCCGTAAATAATCTAATATCTCATTATTCATGTTTTAAGCATTATCTTTGATTTCCTTTTTCTCTTCCTTGCACCCTAAGGCATAGGATTAATCTAGAATGAATCTACATCATCATTATCCCACATAGGATTATCTATTTTGTATTTTTTGGAATTATAACTCACTATTCTCAATTATGGACACCTTGTCTTTTATGCACATATCCTATGTACCTTTTATTGCTTTTATGATTAATTTGAAAGTATTGGGTAATATTAATTTATATTCTAAATTTTAATGTGATTTATGCTTTCATTAATATATTTAAGGTTACTAAAGAGAATATTCTAATCCTTGTTTGGATAAACCTCATAGACTGAGGGTTTTAAGATATTAACCATGGAATAAGATTAAGTCCTACGTTTCAGTATGTTACAGGTTAGGTCGATGACATGAACCTTATATTTCCTGAGGAAGACTTGATGGATGAATAGAGTCTAATATGAATGTTGTATATGAGAATGAGATACTCCAAACACCCAGAAAGTATAAATGTAACTTGGATACTATAACGACCTTTTAAGTAATGTGTTGTCTTACATCATGAACACACACAAAGTGTGTGTGTGTGTGTGTGTGTGTGTGTGGCCATTCATTCACTACCCGCATAGGTAACTAACTTTAATTACCCATGGATCTATTTTCCAATATAAAGGTACCTATTTTTAATGATACAAACAACATTTGTAATGAGATGACCAAATTTGTAATACAAACACTCATTTTGTATTACAGCATAAATTGCTATCATAAATACATTTTTATTGTAATCAGATGTGTAATACAAAATGAGTATTTGTATTACAAATTTGGTCATCTCATTACAAATGTTGTCTATATCATTATAAATAGGTACCTTTCTATTACAAAATAGATCCATAGGTAACTAAAGTTAGTTACCCACATGGGTAGTGAATATATACCATACATATATATATAGAGTCAGGCTAGAATACACTTGAGTGTATTCGGAGAAGAATACACTCAAGTAGTTTTTCATACTACAATATTTCTTTCAAAAATATAATACGTTGATCATCTTAAACATCTTGTGAATAGCTCATACGCAAAATTTGAGCACATTTGGACAGTTATAGGTCATGTTATAAAGACCGCAAAAATTATGTATTTCAAATTAGTTTCGCGTGTCAATTTTGTTTCCCTTGGATGAGTGACTTACACTCATCCAAATGGGCTCAAATTTTGTATGTAGCCTAGTTATAGTATGACAGTGAAGATCAATAGTTTAAATTTTGCAAAAAATAGTCTTAATATGCAAACACACTTGAGTGTATTCATGTGATTTGTACACTCGAGTATATTCTAGCATGACTCTATATATATATATATATATATATATATATATATATATATATATATATATGTATATGTATGTGTGTGTATGTTTGTATGTGTGTATATATATATTTATATATAGGCCATATATTTGCTACCTGAGTTAGGTAACTAAAGTTAGTTATCGGTGAATCATGTTATGTATGTATGTGTGTATGTGTGTATATATATATATAGAGAGATATATATATATATATATATATATAGTTTTAGTTGCCCGTGCGGGTAACTAGACTACGCTACCTGGCAGAGTACTCCTGCAACGCGGAGCAGAAAAAAGCGGAAAAAAAAAGACTGGCGCGCGGAGAGAGTAGCTAGCGAACCCCAATTCGTCGTCGTCTCCACTGAAGCAAAACCCCAGTTCGTCGCGCCGTCCCCACCGAAGCAAAACCCCAATTTGTTGTCCTCCCCAGTGATTTTCCCGTTGTCGTGCACCTCCTCCGTCATCACCACCTCCTCCATCGTCATCTCCTCCAATCGCTCCTTCATCCACTTGTGGAGATGATGAGGACAAAGAAAGCCTCGCGGAAATCGTCGATTATGCCTTCGTGGAGAAAGAACAGACTGACAGTGGTCGAAATAGATGATGACGACTTTGAAATGCACCAGTTTCAAGCCAAAGAGAAGATGGAGAAATAGGGAGAAGAAGTGGGAAAAGCAGCATCGGCCGCAGAAAGGGAAATACAAGACCAGACTACTCCGATAATTCCAAAAGGGGATAAGAAAGAGGCTACCAAGGCCACAGAAGAGGAAGAAGAGGGGAAATAAGAAGTTGTGGAAATGGAGAAGGGGTTTGCTGCTGAGACTCCTCAGACAATACAGACAGAGGTCAAAATAGGAGCTACGATTGCTACTGAAGGAGATAACCAAGCTACTTCTTCAACAACTAAGACATAGAAGAAAGGCAAAAAAAGAGGTGTTACAGCTCCCCCATGGATCAAACCTCAATCAAAAAGTGCAAAGCGCAGTAAGGTTGCTACTGCTGGTCGTGGATCAACAGAGCAACTGAGAAGAAAGAATCTGCGTGCAACAAAGCGGGAAAAGTTGAACAACAAGGTAATGCTCGAGTAACTGAAATTAATGCTTGAGTAACCGAGAGCAATGCTTGAGTAACTGATAGTAATGCTTGAGTAACTGATAGTAATGTTTGAGTAATAGAAGTTTATGCTTGAGTAACTATTACAAAATGCTTGAGTAACCGACATTAATGTTGAGTAACTGAGATTAATGCTTGAGTAACTATTACAGAATGCTTGAGTAACCGAGAGTAATGTTTAAGCAACTAAAATTTATGCTTGAGTAACTATTACATAATGCTTGAGTAACCGAGATTAATGCTTGAGTAACTAATAGTAATGTTTGAGTAACTAAAATTTATGCTCGAGTAACTATCACATACTGCTTGAGTAATCGAGGGTAATGCTTGAGTAACTGATAGTAATGTTTGAGTAACTGAAATTTATACTTGAGTAACTATTACATAGTGCTTGAGTAACTGAGAGTAATGCTTGAGTAACCAAGAGTAATGCTTGAGTAACTGAAATTTATGCTCGAGTAACTATCACATATTGCTTGAGTAACCAAGAGTAATGCTTTAGTAACCGAGAGTAATGCTGGAGTGGAGAGGGTTGTTCAGTTACTCAACCACTAGTACAGTAATGGTCTCATGGGTCAGTTTTTTGAAGCCTACAGCGTCACTTTTTAAGCGAAGCCTAGGTGGGCGTCGCTACAATAAATGCAATGCTATAGAGGTAGAAAAACTGACCCTAGAGAGGCACAAAAACCGACCCTAGAGGGAACAAAAACCGACCCAAGAGAGGTAAAAAAACCGACCCAAAAGAGGTATAAAACCGACCCAAAAGAGATAAAAAAACTGACCCAAAAGAGCAACAAAAACCGACCCTAGAAGTCTTCAAATAGCTGTAGAATTTTGGGATGAACCTACTGGGTCAGTTTTTTTGTATAACCGACCCAAGAAGGGTCTATTGGGTCGGTTTTTCTCCATAAGCGACCTTAGAAGTCTTCAAATAGTTGTAGAATTTTGGGATAGAACCTAGTGGGTTGGTTTTGTTAATAACCGACCCAAGAAGTATCTATTGGGTCAGTTTTCCTGTATAAACGACCCTAGAAGTCTTCAAATTTCTGTATATTTTGGGATACAACCTACTGGGTCGATTTTTTTAATAACCGACCCAAGAAGTATCTATTGGGTTGGTTTTTCTGTATAAACGACCCGAGAAGTCTTCAAATTGCTGTAGATTTTGGGATAGAACCTAATGGGTAGGTTTTTTGAATAACCGACCCAAGAAGTATCTATAGGGACAGTTTTTTAAATAACCGACCCGAGAAGTTACATTTTTTTTAAAGAAAAATTCTGCAGAACCAAAAATCTTCAGTACAGCAACCTGCAAAATAGAATTGCTTTACGCAATTCAAAACCTGCAATAGAAATAGACTTGCAAATGCAATGATGCAAGCCAAAAATGCATTCCAAAGCCATTTGCAAACTTTTAATGTCCAATCCTTTTTGAATTGATGTTTCATAACAAATTTATTCACATATATTGAGTAGAGTCTTCATACACAACACTTACTAACATTCTTGCAAGTCTAAGATAGATTCATTCAAATGAGACATATAGCACATACTAACATTCATACACATAGCACATACTAACAACAATGATAGATTGCAAGTTTAAAAGTGATATTAAATTTTAATGTCATACTACAAAAAGTAAATTTTGATAGAGTTTCAAATCTACATACACAAATGAAGTTATGAATTTCAATCCAATGCTATAGTGACTTCATTAAGAAAAGCATATGACCATTCTTCTCGGAATTTATTTAACCCATCAAGTGTGTAAGGATGAGTTGTAAAGATCTGCAAAAAAAAGCACATGCTCATATATATTTTATAAAATGATGCAAATCTCACTTGGAAATTTATGATGTTATTCTTTATTAATTACCTTATCTATACTTTGAATGTCTACTGATGCTTCTTTCAAAATATTTTGCATATACTTCATTACGTAGTAGCCACAAGCCCAATCATTATTTTGTATATGACACTACAAATAAAGAATTATAAATTAATATTAGTAAACTTCTACAAACAGAGTTGTACAAATAAAGAAATAAGACTATAAGAGAGTTAACATATAAATTTTGACATTAATACATTACTGTAAGAGTTGTACATATATACGACTAATCAGTCAAAGTAGTTACCTTGACATTTTTCAAAGTCAGTGTCTTTAATTTTGTGGGTATTATTCCTCCACCTTCACGATAAGCCTTTATTCCCCTATCAATCAATTTGATTATGATAGTTGTCAAAATAGAAATTCTAAGTATAAATATCATGTTGAAGCATAACAATTGATGTTATAGAAACTAAAATTTATGCTTACTCCATAGTTGGCAATCTCAGTTTGTGACCCCTTGTTGTTTTTCCAATTGGGTCAAGATAATAGAAAGTCATCAATTTTGGGACAACCACCACTAGTTCCCAATGTCTAGGTCTGAGTAAATTTATATTGAAAACAAAAATTAGAATTATAATTTAGTCAATATTAGAATTCTATTAAATTATAATACTTACTCGACGTTAAAAGGAATTAGAATAATTTCCTTTCCAGCACTACCAAATTATTTGAATGCAGTACTGAAGTACTCATTCACATCATCCATTTGTGTCTGCACTTGACTAGTGACTGAAGGAACTAAGAATGCAACATTCTTTATATCAAAGTTTGTCATCTCAGTATATAAATGGCTGTAAAACATTTGTAAAAATTTGATATGTTACAAATAAGCTAAAAATGTATATATTCGAGCAATCTATATTGATTAATTCTTACCTTATCCATACTTCTAATATCGAAGTATTTAGCCAATCATACCCGAACAACTCTATAATATCATCAATAAAAATAAAATTCTCAAAGTCCCTCCCAACTGCATCTTCTGTTAAATTGACCACCATATCTGATCCTGGGATTTGGTTGGCTAAGTATTGAGCCAAACCTTTACTTTTATTTCCCAATTCATTGAATGTGGCTTCTGGAATGAAAGAAGGTTTGGGCATAGGAGGACGACTACTAGGATTTTTACTTTTTGGTTTACAAACCTGTTAATTAAATTCATACTTATATTAAACGAGTTCATATATGTAGCTAGTCAAATATAAAAACAATGTAGATATACCTTGTCAATGATAACCAAGTGTTTAGGCCATCCCACCATAGCACCCTCTGCTTCATCAACTGTACCATATTCAGAAGAAGGTATGGGTAGTGGTTTGTCCCCCATTCCGTCATACACAAGATGGATGGACACACGAAAAATGTCATCAGAAACTGATTGACAATGCAATGTACCACCGATGTTGTATACCTTACCCGCTGCCACAACATTGTACTCTGGAACCTCCACTATAAGTTTACAGTTCATACCAACCTAGTTGAAATAATATAAGTTATATATACAAAGTGGTAAACCAGATACCTACTATATTATATATCATATATATACAAACTTACTGCAGATTGTTTTGGTGGTTCATTGTGAGTGCTCCCACGACCTTCTACAATTAGAGTACAAGCTTGTACCTCATCATCTGAGAGACGCACGGTTTAAGGAGGTTGAGAAGGTTGAATAGGTTGATATGAAGACAAAATTTGTTGCACTTTCTATGATACTAATGCTTCAACCTCGTCATGTGTAACTGTACGGCCTCTTCTAGCATCTGAAGGCCCATAATAAGTCTTGAATCATATGCCATCTCCTAATCCCCTAACACGGCCAGGATGCTCTTTCGTACCAAGAGCAATTGATAGTTCATCCATGCGTCCAATTGGTATGAACTTTCCTTGTTTTCTTTGCTCATAGAGATCATCCTATTCATATTTAATGAAAATATTAAATCACAAACAATTAGAGATCATCCTATTCGTATTTAATGAAAATATTAAATCACAAACAATTAGATATTATTAAATCCTACTCTATAATTACTTAATTGTGGTGAACTTACCATCTTTTGTGCCACCTCCTTAGTTGCAGGGTTGGTAATTTCACATGCTTTGTTTTTTCTAGCATCAAGCCAAATTTTATAACGGGGTGGACACTCAACTTGAGTTGTGCTAGACCCTTCTCCAGAAGAGATTTGCTTCTCTAGTTGTTCTCAGCACTGGGCATAACTAAGGGATCCCATGTGATGGTTATGCACATTTTTGGCCCGTCTTTCCTTTTGGGCCTCGTGAATAGCCTGATCATTTAAAATGAGGTATTGCAATTTACAACTTGGCAAACATATACATATATAAAAACATTAATTGTATACCTGAAACTCTTCTGAATTTACCACTAGCATCCTCATGCTCATGATCAGAATGTTCATCTTCACTTGCCATTTTAGAACAACCTGCAAATATACATGATAAAAGAAAACATAAGTGATAATAAAAGAATAAGTGTTGATATATAATAAAATGTATACATGATAAAAGAAAATGTGTGCTTGAATGATAATACATGCCTCTAGTTTTGGTTGAGTTGTTAGTCAACTAAAATTCCTTCAGCATGGTCTTGACGTGTATATAAGTCATCGGTGTTAACTTCAACATTGACACTTGGCAAACTAACTGAAAATGGGTTGGAATCATCATACTTTTCGTAGTATTCTTCTTCATTTATAGGATCCACAGTAAACTGTCTTTTTCCATGAAGAACGACATACCAATTTTTATTTGTTGGGTCATCAATATAGAATACTTGTTTTGCTTGGTCTGTCATGATGAATGGTTCATCTTTCTCTCCAATTTTTTCAAAATTCACCAATGTGAAACCCAACTCATCTACTAAAATGCCTTTGTTGTTATCAACCCAATTACATCTAAAGATAGGAACTCTGAAATTTGTATAGTCCATTTCCCATATGTCCTCAATGATTCCGAAATACGACATCTCAGCTTCGCGTGGTCTTTTATCTTTAGCACTAGCAAAATACAACGAACAAGCTTTAACAGTGACCCCACTATTTTGGACTACACTACTTTCATCTTGACATTTAGTGTAATATGAAAATTCGTTTATGTCATAACCTTCATATGACATGACATCCATTTTTGGCTTAAAGGCGAGCCATTTTATGTTCTCAGCAACATTATTTGGTGATTCAGATAGCTGCTTAAAGACTTTCTATTCACACCACCTAATAAATGTTCGATTATGCTCTCTTGCAAGCCACATTGAACTGGATCGCGGATGATTTTTCTTGATAAGATCATTGTGTTCTGTGATGTAGCTACTAACTTCATCGATGCCGTGTAAAATATACAAATGTGCTTGTTCCCACAACTCACGACTAATTCCTTTCACTTGTGCTCCCAGAGTTCCTTTTCCACAATAAGACTCAGTAACAAGATCATTTTTTAGATTGCTAGAAGTTTCATTGGAATTCAAAAAATTGTTGCAAAAGTCCATCACTTCCCTAGCTACATAACCCTCAATAATACTCCCTTTAGGATGATAACGATTCCGAACATCACCTTTAAAAACACTCATGTAGAGTTCAAATGGATACATCCAATGTAAAAAAATTGGACCCAACATCTTCACCTCCCTTGTAATATGTACTACAAGATGAACCATGATATCAAAAAATGAAGGAGGAAAGTACATTTCAAGCTGACACATGGTAACAATTACATCATTTTGTAATTTATCGAGAGTATCAAGATGTATCACTTTGTTGCATATTTCATTGAAGAAGAAACAGAGTCTTGCGATTGCAAACCTTACATGCTTCGGCAATATAGATCGAATAGCCACAGGTAAAATTTGTTGCATTAAGGTGTAACAATCATGAGATTTGAGACCTATCAACTTCAGATCCTTCTTTGATACCAATCTACAAATATTAGAAGAGTATCTTTGTGGAACCTTAATATTATACAAGCACTCACAGAAAGTCTTTTTCTCCTTCTTAGACAAAGTGTAACAAGCTGGTGGTAAATATGTGCGGCGATCCCTGATCTCAACTGATAATTCTTTTCTTATACCCATTAATTCTAAATCTTTTCTAGTGTTGATGTCGTCTTTAGTCTTTCCTGGTATGTTCAATAACATACCAATGACTCTATCACAAACATTTTTTTCAACATGCATGACATCAATGCAATGTCTAATTGTCAAAAATCTCCAATAAGGAAGATCCCAGAATATTGACCTCTTCTTGTATAGAGATTTGTCACATGTGAGCGTATGACTACTTGAACTCTTTCCAAAATTCATTAACAATATGTTTCACCCTATCATATACAACATTTCCTGGTATAGGTTTAGGAGCACTTCGTTCCTCAGTTGACCCATTAAAGGTTTTGTGTTGCCTTCGATAAGGATGCACTGCTGGGAGAAACCTCCGATGACCAAGATATATGATTTTACCACCATGTTTTAGTCGAATTGAATCAGTATTTTCCTCACAAACAGGACATGCTTTGTATCCTTTTATGCTATATCCAAACAAATTTCCATAAGCTGGGAAGTCATTAATCGTGCAAAACAACATAGCACGCAAAGTAAAGATCTCTTTACGTGCAACATCATATGTCATAACACCTTCTTCCCATAATTTCATTAGGTCATCAATTAGAGGTTTAAGGTAAACATCAATATCATTTCCAGGTTGCTTGGGCCCTGATATCAATATTGACAAAATGACATACTTATTTTTCATACAAAATCAAGGAGGAAGATTGTATATAACAATCATAAAAGGCCACGTGCTATGTTGGCTGCTTAATGTACCATATGGATTCATTCCATCTGTACAGAGTCCAAGTCTTAAGTTCCTTGTTTCTTTACCAAATTGAGGGTATAATAAATCAATTTTCTTCCATTGTGGTGAATCGGATGCATGTCGTAGGATGCCATCATCATTGACCTTTAACTCCCCATGCCAGGACAAATTTTGCGCATCTTCTGTATTAGCAAATAAGCGTTGAAATCATGGTATTATTGGTAGATACCACATCACCTTGGCAGGAGAGCCATTATTAGCCTTAGCTGAATTTGTAGTCTTATACCTTGATGCACCACATTTTGGACAATTTATCAAATCACTATAGTCCTTCTGAAATAACACACAATCATTTGGACATGCATGAATCTTCTTATCCTCCATTCCCATTGGGCACATTATTTTCTTTGCTTGATATGTAGAAATTGGAAGCTCGTTGCCTTCAGGAAGAATTTCCTTTAACAAAGACAACAATGAAGTGAAACTCTTATCACTCCACCGGTTTTGAGCTTTAAGAGTATATAATCGCATCACAGCACTCAACCTCGTGAACTTAGTACAACCCTTATATAATGGTTTTCCAGCATCATGGACAATGTTTGCAAATAAAGAAGGTCGATCAATGACATTGTCCTTACAGCTACGTAGCTTCTCATCAACCATATCATCCTGAATCGGGTCATCCTGAATTGGTTCATCATTGTTAACATCATTATCTATATCTTCTATGTCACCACTATTAATATCGACATTTTTTGATCCATAATTAGGTTTCTCTCCATGCCAATACCATTCATTATAACCTTGTATGATCCCATTGCATATGACATGATTCTTAATTTCCTCAACAGTATCAACTTTCAAATTATTGCCACAATTTCTACATGGACAATAGAACCTATCTGTAGGTAGTTTCCTATGTTCCTCAGCAAATATGATAAATTCATGAACACCTTTGGTAAACTCTGGACTACAACGGTTCTTGATAGACATCCAACTTCGATCCATTTTCTAGATCACATTAAAATTAATTATCAAACTGGGCATTTAATATTGATACTATAAGTTGTAAGGTTTTTTTGATAGGAAATTCATTACTTTTATACTAAAGTGTACCACCTATCCCATTTTTGAATATTTAACCTCACTAGTAATTGTATAATGTATCGTTTAGTTTTCAATAAAATTTCATCAGCATTTCCCCTTAGTTCTCCAAGTACATCAATGTAAATGGCAAATAACCACTCACATATGTACCCAGAGAACAAATGAGGAAATACTACTAAAATTTTATTCAAAACTAAACATACATTACACAGTTACATCCTAAGTGAGATTAAATATCCAAAAACAGTCCCATATCGGGGACTATCCAAAATTTACTCCTAATGAATAAATTTTGAACGGGTTTCTAATTTTATATATAAATGTAATATTGTCATATTTATGCATCGATGGTCTCATCTATAAACCCTAAAGTGTCAATCTGAAACTACACAATGTCTACCCTCGTATTTCTAGATTGTATACAATGATTACATATGTGATTGATAATAAAATGTAGATACAAAAGATTACATGTTTTTATTATTGGTTGGTTTACTAGTCAAATAAAATGAATTATGTGTTCTTGACAAATCAAGAGTTCCATAGATAAACATTCATTATATGTACTAAATTGAATAATCAATTAGGTGCTCTTGACAAATATAAACAGAAGGGAGTAAGTTAAACATCATGCATGCTCTTTCATAATAGATAACAGTAAATCAAAAGTTTGACCATTTCATACTCAAAATGGTCGTGGTCCTTCACGACAGTCATGGTGAACGTAACAAACTAAAATTTTTGGCCAAAACGGTCGTGGCACCAAGCATGGCCGTGCAAAGCACAGGTCGTGGCACCAAGCATGGTCGTGCAAAGCACAGGCCGTGGCACCAAGCATGGCCGTAGCAAGACCATGGTACTCCAACATTAGGTTAAAAGAAGAGTCTGAAATGGAAAATGAACTTACCGGAAAGGTGGTGGCGTCGAAAGCCTTGATGGCGGCAAAATCATTCAGAGAGAGTACGTGGCAGCGGCGAAACTTGGCTGCGGCGGGGGCGTCCTCGGAGAATCGGTTGAGATGGCGGCAGCGGCAACTTTGAAGTGGCATTGGCAAAGCTTTGGAGAGTCGGCGAGACCTTGTTGCGTCAGAGAGACCCTTGGCGGCGGTGGGGGCGTCTTTGGAGAGAGGACTGACACCTTGGCAGCGGCGGTAAAGGTTGGAGGCAGCGCGGCATGATGTGTTGTAGCGCGGAGAGGTGCGACGACACTTCGAGTGTCAGACGGCGAGGTGAGAGCTCCGGAAGGTCAGGCGGTGAAAGAGTGTTGTGGGAGAAATGGTTGTGCGAGCTGCGGCCGGTTTGTGATGATGTGGGAGAGAGGGTAGGGTTTTGATTTTTGTGTTGACTTCTGCGGTCAGTTAACTAAAAAACCAACCCAACAGGTCCCATATAGGGACGGTTATTAGAAAATAAGCGACCCGAGAAATATTCGGTGCTCGAACAACCGAACCTATAGGGACGGTTATTTTAAAAACCGACCCGAGAAGTCCAGAGCTATGCGGACGGTTATCCAGTAAAATCGACCAGAAAAGTCGGCCTAGCGGTACAGCTATGCGGACGGTTATTTAAAAAACCGACTGGAGAAGTTGACAAGCGGTACCTGAACAATTACTAGGGTCGTTTATTTAAAAACTGACCCCATAGGTCAGCACGCGAAGGCAGAAAAACCAATTTTCTCCGCGGGAAGCATGTTGGGTCGGTTTTCTATTTTTGCGGGTCTTTTCTAGCGTCGATTACTTTAACATAACCGACCCAATAGCTATAAGCAGTACCCAGATTTTTTTCTAATGACTTCTTGCTTCGGTTTTAGTTTATTAGGTCAGTTTTTCCAATATAAGTGACGCTAACAGAAGTGATGTTAGAGGCCAAAAATGTACTAGTGAACCATTACATTCATTGTTAATTCGAGTAACTGAAAAAAGCCTGCGAGTAACTGGAAAAGGATTGCGAGTAACTGTACAATGCACGCAATGGTTGAGTAACTGAACTGCGAGATTAATGCTTGAGTAACCGAGAGTAATGCTTGAGTAACTGATTGTAATGTTTGAGTAACTGAAATTTATGCTTGAGTAACTATTACATAATGCTTGAGTAACCGAGAGTAATGTTTGAGTAACTGAGAATAAACTATAAAACAATATTGTTAAGCTAAATACTACATTCTTGGAATAACTCTATTCATATGCAGGAGAAGAAAGCAAAGGGGATGAGGAGAGTACAAATGCAAGTCAGAAATAGAAAGAGACAGAAAAGGCTAATGAGAAAGGTAAGATTGTATGGATTTGTAATTGGTTTAATTTTCAATTACTTACAGTTTATTAAATTGCTTTTACAAAATAAACAATGAGCTCTAACGATAAATTTTGATATGTTTGTAGTGGGAGTAAATAGACTATACCACAGGTGCTCCTTAAAGAGCTACATCAACACCAGCAAGAGCATGGTTTATACAAAGGAATAACTTATGATGCTGAGCTCAACAGCCTTTACGAACCTCGTAAAGATGCCAAATCTTGCGGTTGACATAGGCTTGTTAGAGGATTTAATAGATAGATATGTCGATGAATACATATTTCTGCTGGCTAATGGAGAGGAGAGAAGGATGACAATAGATGACGTGGGGATAATTCTAGGTATCCCCAGCAAAGGTATAGAAATAACACAAAGGAAAGATTCTGACATAGTAAAGTCGATATGGCAAGAGTTTGCCAAGGTGACTTGTAAAAATAGAAATGAAGGTGAGACCTCAAAGAAGTTGAGAGAAAAAGATGTCCTGCATAAGGACAACTTAACAAAACTTTGGCAAGAATATGCCAAGACCAACAATCCAGCGGACAATACAAATATGTGTCGTGCATGGATGTTGCACCTGCTGGCAACATTCCTAATCCCAGACACTAGCTATTGCACACCAATCTACATTATCCACTACCTAGATGATGTCACTGCCACTGGGCAGATGAATTGGGCAAAGCTGGAGCATGGGAGTATCTTCAAGAATATGAAGATGCTGAAGGAGAATGTACAGCTAATAAGGAAAGGAGATAAAGGGGCTAAGAACACCCTGTACACAACAGGTTGTGTCATGTGCCTATGCGTAAGTGAATAAAATCATATTCATCTACATTGATACAATATTGACTATGGGGGGGGCAGTTACATATGCATTATATTTTCTATATATTACATGTAGGTTTGGGCATATGAGATGACAAAGATGGCAAAGCTAACATTCCTTGACTCCAAGCCAAGGATAAAGAAGTGGGTTGTGTCGGTCGAGAAATTGATGGAATTAGGGGCAGTGGACCCTAAGGATGTAAGATTATCTAATCTTTGTTATAAAATCTAATATACAACAAAATCATACATGTTTCATTTTGTGACACATTATTTTTAATTATATGTTGGATAGGTTTGTCAAATGATAGTGGTAGACTAGGGAGATGATTGGCAGGCTGCAAAATCATCGAAGGACATGCCAGAAAAATGTACGCCAACAACCAATGAGGCACCAGAAAAGCCAATCATCAAAGAGGGAGACACTCTTGACACCTCCACCCTGGAGACAAGAATCCAAATGTTGGAGGAGGAGCTCAAAATGCATAAGGAGATCTACACAAGAATAAGTGTTGAGAAATTCACAGAGCTGCAATCGGAGAATAAAAGGCTAGAAGAAAGAATAGCCAAGTTAGAAGAAGAAAATAAAAATCTAAAAAGAAAGTGGGAAGATGAGGGTGAAAAATCACAGTCACCTGAAAGTGGATTCAAAGAATTTGTAGAGGGTTTTGCCTCGGTGAATGTAGATGAACCGAAAGACACACCGATAAAGGATGTCGACCCACCGACGAAACGAAGAAGGCTGACCCTCAGAAGAAAATACGTGGAATCAGAAGATCACAGTGAGGACAGGAAAAATGCTGATGAAGAGGAGAAGAAAGAAATAAAAGACAACAGTTCTGAACAACCAAAGTCTGTAGAAGATGCAGAACAAAAGAAACAAGAAGGGAGAAAACAGCCGGAGAAGATAGTAGAAGAAGAAGAAGGGCAGAAGAAGCCCAAAAAAAGATTGAAGAAGAAGAAGATGATGGAAGAACTAAAGATAGGAAGCATAGAGAAAAATGTGAAGAAAAGAAGGGAGGAAAAGGTAAGTTTCATCTCCTTTCAAGTATATCATAACTGCAAGTAATGCTTGAGTAACTGAACCTAAAGCTTGAGTAAATGAACCTAATGCTTGAGTAACTACACATAAGGCTTGAGTAACTGAATATAATGCTTGAGTAACTGAACATAATGAATGAGTAACTAAATGTAATGCTTGAGTAACTAAATGTAATGCTTGAGTAACCGAGAGTAATGCTTGAGTAACTGATAGTAATGCTTAAATAACTTGGGAAAAATGAAGATTGATTCTAACATGGATTGCTCTATTGTTGTTGACAGCACAAGATGTCCAATTTCATAGGTTTTGAACATTTCAAAACAAAAGAAACCAAAGAAATTGTCCATCACTTCATGGACAACATAGAAGAAATGTAAGAGAATTGGTTATTGTCAAGTGTAAAATGATAAAACATTAATGTTTCAATATCCAACTCGTATGTATAACATCTATAAAAATAATTGTTAGGTCAAAATGAGAATGGAAATTCAGTGAAGACACTTGGTGCATGGGGAAGGACCTCGCCGCCCTCCTGTACAAGGATCAAATGACACAATCACCTGTAAGAAACAAGAATGTAGTGTAACTCTTTGAAATAGATAATTTGGATTGCTAAACTAAGAAAGCTTTTGGTTTTATTCAGGTTCTTGATTGCTTTGTACAGATGCTCAAGGAGAGCACGAGCTAGCAGAGGAAGAAGGGGTTGATGTGGCACTGCATGAGCACTTATGCTCCGGTAAGACAAATAAACTTTGTATACAAATTTACATGAAATTACAATATAGAAACACAAACTGAAACTTATAGATGTGAATTTTAAACTCTACATTTGCAGCAAAAGCTATCATTTAATATTGAGGACATCACCTTGGAGAAGATAGACATGCTATCTCCACAATTCAACGTTCCACTGAAAGATTGGGATGCAATGGACTCGATGTTCACAATACTAAACAATGACAACCACTGGCACTTGTATGAAGCAAGTTTCAGGGATGGAGCACACCGGTCTTATAATTCAATGAGTTGGAGTAGCAACTCAAGAAAAGAATTTAATAGATGGGTAAGTGATCTATAAAAATTAAGTCTATTATAAGTGGATTGAAAGGATTGATGATCTTCAATTGATGATGAATAAATGTCTTGTTTTTTTAATGCAGGTGGGTATAGTGCACAAATTCTTTAGGGGTGCACCAGAAAAGGGAAGCCAGTTGTCGTAGTGGGAATAGGAGTACCTGATCTGCCCACAGCAGGAATAAGACTCACTTGACTGTGGGATCTTCGTCATGAAGTACCTAGAGTGCCTAGTCAATGGAAAAACTATGGACTTCACCTGCAAAGACATACCGGTAATAAGGGATGATGTTTTTCAGCGACTGATGGCAAGGGGGCAGCTGCAGCCTCTAAGAGATGATGAAAAAGATGAAAGCGAAGACATCAAAGAAGGTATATCTGATGATAACAAGGGAGGAGAAGTTGAAGCTGAGAAACAACAAGAAATAGAGAAGAATGAAGAAACAACAACAAAAATGGATGCAGAACAGATCTCAGAGGAAGAAATAGTTACAAGCCTTGATAAATGGCTAAAATAAGAACAATAGCCTTATGTTATTCTGTTATATAAGCTATGTATAGCTGAATGTACAGCTGCTCTTGAATGTATAGTTGTTAAGAGTCTGAATTTACAACTGATCTTGATGTACAGTTGATCTTGATGTACATGTCATCTTGAACAATATTGATTTTTCCCTTATATTTTGGCTAAATGTACATCTGATTAAAATGCTTGAGTAACCGAGAGTAATGCTTGAGTAACTGAAAGTAATGCTTGAGCAACCGACATTAATGATTGAGTAACTTAACAAACCCTGCAAGTAACTGAAAAACCCCTGGGATTAGCTCTTGAGTAACTGAGAGTAGTGCTTGGGTAACCGATAGTAATGGTTGAGTAACTGAACAATCACTGCGGGTACTATCACAACCCTGGAGTAATTGAAAAACACTACAAGTAACTAGAAAAGGACTGCGAGTAACTGAAAAAGGACTACGAGTAACTGAAAAAGGACTGCGAGTAACTCAAATAGCCTGTGAGTAACTGAACAAACAATGTGAGTAACTATCACAACCGCTCTGAGTAATTGAAAAAACACTACGAGTAACTCAAATAGCCTGCGAGTAAATGAACAACCCTCTATGAGTAACTAACCAAACACTGCGAGTAACTGAACAACCCTCTGCGAGTAACTGAAAAAACACTACGAGTAACTAAACAACCCTCTCCGAGTAACTGAACAAACAATGCGAGTAACTCAAATAGCATGCGAGTAACTGAACAACCCTCTACGAGTAACTGAAAAAGGACTGCGAGTAACTGAACAACCCTCTACGAGTAACTAAACAAACACTGCGAGTAACTGAACAACCCTCTGTGAGTAACTGAACAAACATTGTGAGTAACTGTCACAACCCTACGAGTAACTGAACAACCGCTCCGAGTAACTGAACAAACACTACGAGTAACTGAACAAACACTGCGAGTAACTGAACAAACACTGCGAGTAATTGAACAAACACTGTGAGTAACTGAACAAACACTGTGAGTAACTGAACCAATGCTGCGAGTAACAGAACCAACGCTGCGAGTAACTGAACAAATGCTGCGAGTAACTGTATCAACACTGTGAGTAACTGAACAACCGTGCGAGTAACTGAACAACAAACATGTATTGGCGACAACCATACGAGTAACTGAACCCTATGTGAGTAACTGGACAACCATGTGAGTTACTGAACCCTCTCTGAGTAACTGAAAAAACACTCCGAGTAACTTTAAAAAACTTCGAGTAACTAAACAAGGACTACGAGTAACTGAAAAAACATTGCGAGTAATTGTGACAATACTGCGAGTAACTATGACAATATTGCGAGTAACTAAAAAAATCATGCGAGTAACTGTAATAGCAGTTAGAGTAACTGTGAAAACATTGTGAGTAACTGTCCTATGAGTAACTGTCCTGCGAGTAACTGTCCTACGAGTAACTAAAGAAACACTGTGAATTACGTAACTAATAGTAATGCTTAAGTAACTTATATGTATTTGTTCGCATGCTAACTGAAAGTATATATAATCAGACAAAAACACTACAGCTAAACATTCAAGATTACAACATTCAAAGCATAAAACGTTATATATTATACAACCAGATCAACTATAAAGAAGGTCCATAAATTGAACATAAAAATACTAAAAAATACAGCCAGATCATCTATAAAGAAGGTCCATCAACTGAACATAAAAATCAAATAGCTCAGGGGGTCGGATCCATCCCTGGCGATAGATATCATACACACAATTCCCTCCATTGCAAAGCATAGACATCAAGCCAAAACACACGTTCGTATCTGTGAAGTTCATATCTATTGTAAATGAGTGAACCTGTAAAGGATTTACCCATGAGTCATAAATAGGTTTTGAGCCCAGGATGGTTGGGGGGCGGTATAGATAGTGATGGGGAATATTATCGACCAAAAGGCTAAGAGAAAAGGGCATCAGTGCATACCTATTTATGATAGGAAGGCTGGACAGAAGAAGAAGCAGTGTCTTCTATAGATGTTGAGGTGTCTGCTATTGTAGATGAGTCAACCTGAACGGGATTTACAGCTGATCCCGATGCTACTTGGTATTTGTCCCTAACAAAGAGCTGATCTGCAGAGTCATCCGATACAGAGAATACTTCATCGCCAGGCATTCTGAAGAGCGGAATAAGCTCGGTTGGTGTTTCTAAGAACTGATATGTGATCCATGTTGTGATAGTCTGGTGATCAGATGATTTGAAGAAGATGATCCAACCTTTGCGAATATTGAGTTGGTGATCAGTTGATTCCATTGTTTTATCATCAAGGGTGTAGTTGATGGGCTGGATGAACGGCTCCATGGTAGGCTGTGTTGAGGGTTGTGAGAAAACTAGTAATGGTAGAAGAAGGTAGGCTATGAAGAAGGTAGGTTGTGAAGAAGTTGGCTGTGAAGAAGGTAGGTTGTTCGTGTTGGCATCAACTTAGAGGAAGATGACAGCAGTGCTCTATGCTGTTGGTGTTGCAAAGATGGGCATCAGTGCTCTGTGCTGTTGGTGTTGCAAAGATGGCAGCAGTGCTCTGTGCTGTTCTGACGACACAGCAGTGCTTTGTGCTCTATGTCTGTGTTTTTACATCGTACAGCAGACTCTTGTACATATCTTTATAGCATTGTGCTCTCTTTTCTTTACTTTTCTGGTTCCTTCTTTAATAAAGTTAGTTTTTGAATGCTAGAGTTACTTTTTGTTTTATCACAGTTACTCTTAGTGTTGTCACAGTTACTCATTGTGCTCCTACTATTACTCTTAGTGCTGATACAGTTACTCATTGTGCTCCTACTATTACTGAACAAACACTATGAGTAACTGAAAAACCCCTGCGAGTAACTGAAAAAAGCACATGAGTAACTGAAAAAACCCTGCGAGTAACTGAAGAAACCCTACGAGTAACTGAAAAAACCCTACGACTAACTGAAAAATCCTGTGAGTAACTGTGAAACACTATGAGTAACTATGAAAACAATGTGAGTAACTGAACGAGCACTACGAGTAACTCAAATAGCAGTTAGAGTAACTGTGAAAAAAATACGAGTAACTGAAAAACCACTACGAGTAACTGTGACAACCCTATGAGTAACTCTAACAGCAATAAGAGTAACTGTGAAACACTATGAGTAACTATGACAACAATAAGAGTAACTGTGACAACACTAAGAGTATCCATTGTGCACAAAGACAAACACATATTCTTCAAAAAGAATAACAATTGATCAAAAAACATTCTTTGTAACATATTCAGAGTATACATACAACTGATGGAGCACAAGGTAACACAAAGATAGATTACAAACACAAGTGAAGTATTTAGAAGGTTACAAAATCACTTTCACAAAACTACACAAAAAGAACAACCCCATTACATATTTGAACATGCCTCACTGACACATTGGTCAACTACAAACTCCATTAAAAAATATAGAACCACATATACATCAATAGCAGCAGCAACATCACCAGAACACGAGCAGTAGAAATAGTAGCAGCAAATCCCAATCATAGAATGCACTAATTCTTAGGACAGTTCTTGTTGTCATGGTTAACACCAAACTCTAAGCAATTCTTGCACTGCCACTCTCTTTTAGACTGGACAATCTCAACTCCAGATTTAAACCACACATCTCTAAATTTGGGTCTCCCCTTAGTTTTGCAAACATTGGGGATATGAACCTTGACAGTGGAAGAAGAAGTTGTATTTGAAGCAGTTATACCAGCACCTGCATCTGCACAAGTATCAGCGAGATCCAATTCTAACAGCTCCTTTCGCAAGGCTAGAAACTTTTCATGGCAAATATCTACAGTGTTGTGTTGGGTTTTAGGGGAGACAGAGAAGGCAGCGGAAACAAAAAATTTTCTCCCCCAAACCCATACCGAGGAAACGCGTCAACGTCTATATAATAGGAAAGGATGGTTTGTGGAATCATACCTTGTCCCAAGGCTTGCTTGGCGACAATACCTCGCGCCTTGTGCGGTCTTCAACTCCGGTCTTGGACGGTGTATGTGCAGCTCCTGGTCGCACCGGGACTGACAACTCCTCCTCTCACCGGACTGTCGGGATTGACAGTTGTCCTCCTGAGAAGCAGTGTCCTCCCGCCTCTGAAGTAGTCCACACGAACCACCTGGAACTCCACACTCCTTGTCCCACAAGGAAGTGGAAGGAGTCTCACCCTCCTATTGGTGTACTAGTCGCCAACACACTCTCCTGCCTCCAGTTGCAACTGCAGTTGTCTTTCCCTTGTTGCACCTCCCTTTGCGGTAAGCATTTGCTCGGGCTCTCTCTCGGTTACCAAAACCAGAGAGAACGAAAACTTTGCAGAGCAACTGGTTGCATTGAGTTGTTCTTTGAGAAGCCCCCAATACCCCTATATATATATATATAGGCGGGTCATGGGATAGGGTTCTCTGTCCCTGGCAATATGGGACTAAAAGTAGGAGTAGAAGGGTTCAAGATTTTCCACAAAAAGCGACCAACTCGCAACCTGAACCGATCGGTTCACAAGTGAACCGGTCGGTTGGAGCACCAACCGATCGGTTGGGACCCATGAGCCGATCGGTTCACTTCTGAACCGGTCAGTTCGTGGTCCTGATCAGTTCTCGATTGACTTTCCTTCTTTTGTTTCTAATTGGTATCGAATACCAATCCTTGTTCCAATCAAATTGGGCAAGTGAAACGCAAGGAAAATTCTCACCGACATGACTTTCCCAACTTGCTCGGTTGCACCAGTTGAACCGATCGTTTCAACACTTGAACCGATCGTTTCACTCTGACCATGAGCCGATCAACTCAACACTTGAGCCGACCGGTTCAGAAACCTCAGCCGACCGGTTCAACACTTGAACCGATCGGTTGGGAGTACAGGTTGTGCATAATTAGTCAAATGTGATTTCAATCAATCTGATACTCCAATCAATATGTCCAACACCTTGAACAATATGATATTGAGCTATCAATCAATTGAATGTTTAATTGAACTACTAAACTCCTTTAGTAATCAATCTAAACGTTGCTTGTGGAAAAAACTCCTCTTCCAGGTTAAATCCTATGTGTGAGACCCTGCAGGTCCATTTCACGTTGGCAGTGAAAGTCCATAACACTTATGACTTGACAAGCAAAGAGCGGTGCCTAGTCACACATCAGTGCTACCCAAGTGAAAGTAGAAAGTTGGAGAACAACTTTCAATCCTATAATTCGTGAATGATGTTACAACGAATGTATATTTCCTTTGTCACTGATATCCCGAATGAACTCGAGGCATGGAACAGTCATCCTGTCAACGTTCATTCACTTTCTTGATCTCAGAGTAGATTGAAGGAGATATGTATGACATCAATATCACATACTGATTCACACATGTGTGCGCATGCCTATCTCAATCCTACTCATCAAGTGGCCATGGACATCAAACTCCCTCAGGAGGGACAAATCCCATATCTATCACTCACCCCTCAAAAGCCCCATGTGTCAAAGCCACCCAATCATCACCTTTATAACAACCCATGTTTCAGGACTGCGTTTGATGATGTCAAAGTGTGCCCAACGACATGTGTTGAGTGCAGTGATTTCAGGTCTAAGAATCACACTCACCACCATCACTGTGAGTACTGACTGTGACTACCATGTCATGGTTCCATGTGTCAAACTCACGGTGGGTCTGTCCGGTACCTTGTTCTCTAACAAGTACCTATGTGTTTGGTTTGATATCTCTATATCATGACTAATGAGATTCTGTCATCAACCAACACCACAATCTAGTCTTGTGTGTCATTGCTATCTATCTACCTTCCACAATGACATCCGACTAGGGACATGACAAGAATGTACAAACTCTTAGCATCCGCATGATCTCATCGTTCAGGTCATGAACCTGAAGGCATACGTCATTGAGTACTGTCATTCTCTAGACATTCAATATGTTCTATTACTATCTCATATGACTGAACCAGAAAGAATTGGAAGCTTGCCTTTGATGTTTATCAAATCAATCTTAATGTATCCCACCAATCATCCATGATTGGCTATCAGGGCATACATACCAACAGACTCCCACTTGCACTGCGAGCCAATCACCCTTGAATCATATTCATAGTGATCTTCAAACATGTCCCACATGTTACTGTGCTCTAGTGCCAACATAGTGAGTAATGGCAACACCTTGCCAAAGTCAGTTTTAAATTGCATGTCTCACATATCTTCACTATACGTCATACGTATGAGATAGAGTTGTCGTAATATGCGATCTAGTATTCCTTTGCTAACCTTTAGCCACATTGCATGATCAAGGATTCTAGACTTGTCATCAATGTGCGGAATATCTATAAGTTCATCTCATGAACTTTTAGATCCATATAGTATCTACTGTTGTTCACTAACACATAGATACTCGGCATTTCCTTTTAAATGGTTTTATTGGAACACTTCCAATTATCAACAAACTTTCACTTTTATACATCCTATGTATATTTCGCGATTAATTTTCTATCCTTTCGGAAGTTCGCATCAATGTAACTCTTTACATTGAACTCTTCCTAATATCCGTAGAACTAGTAATTCACAAGTACTTATCAAGTTCTCATGGTATTCCAGTAACCCTAACTGGAAATAGACAGACATCCACTCGTCATGTCCCACATACGAGTTATCAGGATGAGCACATCATATTGCCATGTCCTACATACAAGATGATGAATGCATTTTATTCTTTCCATGTCTATACATGCAAGATAATGGGATGATTACATACATGATAGATCCATATCTATTCTTAGTGTTCCCATTCTTCATAAGAATTGGACACTTGGCCTTGGGGTACTAACTCCATGTAGCATGGACAAGTTTTCTCCCACTAAATCTGTGCATACCGAACCCTTCAGTATAGATTGCCAATGTACGCTTTCTCTTTTCAGGTCAAGAGGTTTTCGAGAACTATCTCTATAGATCTCTATTCCTATCACATAGGAAACATCTCTATCTTCCTTAAAATAATTTCCACTTTTTGATTTCCATTCTAGAACAATTCCATTTCACATCAACATGTGGAATGTGAACACACTCCCACGAAATCACATATCCCTTCTTTATATTTGACATATCAGTCAAACCTTTTGACTATATTATCAAAGTAAAGATCCAATTCTGAGTTGCTTGTACTCAATCAATCACATTGATTAGTCCATTGTAACTTATAGACTTCATTTGCATTAGTGGATTCATAAACCTTATAGGTTGTGTCACATACACATCCTTGTTTTATTCCTCATAGGAATGCGGTTTTAGTATCCATATGCCAAATGTCTTAGTCATTAAGTCACAATCAACAAGCATCATCCTTCTCAAAATGTTATCCATGTGTCTTAACACTTAAGACTCATTTGCACTTATGGATTTCATACAATGAGTGCTACCATCAAGGTCACACCTTATGGTTGACATGGATGTCATTTAGGATGTAATGGTCATAAACCATAACTCAAATTTTGGTTCCTTATATTCATCTAGATAGTTGACTCATCACATGAACAACTCATCACATAGATAATTGAGGTGTATCTGTTAATGATATAAGAACTCACAACCCTTGTGATTCTTAATTTCCTTTATTAGTGTGGGGTATTCTTTTATTAAGTAGAATTTTGTTATTCGATAATCATTCTCTAACTCCTTAGAGTATGATTCCTTCTTGATTTAGACATCACCATGCCTTAATCATGAGTTCACTATGATACACTATCATAATCCCTCATAAGGATCTCAAACATTTGGTCCAAGTATTTCATTCATTGATCTCATCAAGAATTAACACTTTACCAAATTTGCACTTCATCTATGATAATCTTGAACACTTCAAGATATTCATATTAGTATTTCTCTAAACACCATTTGAAGTATTAGCATTTATTCCAATAGGTATGTAAATACATCACATGTATTATACCTAATAGGATAATCATTCTCCCACTACCATTAGTGAAGATTGATTAATCATGTTCAAGATATTCATGTCTCTTACTAGTTCTCTAACCAAAAGAGTCCAGATTTATCCATCACATGGAAACTAGAAATGAATTTCTCATGATTGATGCTAATTATATTGTTTGAGTTATCTATAACTTTAGGTATCATTTTATCTTATGCATACCATGTATCACAAGACAAACAAGGCATTGCCACAAAGATCATATCTTTAAGATTGAAACATCTCTTTATTAATTGCCATGATTGTCATACAATATGCAAAAATAAAGTGTTTCTATCTATTGGAAAATATGAAATAGCAGTTCTCAACTCTATTTTGTGCCCTTTAGGCTGAAATAAACTGAAAGATACTCCTATCCTTGGCAGCAACACTTGCTCTAATGATGGGTGCTTCTTTCTTGGTCCTTTCATAAAGGCCATCACTTCTTTGTGGATCTTGCATATCATATATGATAGATCCCTGTCTTGGTATCATATACCTCAGATAAAGAAGCGGTTCATTTCATGATACCTTAGGTGGAGATCTCCATCCCCTCCTTCATCTTCTTTTGTTCTTCCAGATATAGAGGGCAATTCCCTCATACACCCTTTCCCCATGTGCCTTGAGGCTGAAGACGGCTTGGATTGGTGGCTAGCATCAGAACACTTCTTTGCTTTGCCCTTGCCCTTGCCCTTAAGACTTACCTTTCATTGATCTCTTCAAAGATTAGGGTTAGTCTTTCTTCATATTTGCCTCTACTGCCCTCAACATGTCCAACAACTTTGTCAACGCTTGTCAAAGTTGTTCATGTTGTAGTTTATCATGAACTGTATGATTCTCGCAACATTTGCAGTATCATACCAATAGCCAACTCTTGGCTCAGATGGAATCCTTCTTAGTCAGGTTTTCCACATACCCAATCACATTGATTGTGTGAATACCTTACTTGATCTCCTTCTGTCATGACATACTAGGACAGTGTCCTTGAGACATCATATGTCTCATGTTGTCTCTACAACATCATCAAGCACTCCTCATCAATGTCATCCTCGGTATGCTTCCATAAGCATACCTTCTGCCATTGATGTGGTGGGATTGAGTTTATCTGGTCTTGGTAGGACTTGGAGCTTTCGCTTCTTTGAGAACACTTCTCATCATCCTAACCAGTCGTGGAATTATTCCCATTTAATTTGTTGGTCTCAAAGACTGATCGCAAATGAAGTGATTTGTTGATTAACCATTTATTTTAACAAAAGGAAATATATGCAATTTTAGTCCAAAACTCTTTTGACTTATTTGATTGATTTGAAAATTTGACGATATAATTAGGCCTTTAATTAATTATCACTCCCACTATTTTACTTCAAATTGATAGCCCTCCCCATCAATTCGGAAGATTGCAGCGTACAACCTTCTAGTGGGCAAGATCCTGAAATCCTCTAAGTCATGAGTCAGCTTTGGCTGATCGCCCACAACTTAGATCTCTCAGGTAGGCAACTCTTGCCAATTGCATCATATGCAACTCTTGTTGAATGAACATGCACAACACCTTGCCATGAACATTTCTTGCCTCTGGGCTTAGACGCTCTAAGAATCACTAGTTAAGTCTAACCCAAAAGCCGACACGGTAAACATGCACCCTGCTTTGGCAGAAGCTACATGTCTACCCTTCACACTTCCACAAGATAGATGGCGCACCATGCTTTGGCGTAACCTACGCTTGGTCGATCGAGCTTTTCATGTGTGCCGCTAATGGACGGCATATAAGACTTAATATTTTAATGAGGGATTTGGTTTTTATATACATATACATATCCAATCACCAAAATACATAGTACGTATCATATACATGCTATATCCCACAGAAAACATGCACAAATGATAAAAGCGATGATTATGGCCATCCTAATGTGATTCCTCGAGCCAAGAGGAATCACGATCATCTAGGTCAACATCACATGCAACCTGTACAAGATGAACATTTGTGCCTTGCCATCCGAGTTGATCAACTCATCACATGAATGATCTGTACTCTCCAGCTGGTCGTCTGGGTGCCACCAGCCGATCGGTTGGCTCCTCCAACCGATCGGTTCACCTGGACATTGTGCATCTCGTCATGTTTGCCACCCGCTCGTCTCGCTCCTCGAACCGGTCATCAACCGATCGGTTCACTCCTTGAACCGACCGTCTAGAACATCAACCGATCGTTTCACGCCTTGAACCGATCGTTTCAGCTGTCGTCTTGATGTCCACCGGTCTTCGACATAACATGAAATAAAATCTATCCTATTTATTACATTCCTTTAAAAAGGGAAACCCCGAGTTACATTCGGGGGGAGAAAAGGTAGGAAAGAATCTCGAATTATTTCGAGTTACATCAGGAATAAGAGAGGGAAGATCGGTGCGCAGACCGAGATGCAAGCAACTACAAACAACCACACACAGATAGGGTTTATTGGCCATAACCACGCTATACATCCACCACAAAACTCGTTTAAGGGCGACGCGTAGCGAGTGCATTAATAATACATATCATATATGTAATTGGGATTTGTGGATTTAGGATTGGACATGCATAAAGCCAATATTATTCGCATCGTATGCAATAAATAAAGGTGACAAACCAAAATCGATCATATCGATATTCCTAAAATATAGAACAGTTGACCTGGCTCTGATACCACTGTTGGGTTTTAGGGGAGGCAGAGAAGGCAGCGGAAACAAAAAATTTTCTCCCCCAAACCCATACTGAGGAAACGCGTCAACGTCTATATAATAGGAAAGGATGGTTTGTGGAATCATACCTTGTCTCAAGGCTTGCTTGGCGACAATACCTCGCGCCTTACGCGGTCTTCAACTCCGGTCTTGGACGATGTCTGTGCAGCTCTTGGTCGCACCGGGAGTGACAACTCCTCCTCTCACCAGACTATCGGGATTGACAGTTGTCCTCCTGAGCGGCAGTGTCCTCCAGCCTCTGAAGTAGTCCACACGGACCACCTGGAACTCCACACTCCTTGTCCCACAAGGAAGTGGAAGGAGTCGCACCCTCCTGTTGATGTACTAGTCACCAACACACTCTCCTGCCTCCAGTTGCAACTGCAATTGTCTTTCCCTTACTACACCTCCCTTTGCGGGAAGCACTTGCTCGGGCTCTCTCTCGGTTACCAAAACCAGAGAGAACAACAACTTTGCAGAGCAATTGGTTGCACTGAGTTGTTCTTTGAGAAGCCCCCAATACCCCTATATATAGGCGGGTCATGGGACAGGGTTCTCTGTCCCCGGCAATATGGGACTAAAAGCAGGAGTAGAAGGGTTCGAGATTTTCCACAAAAAGCAATCAACTCGCAACCTAAACCGATCGGTTCACAAGTGAATCGGTCAGTTGGGGACCTGAACCGGTCGGTTGGAGCACCAACCGATCGGTTGGGACCCATGAGCCGATCAGTTCACTTCTGAACTGGTCAGTTCGTGGTCCTGATCAGTTCCCGATTGACTTTCCTTCTTTTGTTTCTAATTGGTATCGAATACCAATCCTTGTTCCAATCAAATTGGGCAAGTGAAGCGCAAGGAAAATTCTCACCAACCTGACTTTCCCAACTTGCTCGGTTGCACCAGTTGAACCGATCGTTTCAACACTTGAACCGATCGTTTCACTCTGACCATGAGCCGATCGACTCAACACTTGAGCCGACCGGTTCAGCAACCTCATCCGACCGGTTCAGCAACCTCATCCGACCGATTCAACACTTGAACCGATCGGTTGGGAGTACAGGTTGTGCATAATCAGTCAAATGTGATTTCAATCAATCCGATATTCCAATCAATATGTCCAACACCTTGAACAATATGATATTGAGATATCAATCAATTGAGTGTTTAATTGAACTACTAAACTCCTTTAGTAATCAATCTAAATGTTTCTTGTGGAAAAAACTCCTCTTCCAGGTTAAATCCTATGTGTGTGACCCTGCAGGTCCATTTCACGTTGGCAGTGAAAGTCCATAACACTTATGACTTCACAAGCAAAGAGCGGTGCCTAGTCACACATCAGTGCTACCCAAGTGAAAGTAGAAAGTTGGAAAACAACTTTCAATCCTACAATCCGTGAATGGTGTTATAGCGAATGCATAATTCCTTTGTCACTGATATCCCGAATGAACTCGAGGCATGGAACAGTCATCCTGTCAACGTTCATTCACTTTCTTGATCTCAGAGTAGATTGAAGGAGATATGTATGACATCAATATCACATATTGATTCACACATGCGTGTGCACGCCTATCTCAATCCTACTCATCAAGTGGCCATGGACATCAAACTCCCTCAGGAGGGACAAATCCCATATCTATCACTCACCCCTCAAAAGCCCCATGTGTCAAAGCCACCCAATCATCACCTTTATAACAACCCATGTTTCAGGACTACGTTTGATGATGTCAAAGTGTGCCCAACAACATGTGTTAAGTGCAGTGATTTCAGGTCTAAGAATCACACTCACCACCATCACTGTGAGTACTGACTGTGACTACCATGTCATGGTTCCATGTGTCAAACTCACAGTGGGTCTGTTCGGTACCTTGTTCTCTAACAAGTACCTATGTGTTTGGTTTGATATCTCTATATCATGACTAATGAGATTCTGTTATCAACCAACACCACAATCTAGTCTTCTGTGTCATTGCTGTCTATCTACCTTCCACAATGGCATCCGACTAGGGACATAACAAGAATGTACAAACTCTTAGCATCTACATGATCTCATCGTTCAGGTCATGAACCTGAAGGCATACGTCATTGAGTACTGTCATTCTCTATACATTTAATCTGTTCTATCACTATCTCATATGACTGAACCAGAAAGAATTGGAAGCTTGCCTTTGATGTTTATCAAATAAATCTTAATGTATCCCACCAATCATCCATGATTGGCTCTCAGGGCATACATACCAACACGTTGTTCCTACACGCTATGTTCACAATCGAATTGCAGGCAGAAATAAGCTTAAGAGTCCTCCCAGTGGATAGATGACTAACTGACGCTTTGCCAAAAATCAAAGGATGTTCTCTGTAGCCTTTGGTCCACCTCTTATATATGTATGGCTCGGGAAGAGTGCAAAAGTCATGACTCTTCAAATAAGACAGGATGTGCCTGCAAGAGATACCTTTGAATTCCAACATGTAACAGTTGCAATAAACAATCTCACTCGACGGCTTTTTCTTCAAGATGCGGGCATATTCCAGGCCACCGACACGATACACTTCAAACACACCTTCTGAAGCTTCCTTTACATTATATATCATGCTTTGATGAACCTCACTCTAAAAGATCTTAAAAATTGACTTTGTGTATATACCTCTCATCTGCTCCTCCAGAGGCCACAGTGATGACAAAGGGAAATTACTATACTTGTCTTCCAAGTCTTTGAAATTTTCAATCTCCCGTACATGAGAGTAAGCAGTCTCCAATGAGTATACAAGTTCAAAGAGAGTCTTCTTACTATTCACATGGCTTCTAAGGAACGCATTCAAACTCTCGCTCCTTTGCGTTGTCCTCATGCCCGTGAAAAAGGAAGACTGCATATAGCACGGAACCCAATCTGAACGCATCGCATACATGTCAGACAGCCAAGTAATGGATGACAAACCATACTCCTCAACAACAAAATGCCACCTCTCTTCAAATATACCGACATCATCCACATTCCACACGCAATCATTCAAGGAGCTTATGATCTGCTCCTTGTTAGGAAGACCACCAAGCTTAGAGGGAAGCTTTTGTAGGATGTGCCAGCTGCAGAACCGGTGCTTGCAATTCAGAAAAATAGTAAGCATAGCAGCATTCATAGTCGGGTCTTGATCAGTTATGATGGACACCGGCTCTTTGCCAAAACAAAGTAGATACTGCTTGAAAACCCATACAAATGACTTGTACTTCTCATCAATCATAAGAGCTGAAGCAAACAAGATCTTCTTACGATGGTGATCAACACCACCAAACATTCCAAAAACCATCGAATACTTGTTGGTGCGGTAGGTGGTGTCAAAAACAATCGCATCGCCAAACAACCTGCAGTCTTCAACAGAAATAGGATCAGCCCAAAACAGATGAGTCAAGCAACAATCAGGATCATTTTGGTATGTATAGAAGAATTTCTGATCGAGTACCTTAAACTTGGCAAACTGATCCAAGACCATGTCGACGTCGTACTTAGCCGACTCTTTCCTCTTGCTACTGATGTGTCCATGAGCTTGTCTGCTAGTAAATGTCAAATTTTCATAGCCGCCAGACTCAGATGCCATCAATGCAATTTGTCTCGATACAGGTATGTTAGCTTGGCTCATGGAAGAAAGCATATCTTTTTGAGTTTCATCAAGAGATGAGTTACACTTCAGGTAACGGAGATGTGCATCATCAACAAGATCGTGGTTGTGTTCCTCAACAAAGGCATTCACAACCCATGTGGATGAGGACTTGTCTAGTGTGAATCGGATCATGGCTCCACAACCACACCTCTTCACAGATCGCTTGTGCTTCTTAGACATATTTTCCTACAACTTACGCACTTCATCACAAACAGGGCTCAGAAGCCCTCTTGACCTCTTAGAACATCCCATTATACCCTACTTGTCACAAACCTGATCTTTGGCAATGAGAATCTTAGTTCCCCGTTCATACCTGTTGTCATCTTTCCTGATATTAAAACCAATCATGCCAGCGTAGCTAGAATAGAATGAGATAGCTTCATCTAAACTTCCAAAGTGGAGACCAATTTTAGGAACTGTAGCTGGCGACAGAGTGGAAGCACCAACAGAAGGATAAGAATTAGCATTATCATTATCAAGGCCAACATTTGAATTGGCAGCATCTGTATCAAGGTTGGGATCCATTACAACATCTGGCAATAACTCAGCAGTACAGAGGAGTAAACCTGAAACAGCAGAGAGTAACTCTATCAGGCCGAATAGTAACTCATCATAACAAACGAGTAACTGAAGGAATATTTGTCTTCCAAATTACAAATCAGAATAAAATAGATTTCCAAGTTGAACATAAACACTTAAATTGAAAAAGAAAATACATATAGGAAACTTGTACAAATAAGTTTATATGTAGATTTTCAAGTGAGCTTCACAACAGCTGAAAAAAGGGCAAGGATTTGAAATAGCTACTACATCTGGTACATGTCGTCGAAGGCATGAATTAAGAAAACAAGGCCAGGCGAGGTCCATAGAGGTGTAATTCTCAAACAAGTCAAAAAAGGTGTAATGACATAGTACCTTAATAGAGAGAAGAATTGATCAAAACTACTGCTTGAGAAGTTCTACAAGCATTCGCTTGACCTATCCTGGAGTGTCGTCACACCTTTGAGGTGCCTAGGGCATCACTGTAGGCCGTTGGAGGTAGACGGAGAAACGCTGAGTAGGGGAGGTCGTCGTGAACAGGCGAGAGAGAAAAAGGACAGCGGAGAATGGTTCCCTTCTAGGTCGGGCACCACTTTCAGATTGGGGCACTGCCCTACAGGAAAGATGGGCAAGATGCAATAGTCGCACCGTCAATGTAGCTTAGGAAACAATCACTATGTAGTTGGGGGAAATGCAGAGTGATATGGCTTGATGGTGGAATATCCTGTATGGAAGCATCTTTCGCATCGGATTGGCGAAGACAATGAGCGTCGCGCAGACGAAGATTCAAGGTCGCATGTGCCGGGTAACGAAACTAAATTACCCCTACGAGAAGGATGGGCAAGATGCAATAGTCGCGCCGTCAATGTAGCTTAGTAAGCAATCACTATGCAGTTGGGGGCGAAGCAGATATGGCTTGACGGCGGAATAGCCTGAATGGAAGCGTCGTTCGCGTCAGATTGGCGACGAGAATGGGTGTCGCGCAGACAGAGAATGAAGACCGCGTGTGGGGAGAAGCAGGGCGAAGCAGATATGGCTTGATGGAGGAATATCCTAAATGGAAGTGTCATATATATATATATATATATATATATATATATATATATATATATATATATATAGGCTATGTATTTGCTACCCGAGTCGAGTAACTAAACATAGCTACCTGTGAATCCTATTTTGTAACAAGAAGGTACTAAATTGTAAAATTTGTAATACAAAGACTTATTCTATAAAAATAGCATCAATTCTTCATTTTGTTATGCGAAAATAGTAAAAACAACATTTCTAAAAAAAAAATCTGTAATGAATGATAACCAATAGAGAAATTTTGCAATTAGAATATAAAAATTGTAAGAAAAATTCTCAAATTGTAACCAGAATAAATGGGTAATTAACTTATGTTACCTAGTTGGGTAAAGAATACATCTCTCAATATTATATATATATGTAATATATAATACAAATTATATATTATATATATATATAGAGAGAGAGAGAGATACATATAGAGTTAAGCTGGAATACACTGTAGTAGATAGGAGATTCTATATACCTCAATTGTTTTCCAACATGAAGTAAATATTTTGAAAATATAAACTATTGATCTTCTTAAATATCTCGAGAACATACTATTTATTAATTTGATCTCATTTGGACACGTATAGGTTAGCATCTAAAAGATGCAAAAATCATGCATTTCAAATTTAGTTTTGTGCGTCAATTTTGTTGCCCTTAGATGAATGACTTATACTCATCCAAAAAGGCTCAAATTTTGTATGTGGTATATTATTATAACATTTAAGATCAATAGAGTAGATTTTTCAAATATATGATCTAGATAGGCAAAACCCTTGGGGTGTACAGTGTGATCTGTACACTCGAGTATATTCTAGCTTGACTCTCTCTCTCTCTCTATCTACACACACAGATATATATATATATATATATATATATATAAGTCATGCTAGAATACATTCGAGTGTACAGATTACACCATACACCTTAATGATGTGTTCCTATCTACACCATATCTTTACAAAATCGTAGATTGATCTTTATTTTTACAATTATAATAGGCCCCTTACAAAATTAATCCCATTTGGATTAGTGTAAGTCACTCATTCAAGGACAACAAAATTGACACACCTATTTGAAATGTATGATTTTTGCCTCCTCTATATGGATGATCTAACTTCTAATTCAATAGTCACCCTTCTTTGACTAGTTGTGGTCTGAACTACCCAAATTAGTAGTGTACTAGTGCTTTTGTGATTTGATTCTCATTTTTCTTTATGACAAGTGCTAAATCATGTATCTTGGCCTGATGTAGTGCCTTCAAAGGATGGGTTATTGTCTTAAAGCCTCATCCAATCTAGATATTTGGATAGTATTACAAATGAAAGTGGAAATGATGCTTTTCATTGATGACCAGAAATAGGGATCAAATGATAGGTCAAGTGGGTTGAAGATCGTAGTGTCAAGTAATTCAAAGATGGATTGTTTAGTCTCTATATAAGTGTCCAAATGAGCTTAATTTTTTTTAGTTGTTCTTAAGATATTTAAGAAGATCAACAACTTATATTTTCAAAATAAATGATTGATAATGAAAAATGACTAAGGTGTATAATGTCTCCAGTACACTCTAGTATATTCCAACTTCTCTCTCTCTCTCTCTCTCTCTCTCTCTCTCTATATATATATATATATATATATATATATATATATATATATATATATATATATATATATATATATATATATATATATATATATATATATATATATATATATATACACATATATATACATATATATATAGTCAGGCTAGAATACACTCGAGTGTACAGATCGCACGAATGCACTCGTGTGTTTGCATATAAAGACCTTTTTTTTGTAAAATGTAAACCATTGATCTTCACCGTTGTTATAACCCCAATTTTTTGGGTTCAAATTGATGAGAAATGCAATTTCTCATATTAAGGATGATTGAACAAATAATGATGTGATTTGTTTTGAATAATTGGATTTCGTTTAAAATAGCCTTGTTATTTGATTTGTGGGCTTTATTGGCTATTGGGCCCAACAACATGGCAATAATAAAGAAAATTCAATTAGTGAAGGAATAATTGAATAATTGCTAAAAGAAATATGTGGAAACATCTAGAAGGCAAATCCAAAGGGGATTTCGTGCCTCTTGGGTTCCTTGGACTCCAAGGAGTACAAAGTTGCATAAATAAAACAATAAGAAAAGAAAATGGTAACTAAGTATTTCTTTATTAAGAAATAAATTGGAAAATAATGATATACTGAGGAAAATGAATGAAAAGAGGCATAAATGAAATTTCTTGGTGAGATTTCGTATCCATGAGGTTTCTAATAATAAAAGGAAGGCCAATGAGGAAAATAAAAGAGAAATAAAAAGAAATCCTCAAAAAGGAATATTTAAATGAGAAATAATCAAGATAATGTGAAACAATGCATAATGATGCATCTAGAAGGATAATAAATATCCAATAAAGGGAATTTCGAAATAATGGAGTAAATTGGGATCCAAGGAGTCCCAATAAAGAGGGAAGAAAAGGAAAATACTAAAAAGGCAAAACAAGAGGATTATGTGTTGCATTATTAATGGATTTTGTGTCATTTTCAAAAGATGGTATTTTCTATTAAAAGGAAACATCATTTCATGACAAATAACTAAAAGGCAAGTACAAGGAAGGTACATGTGATAATATTCGAAATCCTAACATTAAAAGGAGAAAGAATACTAAAGAGATGAGAGAGAGAGAGAGATCTTGCTTTTCGTAAAGGAATCAAATTCCTAATAGGAAAGGATATCATCTCTTCATGGACAGGCATCATAGGATGTTGCTACCCTCATATATATAAGAAGAGGGAGCCTGGGCCGAGTCTAAGGAAGAGGTTCCACGCAATGCTCTCTTATCCTACCTTGTTTTCTTTCTTAAACCCTAACCATGGGGGAGATGATGCACCCCGGAGCCATGAAGGACTAAGGCTTCATCTTGGTGAGTGCCTGGTGGTACCTCTTCGACCTAGGGAGGGTTGGTTATCTTTCGCTAGTAGGCCAGCTCGCGTGAACCACCTGCAGCAGGTTGCACGGCAAGCCCATCGGCGCTGGCTGGATGCACTGGAGGCGACCGCTGTGGCCGCAAGATGAAGGCGCCTTGTGGGCACCAGCGCAGGGCGGAGGCAGGGGAAGGTTTCCCGGTGGGTTCGGAGCCTGGAGGTGATGGGAATGATCCCACGCACGGCTACAGCTCGCGGCAAGATAGGGTTACCGAGGTGGAAGATGACCAGGAACCTGTTGGACGTAAATTCCCCTCCGTGGGCTGAGGATCGCCAACTCAAGTAAAGGGCAGAACCATCATTTGGTTCTAATCTGAAGAGGGGCGCGCGCATGGAGGTGCATGAGAGTTGGTTGCCTACGTGGCACCTCTCTATTGGCCAAAGGTATGCTTATTTTGCAAAAATCGTATCTTATGATTCATAACTCGGATTGAAACAAATTATATATGTATTTTGATCACAAAAATGCAAGGAATCCATTAAAAATGGTTTTATAGCCTGAATCTGATCCTAGTTCGAAAAGTAGTGTAATGTATGAACTTTAATGTATTAATGGTAATGAAACCCTACATTGATATGATTAAAGTGATTAATAGGGTTTAATGGATCAATAGAGTTGATATTAACCTGTTAAATGCAAAAAGGTGCATTGAGTTCAAAAAGGAAGAACTTTGCACATGATTAGTTTAATTTAGAGGTTATATGCTTGAAATTGGAAAAGTACATAAAGTTATCATATTTACTGGTTTAATTAGTGAAAAACCCTTGAAATTGATGATAGTTGAATATAGTGATGTTCTCTGAATGTTTAGAACGAATATCAACAAGTTGGTAATAAAAGGATCATAATTGCACATAATTGGCTTAAATTAGGGTTTCATATATCTAAGTTTGCATTAATGGTCTTAGAAACCCTAATTTAGGAAGATATTCCTTTTAATGATTTAATTGTGCAGTTAACTGAATAAGACAATGTTATGTTGTTATAAATCCAATTTGAGTACCAAAGATCTTAATGTTGATAATGTGTATTAGATGTAATGAGTAGTCTAATATGCTTAAGAAGATAATTAGGGTTTAACCTAGTATGCAAAAGTGAGATTGTAATCTTATAAATCATAATATGATGGAATTAGGGTTCGTAGCCCTAATCCTTAGTCCAAACAAGAAATAACACTAAACCCTAGTTTAGGAGCACATCTAGATCTGAGTAATGTAATGTGAATACATGGTGACACATATGTAGTATACATGTTTCAGATATTGTTGATTATATGCTTGGTTACTTGGATGTTTGGATGCACTCATAAAGTCTATGATGTTTGGCATGGTTTCTGCAAGGAATAAGGTATGTGGTTACTTATGGTTAACCGTTTAGGTTTCCCGACGTTTTCCGAATGTTTAATCGCATTGAATGCAACTAAACAGTTTGGATGTTTATTTCTGCCATGCAAAGTATAAAGTGACTATGACTAGCACTTAAGGTATATGCCATCTAGCTCAATCCTTGATTCCCTCTGTGTCGTAATGGCGGACCTGATAAAAGACTACCTAGAGGGTAGGTACATCAGGTCATGAATGACTTTGACTACCTAGAGGGTAGGGTCATGAATGACTTTAACTGCCTAGAGGGTAGGGTCATGAATGACTTTGGCTGCCTAGAGGGTAGGTCCATCAAGTCACCTTATAGAGGTACCATGTAAGTCCTAAAGGGACAACACAGAGTTGTGAAAAGATGGATTGAGTAGTTTGGCTTAAAACGTAATCTTGGTTGTTAAATGATTAATTGAATGATTACATGGTTATCATAGTTTCACGATTATCTGGTTCCCCCACATACCAGCTTCGGCTGACCGACGTTTTGTTTGTCGGCGTTTTAGGTACAATGAAAAGAACAAACAGTAAAGTGGCACATGTGATACTAAAAGAGAATTAAAGTGCAAAGGAGGATTAGATAGGTTAGTATCGGTGTGGATAAAAGTTTAGAGATCCAAGTTTTCAAAAGGTATGTAAAGAAAAATTTTATTACCATTTTCAGTATAGTCTATTAGAATTTGATAATTGTTTATGGTTATATGTCGAACCTTTGATCCGGGATTAATGGATACGGCTCAACCTCTTGGTCTCCCTTAATTGGGGGTTATCGGGAGGTGGGGTCGTAACAACCGTCATACTATAACTAGGCTACATATAAATTTTGAGCCCATTTGGATGAGTGTAAGTCACTCATCCAAGGGCAACAAAATCAACGTGTGAAACTAATTTGAAATGCATAATTTTTCCGATCTTTATAACATGACCTATAAATGTCCAAATGTGCTCAAATTTTACTTATGAGCTATTCACAATATGTTTAAGAAGATCAATGGATTAAATTTTTGAAAAAAATATTGCATCATGAAAACTACTTGAGTGTATTCTGCTCTGAATACACTCGAGTGTATAGCCTAACTCTCTCTCTCTCTCTCTCTCTCTCTCTCTCTCTCTCTCTCTATATATATATATATATATATATATATATATATATATATATATATATATATATATATATATATATATATATATAGAGAGAGAGAGAGAGAGAGAGAGAGTCAGGCTAGAATACACTCGAGTGTACAGATCGCACGGATACACTCAAGTGTGTTTGCATATCAAGACTAATTTTTGCAAAATGTAAACCATTGATCTTCACCGTCATACTATAACTAGGCTACATACAAATTTTGAACCTATTTGGATGAGTGTAGCTCACTCATCCAAGGGCAACAAAATCAACGCGTGAAACTAATTTGAAATACATAATTTTTGCGGTCTTCATAACATGAGCTACACATATCCAAATGTGCTCAAATTTTGCGTATGAGTTGTTCACGAGTTGTTTAAGAAGATCAGCGGATTAGATTTTCAAAAAAAAATATTGCATCATGGAAAACTACTTGAGTGTATTCTGCTCCGGATACACTCGATTGTATTCTAGCCTGACATATATATATATATATATATATATATATATATATATATATATATATATATATATATATAGATATATATATATATAGATATATATATATATATATATATAAAGCAATAGAAGTTTGTTATGAAAAACATTTTACCTTCAAGAAAAGAAATAAAATATTGGATTAAGACAGACTTTATTATAAGTGTTTTGAGCCTATGGTCCTCATCCCAAGTAACTGTTTGGGTAACTTCATGTTTGGAGGGATGATGGACATAGATTATGCAAATTCCCTAGAAATAAATTCCCCTTATTATAAATAAAGTATAGTGTGAAGACCTCCATGGAGTTAATATGTTGATCTTTTATAAGCCATTCAAATAGGATTACTTAAATCTAGGATTTAAACAGAATCATGTAGAGCATGTCACCTCTGATGCAATCAGAATTTTTCATCCATCCTAAAATGTCTTAAGTTTAATTTTGAAGAAAAAAATATTATAAGGAGGAAAGGATGTGAGAACATGAAATTTTCCTTCTTTCAATGTAGTTGTAATTGAAAAAAATTATTTAATGCAATAATGTTTTAGTTTGAGTTTTGAGGATCAAATTCTTGTAAGAAGAAATGAGAACATAAATTATATTAACTTCTTTATTTGTAATTTTGTAAATAGATTACAATGGTATTTTTCTTTTTGGAAAGGATAGAATTTTAAAAGACTAAGTTTCTACTTTTGCATTCAACTCCCAAGGGGCAAACCCAATAGTTGTCAGTTTAAATATTATTCAGTGGAAATATTATCAATTAATTTATCACCTTGTGGATCCATAAATGAAATTTGAACAAAATGATTTCTTCTACGTTTTGAATTACAAAATAGTCTTTGTGTTTTAATATGTAATAGAGTAAAGAGTGTGTGGGTTTATTATACGTGAAATAAAATTATATTTTCAATTAAAAATTAGTATTTAGTTCTAATAAAATAGTCGTGCTAGATTATAAAAGGGTTGGGATGCAAAATGTTTCTTTATTTTTAAAGTACAAGCTGGTCCTCGTTTATTCTAATAAGGCTATGTGAACGATGGGGTGAATGTAATTTTGCCATTAACTTTTCAAATTATGTATTCAATGTTGTCTTACTATGTATGAAACGTCCTGAGAAGAGTTGAATGCAAATTCTACCTACCTTAGTTTTCTAAATTATTAAGAGTCTTGCATATTTTGATAAGGTTGTATGTAGGATTTTAGTGGGAGTTGATTTCTATCGATCCTCGTGCTCACATCATCTTTTTACAATTGCTAGAGTTGGCAGACTGCCACTTCGCAAGGTGACATTGCTGACACTGAAAAGAACTTATCATTTCTTATGTCCCTTGCTTATTTTTCAAGTTATCTTGTTCTTGTTGAATACCATGTCTCATACGACATTCAACATATGTATTTTCTTTTCTGCTTACCTTAGTCGCAATGTATTTAATTATCTATTAACTATAACATTTTATCTTTGTTTATCATTAGCTAGATAAGTAATGAAACATGTTGTTTATAAGTTATAAAATAATCTAATATTCTCAAACTTACGAATACAATTAGTTTAATTGAAAAGGTGATGAATATTTGATACCATCTTTTCAAACCCATCCGCAGCATATTGAGCCCGGCATAATATATAAAAAGTGTCATGACCACCTACGTTTGACCAGGCAAAAAATCAGGCAAGCAATAAAGCAAAAGTTGCCAAATGAAATATCGGCGTCCACCTGGACTAGTCAAACCGTACAATTCATGAGGCAACTTCAACGTTGTTTAACTAAATATTGCTTACCTGTCTCTCTCAGTGATCCCAACCTCGTCCGTTTCTGCTCCGCTAGTGGGGGACTATGGCACGAGTGACGGGAGGTTTCGCTGGGGTCATTGGGGCCAAATATAATCAAACGTAGTTATCTGGCCGTTAGGGTAACGATTCCCAAAAAACAAGGACCAACCAAGTTTTCCAATAAGAGGTTAGGAGTCATACTTTTCTGTTGCATCGATCGAGACAATACAAGCCAATGAAACTTTGTCTGCCTCCTAATCTCGTACATCCGCACAGTTTCTCAGCCCGTTTCAGCCAAGCAGAATCCGCACGCCTTTTCTAGATGCGACTGCTCTCTTTTCTGTTTTGGTATCCATCTGAATACCATTTGTATCTCAAATACCATCTGAATATATCGGCGAATAATGTAGATGAAGTCCGCAGTTCTTACGTTATATTTGGTAAGGGGTGAATGAAGGAGAAGAAAAGAGAAAAGAGGGGAAGAAAAGGAAGGGAAAGAGAGAGGATACTTATTTTAGTCTGTTTGGTTAGTATGGGGAGGGGAGATAACATAACAAAAAAAATTTAAAAATGTCACTTTTTAACAAGCTACTATATTGTCACAAAAGGTTACATACGCCACACATATTAGTACATAAAAAATCAAGATAAATTAAACTCACATGTCTCGTGATCAAAACAAAACTATTCATATAATTGTTCTGTAATAAAGAAGATATATTTCTCATGTCTAACATCATTGAGTTCTACATTTTAGGAGTTTGGTAGCATATCCATCAATAATTCATAACTTTTTTTTGACGTGAAATCAAAAAAAGTAACCAATATATCTGGATGTTGCATAAGATATATTTTATCTCATATATTTTACCTCTCTTTTTATAGCCATTGTTATTAAACGTGTAGTTCCCTCCATATGTATAATTTTTTTCCATTTATTTACGTTCCCTCCATAACTTGAGACCTCCGCTTTCCTCTATAATTTCCTCTATTTTTCTATTTTTCCTTATGTTATCGTGTTTATAATTTTTATTTATCTCAAACTTTATGTATTTCTCTAACAACATTTTTCTGAAACTTTTTAAGATTTCTTCTGTGCTACATTTATTCTAGTTTCCTTTTATTTTAATTTTTTCCTTTAAATTGTTCCTCCAAATTCCCCCTATATTTCAAAATTGTGCTCTACAATTTTCTCACCTCACTCGAAGGGATAGATTTTTTTTTTTATAACGAGGAACCCCTCCCGGGATCGGCCACTATTGGACCCCACTCAGCCAAAGATAAATCCCGGAACCAGCCAATGGTGGGATAGACATATTTCCCACCATATTATTTATATTTTCCTCCCACATTCCATATTTCCCTCCAAGCTTTATAATAAATCTCCGGCCAAATCTTTCCTCTCCCCCTTGTCTTCACTCCGATTTGGTGGGGAGAAGAGTGGTTGGAAATACATTTGATTCTTTCCCCTCCATTACCCTTCATTCTCATCCATTCCCTTCACCTTCACCATAGACAAGCAAACAACTTAAGTCATTTGCTCTCCCTTCCGCTCCCCTCCATTCACCGCATACCAAACATGCCGTTACTGTTTTGCATCAACTTGGAGATTTTTTACAGGTTCTATAGCAAACGAGTACAGCGGTGCAAGTGTTTTGACTAGGCTAGTTATCAAAAATAAGTGTCCGCTACCCGTAAGAAACAATGTCTCAGATATCTTATTGGAAACGGTAACATAATGGAAGGAAATCATCTTAAATAGCTCATCATCATCCTATGCAATATATATGTAAGACTACACTTCTGGAAACTCTAGACTATCTTAGGCTTTGCAATAAGGAGAGGCGTGTTTCTTTGGTTCTGTTGGGCTTTTTTTGTGAAAAAAGACAAGCGTGAGTTAGAAGTATGACGATCAAATTTGTTGTTGTAAGTTGTTGCTGCACTTATTGTTGCATTTGATCCTAGCTTTACATTTACTTCAATTGTAAAAAAAATTAGGTGCTCCACGACCGAAATTTAATATAATAGGCCGGAAACAACATGTACAACAGATTCGGACCCCAACTGTAGTGACATAGCCACATACATATCGGTCAAGAATGGCACATGCACTACCCAGACTGTTAGAAGTTTGTATAAATCTATATAGCATGTAGTAGATAGTAGTAAGAATATACTATATGTGCCCTACATCAATTGATGTGTCAACTCTCTAATGAACTAGTGCCCCCTCACCACACCCACTCCCTCCCCAACTGAGCTTTTTGTTTACGCTACTCCTCAGAATCCTGCAGTGAGCACTTCCATAACATAGAATGTGTAGTCCTCCCTCCCTATTTCTATAATTGATTAATTCGTGCAAATAAATTGCATTCATTGTTGAGATTCACCTTATGTTTCATTCCTCTAATGGTACATATTTTATGAAAAGAAAAGTAAAGCTTAAATACAAAGGATTATTATTCGTTTGCTAGTGTGTGGATCAAGTTAGTTGGCAACAAGGTGCCCTTTAAAGGGTCTACTAGATAGAAGTGTATGGTGAAGAAGGACATAACAATGCAGCACCTCACAACTATGCATAGAGACATGTGCTTACATACATGCACCAGATGCCTGGAGAGGTTGTTATGAATGTACTGATTTAGACTCGATCATTATTTGTAGGAACTAAGATGAACAAACTCACATTTGTAGAAGAAAAATCATGTATTGTATGGACACAACCAAAGCCAAATCAAAGACATTGAGATATCTCTCCTATTAGTACGAGAAACCTATCCTATATGATATCAACTTCAATATTAGTATGAGATAACACAAAACTTTCAAGTAGTAAATTGTACAAAGATATGTCCATGCTTCTTAAAAAAATATTTGGACATTATCTCGAGAACCTAGTTGGAGGAGAACAAACAAAATGAGTATTCTACAAACATATGTACCCACGATGAAGATTTGAAACACATATATTCATCTAAGATGAGATATCTTAACCATAGTGATATTTTTAAGCTTTATAACCTATGCTATCTATTTTCAATGGGAACTTTTTAATATCTTACCAAAATTTATTCTTGTAATGAAACTAAGTCATGCATTTGTATCTTGTAGACATGCATCAATATCTAGACAAGAAATGTATTGTTCTGTCATAATTTCCTAATTGGGCAAGTGTTGCTTAATTGCATCATAATTATTAAATATACTTCTCTTTTTAGGTTTGGCCAAACTAAATGAACTCATACATGGTAAAGGAAGATCTACTTTTAAGAGAAAAAAAATCAACTATTAGTTTTGAAGTCTACACACTTAAAATTAGGCCAATAACAGGCAAAGAGATAGCCACAAAAAGTGATATTGGATAGCTTTATAATTGTTTAAACATTTGTTGATAAACTATCTCAAGCAGATATTAGAAGTAGTTGAATATGGTACATATTCTCTCATAAGAGGGAGATAAGAATATTTTAGCTAAATGTGTCATAATGAAATTGTAATATTACTAATGAACTTGAACCGCATATACTACCATTCGGTCGTTTATATATATAAATTACAAAGTAATTATATAGTTTAGTTAATTTTCATAAAGTACTTTTATTTTATCTACAAGATTGTTGATCCTAGACTCAATCAATTCCCCATGTCCTACATCTAGTCTAGTTACCAAGTATTTTACATGTAAGCTTTCACCTATCTTATGTACTTAGGGGGCTCCTTCTATGGGTTGGGACTTTATGTATTCTTTGCTTGACCGGTTTAAGGGGAAGACATGTAATATTGTTCAATGATGTCTCTTGATATATTTTCTTTCAAAGACTTGTAGTGTAGATGTTCAGATTTTCCCTCAAGTTGTTATCAATTAGAGAGTCATTCATGTATAACACAACATAGAACTTGGATATGATTAAATTTTCTCTACATTAAGGTATAGAAATGTTGTGATGTTGAAGGAGTTTTGGTTGTTATGGTTTTTTTGTGGGGTGAAGCTCGAAAGTAAGCTGAATAGGATAGGATAGTCTGGTGCTTATTGAAATAGGGCTTTCTCCACTTTTTGTTGTGTTCCTTGGCTCCCACTGTAGGTCCCAGGTTAAGTTAACCAATCTTCTAATATTAAAAATGTGGAAAATAAATACGGAAGGCTAAAGATAGGTTTCTTTTTTTATAGACTGTACAATCCTCCCCTATATCTAAGAAGGAGGCAAGTACAAGGAAGAAGAACTTAACCCTAATAGGGAAATAAAATTAGGCCCATAAAATAAGTTACCTATTAACTAATAACACTTACTAACATGTGACACTCCCCCTCAAGATGGAATATGGATGAAACACATATTTAGTTTGGACTTACAAGATTCAATTAGATGATACAACAAATAGAAAATAAAAATACCATCCCATATAAGATTTTGACTCCCCTTAAACATAACCCTCCAAAATGATTTGATGATGCCTCCTTTCAAGTTATGTTCAATAGGATGGAAATACTTGATATTTAGAGGAGATCTTTAGAAGTGTATGTGGAATGAATAATATCAACATCAATCTAGGACATATGATAAAAACTACATGACTATGTTGTATTAACTAGAAAGGAATGTTTGCTCAAAATAAGCACAATCAACACATCTAACAATGTAGTAGTAGAAGTATATCTTCAAACATAGATATGACGAGGTGATGGTGGTTGTCAAACTAGATCCATATGGGGTGTGACTCTCAGGGGGCTTTATGGGAATGAAATACACCATCAAGTAGTCCCAATGTATCACTAGAAGAACCATCTTGTCACTTGAGAAATGACATATTAAACTTTAAGAATATATGAATAAATCTTGCTAAAGATAAATCCAAAAAAATCATCAACCTTGTAGTTGTAGTATTTGTAGGCTTGATATTGACGAGCCTCTAAAAACTAACCATTCATATTATGAGTTGCAGAAGGATTGTTACAAAACTAAAACCAATTGGAACAAGAGGTTGGAATAAGCACAACAAGATTTGTACCAATGTGTATTGATGTTGTATTTAATATTCTTCAACATCGACATGAATGTGGTAGCCAACTAGGACAAGCAAATTATACATAGATAACCTATGTGCATGTCATGGAACGAACATGAATAAGCAAAGTTTCATTAGGAAAGAGACACCAATGAATTATTGGAAGCACGATGCTTAGTGGGAATGATTTATAAATGCATTGAATATACATAAGTGCTAAAGAATAAGAAGCTCCATGGAGACCAGAATAGCATGTACTGATACATATTATCTCCCTCTTTCTTTTCATACCCCCTATTAATATTTTCTTTTTCTCCCTCTTCATACTCTCTCTTCCTCAATATCCACCCACACACAAATTACAAAGTAATTGAGTAGTTGTGTAGAAAAGAGAAAATACACCATACATGTGGAAAGGGATGCATGCATAAGAGGTGATAAGGGGACAAAGTTGTCCAATGAGAGGGGGGAAAGACAATGCCCTTGGTGCTTTATAAACTAGCATTGGTTCTATTATTCACCAGTATATTATAGAGATATAACTGATAAGGTGAGTCAATGTTCTACATGACCCAATTAGATAGATCTAGATAGAAAAATAAAGGGGTCTTTGTGCAACACAAAAAGGTGAGGGGTGGAGCTCCCATGAAATGGAATAAGTCAAAAATCTGATCTAAATAAGGATCTAATTTGTAGTAGGCATGTTGTGTATATAGGGGTTTTGCTAGCAACAAGGAGAGCCATTCAGATAGGTGGGTAACCAGGGAGATAGTAAGGTAGTGTCAGAATGGGTTTGTATGTGTGTGAGTTTGAGAAGTTGGACCGTGCTAGGTTCAATGGCGAACCAAATGGAGTCTGATAGAGACCAAAAATGTCCCACAACCAATAAAATCTTAATGACATGTACCTCATCAACCTGGGTTTATTGTCAATCTAAGCTCTCTGTACCACATTGTTGAGTATTCCATCATTGTCATGGGCATATTCAATGTGTTTGTCTAGATCAGGATGTCTAGCTCTACCTCACTATGACTTGCTAGATTTCTAGCTACATTGTTTACACCACAATATGGGACACAAGATGAATCAGGTTGCGACATCTAGGGGTGTTATCTATACCAAGATTAGTTGACATAGATGTTAATGAGAAGGAGTTGGAAAGCAAGGTTGTGAGGTGGGTGATCGATGGTGTGATCTTGTATTGGATGGTAGTGGAGGGCTCCTTGCTACTGGTACAACCCGTCAACACAAGAGGTGGGAAAATGATGTTGGAGAAGTCTTTTGGGAGGAAGGATTGATGATTATTTCAAAATAAATATAATATATCCTAAGGAATAATTGGGGAAGGGACAGTTATATGTGACTTGTGAAAGGTAGATAACATTCTTTATGGCCAAATAGATAAATGTTAATATTGAGAATTTTATCTAGGAGGAAGAAAAGAGGAGATGATCATGAAAGAAGGGAGGATGAATGGTGGGTATCCAACCCAAGAAGAGACGGCATACGCCTACATTTGTAGGCTTTCTTTTTTTCTCCCTAGGGTTAGGATCAATGCATGATACCATGTGGAAAATAAGATGGTGGGATAAAGACATGTTTCTTTTTTGTTGATAGATTATACACTCCTCTCCTATATATAAGAAATTATGCATTTACAAGGAATAAAAACTTAATCTTAATGGGAAAAATAATGAGGCCCATATAAAATGACTTATTAACCAATTACACTTACTAACATCTAACATAAAAGTTCACAATTTGTTGAAGATTTTTTTTCAAGTTTTCTAGGTTCAAATGTATAGGAATACCTATTAAAATCACCATAACAATGAGTTGTATTCCTTGTCTCTCTAGTTCTAAGAGACATGCACACCTTTCCATAATTCTAGGTCTTGTTTTCATAGAACTATGACAATCTCAGTCATTTATAGAGTTGGGGAAACATAGTATTCTTTCTTGCTTCAATCATATAATTTGTTTACATGATGGAACTATATACTAACCTTGTGTTGTGCTCTTCAATATTTCCATCATGGCATGATATAAAAGATTTATCATTGGTGTTTTTGGACCTTATTTCTCAAATTGTCTCCCTCATCTATCAATCCATTGGTTTGAACCTAAGATTCACCTCAAAGGGAAAGTACTATAAGGACTCTAACTTAGGAAGCCATATGTACTATCTATTCCAAATCATGCAATCATTCATCAACACATGCATAAATACATGTTTTATGTCACATCTATCTAATATATTTGTAGTTTCTAGTATACAATTTTAGTATTAATCTATATGTATTTCGGTCAGGTAAAGGGGAATTTTTACATGAAGTTTTCCTGATATAATTAAAAACCTTACAAATATATAAGAGTTAGTCATAAATAAAAAATTAGATAAAGAACCCAAAAAACCATAATGGGATCCATGTTTAGTACATGGAAACTATTACATCAACAACAAATGCACAATCATGTATGTTTTTTATCACATACGAACATTATGAACCATATATACATGAGCATAAGCATTCACATAAGATATGGGGTTGTCACATACATTGGAAACATTGAAATAATATTATTTAATTGAAATCAATCATGGGATAAAAAAGTTCAATTTTCAAAAGCATTTTCCTAAAGGGAAATAATTATCAAAATAATTACAAGTTCATAAAACTTAAACATAAAGAGAATTAAGCTTGAGCATAATATTAATGGCAATAGGCATTGAACCAAGGCACAATGCATTTTTGTCCTGGTCTTTGAGTCTTCTTGATTGTAATCCTCCTTGAGCTTCTCATTCATGGGAATATCTTCCATGATAATGTAAAGCAACATAGGAAGAAATTAAATGAAAATGTGTGGTTTGAAATTGGAACTAAAGTACATAATTTAAAAGATTTAAAATTATTGTTTAACATATGTCGATGTCTCCATTATTTCATTTTTCCTTTAATATTGCTTCTCACCTTGATTATATGATTTAACTTTATTAATCTTAATCCATAGGTTCTCCAAAGAACTCATAGTACCATGAAGTTAAATTCTCCTAGTGTCTCATGCACCTAAAACATTTCTTGAATTTTTACCTGAATAATTCCTTAATTTCTATATAGAATATATAACCTTAACTTTTTTAATCCGGTCTGAGATGTATACAATAACCTTTATATAACATAATTTGAGTACAAATGGATATACTTGGTGAATAAGGGGTAAAGTTAGATTTAGCATTGTTATGATATTAAGAATGCCTAAATATCTGTAGTGGTTTCGTAGGAGGAGAAGGATATTGACTCAATTTTGGTTAATGGATCCCACTATAGTGAAAATATATGAAGAAGATGGACTTTTGTGTGATTTTGTCACTTATATGTTTTACTTCTCTTTAAATATTATATTATGTTACTTTGGATACTTATAGGCTATAATAAGATAACTTGTTGAGTTGAAATAGGTTTTGAATTGGTTTGATATGACCAAACAAGATAAATATGAAGGCTTGGATAATGAGAGTTACTGTTGAATATGAATGATTTTAAATCTTATCAAGATAAAGTGGTTCATTTGATACCTGAACTGATTTTATAAATATGGTAATTTATTTGGAATTTCTCTAGGAATATATATTAATGTATTGAATAATGTAATTAATATTTTAAGGAAAATTTTACTACTTATTTGGAATCATATTTAAGAAATTTGTTTTTACATTAAATTAGAACTAGAGGAACGTGTAAGACATGTTTACAATTTTTAGGATTGGTTTGATAGATTATATCGTATAAAAAGTAGGTATTAGAAAGGGAGTTAGAGCTAGTTTTGGAGTGGGAGTCTTAGGGACATTGTGTATATACTCATTGACTTTGAGATCTTCATCCACACTCTATTCCAACTAGATGAAAGTCAATCCATAAACACTAGGTTCATAATTATTTTGAATTTAACTGTAATGTCTCATAATGATCGAAACTATAGCTCTAGGAGAAGAAAACATGTTTTTGGACACATTAATTATCATCCTATTGTTATCAATCAACTTGACCATGAGAAGAAATGATGACCGTATTTCATAATACTTTTTATATTCTAATTTAATGCATTTTTTGGTGATCTAAATCCCATGCTTTGGTTATATTTATGCTTGAAATTGTAGAACTATGTTAAGTAGTATTTTTTTTGTCCATTAGAATAATAGAAGGCTTTTATTGCATATATTATGAAGCTTGGTTCAACATAACAAATGCATCCTTCATCAAATATAAGAGGACTCTAGAAATCATGAGTATGAAATTTTTGCATAGAGGAATGACATTCACACACTCATGCATGGCGTACACTCATCCATATGCTCACTCTAATTTTCTAAGCTTCATGCATGGTATTCCATTACATGTACACGGCACTCCCAATCTAGAATCTACTGAAAAACTCGACTCCAAGATGCACCATGCACCACATCTGAGCTCACTGTGCACCACAACCATAGTAGTAGCTTTTCTAATCACCATCACGCATGACTTATGCAGCCAATGGAATGTTGTGCAATCTCATTAGTAACCACTTGCCAGTTGTCATGACCATACATTCATGTACATGGTGAGATGATCAGTTTCAAGCCTAACTTTTGGGAATTTTCGACATGCATGTCATGCATCATCTAGTGCATAATTTGAACACTCATGTGAGTTGAAAAAAATAGAAAGATTGGGATGGTTATTATGTCAAGATAGATTTCATTTTGGTTCATTCTAATTTTGGGAACTAGAAGAAAGAAGAAGAATGATTTAAATGTGAATTTATCTCTCTTCATGATTAGAAAGCTTCATGTGCAACTCCACTATAGATAATATATCATGTACATTTTGTGCATCTCTTTTCTCTCCTTCTCATGCTCTTATATTTTTTTTCTATCTACTCCATGGAATAGGTTAACTTTGTTTTGAACAATCTTATTTGTATATTGAACCCATGGAATGGAGTAGTTCTTTTTTGTTCCTAAATTGCACCATTAGTCATTGGATGAACATAACATTGTAATGGTTTTAGTAGTCATGCTAGGGCTTCATGAGCGCTTTGGTGATTGAGCTACTTTGTGAGTTTGTCTGAAGCATCCTTACTCGAGGAGGGGGAGGGGGAGGGTGGTGTTGGTGTGCCTTGACTATGTCCCCAAGGTTCTCTTCAACCTGTGATCAACCTAAGTTGATGTGGATTTGGGTGTTGGTTTCAGTCTTTGAGGAGACACCAAAGTGTCAACCAGACATCACATCTTCAGTCCTCAAATATGCTATGAAGATTGGGTGCTGAAGCAAGGGTTTCTAGGCTCTCCTTGACAACTATCCTAGGTTTCTTGTGGTGTTTAGACTCCTCTTAGAGTTTGTTTGGCTCCCGCCATCTCATCTCATTACCTTTATTGCCACTATTCTGGTTGGATTGAGGCTTATTTTCCCCATCCTTTTTATTCTCATTACCATGTACCTATGTATTTCATTTCTTGTGTTGTTTCTTTCCTAAGTCATTTAGATACCTTGTTGTGCTCCACCTTAAGAGGTAATATTCTCCATATTAGGATGGTTTCTCCTTTGGTTTGGGAGGTGGCCCAGATTAGGGTTTCCCCTGAAGCTATGACCAGTGATGGGTTTTCCCTTTGTCATTGAATTTTGTGTGCAAATTCATTAAGTGAGTCCAAACATCATGATGAACTTTAGAAAAGTAGTGAAGTTGAAAATTTTGAGTTGGTAATGAATTTATGTATGATAATCATTTTTCTTTCTGTTAAAAAGATGATCAAAATTGAGGAGTGATTCTATCAAAAAGTTGCATGTGTGTGTCAACTAGGAATCTGAGCAGAAGCATTTTACCTATTTCCAATCTCATCTTTGTAATATGTTTCTCCCTTTGTTCTTCATCATGTGTCACCCCAGACCCATTTGTAAAATCCATATGAAATTTTAAATACAATGCAATTTGTTTAATTATAAAAAAATCAGTTTATATTATTATAAACAACTCTATATTTCTCTAATTTTTGTTATATGTTCACGAGAATCAATTATCTAAGTTATTTCAGTCGTCAAATTTATATCTTGATAGATGTATAGTTTTAATAGAGGGTAATCTCAATCTTGAGTATCTATTTCATGAAACTGAATAGAGATCTTCTAATTTGTGCATTAAAGTTGAATTTCTGACTCTATTTGGAGCGATGCTAGTGAGCTTAATATCTCCTAGTAGAATTACGAGTTGAGAGAAGAGTAATAAATCAACCTAATGAGTAAGTATTTTAGTGTCATCTATAATAATGTAGTGTAGATGTAGGAAATCACATCAGTTTTTGTTTAATCATTCATCACTTGATTCATAGGTGTTTAGGCACCAAATATATTTAGTCAAATTGATCATTTGAAAGATACATTTTGAAAACATTATTTTAATTTTAGACATGCTCAACAAGTCAACTTTTCATGTTTGAATTGTATGATTAATTCAAAATTGTTTTGTTTTGAATTGCATTGGCTTCTTGTGGAGACAACCATAATCTACAATACATGTTGATTCGTCCTACTTCAGGACACTTGACCTTAATTTAGGTTTTTATTATTCATATCATTAATATTCTCATGAGGCGACATTATTTTTTTATTCCTGGTGATTACAATTGCTTTTTCTAATTCAACCTTGATCTAATTTAGTTGATTGAGTAATTTTGTAAGACTAACCTCCTACAATTATTTAGTTCTTATGTTTCATGCCATTCTCTTGAGAACTAAACCCTTTTCTTATTATTTAGAAATAACCATGCATGTTTCATACCTAGTACAGCTGGGATTCTTTTACAACAATCCTAAATGATCCTAAGGTTGGGTTAACCAGTAGGCGACCAAGAACAAGAAGGAAAAGTAAAAAAAAAAGCAAGGAAGGTGTCATTTATCCAACAACCATGGACTTTGAGAAGGCATTTCTTAGCCACAACTCCCCTAATCATGTGTCTAGTTCAGTACAAGTGACACCTATGGTGGATACCACTTTCCTTAAGTTACACCTAAATCTGATAGGAATCATGCAAAAAATCTCTTTTCTGGGTTTGTCCAATGAATATTCAAATCTTTATTTGAAGAACTTCCTCAAGCTATAACAAACTATGAAGATCAATAGGAATATGGATGACATTCAATGTCTCTACCTCTTCTACTTTATACTACAATCTCAGTACAAGCGATGGTAGCAAAGGCTTGGAGAAAGGGTTTATTCAAATCTAGAATGTGTTCCTAAAAACTTTCTTACAGAAATGCTTTTCTCTTTACAAGACCATTGAGAACCTTAAGAAGATCTCCATCTTTCAGCAAAAACTCATAGAGACATTAGCTAATGTGATATAGAGTAACACAAAGATTCTTCAACCATGCTCATGCTCATGTGAATAAGTATGTAATATTGATGCCCAATGTATATTGCTAGTCTACTTTGAACCTAAAGGAACTTAGATTGAAAATGTGAGTATGATGTCTCTTTGCTTCTATTTCAATCTGGATATCTATGACAAAAGGATTATGCAACATGGTAATATTGGTCCTTGATGGTTTAGTCTTGTCCAAATAATCCTACTACTTGGGTAGCAATGATGTGTATCTAAATTATGTTCATTCATCATCCATTTCAGTATGGATATCAATGACAAAAGATTATGCAACATGGTAACATTAGTCCTTGAAAGTTTAGTCTTGTACAAATAATTCTACTACTTAGGTAGCAATGATATGTATCTATATGATGTTCATTCGTCAATGATCTTAATATTAATTGGTGAATCTATTTCCAATGTATTATAGTACCAATAGGATCAAACACATAGAGATAGCTTGAAGAAGGGTTATTTGATTTTATTATAGGTTATAAAATACATGGACTTGAAAGTAATTTTTGAGGACCTGAAATTAAATCTAGTTCCAGACCATGAAAACTCATTTTCATAAGCAGAGGCCAACCCTAAAATTAAAGGAAAAGTCCTCATTGCACAAGGACTAGAGAAACGACATGTTTCACGTGACCTAGTGCATGGAGGATTCCCTTGTTCTATGAGGGAGTCGATAAGCCTATTCAGATTAGGGTTAGAAAACCCTACTCTCTATAGCCATCTATATATATGATATGATAGGAGGCTCTCCAGGTACAATATCTCATTTTCTCTAATTAGTTGTCTCCAAGGGTTGAGAAACCCTAAGAAACAAAGAGAGAGAGAGAGAACATAAAGAGACTAGAAACTCCAAGCCTTCATTCTCAAGAACTTGCATGGATATCGTGGAGACGAGTTCATACAAGGTATGCATTTTTTATGAAATACTTCACCAACAACACATTAATCAAGAAGGTCTCCGCCATAGAATAGTATGTTTTGCAAATAGTGCCATCCATGAAAAAGTGTGTTTTGTAGTAGGTGTTCATCTGTTGAAGCGATGCAATCTTCTAGAGGTAACTAAGGATTAGATCTAGGGTCAAAAAAACCAGCTTTGTGACATTGAGATCTGAGCAAAATTACACAATCCCCACTAATAGTAATATGCAGATTCATGTGATCCCAATGATTAATTAATTTTATACACATATCCTAAGGCTACTTTCAAAGTTCTATGGAGACCAAACATGTGTTTTGATTTTTGATACAGTGAGATTAGGGAGAGACATATATTTGAGAGTCCAAATTTACACTGACGATTGCAAGTTGAATTGTTGGAAACTCTTCCACAATAAAATAACCCTAGTTTGGTTTTGTTTAATTCAAAGGACCTACTCGAACATTCTCAGGAAAATTCTATAGCGTTGAAGTAATTGATCTTGTTAACCCAATAAATTTTTACCATCCCCAAGAATGTGGCCCAATCCTATATACAAATGACATCTACAACTACCCTAATAATCCCCTTATGGGTTCTAAAAAAGTTGAATTAATTTATTATTAAATTTTCTCAAATGGATCTGGCTTGAATATCAATTGCTTCAAGCCCATCCCCTAAGATTCCCATAAATGAGGTTTAGAGAGGAAAGGGTTGTTGTCTCATTTTCCTAGTATTAGATCCATACAAATATAATATTGATTAGCAATGTGTCATTGAAAGATAAGATATGAATTTTAACAAGGTTGAGGTCAAAAGGGAGGTACATAACTTGGTAATTAAAACCATCGAAAAGAAAATAGGGGTTTCTAGGGACTCAAGTTGAAATACTACTTCAATTCTCATGGTGCCTTTTAGACTTCTTCTTTTATTGACAAATTATACCACAAATTCTTTTTAGATCGAGTACCCTAGTTTAACCTAAAATGCCAACAAACAACATTCAACACATTTCTATGTTTTGTAAGTGGGCTCAACCACATCAACACACATGAAAGAGAAAATGTATGTAGCAATAGATGATTAAATATTTTCCAAGTAATAAACTTCACATGTTAAAGTCATGTTTTCAACCTAGAACTCAGATTATCTCATCCAGTAAACCATTATCTATTCCAAGATATATAATTCTCTTTTTTGGTGGGTTTTCAAGTATGTGGTTGTTTTCATTTATGCAATGACAGAATATCACTTATAGGGTTGGAGTGGATATCTTCTTGCAGTTAGGAAGTGGGTTTCTGCCTAACACAACCATATAAGGTTTTGACATCTATTTTTGTTATCATACTAAGATTAGATGATAGGTTCTAATATTTTAATAAAGTGGAAGAAATAATTTGTTTTCTAATACAAGTGAAACTTTGAAAAACTTTGAAGTAGAGCATGGATATGAGTGGTTAATGGTAGTTAATACACATACCTAATTCACGAAGTATGATGTGTCCAAGAAATATCATGAAACCACTACATTTTAAGAAAGAAAACTATTTCAAAACCTTGTCTAGGGCTTAAGATAATAGGTGTAGGGTTTAATAGATCTTAGTGTTGAGTTTTAATTTTTCAATTTTATATTATTTCAACCCCAGATTTTTGTAAATTCATCCCCAACTGAAAGTCTTTTTAGTATCCTGGTTATTGTTGACCATGTTGAGATCTAGTAAACATGAGACTTCATCTCCATTAAACCTGGTCTTGTGAAGGATGCAATGCATAGAGGTACACTCTTTGGAAGCCTAAAGAGGTTGAGAAGGGAGGCTCATGTAGTCTTGCAAAAAGAAGCGATTGAATTTTCCTAAGTCATTTAGATTTGAATATGGGATTAACCCAAATTTGGGTGCATCAAGTAAGAAACGACAATGCAGATAAGAAGCACACAATAGTAAGGAATGCGATGATCAAGGAGGGTGTTTGGTGATAGATTTTGTGCAAAATTATGTGGCTATGTTTGAGGAAGGTGAATCTGGATCAAATGGGGCATTTTATAGTGGTTTCAAAGTAGGCTTAGGGTTTGGGAAAAAGGGTGTTTGTGTAGTGAAAGGGAATGGCAACAAGGGGATTTTTCTTGGTAGTCAAGACACCAATTTCCCTTGAACCACCATATTGGTGAAATGAAGAGGTTCTTGAGGTTCATGGGGAGTGAGAGTGTGAGTGAAGAGGGGGCATGAGAGAGAAGGGATGAATCACTTTTTCCTTATTTGTCATGATGTCGAACTGATGGACCATTGATTTGTCAAAGGTGGGTTGTGTATCCATAAAGTTATGGGTTAATTAATATTCAATTACATTGATTTATTTCCAAATTAATAGTCATATATAAATAAAAACATGTCTTTTCCATATTTTTGTAGGACACTAGAAAAGTCTATTTGCATTGAAATTTTAGGATCCCCTTTCAATTATTCTCATATTATTACAATAAAAAAGCATTAAAATAGAAAATTTAAAGCCCTTTATTGGGTCTATAATAAACCCCTATTGAAATTCAAATCAATAGCCTCAAATTCACAAATGAATTCCTATTCTTTTTAAATTTTGGTTATGGGTCCACAAGACAATAACCTAATTAATATGATTGTCATTGACTATTTTATAAACCAATAATCTATTAAATTCAAAATTTTCTCTATTCCATGCTTAACTACAAAAAAAACAAATTTATTATTTTAATCTTATATACTTTCCACAAAGTAAAACATTGTTATTAATCAATTTTTAAATTACACCTATAAAAATCAAGAAAAACAATGTTCTCAATAGAATGTAGGAATATTATGAGTCTTTTTTGTATTAAGTCCACAAAACTATGCTATCTTGTATAATGAGTTTGAAACTTGAAACAAAGTAGTTTGATATTGTGACACACGAAAGCCAGATTACTCAAAACAAAGCATGGAATTATCACTAAAAACCAATTTACCATAATACAAGGTAAAATTAAAACTGATATCACATATCCACCTCAAGTGGAATCACTTGCATTTGAGTCCACAGAAACCACCTACATTACATATATTTCCTGCCAAAAGATTATTGCATGATATCATTCACTGGCTCGCTAGCCACAACTTGTTAACTTTATCTTTGTAGAGTTTGTTTAGGGTTTATATGTTTTAATTTGATTGATGCTAAAAGACACTCAATTGTCCTAACTAATCAAGTGAACCCCTAATCATGTAGCTACCCTATGCCATAGATCCCTCTTCAACGTCAGTACCTTGTTGGATGGTGAAATGGATATTCCCAAGGGAAACCCAGAGTGCATACTGTTGAGTATGTGAGGTGCAAGTGACTACATGTCCTTAACATCTTTACCCCAAGTGTTTTGAGAACGAATAAGGTTAGGTCTTCAAGATGATCATGTGATATGATGTGATCGAGGACAACTACAATTGTACCTCAGTGATTGGGTTATATACACTGGTTTCTAGCATCGTGACCTGTAGCAAGGTGGGCTAGGTGTTTTGCAATACCATAGCCTTGACAATGAGCTGTTGTCTCTACATGACTATAGCTTTGACTATAAGTTGTTGTCTTTGCAATCTGACTATATGTCATTGCGGTGTAGATTTGAACTGATCGAGTAGTGCATGAAAAGATCATAGAGTCTGGCTCTTCCATTGATCTTATATGGCACTGATTTTGACTTAGCAATGATCAGTTGGATTTGTGTGGCACGACTCAAATCCTCAGGTCATAATAAAAGACGTAATATAGCCTTGTAGAATATTTGCTTAGGGTCAAATACACTTCATATTGGGTGACCCCTTTCCTTATCTTTGTACTTCTTTCTTGAATTATAATGAGGTAAGAGAAATCAAATATTACACATGTGCTTCATATTCCTTCTTAAAGTATATGATGATCTACTATATAGTTGTAGATACTTAAATTTCTTAACTTGTAATACCAATTTTATACACATCATTGAGTTGAATCTACTTATAATGTTTAATCTTCTCTGTATAATCTACTTGTGCTTATAATAGATGTTGGCGGAGAGTTATATCTCTCGCTGAGATGTTTGGTCTCACCCCGTGGGTTTCCACATCTTTTAGGTAGTCATGCACGAAGAAGTAGAGATTGTGTTGTTGAGCTTGAGAAGTAGGAGGAGCATTAGCTGTTGAAAAGTTGGACATGCTGCTAGCATTTTGTAGTAGAGTCCTATGTGTCATCCATGTACTCTCTAGTCCTTGGGGAAGTTTTTGTGGTTTGTTCATCGATATAAGGTTTTTGGCTTTATGCCTTTGTTGAATAGATATAGCATGTATGCTTACAACATCACCACACTATCATGATATATCAATCACTCATCACATCATTAGAGGATAACACCTCACACTAGGCATTAAGCATCTACCAACTCATAAGGCCCATCACATCATTATGATCTCAACGTACCTCATCAAGGCTTATAGCCATCATCATGTATCATATGATTACCACCATAGCATTCACAAGATATGACATTCATTCAACCTACAAGGTTAGTATTACACAGGTAGTAGAGAGAAAACATATTCACATGCTATTCATCCATGCAAACTCAACAAGTATAACATACCCTAGGATTAGGGTTAGGGTTTCACATACATAGTCAATAGGGTTTCATATAATCATTCAACCACCAAACCCTAATTACACTATCTCCCACTTTCTTGGAACACATTAGGATTAGAACATCATCATTTACTTGATTAATTAACCATCCAAACAATATTAGGTATAAACCAAAATTTACACACACACACACACATATATATAGTAACCTTACCATGTTATGCATATGTAGTGACCATATACTTATGTATGTGTGTCGGCCCTCACAACAACACCCTGAAGCGACCAACATACTTACCAAGGTGTACGACCATCACCATAGGTTGGGGTAGTGACTATCATACATCTATTGCGACTGAAGCACACACCAAGACATATATCCCTTTGATCACAAGAGGATATGTATAGCCACCATCCAAGCCAAATAGTGACCCAAAATGGTGTAGCGACCAAATCAATGCAACACTGCATTGCGACCAAAATAGATCAATGTATTTGTAGAACCTGATACATTTCACAATGCACACCTCATTCAAACTAGGTCAAGGTGTTTCGACCATAACAAGGTCACATGTGTGTCGACCGAAACAAAGCCAACATGAAGCTATTTGAGCAAATAAAAACCATCCCAAGACAAGGACATCTTGACTGTAATAGATCAAACCATACTTGTGTTGACCAAAAACACTTGGGTGAGTGTAGCGACCACCAAGGTCAAACTACCTCAACCATACACATCCATCCTCAAAACAAAGAAAAACCATTATAAAAATAGATGGTGAAAGTCAAAACACTAAGAACCATCAAGGAGGGAAAGAATCCATATAAGATGACCATCAAAACCCTAAAACGGATCTCCAACATGACCAACCAAGAAACCAAACTAGGAGAAAGAAGATAAATCTTCACTTCAAAAAAATCAATCCAAAATCGCAAGAAAAACATAAGGGTGGAACCATAGCATGATAATAAAGCCAAGGATCATGATGCATGTATGAACACCACCTCAACGATCACTTAACAATGGAGTACATGAAATTAGGGTTTAAGAAAGCGAGAATTCTACATGAGAATACTACAAAGTCATAAACCCTAGATCATGATAACATCATCTAGCCTATTAGCATCACATTTTCAAGATTAAAATAGTAGCATGCAATCACAAATAAGGTGTAATAATAGACAAAGGTAGAGAGTTATACAACCCACCTTATGAAGAGATCAAGCTCCTAAGATCACAAGCTCTAAGAGAGAGAAAGAAACTCCAACCAAGATCAACACCTCGACCACAAGATCACCTCCAAAGAGAATAACGCCATGGTCAAAGTATAGTCAACAAAATACGGTGAAAACCCTAGGCTAAACAAGAGGAAGAAAGAAGAGAGATCCTTCTCACTTGGGTACTACCATCGTCAAACCGGAATCTCTGACCCTTGTGAAGAGAGATCTTCAAGACAGCCACCATGGTTGCACCATAGTATCATGGTCAAGAAGAAGGAGAAAGAGGGAGTAGGAATCAAAGGAAAATGAGATCAAGGGTTTAAAACCACTTACCAAAGAAGAAGATCGCCAAAGATCACCACAAGGGGAATGATCAAGCTCAAAAGCGACACAAGCAAGGTTGATTGGCCCCCAAAGCACCTAGATCAGTCCTTCTTTGCTCCACAAAGCTTCAAGGATGAGCACAAGAGAGTAAGGAAGAAGGAGAGCCAAAACTTATTCATGCATGAAGAGGATAGATAATATATACATGTGGGTAGGAGGGAGGTTGAAGGTATGAGGTGTCAACACAAGAGAACATCATCAATACACTTGTCCACAAAGAAAACATCCATGAAACCACTAAACACATGCATGCAATGAAGGTTGGTACAACCAAGGTGGTGTAGTGACCACTTAGGTCCACTACACTCCTTCTTATAGTCGCAACAAGCATCAAGGGTCAAATCAAAGCAAGGTGTAGCAACCGCTATACAAGGATCACCCACTCAACATGGTCGAAACACATCACTAGGGGACAAACCCCTTCGACCAAACCACATCTAGGTCACTAAGGTCGAAGAAAACAACACAAAGAACAAGTGTTGCGGTCGCAACACTTCACAACCAACACATGGTCAAAACTCAACAACAAAGGAAACCCTAGAAACCCTAATATCACCATGTGATGTCACATCATCAACCATGGTCCAAATAAGGCACCCCATAGCATCATTCCCTCTCTCATGATGATAAGGAACAAATGGCACAACATACATGTGATAAATTGCAAGATAACCCTCAATCATGGTTAAATTGCAACCTGGTCCAAAACAAGGAGACATAGATCAAACATCATCCAAACAGGACCAAGCTGAAAACATAAGATAGTCACATGTTATTAAAGCATCTCTAGATACTAGATTAAGGTTTACACAACTTATCAAGAAAAGAAAGCAAGGTTATCCAAAAATTCAGGTCAAGGGTCTTACAAATATAGTATTATTATCCCCTATGATTTTTCCTCACTCATAATAACCCACTAACAATCCTTGTTTTACCCCATTATGCTTCCTCCTTGTATGACTATCACAATTAAGATTTTACATTCTTATTGGAATATCTAGCATTCCTATTATAGTGATCCTCTAGATATTGATATGTTCTCATGTAATTTGGAAATAATGTAAGCCCCTTCCTAATGAGATTCTATCTCTGAACCAAATTTCAAGCCCAACGATTAATTTCCTTGTTTTTTATGCTCATCATATCAATGCTTGTTCTTATTTAGGATGAAACTATTAACATAAGATTCATAATATATGTTCCCATTAGTAGGAAATGGAATATTATTTATTTTCTAATGAGGATAGACTAAAATATTTATCTTCCAATAAACAATAACATATATTTAGTCTAATTTTCATAAGCTACCTCATGATCTCAACGCTAGCCACTTCCACCAATACATGGTTTTCAAATAAGTATGGCATTCCAACATTGGCTCATAGTAAAAATTTGTTGTGTGTTCCCTTAAGTATTCTCTTTGTACAGAAAAATTAGGAATATGCATTGTCTACTTGGTGGAGTGAGTTCTTTCTAAAGAATGAGTAAAGCTTGACTTTGGGTAAGTCAACTTGAGTGATCATACTCATGGCAAGGGGTCATGATAGCATCTTTGACTATAACCAGCTTTATCAATCTCAAATGTTTCTACAACCATGCCAAAAAAACATTACAACACCACTTGGAGACTCATCCAATACTCTCCTAGGATGATTGATCCCATAGTCAACACATAGTGCTCCTACTTTTACACAAGTTCAATTTCTAAAAGGGCCTTGCAATAGGTAACTCCTACATAAATATGCTTCATTCCCAGAGTGTTATTCCTCTAATCCTAACAAGTAATAGGTTTTTCATATGCATGATGTTGTTCAAGTTGGAACTCATAACCAACTCATGGTGCCCTACAATTTCATGTTGGATAGTATTTTTGATAATGATACTCTAATACCATTTCCTGTGACGTCCCAATAGGATAAAAAAGTGTCACATTATTTTGTATAATTGCATGTACTTTATTGGGTCTTGCATTTGAATTTAGCTTGTAACCAGTTACTAGCATTTGATGATGTGTAATGAAAGCATAGAAGACTACACCACAACTAGAAAAATACACAGTTGTAACTATCCTCTAACTACTATTCCTAAGGATGTTAAACAAAAAAATTAGATATTTACAGTAGAGAGGATCCACCTGGGCATAAATATTATCTAAAAATTACGATATCAAGTTTCATGTCCTTCCTCTTTTATGCTAGACCACATAAGAAATGTTACTTCTCGAGTGACATGGCAATGTAAAAGGAAGTTACCATATATAGCTTTGAGTAACAAGATAGAAAAAATCTAAATAATATTAACACCAATATGCATCAAACTACAAGAAGAGAATTACAAAATGTATCATAAAAAATAAATAAATCTTTAGCAGACTCTCCCAGTGATATCAGAAGTGCATTTCCTATTTAAATTTAGAATAAATGTATCTATCATTTTTATATCTCATAAATGATAAAGTTTTCATATCCAAGCTTTAACATGTGATAGCTATTTCATAAATAAGAAATCCACATTTTGAGGATTGACCGTGTAAACTTTACAAAATTAGAGTTTTCCTTTATAAGGATTCCCTAACATAAAAGTTTCTTTTCCTAGGCCTGTCACAATTTCATTTTTCTCCCAGAATATGACTTGTAGGCTTACCCATGATACTCATTTCTATCACATGTTTTCATCCAATTGATTCATAGTTATCATTGTTATCAATCGAAAATTTATCACAATGTGACTATACATAGGGACTATTTGATAATCTATTATCTATTTTCTCTCTTCGATTATTATGTTTCAACATCACAATACTTCTTCTAAACATTATATTTTCATCACACCAACAAAAACATTCAATTGTATTGGAGATAGTATTTATAAATATACCAATATAAAAATAACTTGGTTTTGGGAACCTTTTTTATTTCTAAATTTTTAGTTTTAAGATAATGATACCTTACAGATATACCAGTTTGGGGAAGTTCTTTCATTTCAAGTGGAACTCCTATAACTATAAAAAAAATCCCATTATGACCCAACGTTGGGTGATAGTTCTTCACTAATTAAACAAGGTTTTGTTTAACATTTATTCAATTTCTAAACAGAATAAAAGGATTCCAAACTGTCATTAATACTTGTTGTAAATATTTTGATGTACATTTTGGTGTTTTACATGACCATTTATCATATGTTATCAACAAAACAATGCATGAGATAGGATATGGTTCACTGAAGTAGATTCCCCCTAGTTATGTTCATGATTTGATTTCCTTTGGTGGCATATACCATATCCATAAAAGAATTTTTCATGTCCCTCCTTTAGTATGGACCTATGGAGGATTTCTTTGTGTTTAATGCATCACAGTTATAAATTATTTAGGTCTAAATGTATGATTTATAATATTAATTGTCTTTTCAAACAATATGTAACCACTTAAGTGTGTATAACTGATAAATGCATATTCATCCTAGTTTAAATTTAGTCTAGTTTTGCATGCATTCAACCATTTTAGCTTTGAACTAGCTTGTATTTCATTTTTCTTAATTATATGATAATTTATATTGTTTTGATCTGAAATCTTGAATTTTCATGCCATGCTTGAACTTTGTTACATGTAAGGAGTGTAGGAGGTGGTGGTTCTAGTTATTGTAGTAAGGAGGTGGTGCTCCCCCTAACTGACTAGAAGATGCAAGATATTTTTTATAAATGAACAATCCAAGCCTTGATCGGGCTACATCGTCGAGCCACATCTCATTGGTCAGGAGAATCATCAGCAAAACCTCCACGACCTACGCAAATAGTTCCCCACCCCACCCCCTAGGGTGGATTTGTTGGCCCAAAGATGGACTATCATCAACCCCCACCATCATTTAGAATTCTTGTCAGACTACCTCTGATGATTAACCCTCTGATGGAAAACATTGTTGGGAGATTGATGACCCATCTTCTCTTTTGCTAATCTACCTTTGATGAAAACCCTAGAAAATGCCCAGTATGCACCTATGATCTTCCTCTAATGGCAATACAGGAATCGACGCCTGTGGAAATTTTGCCTCTCCTATCTAATGGGAAGTCTGACCAATGGGGATTATGAATGATGGGACTTCAGCGCAATGAGTGCTTTGCACAGGTGCTTTGATGCATGGCCAGACTTCATTTTTTTATGCCCAACCTAGAAACTATCGATGGAAAAAACTCAATGTCATGGAGACCTTGTACCCCGACATTGATGGTAGTACTAAATTGTCACGTACCTTCATCTACCTCCCACCATTGACCTTCATTTATGTAGTGTCTAAGACTCAAATGTACCACCACTAGGAAGGGTATAAACCCTAGCCCCAACCAATAAATAGAAGGCCACTACCACCATGAAAAATACTTATGATCTACGTAACAGGTTGCCAGTTTCATTCCACAACTTTCACCTCAGGATCTGATTGAACCCCTCCATTGGATGCCTTAGTCAATCTACTAAATGATGAGGTCCCAGACTCGACCAAGACTCAACTACTCTGACTTTTAAAGAATCTGGATGAAGGACATCCTCATCAAATGAATCATTTTCATCCCCCACCTTCTTCTCTTCTACATGAACACTTCTAGTCCACGAGGAAGAGGGGTCTAAAACTTCTAGTCATCTCCATGAACGTCGAGAATGTGTTCTTTCTATTGTCAGACGCCTTTATTCTATAGTTCGAAGAACCACTCCTACACACCACAACTATGATCCATTTTTCTTCTTTTAAGATGACTTCTTCTCTCTTTGACTAAAGTGAGTAAGTACTCTCCTCACTAGGGTGTAGGGTATCCCCGCTACTCGATTTTGTTCACGTTATTGCATGAGCTAATTGTATGAACTGTTATATGTTTAGAATTAGTCATTTTATGCTTATATTCTTGCATGACAATCATGTGGATATTTTTATCTTATAATGGGTGTAGAAAACTTTGAACCTAGGATATAGGATATCGATAAATTCATGTCATAACCTTCACTAGAATTTTGTATGTGTGTTTTCTGAGGCTATTGATGTATGATCTCTAGGTAACACGATGATAAGCTTAGAGTGATTATTGTTTGGGTATTAATTCTAATGCCAAAATGGGGATTTTCTTGGCCTCAACATATATATACTTCCATGCTTAGTATTATGTATTCAAAGAGTGAATAATAGGTAAAGGTGAAAAAACCCATTATGCCCTAGTGTCTCCATCCATTGACTTATCAACCCAAAATTTAGTGTTTGATAATGCAAACTTAGATTAATTAACAGCCAACCATCTTTGTGTTATATACTAGTTATTGTTTGGTCATTTAATCAATCATTCTTAATATGTTGTCCTTTAGGTTCTATCATGAATTATAATAAGATAAGATATGTCTGCTTGCGGGTGGGGATTGTCATACTTATTTAGGTAAAAATCTAGAGACTTTTTCCTAGGTGAATTTGCATGGACATACACATGTCAATAACTCAAATTTAACATAGCAAATTCATAATAGGACAATGTATACATATTCAAGTATGGTATTACACAATATAATAATCATAATATTGAGCATACACCACCACTCAAATATGTATATATTTACACTAGTTATACACACACATAATAAGTTGATAATTTATACATTCATACTAAGATACTCAATAACTCATACACCTTTTCATTTAGTAGAATCAATTATGGTCACCATGAGTATAAGACAAGGAATTTGACCATTTTCAAACAATATGTCCTTATATTATTATTATATTTAAGTTGTCACATCTACATGTTACATGTCATCATAATTTTTCAAATAACTTATAAGATATTGATTCATGCTCTAATTATAATAGAAGGTTATGAATTAAACTTAAATAAACCATTTCATTGTAACAAAAACATGCATTACATTTAACATTCAATTTAAGTTTTGGTTTTATTGATACTTTATTACAAAGAAAAACTTATAATCTAATATTCATAGTGTTCCCTTAATGAATATTTCTATTTATAGGGTTTAGTTTCTAGATACTAAGATTTAGGTTTTGGCATGTCTTGATATCAAGAAAGGATCATAACCACTCACCTTGAGTTACATACTATTAGGATCAAGCTCCTTTTCCACATGAAACCCTAGGTCAGAATTTTCTGCCACTTCCATTGCCCGTAGCTCTACAACACTCTCTCGGTCTCGAAGGAAATAATTGAAATAGAAACAAAAGATATACTATTCAGTGCACCTATAATAGAGAAATATGACAAAAGGTATCATACCAAAAAAAGATAGAATAAAGGGAGAAGAGAATTATGTTTTCAAATTCTTGAAGAACTTACCAAATAAGCTTCAAGGAAATTTTAATCTTATGTCTCCCTAGAAAATGTCCTCCACTCCATCTCCTTATCACCAAATTAAGTTTAGGATATAGTTCATGGGTAGGTTGTAATGGAGTAAATGTAGAACCAAGTTAAAGAGGTTGATATAAATGAGTTACACACAAATAGACATACGTACACACATATATATACATATATATGTGTGTGATGTATATATATGTATATATATATATATATGTGTGTGTGTGTGTCAATTTATTTTTTTTTTAAATAAATTGAGGTCGATCTTATTCATCCTACACCTCTCGCAGGCCAAAACCATTAGCAAAAACTAGGAATACATCAGATAACCATCACCACACATAACCTCAACCATCAAAGAACCCCTCCTCATACATCACACATAGGTGTCATCAGTAGATCATCAAATTCATCATCCTAGCATCCCCAAAACACTCAAAACTCACAACACGCAAGAGACCAGGACTCTGCTACACTTCAGTCTAGGGAAATTGCTAAACAAGACCTCTTCCTCTCATCTTCTTGCCTCCAAGGCCAACAATCCACCTCTCCTGTTCATCATAATCCTCTAAATCATCTACATACGCAGCATCTTCAGCGTAATCTTCCAAATCCCTATCAGATGATTGGGCCGAGCTCCAACCTGTATCAAGACAAGGTTTTAAGAAATCCCTAATGCGACTCCTTGGCAGGCGTTTGCGAACTCCGGATGAATTGAAGACTTGTCGATTTTTGTCACCCCTGTCATCATCGTCATAGGACCTCCTGCCTTTATCATCCACTCTGGACACATCCTGGGATCCGCCAACATCACCAGACTCTAACAGAGCCTTCTCCGATGATCTTTTAGCACAACAATCCCGTGCCAGATGCCCTGAGGCCTTACAACGGAAGCATACAGTATGGAATGTGCAGTGGTTCCTCCAATGCCCACGCTATAGGCATCGGAAGCACCGAGAGCCCCGAGGTTCACACCGCCTCCTCTCTCTCCACACACTACAGTGGCGGGCCAAATGTGTCAGGGACATACAATGAAAACACACCCTCCGGGAAGAGCATTGGTGTTTCCAGTGCCCACGCTGCAAGCAGCGAAAGTAGGTGTCGTTGGAGGCGCGGAAGACTCATCGTCGATGTCGGGTAGGTGAGACCTTGGCTGTTAGCTGTGCGCAACAAGCTTGGTCACCTACATCTATCTTCCCAACCGATGTCTTTGAGCACGCTTCCATCAGGGGGACACAGATTGTCCCAACCAAAAAGTGATCTCCATCGAGGCATTCATCGCCAATGACGCCACCCGATGCCTTGCAACCTGACTCCCAAGAAGGCAGGCCAGAATCGGGTCTATGCGGCAAACCTTCAAACATCGTACCTGCAGCTTCCATTAACAAGGTCTTCTCCCACTCCTTGGGCTTGTCCAAGCCCCCAGCCTTGTCATGCCCCTCCAATCTATCCCCCTCTAGGTTGCCAAACCCCACATCACTCTGATCCCCATCTACAATGGGAGGGGTCGTGCCAGTCACAAGAGCCTCCAAGTCATCAGATACATCATGCGTCCGCCCGCCATCAGTGGATTCACAACTAGTAGCGTCGAAGGTCGGCCCCACCACATCGCACCTGGCCATCACACTCTCTCTGTGAGCGGTTTGAATCCCTATCTTTTCACAACCAGGAAAACCCTCCTCGCCGAGCAGTCTCCGCGATAGCAGAAGCGCCAGATTCTGTGACCTTCACTGGCTGACAAGTCGAGGATAAATCTCAATCCGCCTGAGCCGCCATGAGTCGGGCCCTGAAATCCGCGATTGATTCCATCGTTGGAGGCGGATAAAACCAACGAAGCACCATGGAGGGCATGATGGAGGATCTTCACAGGGACAACCCTTCACTACCTTCACAGAGGTGCGTCGAGGGGGGGAGGCCCCCTCGCCCGCCACCGCCCCTAGGGAAGAATCGCCCTTAGGATCACCACTCTATTCCGCCCCTTCGGCTCGCCCACCACCGCCCCTAGGGTAGAATCCATATCTATCTCATAGGGGTCAATATTTACACCCAAATGATGTTGGTAAGTGACACCAACTTATAGTGTCAATTACACCTTCACAATCACCTTAGAGGTTGGTTCTCCAACTTCCAAGTTGCATCATATGGTTCTAACACAACACAATGACCTAGTGAAATCTTGAGAATATTGACATAAACATGTGGCTCCTTCTTAGGTTTATCAGACCTTCCTTTCAAACTTAAAATTTTGAAAATGAGAAAAAATCAATCGAATTGATCATATATTGAATAATTATTTTTTATTAAATAACTCTAAAAAATATCAATCGACTTCTTATGTGTGATTTATTTCAATATTAATATGCAAAAGTTAGGATCTCAATTGGGGTTTCAAAAAATTAGATTGGAAACACCAATATTGACGCAAAAATATGGTTTCCATAACAAGCATGGAATATAGACACACATTTACATTCTATGACTAATATCCAAATGAGGTTGGCTACTATAGGATAATAAATATTTCCTGCTGATAATGAGACATGTAGCTTATGATTGTGACTGCATAAAATTCACTAGAATATTGTAACTATGAATACTTACAAGTGAAATTCGGGGTTACATTAGGAACAAGTTCCTACTCTGTGGGGATTTGACTTATGGGTTATGTGGATATTAACATAACAATCTAGTTTTTCAAAACATGTGTAATGTACTACATCTTGATGACTCAAATAAAATGATCTTAAAAGGATGATTGGACTACCCATATCAAAAAGGTGCACCTCCTTTTTAGGGTTCCCGTTACTAAGAACTCTAAAGCTCAACTTGTTCATATTGGAGTAGTAACATGATTGGCGGCCATTTGGGAAGTTGATACAGGCTTGTGTGTGAGTGAGGACGAAGCACACAGTTAAGACTAGTGATGGTCTATTGGGACAATCGCCATCCCTAAAACTCTAGTGAGCATTTGAGTAGTGGGCCCAGGCGTTACAAATGGTAACAGAGACAAAACTAATCCAATATGTGGGGCCCACATGGTCATGTGGATGCGAGTCTTGATTTGTGCAATATAGGAATGTTCAAAAGGGACATCCATGGTGATGTAGCCACCTCCGCGCTGATAGTCGTCATTTAGAGATGGGTGCCCATGGGCCATTCTAGGTCTACACTGAAATGGAAAATGATTATGAGGCATTATAGTTGAGTCGTTACAAGGACGTCAAGAGTCTAAGTGGGGTGATTGTAATGTCTCAGGTCTTGAGGCCTCAGATAAAATGATCTTAAATAGAATGATTGGACTACCCCTATCACCAAGGTACACCTCCATTTTAGGAACCCCATCACTAAGAACTCCAAAGTTAAGCGTACTTAGTTTAGATTAGTACTAGAATGGGTGATCAGTCAAGAAGTTGATCCGAACTTATGCGTGAGTGAGTCCAAATCACGTAGTTAGGACTAAAATAGGATCAACATTTAGGTCATACTTCTTCTTAATTTAAATCTATCATATCAAACCCTAAATTCATATTCATAATAAAAATACAACTTCATATCTATATTAAACTCATGAGTATGGAATATCATTCTGGTTATGTTTCTTTTTTAGACTCTTGTAAATCACGACTCATACATAAATACACACATGTTAAAAGCCTTATATGAGATACCTCGATATGATTGTAGTTATATGTGAATATGAGATTAATTTTTTATATGATAGTATATTAGGATTTCACAAAAACGGTATATCATTTCTTTGTCAAGATTTAATCATTAAGTTTACTACTTTTAACCTAATGAATCATCATACGTGTATATTCTAGTATATAATATTTCTTTTAAAAAAATTAGTGATTCTATTCATATCATCATCGGGGCTTGAACCTGATGCCTCTCGGTAAAAAAACAAAGATTTAAAGACTTGGGTGTCCCATCTTAGGCTATATAATAATTTTTCAACCTAACATATAAACTTAATGATAATATATATAGATAACATAAAATATAAACTTCATGAATAATATATAAACATATATATATATGTACATATAGGTGTATCTATATAATCCATATAACTAAAGGAGTCTTGGTTACAAATAGCATACATTGTGGGTGTCAATAATGTGTATATATCTTATTCATTAGTATGTTAGTAGTTATTTAGTTAGATATTATATCATATGTAACTCATAAAGAAAATCCCAAACCTTTTTATAGAATTATGCATGAACTTGATTCCAACATTGTCCTATGAACTAGCTTAATTATCTAGGCATCTTACTAGGTGGAGCACCTAAGAGCTATATGCACTACGAAAGGTGTCTCAAACATGCTACCCATCTAGTTTTTTTTTTGGTCGGTCAAAAAAGTGTGTTACTAGGAAACCAAAACTTTGGGTACAAAAGTTCCCCTAAGGGAAAACCTGATCCCTAAATCTCCACGCAGGGAGATTAAAGAGGATCGAAAAAACATAGAAAACACCAGACTAGCAGGAAAAAATAACCAAGATAAGCCTCCATCTAACTAGACTGAAACTACAAGATAACAAGGAAAGCCATACAAACATTACAATAAACCCCAACCACAAAGATGTAAGGATGATTCTCCTCACTACAGATAGAAACAGCACAGAGAGACAGATCTAGTCTCTTGCTTAACGTATCCCAGCAGCTGGAAGCACCAAAAGATGAACATAAAAGAAAACAAGAGTTGCCACCCTCCGTCTCCGTTCCAGGATCATTCTGAAATCAGCAACCCTGATTCAAAACTCCTAAATACATCAGTAACCAGAGAGGTCATCAACCTGATCAAGGAAAATGACATGGGGTCACAACCTTGAATTTCCACAGAGAATCTCAAACCTGTCTGAAACACTTCTTGACTGAACATCCACAAAAATGTGTTGCAGAACAGATACAAAAATCTGCATTCATCCAAGGAGAGAGACCCCACACACTAATCGGCTGAAACAGGTTGTGGACACCATCTAGGAACTGACCACGGCACCAGAGAAGCACCACTGAGAACCTGAGCACAAAATGCTTCATCCAGAACCTAGGATGGACCCAGATCGGCAAAACTGAGATGTATGAGAGTGAGTCAATAGGGTCCTTCCATGAGTTGGCCATCGACCAGTATCCTTGAACCAGAATAGCTACCTTTCCTCCACTGGCATTTGACTCATATCCTGAAAATGTGAACTCCAGGTAGGTGTCCAGCTCCTCAACAACAGTCGACGATCAACAAATACCTGGGCCCTGTGAGAACTGCCACACACAGCAGCAGGGAGGATCCGAAGGGGAGATGAGGACAACCCCCCCCCCTGAACCCAACCCCACACGAGTCACCTATATACACAGAACACTTCATCGAGAACCTCGAGTGCGATCAAACCTTAGTTGCAGAGGAACACACACAATGGGGGAAAGAGAACTCAGCCCCAACCACCATAGAGCCATTAACGAGGATCCCGTGAAAGGAGTTGGCGTCGCTGGCTGTCGGGTATGAACTCCAAGCTGAACCGTTGAATCCGAAGGAGAGGGCCTGACATCAGTTGATGAGGGTGTCATCGTCAGGGGCGACTGAAGCTAGCCCGATGGCAAGCTGCCCACCTCGACGTCATTGGTAGAAAGGGCATGCCGCCAGGCTGAAAGAGCAGATAGTCGGCCCAGCGTCATGTCCTACCGCCACCGAACGGGAACTCCCCTATCTGGAGGCATCGCCCTGAGGGACGAGCCGCTGGCCAGGCAGGGTGAAAACGGGGCCGATCGAGTTCGAGGAACCGCTATTGCACCTGACAAAGGATTCAGCTCGGGAAGATGCCAGAAGGCAGAGAAGGAAGCCAAGAGACCCCCTTGTGGCGCCTGTGACGACGAAGCCACCAAGCGAACGAGAACCAGCATGGTTGCGGCTCCTCTCCATCTGTCCCCTTTAGATGAAATGGAGTCGACGAATAGATACTGCCGCACGACCCAGTCCTGGCTCCAAGCTCTCCAAGCCACGATCGATAAGAACTAGGGGGAGGAAGTCGTACGGGAGGACTGCTCAGTTGAAACCCTTTCTCCAGTGAACACTGTTGCCTAATGTCCCCTGAGGTCGATCCGTTGCCTATGTCCAGGGGGAGGAAAGCACCGAGGATGCGCTCCCTCCCCCAGCGGTAGCCGCCGGGGAACCCTAGAGAGAGGAGAGAGCTTCCGCTAGAGAGAGCGGCTTTAAGCCATTCTTAAGAGCCAATACTAGTTGTTAAGTATCTTAAGTAAATGTTTGCGGCCATTTAGGCCCAAATTAAGCCATTAAAGACCTAAAAGAATGAATTTGGATGGACTCAGTAAAACCATATCACCTTGAGTCACTTTGTGGTAGAAATAGGTTTGATTTAGGCCAATTAGGGTCAATTTGTTTTTGAAAACAAGATCTAGTTTAGAAAAATGGGTCTTATTTATGGGAAACAAAAATGGTTAAAAAATATTGTGCCTAATTTAGCCAAATTGGGCCTTGTGTAAGTTAGTACATGGAAAATAAGTGGAAATTAGGAATCATGCAAAAAAATAGGTCTAATTTAGGCAAAATGGTGTCATATTTGGGAAAATTAGGCCTGATTTGGGGAAAACATGCTTGGTTTTGGGAAATGCATTTGGTTTGGGGAAATTATGTCTGATTTGGCCAAACTTGGGTCTCATTCAGGTCAATATAGGATAAATTAGGGGAAGAAAGGTCTATCTTCGTCATGTTATGCAAATTTAGGTATGATTTAGGCCAAATCATATAAATTTGGGAAATTTAGGTTTTGATTAAGGGAAAACGTGTTTGATCTAGGGGGAATACATATAATTTGGGGGAAATAAGTACGATTAGGCCAAACTTGGATCTCATTTAAGTGATTATAGGGTAAATCATCGAAAGTTAAGGTCAAAGACATTTATTCTATTCAAAAGTAGGCTAGATATAAGTCAAGTTAGGTTAGAGTGGTCCAATTTAGATCTAGGTAGCTCAAATTAGGGAAAATCAGGTCTAGTTTAGGTCATGTTAAGGTGTGACTTAAATCAGATATAACTACTATAGCTTAGATATAACCATTAGAAATATACATAGTAATGCATCTATTTTTCATAATAATGTACTAATGTTAATATAGCTATATTATTTGTGATTGTGTGTGAATGTCATTATACATGTGCAATTTAATGAAAAATAAAAAATGTATAGAATTTCCTAGGCTCTGGTTGAGGTGCCCCTTAGTAAAAAAATGCTTGCCTTGTTGCCCAAGTAATAATGATAAAGAGTCAATTTTTTCTTGAGATGAAAAATAATATATAAACACTTTATAATATCATATGGAATGTTGAGCCTTGATCAAATGGCAATACCAGATCTCTCCATTTCAAATCATGTACATGCACACCTTGATCCGTTGAGATTTTCCTTCATATAACCTACATAGCAGGGGTCATGCCTTCTTCCTCATCTAGCATTTCTAGGCAAAATTTGTGGTGATGATTTTGGACTATCTATCTAGTGTTTGTCATGTGTTGACATTGGTGTTGACTCCATAAAGGACTTTGGTGACCAACTTGTCTCCTCACCCTTTTCATTAAATACAAAAGAAGGGCACCCAAAATTTCATTGCCACTAATGTAAGAGAGTATTTATATATTTTTCCATGATATGTCTCCTCTACATGTTTTCTTTATCTTCACTAAATCCTCAACATCATTTTAACATGTTCGAATATAGTTTTCCTTATGTATTATCCAACGTGTCCTCCAAACTGACCAAACCCGTGAAAATAATCCTCTTCCATCTCATGATTGTGTAGATATAGGGGATGACCACAATTGTCAATTATATCATTTATCTTTTGATGGGTAGAATTCCTCAAACCCCAAGTTCCCCATCACATGAACGAACATGTTCAATTTCTGAGGTTACTAGACCAATTAAACTAACTCTTAAGAAATTTTAAACTTTTCAATCGATACATGCACCCCTTATGTTTAGAAACCCAAATGTTCTAGTAGATATTATGTGATCAATGATCATCTAAAATCCCACAAATCTAAACAAAAATATCAGAAATCCCTTATTAAAAAATCATATAAAATTATGTGAGAGTTTAATGATTAACTCCTAGTCTTCTTTTTATTATCCAATATATGAATCTTACTTGTAATTCAATATAAAATCCTTTCATGATATTTTTAATTTAATCAAAAATTAAAATGATATACCACACTAACCATTATCTTATCCCTACTTATTCATCATATCAATGAACTCCAAATTTGAAAGTGGTATTAATTCCATTCTGATGTAATTGTCATAATTTAGGCCCAAAAAATGCTTAAAGGATATTTAAAGTAACATATTTTGATAATGTTATCTAGGTTTACTTATTGAAAGTGGTATTATCTTATGAAATTCTATATTCATGCACTCAAAGGTATTATCTATAGGAAGAAGCAAACAACTTTGTTTTCCATGTTGATCTCATTCTTTCCCTTGACGTATGCTAGGTTCATCTTGAGAAGTAAGCCAAGGAGTAATCCTTTGGCTTATTAGAAGTACTAGTTGAGATTATTTTCCCCATGACACGAAATAAAGGAGATTTCAAAGGAAGGCCCCAATTCTAGGGAGATTCTCATGATTGGGGAAGGTGTAACAGGAAGAAGGATTGTCTGGGATACATGAGTATGAGTTTTGTCTTTGGACTGACAAGGGAAATTGGAGTGACTTGAAGAAGGATTATTGAGGTAATTTCCTTGATTTAGTTCTAAGGAGGTAGGACTTAAACTAGTCACACCCTGGAATAGTAATGTAACCCTCACATAAGATATATGGATGCATTCACATGGCAAAGAACATCAAAATTTAATAGATATAATCAAAATAATTAGAAATTGATAAAATACAGGCTCTGACCCTTACATGTAAGGATAAACTCATAATTCCATTCACGACAAACATGAACACAACCCAAACAAGCCAAATGATAGGACAGAAATTTCAATTTGATTAAATATTATTCAACTAGCACTAGAAATGAAATTTTATTATATTATTATTAAAATACAATCAATATTTATCATCCAACACTGGGTGATATACATAAAATGAGATACAAACTAAACAAGATAGTTAGTTGTATAGGCAGTTTGACCTTCTAAAAAGTATCCACATATGTCAATTAATTCCTTATGATCATGATCTAGGTCCTCCTAAAAAAAACCCTTCTAACATGGGTATTGGAAATAATATCCCAAAAAGGAAAAAAAGAAATATAGAGATAACATTAATTTAAATCGGTATGCAAATTTGACATAAGTATTTTGGAAAATCTATAACGGAAAGAAGCAAGGTATATCTAATATATTATAGTTCCCATCAAAGGAAGGGTAAAACAAATGTTGTAATGATGTGTCATATTATGACAAAGTCATAAGATTTCTTTCCTCAAGTCAAATTCACAAGTCATAGAGAACACAACCATAAAAACAAAATGTATATTTAATAGTGATAACTAGAATAATATAATATAACTGAGCAGAGTTGCCCCAATAGATCAACCTACGGAGATAACAATGAAGCAGCCCAGATTAGATCCGTAGGTTCAATGGCAATTTATCTCCTACCACTCGTCCCACTCATTCCGATGTTTGAGTGATTTGGTTGGGTGGCGGGGGGTCACTCCCTTCCGAACTCATTCAATCTTTTTAGAGTAATATAATAGAGTAGGCTCAAAGCACCACCAACTTAAGACAAAGGAGTAGATGCTCTGCTAATTTCTACTCAAGTATGTAAAGGAGTTCAATGCTAACTACCACCCAAATACTAGAAAAAAGATAGTACCACCTACTCCCAATATATATTTGAGAATGTCATAGGAACCACCACATAAAGTAAAAGAAGATATAAATTACATTACAATAGAAATAAATAGTTATTATGCTTATATGGTGCAGGGAAGATAATTCATATAATATGGATTTCATATAAATATTTAATCATGTTCACAAATATTAATGTATTTGGTTTTTATAGACATAAAGGAAATAAGAACACACTAAAATCACAATATCAAATGATATCAAGGATGATATCTCAAAGAATGGCAAAAGGAGGCAAAACATGACAAATTAGCACAAACACTTCATCAATTTATGGAAAATTTGTGGAAATAGGGTTAGTCCAAAATACACAAGCATACAATTTATCCCAAATTGGTGTCAAAATAATTTCTACTACTTCAGTTGAAAGAAAAGTATTGAACCTCTTATATCAATATAAAAAAGATGCAACACTCATTAGAAACTAATGAAATCCTAGTATTCACCATTTAAATTTAATGAATCTATTTTAAACAAATTCAATGACATGATTGGGCATAATTTTTTATTAGAGTGACTATCTTTATGTAATTGACTGGTAATCAAAGAAATAGTTATAGTCATTTAGGATAATAGGTTAGTCATAATTTATAAAATCAAACATGCAAAAATTGACATATTTCCCCCACATCATGTACTACAACATAGTTTTGTGATTGGGAATCTCATTCTATTATCCAGATCAACCATACCTGACACAAAAATATCATAAAACACCAAAACCTTTAGTGTCCATGACAATTGTTGCTAAACCGAAAAGATGAGATGGAAAATTTATAAAACATGAGATGAATTGATGTAATTAAAGAACCCCTCAGATAGAAGCTATATCTCAAAGATAAAATCACGATTGGCGATTCAATGATAATACACTTGTAAATTGTATCTACCCACATGAATGGTCTTAATGATGCCAGTGAGAAGTGACCAAGTGGCATCGAATCCTCATGAGGTGCTCCCACATGGTGGGTTGGTGAAGCAACTCGTAGGCTATTCCACAACAAAGATATGTAGAATCATAGCACACTTTGAGTTCACAAACATTGGGCAAAGAGAAACAAGGTAAAACTAGAACACCATGGTGGTCAGATATCAAAAATTATAAAACAAAATTACAATCTAGTGACCATGATGAAAAATACCAAGCACAACTATAACCTGAATCGGATGAATTAAATGTGAAAAAAAGTTTCAAGAATCTTAATAGAAAAATAAAAATCCTTAGTGAGGACAAAGATCTCTAAATCACTATAGTGAACTTGTAAAACAAAGAACAATAAGAGAAGGTTAGGGGAGTAGTCTTCTTAGAAAACAAGTACATACAAGGGGTTAAATGTGTTGTCAAAGATTTCATATTGCTAATAGGAGTGTAGTATATATGTTAGGATATATTTTGAAATTATGGTACAAATAAATTTATGCTCAAAGTTATGGATAAGTCCATGGTGCATTAAACACCATCGTATATTGGTTTGTCATGTTTGGGAAGATAGTCGTGGAGCTAAGGAAGAAACAAAGAAAAGGAAGATAAAGAGGGACGAATAATAGATAAGAAAAGACTCTACGACTACAGTTCTAGTTAAGATGAGAATCAACCAGAGGGGATGAAGTTTGAAGCTCTCAAGTTTTTAAATCGAATGCCCCAGACAAGAAAATAAGATAAAATAGATGCATCATTAAAACACGATAAACTAGAGTAAACCCAAATTGATCTATACGTCCAAAATAAACTTTAAAAACATTTTACAAATCCATAGTGCAGTAACTATTTTGATTTTATTCATGTTTTCTTCACATCATTATTAGATGAAGTTAGAGTTATCTAAAATATATGAAATATTATCATCCTAGATAAATTGAGTATATTTAAAGTTCTCCTTACATTTTGTTTGAAATAAGGTTTTGTTTATTTAAACACATTGCAACTTTTACCTACTATATATATAGACGTTCTCTCATTATGCATTTATCTTCAAGATATAGGATTTGGGTTATATTTGTTATTATGTAAACTTGACATGCATTTTGAAAATTATTCTTGATCATGTAGATGACTTTAACCAAACTTGATATTAGGTTTGTTTATAGTTACAAAATATAAAGAGAAGTCATGAATTACCAATATTGTTAGTGATACTCAAATTATGTCTAAGATGAAATTTTAGAGAACTTAACTAATATGAGGTAGTAGTGTTTATTTAATCTCATTCTTGTATTAATCTAGGGAATAAACCCATGATTACCAAGTAATTAGATATAATATATAAAAATTTGATTAAGTATATTACCTAGAAACAACTATGCTTCTAGTTAAAATAGATTAGTTGTAATGAGTATTATAGATACAAACTATAAATAGCAAATACTCTTAAGTGTAGCAAATTTATTCATACAAAGATCTTGATCATGATATATCTGTATGATTCTTGATAGCCTATTTATGTAATTCCATTTTATACTGAACCTTTCGTCCCATATTTTTGTTATATTCCTCTTTCTTGTAGAAACATACCATACATATTGATCCTTATAAACATTATTTGTGCATGGTGTTGTATTTTTGGCATCAATGTTTTGTTTTTTATGTTAGTCCTTGAGCAAACCACATGTATTCAAGCTCTCTAGGACTTGTAAGTCATGATTGATCTAGTGGATCTTACTTTCATTCACATATTTATCTCTTTATTGAGCGCTAGTTTCCTCCTTGTATCGTGGATGATATGCTAGTATAAATATCAATATAAACTACCTATTTTTTCCACCATGCTCCTTTATCAATACACACTGAAAAGGTCATATTCTCAATTGTATCGTCACATGCAACACTTAGTTGAAGAACCTTTTTTGTTGTTCAAGTTGAAGAATTTAATTATTACATTATTAGATATGCATGTTTTCCCGGGGGCTTGTAGTGCAATCTATGAATTATTTGAATAATTTAAGATATAATGTTTTACAATGGGTCTTTAAAAAGAAAGAGTAAGAGACCAAGTAGATGGATCATATATGGTGGAATGGTACATACATCCTTATGTGGGAGCTGAGCTGTTATAATAACAATGTTGTAGAGCCTCATTTTTTATATCCTTTTATGTTATGATATCATAATTGTATGTCATTGATTCTTATCATTCATCACTGACGAAACTTAACTATATAGCATGTTTATTATTAGCATATTATCATATAGGACGCTCTAATCGTCTATGAAGAATATAGGAATGCCTTAGGTCAACACAAATCTTTTTTCTTAAAAGACACTCTTCTATTCATTACATGCCTAGTGGATTCATGTTTTGACTAATAAAAGGGATGTTCCTCTAAGATATTGAAACAAATGCATATATGATATCAATAATTCTTTCAAGAAAGAGCAAGTTAGCAAGAACCCAGGAGAAGTTTGCAACCCCCTCGACCTTGATAGTTGCTATACATAATTAGTATCCAAATTCAAGGTTGTATGAAAAAAAACATATGGTGAGATCATGGTCTATCAATGATGGTGTGGGTGCAGAACCTAGTAAATGCCAATGGAAGTGAGATTTAGTTCCATGAACAAGTATTCCATTATGCTTTTATGTAGTGTAGGGCATTCAATAGTTGCATAAATGTATGACCACACAAAATCTATAGCTAATTATCCAAAATGATTGTTGCATGAAAAAGTTAATGATTTAGTATGATATGATTTCAAGTGATAAGGACATAATGGCCACTAATCATTCTACTAGAAGATAAATTATGTGATACATTTCTATTAAGATAAATTAATGTCAAGGGAAACCTAACTAACTCAGGACTTCTCTCATCACGGAATCTCAAAGAATTCAAAATTTTAGAAATAATAAAATGTGATGGATTGATCTGAAAAAGAATCACTACACTTTTTAGGTACATCATAAGTGTTCCCATAAGATGTTTGAAACTATTCACCAACTCTAATAGAATTCAAAACACTAGTCATCCTTTAAGGGTGCACCAAGATGTAAAGAAAAGAAAGAGATTTTCTTAAAGAGAGCATGAAGGTTGGTAGAAAAGGAAAGAAAGAGCCTTCCGTGGAAAATGCATCAAGGTTGCAAAAAAGACCACATCTCCAATATATGCCACAATTTGTGAGTAGGAAGAAAATATTCCTAGAGGAGATACTACGATCAACATATAAGAAAAAACCATAACTAGATGACTAATCAAGGCCAAAGGAAAATATCAAGTTTTTCTAGGAGAATATCCCACTCTCTATTTTTGAAAACAAGTGTCTTTCTATGAATAGACCAAGGGGAAAGGAAAAAAACCCCTTAAATAAGTTTGTAGGGTCAATAAGATACATTGACCTTATGTATATATGTTAGGGTTAGTGAGAAAAGAACACAATCTCCTGGGAGAATACACTATGGGATGTGGAAAGAAAGTTCCATCGTCGAAGGATGCATCATAGTCTCCATACTCGATGCACAAAGGTTAATGAAATTTAGTTCAAGCAATTTAGTCCATGAAAAAGAGTGGAATGTGCTCAAAAATTGAACTGATATAACATGAAACGTAAACCCAAAATCCAATCACATTTGAATGGTAGAAATGAGATGTCATTCACTAGGGAAATTATATATCATTATGGCAAATATAATTGGGGAAGTTATCTAACTAAAGGGTGTATGCTAATTTTTTAACTATTAAATAAGATAACGTGTGATTTTTTTATCATTGAGATTGGACATTTTGGATACTTGTAGGAGGAACATGGAAACTATATGGATCATGTTGTGTTGGATAAAACTCACCAATAGCCAAGATCCAAATGGATTTGTAAGGTACCATTTAATGAGAAGAAAGTGACTTCCAAAACTATGGATAACTAATGAAACAATTAAATAGAAACCTACATCAAAATAATGAGCAAAATCATCAATGAATTAAAACCACACTCATGTGTCAACTATCGTATAATAAATTAAAACTACTGGTAGTAAATGGAAAAGGAAATAAATATATCAAAGAAAGTGATTGATTGAGCATTGAACATATCATGATAAGTCAAATGGTTGATATCATCTTAGTCCATTTGACCCTAGATTTATTTGAAGTGTGCCATCCAACAAACTCTTGACCATAGACCAACCTGACTACACCACACTTCAAGATGGGAGAGGGACAATGGCATGTCCCTAAGCTTTTGGATCAATGGACTATATATTTAAAAAGGGTTCCTCAAATTCCATTGTTACTTAACGTATCAAAAAATGCACAACATCCATACCACCATGTGATAATACTTGATTTTGTGATTAATTGGCAAATATAGATAACTTAAAGCTCTACTTTTATATTCTTAAAGGTAAGAGAATATAAATGTGGATTTTGAGGGAATTTTTTACCATAACAATGATTGCATATAACTTGGTCCAAGCTAAATGCAAAATAACGTTGTACAATCATTACAAACATAGATTAGCGATACAAGAAAACATGCCCCTTTTAATTCTGAAAATAAAGAAAATCTAATAAATGAACAACCTGAAATTTCTGACACTTGAAATGAGAATTCTCTATTATATAACATTATGTTCTATTTTTTTGCAGTTCTGTGTATATACAGCATTATTGTTTTAGTTTTTCTTGTACATATTATTCTGTGATTCAAACACTATAGTACTACATTCCTTCTACAAAGCAGCATCGAGTATGGCATGCGAAACTTAATATGTCCAAGAACATATTGATCTTCACCGTAAAGGAATGGCATAATTACTAAACTAAAATTCACATCGCAAACTTGACAATCGGATCATAGTATATGAATGCAGATGCACAAACTAATCTTTGTCATATGATCACAACATCATATTTGTCCTTTTGTGTCCTACTTTAAATTTCTCAGTCAAAGTAACTTAGGACCTATACTGAACGGTGCCCCGCCCAATGTTAAAAAGTATGTACACATATTTGTCCTTTTGTGTCCTACTTTAAATTTCTCAGTCAAAGTAACTTAGGACCTATACTGAACGGTGCCCCCAACAACAACTTCCTAGCTCTGCCACTGTACCAGCCTGACATGGTATAAACATGTGAAATGCAACCAATTCAAAGCAGCAACATCTAATAAACCATACTTAAATACATAAGGTGAGGCGCAAACTAGCTTGGAGGGATTTACCACCTTCGAATCTTGATGAGAATATGAAACATAATTGGAATTGTCATTTTGCACCCTACTTAAATCTTCTCAGTAAAAGTAACTAGGGTCTTGTACTGAACGGTGCCCCCCAACTGCAATTTCCTGAATCCGCCGTTGAACCAACCTGACATGGCATAAACATGTACTACGCAACAGTTTCGAAGGAACAATATCCAATAGATCACAGTTAAATACAAAAGGTGCGGCCTAAACTAGCTTGGAGAGATTTACAACCTCCAGATTTTGATGAGAATATGAAACAAAACTGGAATGGGATGATATTGACAGTGAGATTCTAATGAGGATAGCAAGTTCCACGACCTAAGAAGACCCTTATAGAGTAGGTTTTTATCAGAAACATGATCACCATTGCAGGAATCATTATAGAATATTCCAAACAATTAAGTTTTTTATGACTTGACCCCGAATTTCAAGTAAACTTGGTCTCTGAAAATTACAAATTTAAAACTTCATCGGTTCTGAATTTCGTAATATTCTATAAATTGCATTTAAAATAGTTTGCAAAATCTAAAAAATGTAACTTTTCTACTGAACTAAAAAACACCATCTAAATTTTGACAGCAAATGTAATTTAATGTGAGACAAGGCACATTGAAGTTCCACTAATACCAATCCTGTCTGCAACATCTTGCAAACATAGTATACATTTCTACGTCAAAAAATTCATTCCAGTACTACGAATTCTAACAACATTTTGGAAGCTAGAATTTGCAACCCAACTTCAGTGCTGAAGGGGGTTTCCTCAAGACGTGCCAGGAGAAATCCAGGCCGTCCGGCCCCAAAACACCCACCCTGAAGATCCATATGCACAGTGAAACGCATATCCTAACACCCCACCCACCCCGCCAACCCCCCCTCTTCCTGTTAGCACTTTGGCCTTTTAGGAGAGAGGTTGCACCACCGAATTTACTACAGCAGTGTATCATCGCTCGCATACGAGCTCAGACAAAAAGCCACATCACAACTATGTCGTGCTATAGAGCTAGTAACTGGACCGATACCTTTTTGTCAAATACCACTGCAGATTAGTATTTCAGCCTTACGAGAGATTTTGTCGTCTTTGTATTTTTGAAATGTAAAACTTCGTGCTTTTGATTAACTAGTTAAATCCTCACAACCTACCAAATGTACGAATCGGCCGTAACACTAACAAAGGCTACTCTAGACTGGTGTGAAGACGCACCGAGTACGACGGTAACTAAACATCATTTACGAACAGAATTTGAAACAAAGCAACGCCCAAAATTCCAGATCACGAGTCACTATAGTAATTGTACACTTCCTAACTTTTTTTTCATTATTGTACAGGCAGGAAGAAAAAGAATCACAAAGGCCAGCAACAAGTGGTTAGGCCCTGTTTGGTAGGGTGTTGTTGGTACAAGTGATGTTTAATTGTCATCATTTCCAGCTGATAGATTATTTGGTAGAATGTAATTGTGGGAATTCTTTCTGCATGCTACTACCCGAATGGCCCGTAATTCCTGGAATTTGTTCTGCACCCAAAAAGCTAGTGGTCGGGTGCAGTTCCGCCAGCATGCCAGCCGCGTTTTGTACGACTACGATCTTGACTCGACTGCTCTCCCTCTCTCTCTCTCCTACCCCACCACCCCCACTCATCCCCTCCCTCCTCCCGGCGAACAACTGACCTCACATATCACATGTAATTGCTCTCTACCTTCCTTCGCAATGCGCATTCAATGTACATAATCAGATAACGTATAGAATGAGTAATGTATACTACAATTTGAGAAAAGAGGGAAAATGTGACAGTACCAAATAGCGGAAAGTAAACTCCTATAGTTCTAGCAATATCTAACCAAATGAAATAGATGCAGTTGCAGATCCATGTTTTTTTCATCTGTGTTTTTGAATTCTGCTTTCTACCTCCAACCGCACTCCTACCAAACAAGGCCTTATTGTGGATCCAACTAAACAAAACACATCTCGGCACATCACCGTATCAGGGAATATTATGGAATTGAATAATTAGTAGTATGCACCGAAGTTGTCCAAAGCAAGCATTCTTTTGGAGCAGAATCCACCATTCTCTGAGCAAATTCCAAGACACCATATCTCTCGTGACAAATTATCCGAATTCGATGTAGTTGTTACGTCTTGCTGAAACAGCTTTCAATTAAGTTCTCCTGCATGTGTACAGTACACAATTTTAACCGAAATTAAATCATTAAAGTAAATAGACTTAGCAAAGTTGAACAGCTGAACAACTTTCAAAATTTAATTTCAAAGAATCTGTTTTGCCATCCAGAAATGATTGACGGTGCAGCTTGTGTCCAGTCAACCTTCCATCTCGATATAATCAATCAACATATGCTTTATAAATGCATTACCATCAGTATGATGTGAAAGAAAACTGCACAAAAATGACCGAACTTTGCGGACAGCAGATGTTTTGGAAGTTTTCGAAAATGATGTTCCTCATGTTTATCCATGACTCAAGACTTCATTCTTTGGAGTCTATGGATACATGAATAAAATTATCTTTATTGTACAATATCAAATGTCCAACCTAAAGGAACAAGTAATATACTCTCGATTAACAGAAGAAGATCATGAGCGTGAAAGCTTGTTTTTTATGTAAAAGCTGGGGATCGGTCAAAATCCTTTAGAGGACACCTGACTATTTACTTTCCAGTATATTAGCAATATATTCCAGTCATTGGTATAGATATATAAACTTCCTCATTATACTAGCGGACATTATAATATATGTTTTATATTTTAAGCCACAACTCAAACTTCCAGGAGAAGGTAAGTTTTTTCTGTTTGGACCATTTCTCGCATACAATGATATTCAAATACGGATAACAGTCGTTCTCAAGCTCAATATGTATATGCTAAGATCTGGCCCAACTTTCAAACTGCTGCTCCATTCGATTCAGTAAAACCTTACACAGCTATCCCACCTGCATTGTCGTTTAGAATTTTCAAACACCCTTTTAAAAAATGCAATATAATGTCGCTCATACTTATATATTATGCATGTTCCTATAACATTCTTGCCAATTCAGCAATTATTTAGAGCCTTCGTGGTTCTAGAGTAAATATCATTATCAAGGTTATGAAATGCATACTGTAGGTATATGACAAGTTGTAAAATATACTGTCATTAGTAATAGAACAAAATAGTAATAGTAATGAACCTTGTGGAAAACTCTTAAGACTATTAAAATCATTTTCTGTTTTTCTTTTTGTAACTACCCTCAATTAATTTTTGTCTTGGCTTTTATTCAAGCTTCTATATTCACACAGAAGGTAGAGCCATACAGAGCTGTAGTCCTTTCAATCCCGGGGGACACTGGAATTTTTTGGTTATGGTAGTGTACATTCGTGCTGCGTGTAGCATTTTCGTGCAACTGTGAAAAGAAAAGAGAGATTGGTGAAAACCCCAGTCGCAGCTTCCAAGATAGAGATGAAATACACGTTAAACATGACAGCCAGAGATCAAGTAGTGATACCTGTCTTGTGAATCATGAGTAGCAAATTTACTATAGTCGAGCCAAGAGTGGACTGAATAATGGATTTAACTAGTCTGTAAGGCTGAACTGTTATTTGCTCACTTCTAATAGATAGTTATTTAGTAATGTCTAATACATAAAAAGCATTACGACAATGCTGCTTCTAACCACCACATCTCAGTACATTCCATGTCTCAGTGGATGGTGACTTTGTGAAAAGGTTGCGTACAGATCACAAATCTTTACCTAGCCATATCCAACGGTCGAATAACTCTTTTTTTCCGAATAATACATTTTCTTAATCCGAACCCCAATTTTGTGACTGCCTACTATCATACTATAAACAATTCATTCTAATTTTTTTTGGGAGAGTGTTGCTGACCCATAACAGAGCTGATTTGAAGAGAAAAAAAGGATATAGCTGGGCCCAACATGGTTTGGTTTGAGGCTTAGAGGAACTTAATGATGAGTGGTGTTGGCCCCTCCCTCCAGACATGAATACAGAGATGCAAACTTGCAATACAAAAGTTACTTATCCAAAAATACGCATAAAAGTATCCCATAGTTGAGAATTGGCACGCTTAAAATTGATTAGAGCGGGTGATGCAAACAAAATAGAACATTTCTTCACTAATGAGAACTTGGGAATGAAAAAGTATCCCATAGTTAGCAGTCATTCTTGTTTCAAAGTACATTATACAAATCTAGCTAGATGAGAACTTGGGAATGAACATGTGTAAGGAAACCATTACAGCAGATCATTTCTCAATTCCAGAGCAAGTTGGTCGCTAATGTGATAAAAACACTGCTGATTATCATGCAAATGATTGTTCCCCATTTTGGGTCTGACTGGTTCGGTGTAACTGGAATTTTTATAGAAGTCATCTTCCTAAAACTGAAACTGAGTTCTTGGAACCAATTTTCTGGAAAATAGATAGGTTACTCGGGGTCATTGACAAGGGGTTAGGAAAAGTTTTTTTTTGTGTGTGTGTGTGTGTGTGTGTGTGTGTGTGTGGGGGGGGGGGGGGGGGGGGGGAGTTTATCTCGATGGAGTTTGTTATTAGCTCCGTCACGTTGGGTGTGGGGGATTAGTTTATTGTCCCCTGAATGAGAACGATTATTATTGCCGCTTGAATTCCCTGTGAGCTCGGAATGAAGATTATAATCCTGAGTTTCTACCTTGACGCTAGTTGCCGGTGCCCAGCTGCGCTTAGAACGGAGATGCATACGCTTGAAAGATCCGCTACCTTTGTGGCTGGGACATCTTGGCCGCTAGAAAAACGCCGCCAGGACCCCCATGTCCATAGGAGGCAGCAAGACCATCGAGGACATGCAACAGATTCACCAGCACCTTCGCCTTTGGCTCACCTTGTTCGTGTCGCCTCTCGATGGAGGAAGGGAACAAGCAAGACACGATAGCGAATGTAACTTGTTTTCCGGATGGTTTGCCGCGGAACTGGTTTTCGGAAGTGTATATATATGGTTTGAAGTCCAGGGAAGGTTAGGGAACTCAAGTTCCGGACATTCACCAAACCAGTCAGATAAATCATAAAGGGAAGTTGACTTCCAATGTTTTCAAGACAAATTACACCAAACCAGACAGACCCTTAGTTGAACATCCACCAAACGTGGAAGATAAGACGAAGATTGCATTCAATTTTAAGATGTAAGAGAGGGGAAGTAAGGATACTAAAAAACAAACTGAATCGTACTATTTCTCTAGGGATATCTATTTTCAAAGTGAGACATAAGATTTCTTGGCCCACTGCCATTCTGATATTACCAGGAGCCGAAATAAATCAGGATTTACAAATAAAGTTAGATATATCTCGTATGGACACCAAGAAAACATTCTGCTTAGTTTAACTTGTTTATTACATAGGGTTTGATTATGAATGATTATCGATCAAAAGCAGATGAAACTTATCTTTTTATTATACAACTATGCTGAAAGAGCAATATGTGAATACAAAAGAAATTTTGAGTTTCCAATTATCTGGTCACTATATTGAAATTCCAATTTGGAAGAAATGTAACATATAGAGATATGTGTTGTCTTAAGCGTCATGTGGTTAAGAAGCAGCCCATATGGGACTAAACAACATAAGAAACAACATAAGTAAAGCACATGCTAAGCACATGACGCTTAAGACAACACATATCTCTATATAACACATTAACAAAATATGAATACATGAATATTCACATAATAACTATTACGAAAAGAAGTAAAAAGGGACAGAAATAAAATAAAGAAAACAAACAACTTTTCTACCAGTTATAATGAGTTTTAAAGAGTGTTACATAACAAATAACAATATGCATAATTTAAAGCTATATGTACTTCTGTGCAACCTGCTCCCCTTTTTCACACCTCTATGTACTTACTTTTCAATGCAACTATCTTCTCTTTTGTTTCACACCATTAAATTTGGTTTCCCACACTTCCCAAGCAACTATAGAAACATATGGTATCCACTAAAAATAAACACACAAAAGCCATCTAGCATGGTACTAGAGAAGGAATGAAATAACTCCCTCCCTCCCATTCCTCAAACCATACTATAGCACCCACTGCCATGTCATCCCCCCTCCCTTCCTAACCCTAATGTAGTCGCTGCTCACATTCCCTGTGGCGCCCTCCCTAATCAATAATCCCTCAAGTAGCAACCTCAATGGTCCCTTTGTTGCTCCATACCACTACCCAACCATGGTTGCCACCTCCCATCCTGACCTCCTTCGTTGTTGTTGTCAACCTCCCATACCTCTTTGTCATTTGCCGAGGCCCTTCCCTGAGTTGAACCCCAACCCCCAACTACAACCCCACTTTTCCCCTTGCCTCCATAGCCTTCTCTCTTGTCCTCCTCTTGCTTCTCCCACCACCCTCCATCCCACGCCTCCCACCGATCCTCCAATTTGGCCACTTATGCCACCAACCCACCCCCACTGTCCCCTTCCCCCACTCCTTTTGTTGCCACTACCAACACCCTTCCCACACTCCATCTCATGCTACAACTGCCCCAACTCGCCCCCAATACCCATTGCACTCTTGTACATCCACCATCATGCTAACACGTCCACACACCATCATTTCCCCTCTATGTTAAGATCCCGGAGCCTATATTGTGCTATTACCTACTTTATCAAATGTTACTTCTTTACACTACATTGAATCCTAACTCTTCTTGTATTCAACTATGGTGGCCTTCTGATTGTACTAGTACTCACTACATGCCTAGTATATATCTCTAAGATTAATCACTTGCATCGCATTGGTGAAACAAGGCCATAACAAGATGAATGTGGTTCAAATGTGTATGCTAAAATGGATGTGTGAAAAGACAAGAAAAGATCGTCTGAAGAATGACTATATTAAGAACAAAGTGGCCCTGGTGAGTAGACCTATTAAAAGGGTGGTTTGGCTTTGATTTGGGTCATTGTGGGTGCGGGTCTCGTGGATGCGGATCAGAAAGACACAATTCTAATCGGGTGGAACAAAAACACACCCAAACCCGATCTAGTGGGTTGGGGCTCGACCCGCGGGTGCCCATATAAAATGTGTCCCATCAACAACAGGCTGTAAGTTGCTTCTCTTAACCTTAAAATATAAATCAAAACAGCTCGTAACATGTTTTTTAATTATGTTTAAACAAAACTGAAAGAAAAAATATGTTTAAACAATGGATTAGTTGTTTAATTACATTTGACGTCAAACAAATGGATTAATTGTTTGATTATATTTAAACAAAACTGAAAGAAAAAACAACTAGCTGTTGTATTTTGACGTGGCATTGGAACAATAATGTAGTTTCCTACATATAATATCACAAAAACCAATACATTATTATTCAAATAACATTAGACATTCCTAATATTATAACGGTTTGTAATGTTCTATTGAAGATAATACAAATGCTGCAATTAAACGTAATATATTAGCTTGTGCTAAATTGGTTGCATATCTTACTAGGTGTATGTGTATTATATACAATGATATATTGACTGAGTAACAGGGTCACCCATGCAACTTGCTACATAAATGAGTGGGTATGGGCTTGGGTGATTTTCAGTAGGTGGCAAATTTCATCACCCAAACCCAAGGAAGAAAATGTCCGATTTCAATGTCGTTTCGGTGGCCATAGAAACAGAAATTTCAACAAATTTTGACAGAAATTTCGATAAATGTGTTCATGGCGTTTTGACGGCAAAATAAATGAATTAATTTATGAAATTTTAGCATAATGATCTACTAGTGTAGATCTACTCAAATATGTAATAATATTTCATATTGGATATGTGGGGGATGGGATCTCGTCATTTTTGAGTGAATGACCTTGAACTGTTTCGATGAGCATTTCGATGGGGATTTTTGTGTTAATTTTCAATGGTGAAATCAATGAATTAAGTCATTATAGTTTGCAAGCACAATATATAGACTTAAAAACACACAACTGTGCAAAAAAAATGCTCTAGGTAGTACATAGTATATGAAGAAGTACAAAAAAAAAATCGATGATCTGCCTGTTTCGAGATTTTCGTCAGTCAATTTCAATGTCCGATTGCTACCGAAACAGAAATTTCGGCCGAAATTTTGACAATTTCGACGAAATTTTGATCATTGCCCAAACCCATCTGACGGGTCGACCCGTGGGTGTCTGTGGATTGTGACCTAGTTGGACAAGTCTAGTGGCGAGCATCAAGGACAAGTTGTGTAAGAGTCGTCTAGGGTGGTATGGACATGTGCAACGCAAACCGAGAAATGCAACTATTCAAAGCAAGGTTATTGAGTCAAGCACATATAAAAGAAGAATATACAAACCTAAATTAACTTGGGAAAAGCTTATAAATAGAGATTTAGAATCTTTACAACTTGATCAGAGTATGATCCATAACTTAACTGATTGGAAAAGAATGATTCATGTAGTCAACCCCAACATGGTTGGGATTGAGGCTTAGATGATGATAATGATCATTATCTCCTTGATGGAGTCTTCGATATCTCGTGAGATAGCTACTCGATGTATATTACCTCTATGAAGTTAAAAACTAACAGCTACACTATGTGGGCTAGATCCCTTTATATCTATGCCCACTCTAGTAGCTGTCTCAAGCACGCCGTTGATGCACCATCAAAAGAATGATGTCGATGATACTACAAAGTAATATTCTAAAAGCAATATGTGACATGTGCTCATATAGGGTGCTTCATAGAGAATATGTGAAATGCGGGCCGACACATATGCTTGGTCTATGCGGTTTTGGATTTCTTCAATGAATTTATTATATATGGGCATAAAACTATATAATGTAGTATAGAACATTATATATATATATGAATATACACATAAACATATACATATACATGTATAGTATGTTATATATATGTATATATGGGTGTGTTACTTATGTGTGTTTGTGTATATAAGTAGTTCAATAAATATTTAAAGAAAGTAGTTGATAATAAAATATACACATTTAGTCTCTATATAAAACGAACCCGCATATGTGTCGCATAATGGAGTGCACAAACATATGGGTTCAAAGAGATGTCCAAACCACAACAAAACCTCATGTAGAGTTTATGAGAACAATGTTGCAAAATTGAATTTCTAGTCTGAAAAGAATTCCTAGGCTCTCTAAAATCCTTAACAGATTGAGCCAATTATTGGTTGCAATCAGGCTTTCTTCTCCATTGCCCAGGAAGCACAGGACCATCTTGCCCAACCTTCTTAAAGATAATGTTTCCCGTGTTTTTAAACTCTACCAGAATGAGAACACCATCCACTTAATCAAGTCATCTAGCTTCACCAATCACCACCCATTATGATAAATTTTGGTGAAATGTGGCATTAGATGCACTCTTACGATCGCTTGACAATAGATCTAAAGGCGCTTCAACAATGTGATGAAATGGAACTTGGCCAGTTTCTACCTTTTGTCCCCTCTAGCTATAAGGCCATTCAACAACAAAATCTTAGGTCCCAATTGTTGCCTCCCCTCCATGAAGTCCACAGTCGTCTCTCCTGTGTTAATCTAGTGTTTTGAAACTCGACCAGACCCAGCTGGTGGAACCGCAACCACACAAGTTTAGCGTGTTAGATAGGGTTGCAACCTGTTTTGGTTACAACCAAGAGTTGAACCGGTGACCCGATCAGTTCAATCGCCGACCCAGTGAGCTGACCCTCTCGTCAAACACTCGACCGAGTTTGTTGATTTTGTTTTTCCTTCCCCATATGTCCATGTGACTTATTTTTCATGTCCTTTCACACAACTCCAACTATTCCATACATTGATATATTCACTTAGTAAGCAATTTATAATTTGTTTTGAGAATTGCAAAACCACTCGTTTACTTTTTTATAGGTTGATGCTTGGATTTGTATGTCTGATGATTCATGACTCATCACCTCATGCTTTCATATAGTAGATTATATACATATATGCATACACACACTTATATAATTATATGTATGCATAAATACATGTTATATACTTATATGTACAGACATACATATGCATTTGTAAGGCAATTATGTATATGGTGTCACGCTAACGTCACGGGTCGATAGGGTAGACCTGATAGTTAAACTAGATAGTCATGACCCAGATGCTTTGTTGGGTCGATCTCTGGGTTAGGTCTGAAAACCTCGTGTTACTCATATACAATTTTTAACCTTTATTTCACACTGACATTGTTCCTACCATGATCGTAATAATCATCATTAAGACAAATGATGGGAGAAAATGGCAAGCATGAGTACATCAATCATTTCATTGTTGCTAATGCTAATAATTCTAAGCATAGTCACAAATTCAGTATTCGGGATACGTTCGGTCGAGCTGAAAAATTCAGGATCTTAGAATTACAAAGCGGTCAACGTATGGTAAAAAAAGGTCAACGATTCGAGCAAAATTCAGCAAAAGATCAGAGGATTCATACATATATATCACTGTTCGGGAAATCGGTCCGCACAGCCGCATATACTCCCGCATATACCTATTCAGTCACCCTACCGCACCGCATATTACTAATCGGTTCACTAAGCGGTCATGGGCCGCATATACTCCCGCTTGGCCGATTAAGCGGCCGATTAAACTCTGCTTTTCGAAAAGCCCACAACTAATGTTCACACATTTCGTACATACATGCATATATATGCACACATTTCATTATATATATAAATTGAGATATAGTCATTGAATTATATGTATACATTGTAATACATATAAAACAATTCCACACACATTTGTACATTTATTCGAATACCATCTGATATATTAACATTTATAGATACATATACGATATACCTAAATATACAATCACATATTTGTGCATGTATATATATATTTTGATTTATTCACATTTATACACACTATACATATATTTATACATCAATTTACCTACATTTTAGTATTTGTACATATATTACAAACACATTCTATATATAGACATATATACATATATAAGCATATCATACATCATACATGCATATTAATATGTTTATAAGTAAATAGATGTACGTGCCTACTCTATATATTTTAATTTATGATCTCGTTATATTATTTTATATATAATTAGTTTATTGAAATAAAAAATCCAAAACCGCATATACTCCCGTATATACTCCCGCATACCGCATATACTCTATGCAGTACCCTCTCCGCCCGTACACCGCATACCGCTTTCCTGAACCATGATATATATATTGCACATATATAGCACACACATATAGCGCACAATATATAAGTACATATCTATACATCTATTGCATACATATATACATGCATACATGATACGTACATATATATATGTGTGTGTATTTACATATATGCGGTCACATGGCCATATATATACACTTAAATTATGCTAGTCTTAAATAGTATAAAATGAGAAATACATGAAAAAATATAAAATGAGAAGAAAATGTTAAATGTGAATAATACGGGCATAAAACGTAATATATTGTGACTGTGCTCAAATTGGGAATTATTCATCCGTTTGATACGTCTAGGGAAAATTTCGCGTTTTAAACGCGACCTTTTAAAAAATCGGAGTATATTGTGACTATGATTTTGAGTAGGAAAAACATGGCTTCAAAAAGAATACGACGACTGAGAAAATGTTGGATGGATGAAGAAACATTATATACTCCCCATCTACAAGAACAAAGGAAATATTCAAATTTACAAAAACTAAAGAGGTACCAAATTGACAGGTTACACTATGAATGTTCAAGAAATGTTGACCATCTTTCTAGTATATAACTAAGTTGATGGATCACCCAACTTCGACCCAATGAATCAACAGCAGACTCAAAGCCCAATCACGTCTTATTATTGTTGCTTCCCTTCCATATATGGCAATATGACTTATTATAATCCTTTTCACCCATGTCCATATCCCAAATAGTGAAATATTACCTTTTAAGTTTTTTATAATGCGCGTTGTGAAACCATTTCCTATATATACATGCATATGTATGACATGTATACGTGCACACAAATATAGATATATTGTGCATATCATATTTATATGATGTCATGATTGTGTCCTTGAGTTAGTCGTGTCAATCTAACAGTTGAATCAGAGACCTAGAAACTTTGATAGGCTGACATCCGAGTTAGGAAACCTTTTTAAGATAGGTTATAGTTGGGTTTCAATATTTTCAATATTTATTTCAAAATTTGAAACCTGACCTGACACGGCCGACTGAACCGCCACTTGGCATGTCTAATGTCAGGTGGGGATGAAACTCAAGGAATGAAGTTTCGTAAAAATTAGCAAAATTTCACCAAAAATTTTGTTTTCGATGGGATTTGGTACCGAAACATGTGACTGTGTCAATTTTGGTCGAATCTGCTATCAAGATTGCTATTATCAAAATTTTGATAAAGGTTTCAATGATTTTGCCAAATTTTGACATATTTCGAGGGTTTTTGTGCACAACTCAAAAAATTTGATGGAAATTTCGATGAAAATTTCGATAATTGCAATCTTTGTTGTATTGTTGTTTATTGAAGAGGAATAAAAGGGGATTGGGGTTATTTCACCATTAAGTACTCATACATAGTATATACTTATAGTATATCATAATTGCATCCCTAATATTTGCTATTCAAACTATTAAATACTTATGCGATGCAGGCTTTTTTAGTTTCTTCAATGTAGACGACATGTATCTTAATGATGGTTTATTAGACAATGAGGTTGCTAGGAAGCCAACCACACCAACAAATAATGATTTAGCTTGGAAACATTGCACTAGTGTTCTTGGGACCAATGAATTGATTGACTATTGAGTCAATATCAACAACAAAATATCAACCCAAGTAACATGTGTGGGGATGCCCTACATATCCAATATTTGATATTATAACACAAATAAGTGCATGCATGTTTATAGCTCTTACTTGCAAATGTACATAACTTAATTCCTACATTTTCTCATTGAAACCCTCCATCGAAATCCTCAAGAAACAAAACATTTCCCTTACCTCCCAAATGAATGACCCCCAACCTACCCCCAGAAACTTTTATTGCATAAAATGATGCATTTAGGTGTAGAAATTACGCCTGTAAAATTTCATAAATTTATTCATTCATTTTGGCGTCGTAACAGGCACGGTTGCATTTATCAAAATTTTCGTCGAAATTAAAAAAAAAAGGTTTCCCATGATGTCGAAACGACATTAATATCGGATACCTTGTTCCTTGGCTGAAACCCGTTTTTGGCCAAGAACCAGAGTTAACCCGGTGACTATGTCGTTAAACCACTGACCAGACGATCTGGCCCCCAAGGTTAAAGACCTGGCCGGGTTTTGTTGATTTTACTTTTCCTTTCCTAGATGACCATTTGACTAATTTAAATGTTCTTTCGTGCAACCCCAACTGTTCCATACTTTATTATATTCACTTGTTACATAATTTATAACTTAAAAAAGCATAGAAAAATCATTTCTTTGCTTCCTTAATAATAGACGCTTGGTTTTTGTATGTTGGATGTTTCATAATTCATCGTCTCATGCTTTCATATAGTACATTATATACATATATACATACACACTCTTATATGATTATATACTTGGACATGTACATGTTATATGTGTATACAAACATGCATGCATATACATGTTTGTATTATAGTTGTCTAGGCAGTTAGGCGGTCCTTCCCACCCAAGGTAAGCCTAGGGGAGGCTAGGAGCTTCGGCAGGGGCATGGGCGCTTCTAGGCGTTCTTCACACTTACTTATATTTTACATATATATACATCATTTGCCTATACAATCAACTATACTCAAATATGTACATCACTATGCACATTTGTTTTGGTTATCTCTAACCTTAATCAATCATAAGTTCACCTACATCACACCTATCATGACCTAAGCTAGACCTATTCAGCCTTAATTGACCTACATGATCTAAATTGGACCTAATTTAACTTAGTTTGCCCAATTTTGGCATAATATGACATAATCAGACGTAATTTCCCCTAATGTGTGCTACATGACCTAAATGAGCCCTAATTTGGCAAAATCAGACCTAATTCCCCCAAATCAGACATATTTCTCCCCAAATCAGACCTAATATGCCAAATTAGATCTGATTTGGCCAAAATCATATCATTTCTTCCCTAAACAACCGAACTTGATGTAGTTTGACCAAGTTTAGACTTAACATGCTAATTTGATTTGTAAGTGTCTTTCTTTGAGCGTAAAAGGCCTTAGGCATCCACTTTAGTTGTCTAAAAGCCTAGGCCCTGGTTTGATTAACTATACATTCTATCACAACCAATGAGTGGGAGACTAAATTTTTAACCCACCTCTCGATGTGACCCATTTTTGGGCATAAACAAACAAACAACCCACACCCTTGATTCCCACCCCAATGTTCACGAGAGCTTCCCCTTCACCGATGCAAAGGGGTTCTAGCTATGTTTAGGATCATATTGTGGTAATGAATTTTGGATTTTGGGGTATCACTGTGTGAAACATTAGTACTTTGTGATGCATGAGGTGACAACTTTATTGTGGGTTCGAAAAAAACTAGTTATACCTTCATCATGCTTGAACTAGTTCATATTTTTCATATATTATCTATATTTTTAGCATATTAATATAATTTTTTTACATTTGGTGTCACTGGTTGAACCGGTTCTACCTCAAACCAATTCAAACACAGGTTGAACCAGTTAGCCGAGAACTAATAGCCTCACCGGTTCGATCACCGATCTGATCTTGACTTTATGATTTCTACACAAAATATATTCCAAAACGAACCCCAGAGAAGGGAATGAATCCAACACACAAACCAAAGCAAATTTGAAAAATGAGCATTAGTGTCATTAGGCAATTAAAATAAGGGAATAAAAAATCTAGCATACATAACAAGATATACCTAAGATATTATATTACCATATGAGAGGTTATGATGCCAAATTTAGTTTGGAACATATTGAAAAGGACTCGAGGACCATATAAGTCAAAGCGCATACCAATGTGGGCTCCTTTGGAGCACCTTGATGTCTAGATATGCACCTTCACAAAAATGAAACATAAGATGTTCCAATTGATATAAAGAAAAGATCGATGTATGAACTGTACTTAAGCCCAATAATTTCAAATTACAGTCTACATTGATGTGTATTCCGTACATGAACCAACTTATTCAAGGCCATCTTCTTTGAAGGCGAGCTAGTTGATAAATGACGAAAAACCTCATGGGATATGTTCTCTCCTAGCCAGACATCAATCCAGAAATGTATTAGTGAAAACACCAATATGGCCTTGGATTAAATTTCAACAGTCTTTGTAGTAATTGAAACTTAACAATTTATTTAAGTTGTTTTAAAATTTGTTACCACCCTTCAATGTAATTTTCAGATCTTATATACCTATCATACAACCAATACAAGTGTTTGATTGAAAAAAAAAATGTTGCCAACATCAATTGAGTTTTTTATTCCACGTCTCCCATAAATGTTGCCCTTGCAAATTTTTCACTACATCTGAGCAATGATGCGGCGGGACTAGCTTCTTTACCCACACCCGCCCAACATGTGGAAACTCTTGCACATTTTTCGCTACATTCGGGTGAGGATGCAGTGGGACTAGTTTCCATCGTACAAAATTTCGATCGAAATTTCCGATTTTTTTCCAATCGGACATCAAAACGCATGTACGCAGAGAATGGGACGTCATTTCGTAGAAATTTCGCACTTAGGTGCGAAATTTCGCAAAACAGTGCAAATTTCGCCCAGTTTGGGCCATAATTTCGCAAAATGGCAGAAAATTTCAATAGAAATTTTGAAATATTTGTTCCTAAGACTGCTGCCACTACATGTTAGGTATTTTGGCGATTCTCTTTGTATCTTTTGCTTATAGAGGCTATTTTCTTTGATTCTAAGGTAAGTTTCCCCTATCCCTAGCCCATTTATACCTCTTTCTATGTTTACACTCTTCTAAAAGATGTGAAGAGATACTATGAAAAATAACAAAGTTTTAAGTGCTGCTACTACCTACTACATGTTAGGTATTTTGGCGATTCTCTTTCGAAAATCACATGAACTACAAACAAACTTGTGGATCTATGAAATAATAGTATTAAGTCTGCAATTCTACAATAAATTTGTTATTATTACACATATGTATACATAAAATGACTTAAAAATAATGCATTTTCTTTGATCTATGTATACATGACCCATGTAACCTAACTAAATTTGAACACTAGACTTATATAAGTTGTAACATGTAAGTTTGTAACTTGCAACTGTAAGTTTTAAGGTCTAAGTGATAAATTGTGGGTTTATAAGCTGTTTACAGTCTAACAGACTTGACAATTCTGTTCATTTGTGAACTCACTCATTAAGACATGGATTCCACCCTAACCTCTAAACATATAACTTTAATATATACTCTAGTGTATCTTTGTCTAAACATTGTGTATGCAAAATTTCATAATCTAATTCCTTCATTTTGTCATCGAAATTGCCATCAAAATTCTGTCGAAATTGTTCAGCTTCCTTCACTTACAAATGTGGGAGACCCCCCACCCCACATATCCAATATGAAATATTATTGCATATTTGAGTAGATCTTGGTGTTTAGATCGTCCTGGTAAATTTTCATAATTTAATTCGCTTATTTGGTCGTCGAAATCGTTAGGGCCGTAAATATCGAAATTTCGTGCGAAATTTCAAAAAATTTCTGTTTCTGGGCCATCGGACACGGCATCGAAATCGGACATTTAATTCTATGCTAGTTTCTTTACCCACACCCGTCCAAGATGTGGAACCCCTTGTCTGTCTTTCAACACAACCGGGCGTCGTTGTGTCGAAACCCCTTGCATATTTATCACTGCACCCGGGTGCCAATGCAGCGTGTCACTAGGTAGGGACGCTCCAACGAAATATTTGTAAAGTTCCATGGCATAGAAAGAGTGAAAAAGTTTTTATGCATGGCTATCAACGTACCGCCAACCCTCCTCCTTTACCCGGGCTTGGGACCGGCTATATTTGCACAAAATGTACGAAAACATAGGCGGAGTTTTGAAAAGCCTATTAGTAAGTGATATATAACACATACATCATTTCATCAGCAACAATTTCACCAGAAAGATTATAATTTTCTTTTAATGTACCATGAGACACAATACAAAAGTATGCACAATAAATACACAAGTTTCCAAGTGCCCATTGTTAAATAGGGACTGCTAATCTAAATTATATAGTTGTCTCGTATTAGGATCAAGTAATGACAAACAGCTGTGGCACATGCATCTTAGTGTTTTCTTTTTTCTTGTACCTCCATCCCAATTTAGTTAAAGTGACCATATTGCTTTCATTTAAAGAACCAGTTTGGTTGCTAAAGAAAGGCTGGCCACAACTGCTTTTCTTGAATTTTCTGCAGAAGGCAATTATAACGGAGGCTTGTGCATCAACAAATTATCTGCAGCAATGGACGTCGCAAAATTTGCTTTTAAAATGAATAAATTTCATAACTCTGGATAGTGTTGATCTATCATTTGGTACACTTCAAGCTAGTTCTTCAAAATTTCAAATTGCTTGTTTAAGCAAAAATCCAATTACATTTATACAAGTGTTACACAGGCACAATTACTTAATATATAATCAGTAAATTTAAATTTCGAGTGACGTTAATGACAAGTAATAAAAAATATCTTCTAGGAATGATGGAGCATGCCGTGTGAACGGGAAGATTCTGAACTCACTATGGTTTGATGAAGTTTCTACTTCTGAGAAATCTGGCCACCGGAGGAGTAAGGGCAATGGTGATGGGGACCCGCACTGGGAACAGGGCCTTATTAAGCAGGACGGCCACCGCGATCGCCCCTCCACTGGTTGCTGCCAGCTCTACTGTCCGGTTTCGCTTCTCCGTTCTGACGGCGGGGACGTCCTCGTTTCCGGTGACCACCGCCGGCTCCTCTTCTTTGTTGGATGCGCCAAGGCCCACCTTTTCGAACAGAGCCTCCACGTCGACGTTGTTTTTAATGGCAACGTAGAGGCCTGTGATCGACACGGCGGAGACGGACAAGTGCACCCCCACGGCCACCTTCCCGTACTTCTTCATTAGCTCCCGGAACCGCCCCATCGCTTCGCCGGCAATTTCCTCCCGATCCGGGATTCCGGTCTGGGTTTTTTCTCGTTTGTGTTAGGGTTTTGCCTACTTCGCGAGGCGTTAACTGAGGGGTTTTTTACTTTTTGTTAGCGGTCTCACTGCCCCACGGTCCGTTGCACCACGGGTATACGATAATCGGGTCGTTATTAGCCCGGGTTCAAGACAGTACAGACAGGCGCGCGGCGGCGTTGAGATTGACAGGGGATATCACCATGGAAACAGAAGCCATGGAGAAACAGGAACACGAGACCGGTGAGGAGGCACATGCAACGCCGGAGATGGACGACGAGCTTCGTTGGCTTCTTATACCCAATCTGCTCGATCTACCGCCTCTCCCTCCCTCTGCCATTGAGACGAACTTCGTCAGTTACTTCGCCCCAGGTTCGAAGCTATTGAAAGATGCGAAGCAAACTTCCTTGTGTAGTTCCGCTAGAAGCATCACTTTATTTACTTCTGCAGATTATTTAAAGCCCGGGCACGATCAGTACGTCTACCGTCATGCAAACGGGTAAGATTAGCCAACTCTCGCTAGCCCATTTGTTCTGTAGCGTATACTAACATGTTTCTTTGTGGCAATGGACGGAGAAGACTCTGCGTGGTTGGCTTGGCACGGTTCCATGTAGCATTGACGGAGGAAGGCGGGGTGACAACGGTTGATTTCAATGTTGGGAAGTCCGATCGGAGTGAAAATAAGGTCACAGGGAAGAGGAAAAAGGTAAGTATATGAGAATTCAAGTGCATCACCTTCCTTAGAATGACATTGCTGCCTACATTGTAAAGTAGTCATCAGTTCCTTTTCTTTAATACTTCCATTGGCTTGGCAGAATGCGCAGCACCTTCAGCCTAACTCCGCTCTCTGCAAAGTCTACACCAAGGAGAACTTCTACATCGCCAGGTTTACAAGAAAGCTCTTTTTGATTCAATGCTATCATAATGCCTAGGAACTTATCATGGCATTAAATGATTTTTGCAATCCTGTAGGTGCTGTGTCAAAGGTTCTTTATTGGAGGTCAACGATCGATTGATCAAGCAGCCCGAATTGCTCAACTCCTCTGTAAGAAAATGTCCAACATGAATACTATGTCGAGAAACCACTAGTTGTTATATATTCTCTTAATTTTACAGTGTTTCACTTAATTATGTTATTTTGCAAGGCTCCACTGACTCAGAAGTTGGGAATACAAGAATCTTGAAATATTCCTATGTCATAACTCATTTTTCTGCATACCACTTAAGTGTTGTTTTTTTAATCACTGAAGCTTTCTAGGAAGGGGGGTTTCTTACTACAAAATAATAATGTGACATTCAAGTATATTGTTTTAGTCTAGGACAAATAATGGTATAAGTTCCCAGAAATCAGAATCAAATAAGTTCAACAACAGTTCTATTTGTCAATCATCATAATAGTATGTCCACAATGAGAGATACATGACCCTATATGTGGTCATGAAAGGTAAAACTAATCGTATATTGGATATTGAGATGCACCCTTACTTAGGTCAGAAAAACTCACAAAAGGGAACTTTTACAAATAGAATGCTACTAGATATGCACAAGAAAGAAGGAATAAAAACCCATGATCTAACCAAAAATCCATGATCCTAAGTTCCTAACCCACATGGTTAAACCTTTGCATATGCACACATATGCTACAGGGTGCTGTGTATCTCACATCAGTTTTCACTTGCAAATGCAATGTTGGGCAAGCACAATGGCATGGTACAAGGAGGGTGAAACTTGCCTTGTGTAATCCATATACAATTTGAAAGTGGATTACCTGATCTACGGAACAAGGAGTAGCTGAATTTTAAGATTTGTTTGGTTCAAAAGAATTCCTCAATTTTGTCAGGAGGTTGTTGAAGATTTAGGCGAAGGACTAACCCTTACTGGTGTCGCTGTCGGTGTAAATGAAGCTCTATAGCATCCTGAAGAAGAGCTTGGAAATAGTGAGAGCTCAAAGTTAATGGGTCCTTGGCTTCCTAGTATTTGAGCTGGTCCTTCATATCATGAATGCACCATGCTCACATAAAGTAACAAATCTAGTTCATGGGTAATGGGTCCTTGCCTTCGTAGTATTTGAGCTGGTCCTCACAGTGTAGAATGAAACTCTTTACAACTACTGCAGAAATATTATTGAGGAATCATACACACATAGCACTATACAGTCTCCTATTTTCAATTTCTATTACACGAGTGTAGAAAGCTTATAGTTCTCATTCTCTGGTTGAAATTGGCAATGTAACATAAGTTTCCATTAAAGGAGTGTAGAAAGCTTATAGTTTTCATTTGCAATGTTGGGTAAAGAGTTCTAGTTTTTGAAAGATGTGCACTAGGGAAAAAAGAGGACAGGATCTATGGGGGTTTTGGGCTGGTTGCCATGTACTATCTCTCGTTATTCTATTAACATGAAATTTATTTGAAAATTTGGCAATGGAAGGATGTCGGAAGACTGATTGCTAGGTATGAAAGAGCCTGTTGGAGGAATGACCCACAATAGAAAGGAATTATTAGCACCTTGAACCTCCAGGACACATAAGTATTAGCTAACAAGTTTGTAAGACGGTTAAAATCCAAGCGCAATGGCATGATGTATAACCTTGCACGAAGGACATAGAGGACGATGTTGAGCAGAGGCTTAGGAGTATAGACCACTGAACTCTAAGGGTCGCAGTGAAAACCAATAAAATAGAAGTCAGTGGTGTGCCACCCACTGAGCCGTGAGGTCTCATTCTCCTGAAGTTGTGCTGGCTGAATGTTTCAAAGGGTTGTCGTTTATCTTTTGGACCATACAGTGACTAGGGTGGGCTCCGTCTGGTTCTGCACAGCAAAACATGTGAATCAAGCGGGGGAAAGGTGCCCTCTTAGGGACAGTGACAAGGAGCAGCAGAAGTATATCTCCAAAAGTCTGGAATCTCTGATGTAACTTTTCTTTCAGGATTACAAAAGCTCTGATGCCGTGCAACGACTTTATGGGGACAGGTGGGGATATAGTGGTTGGATATGCACAGATTCTGCCATTTATCGTGTTAATAAACATGTACTTCTTTATACTTAAGTACATCCATACATTTTCTATTAATATTTAGTTTCCAAGAGGCGGCTAATAGCCTAGTTGTGGGAATGCAAAGAGGTATACCACCCTCCTGTAGTGACCCAGCAGGTTTCGGGTTTTGAACCTGTGACCTGTGGTACCACATCCAGCAGGCTTTATCGGTTGAGCTACTTGTTAAGTTCTTAAGTACATGCATACTACAAAGGTTATAACAGCGTGGTAGGGAAATTGGGGGAATTGCAGGTCATTGATTACTTTCTTGCCTTTGCTTTTCTGACGCATCATTGATAATATGCAAATTATATGGATGTATTTTCCTAGGAGATGTTGTTGGTGTAGCATAGTGACTTTAGTCGGCAGATAGAGAAAAGCATCCACTAGTTCTATTTCTTAGCTACATATTTGTGGTTTCTTAGATTAGCAATTAGATGTCGTGCACATGGTGGTCACTGTGTTGCTCTTTTGCTAATCTCCTCTCAAGGATGAAAACGTGTGATTTCGGTGTCCTTTGCAATGACCCAAAAATAGAAAAGTTGCCATTTACATTCCTGGCAATTTTGACACCAAATTAAAAGGATGTATCATGGAATTTTACTAGAATGATCTAAAGGCCAAGATACACATAAGCCTCGGATTGTCTTTTGATGTTCGGCGTCCATGAGAGGAAGAGCCGATAGTGGGACTGGGGTCTCTCCGAGGTCTGTCTGCCAACATATGGTCTCTGTTTTATCTCACTATTTATTTCTTAATATGAAAGGTAACCAAATTGTATTGATCGGGATTTCAAAGTATGTTTAGGTGACCAAATGAAGGAATAAAGTTATGATTGTATCAAAGACAATATCTAGACATAAGACGCTAGTTTTTTAAATTAAAATTATATCTTGGGGTTGTGGTGGGTCTCCATGTCTTGATGCATGTACAAAGGAATTGAACTGCCAAGTCTGTTACAAACTTACAACTTATATATGACAAACTTTAATTTTGTAGGAGTTCTGAAGAGTAGTAGTCTGTTTGCAAAACACAGTGTGTGTATCGAGTTCCATGTCGCAAAATAAAGGCCGAAATGGGAATTTTTCTATGAATCCCCCCTTATAAAATTCCGCACGTCTGCATGTAAGTCCGCTTCAATGTCTGGTTGGAACAAAAACCTAAATTCTCAATTTCCTTTGAAATTTTGAGCCATGCCGCCTCTCTTCGTGATTTAGAGAAGAAGACTGCTAGAGAGTAGTAGGATTTGGAAGAAAAAAAAAGGCAACAGGGAATATGCAACCAAAGGGGAGTGCAAGGATGTACATGAGAAATAGGGGGGAGGAAAATTAGTTGTGGGTTTCGAATGCAAGAGTAGAAAGAAATGAGGTTTAGTTGAGGAATCATTTCCATGAGGCTTTCAAGAATGACAATCTCACTTTTAACAATGCCATCTGAGACTTACGCTAAATCGATCCTGTTTGTAAAGGCTAGGTTAGAAATACATAAATAGTTCATACTTCATACTGTTTGGTTTAAATTATTCCTTGCATAGTTTTTATTGTTCACTTCTCCAAATGGGTGCTCGCTAACTTTTGTCCAATTCACTGACTACGAGACCTGACGGCATTAAACATGTAAAGGCTCGTCTTTTTTATGTCCATGTTTTCACATCTAGATCTTGTTGACATCATAGTTATTATCTCTTACAAGAGGCAGATTTTCCAGCATCTTCTTGAGTCTCACGATGTCCATGTTTTCACTTTTAGCGATGTGTTTTGAGACTTATGCTTCAAATAGCCGAAATCTGATCCTATTTATAAAGGCTAGGTTAAAATAGACAAATAGTTCATACTGTTTGGTTTTAAAATATTCCTTGCATAGTTTTTATTGTCCACTTCTCCAAATTGAGCTTGCTAACTTTAGTCCAATACACTGACAATGAGACTTCACGGCATTAAACCTGTAAAGGTCCATCTTGCTTATGTCCATGTTTTCACATCTACTAGATTTTGTTAACAGCTTAGTTATGATCTCTTACTAGAGGCAGATCTTCTGGTATCCTCTTGAGTCATCCGCAACCTGCACAACTAATTGTTGTGATATTCTTAGATTAACAATTTATCATACGTTAAAATACCAATCGCAGAAGCCGAATTGGTTTGCTGTTTTCCAAGTGAATTTGAAGTACAGATTCTATTAGAGAATTTCTCAAGGGCTCTCAGTGACAGTGCTCCATTTTGGGTTGCTATTCATGTAGTTTACGCGGATGCCCAATCTAGATAACTTTTTTGTAATCATAGACGAGAATGAGATTTTCCTATTTCCAACCCTTATAAGTGAACATGTAGTTATTTAGCTATTTATAAAGGGGTAAGCTTGTTTTATGTCTGAAATTCTGATTATAGACACGCATACATACAAATATTGTTACACTTATTAGTTAACTAACTGGTAAGCCTATCAGTCTGCTAGCTGCGTGCTGTGGGTTTGAACCCCAACTAGAGCACCAGGGAGGGATAAAAAAGCAAACAGCTTTCTCGGTGTGTGTCATAAGGCTGGATCCTCTCCTCTCGTACCATAAAAAGAATATCAAAAAATACATATAGTTAATTATGCTCAAAGCTCAAACTATATTAAGATGTAATTAACCATTTTTATATCTCAAACTTCTATGGAATAGTTTACTGCTGGTTCATGACTATTTTTATTCCGGATCTTCAACCATAATTATGAAACTGCAAATTTCAACTAAATTTATGTATACTTGTGGATATGGTACTGACCAGGTTAGCATTATTTCCTCTGATAGATTATTTAAAAGGCATTTTTGTATCAGGGTGTTGACACCTCAATTCATTGTTCCTTCCCATCACGAGTAGCACAGTTGTCATGCCTCCCCTGAGTTACTGCAGTGAGTGCCCTCCGTAATGAAATTAGAGCACTAGTCAGAGGTTTAGGACGATATTCCTACCAGGTGGAAATCCAGAATGGCATAGTTTCTTTTAATTTGTTGACGTGGGATGACAAAGTTCCTATCCTCAGAATTGTGTTTGATATGCTACACCTGGATGTAAGAAAAACATTAGACTTGGTAGTTAGTCAGCTTTATTCTGGTATGGTGTTTTAGCAGTAAGCTGATTCCTTTATTTGAGAAGTTGGTAAACTCGTGTCCGACGGCAAAAAATTTAAAGAATAGGAGCCATGCTTTCATTCTATTTGTTCCATACATAATGGACACTAGGAAGTGGGAGATAATAGATCCTGGGGAAGCTATGTAATTAGATGCTTCTTGGGTTGTATGCCAGGTTCGAAAACTCCAGATGTTATCTTTTTATGTGTCTGACTTTATCTTTTTCTTTGACAAGTGATGACACAGAACAGTTGTGATATATTATCCTTAGGAAATATAATGAACCATATATCAGTGGTTATCCGCATTCTATTTTGTTGAGTTAATCAGTGTGGGTTTGCTGACAATCAGAGCGATTTATTTTATGCTAGAATTGTTCATCATTGCTTTATTTTCTGTTTCAACGACTCAGAATCCAGAAATAGTAGATAGCCTGCAAATACTCTTTTTGGTAAGCATCATTCTCAACTAATTGACATCAGAGAATTTTAGTGGTCCATGATTCAATCCTCCAAACAAATGACTTTTGGAACTGACATGATATAGAAATTACTATGAAAAAATGCAAATCGACTCTGATGCTTTAAACAATTTTTCTGGATCCAACAAAATATTTTTCAATGTAGATCACAAACGTCCTCCAAAACACTACTGAATAATGAATCATAATTCATGATTATTCATTTATAGTATAATTTATCACAACCTTTCTTAGAAAGATCAAGAGCAGCCCCATTTTGCCACCTTGGTGCTGAAATAGAACATCTCCTACCTGTTTATCAAGCTCTGCCGTTTTTGACGCTTAGTTTCTCCACCTTCGTTCAAGGCGGTGTACCTATTTTGAGGGAGTCCATTATTAGATTAGAGTATGACCTTTTTGAACTATGCATATTATATTTTATGAAGAATGTTTAAGAGCTATATAGATCACCTTGTCCAAATAACTTGAAACATAGATGATTTCACAGCTGAGATACACACATTTAACCCAGACTATTAAGTTAGCAAATGGTACTTTGGGTTTCACAGTAAGGCTTCTGGACTGGCTATTTGTATAGAGCAGTGTTCTGAAAAGCGGCAATCGGTGTACGGGCGGAGAGGGTACCGAATAGAGTATGTACGGTATGCGGGAGTATAAGCGGGAGAATATTCAGTTTTATTCGATTTTGATTTGTTTTAATATTAATCATAAAGATATGTAAATTATATATTGACCATATAATAATGACAATGATAAGTAATTAGAAACATTTATAAGTAATAGACTAATATTGCATTCATAAGTAGTTAGAAACATTGATGAAATTAGAGAAGAAAACTTTGATAAGTAATTACAAACATTGATAAATCATAGACTAATATCACATTAATAAGTAATTAGAAACGTTGATAAGATATAGACTAATATTGCATTAATAAGTAATTAGAAACATTGATAAGTCTTAGACTAATATTGCATTAATAAGTAATTAGAAACATTGATAAGTGATAAGACTAATATTGCATTAATAAGTAACTTGAAACATTGATGAAATTAGGGAAAAAACATTGATAAGTAATTAGAAACATTGATAAGTCAGACTAATATTGCATTAAGAAGTAATTAGAAACATTGACGAAATTAGAGAAGAAAACATCAACAGTAAGGATCAGTTCAATAAACACTAACTATAAACTTATTGAGAAAACATGAGGAGAAGACCAAATATGTAAATTGGAAGAAGAGAATGTAATTGTAATGACCAATTGTAGTATTAGAAAAAATTAATGTAAAAAAAAATTATTACTAGCATTTAATTTTGAAAATCGCCGATTAATCGGTCAATTATTCCCCCGATCAGCCGATTAATCGGTCTTGGACCGATTATAGGGCGATTATTCATAATCGGAGCGGTAGACCCCCAAAAAGGAATATTCGGCCGATTATTCGGCCTAATCGGCCGATTTCCTGAACAGTGGTATAGAGTGAGAATATGTTCTTGTTCTGTGTTTTGTATTTCTTCCTATACATAAAGAAACTTGTTTACTGGTTTCTTGAAAATTATCATGTGCAGAGGGTGCTGAGATTGTTTTTTTTCAGAAATTCTAGATTTGCCTGGACCCTGAATGTGTTGACTGATTTAGGATGGATGTAACTGACCGTTCCTTATTAATTATTGCGCAGGCAGACAGAGAAGGATATATTGCAATAATAATGCCTAAACCAGCAGACTGGCAGCAAGCAAAAAGTTCATTATTGACTTTGGAAGATTATAAGAAGCTAAGAAGCATCTCCTGACTGTAACCAAGGTGGCGAGGCTTGCAAGCTTTTTCTTTCTGTTTATCTATATATATAAGGTTAGTTGGAACAAACTCGTCATCTGGCTTTGTTGCAGGTAAAAGAAACAGTAGCTTCACTATTCGGGGTGGACAAGATAAAAGGAAAAGTGGTGAAATGCGTTGTTCACAAGGATGATAGGCTGGTGGATGGTTACCCTCTTTCGTGGAGAATAATACAGCCAGATTTTAGATCAGGTGCTGATAGGGTGTTTTCTGAACCGTGAAGCGAGGTGCCTGGATAATAAAATGCAAAGCTTCCCCTGGATTTCAACTTATTGTGGGGTTTAATATTCTTATTCATAACACGTGGTCTGCCACAGTCGCATTCTAGGAACGAATAGGCCGGGCTTCTAATAACTGTATATTAGGTGTTTGATCTAGTTTTTTAGTGTTTCATCCATTATTTACATTCTGATTAGTGGTCGCTGATGTGTGGCTACAGTGATAGATAGGCTTCTTTCAGATTTGTAACTCACTCCTAGTTAAAATCCTTGGATGACAACTCTAAGCAAGATGTTTGCTGTTTCACAACATGTTTGTCTAGCTTACACTCTGTGCAGCAAGAATAAGAAGAAAAAACGGTGTGTTCCTGTGTGGAGATGCATCGTAGTGGAGTGAACGTAGAGGAGCGTTATGGTCAAACTTTTTATTTAGGAAGCTAACAAGAACATGTAAAATGTTTGATGAAATGAGAAATTGTACAACTGCCTTCAATTAATTAGAAATGGAGGTATTTGAAGAGTTGCAAGTACAAAGTTATCAAGTTGTATCATGAAGTTTTTGAAGAGGATCATTAAGTACATATTGATATCTATAATGTGTGTATTGGGTAGGCATACAATTTGGTCTTTCAATTGTGGAAGCCTTTCTTGTAAGAAAGGCTTGTTGAAAGTAAAGATATTTGATGCGGTTTTCATTGATTATGGAAAGGGTTATGACTGGGTGTTAAGGAAGCCCTTTGATGGCTTTCGAAGAGAAAAAAGGTCCCTAAACAAATGATAGAGATAATAACTACTAGTGGCATAGCTCCAGCATGACTACTGGTGCTCAGACTCCAAAAGAGGAGGCCCCCTCATCGTTGTTCTCTATTGTGGCTCATAAAGGTTAGCTTTGTGTTTATTTGTTTTTGCTCTATATTTTGACAAAAATTTCAATCGTGTATCTTTTGTGTTGTATTAATGATACTAAATAAGGAATAACGATAGGTTTGATCTGTGTAGATGTGCTTTAGAAACTAATGATCTTAAGATTAGCATAATAAAACTAAGCATATGCATTGCAATCAGTGACGGAGGCAGAAAATTTTCTATAAGTGGGCACAATACACAGAAAGAGCCATAAGTTTCACAAAGTAGGGCACTAAAAGATGTCTATCTAAAATACATGCTATTTATATAGGTAGTTCAATACAGAATTCTTGAGCTAAGGTGGGGCACGTGCCCACCTTTGCCTCCACTTAGCTCCGTCACTGATTGCAATGTTGGTTGATCTAGATGTCAGAATGAACTGGAGCTAAATGTGATGGAGTAGATGCCCACTATTGCCAAATTTAGTAGCTTGTCTTCTACCATCTAAATGAAAGGTGAGGTACAAGCATGTGTATTATATAAGATCTTCATATAGTGATTGGTCACCCTTTTTCGTGGGTCAAAAGTGTAAACACAATTGTCCAGTCAAAGATATCATATTTTAAATATATACCCGACTTTGAGAAATGTCTGCAACTCAATACGTAGTCTATTGTGGTAGTGTTGGGTTGAACACAAGGACAAGGAGAACAATAAAATAAGAACGATAGATCTTGGCTTAGCTTAGTCAATTCAAAGAAGTGAAGTTGGTGTTCCGATTAAGGAACAAATTAATCTAATGAAACATTATATCAAAAGTATCAAAGATTAAAAGAAATAAAGATAATAATTATGAAATGATAAAAAAGAAAACTTGGATTCGGTATCTCCAATCAAGTGAACCTCAACCATGCAAAACTTTTTCTTCCAAATTGTATATCTTAGCTTGTTTTGCAAATAGTCATAAAAGATATCCACTCCTCTCGAGATTCGGGTAGATTTTTATCCAAAAGTATCTCTCTCAAGATGATAACTAAAAGATCAAGTATAATTGTATGACTTTTGCTATAGTAACTCCTCATTCTCGTGTCTCGTTACTAATCTATACTCCAGATCTAACGGAAATCATTCTTTCAAAGAAGAACAAAGTCCATATTAAACCTTAGAGGAAGGTAACTAATCAACATGTGACACATTAAAACTGTATAGAAATAAAGTTGTAAGAACATATGTATATAAACAGAAGAAGGAAAGATTACAAGGTTGGGAGGGCCTGACGGCTACTCGCAACCCAAGTTATGGAGTTTAGCTACTCATGGAACAGAAAAAAAACATATTACAACTTAAGTCATGATAAAGACACTACTACAGAAACAGCATTCAGTGTCGCTTTTCTGGGCTCGGTTATTTAACAAAACCGACGCCTACAATATTCAACGTCGGATATTTAGGAACCCCGATGTCTATATTCGAAGACCAGCCAGACACGGGTACCGCTTTGTAGTCAGCGTCGGCTGGGTAAAACAAACTGACGCCTAAAATCGCCCGCGAAATCCAATTTTCGAGCGAAATTGTTTTTGCCCCAAAGTATCACATACAGTGTCGGTTTTTTAACTACTAACCGACGTTGATATAAGATGGAAATTTGCGTGAAAAGTTCCAATTTAGGCATTGGTTATCCTTTGATAATCGACGCTGATAATCGTTCCCGCCAAATAATTTAGGGCAAAGATTGTCTAATTGGACGTCGGTTTTTTAATATCAACTGATGCTTAAAGGTAAAAGGCGTTGTTTTTCTAGATAACCGATGTTGTTGACAAATTTAATAGACCTGTATCACTCGGCTCTTCCCCTTCCTTCCTGTTTCATCGTGATAGTTTGTTGTGATCGTCGCTCGCCTAAAATCGCCTGACGATCGCCCGACGACCCCCGTTGCTGCTCGCCGCCGCTGTTGCTGGTGCGGCTCTGCTCGCTGCCGCCGCCGTCGCATCCTCTTTCTCTTGTTGCCGCCGTCGCTTGCCGCCACTACTGCTCGCCGGTCTGCTCTTCTCTTCTCCTGGTGCCACTGCTGCTCGCCGCTCTGGTCTTCGCCTGCTCGCTGCCACTGCTGCCGCCGGTCGCCGCCGCTCTTCTCCACGCTAGCTCCAGGTAGCCCTAGCCTCTTTGCTTCCTTCTCCGTAGCTCCTTACCAACAGCAAGTACGGTCGTGGCTGTGTTGGCCTACCACGGCCGTACTTGCTGTTGGTAAGGATATGAACAAATCTTTATGTAATGCTTTATGTAAATCCTAGGATACGAACAAATCTTTTGCTTGCATATATTTGTGTTTCTAATCCTAATGTTTGACCTAATTCAATAAATTTTGATGCATGTTGAAACAAGATTTAAACTTGTCCATTCTAGCATCCTAATTTGATTTGATTAAACCCTAACATTGATGAAACCCTAAAATCAATTGTGGTGAAACCCTAACAGAACATGTCTTTGGCATCTGTTGTTTATGCCCTTTTATATATAATGTGTTTGTTGGCCTAGAAATCCGTCCAAGATTTACTCATTAGGGGTAAATCTTGGATAGTCCCCGGTTTGGGATTGTTCTTGAACACCTAATCTCACTTAGGATGTAAGTGTATAATGTGTATTGGGTTTTCGAGAAAATTTCGATAGCATTTCCCCGTTTGTTCTCTAAGTACATATGTACTTAGAGAACAGCGGAGAAATGTTGTCGAAATTTTCTTGAAAACCTAATACACATTATACACTTACTAGTGAGATTAGGTGTTCAAGGATGGGATAGGTGGTACACATTTATTATATATCAGAATGACATCACATGTGTTTATGCCCTGAATTTCACTACTACAGAACATGTCTTTGGCGTCGGTTGTTTATGCCCTTTTGTATATAATGTGTTTGTTGGCCTAGAAACCTGTCCAAGATTTACTCATTAGGAGTAAATCTTGGATAGTCCCTGGTTTGAGACTGTTCTTGAACACCTAATCTCACTTAGGATGTAAGTGTATAATGTGTATTGGGTTTTCGAGAAAATTTCGGCAGCATTTCCCCGTTTGTTCTCTAAGTACATATACTTAGAGAACAAACGGGAAAATGCTGCCGAAATTTTCTCGAAAACCCAATACACATTATACACTTACTAGTAAGATTAGGTGTTCAAGGATGGGATAGGTGGTACACATGTATTATATATTAGAATGACATTTATTATATATCAGAATGACATCACATTTATTATATATCAGAATGACATCACATTTATTATAATTGATAAAAGATCACAATTTTAGAGGCATGCATGTTTATATTTTTTATTGAAGCTAAATGTTTTCTTTTTTAATATCAATATCATTTTTAGATTTGATGTTTCATTATCTTCTAGTTAATACAAATGCTAAATGTTTGCCTTTTTAATGACATTTTCAGATGGCTGACCATGATGAGCATGATGTCCATGATGAGCATGAAGTCCATGATGAGCATGTTGTCCATGATGAGCATGGTGAGGATACCAATGTAAGTTCTAAAAACATATCCTATATTTCTATAAAATTCATTATCTTCTAGTTATGTCATATATCCCATATTTCTATATTGGGCTAATTCAGTGTGTTTATTTTTGTCAAATTTTAGGTTGATGATGTACATGTACCCACTGAAGCACTAGAGGAACTTGATGCGCATCACCAAACACTTAACAAGAAGAGGGGCATCACTCTGTTGAAGAAGTTAATAGTGCTAAGTGGCAGTGAATCCAGATTGGTTGTGGAGTTTGATAAAGGAGGAAATGCAATTGGAGTGAACCGCAATAATTTTATAAACTATCTTGGGGTTGTCACTCGAAGCCATTGTAGTGTTAAGTATGATAATTGGCATAAAGTTCCTCAGGCGATGAAAGACTTGATATGGAAGGATTTATGCGTGAGTTATTATTATTTGCAATTCTATTTTGTAGATTAAAAATTCTATTATTTGCAATTCTATTTTTGGATACTAGTTAATAACAATTCTATTTTATAGAATATGTTTGCATTGCATGAGAAGCTGCATCGTAAAAGCGTGATGCAACGCGCTAGAAAGTTGCTAAGGAACTATAGGACAAATCTCAACAGAGAATACATAAAAGATGGTGATAAGAAGAAGAAGTCAGCCCTTGAACAGTGGAACTTCTTGGACAAAGAAGATTGAGACATGTTTGTTGCTTCAAGAAAATATGAAGAATTCAAGGTATTAGGCGTCACTCTCAATTTAATTAATATACGTTGTATTCACCTATTCAATATTAACATTTAGTTCTACTAACCAAATCATTAATGTGCATACTAACTAGGCCCTCAGTGAGGCGCAAAAAGCAAGGCGTGCACTGAATGTGCATGACCACACTATGGGTCCAAAGGGCTATGCAAGCGTTCGCCAAAGACTACAGGCAGAGTCTGCTGCTACTCAGGACTCCTCTACTACATGTGCCACACCCATGCCTCGTCATGATGTCTGGATAGCTGGGAGGAAAAACAAGAAGGGTGAAATAAAGAAGCCCGTAACTGCTGAGGCGACTGTGAAAATGGTAAAATACAACTCTTAGAGCAATCATTTGAATATTGATTATTTGTGGTGTTAACTTACCAATTTCTGTTGATGGTGATTAGCAGGAGCTGCACGAGTAGAGGTAACAAGCACGTTCATCCCTCAGGGCACAAGGGATGAATTGAAAGTTGCTCTGGGTAACCCAGAGCATCCTGGACGTGTTAGGGGTGCAGGCGCTGGTGTGGGCATCAAAGCATTCTTTGGGCCATCCCAGCGCAAACCAAGAGCGGGACTTTCACAAGAAGAGGTAACCTATTCTTTTTTTAGAATGTTACTGCAAAAGGGAATTCAATAATACGAAGCTAATGTTTCTTTTATCCATGTATAGGAGAATAAGAGAGTCGAGGATATAGTTGCTTAGAATGTCAATGATATAGTTGCTGAGAAAGTCAAGGAAGAAATGGTGCGGTGGCAGGCATCTCAGGCTTCCAATCAGCCTATGGCGACCCACTCTTCTCCTGATGCACAGACTGAGAGTAATCCTGTAGACCCACCACCTAACATGTGTGTTGTAAGTATTGTTTATGATATTGTAGCTAGTCTTTTCAAGATGATATGTTTTCAAGATGATATGTATATATGTATAATATTCTTTACGTAAATTTGTAGGCGTTGAAGCCATGTTGCTTAAGAATACAAGACTATGTTATTGCAGAGGCGCAGGCTTACCCGTCCCTTCCTGGGGCAATGTTTCACGGGACTCCAATGCCACAGGGCTACGTTTGTGTGAGCCCGATACGTGTATTACCCGATTGGAGGGATGCTACATTGCCATATGCCCACCCGGATATTGATACACTTGCTGAGGCAGAAGGCGAGGGGATATTGTGGCCCAAAACAGATGTCGTCTAAACTACTGAAATTGTAAGATAAATTTACATTACTTTAGATTGTTAATGTGTATATATGAGGTCAATTGATCTGAAATTATATATACATGTTAAAAAGAAGACACCTGGAGCACCTAGGCCTCCACCTCCACTTCCTGCATTACCAACTTGGGTTCCAACTGACCTAAAATACCCGTTAGGTCCTACTTGTAGGGGAATGGCATGTTGGCTACGGGCACATAATATACATTGCCCTATAATTGTTTCTTTAGAAGCAAATTATGCAGGTCAATCATACGAAAGCTCTTTATTTATACAAGATATTATTGAGCTATTTATATATGATTGGTTGAATACATCAATGATAGAGACATGGATAAGGTGAGATCTTGTTTATACATCCATATACCTTGTGTAAGATCCGGTGATCTGGTTTCTTATATATTAATGCATACATAATACATGTTTTGCAGCTACTTAGTCAAAAATCAATACAAACAATTTGCATTTGATCATGTGGGATTTTTTATTCCATCATTAATTAGTATGATAGCTAAAGACCCTGATAGTGTTCAACAATACTGTATAGATACTTTTACAATTTTCGGTCAGCAAAAGAAGACGATAATAATAGCTCCATTCAATGTCAAGTAAGTTTACTTTACTTATAATTTGGACTTAAGAAAATTATATTTTTATTGTGGATTTTGAGTTATTAATTTTTAACTTTTTTACCTCTAGCGATAGGCATTGAGAGTTACTAGTTATTCTCCCCATGACGTTCACTGTTTATTATCTAGATCCTACGGGGAGTACATTGAATACTAAAATTGGATACGTAATGAGATTGCTATTATTCTGGTGAGAAATATTTCATTTTTATATCCGTTAACACCACAACAAAGTTCACTTTACCCGACATTGTTATGCGGCAGTTTTTTATTAACATGTCGTAATACCAATTAGCCCACATATTTGACACATATTTAGATGGCATTTTTAAGGGATGCCGATAAAAGTGCCCCAATATATGACTAATGCAGCGGAGAAAACCAACGCAGCGCGCAGTCGGCCAAAAACCAAAAGGCGCTTTCTTTATTTCCTCCACCCGTCGTGCGAACGATTGAATCCCCTTTCTAAAAACTTCCCGATTTCAGCGGTCATGCGCAGAGCACGATTCTCTCTCGGCCGGCACCTATCTCCACCCAGTTGATCAGATATCCCCGATTTCATCGCGGATAGTGGCACGAGTCCCTCTTCTTCGCGCCAATCTCCCTCCCCTTCACGAAATCTCCCACCAATTTCTTCCCCTGCGCGCGCGCCCCTTGCGTCCTGGCGTCGGAGTTCATCGTTTGAGTACGATTCGTCTCATCCAATCACAGCCAGCCTAAGGGAGAATCGGGTAGTAGAGCCCATGTAAAAGGCAGAGCAGGAGGAGAGCACTGCAGATAGCCGGCAGAGCGCCGCACTGCTGCGGCTGATTGAGTGCTTCCAGTCAAGGTTAAGTTTCGTACTCCTATTAGTGCTCGTTTTGTTCTGCAACAAACTAACTCGTGCAGCTGCAAGTACATCGTGAATTCTAAATCATACGTTTGGTTGGACATGGTCTCAACCCAAGATAGGAAAACAAACCACAAGGTGAATGCTGGTTTTCCATAGAAAGTTGGGGGAACGGACTGCGCACGTTTTGGGCACAGTTCTAGTTCCACGATCTGTGTTCTAGACAGCATGTCTGTTTTCGTCTATCTGCTACCCTCTCCTACCCGGCTATCCATTTTTCGTTGCCTATCATCTACGTGTGTTGCTGCTTCAATGTGTGAAGTTGCTGCTATCACATCTTTAGATCTGTAAATCACAATCAACCAAACGTATGCAGACCAAATCCATTGGTTAAATATGCTTAGGGCTAGTTTGGTTCTGAGTAGATCGACCCCGTACCAGGAAATTGAAAACAGGGGATGAAAAGTGTTGAACTGCAACTGCATTGTTTTTGTTTGGTATTGTGTGGATTAAACTGACTGTTATGCTCTGTTTTCGTTTGGTACAATGCAGCTTTAGGAAGCAGTTTACTCCTCCATACATAAAAGTTCATATCCACGTCACCCATGCCTCATTGTTGTACAGCCAAAAAGCTGAAGAAAATCAACCGCGCCCTTCTGCGGCGCAGTTCGTTTACAACATATTTCTACATAACTGGACATACGTATTTACTTAGGAGTTCAAAGAAATGAAATACCATTAAGGTTCAACTTACGAAACTGAAAAGTGGAGATTCCCAAGTCTATCAATGCAATCTTTAATATCGGATAGGCCATGTTAGTTGCCAGTTCTAGAAATTCGCATTAGTGTTTAGCGTATAGGAGAAACCCACTGCCAGGCTACGGAGACTTAAAGTGGAAATTAGCAAGTCAATGAATGGGATAATTTTAACAGACCGTCCAGTCACCGCAGACTGTGGATTTTGATAGTCAAAGTTCTAGACACCATCTTCTTTCCGGTAAGATTTATCTGTTGAGATCAGAAGTCTTTGTGAAAAGAATTTTGCAGGGATCAGAAGCAAACAGTTTCTAGGAAACTCGGGAGTTTGAAGAAGAACATCGCCAATATCATGTACCAAATGACTGGTACAGTAGTAGTTTGTCTAAGACTCTTTTTGTATTCTCAATCACTTTCGTCTGCCACCACCATAGTTGTACATGTCTCTATTCCGGTAAGATGTACTATTAGAAGTTCAAGTCTATCGATCTGAGATGCATCTTATAGACATGCAAGATCTATCCGTTTCTTATAAATTATAAACTGATGCAATCAAATATTTGATTATTCTTATATGTAATATTGTAAATATCAATTAATCTGTCCGACATCAAACTGAAGGTGTGATCCTTATTACTAAACTAATCAACTAATATCGTGCTTATAAAAATACCTATTTAATGTGTTGATATGCTATCCATTTGTGCATGATTTTTTTCCCAACCCTTTTTCTTTAATTCTAAAACTAATTTAATATTACCACATTGGTGTTCATATATACTAGATTAGCTCTATACATGATTTTCTAAAATTGCACGGTAATAAAAGTGAAGACATTCTTTATTCCTCTTAAAAGGATATATGGGCAAGTAAGGAGTTTAATATATATGAGTACAATTGCACAAAAGAAAGTCCATGTTTATGTTTAAGTTTAACGCAAATAAAATTTTCTTGTCCTCGACTTTGAAAATTAATTGAGAAGTATAATACAAAAAAAATTCAAGACCAAGTTAGGAGGAAATATTTGTAGTTGGTGCATACTAGTCAGTTGAATACAACTTTTGTAATAAATAATATTATCAAAAATATCAACTCTGTTCATGATTTGACTCAGCCCTCTACTATGATTTTCTAGATCTGCCACTGATACTACCGTTGTTTGTTTAATATAGGTTGTTTGTACATAGGCTTTGTCTAGAGTAATCTAAACAAAGCATGCATGTTTTTGTCAGTCATGGACTTAAGATGTTTGATAGTATGCTTCTTCCTACAATACGTGGCTTTTACCGTCGTTCATGATGACTTCGTTTCGTGTTCACTACCGGTAAATTTTATTTGCCCCTTTTTCTGGAAAATCTATTATAAGTTGACCATAGAACCTGTTGCCATTGTTGTATGCGGCCACATATTTTGCTGGAGATGTCTCTATCTATGGTTGTCATTGTATCCTTCTCAACCTATTCTTGGAACGCAACATGTTTTTTGTAGAGTCTGTCCATTCTGCAATTTTCATGTGAATATTTCTGCAACCATGCCAACAATACACACACTATGCAGTGGCCCTAAACAAGCTATAGTCGATCAACATGATGTACTAGTACTAAAAAGCTTAACATGGTTATAGGCTTATAGCTTGCTTTTTTTAACTTAGTTGAGATACATGTATTCACACTGCACATTCATAATTATGTGTCTGACTGGAGATCATCTTGTTTTGAAGAAGGCCTGACGTGAAGGATACTGCTTGTTTTTCGAAGAAGTTTGATTTGAAGAGATTCTCTAAATATCAAGTATACCTCATCGGGGAATTTTTCTGGACATACTTTTTAAAAAATCATAAAAGAGGTATGTTCCATATCAAACTTTTATGTGCTTAAAAATAGATTATACACTTTGTTATCGACATGACATATGGAGAAAATTTTATGATATTATTACAAAGTAAACTGGGTTTTAATGTCATGTGATTTATAAAATTTAAGAGATCATTTTTGGACCTATCCTAGTATGAATAAAATCTCCTTTGTCTAGAAGCAACTTCTAAATTCAAGAGCTTGTATTAGGCAATCATTTCTTTCTCTGTTGGCGATGTTGGAATGACACTGCTTTCAAAGAACCCATGGTTCTTTGGCAATAAGTATCTTACTAATATTATTCATCCTTTTCCTACTCTAACATTTGGTCGTGGAGTATGATTAAGGTTAGCTTGTCATTCATAATGAGGTTTGGCTTGTAAAGGAGTCTAAAAATTAACATACCTCTCAATTTAGCTAATTGTCTCTTCCCTAAGTCTGTTGGAGATTTTGATCAAATCAAGGATAAAAGAATCACTGGAATCAGGGACATCCTTCCCTTGATAAAACCCTCCATGGAGCCAAAACCCTAGCCTAGGTGGTTATGGAGCTGCTCAAACGCAACAAAAATAATGGTTGGAAAGTGTGTCATGAGACACTGTAAACTCATGATGTTCTTCAATGTTAGATGACTCATTATGAATTTGAGATGTTTTATTTGTAAAATTGATTTTGAAACTATAAGTTACATAATTCTTTGTTGTAGTTTTTCTCATATGATCTGGAATCAGGCTATAGAGGTAGGGTTTATTGACAAAATAGTGTAGTTCTCTAGTATTTATCTTCAGATCTTCTTGCATTCAACATATTACCTCTTTGGCTATTTTATAATACTAGTAGAAAAAGAAGAACAACAAGTTTCATGGATTCTTGCTTTATGCTTAACTATTAAATTGGCTGAACATGTTTGCTTGCTCATAGTTCAATGTAATTTTCTCTGGCTGTGATTTTCACTTTTACGCATGGTTGGGATGCATTGTATGCAATAGGAGAGTGGTGGTGTATTCAAGTTCAGGATTCTCTCCACATCTAACAAATAGGTATATAACCTGTGTATACTTTTAATGGTTATATCTAAGTTTTGACAATTGTAACTTGACCTAAAACACAACTAACATTATTTATAGGGCTAAATTAGACCTGGAAGACTCTAATTCGACCAATCTTGATCTAAATTGGACCTAATATGGCCTAACCTGGCCTAATTTTGCAAAACATAAAATTATTGGACCTATTTGTTTTCTAATTTACCACATATTTTCTTAAATGGCATCTAATTTGGAAAAATCAAACCAAATTTCTCCTTATTCCTGTCTCCCCTAAATTAGACATGTTTATCCCAAAATAGACCTACTTCACCCAAATCTGATCCAATTTGTCCTAAATAAGAACTAGTTGTGTACAACATGGAGTACTCCGACCTTAATTTCCCTTTATTTACCTTATGTTGACCTAAATGAGATCCAAATTGGCTTTGTCAGACCAAATTTCTCCAAATTAGCTTAATTTGTGCCTAACCATACCTTATCGTATACCATACGAGCCTCCAAGAGTGCACCTAAAGAAACATATTGATGTGACACCTCTTTGAAAAGAGGCGCATGTGATTCAAACCCATCATTTTTTTGATAGAAACATTCAAGATATGCACCGTAATATGTAATAAAATATTTGATATGGGGGGCTTCACTCAAGTAATTGATGAACTTAAACAAAGAAATGACATAAATCCCTATAATAACGAAGAGAGGCATATTATATCATGAAATAATATTTTTCAGAAACTTGGGTCCCATATGCAAAATAATGTGGTGAGAATGTTTAATATAATAGTTTATACCTAATATCTATAGTAATAAATCTATGCCATTGTACATAAGTTGATGAAATATTATAATTTGCTATCATGATCATTTTCATAATTTAAGCCTATCAAAAGCCTCCCCTCTCCCAAAATGGAATGCATATACGTGTGTAATTATAACTCCATGACATGCGAGCGTGTTAGAACATTGTGCCTTAAGCTTCAACAATTTTCTTAATATTATATTGTCTTTGTCTTTTATTTCCTTGATATTAGATTCAATATTTTTTACTCATTATCTATTTTTCTGAAGTACTTGAGTGTTGAATCTTAGTGAAATTGCATCAAGGAAGAATTTTCCATCTTCATATAACTGTCTCTTGGTTGGATGACTTTTTTTACTTGGAATCTTTTCTTTATTGGAGGCCTTGGGTGTTTTGGGTCTCAATTTTTATAATTTTTCTGGTGGTTCTGTATAAGATACATGGATGTGTCTTCTTAAAAGATATCAATGAAGATCATCCGGGCTCCCTATGACCATGTTGTTGTTAGTTGGATTTAGAGGTTACAAAGTTCTTTCTAAGCTCTATATTCCTGAAACCTGTTCTAGTATGGGATTTGATCCGAGTCGAGTTCTATTGCAATCTTCTATGGCGGTCCTCTCTTCCATTTGTTCAGAGTGATGTTCGAGGATCAATATGAGCTTAAATATTTATCCTTTTGTTCCCTTTTGTCTCCTTGTTTATGTTGATGTTGCATACATGTCTCAAAGATGTTGGTCTCATTACTGATCCTAGATGTAGATTCTGAAACTTTTCCTTTTGATCGTTCTTCCTAGAACATTCTTTATACTTTGATAATCGTAAAGTGTTGTTAATCCCTGTATAGTTTCAATATTTTTCATGTAATTGTAGTGATGGCAATAAGAACCAAGTAAACACCCGTATTCTATAGATTATCCACAATAGATATTTTATTATACACCAATCTTCTAGGCATTGATTATGAAGTTCTTGAGTTTTACTAAACTTGCATAACAATATGAACCAATCAGCTAGTGGCAATGTTTCAAGTGCATTTCAAAGCAACTTTAAGACTGCCATTTATTAAACTATAACAAGGATCATATCTTCACCTTATCCATGTAATTGTGGGAATCGGGGAAGTAACTAAGAGGCTTAAGGTTTCTAAAAACTTTAATTGAGCAGTTGTCATTCACAAAGATCTTGTCAATTTTTTTCAATTTGCCTTTCCTTAGTATAATAAAAAATTTAGGATCGACAATATTATCCAAAAAGTTGTGCTTAAGTTGACTTTCTTACCTAATTATTTATATATTAAATGTTAGGATTAGGTTCGATACTATTTTACCCATTACTTGTTTGTCTATAATATATAGTTACCATATACAAGTGATAAAATATTTCCTTTACTATAAAAGTAAAAAGGTATTAAACACATCCTTCTCATCACCATGTGATGGTTCAAATTCTCTCATAAGGTGTGATACATGTGTAAAGCTTTACAGTGGTAGGATCTTGTGGTTTAGATCCTTTTGGATCCATGTCCGCTTTTGCACCACCTTAAATATATCATAGATATTTATCTAATATTTAAAATAAAATGATGTTGGATCTAGGAAGGTTGGAAGTATCCAATATATGCCCATGATTATTGAGAATTTTCTTTGTCCAATTTTATTATATATGGATTTGTGGACTGCTTCACCATGATAGTGCTTCATAGGCCAAAAGAACCTAACCGTGTACTCATGAACAACATCTTTATCTAAGACAATTTATCTACTTATGAATGACTAGACCAAATTATTTGATATGGAATTAAATGAACTCCCTAATTTATATGGTTGTGTCATCCATTTGTATATATTTATGCTCGTTTAATTATTAAATTAGGATCTCTTAGTAAGTTACATCCTCTTATTGTCAGGTGGAATACATTATTATGTCTTTGATAATGAAAATCTTGATGGGAGTTACTGCATTCAGGGTAACTTTCATACTCTCTCTCTATTGTAGTTGTATTGCAACCAGAGAGAAATTGATGATATTCATGCATGCAATAATTGTCCACGGTACCCACAAAAGGGGTTTTTCTACCATGAGTCTGGGGATTAGGATTAAATGGATGTTTTTGTACCTTCTTTTCAGACCTCACGTCTTTCATCTGAACATTAGTCTTTTAGTGGTTTTGTAGGTATTTGGTACTCAGTCTCGTCAGTTTCAGAGCTATTTTCTTCTTCATAGCTGATTTCTTTTTTTTTGTAGCCTTGGTTATAGTTTTCTTAGTAGGTTGTTGTTATGCTTCTTAAGGTTTGGTTCTTCATTACTCTCATCAGAATTTACCTTTTCACTTTCACTTTGGGTTTTGCCTTTTTCTTCTTTTTTCCAAAGCTTGTTTCATTCCGACAGTTGGCTTAGTTTGGGAAGCAACCTTGGCAGTAGGCGCCTCTTCTTAAGAGGAGCCTTGGTTTGAGTGATCTTCATTTGAACCTTCATGCTTCTTCTTAGGTAAAATAGTAGTTTTAGCTACTGCCGCTGCATTTTTTCCTAACTTAAGAACGCTTCACATCCTCATGGTCAGCATTAGGTTTGGGTTCAGTTTTATGGAACTGCTTGCTTTTGTTGCTTTCTTTCTTGCATCATCCGATGAGCAGTTCTTACTCACATGTGATTCTACTTTGTCCTTTGTATATGTTCCTTCAGATCTAAGCAAATGAGCCACATTTGTTGATGATTTCTAACATGATTCTTGCCTTGTTATGTTGACTAAACATTCCATCTTGCACAAACTGTTCCCTTGATGTTTGGTTTACAAGGAATGTCTAAGGGACAAATTGCATTACGAAAGTTTTTGGAGGAAGGAAGATCTTCGTCTGGTTTGTTTTGGGAATTTACTTGCTTCCTAACATATATTGTTAGTTTAATAATACCATGGAAATAATAATTGGGAATCGTAGTGTTGTTCAAGCTGTTCTTTTGCTAGACAATCTTCATGGGTAGAGCAAAAATTGAAAAGAATGATGGTCCTAGTATACGAAAGTAATGACTATTTCAATTGTTTTTATATTCTAACAGGACCGCTTACCGTGTGTGCGTGTATCGTTAGGTTTCTTAAAAAAATACAAATTGGGTCGGCTAGTGTCTCTGGGTCGTGTCTCAACCGTGTCCCAGCCGTGTCCAAGGACCAAAAAAAATAAAAACTTGACACTTCCGAGCCGTGTCTATCCGTGTCTACAACGTTTCCGTATCTGACACGTGCCGAGGACGACCGTCGCTCCTCCCGAGATGTGTCTGTGCTTCCTAGGATGAGGATGATGGATGGTGGATGAAGGGGAAGAAGTTGGAAAGCAATGGGAGGAACACGAATTAAAATGTTGGGAGGATATGTGAAAATGGAAGAAAGGGGGAAATCAGGGGTAAGGACGAGAATATAGAAGAAAACAGATAATATGTCACGCCCCAATCTCACATTAACCACAACCACGAGATTAGGACGCGACAGGATGGGATTTACACAAAAGCCAACCACTCTTTACTTTTTAAAACATTTTAAAGAGATTGAAAAGATAATCTATTTTATGCTGTAAAATGAAACTAAACAAACTACGGAAGCATCTTAATTAACTGACTAGCAATATAAACAGAGTCTACAACATTTTACATTGTTCGACATAAAATAAAGCATAACATATAATTTACATCTTTATACACATTCACTCTCTCACACACACCTTGTCCCAAAGATCGAGGGGAAAGGACTAAGAGACCTCTAACTACTAACTACGTATACCTTCTACAGACTAGGCGTTAGGATGAAACGATCCTTCTGATTTCCTGCTGCTGATGATAACCTGAAAATGTTTTGAGTAGAGGTATGAGCCTACTCGCTCAGTGAATAGTATTTCACTTAGCTATCACTAAACAACTCATCAGGTTTATAAGTTAAAATTAAACATAAATGCAGATCTAAGCAAGGCAGTTCTAAATACATAGCAGATATACAGATATTAGTCACATTTCTAAGCATCAACAGATATCTCGAATAAATAAACAGTTATATAAATTTACTGTGATCCTACACGATTACTTATTCATATTATTATTATGCCCTAAATATATGCAGTGTACTCTGCATATAAAGATCCGCAGCAAGTTCATGCTACGGTCCCACCGTACAAGACTTAGCGACACACCCGGAAAATGCTAAGTCTGACTGCTGTCCTGGTCTGCTACAGGACTCTCAGGCTCACACGGCCTCACTGCACTCTCAAAAGAGTGTACTCTAGACTCCTCCTTTAACCTGAGCACACAGGCGGAGAGTCGGGGTTACCACCGTGACACACGCACGGATTATTGTTGAATAACCCCCATATACTCCAGTGCCACCGTGACACACGCACGGATTATTGTTGAACACGAGTCACCGACCATCTAGACACACGCTAGGTAGGTCGTTTCACCCCAAGGTGCAGACCTCACGAGGGGTTCTACGGCGTTAGGGCACCTAGGTCTATTAACTGATTAACAAATAAACATTTAAACAGGAATATCACATTTACTGGTTTCATATCAAATCACAATACACTGTCATTCTAAACCGACAGAGCAATATATTTCAAATCATTGTAATATCTGAGAAATTCTCATACCATACATTCAGGCAAATTAGAAATGCATAAATAACCCAACTTATTTCAATTTGGCACATATATAGCGAATTTACACAATTGAACATCTTATTGCACAAATTAAAGAAATTTACTTCACATATGAGAATCATACTCAACAATTATCAATTCTCTAAATTTCTCGAAAAACGTGCACATTAACCCAAATCCTGATTTGTGCATCACTTAACTCAACTAAGAGTTACTTACATATAATAACACAAATTATTATTAATAATTAGGAATTTCTACTTATATCCTTGGGAAGCGTGTCAATTTGAGAAATTGTTAATCTATTCGCATTAGACATAACCTAGAGCGTGCATCTAGGATTTCTTTGGTATTTTTCACCTCGTCGTCATTTCTTTGAAATCATGCTCAATTAATTTATTAAAAATCATACAACCCGAGTTTATGCCCAAACTGTCCAGTTTCTGGTCGTGTGCTACTATTTCACCATTTAATCGAGTAATTTGGTTTCGATCGATCGTGTGGTTATATTATTCTAATTCACACACGGCAATTGCTAAATATCGATGTACAAGCGTTAATAATTAAAACGCGTGATTTGGTAATTTAACGGTGCCGACACTGCCCGGCACCCGAGTATACGCTGAAAACTGCGTCACACCGGATCGAACTAAAATCACCCATTTTATCGAGTTAAATGGTGATAGATGAATGAAACACTACTCACCTAATTCAAATCGCCTGGATCCATCTGAAGATGCGTCTAGAGACCAATTTTCGGGCACACACACCAGTCATCTACAACCTTGGTTCAGCCTGATTTGAACGAAGCACTTCACAAACAATTCCTTGATTTGGCATCTTTCATTGTCGTAGCCGTGGATCCGAGCAAAGACCTCAAACACGGGCTCAAGGCAACTATCCCTTACTGCTGGGTGGCCCAAGGTGGCTAAAGGCCACTGCTGTAGCTCCTATTTCCGCTTCTGGACGCCATCCGCTCAAACGGCTATGTGCAGCAGCAGCAGCTACTTGTTTGGGGCGTCACCCCTGCTGTTAGGCTACACAGTAGATCAAGGAAAAAGGAAGGAGGAGACGGTGTTGCGGATAGGGTGTCGAACGTTGCTTGCCTGGTGCTGCAGCTCACACTCAATCGGCCCCTGGCCATTATTGCAGCAGCTACTGCTGCTCTTGCAAGATGGGGCGCCGCCCCTGCTAAACCTAGGTGTAGGTGGCGTGATGGAGTTGGGGGTGCTACGAAATCCAGCTTGAATCACAAAGGTGGAGTCATGGCGACGTTACTTGGTGATGGCCGCACCCAAAACAACTCCTGGTCGGCCTCCAGGTTGCTGCCCGGTTGCAAGTCTTTGCTGTAGGTAGGGCGCCGCCCTAGGGCTTGAGGAAGAAGGGAAGTAGGGGATGGTGAGGGAAGGAAGGAGGAAGGAGAAGGTAGAGGAGGGGTGGGTGTAGCCAATTCGGGGCTCATGGTTGAGAATCACTCGTCCAAGACCTCCTTTGCGGACCATCTTGCTGGGCGCCGCTCTGCGGCTATCCTATTCTATCGGGCAGGAGAAGAAGACGGATAAGTGAGAAAGGAAAATAAAGGAAAGGGGAATAAAAAGGCTGAATTTGGAGAAATTGCAACCAAGGTCCAAAGAAATTAAAAGTGTTATAACTTTCACCTCGAGAGTCCAAATCAATTAATTCTTTTTTGCAAATTCTCAAGTACAAAATCCACTACCTTCTCAAAGCATTTAAACATGCTAATTAGACCATTTCACTGGATCAAAACTCTAATTACATCTGCGATCACTTAACTTAACTTAATCGTCTTAATTATGCACTAATTGCATCTTATATATTTAATTTAACTTAATCAACTTGATGATGCACTCACAACCACATGAGCACTTAACTTGTCTCAATTACTTAATTACACACTAATCATTGTACCTACTAGTTAATCACGGAGTGGGTCATAACATAATAGGAGGATGATAAAGCATAAAGGGTAAATAGACGTATAAGTGTCTATCAGGGAAGAAGTAGAAGAAAGTGGAGCGATAGGAAAATTGGGTGGAATCGAGGAGGTAGGAAGGGAAAAAAGGAAGTAGGAGGATGTTTAGGAAGATAGGAGGAATAAGGTGTGGAAGATGGAAGTGGAAGTAGTAGGAAGAGAGAAAAAATTGAGAGGAAGAGGGGAAAATAGAGGAAGAATGGGAAGAAGTAGAAGTTGATGCAACAAGAAGAAATTAGGGAGGAAGAGGGGACGATGGGGAAGAAGTGGAAAATTTGGAGAGGAAGAGGGGATGACAGAGGAGGAAGGGGAATAAGGGGAAGAAGTTGAAGCAACAACCATCAGGGAAAAATAGGGAGGAAGAGGGGATAGTGGAGGAAGAAGGGGAAGAAGTGGGAGCAGCAAGCAGCAAGTACAAATCAGGGAAGAGGGGGGATAATGGAAGAGGAATATGGAGAATTACATGTAGAAGAAACACGTAATCGATAGGAGAAACCGTCGTCGCCAAGATGGAAGTTGTTTCAGCTCCTCCATGCTTTGCCTTTCGGGGGTTTCTCCTCATGGCTCAAGGTGTGTCAGTGGATAGAGGAGGAAGGTTGGAGGGATTTGGTGGAACCTTGCTATATATAAAAAGGAATGTCGAAAATCCAAGTACGAAGCAGATATATATAGCTGTATAAAATGAGAAAATAACGTATAAAACACATTTAAAACTCAATACAGAAACAAACTTTGTAGTTTAAAATGGCAACCACATACGACGTGAATAATACACGTTTTAAACACATTTTTTTTCAAAACAAAGGCTGAATATTGTGACTAACCGATCATTAGGATGGACTTTTGCTACCATAACCATCCCCTTCCACTTGCTATCTACTATTCTATATAATGAGGTGAACTTCTCTAGGTCTGAGCCGGGCTTTAGGATTTCATCCCTTTCTACACATGGTCGTAGCATTGGAAGGGGCGGCTCAGCCAAATATCCATATTAGGATGTTGTTTGATTGTAGAGAGAAGACGTGCTTCCTCCTTGGTGGATCCCTAGATCTCAAATTCGAACATATAAGACGGATTTCAGATGCATATTGCAAAATAACATAATCGTCCCAATGCCATGGACAACTGCTTGAGAGCCATCAACTACTATTACCGAATGAAGACGAGTGGATTATGTTATAGCAAGAAATAAATTAGAGTTATCGGCCATATGGACCGAAGCGCCAGAATCAGTGCACCATTTTTTTATCAGTAGATGGAGCAACAGGCAAGGCAGACGAGCCAGCCTCTGAAATATATGGTAGGGTGGACATGTACTCGTGGAAGAGCTTCTCAGATTCGAACTGGATCCATGCAGAAGAGGTCGGTTGAGCGGGGGTGTATTCAGTTGTAGCAGAAGCATCTCCCACATCATAATTGACCTGGTTAGCCCAAGTCGGCTTGCCATGTTTGATCCAGCACCAGTCTTCATAATGATTATCACAGCCACAAAAATTGCAAAAGCGAGGGCCAATGGGCTGACCGCAACTCTCTGCAGTAGAAGTACGACCCGAGGTTGGAGGATGACATCCACTACGACCACATCCATGGCCACGGCCGTGACCAGTATCAACAGAGCGTACATCAAGAGCAGAGTGTTCAACAGAAGGAACTAGTCACTGATGGTAAACGTTGAACACGTTTTAATACATCTCGAAGAGTAGGAAGAGGATCACTTGATACCCGATCCAAAAAAAAAGAGGATCACTTGAGAGAATTTAGTCAACAACACCAGAAAATGCGGAAGGGAGTCTGGCAAGCAATTAGATAAGTTGGAATTCATTGCGCTGTCTCTGAGTTTCCTTGATATCAGTAGGCAAAGGATGGTGGATTTTGTATTCATTCCAGAGGGCAGAGCATTGATTTTAGTTGTCTTCAACAGATGCTTCGGGTGAGAATTCCTTCTTTGCCATGTTCTGGAAAATCTTGAACCCCTTCTTGGGGTTTTATTGACGGGAGTAGACATGTAAAAGTTGATCCCACATAGCCTTGACATTGACTGACCGATCCGTGGATCGGTGCTATTAACGATCTAAGACATAACACTTGAGTCATCTTTACTCCATTGTGCATATGCTTGCTTGGTTTTATCATCTGCTGAGGCATCATGAGCAGGTTGAGGGCCAGTGGTGATATGTCACCACAACAAATAGGACCTTAACCGGAATTTTTTTCTGGCAGTCTTAAAACTGATTGCCGCAAGTATCTTTATCATGGTCAACGTAACACTTGGCGCGTCTAGTTTTGATATTTCCCATGCCAAGTGCACGGTTTCAATTCTCCCATTAATTAATTAAAAATGGAATAGATAATTCTACATGATCTCCTCTCTCTCTTTGGCCTCCCGTCTCCATTCCCCTTTAATCTATAATGCTCCTCTCCCTTCTAGATTCCTCTGTATTCTCTCCCCTAATCTTGCGTCTCCGACCTCCCATTTCTTGTTTCAAATCTTCCCGTCTCCCATATATTACTACGTGATGATTATATTTGAAAAAGACCGAAGCTGCGATATCTTTTTCACTCAAGATTGGGTTTGTGAAGTTTCTATAATATGCTTGCATCATTGCCTTGAATAGAATTAAGGGCAAGTATCTTGGATATTGGCCTTGTTCTAGTTGTTGTATGATTTTTAAGATCATTTTCTAGGATTTTATTCCTAATAATTCCATTTACTATTTTGTAGTTTCTTATTTGTAAGATAACTATTTAAATTTAGTGATCGTAAACTAATAGAGGTAATATTTCAATATTGGGAAATGCTCTATACATCTTTGTCTACCGAGTCTTCCTATGTGTTGATGCCATCATTCCCGACCATCTTTTTGATCCATAGTCAAAGTAGCCACTAAGTCTTCCTCGTGGTCGTCATCGTCATCATCAAGTCATCACTTTTCCCGAACAGCTCCGTACATAGCTGCCATCATTGAAGCAGTCACACCAACGCAAATCCACCTTTGACTCCAACAACCATCTACACCGTGTTCACCTCCAAGTCCAACAATCGTCTCCACATCCAGCCGCCACGCCAGTTACTCTACCACTACACCACTTCTCAGGACCTTGGACGATGTTGATTCCTGTTCAGATTCGGTCGTATTCAAGCAAGGAGTCACCACTATTCATGATCAAAGGAGTATAAAAGACAACGTTAATTCTCATCGACCCATGCTGCTAATTCCCAGGGTTATTGTCTCCTTGATGATGCTATTTCCCGCCAGATCATGCTTCAATGACATCCTAACATGTCATGTTGGCCAACCTACACTGCATGTAGAAGTCCAAAATTCACTCAGTGGTGCAAATATCTATCTAGATCGCAACCGACATGGCGTGTTGTTCAACCAACACAACTTGTTGCATTCTAGAAATCTTTTTCACGGCGCAGATCGCAACGTATACGGCGTGTCCTCTTCAAACACGGCATGTTGACAAAGTCTGGTTTACTCCTCAAACATCCATCACATGTCTCATTTCCACAAGGTGTGTGTAAGGAGTTAGTCATTTTTGAGCGAAAGAGCTACACGATGTGTAAGCAACCTAACACAACATGTCATCAGGATTCTACTTCTCACCCCCGATAGAGCCATCAATCATAGTGTCATCCTGACTTCCTCACATGCACAATAGTTTCCACTTGTAAACCAATTCTTTAACTTGTAATTTAACTGTACATTTAAATAATGTTGTTTAAGATTAATATCCTTCATTGGTTATTTCCTCTCTTTGTCTGACAGCAGGGATTTCTGAAGCTAGTTTTTCTATTTGATTCTTTGTTGCCTTTGTTCCTCTGAGCTAATCTTCATATGTTGTTGTTTCACTGGTGGTGTGCATTTTTCCTGATTGATGAGGTGTGTTTTCTTGAAGTCTGAAATGTGGCATTGAGCTGGTGCCTCTTGAGTTGTTTACTTTTTCATCAGGCTCTCATATGAAACAGAATGGCCTTTTTGATATCTATTGAGCATATCTCAATCTTTAATAGAGATGGAGATGATTTTCTTACTGGTTTGAGCCTTGCTCTGCAGGTGAAGTGTTAAGAGCTTGGACTCCTTTAGGAAATTGATGCATGTTGTACATATCTATTGTTGGCCTAGTTGCTAATGGAGTTTTATTCTTTCTTATATATCCTTACTGAGGATCCAGGGATTAAATTGATCAATGACTCTACTGTTAGGAAGTTTGTTGAATGCTATCTGAAAATTGGTCAGTGATTCCATAGGTCTATGGATAACCCTTATGTTCTTGTTTTGTTCATGTTTGTGTGGTTGTGCTATAGTTTATACTAAGTTAACTGCTTGCAGAAACTGAGTCATGTATAACTGTATACAAAAATATAAAAATAGAAAGGTGAGCTGTTACATCAAAAAGAAAAGATTAAGATCCATCAACACATGTGTTTTCGTTGATGATTGATGCATTATCTTTATATGAATCTTATAGGGTGCACAAGTAGGCTACAATGTTTTTGCAGTGTTAACTTATGTATCATACTTTATGATGATGTAATGCCAGCCATTGCTTTATATTTTCAAGGTCTAAATCTATGAAGGAAAAGGAGGAGCTCAACTGTTTGTCTATATGGGTGTGCCTACTTGAGAAATTCAATATCAATGACTTTGTTAATACAATGGTCACTTGTCTTGCTGCATGAAAGTGCCGTGATGAAGTTTTTTTCAACCAAAAGAAACCTGTTGCTGCTTTGATGAAAACCAATATGTTTAAATGGGTATTTTTGTATAAAGACCCCAATATCTACGTCCAATAGATTCAATCCCAACTCTAGGGAGAACTTATGCATGAAGTGGTTGCTGCAACACGTTGATTTTTACAAAAATCAACACAGATGCAACTTTTGTCAAGAATAGAGGTGTCTGATGTGGGTTCTACTTATAGATATGCAAATGGGATGATAATAGCCTTGGCAATGAAGGCCATTCTTGGGGATTGGACATCTTTTTCTACTGAATGTTATGCTCTGTTTCTTAAGCACTTTTTTGCATATTATATTGTTCTCTTCTTGTGGTTTACATTGAGATTTGTAGGGTATTTGAGCTGGGATGATTGCAGGGATCGTCTTGTAGACTGCAATTTGGATCACTGGCTGGGATATCGAGGTAAAGTAATTAGACACACAATAGTTAACTCTATCATTGCTTGGTTGACTCAGTACCTTCAGTTATTACTAAACTTTGTATTGCTAACTAGTTTGTATCTTGCAACACCAGGTTTTGAAAGTCGTCAGCAGGAAACCAAGAAGAAACTGCAAGGCATGGGTTACAGATAAAGAACAAGAACCTTCGTTAAGTCATCTTGTTGAGAAAAATGCAGCTGGAGAATAATGAATTTTGTGGTCCAAGGGGAGCTTCCAGAATTATGCAGATCTCCCATGAGGTTTATTGACTTGCTGCTGGATGGAAGATTCAAAGAGGACGGATTTGTAACATTAATCACAATGTTGTAAATATATGTGACTAACGTATGCACGTGTGTGGAATGATGTATGCGAAGCAAAGATCTGTAGAAACAATATAAATTCAATAATATACCTTGTTCTGTTTTAGACTCAACCATCTGTGAATTGTTGCCATATATATATATATATATATATATATATATATATATATATATATATATATATATTGAAAATTATAAGTAGCAACGTGTAAGATTTGTCCCAACACTATCTAATCTCATATCCGGCATTACGTAATGCTGGTATGGTGTCATTTTACACCGCCATAGGGTCAAATTCTAGCATTGTGTCGTGCTGCTTTTGATGTATTTTCTCGGCATTTTATATGGTGTCTCAATACTTTTAGCGACACGATTTTAAACGGCATACTCCCGGCATTACTAAAAAAGCTGGCAAAGGCTAATTCCGGCATAAATATGTCTATTATCCGGCATTTTTATGTGCCTGGAAATGCGACTTTTGTTGTGGTGTAACATATGTTATTACATTATTATTTAATTATGTAATTTACTGTGTTACATTAACATGTAGGGGTTTAGATGCATTCAAAAATGTTGGAGGAAAGGTCCCAAGGAAAAAGAGCCAGCCAATAATTTGGGAGAACGTAAAAGTAAGTTCCCGACTCTAATGTATATATTATTTATGTGAACTGTCCTTAGTTGTATTTTTTAATGTTTTGTATGTTTCAATTTATAGTGCGCTACACAAGACAACGGCTGGGCGTGCGCATACTATATGATGCGATTTATGCAGATGATTATCCAATATGCCGCATTGGACATCGATACCATACATGAGGTATTATATATAGTCTCATTAGTTAGTATGAAATATATCAATCTTATTTTTATATTATTACTTATATATATACATCATTCTCTTTGCAGGTGTTTAAAACTGACCACACTATATGTAAACGCTTAAAAGATGTACATGCTCCATATACGATGGAAGTATTTAATGAAGTACACTACTAAAAAAAAGGTCTTTAACTATAAAAAAAAAATTGTAGCGAAAACCCCATATTTTGTAGCGAAAGGCTTTGACTACATATTTCTTTACACATACAAATTGTAGTATATGCTCGTATAGCTAAAGCCTTTAACTATATTTTTCAAATATGTAGTTAGATAATCCATTCGCTACAAATTCATATGTATCCAGAAGCGTAGCTAGATATTGTCCTTACATATTTAAATATAGGTATAATTATAGCTAAATGTATGCCTACAATTGTATATATAGTCAGTATGTAGCAAAAACATGAAGTTAATACAAATTATATGTAGTTAATGTGTAGGGAAAGGCAGCATCTACTGCACACATATATATGTAGTTGGATTATGCACTAGCTACATATGTAGTGCCACATATACATATATGTATAGTTTGATTATTCATGTATTGTGTAATTAGTCCAGAAGCTCTTTTAGTAACAAATTTATAGTAGTTAGACCAAGTTATGCTCTTTATGCCAACAAACTTACTTTCATTTATACTAAAATGTCAAATGTACATGGGGAGGATGTATACCTTGCCCCTATTACATAATGTGTACAAAGAAAAGGATATTCATATGCTAATAAATTTGGTGATGTCTACACGCATCTTGGAAAAAGAGTATGTATCTTTCTCAACCAATTTTAGAATCATTGTTGTCTTCTCCTTTTGTTCAATGAGTTGGCGATAGCATGGTTCTTGTGTTGCACAAAGTTGTGACCTTGTGACAAGTTGGCCCTTCATCCGATTTCCTTGATGAGTGGGTCGATTTTGTTGAATGGAAGAAGTCTTGATTTGAAGATTGTAGCATTGCCCCTCATAGTGACATCTTTCTATTATAACTTGGACCATCCATAGATGTTCTAGGAATCTTCTTTGTACTCTGTTTTGTTGGACTTGATCTAGACCCAGAGAGGGATTCTTGTTTAGCAATAAGTTGACATTGAGGCCTTTTTTTATCCTGCATCATATATGTATCAAAATTGCAGTCATTGAATAGAATAATTATTTCATTCATTTTTAAGTTGCATCATACTTCTAAAGTGGTAAAGAAGTTATCTGACATCTCAAACAATATCTGAATTCCAAATTTGCATCATACTTCTAGGAACCTAGAGAAGCAAAGAAGAGAAACCTCTTTAAACAACTCTTTAAAAGCTGAAGAAAATCATATTGTAATCTTCTAGAGCAGAAGGCCTCAGATAGCAATAAAAGGAGCTAATGATTTTATGGGCAGCAGTCATATTGGAACAAAAAAAATGTAACCTGAGAAGAATCAAGACTAATATCAAAAGATAGATCATTCTTAAGTTTTAGAACAGTAAGCCCAAACAGGCTTCACAATAATTGCATGAGCCTCAATAACACAACTCTAACAGATTTTTGATTCTATAATAGCAGAGAAAACCACAGGACTTAAACCCAGAGAAACAAAAAACAAAAATCAACTTCAATTAACTCTATAACATGCCAATAAATTCATTTTGAATAATCCTTTAGAGAACATCAGAATGCATGCCCTTGTCTTCATGAACCCTCTAATTCTAATGCAGAAATCTTTAGAAACTATATATGTTCTCTAGGACTCATATCCTATCAATATGGAGTCAAATTCAAGGGGGTTGAGCAGGGATAATTGACATCAGCAAATGTCCATGTGAAGAATTATATGTTTTGATGCTGCTGCTATTGACTTTTAGTAGTAACATTCAAACCAAAAAACCAAAAGATTTTAACTCAAAAGGAAAACGAGCTCAAGACAAAGAAAGAAGCCTTTTCTCAACTTCTAGAATGGATCAGAGAAGAAATTCAGCCTACCATCCAGACCATTTCAAGAATATGTATAACTTGTACAAGTAATCAAGAAAACTCCCTTCAAGAAAAGAACAAAACAGGAAGAAAAATTCCAAGGCCATCTCCGAATAACTATGTCACCCATTTAAAATCAGTATGGTCAAATAAACAATATTAGAAGGCATCACTCAGCCTCAAACAAACAGAATACAAGAGCATAGACTTCAAGGTAAATTGTCTCAACTCCAACACTAATATTGTTTCCAACTAGAAAATCATATATCTCAGACATCAGAGAAGATGAGGTTCAGTCCACAAAATGAAAAGATAAAAGATTAGGCACATTGCTGAAGAGAGATGAGAAAAGTCAAGCACCGAATTTCTAAAAATCTGATGTAGCATGTACAACTCCAACTTGTGTATATAAAAAGAAGTCAAACTTCAAATAGTAAGCAAACTATTGAAATGCAGAACACCACCTCACAAACCATTATAGCTACAAAGTAGTCAACATTCTTGAATTACATTTAAAATGACAACATCAAGGTTTCTAGTACATATTTAGCACACTTGACACATGGTACAGACTAGCTGACATATCATATTAACAACCCAGAGGACTGAAAGTCCAACAAAAATTTAAGGATTGTGTACCTTTCTAGCAGAAAAGAATTCATAGATAGACCCTTTTTAATTACCTAGGGGTGTTGAAGAGTTATATAGAATTAATATCCTAGTTTATGTGAAATATATCACTTCAAACCTTTAGAGGAGGATACATCAATAAAATCCTAATTTGAGGAAAACAAAAATAGCCCACGTTGGGGTATATGATTTACATTATATAGATGGAAATCATGGCTAAGGATTCTAGTCATGTCGGAGGCTTTCCAGACAGGAATATTGAATTCACTGCGTGGAGGTTGAGGTTATGGTCTTTTTCTGAAGTCATTAGTTGCAGGATATAATGTGCTATCTTGGGTAAGGAAGTCCTTATATCTGAATTATGAAAGAGGCTCTGGGTTTCATATGTAGAGCATAGAGTAATCCTTGCAATAGTTAATTAAGGTAAACCCCACGAGATTAGCTTAGCAGATCAGGCCAATCAACCACCGGAAAGCAATGGATTTAGAAGAAGTTCAGATGCATAATGGGAGCTGTGGACATATTTTGAATGGCACATCTAATTTTGGCACTGATACTATAAATCATGGAAAATGATCAGATGATAAATGAAGTCCAGAGGGTTTGTGGAGTTCAAAGAATCAATCCAGCTCAATTAGAATATGCGAAGCAGATTTCAAAAGAGCACTTATTGACACATTGAACAAGCTTTCAGAAGTAGCTAATGATGTTGATGTTCCTATTTAGTGGAGACACCCTTCTATGGAGAATCCTAGAAATGGGAGTGGGTTTCAATATCGCAGTTACATGAAGGTAGGTGGTATACACTACTAGAATGTGGTGGATTATGACTAAGGATGCCAAAGTTGTTTCGCTCTGTAACTGTAAGGTGCATACATGTTACTAACTAGTTTAGGATAGGGACTCATGCTAATTGCAATGATGACACAATTGCAATTGAGGTATAATAAAGCAGAGCACATACTAAAAGCATATTAGTGCATCTGATCTTGAGGGCTGATCTAAGACCCATTATCATCCCTTCAATGCGAATTGGTAAAGTAATACTGACTTTTACTAATCACAATAGAAGATAAGTCTAATCTAAGTACAGAATCAGGACAAAGTGTCGGCAATTCCTCAAAAGAAAGTAAATCTTGTTTATCAAAACACTGATGTTCCAGCTCAATCATTGCCACAAGAACTTTGGCTGCAAAACACTGATATTCCAGCCCAAGTGTCAATTGAAAATTTGCTCAAAGTTCTACTAATTCAGAAGTAGTAAGCATGAATGAATAGAAAGTTAAGGTTTTTACTTACATGCAAATCAATATGATCATGTACCTTTCTTGCTTGACCAATCAACATTGAGTGTGTAACTCTAAATACAAGGGTGAGCACAGCTGCAAGAAATAGAAACTGTATGACGTCACAAACAACTTGGATCAAAAACATCCAATAGAATCAATGAAACAACTCACAAAATATCATATACACAATAATAATTCATCAAGGATTGCATTGGGAAATCACTCATATGATGGTGCCAACTCCATCCTAAATTGTACAATTGAAAATTGGCAAAAAAAATCAAGAATAGAGTTACATAACCATAAAAGGATTTGAACGTTTCATTTCACAGACATATTGATTCATGTGATAGATTCACTCAGGTAAGTAAATACATTAGTAGCTCCTGGATGCTTATTATGGACTAATTCAGTAACCAACAGTAACTAGTACTTTATAGGAACGACTGTAAACTTACAATTGCATAGATTCCCTAGTTTGTAAGGTCTAATCCAAACCTTATTTTCTAGTTGATGGAAAATGGTCTGCATTAAAGCAGATCTTTTGTCAATTAAAAAACTCCTGCAACCCAATTCAATGGAAAATATTCACCCCTTAAGCACGTATCTATGTAAAGAATATCATGTAACCGCTGGTACTGCATAACCACTATGTAATCTTTATGAACTACTATATAGTTTTATGTTGCATTGCCACATACAATGTAATGAAGAAAAATGTAAGACATTAGTGTAAGTATTCCCTGTTTTGGATTTAAAATGGGAAGTAAACATTCAAAGTGAACTGATATTATGCACGACGTCAAAGACTCAATTGAAGGGCGTTAGTTTTAATGAAAAAGAGCTCACGTCCTTCTTCATTGATAAACATAATAATACTTCAGCACATGTACTTCTTTCTCGGATTCGTTTTATACTTGGAGCATGTGTATCAACCTGAAACAAGCATCAAATGAATAAATTTTAGAGAATGAAAAATAAAAAGAAGTGTAAATCAATGAGGAAACTCGAAATTGGAAATTTATGTACAACAATTTAATATTTATTGTCCATCAAGAAGTCATTTAGGAGAATTATATCATGGGAATCTAGATCTGATTGGGCACTCAGTATTAGCACATACTTCCCTTAAATATTATGATACTATGTATAGTTTTGTATGGAAAGAAGGGAGGTGACCATGTAGAATTGATCATTTGCAGTAATAGTAAAACACCACCATGTTTGCTAACTTGAAAGTCCTAGAAAATTTAAAGCTTGCAAGCTTGTAGAACCGTTGCACCATTTATAGTATCTGGATAGATAAACTATTGTAAGAAATAAAGAGGAAGATAGAGGAAGTTCATTTAGAGATGAGGAGCTCAGTTGCCTATTAGAATAGACCTCGGGACCAAGGACTAAAGCACTGTGATATCAAATTGTACAACAAAACAAAGATCATTCAAATTGTCCAACATGGTGATGGTTCAGATTCAATCTAATAAATATGTTCTTACCTCAATGTGTGGCCTTTTATTCTTCTTTTTTCCACCAAGAGCTTCATAGAGAAAGGCTTGAGCTTGTCGTAGTTCGCGTGCCTTTATTTCTTACTGTATACTATGCTCTTCTTTTGCTGCAGCTCGTGTTCCTTTATTTCTAAAATTCAGTTGAATAAAGTCAATGTAGATGTATCCCCTGTGTAGTTCAGGATATGTTGCATATATGTGCAATTTCTATTCAACACATGTAGTCACCCATTAGGTAGAATTCTGGACTTCTCTCTCAAAATAAAATGTCAACATGTACAAGAAAGGGTTGTGTCACAATACTTTGAATAAACAATGCACAGTATGATGAGAAATATCTTTCTGGAAAGGGCATAACTCAACTTTTTGGTACAGGAGAAGAAACGTACTATGTAGTAACATCTATCGATACCAACTAAGAAGCCAATCTTGTTCTGGGTTACACAAAATCCGAGTTCTTTTTGCTTCAAAAAGAGGACCTTGCTGAATATAGTATCATGTGGACAGAATACAACATGGAGAATGATAGGTGAGTCATAGACCAGTTAATAGGCTGAAGGCATGATGAACTATATGATTGTAACATCGAGAATAAGGCTAACACATAACTGCTGGAATAAGACAAGAAATTTTTTTAGTTCACCTGCCAGTGACAAGAAAATTTTTTAGTTCATAGACTCAGGAAGCTCCCGCAATTTCCTCGACCCAAAGGCCCTCCCACCACACCTGCTAAGCTCTGTGACACCAAACCAAGGGAAAGTCCAAGTAGCAGGAGAGGGATTCGTGGAGTATTCTGTGCAATTCGCGACCTGCCCATTCAATTACAGGTCTACTCGGGTGAAGCAAGCTTCCTACTCTTGCCAATAGGGGCATATGATGCCTTCCTGGGGGTGGAATGGCTGGAGAAATATGACCCATCTCTGTGGCACTTCAGAGAAAATCGAGTATCCTTTCCTCAAGCTTCACCACCATTCACATTGATTGGCCTCAACACACAAAGAGTGGGCATGCTTACAAAAGGCATTTCCACCCAATTCCTCAATACAGCCTGGGATGTGTTGTTCCTAACAACAATAACATGGGAACAACAGGAGAGGGAGGCACAAGATGAAGCAATACAAGCCTTACAGAGAGAATTTAGCAAGGTGTTCTCAGAAGTGTCCCACCTCCCACCGGCGCACTCCCACGACCACCGCATCCGACTCATCGACGAGGCCCAAGCAGTGGTAGGTGATTCAAGAAGAGAAACCTGAGGAAGCAACCTCTGTTCCTCTAGAAGGTGATTCTAAGAAGGGTGAGGAACCTAAAGTTGTTGAAGATGTGCATGTAGAAGGTTAGTCAAAGAAAACGTTTGAGGAACCTGAAGTTGTTGATGTTGTGCTCAGTACAGAAGCTACAATGTAAGATTCAAAGGAAGAGAAGAAAGATTGGGTTGATAATGATATGCCAAAGGAAGTTGATATGGTAGAAGAGGGGCATGAAAAAATCAATATGGATAAAAACGGGCAACCAAAGAAGAAAACATTGAGATGGTCCCTAACGAAGTTCAAGAAAATGCACCTAGACATCTAGATATGGAGGAAGCTAAAGACGAGAATACCAATGATATCACCCCCAACAAAGGGCAGGATCCTTTCGCTATCAATGACATTGCACCTACACCTCTACATGTGGATCTAGCCAAGGACAAGTAAGGTTGAGAGTAACAACCCCAATGAAAGACGTCACACCTGCACCTATTGGGGCCGAAGGTTAGGATCTTATTGTAATGAAAGACATTGCACCTGCACCTGCAGAGACTGAAGGCCAGAGTTCTATTGTGTTGAAAGACGTTGTACCTACACCTGTAGAAGCTGAAATCAAAGTTGGAGATGCATAAAAAATGATAACCATCAAGAAGTAACAGAGAATGTGAAGCCCAAGGATGTGCATACTTGAACCATGAAGATGTGCCATCAAAACCAAAGGCTCCACCGAGTCAATGTTCAGCTCATCCACCATCTATTTTAATAATCTTGGAGGTAGTTAGTACTTTATCAACGTTTTATTAGTTGAGAACTGTATCATAGATAGTAGGCCAGCTGCTGTTGGTGGTAACTATATCATAATTGTAATCACGTAGTGTTGTAGTTAACCCCATGCTCTGGATGATATGTGCTTGGAGGCTGTTAAGCTGGTATTTTACATATGAGACGCTCATACTGGGTTGGTTTTATTGCTTTTTAGCATGAGCATCTAATTCTTGATTTGAGAAAATGGTTTAATCCAAAATGCTGCCACCTAGATGAACCTGGTAAAAAGAATATTAGATTGGACCTGAAACATCAAAGGTATTCCATTCTTTAATGTTCCACATTGTTTCCTTGACATATACCTTTAGAACACTATGCCTGGTGGGCAAAGCTAAACAAGTATTCAATTGTTTCAGTGTACAAACCAATATGGACCAGTCATTTAACAGAAAATGAAACCCCAAAAATAGGGGTATATTAAATATCAGGGATAAATCTCCTTATAAGGCAAATTAAAAAAAAAACATTTGGCAAGTAAATTGTAGTGGTTGCACAACGGTCAAAATGGGTAAGGCATCACAGGCAAGTGAGTTATTACTCTCCGAAATGGAGGAGTTCCCACTCAATCATTATTTGTTTATGGACCTAGGCTAACAGTCTAATAGAACAATATTTACCAAGGTATCAAACCACTATTAGGCTTACTCCTACAAAGAGTATAACCAATGTGAAAATCTTACAAATTCATTTATGATGGCATCACAAAGAATTCTCTATTTTTCACTAATATAGTATATAAAAATGAATTTGAGCTGTATCACCAGTTGTAAATAGTATTTATAATAGTAAGATATGAGCTATAAGGTTATTGAATATTACTTACCCTTAGTGCCTTATCTAAGTAACAACACACTGCATATTAATGATATGTATAAGTACGTATTTCAAGATTGTAGGCATAGAACCTTACATATCAATCCTAATAATTTTCTCTACTTGAAAATATATGTTTTAGAAAAACCATAAAATTTAGCTCCCCATCCTTTTTACCATAAATGCCTTTAACAAGCCAACCTCTGAGAACACTGCCTTTGAGTAGTGACAGTTCATTTAACAACCAAGTCTAAGCTTCACTTTTGTGTATTATTCTTCCCTAATTTCAATGAATGCATTATAGAAGTGATATCTAAATTCTTATTCTACTCCAATCCAGTAAACACCCAAACAACAGGAGCTCATCTACCCAACAAGACAACCAATATACAGATAACAAATAAAGAAGTTTAGCACAATCTTGACATATCGAAACTGTTTGGGTGTTTTCTGTTGACAACATTAGTGATGTATATATAAAATGTATGCACAAAGCTCTTATATAATGTAAGCTATACAATGACATATATATATAAAATAAGGTCGCATGTGGTCCATTGGTATTTAGTATTAGATCAGGACCAATGCTTCAATGGCATTGGATACAAACAGTGATAAAAACGAAATCTGAATACAAACTAACAAGAATGAAATATAACAAGCATGTATATACCATACAATTAAAATAAAGCAACCTTCATACCTTCCAAATCCATATAGCCCAATAAAAAACAACATTTTACCTTCCAAGTAACTAAACTCCATAAAAAATGTGTAATGTACAAAGGTGGAAGAACATGCTGCTCACTGCTTTCTTGTCTTTACAAAAATGTGCAGTAGTTACTGGCCCACATTATTCCTGCAATTCATGAAATAATACATGTCACTTCATTTGCCTCAATTGATGTTGTCCATCCAGCCCCCTCTTTCACCATTGGCACCTATCTTGCCCCTACTCCATTTCCAGTTCATCATTCCCCCCGTTCACATTTTAGTTGTCCCCATCTTGTCCCTTTTATTGTCCTCATCTCCCATCTCCACCTCTTTATCAAAAGCAACATATGTTCATTGATTCTAGCAACATGTGGCCGAAAGGATAGAGGAGGTGAACAGATCATGGTGAGTGGAACAAAAGGAATGAGGAAGCAGGGTATTTTGTGGTGGAAGTGGCAATAGAAGAGAGTGTGTGTGCCAAACATTTCTTTAAATGTTGGGATGTATTGAAGCATCTTAATGTGTTGGGATGGAAGGTGACAAAAGCTAAAGGATCATTAGGGGGATTAAGAAAATAAGACCTCTTGGCTTTAGCAAAAACATGACGTGATGTATATGTTTTGAGAATTTTGGGATCAAAATGTGCACCTTTATATATGTTATGGTACTTGTGTGATTTCAACTGGGATAGATCTCATACTCAGTAAAATGTTGGGCCCATCTATGTAGTTATTTCCTAAAATTGTTTAACACTATCATCAAAACTTAACACAGTGTCAGACTGTCCAGAATGAACAAGACTTCTGTGGGTTTGAGCTCTTCAAGATATAAAGTATGTGGATAAAAACATAAAGAATAACTTAAATATGTGACTTACTTGTATGAAAATAAATAATTTCATATGGATTAGTTAATGGTTCCAAAATCATATATATCGTCACAACAGTTTTATAGGACTCTGCAAGATGCATTTAAAAAACATATCATAGAGTAGTATAGGAGAATTTAAGAGAAATGAAGACTAAAGGATTCATCATTCTTAATTGTTCTTACTCTCAATATTGAGATTGACAAATCATACCAAGATATATTGATTCAAAATACACTGTGTGAGGCTATCTCAGCCTATGTTTCTTCAAAACATTCAAGTGATATGTTTCTTAACATGTTCATATTTATAAATGGTAGCTACAAGTAGATCATTTATACTAGTGCATTATAACATAGAAATTTAAATCTAAATACTATATGAAAAAATATACTAAAGATTGTTTATGTTAGACAAAAATACATACAAGTTAGAACTTTGATGTACATGCAAATATATTTTTGTCTCTATGTTTTTATGCAGTTACATAAACATTGGCAAACCTTCCGACACTCGATGCCACCACAGTTGTTGTGGTCTCGGGTACTTGCAACAGCTCCATATTTTGATGTCTAGCTGAGCCTACAACATGATGTTTAGATGGAATTGGAAAATGACGCTTTACAATAGAACTAATGACAACTTCCCCAAGTATCAATAAAGAAAGTAGTGTTTACCTTCACGTACTTGTTGGATACTTGTGGATATTTATTATGTATGATAGACATACTTGTCAAGGCACTCACCTAGGCACGCCTAGGTGGCCGCCTAAGCGGCAAGGCGCCCCAGGGCTGCGTCTAGGCGAGGACGCTTTGTTTATAATGCTACAGTGACCTATTTTTGTGGGTCTGGTTGTATATTCACTTATTTTAATGTTTGATATGGCTACACCAATGTTCAAAATTAATAGTGTTGCCTATTTTATGTGCCAAATATCACTTTTAATTGAATCTAATACTCTTTTTTGGGTTTGACTGGATCTAATACTCTTTTTTTGTTTGACTGGATCTAATACTCTTAGTACACATTTGATTTTTCTTAGGTTGCACCTTCAATTCAGATTGTACTAAGTAGCTATGCTATGAAGGATAGTGATTACATTGCTTAATACTTATAAGTATGCATGACAATAAATATATATTTATTTGTTGATCACTCTCTTACATTCTTTACAATAATTCTTTTTGAGTTCTTGACATTATTGTCAATGATAATTTATTAGAAATATAATTGGTTATTTTTTCATACAATAAAATATATATATGGGGAGATCGACTATAAATATGTAGATAAAGACATATATAACTATACAATGTATGTATATGAGTGGGGAAAAACCATGACACATGTATATATACATAAAATATATACATAAATTATTTTTTTAGAGGTCTCCTAGGCGACGCCTAGGCGCGCCTAGTCGTGCCTTGGTGCAAGGCGTCCAGCCCCAACGCCGTGTTGCCTTGCCGCCTTAACAAGTATGATGATAGCAACTATAGGTGATTTGTGTGTTTGTATGTCCTCTGTAAAGCTTTTGACTGAGGTTTTTCTCAATCTAGTTTGCATTTACCTATAGAGAACGAATCATAGAAATTACCCAATAGTACAAATATATATTTGTCATCAATTGAATTATATATCAACATATCCAAACATCTATAAGAAGGCCCGTAACATGAACAACAAGCAAAGCTTCTCACTTGTCTCATTTCATCAAGGTCTAATGCATGAATATTTAAGAAGTTCTTCAATATATGCAGTTTTAGTTAACCATTCATAATAAATTTTCTCATTAGCTGGTACTTGGTAATTTGTTCCATCGATGTTCCACTATGGATCATCAGATTAACTCTATCAATACCAAAGTTCTAGATATCCATTGTTCCTTGCATAAGTGTATCTAGTAATCCATGAGCTGATTGCAGTATATATCAAAATGTCAAAAAAAAACCTCATGGTAAAATGAATGTGGGTGTGGATTAAAAATCAGATTTCACTATAGATGATGTAAAAAGAACTATTTGTATTGTAATGAACAAAGGACCAACATAAGGTGTAAAGGAGGCAACATCATGCTGCTAATACTAAATATATTGAGCTCAAGTTAGTCTTAGAAGGAATCACATAGGCCTCCACTGCAAAGATAGAAAATCGTATTTTGAAACAGATTCAAAAGAAGCATGGACCATGGTTCTCCAATGTGGGACTAAACCATAGGCTTTACAAGACAACTGGGAAAATATCAAATAACCCCTAAAATACAACGAAACTGATAAAACATGATAACATTACTAAAAAGGCTACGCTTGTCCTACATCATATCTCCTGTGCTTTAAAAGACTCGACTTTGACAAGTCAAAAAAATAATATGGGGCCCAAAAAAAAGTAGAAGAAGTCTTTGAATCTTGTTGTAAATGAGTCACGTAGCATCACACCAACAAACAAGATAATGATGCAGGAGATCAGGAAAGAACACCATGTTTGTCTTGAAATATGTTGTTGTGATGTTTGGAGGTTGTGTATAAGGAGAAAGCTCATAAATGTCTAGAGGTTGTGGAGGACACTATTCGGCAACTCTATGTACTAAGAAATTGAAGTAGAGAGATGAGTTGCCCAAAGTGTCATCGTAGGACCATCCTTATAAGTTGTTGTAGAGAGACAAGCTACTTGTATGTCACTGTCATATGAAATTTCAGCCTTGGAGACCTCCACACATAGTTTTATAGACCTTTTTAGTGAGCAGCACATCTCTTGTTCTATATCAAGTATTGCAAGCGTGAATTCCTCAATAGAAGATATATAGTCCGAAGAAGGCTACAAACCATCATGCGTCAAAGTTGTAATTGAAGGCATGAGCATCTGAAGAACATCAGACTCTGGGGTTGTTGGTGAAGACACAGTTGTCTGAAAAGTGTCATGTGGCTTCAGAGTTGTAACTGAGGTCACGGTCGTGTAAAACTATAAAACATCATGTAGCTCTGGTGTTCTAAATATTACTAGAGGCATCAGGAGTTGTGAAACATCAGACTACTTTGAAGATGTCACTGAGATGAGGGGCATTTGAAGCTGCAAAATATCAAGCTGCCCTGGAGATGTATCTGAGACGTGAGGCATCTACAGCGGAAAAACATCTGACTTCTCTGGAGATGTAACTGAAGGAATAGACATCTGAAGCGGCAAAACATCTGACTGCTCTGGAGATGTGACTAAAGGCATAGATATCTGAAGTTCGATACTTGTAGCCAGAGGAGATGTTATAGTAGAAGTACTGACAAAAGGGCCCTCGTGAAAGTTTCTGCCATGTTGCTCGAGGGGGTGCAGGGCGCCAGAAGGATGATGAGAGGTGAGGGAAAATTAGCAGTGATGGGTGAAGGGTGGTTGGGTGGGGAGGTAGAATAGCAGTTGGGTGGGGAGGTGGAATAGCGGCTGGCCAGAGAAAGTATTTTTGCAGATGTCTTTCTTAACAGAAGCGACCAGAAGAGGGGCGTGCGGGATCAGGCTGGTTTGCGGGTGGAACGGAGATTGGGTTGCGAGCGGATAGGCAGATGATGGCATGCAGGACCTGCGGTTTGGGCAGTGTCTGACGGATGGGACTGTATTCTGGGGTATCAGTGTTGGTTTGCTTGCGGTATGGGGGTGTAGTGGTTGTGGGATGATGGAGTTGATTGGAAGTGGGGGATTGTAGTGGCTTCTGTGGGCAGGCTGACGAAGGGCAATGTGGTTGACAGGATTAATGGGTTAGGCAAGGAAGTTGGAAGGGGAAGTGGCAGGTGATTTGCGGTTGAGCAGAAGGGTAAGGCGGTGTGAGAGGGACGGCTAGGCTTTGGGGTAATGGGTTTATGTGCGGGTGATGGCCTGTTGTTGATGGAAGAAAGCGATGGGCAGAGGAAGATGAGGAGATGGTTGTTGTTTATGTTGCAGAATCGGAGACGAAGGTTGATCGACAGATGATGGTTGTTGTTGATAGAATATGGTGACGGGCGGCAGCTCTTTTCCGTGACGTACAAGAACACTGAGAAGAACAGAAGATCTCAACCCCAATGAGAATTAGGGTTCAATGCTCTGATACCAATTAATGGAGATCCTAATGAATAAAATATAAAAATAGTTATCTAGATCTAAACTAATTTTAAAAAACTAATCAAAAGGAATAATAATAATAATCAAAAGATTTCATTCATCAAGTCTGATTTGCAAAGAGCATTACAAAGACTATATATAGGTGTTTAAGCATGACTCACTACATGACTAGCCAATGTGGGACTAAACCACAGGCTTTACAAGACAACTGGGAAAATATCAAATAGCCCCTAAAATACAAGGAAACTGATAAAACATGATAACAATACTAAAAAGGTTATGTTCGTCCTACATCACAAACCTTAGCATGGAGCAAGACACTGCATGACGATTAGCATAACATATCCAAAAGCAACGTCAACCTCAAATAGTGATCTGCATACTTGATATGGGACCCAAGTCATTGGGTTGTGCGGGTCATCTATTCCAGACCCTTGCTTTTGCCCAAAATGAGTTCAAGCCTACCTAACCTGCTAGGGATACCACTAGGTGGGTCAACATCTTCTATCGATGGGGTTGAGTTTTAAAACCCTGCCTTTCTTGATAAATTCATATTTATGAACATATATAACAAAAATATACTACAACTAGCATGACACAACAATATCCACATACCCTGTAGTCTATACCATAAAGAGTTAGACTAGAACCTACGGCAAGTATAGTTGGGTGTAGTAGGAGGTAAAAGTCTAAATCCAAAAATATATATTTAAAAAGACACATCACAACAATAACTAGTAGATTTGGTTTAATGTAAATAAAACTCGCTAATTTTGTTTGTTTTTATTAGTGCACAAAATTCCATACTTACATGGACATAACATTTACATGATTGAAAAGCCACATAGATAGTATTGTGTCTGACTAATACTTTTTCTGTGTGCAGTACCAATTGTGTGCTTTTCCCTTCATATGGATGGTGGTGGTGCATTCAAATTCCAAGATTTATTTCTCACTTTCACTAAACCAACCAGAAAAGTTCAAAGTCATGAATTGACATGTAATGGTTTGGTTGTACATAAAACCAAATGAGATGTTACTTTCTTGAAAGTAGGAAAGATGGGAAAGAAAGAGGGGGATGGGTGAATTGAAATATATATAAAGTGACTGTGCAATGTAAATACAAATTATAAATATAAAATAAAGTTGTATTATCTTTCTTATGGATGAATGAGGATTTGTGTGCATAACTGACATAATAGTATACCAACCAAAAAAATCATCAATGCACATAAGCATCGACAGCTACTCCACCTCGATTCATTCAGAACTGAATAAGAACATATGCATAATGGTTGGTTTTGATCTCACATCACAAATCATCATTCTAGTCTATAAACTGATAAATAGAACATGATAAGTGCTTCTAAATAGAAATATAATAAGATAGAGAGAGAGAGGGCATACGCTTACTGCTTGGCATGCAAATCCACCAAGAACATATATTCAAATATGAATGTTTAGTACGATAGTCAAATAGATAATAATAACAATAGTGTAGCAGCAACATGATACAATGTAACAATAACAATAATCATTATTGCTCATGATCTTTAACAGTAGAAACATAAGCATCTAATAGTCTCCAACAGTTGAGCCAACTTTAGTTTTAAACACAAAAACAGAGAGGATAATTACCTCCAGAATAAATCTGCTGCATGCCATGGTTTGATGAATCCATTCATAGTAAGGTGTGAACATATGGAGACATGTTTAGAGTCTCGTGAGGATTCATTTGAACTCCATAGCAATATGCCTCAGTGACAGTCAGTGGCAGAAAAATGGACACTATAAGACAAGATTTATATAGAACTGCTCAATGATTTGATTTAAAGGTAATACATTGTATTGTTTCTTAGTTTTTACAAAAGGGAGGAATGAAATTATCACAAAATACTGAATTCTTGGTCATTGGCTTCACATGCATTTCTCGTGGAACAGAAACAACAAGTATTATTTGTCCATGCTCTTCTTGGAATGTTTCATTCTTTATCCTTGTTAACAAACACCAAAATTTCTTAAGATAATTAACCCAGCTACTGCCATCCTCGATGAAAGTATCTCAAATGATTTCATATTCATAATTTACATATTTCATTGGCGATAGAAAATGCACCCATGTTGTTAACAAATATTAAAATACCACATTATATTAAGATACATGTAGCCAACACTTTTTGTACAATTTCCCCATTTTTGTTTCCAGATTTGGAAACAAGTCATTTCTAAGGGGACAAAGGAAGAAAACATCTTCAAAATGGTTACGTCAAAATGGATAGAGTAACTACTGCTGTGGTCATTGTTTTAAGAATCAATGGTGCCAAAACCATCATGTAAGAAATATGCAGAAATCATACCTCGTATACATTCTCTCATAAATCCCTATCAAATGATACAAAAAATAATCCATACTCATATGAAAAAACTACGGAACCAATATCCCGGAGTGAAATTTTGGAAACAGACAAGATCACATGACGTAGGGAAAAGAGTTTTGAGTCTCCAGCCCAAGAACATCAATTTGTTGCATACATGAATTCCTTGAGAAAATGATCTAGTCAAATAAAAATAAAACATAACATTCTAGGAAAGTTGGAGATACTTGCTCGGGAAATATATATAATGTTATAAAGATAAAGTGAACACTTGTATCTCCACATGGTACATAAGAAGAGTATGACAACTCCAAATACAAGCTGAACATCTCCATCCGTATAAAATTTTAGATGAATAGATGTGTAATAAACCACTAGTGACATTAGAATGTAGTGGTCTGTTCAAATACTAGAGATTTGTGCATGGTGTGTAAAAGGTCATTGAAAGAAAATAAGGTTCTATCAAATCGGTTGCCATAGTAAAAGATATGTGTAATAGAACCCAAATAGATACAAAATCCGACAAACGATGTACCACAAAGCTTCTGTTGTAGTGATACGACAAGAAATGATGCCCACGTCACTGACATAACACCATTATTGGAAGAGAAATCGATCATCTTGCCAACATCTTTAACCTACCATGGGTGTTTGATATATAAATTTTGATGGTTGAAATATCTGCAAATGGGTTCAGAGTCATACAGAAAAGGACCAACCATTACTTGATAAATATAGAAAAAAGACATATGTAACATTAAGAAAACTGTAATTCTAAAAGCCTAGAGAGAGTATTTAGCGCCTCTTATAACTATTTTACAAAGATTAACAATATATATAACCTCCAAGACGAAATCTATATAGTCAAAATGTTACTGAAAGATGTATACCTACTGAAGAAATCAAAGCTGGAGATGAACGTAAATGCATATATCACTGCTATGAAGGACAATAGATTGCTACTATCAATATGATCATAGATAGATCAGTGTCTAGCATTACTAATAGGAGAAGAGTGGTTACTGAGGTACAATAGGCTCGAGGCATTGGCCTTACAGCCTACGGCGCACCCAGGGTGCCGAGAGTAGCCAAGCGATGTCAGTGTTTTCGTCAAGCTGCTGGGCAGAGCCTCCGAGAAGAAAAGTGGCACCTTTGATTTCTGGATGATGGATAATGACATCGTGAATAGAAGGGCATGCGGCCTGTGGTTCACCCAAGGTGTTGGGCGGAACTTCTGATAGAAGAATGGGCAGAGTTTCCCTAGGGCTGCTGGGTGGAGCCTCCGAGAAGAAGAGCGACACCTAAGACAGCTGAATGATTGATGAAGGTGTTGTGAATAGAAGGGTGGTGCTAGAGGAGAAGAGGGTGGAGTGCAGTTTGTGGGAGGGAGAAGAGTGGGGAACACGGATGTGGAGGGATGTAGACGGTGAAATGGGGGGAGGGGAAGAGGCAAAATTGGGTAGGAAGAGAGAGCGACCACGCGGGAGATTTTTCGTGCGAGGGAAGTGAAATTTTGATCTAGGACGGATAAGGGAGAGAGAGAGAGGATAGTGTTTAAAGTGTAATTGATGTAATTACCTATATTTATTTACTTACACGGTTATAGTTTGTAAACAAAAGAAGCTTTAACTACATATAAGATATATGTAATTAGAATAATTGTAGGTAAATCATCTATTTTTCGTAGTGGTAAGAGAAGAATGGGTAAGAGCCATACAAACAGTGGCGATTGTAAGATATAATTGGGATGCTGATAGCGATGTTGAATGATATTTTGTAAATGAATATTTCTGAATGTTTCTACATGTCTGAATGTTTCTACATGTATTTGAATGTTTCTACATGTGTGAATGTGAGAATTGAATTGATGTCTGAATGTATCTACTTGTGTGAAAAGTATATTTGTTGATTTTGCAGGTTTGTGGCCTGTTTGTAGGTTGATATCAATGGATGTCGTAAACCTGCAGTTCAGAAAACTGAACTGCAGGTTCTCATCCTGCTGACCAGCCACAGCAGACCTGCAAACTGATAAGAAAAAAAAACATAGGCGTCGGTTATTTATAGAACACCGTCATCAAAGGCTTACAACGTCGGTTATTGGATAAAATTGCCGCCTAATATGACAAACAACCTGACCGTGCAGGAAAGCACGGCCGTGGCGAAAAAAGCGTCGGGTATTAGTACAAAACCGACGCCTATAGTACTAAACACGGCCGTGCAGGGAAGCACGGCCGTGGCGTCTGGGAATATGGCGTCGGGTTTTTTGTTGCAAACTGACACAGAAAGTGTCCTAGATGGCGCCCTTTTTGTGGCGCGAACCCTTTTGGCATCGGTTATAAAACCGACGCCGAAGAGTTCAACCTTTAGCGGCGCCCACATAGGCGTCGCTTGAGAACCGTCGCTAAAAGGGGTTAAACAACCGACGCCAAAGACATGTTATGTAGTAGTGAGAAATGAGAGGGAAGAAATAAGTACAAGGGTAGATCGAATATTTGATATATCCACCTTTTGGTTGAATCTGATGAGGAGGTCGACGACCGGTCATCGATGGCCTCCTTTCTTCCATATGATCAGGACTTGAAGCAAGCTGATCCATCGATCAATCGATGCAAGTAGCTGAATCCCAAGTCCAGAGATCGATGGTCCAACTAGGTTGATGACACTATATTGGTCTATGGCTCTAGACTTGGATTCTGAACTTGACGGCAACCTTTCAGCTTGTTGACTATGAAATCCAAGATGCCTTCAAGTGATGCCTTGGGGGCCTATTTATAAGATTTTACTTGTGCTTTTTCGATCTTGGATTGGTCCACATGGTGTGGACTCTTTGTCTTCCCACTGTCGATGTGAAGGTCAATAAGTCGTTGATTGACCGACGGGTCGCCATCGGTCTTATGGATCGTCGATCATTACAGGATCGACACTGTGATTTGTCAATGTGAAGATTGATGATTAATATGTCTATGTGAAGGTTGATAACTAATCTCGATGGATTTGTGCTCGATGAGACTTTGGCGATCTTCGATTATTTCCTATCGACCTCGAATCCATTATTCTTCTTGATCGACAGTTTAGACCTCAATGAGTAAGTCATTGATCTTTGAAATATTGACCTAACAGATCGAGTAGCGGGAGGCTATCGAGGTCAATGCTCGATAAATGATCATTCTAGGAAGTCAAAGGTTTAACCACCGATCTTGAGGATTTTGACTTGAATTCCAACAATTTTCAGCGAAATTGGATTGAAACAGAATAACTGAAAATTTAAGAACAAAGTGAACAAAATTGAAGTTTAAAAACATGGTACCAAATGACTTCATTAAGGAAAAAGGTTATGAAATGTGCATGAAAATTGATGTTATCAACTCTCCCAAACTTAGAATTTAGCTTGCCCACAAGCTAATAGAATCATTATGTAAATCAAATCGAGCAAGTAGATTCTATTATTCTCTGAAAGGAATTTTTATATCAACTTGTAATGCAGTGAATTTTTAGGGTTCTGGATATCTAATTGAATAAGTGGGATCATGAATTTGAGAATTAAAATGACTTTGAAGTCTATATACATTTATGTTTATGTTGACATCATGGATGTAATCCCTAAGTTTATGCCCTTTTTGAGACATTTTATTGAAAGGATAAAAGTTTCTCTTTGGCACCATATTTGAATAGATTGTAGGTATGATTGTAATAAAGCAACACCCCAAATCTCATGATGAAATGAGTTTCCTAAAAAAAATATTTAGGATTGAAGTTTGTTAAATGTTTGATAATTTGATGGATTAATTTGCATGATAGAACGACGTTGGTATGTTTGTTAGTCTATGCCCAGACCTTTGATGGGTCACGCAACCTTAGTCCAAGGTGTGAAGCGGATTGGTGACGTGAATAAACCCCAACCCTAGGACGTTCCAGATTGGGCGGAACATAACTCATCCCCGCCACTGCCTCCAACTAATTTGGAGACGTGGGGAGTTTTGCGAGGTAGAACCCCATGACACCATGATCCATGATTGTGGGTGGGAGATTGAACATTAATAGGGTGGTTTCCGTGCCAACAGAAGACTGAACACTCCGACCTTTAAGAAAGGAGAAGTGGGGTAGAGGATGAGGAGTCCTTCACCCTAGAAGATTTGCATCGAGGGGACGAGCCGACACACGCCTGAGAGGAGCAGCCGTGGTTGCTCACTGGAGTCTCCTAATAGAAGCAACGACCTAACTGAGGAGAACCCCGACGAGCAGGAGGCGCTAGGTCAGCGTCATTGTAAGAGACGAGATGAGTTCTCTACTGGCTGTGAGAAGGACCGTAGCTGTAAGGATGCTCGCCAGAGAGAAGCCTGCACTCACGACACTCACAGAGCAGACTTTGGCAACGACGAGATCCTCCAGCCAAGAAGAAGTATAGCCAGCATCAGGCCCAAGACCGGCGACGCACAATAAGAGCAACTGATGCCCTCAGTTGTGATGGAAGACCTGCTTCCATGTCTCGTCGGTGAGAAGGTAACAGTGTAGAGTCTCTCGTCAGGCTTGTGTTGCATGACGGCACCCAGAACTGCAGCCACGCTCAGGCAATGTTGAGCGAAGAACGGAGACCCGACAATTAAACGAGACTGTGACGGCAGTGCTTTGGGCGGAAAGTAGAGATTCGGCGGAGTAGCTACTGACCCAACGAAGGTGAAGCGACACTTTCATAGGATGACCTTTTTGTCGTCGGAGCTAGACGGCGCACACACGCGGAGAACCCTAATATCGGGCATTAGACTTGAACATCGGACGAAGGAAGCGAGCCTGAACTGAATGATCCCAAAGCAGACCGGTTCAAGCCAGCGAACCAGGAGGTCCCATCCCAAGTGGCCAGGATAGATCACAGCCAGTCGCGCCCATCCTTAAGCCATGTGGCAGTACTTGATAGGCTGAAAAGGTAATTATCTAAAAAATTCTCAAATCTTGTATAATTCACAGTAATTAGCTCCTTTATAAAAAAAACATATAATATACCAAAATTCTCAAAAAAAACAGTAGAACAATATTAAACTCCCAAATCAGTCTTTTGATGGTTAAATATCACATATTTTTAGTAAGATGTGCAATATTTTATATCATGTGTAATAAATATCAAATAGTGACCTAAAATCATGATAATGCACCAGTAACTGTAAAATATGATATAGAATCCATGTGATGTCAGATATGATCATGTCATGACACATAATCATGTAACTTGTTAGTATGCCTATCCAGGGACAATAACCCTAAATAAAATGTATAAAGTACATTTATGATCAATAAATGTTGGAATAAATAGTATGATCTTATATTAGTACATGGAAATGCATAAATAATTCTGAGATCACAACGATTCACATAATTCATGGTATACAGTAATGGTTGTTCTTAATGTGATATAAACCCTAATATGCTTAATGAATATGATCTAGGGTTAATACATGCACACAGTGATATGGAAACTAATGGTCATACAATTGATTCTAATCTGTAACACAACATCAATAAGATAATTCCAAGAAGATAAGACAAGTAATGATGGGAAAATCCACATGAACTAAGTGAAACCCTAAAATGAACATAACTAGGGTTAAGATGATGAGAACATGATGGTGATATGCATGATCTTGTATTTATCTAGGTTTGACCAAGGATATAGTTGACATGAGGAATATGTGATGATTAGAATATCTCTATTGAAGGTACTCTTACTTGGCCTACTATATAGTATGGTTGTATTATGTGTGTACAAAATATTTGGCATATGATATTGGATGAAATGATTGTTCTTGTATGATATCTTGCTTGATTTTATATACTTATAGTTATGAACACGTGAAACATAATATATTTATTCCATTATATGAAAGCACTAATTCTCCTTGGTAGCATAGTGCTGGGAAGTGATCATTCTCTTTTGTAGCAGATCACATTGTATAATGATCTAACTCTTTGGTAGTAGATCATAAGGCCTTGCGTCTCGAGCTCTTTGGTATCTGAGATGATGCATTATTCCCTCAGGTGGTAAATGTATGGATAATATAATGGAAAATGTGCCTAAAATATGTGTTCTCTTTTATTAATAAACATCCTTGTTCAAGTATATGATTTTGTTATATTTGTTTATTACTGCCAAGTTTTAATTTTATCTTATTGCCAAGTCATAGTAATGAGAGGTATATAAAAAGACATGTAGGCGTAATCAGTACAATATTTTATAATATTGTGATGATGTGTACCACATGAAATCTTTTATTTAGGTGATGTGGATATATGCTCTTGAAGAGTTGGATAGTTGAGATTTGTGTGGTGAGATGATGTGGAGGTGGACCTATTGTCTTAAGATCATGTTGTAGATGTAGTACATGCATATATAAAGTTTGTTGTTCAATATGTTATATCAAATGTTGAAACAATTCATTTTGTAAATATATATTGAATGGTGAACATGTTTTGTATGGTTTTGTTTATTGGTCATGTGCATGGGCTACTGTTGTTTCCTTCTGACTTTCTCTGGTTTTCTTCTTCTTAGCCTAGTGCATGTGTGGTGTTTAAATTGGGATTCTCACTGAGGTGAGGTTTCAATTTAGACGTCACACATCAGATTAAGTTTTAGAAAATTTAGGAATGTCACAGGTGGTATCATAGCATGAACAATAGAAAAGCATAGCATTTGCTCATTATGCAACTCAACATGAAAATAAAGAACCTTGAACTTAAAAATCCTTAGGGTTAGATTAGTTGTCTTTTACATACTAGATCTGACCTAGCTTCTAGGTTAGCACCTAGATGTCTGAGAAAAAGGTTTAGACTGGTGCTTATTGTATAGTAGATCCTTAGGTATCATTCTTTCCTTATAGTGTAGCGGTATGGAACGTTGCATTATTTGGAGATGACGTACATAATGGGAAGAGAAACCTTTAACATACGATGCATCTATGTTTTGGCTAGCCACACCAATCTACACCTTGTTCTCACCCTTTTCACTAGGTGACATGGCACTAGACTCTCTACTATGTGTGGGACACTCATTTTGTGAATTTGGTTTTTGATTCCAATCAGATCGAACTTCGATAGTTTTCTCTGGTGCATGTTTTATTGGAGAAAAAGTATATAATATTTTATTATATATGTAAGTATTACAAAAATATGTCCCCATGCATGTATGAGTAGGAGGTAATCATGCAACCCAAGTGAAAGTGAATGACATCAGTCTAGAAGAGAGAGTAGTTCTAGATTAGATGTCTAGAGTATTGTAAGAATGTATGATAGATGGAATAGCTCAATTAAGATTTGATGAAGATCTAAGTCTTATATAAGTCATATAATATGGTTTATGATGATATATGTTTGTCTTGAGGATTAAGGTTCAGTTTTGAGGTTTTGGGATTAGCTTGATGATGCAAGCATGTAGGCTTTTATGAGATAACATAATCTAAGATAAGGATGTGAATTGGAAAGAGCCTAAAGTTCTTTTACAAATGAGGAACTCTAGTGTTAGGACCAATTTAGGGTTAACTCTAGAGAGAGCAAAACCCATAGGGAGAAGGTCAGAGAACCTAAACTCCAAGATATGAGAATTATGAGAAATATTTGTCATGATATGTTCTAAACTAGACTACTCATGAGTGAATGATTTGAGTCGCTTTATGCATGATTCATATAGTCTTTTCAGACCCTAAATGTCCTTGAGAGGACCAAACCCTAGAGTCAGAGAGAGGTTGGTTATATGTGCATGTGAATATGAATACAAGAACCAACCATCTGGGTAAGGGAGAGAGTCCCAAGACCCTGGAGGAGGCACCTAAGAAAGTTTATGTAAAGCATCACACTCGGGTTGGTGGTTCATCATAAGAATCTAGTGGTTGGTAATATAAGAGAGAGAGAGAGAGTTGGGAAATAATATTTTATGGGTAGAGATCTAATAGGAGAATATCATATCATGTTTTGGCTTGTGCTTATGTGGCTAGAGCTTGTAAAACAATCAACTAGTGCCAATGAGGTAGACCTAATAACCCTAGACCAATGAAGGAAAATAGAGCTAGTGCATATGATACTCATAGAGTTGAGTGAGCTCAAAGAGACTAAGCATGACACTACCCTCATGTTACAAGTTAGGATAACCTCAATTGGACAAGATAAAGTTTTGATATATGATTGATAAGCTACTTGTATAAGTTTCTGTAGAACAACCATGATATAACGTATGTAAGAATGGGATCTTATCTTGAGATGTGATATATAGATATGACATGGTGGAAAACCCTAGTGATGGTTTGATAGATATCTATGATAGATGGCTAACCTTATACATGAATAATGATCACATGACATAATAATGTTGATTAATCTTGTGATGAAATCACTAATAAAGTTGGTAACCTAAATATGAGAAATGAGAAATGAGATCCTATTGGTGATATTCATTGACTAAGGTGTTAATGTACATGGTAAATAAATATGTCAAATATAGTTTGAACAATTAGCACAACATAATGATGATGGTACCTTGATATCATCCAGATGAGTAAAGTACGTTGATTATAAATAACTCCTTGTAAATATGGTAAATATTTTATAGAACCTTTAATGTTGGGTAAAATGTGGATTTAAATCCTAAAATATGAAATATTTCATGACATAACCTAAGCTTCTAAATCCTTTTTTCAACCTTATATGCAGTTATGATGCACCCAAGATGTTTGAAAACTGCATAGTAGTAGTTAAGAAAGTTATAGACCTCTTATTCCTAAAGATGTTGCAGCTAGACCAGTGCCCCACATATGGATGAATATCTTTTGGGTAGTATAGATATAGCTTAATTTTTAGGACAAAATTTCTTTTAAGATGTATATGATGTGATGGCCTATATTTTGACTTAATTTCGAGGATGAAATTTCTTTTCATGTGTGTAGGATGTGATGAAGTGAAATTTTAGGGTTCTGGATATCTAATTGAATAAGTGGGATCATGAATTTAAGAATAAAAATGACTTCGAAGTCTATATACATTTATATTTATGTTGACACCATGGATGTAATCCCTAAGTTTATGCCCTTTTAAAGACATTTTTTTGAAAGGATAAACGTTTCTCTTTGGCACCATATTTGAATAGAATGTAGGTATGATTGTAATAAAACAACACCGCAATTCTCATGATGAAATGAGCTTATCCTTGTTTCAAACTTGTATGGAGTGATGATGCACCAAAGATGTTTAAAAACCACATAGTAGCAGTTAAGAAAGTTCTAGACCTCTTGTTCCTAAATATGTTGCACCTAGAGCGGTGCCCCACATATGAATGGATATCTTTTAGGTAGTAAAGATACGACTTATTTTTTAGCATAAAATTTCTTTTAATATGTATATGATGTGATGGATTAGATTTTGACTTAATTTCAAGGATGAAATTTCTTTTAATGTGTGTAGGATGTGATGAAGTGAACTTTTAGGGTTCTGGATATCTAATTGAATAACTGGGATCATGAATTTGAGAATTGAAATGACTTTGAAGTCTATATACATTTATGTTTATGCTGACATCATGAATGTAATCCCTAAGCTTATGCCCTTTTTGAGACATTTTATTGAAAGGATAAAAGTTTCTTGTTGGCACCATATTTGAATAGAATGTAGGTATGATTGTAATAAAGCAACACCCCAAATCTCATGATGAATGAACTTCATAGAAAAAATTATTTAGGATTGAAGTTTGCTAAAAGTTTAATAATTTGATGGATTGATTTACATGATAGAACAACGTTAGTATGTTTGTAAGTCTATGCCCAGACCTTTGATGGGTCATGTGGCCTTAGTCCAAGTTTTGCAACGGATTGGTGACATGGATAAACCCCAACCCTAGGACGTTGCAGATTGGGCGAAACATAACTCATCCCTGCCACTACCTCCAACTGATTTGGAGACATGGGGAGTTCTACGAGGTATCCATAATCGTAGGTGGGAAATAGAACATTAACATGGTGGTTTCCGTGCCAACTAAATATTGGACACTTCGACCTTTGAGAAAGGAGAAGTGGAGTAAAGGATGAGGAGTCCTTCACCCTAGAAGAGCTGCATCGAGGGGATGAGCCGATACATGCCTGTGAGGAGTAGCCGCGGTTGCTTACTGGAGTCTCCCATGAGAAGCAATGACCTGACTTAGGAGAACCATGATGACTAGGAGTCACTAGGTGATCGTCATTGTAAGAGACAAGATGAGTTCTCTACTAATGGTGAGAAGGACCGCAACTACAAGGATGCTTGCCGAAGAGAAGGCTGCACCCGCAAAACTCAAACACCAGACTTTGGCGACGGCAAGTTCCTCTAGCCAAGAATAGGTACAACCAGCATCAGGCCCAAGACCAGTAGTGCACAACATGAGCTATTGATGCCTTTGGTCATGATCGAAGACGTTCTTACATGTCTCACTGATGAGAAGGTAACAGTGCAAAGACTCTCGGTGGACTTGTGCTGCACGAAGGCACCCGGAACTATGGCCACGCTCAGGCAGTGTCAAGCGGAGAAGGGAGACCCTACAATTAAAGGAGACCATAGTGAAAGTGCTTTGAGTGGAAAGAAGAGAGTCAGTAAAGTAGCTACTAACCCTATGAAGGAGAAGTGACACTTTCATAGGCTGACCTTTATGTCACCGGAGCTAGGCCAGGTGATGGCGCGCACACACAGAGAACCCTGTTCTCGTGCATCAAACTTGAACACCAAAAGAAGGAAGTGAGCCTGAACTGGCTGATCCCAGAGTAGACTAGTTCAAGCTAGAAAACCACGTGGTCCCAACCCAAGTGGCCAGTTTAGACCAGAGTCAGACGCGCCCATCCTTAACCACATGGCAGTACCTGATAGGATGAAAGGGCAATTATCTCAAAAATGCTAAGATCTTGTATAATTCATAATAATTAGCTTTGTTATCAGAAAAATACAAATAATATATCAAATTCTTAGAAAAATCGGTAGATCAATGTTAAACTCTCAAATCAGTCTTTTGATGGTTAAAATATCCCATTTTTCAGTAAGATGTGTAAATGTATCATGTGTAATAAATATCAAATAGTGACCTACAATCATGATAATGCATCACTAACTATAAAATATGATATAGAATCCATGTGATGTCAGATATGATCATGTCGTGACACATAATCATGTGACTTCATTAGTATGCCTATCTAGGGCTAATAATCCTAAATAGAATGTCAAAAGTACATTTATGATCAATAAATGTTGGAATAACCAGTATGAGCTTATTTCAGTACATGGAAATGTATAAGTAGTTCTGAGATCACAATGATTCACATAATTAATGGTATACAATGATGGCTGTTCTTAATTTGATATAAACCCTAATATGCTTAATGAATATGTTCCAACACTACTACATTTTTGGCCAACAACGTCACTGCTCATAGCGTCATTTTTACTAGAATAACCGACCTAATAGACTATTGCATCAGTTTTATCATTAAAACCGATCTTACAGGTTTCCTGCGGTGAAAATTTGCATGATTTTGGCTTCGTGCCTCGATCTATAGGGTCGGTTTTTTCAAATAATCGACGCTATAGGGTCAAAAAAAAATGTGGGCACCGCTTTGGACCTCTAGGGTCAGTTTTTTTAGTAATAATCGACCTTGTAGATACTGACCTCTAGGGTCAGCTTTGTTAATCACTCGACCTTATAGGTGTGTGTTTGGGTTTTTGGGTGAGTATGACCTCTAGGGTCAATTTTTATAGATAATCAACCTTATAGATACTGACCTGTAGAGTCAGTTTTTTTTAAAACCATCCTTGTAGCTTTTGGTGCGGGCACCGGTTCCCTATTGGGTCAGTTGTTTCCTAATAACCGACCCTAGAAGCAGGCGTTAATAACTAGCGAGCAACTCACATGTTTCATTACTTTCACATTTCACTTGTTTCCCCATTGCCGCCGTCTTGTTCGAAGAGCTCAGCTACTGCCGCCGTCTTGTTCGTAGAGCCCAGTTGCCGCTGTCGTCTTGTTCGAAGAGCCCAGCTGCCGCTGCCATCTTGTTCGAAGAGCCCAACTGCCATCATCTTGTTCAAAGAACCTAGCTTCCACTTTCTCCTATCGTGGTGCCCGACAAGCTCCTGTTGTCGTGCCCCATCGACTTGGAGACGCCCCGTTGACCCGGCTACCCCGTGCGGACGATTTGCACAGCACTGGTAAGTTTTTCTTTGTGAATAAGGAGACGCTGGATCTAGGCACACAATACTGAATACTTTCATATTAGTCTTTTATGCATGTTAAGAGGAAGGGAGAGGAGTGGTATCGAGGAGGGTGGAGGAGGAGAAAAGGGAGGTAGTAGCACGACCGTGCCATAACCATTGTCATTTTCTTCTTATTGTCATGCCGTGATTGAGGAGAGGTTGGGAGTGAATATATTTGTTAGGTAGCACGATCGTGCCGAGAGGTTGGGAGTGAATATATTTGTTAGGTAGCATGGTCGTTCTGGGTAGCACGGCCGTGGTGGCTGAGTTGCTGAACTGTATTTGTTAATTCTTCTTGCTCCTCTAAAATTGATGTATATTGACCCCTAATTAATACATTATAACAGAATTGAATCGTGCATTTGTGTTGTTGTAGGTGTTGTTGACTTGTATATATTTATTTTTCAGCCTTCAAGTGAGGTATAATATTCTCACTCTCCCAACGTGCCATTAGGCTTCATTTTGATTCAAATATTTAATACATACGGTAGCGCTTGGTAGACATTCCAGAAATATGAGGGTAGACACTGTGTAGTCTCAGATTGACACTTTAGGATTTATAGATGAGATCATCGATGTATGATATTTAACTTAATATATAAATATGAAAATAATACATTTATGTATCAACTTAGAAACTCATTCAAAATTTACTCATTAGGAGTAAATTTTGGATAATCCCCAGTTTGGGACTTTTTTGGATATTTAATCTCACTTAGGATGTAACTGTATAATGTATGTTTAGTTTTGAAGAAAATTTTAGTAGTATTTCCTCATTTGTTCTCTGGGTACATATGTGAGTGGTTATTTTCCATTTACATCGGTGTACTTGGAGAACTTAGGGGAAATGCTGCTGAAATTTTCTTCAAAACTAAACATACATTATACAGTTATTAGTGAGATTAAATATTCAAAAATGGGATATGTGGTATACTTTAGTATAAAAGTAATTAAATTCCTATCAATAAAAACTTACAGCTTATAGTATCAATATTAAATGCTCAGTTTTATAATTAACTTTAATGTGATATAGAAAATGGATCGAAGTTGGATGTCTATCAAGAACTGTTGTAGTCCAGAGTTTGCCAAAGGTCTTGATGAATTTACCAGATTTGCTGAGGAACATAGCAAACTACCTACAGATAGGCTATATTGTCCATGTAGAAATTGTGGTAACAATTTGAAAGTTGATACTGCTGAGGAAATTAAGAATCATGTCATATGCAATGGGATCATACAAGGTTATAATGAATGGTATTAGCATGGAGAGAAATTTAATTATGGATTAGGAAATGTCGATACTAATAGTTGTGGCATATATAGATAATGATGATAATGTCAATGATGAACCAATTCAGGATGACCCGATTCAGGATGATATGGTTGATGAGATGCTATGTAGTTATCGAGACAATGTCATTGATCCACCTTCTTTATTTGCAAACATTGTCCATGATGCTGAAAAACCATTATATAAGGGTTGTACTAAGTTCACAAGGTTGAGTGTTGTGATGTGATTATATACTCTTAAATCTCAAAACCGATCACTACTACAGAACCTACCTTTAGTGTCGGTTATTTAAAGCCTTTAGTGTCGGTTTCTAAGCGACACCTATGTGGGCGACACTAAAAGCTCACCCATTAGGCGTCAGTTCCAAAACCGACGCCCAAACTCTTCGCGCGCCACTGAAAACGTGCCATCATGGCACTATAGGCGTCGGTTATTAGATACGAAACCGATGCCCAAACCCTTCGCGCCACAGAAAGGGCGCCATCTTGGGCACTATCAGTGTTGGTTTTTTACAAATAACCGACGACATATATCTTCGCGCCACAGGAGGACGCCAACTTGGGCACTATAGGCGTCGGTTATTAGCTAATAACCGACGCCATATAACTCCCAACACGGCCGTGCTGGACAGCACAGCCGTGGTGTTAAGGAAATAGACGTCGGTTTCTATTAAAAATCGACACTGTAACCTATTTGGCGTCGGTTTTATACAAATAACCGACGCTTATTGTTTTTTTTTTCTATCAGCCTGCAGACCTGCTATGGCTGGTCACAGGATGAGAAACCTGTTTAGTTCAGTTATGAACTGCAGGTTTTACGACATCCATTGATATCAGCCGACAACAGGCCACAAACCTGCAAAATTAACAACAAAAATATTCACACATGCATTTAGCAATGCAACCTACAGTTCCATTTTATTTTCACACATTTAGAAACATTCATGTAGCTAGAAATCTGTAGTTCCATTCATTCACATTCACACATATAGAAACATTAATATAGCAACCAACACTTTCATTCATTTTCACTCAGACACATGTAGAAACATCCAGACATGTAGAAACATTCACACATATATTATAATTCAGAAATTCATTTACAAAATATCATTGTTTAGTCATTATTCGCTATCAGGATCCCAATTATATTTTAAAGCCCCCACTATTTGTATGGCTGTTTCCCATTCTTCTCTTACTTCATTTAATTCTCCCATCGTATAGGGAGCATGTACATCTGGTAAGTCCGTTCCTGTAGTGGGGTCAGCTTTAAACACCTGTAAAGAGAATGATGTATATATATAATTAATGAGCTATAAATAAGATTGATATATTTCATATTTTCTAATGAGACTATATAATACCTGAGCAATACAATCGATGTCCATACAACATGACAGACTAACACATATATAGTACATAACAACAACAACGTCAAATTTACATACAACACTAGCTTAGTACATATATAGTAGGACTTATAAGGTGACGATCCCACCTGGTAAAATAGGTTACCGACAACTACATGTTACGATTGGGAGGTCGTGATTCAGTAACCGTATGCATTAGCAGGAGGACAAACATGTCCTCCTGCTAATGCATACGGTTGCTGAATCACGACCTCCCAGTCATAACATGTAGTCGGTAACCTGTTTTAGCAGGTGATATCGTCACCTTAGTCCCACTATATATGTATTAAGCTAGTGTTGTATGTAAATTCGGCGCTGCTGTTGTTATGCAATGTATATGTGTTAGTCTGTCATGTTGTTATATGAATCTGAAGCACTTGTGTGTGCTGCACTTTATGTATTGTATCTGTATCCTGCTTCTCTTCATTGGGGCTTCTTTTGCTGTTTAGCATTTGTATTAACTAGAAGATAATGAAACATCAAATCAGAAAATGATATTGATATTAAAAAAGTAAACATTTAGCTTCAATAAAAAAATATAAACACGCATGCCTCTAAAATTGTGATCTTTTATCAATTAACAATCCTTCATTGTGATCTCCGTGCACATATAAGTCATCATTAGCTTCTTCAATATTTTGTGGAGTTGGCAACCCATCTGAGAATGGACTGGAGTCATCATATTTATCATAGTACTCTTCTTCATCTATAGGATCTTCAATGAGATCACATATCCTTCAATGAAATAGCTCGTCAATATTCTTGTCATTATCAGGAGTGTCATTACCACTGAGAAAGTCATTGCAGAAATCCATAACCTCTCTCGCCACATAACCTTCAATAATACTCCCTTCAGGCTGATAACGGTTTCGAACATCACCTTTAAAAACGCTCATGTATCGTTCAAAGGGATACATCCAATGCAAGAAAACCGGTCCCAAGATTTTCACTTCCCTAGTCAAGTGGACAACAAGATGTACCATGATATCAAAGAATGAAGGAGGGAAATACATCTCAAGCTGACATAGGGTAACAACCACTTCTCTTTGCAAATTATCGAGAGTCTCAGGGTCAATAACTTTGCTGCAGAGACTGTTGAAAAAGAAACAAAGTCTGGTGATTGCAAACCTTACATGCTTCAGCAATATAGATCGAATTGCCACAGGCAATATTTGTTGCATTAGAGTGTGAAAATCATGAGATTTAAGACCTATCAACTTTAGATCTTTCATTGATACCAATCTACGGATGTTGGATGAGTAACCATGTGGCACCTTAACATTTACCAAGCATTCACAAATAGCTTTCTTCTCCTTTCTAGACAACGTGTAACAAGCGGGAGGTAAGTATGTTCTTTTATTACCCATTTCACGTAATTCTGTTAATTCTGACCTTATTCCCATTTCACGTAGGTCCAGTCTGGATTTTATCCCATCTTTAGTCTTACCTGGTATATTTAACAGAGTACCAATGATGCTATCACAGACATTTTTCTCAACGTGCATTACATCGATACAATGTCTGACTGTCAAAGAACTCCAATAAGGAAGATCCCAAAATATTGACTTCTTCTTGAATGAAGAATTGTCACTCCGTGTAGTACATTGTGATCTCTTACCAAATTCATTGACAAAGTCTTTTACTCTTTCATAAACAACCTCCCCTGGTATAGGTTTAGGTGCACTGCGTTCCTCATTCAATCCATTGAATGCTTTGCGCTTCCTACGATACAGATGGAATTTTGGAAGAAACCTTCGATGACCGAGATATACATTCTTACCGCCATGTTTTAGTCTTGTTGAATCAGTGTTCTCTTCACATATAGGACACGCTTTAGCTCCTTTGACACTATATCCAGACAAATTCCAAGCATGTCACATGTGTGCATTACAGTTCATCATTAAGCAAGATATAAGTAAGTATGACGTCATATTAAAATAGACTATACAATATGAGAAAATAGTAGTGTAGTCATGCAAATGGGAACATTCATGGGAACACACACTTCAGTTATAAGCATTCATGTAGCAACTTTCAGTTTCATTCATTAATCTCTTTTTACATCCACACACAGGGGTGTACCCCTAAACAGTAACTAAACATGCACATAATAAAAAAAACTATTAATACAGACAAGTCTAGATAGATAGACAACTAAATACTACACCAACATGGTCCCGCATGCATCAGTAACTTCTTTTTGATGATGAAGCTGTGTCACGAAGCCCCTCACTGTATTTAGACAAATCTGAACTGACAGGGGCCTCAGATTTAGATTCCTCATAGATGATATCTGACGCCGTGCGCTCATACCGCAGAAGATGATCGGGGGTCTCACAGTTGCTGTTGGTTATCCAAACTTTGATGGAATTATGGCCAACTGGACGGAGAAAAAGCCTGTTCCAACAGACCACATGCAACTCTCCAATCCAATCACGCCAACCGGATTTTGATACAAGATTTCCCGCCAAATCATACTCAACCTCGATAACATGTGAATAATTGCCAAAAGTTAGGGTCACTTTACCAGGCATGTAGTATCTTCCTTTTAGAAAACACCAATGTTTGGGTATGACCAATTGGTTTAAGGAACGATCATCTAGGATGATGTCCAATTGTTCTTCAATAGGGAACGTTAACATTGACATAGAGGCCCAGTTCATAGTGACTGTTATGGGTGGACAGAGACTGCATAATATTAGTGTAAGTACATATAACGATGTTATATATTTTCAGAAAAAGTTGTATAACATCAGTTAACCTTTTATTGCTTGTCATAACCAACTTTATTGTGGTAGACATGATAGCTTGAAAAGAAGTCTACATATGTACTTAGAGAACAAACGAGGAAATGCTACCGAAATTTTCTCGAAAACCCAATACACATTATACACTTACATCCTAAGTGAGATTAGGTGTTCAAGAACAGTCCCAAACCGGGGACTATCCAAGATTTACTCCTAATGAGTAAATCTTGGACGAGTTTCTAGGTGCTTACTAAAATAGAACCATTATATGGAACTAATCCTACATTATACACATACTTTTCATGAGTAAGATAATGTGTACTTCATGGAATTATTAAGATCTGAATATATATAAGTTGTTTCCATTTAGGGAAAAGTTCATCATTTACATTCCAAGCATGTCACATGTGTGCATTACAGTTCATCATTAAGCAAAAGAAGGGTGATTAGGATTCTCACCAAGAATATAGCTAAACTATTAAACAATGATTATAGCTAAACTATTAAACAATAGACTTGCCACACATAAAACACCCTATACAACTATAAAACAAAAAAGTATTAAGTATATATGCATGATACAATAACTATTTTGCATCACATTACAACATACTTATCATTGATACCTTACTAACTTATTGCTACATTTACATATCATCACTTGATCAAAAATTACAGAAGTACATTTAACCAAAGTATGCATTCTAAAATCTATGTCATGATTAGTTACATGTAATTTACTTGGATATACAGCAGTACCCGATTACTATGTCTTACATACAAAGTATGCATATTAAATTAACTAAGGCTTATCATAGAACATGTATTGTATAGACAATAGAGGATTCAGCTCAGTAGAAGCACAAAATCAGTACCTAAACCCTAAAATCACACCTTTTTAGCATTTATTCTAACAGGTTTATGTACATCAATATGTGTATGAGCCCTAATTAAAACTGATTCTCATAGGAAGTAAATAAAAAAAAATGCCCAGCAGCAGGGCGGGCACCTTGAGGGAAGAGGAGCAGAGGAAGAAGAAGAAGGCAGGGCGGGCACCTTGAGGGAAGAGGAGCAGCGGCCGGAGCAAGTCCTAGCAGCTGCCGACGGTGAGGAGAGGAGCGGCGGAGAGGGCGGCGAGGCTAGGAGACCTAGCTGCTACCGGCGATGGCGGAGAGGGCGGCCGGCGACTGCTTCTCGTGGCAACGGCGATGAGCGGAGAGCACGGAGGAAGGAGCGGCGGCGACGGAGCACGGCGGCGGAGCACGAACGGCAGGGAGCGGCGGCAGGGAGCAAGAAATCACCGGAGCTAAGGAAATCGAGAATGAAAAAGGGGAAGGGGAAGAATCGGTCGGGCTGGTGAGCTATTAAGTTGACAATAAGTGTCGGTTATTAAAAACCGACAACTAAACACCCTTTAGTCGTCAGTTATTTAGCTATGAACCGACGCCTTTTGTAAAATTTTGGAGCCAAATTTTTCGCTGGAATTTTGGGTTTGGCGGTTGAGTTTAGGTGTCAGTTGTTTATTAATTAACCGACACTTAATAAAAGCGGTACCTGTGTCTGGCCGACCTTCGTAGATTGGATGTCAGTTTATGTTATCAACCGACACTGTAGCATTTAGGTGTCAGTTTTTGTATACAACCGACACCTGAAAAAGTACCTTTATAAGCCATTTCTGTAGTAGTGGATGGAGCGATAAGAGTTTCACTTCACTGTTGTCTTTGTTAAAGGAAATTCTTCCTGAAGGCAACGAGCTTCCAATTTCAACATATCAAGCAAAGAAAATAATGTGCCCAATGGGAATGGAGGCAAATGATTGTGTGTTATTTCAGAAGGACTATAGTAATTTGATAAATTGTCCAAAATGTGGTGCGTCAAGGTATAATACCACAAATTCAGCTAAGGCTAAAAATTCTCTCCTGCAAAGGTGATGTGGTATCTACCAATAATACCACGATTTCAATGCTTATTTGCTAATACAGAAGATGTGCAAAATTTTTCTTGGCATGGGGAGTTAAAGGCCAATGATGATGGCGTCCTACGACATGCATCTGATTCACCACAAGGGAAGAAAATTGATTTATTATACCCTCAATTTGGTAAAGAACCAAGAAACTTAAGACTTGGACTTTGTACATATAGAATGAATCCCTATGGTACATTAAGCAGCCAACATAGCATGTGGCCTATTATGATTGTTATATACAATCTTCCTCCTTGGTTGTGTATGAAAAATAAGTATGTGATGTTGTCAATATTGATATCAGGGCCCAAGCAACCTAGAAATGATATTGATGTTTACCTTTAACCTCTAATTGATGACCTAATGAAACTATGGGAAGAAGGTGTTATGACATATGATGCTTCACGTAAAGAGATTTTTAGTTTGCGTGCTATGTTGTTTTGCACGATTAATGACTTTCTAGCTTATGGAAATTTGTCTGGATATAACATAAAAGGATACAAAGCATGTCCTATTTGTGAGGAAAATATTGATTCAATCCGATTGAAACATGGTGGTAAAATCATATATCTTGGTCATCAAAGATTTCTCCCATCAGTGAATCCTTATCGAAGGCAACGCAAAACCTTTAATGGGTCAACTGAGGAACGAAGTGCTCCTAAACCTATACCAGGAAATGTTGTATATGATTGGGTGAAACATATTGTTAATGAATTTGGAAAGAGTTCAAGTAGTCGTACTCTCGCATGTGACAAATCTCTATACAAGAAGAGGTCAATATTATGGAATCTTCCTTATTGGAGATCTTTGGCAATTAGACACTGCATTGACGTCATGCATGTTGAAGAAAATGTTTGTGATAGCATCATTGGTACGCTATTGAACATACCAGGAAAAACTAAATACGACATCAAATCTAGAAAAGATTTAGAATTAATGGGTATAAGAAAAGAGTTATCAGTGGAGATCAGGGGTCACCACACATATTTACCACCAGCTTGTTACACTTTGTCAAAGTAGGAGAAAAAGAGTTTCTGTGAGTGCTTGTATAATATTAAGGTTCCACAAAGATACTCTTCTAATATTCATAGATTGGTATCAAAGAAGGATCTAAATTTGATAGGTCTCAAATCTCATCATTGTCACACCTTAATGCAACAAATTTTACCTGTGGCTATTCGATCTATATTGCCGAAGCATGTAAGGTTTGCAATCACAAGACTCTGTTTCTTCTTCAATGAAATATGCAACAAAGTTATACATCTTGATACTCTCGATAAATTATAGAAAGATGTAATTGTTACCATGTGTCGGCTTGAAATGTACTTTCCTCCTTCATTTTTTGATATCATGGTTCATCTTGTAGTACATATTACAAGGGAGGTGAAGATGTTGGGTCCAATTTTCTTACACAGGATGTATCCATTTGAACGCTACATGAGTGTTTTTAAAGGTGATGTTCGAAATCGTTGTCGTCCTGAAGGGAGTATTATTGAGGGTTATGTGGCTAGGGAGGTGATGGACTTTTGCAATGATTTTTTGAATTGCAATGAAACTTCTAATGATCTAAAAAATTCCCATGACACTGGATCTTATTGTGGCAAAGGAACTCTGGGAGGACGAGTGAAAGGAATCAGTCGTGAGTTGTGGGAACAAGCACATTTATATATTTTACACAACATCGATGAAGTTAGTAGCTACATCATAGAACACAATGATCTTATCAAGAGAAATCATCCGTGATCCAGTTCAATGTGGCTTGCAAGAGAGCATAATCGAACATTTATTAGGTGGTTTGAAGAGAAAGTCTTTAATCAACTATCTGAATCACCGAATAATGTTGCTGAGAACATAAAATCACTCACCTTTAAGCCAAAAATGGATGTCATGTCATATGAAGGTTATGACATAAATAGATTTTCATACTACACAAAGCGCCAAGATGAAAGTAGTGTAGTTCAAAATAGTGGGGTCACTGTTCAAGCTTGTTCGTTGTATTTTGCTAGTACCAAAGATAAAAGACCACGTGAAGCTGAGATGTCATATTACAGCATCATTGAGGACATATGGGAATTGGACTATACAAATTTTAGAGTTCCTATCTTTAGGTGTAATTGGGTTGACAACAACAAAGGAGTTTTAGTGGATGAGTTGGGTTTCAAATTGGTGAATTTTGAAAAGATTGCTGAGAAAGATGAGCCATTCATCATGGCAGACCAAGCAAAACAAGTATTCTATATTGATGACCCGACAAATAAAAATTGGTCTGTCGTTCTTCATGCAAAAAGACAGTTTACTGTAGATCCTATAAATGAAGAAGAATACTACAAAAAGTATGATGATTCCAGCCCATTCTCAGTTGGTTTGCCAAGTGTAAATGTTGAAGATAACACTGATGAATATTATAAACGTCAAGACCATGCTGAAGGAATTTTACTTGACTAACAACTCAATTAATACTAGAGGCATGTATTCTTTGAATTATTTATTTTATTATCATTCAAACATGTAATCTTTTATCACTTGTGCTTTTATTATCACTTATGTTTCTTTTATCATGTATACTTGCAAGTTCTAAAATGGCAAGTGAAGATGAACATGAGCACCATGAGGATGGTAGTGGTGATGCTAAGAAAAGTAGAGGTCCTTGTAAAGAAGTGAAATCAATCCACCTCTCTACTAATAACAATGGTAAACAAAATCCAATTTAGATAGCAGCGGAAGATAAAATTTTGACTATATTCAATTTAAATAAAGTGTACATAAAAAATTCCCCCATATGGGTGTACATGCTTTATACAAAATGAGGATCTAAGTAGAGGGAACTCTAGACTACTTCACTTCTGTCTCCAAGCAACATATCCATAAGCTAGTCCATGTCAACACTAAGATCTTCATGCCTTATCCATCACCTTGCTCCACATCTGGGTGGTTGGGAAAACACCCAGCAAGAGGGAAGGAAAAATAAAAGTATGTGTCACTAAACTATATTAAAGGTGACAAGATAAATATAACAAGCAAATCAAGCTAGGGATTCATCAAAAGATGAGACATCAAGAGAATGGGGCCATTTATATAAAGGAATATTTCAATAGATGCTTGCCATAAACATAGTAAAACAACAACATTGCATGTATGATTAATATTGACTATCTTAACTATGTAGGGTTGAGGCACCTACCGGACCTTCAACCAAAGGGTGAGGGGAGAATAAGACATTCCCATCCACCTACACACATTTTGTGTGTGGGGGAGAATAACACGTTCCCCAGGGGATAAATAACACATTCCCCAACTATGGGTGGTTGTACATATAAGTACCACTACACTAGTTAATTAGTCTAATAAAATCAACATGCTAGAAAAAGAGTTATGGCAAGATTAATCAAAAGATTTATATAACATGGCAGTGGGGTATAAAACTCATTCAAGATAATACTACAACTGATTTTGAGGCATAAACAAATTAAATTTCAAGAATCATGAATTAGGTCAAATTAAGCCTCATTAGGGAATATAAGTAAAGGGTATGGATAATTTCCCAACTGAAGGGGGTAGATGCACATACCTTAGCCTCAAGAGTTCTAGAAACCACTTTCCAACCCTTCACATGAAATCAGAACCCACTTTCCCTAATATCATCATTAGATCTATGAATTAGAATTAAGTATGCTCATTAAAGGTTGAAAACCCTAATATTACTAACTTTTTATGCAAACCATCAAATGATACTCCGAAAACATCACCAACATCTTAGTTAGGGTTTTATGATCAAAATAACATATAATATAAAGTATTTTGGAGATATGGACTTTTAGGGTTATTTTTGGTGATTTTTAGTCAATTAAATCAACTCGAAAAATACATATTCAAAAATCTCAGAATCAAGCCACAAAAATATTTTTATTGAGTAGATCTTGTTCTCCTAATTTCAAAACACTATTTATTTTCTATTTTTGACATCGGGAATAATTTATACGATTTATTTTTCCTCAGCCAATCATAGCGTGCCACGTAGGAAAGGCATGTGCGCCAAGAGCAACTGGGAGAGAGGAGTGGGCCCCGCACTACTGACCTGGCCCAATGGAGGTTGGCCTCGTGCGCGCGGGCACCCAGCTGGTCTCTCATCTGACCAGGTCAACGTTGGGTCAAAGAAAGAAAAAGACGGGTGAGATGACGTGAATACCCTCGCGTGAAAAACACAACAAGGCAATCGATTGAGGGCAGTTTGGTAAAACAATAGGGAGCCGTCTTCCTCCCCGTACCAAGGCAACGAGCTGTGAGCAGCTTGCTTGGGCTCAGTTTGGGCAAAATCGCAATTCTCAACGGAACTTCGCGTTTTGGTACTCAAAAGAAAGAAGAAGGAGAGCTGAATTCATCTGTACCTCTAATTGAGTCGATGGCCGATGGGAAAGGAAGAACAAGGTGCCACAAGGTTAGGGCCTATGGCGGTTAGATGAGGTTCAGGTTGTCCACAAATCTCAAAATCACAAGCACATGTGAGTTGCTAAGGAGATGGTGGTCCTAGGGGTAGGGATATATATAGGTAAGATGACCTATGCTAGGGTTTAGCTAGGTGGGGGTAGAGAGAGGCAGCACCCAAGTTGGACATTTCTCGAATCTCTGCCAAAACCCAGAAATTTTGGGATAATGTGGCGCAGATTCTCGCAAGGAATTCATAGGATAAAAAATCATTGAATTTCATCGAGTAAAACTCGAGATATTTGGATTTGAAATTTACCAACCAAGCAACCTGTTTCCCAAAATGGATCGAGGAAGAAGAAGATCCGTGGATCATCAGATCACGATCCAACGACCGAGATTTAGCACCAACATACAATTGTTTATTTGATTCCTATACAAAATCGACTAAAAGGGCATATTCATTTAAATGTTTTTCTCTCTCCTTGTTTGGAAGCCCAAACGTTATTCAAAAATTACCAAATTTTATATTTTGACTTATTTTGATGCGTAGAATCCAAATATGGAGTTATTTTTGCCTTTTTGGAAAATTTTGATAGGTTAAATAATTAAAATGACATTTTCTCTTTCCTCCTTCAAAAGAGGTGATAACATTGTCTAAAATTTGTGTTACTTCACCCATAGGTCTTCCTAAGTGTTTAGAACACGATTTTGTTATTATTTTCATAAGTTGAGATTATTTATTTATTTATTAAATAAATATAAGATTCTACACTCTTTCTCTCTCCTATTTTACTCATTATTCAAACATTATCCAAATTAGTTGCAAATTTGTCCAAAGGCTTATTTTTATGTCTAGATTACGAATTTTGAGTTAGTTTTCTAATTTGAGGGCATTAAATATTTTATCTCTCTTTCTTGGCTTATTTCCCATTATCTTGTATTAAAGGCATTATATATTTATTATTATCCAAATTAGATGATACTTGGCCATTAAGCAAACTTTAAGTCAAGAAAATGAAATTAATATCCAAATTATCTTCATGGGTTTCCACTTATGATTTTTGGGACAATATATTTCTCATTATCTTCTTTTATCCAAAATATTCCATATTATGCCCAATTATTGCATTTCTCATTTCCTTTATTTATATTTCGAGATTTTCTTTCTTTTTCATATTCTAAAAATCACTAGAAAGTTCTAGGACGAAATATTTTATTATATTTATTATTTAAGTGGACATTTTACATATTACACCCATTACTAAGCTTTCACTGAGGTATTTGTGCACAAACCTAAATATTGGAATAAAAGGTGAACTAATGTTCATTAGATCATTATATTCTCTACAAATCAAACAAAAAGGCCAAAAAGAGGGTATAAATGAAAGGAAAAGATGAAAAAGAGGACCAAAAGGCAAAATGCCCAGATTTCAGTATGTTACAGCACTCCACCCCTTAAAGAGGATTTTGTCCCCAAAATCACTAGCAATTAGGGAAGGGTGAGTGTGCAACCTCACATCACCAAAACTTCAGGTTGTTCCTCCAACCATACAACTTCCTCCAAAACTTATACTTCAACTACACCTAAGGGTTCATAAACTTCACATACACCTCATCATAGGTTGGGTTCTCAAGGATCACCTAGGGTCCATTATTAAGATATTCTTTTTAAGAGATTTAACATTATTTATATTTTTGGCTCATTAACATAATATTCATTATGGTATCATATCATCATCATTATTTTAATTATGTCATGTCGCATTCACTTGGTTGTCAAAAAGAATTATATTTCATTATTATGCACAAATAGAGGTTACTTAATTATTTCAACATTCATTATTATATTTGATCATTGTCCTTAATAATTCGGATTTATACTTCATTATCCTCATATTACCACTTTATTAATTATAACAAATTATTTTACATGAAATATTCAATTTGCCATTAAGTCTATAATTAATCCAAATTATGTTACATCAATTACATATATTTACATTGAACATGATCTTATTGCCACACTATCTTTATTGCTCACATTAATGTCATCGTTAATCATCTCTCATATTTATTCATTTATATTATTGATTTTGCACATTTAAGTGAATCAGATTACTTCATACTCATATTGAAGCCATTACAGGTGTTTTAATGATCAAGGTGAGACATATTACATATTAATGAATTGGTTTACATTAGGTGACTAATCACGTGCGTATTAGATAACAAGGTAACTTGTATTTTATATTGATGACTTGATTAATATGTGATTAGATGATTATATATATATATATATATATCATTTATGTGTATCAAAGTATGTTAACTGATTATGGCTCACTAGTACAGAAATGGTCTATAGCGTCGGTTTTTTTAAGCCTATAGCATCACTTTTGAGTCGACGCCTAAGTGGTCATCGCTACAGAAATTGCTCTGTAGCGTCGATTTTTTTAACCCAAAAAAACCGACCTTGTATAGTAAAAACCGACCCTATAGGCTCTCAAAAACTAAACCCAAATGAGAAATGAAACTGTACCTGAACCCTATAACGTCAGTTTTTTAATAAATAACCGACTCTAAAGATTATTTCTAAGGACCCTATTGCGTCGGTTTTCTTAAAAAATCGACCTTATAGGTGTCTTGGCCGTTTCGCGTAGAACGGCCGTGCTGCATAAAACGGCCGTGTTGGGATGAGGTAGAATGACCGTGTCGCCTAGCACGGCCGTGTTGGTTTATATTAGCACGGCCGTGCTACACGGCACGACCGTTCTACCATATCTCAACACGAACGTTCTATGCGGCACGGCCGTTCTACCTCATCCCAACACGGCCGTTTTATGCAGCACGACCATTCTACGCGGAACGGCCAAGACACCTATAAGGTCGGTTTTTTAAGAAAACCGACGCTATAGGGTCGCATTTTTTTTTAAAATTTCTGCAGAAACTGAACAGAACAAAACAGAAGAACAATAATAAGATATGGGAGAGGGGAGCATTGATGCTCAACCGTCACCATTCCAAACCACACATTCATAACAAAAATGATTCATATATTGAGCTGAGTACACATAGTCACATCATAATTTACAAAATGATAGATTGCAAGTCTGAGATGATATTAAATGTCAGATAAAAAAGTAAATATGAAAGAGTATTGAAACCACATACATAAATGGAACGTAACTGACATATTTATTCCAATGCTATATTGACTTCATTTAGAAAAGCATATGACCACTCTTCTCGGAATTCATATAAGTCCTCACGTGTGTAAGGCTGAGTTGTAAAGATCTGTAACAGAAAATGCACATGCTAATATTTTATAAAATGACTACAACTCACTTGTAAATTTATGATGTTATTCTTTATTACCTGATCTATAGTCTGAATGTCATTTGATGCTTGTTTGACAATAGCTTGCATATATTTCATTACATAGTAACCACAAGCCCAGTCATTATTTTGTATAGGACACTACAAATAACGAATTATACTTAATGTTAGTAACTATTATAAACAGAAGACTATAAGAGTTAACATATAAGAGTTGAAAATTAATACATATAAGACTAAGCAGTTGTCAAAGTAGCTACCTTGACATTTTTCAAAGTCAATGTCTTTAATTTTGTGGGTATTAGTCCTCCGCCTTCACGAAAAGATTTTATACCCCTATCAATTATATGATAGTTGATAAAATAGAAATTCTAAACAGAAATATAATGTTGAAGCATTGACTATATTTATGCTTATGCCATAGCTGGCAATTTTAGTTTGTGACCCCTTGTTATTTTCCCATTGGGTCAAGATAATAAAGAGTCATCAATTTTGGGAAAATCACCACTAATTCCCAATGTCTAGATCTGAGTAAGAATAAAAAAAATATTAAAATAAATACATTTGTTCATTATTAAAATTATATTGAATAATAATACTTACTGGACGTTAAAAGGAATTAGGATAATTTCCTTTTCCACAGTAGCAAAATATTTGAATGCATCAGAGAAGTACTCACTCACTTCCTCAATATGTGTCTCCACCTGACTAGTGACCGAAGGAACTAAGAATCCAACATTATTTATATCAAAGTTTGTGGCCTTGGTATATAAATGGCTGTTAAACATTTGTAATTATTTTCATATGTAGAAATAAGCTAAAAATGTGTATTGGAATTTTCTATATTGATAGATCCTTACCTTATCCATACTTCTAATATCGAAGTATTCAACCAATCATAACGGAACAAATCTATAATATCATCAAGAAAAATATAATTGTCAAAGTCCCTCCCAGTTGCATCTTCTATTAAATTGATCAACATTTGTAGTCCAGAGCTTTGGTTGGCTAAGTATCGACACAAACATTTACATTTACTTCCCAACTCATCGAATGTGGATTCTAGAATAATAGATGGCTTGGACATAGGAGGACGACTAGTAGAATTTTTACTTTTTGATTTACAAACATGTTAATTAAATTACATACTTCTATTACACGAGTTCATATATGCAGTCAAATATGAAAAACATGGTAGAATTCAAGTATACTTTGTCATTGATAACCAAGTGTCTAGGCCAACCCACCATAGCACCCTCTACTTCTTCAACTGTACTATATTTAGGATTAGGTATGGGTAGTGGTTTGTCCCCCATTCCATCATACACAAGATGGATGGACACACGACAAATGTCATCAGTAATTTGTTGACAATGCAATGTACCACCAAGGTTGTACACCTTGCCCGATGCCACAACATTATATTCTGGAACCTCCACTGCAAGTTTACAGTTCATACCAACCTAGATTGAAATAATATAGGTTATATAAGAAGTAGTAGAACAGATACCTGTTACAACTATATATATTATCATATATATATATCATACTAATAACACAACATATAGAACAAAAACTTACTACAGATTGTTGTGGTGGGTCATTGGGAGTGCTCCCATGACCTTCTACAACTGTAGCATAGGCGTGTACCTCATCACTTGAGAGACACACAATATGAATAGGTTGAGAAGGTTGAGTAGGCTGAAATGAAGACATTATTTCTTGTACTTTCTACGCTACTAATGCTTCAACCTCCTCTTGTGTAAGACCTCATGCACGACCTCTTTTAGATTGCGAAGGGCCAAAATAAGACTTGAATCCTATGCCAGCTCCTAATCCCCTAACACGGCCAGGATGCTCCTTCGTACCAAGAGCAACTGATAGTTCATCCATGTGGCCAGTTGGGATGAACTTTCCTTCCTTCCTTTGCTCGTGGAGATCAATCTATTCATAGTTAATAAAAATATTAAATCACAATATCAATTAGATATAAATAAATCTAAGTTTGTGGGAGTTACTCTTTACTTAGTTGGGATAAACCTACCATCTTTTGTGCCACCTCCTTAGTTGCAGGGTTGACAATTTCACCTGCTCAATTCTTTTTAGCATCAATCCATGTCAAGTGTCGGGGTGGACGCTCAACTTGAGTTGTACTAGATTCTTCTCCAGAAGAGGATTGCTTCTCTTGTAGTTGGCGGCAGAAGGCATAACCACCGGGCCCCAAGCGATGGTCATGCACATTTTTGGCCTGTCTTTCCTTTTGAGCCTGGTGGATAGCCTGATCATTTAAAATGAGATATTGCAATTCATACTTGGCAAACATGTATAAAAAGATTCACCTCCTTAATTGTATAAAATTAAAGATTCATACAATACATCACAATCTTTATTACCTAAAACTCTCCCGATCTCCTAGCTGAAACAAATGTTTCCCACACCTCAGGATCTATAAAAATATATGCATCTGTTGCTTTCTTCTTTTATTTAGGATTATCTATAAATTCCCTTGTGAGATATGTCTTAAAACCCCTCCATCGTACACCACAACGTTGTAGCACTCTTTTCTTGTGATTTTTTCATTTAGATGAAAAACACCCTATACATACAAAAGAAGCAATTAATAATGTTATTTTAAAAAGAAATTAATTCCAAGAAAACTAAATTAGAATCAATAGATAAAAAACATATTAAAATAATATCACTTCCACTCACAGATATATCTTTCCATATGAGGTCATTTTTGGCATTAGGAACATCATGCCAATTTTCTATATCTATTGGCACCTTACTGCGCGCGGTCGCCCCTACGTAATGCTTGAAAGTACTAGCATGTTCCCCAATAGGTGCTCCTATGATATCAAACTGGACTGGCAATTTGTCCCCTTTAGCCCTGAGCTCCTACAGCCTACGCATCAGTGTGGGACCTCTACTTTTCTTAGCATCACCACTACCATCCTCATGGTGCTCATGCACATGCTCAGAATGTTCATCTTCACTCGCCATTTTAGAACCTGTAAGTATTCATGATAAAAAAAAGTGATAATAGAAGCACAAGTGATAAGGTATACTAGATTGAATGATAATAAAATAAATAATTCAAAGAATACATGCCTCTAGTATTGGTTGAGTTGTTAGTCAAGGAAAATTCCTTCGGCATGGTCTTGACGTTTATAATATTCATCGGTGTTATCTTCAACATTTACACTTGGCAAACCAACTGAGAATGGACTGGAATCATCATACTTTTCATAGTATTCTTCTTCTTTTATAGGATATACACTAAACTATCTTTTTCCATGAAGAACGACAGACCAATTTTTATTTGCCGGGTCATCAATATAGAATACTTGTTTTGCTTGGTCTGCCATGATGAATGGCTCATCTTTTTTCACCAATCTTTTCAAAATTCACCAATTTGAAACCCAACTCATCCACTAAAACTCCTTTGTTGTTTTCAACCCAATTACACCTAAAGATAGGAACTCGAAAATTTGTATAGTCCATTTCCCATATGTCCTCAATGACATAGTAATATGACATCTCAGCTTCGCGTGGTCTTTTATCTTTGGCACTAGCAAAATACAACGAACAAGCTTGAATAGTGACCCCACTATTTTGAACTACACTACTTTCATCTTGACGCTTTGTGTAGTATGAAAATCCGTTTATGTCATAACCTTCATATGACATGACATCCATTTTTGGCTTAAAGGCGAGCCATTTTATGTTCTCAGCAACATTATCTGGTGATTCAGATAGTTGATTAAATACTTTCTCTTCAAACCACCTAATTAATGTTCGATTATGCTCTCTTGCAAGCCACATTGAAATGGATCGCAGATGATTTCTCTTGATAAGATCATTGTGTTATGTGATGATTTCCCACAACTCATGACTAATTCCTTTCACTCGTCCTCCCAGAGTTCCTTTGCCACAATAAGATTCAGTATGATGGGAATTTTTTAGATCGCTAGAAGTTTCATTGCAATTCAAAAAATAATTGCAAAATTCCATCACCTCCCTAGCCACGTAACCCTCAACAATACTCCCTTCAGGACGATAATGATTCCGAACATCACCTTTAAAAACACTCATGTAGCGTTCAAATGGATACATCCAGTGTAAGAAAATTGGACCCAACATCTTCACCTCCCTTGTAATATGTACTACAAGATGAACCATGATATCAAAAAATGAAGGAGGAAAGTACATTTCAAGTTGACACATGGTAACAATTACATCTTTCTGTAATTTATCAAGAGTATCAGGATGTATCACTTTGTTGCATATTTCATTGAAGAAGAAACATAGTCTTGTGATTGCAAACCTTACATGCTTCGGCAATATAGATCGAATAGCCACAGGTAAAATTTGTTGCATTAAGGTGTGACAATCGTGAGATTTGAGACCTATCAGTTTCAGATCCTTCATTGATACCAATATATGAATATTAGAAGAGTATCTTTGTGGAACCTTAATATTATACAAGCACTCACAAAAAGTCTTTTTCTCCTTCTTTGACAAAGTGTAACAAGATGGTGGTAAATATGTGCGGCGACCACTGATCTCCACTGATATTTCTTTTCTTATACCCATTAAGTCTAAATCTTTTCTAGATTTGATGCCATCTTTAGTCTTTCCTGGTATGTTCAATAGCATACCGATGATGCTATCACAAATATTTTTTTCAACATGCATGACGTCAATGCAGTGTCTAATTGCCAAAGATCTCCAATAAGGAAGATCCCAGAATATTGACCTCTTCTTGTATAGAGATTTGTCACATGCGAGTGTATGACTACTTGAACTCTTTCCAAATTCATTTACAATATGTTTCACCCTATCATATACAACATTTCCTGGTATAGGTTTAGGAGCACTTCGTTCCTCAATTGACCCATTAAAGGTTTTGCGTTGCCTTCGATAAGGATGCACTGGTGGGAGAAATCTCCGATGACCAAGATATACGATTTTACCACCATGTTTCAGTCTGATTGAATCAGTATTTTCCTCACAAATAGGACATGCTTTGTAACCTTTTATGCTATATCCAGACAAATTTCCATAAGCTGGAAAGTCATTAATCGTGCAAAACAACATAGCACGCAAACTGAAGGTCTCTTTACGTGAAGTATCATATGTCATAATACCTTCTTCCCATAGTTTCATTAGGTCATCTATTAGAGGTTGAAGGTAAACATCAATATCATTTCCATGTTTCTTGGGCTCTGATATCAATATTGACAACATGACATACTTATTTTTCATACACAACCAAGGAGGAAGATTGTATATAACAATCATAATAGGCCACATGCTATGTTGGCTGCTTAATGTACCATAGGGATTCATTCCATCTGTACAGAGTCCAAGTCTTAAGTTTCTTGGTTCTTTACCAAATTGAGGGTATGATAAATCAATTTTCTTCCATTGTGGTGAATTAGATGCATGTCGTAGGATGCCATCATCATTGGCATTTAGCTCCCCATGCCAAGACAAATTTTGCACATCTTCTGTATTAGCAAATAAGTGTTGAAATCATGGTATTATTGGTAGATACCACATCACCTTGACAGGAGAGCCATTTTTAGCCTTAGCTAAATTTGCAGTCTTATACCTTGACGCACCACATTTTGGACAATTTATTAAATTACTATAGTCCTTATGAAATAACACACAATCATTTGGACATGTGTGAATCTTCTTAGCCTCTATTCCCATTGGGCACATTATTTTCTTTGCTTGATATGTTGAAATTGGAAGCTCGTTGTCTTCAAGAAGAATTTCCTTTAACAAAGACAATAGTGAAGTGAAACTCTTATCACTCCACCGGTTTTGAGCTTTAAGAGTATATAATGGCATCACAACACTCAACCTCATGAACTTAGTACAACCCTTATATAAAGGTTTTTCAGCATAATGGACATTGTTTGCAAATAAAGAAGGTGGATCGACATTGTCCTGACAACTACGTAGCATCTCATCAACCATATCATCCTGAATCGGGTCATCATGAATTTGTTCATCATTGAAATTATCATCATTATCTATATCTTCTATGCTACAACTATTAGTATCGACATTTTCTGATCCAATCTTAATTTTCTCTCCATGCCAATACCATTCATTATAACCTTGTATGATCCCATTGCATATAACATGATTCTTAATTTCCTCAGCAGTATCAACTTTCAAATTGTTACCACAATGTCTACGTGGACAATAGAACCTATCTGTAGGTAGTTTCCTATGTTCCTCAGCAAATCTGATAAATTCATCAAGACCTTTGGCAAACTCTGGACTACAACGGTTCTTGATAGACATCCAACTTCGATCCATTTTCTATATCACATTAAAAATTAATTATAAAACTAAGCATTTAATATTGATACTATAAGCTGTAAGTTTTTATTGATAGGAAGTTAATTACTTTTATACTAAAGTGTACCACCTATCCCATTTTTGAATATTTAATCTCACTAGTAACTGTATAATGTATGTTTAGTTTTGAAGAAAATTTCAGCAACATTTCCCCCGAGTTCTCCAAGTACACCGACGTAAATGATAAATAACCACTAACATATGTACCCAGAGAACAAATAAGGAAATACTACTAAAATTTTCTTCAAAACTAAACATACATTATACAGTTACATCCTAAGTGAGATTAAATATCCAAAAATAGTCCCAAACCGGGGACTATCCAAAATTTACTCCTATGAGTAAATTTTGAATAGGTTTCTAAGTTGATACATGCATAAATGTATTATTGTCATATTTATATATTAAGTTAAACATCATGCATCGATGATCTCATATATAAACCCTAAAGTGTCAATCTGAGAATACACAATGTCTACCCTCATATTTCTGGATTGTATATATAATGATTACATATGTGATTGATAACAAAATGTAGATATGAATGAATACATATTTTTATTATTGATTGATTTACTAGTCAAATAAAATGGCACATTGGGAGAGTGAGAATATTATACCTCACTTGTAAGCTGAAGAAGAAATATATGCAAGTCAACAACAAGTCAATAGCACCTGCAACAACACAAATGCAAGATTCAATTATGTTATAATGTATTAATTAGGGGTCAATATATATCAATATATAGGAGCAGTAACAAATTCAAAATTGACAAATTTTGATGATTCTGCAACTCAGCTTGTAACATACTAAATCTCAGGGTCTTCCCTGCAATTTACCCACGTTTGATCTTTTCTTTGCCTTCTAGTCCTTTTGGACCAATTTCATAAATTTCCCTGGTTTTATATTCTTTTTGGAATCCTTGTGCAATTTGAGCACAATTCAAGGTTGAAATTACCTTTTTCCCTCATTTATATAAGTGGAGGGGTGTTTGCACAAATAATTCACGAAATGTAATAATTAAGGGCTAATAATGCAAAATGGAATTTTATGTGAGAATATAAGTAGATAATATTAATTTTGAGCTTTTTTGGATAAATATATTAGCAATAATGTGTATTTGAGTTAATGTATGAGAACATTAACCTTAATTGTTTCTCTCTCCTCAAAATATGATTTTGATTCATGAAAATATGAAATTTAATTGAGAAAAGATTATTGAAATCTTAATGTGCTTAATATCTCGAAATTTACTCACATGTTTCATAGAAATAAGTCTTTTCATATAACTCATTCATTTTAATATATTAATATACACTTTAATGAGCAATATATTTATTAAGGGCCAAATAATGAGTAAAACGAGAAAGTAATTGCATAGCATTGTTCTAGACTTTAATATGAGCATGTGGTTAAAATTTGGTGATTTTTGGAGTTCATTTGACCCCTCAAAATGATTTTATATGCTTTTAATATAGTGTCAATTAAAATGGTGAATAATAACCCACCTTCATACCTCACTCTTAATATGGGATAATTAAAGTTGAAAATGCATGTAATAAGTGAGTTGAGGACTCTTGGACTCCAAATCTTGGATTTGGGAACCAAAGGCTGCTTATAAAAGATATACATAATTATTTGCTTAAGCATTATATTAATATATGCTTTAATAATAAAAATATTTTTTTGGAGGCCAAAGGTTGGGTTAAATGAAAATCTAACTATATAGAATGAATCTAGACATCTTTAGCAACCTATGGTTAAAATTTGAGGTTAATTGGAACTTGTTTGACCTTCCTAATGCATTAAACAAGTTCTTAATATAGTGTGACATTATATCACTAAGATATCAATGATATGGTTCAGCTTTAATCAGTGTCACGCGTGACACATCCACATGGGTCCATCATGGACACTGATCCAGTGGCTCACGTGAAGCCTGACCCGCATCCAACAATCCAAACTTTTCTTCTACCTCCAGCCGTTACATGTGTAATGAGCTCGACTCCTCAGCTTCGTCGGCCTCCTAGCAACCTCCGCATACATTCAATTTTGTCCGAGGAACTGCGAGTGGCTGACGGTGAGGTGCTTTCCACCCTGAGTTTGTGGAGCGTTTTCACGGAGCTAGGAGCAACTAGCAGCAAAATTGAACCCGTAGGTTCGTTCCTCGTTTAATTCCCTACGTTTCGAGTACCTATACGCTTAATTTGGTTGAGAATTGTGGATTTACCCAACTTCGCAAGTTGGGACCTCAGAGCCATGTCGCTGGCCGAAGGTAGAAGAAGGCAGAGTGGTTTTTGATGGTTTTTCCCCTTCGTGTTCTTCAGTTCGCCCTTTTTATTCGCAGCCCCTTTGGTCTTTGGCCCACATAGCAATTATCTAAATTCTGATTGGTCCATCTTGTTTAATTCGTAGTAAATCGCTCGGTTATCAGAAAAATATAAATAAATAGTTGTTGGAAAGGATTTTTCGAGTAGAATCTGAATTTCCAGTTTTTGAGTCCTTTTTTCTATCCCAACTCTGATAATTAATTCAAACTCTAATTTAAATGTATAAAGTGTTATAAAATGATTATAATAGTGTTTTAACTCTGTTTTTGGTAAATAAATATGTTTTCTCTAGTAGAAAAATATTAGGAATCATTTGGCCCTGTTTCCAGACCCAAAATCTAAAGTTTTAATCCATGGTTTATAAATATGGACATTTTACACTTAAAGTACCTTTAAGTAACCTAATACATGTGTAATGTTTGTAACTAGGGAAATATGGAATGGAGATACAATCAGATTGGTGAATGTGATGGTAATTAATTAAAACATGTATGTGGACCCTATTTCGTATGTGACACCTATTTATGTATGTGGATCGTATTTATATATGTGAATCCTATCAAAGATGAATGTGAATGTTTACTGTGCAAACTACCTATCCTTCAGTTGGGTTCTTATCCAACCCTACCCTAAAGATGTGCTAGCCTTGTTATCCTTCAATATTCCTTTATTTGGCTCTTTATATAATTGATGCTTTTGTTGCCATTATGACTCATCTATTTGAATTATGTGAATCTTGCTATTGCTTATGCTGGCTCATCCTTTTGAAATACTTGGAAACATTGTATATTGTTGGTTCTTATGTTGGCTCATTTACTTCTTGGGTTTTATTCCCAATGCTATGTTGAAATCTTGTTATATTTCTCAATACTGCCAAGTGACTATTTAAGCACGATGTATTTTAGGCCAAATGACAATGTAGTGTACATGAGTACAAACCACCCATAGGGCACTGAGGTTTTAGTCCAACTGTCGGGCACTGGGGTTTTAGTCCCCCTGCCACTGGTGAGGTCCGGTAGGTGCCTCACCCTACATTGAGATGACTTTGTGTCTTAATATATTCATGCTATGTGATTATTATTGTGGTGATTGAATATGGCAGTTTTCTATCTCTTATTCATGTACTTGCCTCATTTCTTTTGAAATTTCTTATTGTAGAGAATCTTTTATATTGCAAATCTTTAAATTATTTAATTGTCCTATTTCTCTTGAATAACACATACTTTTATCTTTCTCTTATTGGATGACCCCAACCATCCAGGCTAGGATCAGAGTGCGCATGGAAGCTTGGTGAACCTAAGGCTAATGATAGGAGAAGAAGAAAAGGAACATATATCTTGCATGTTCATAGTTGCCTTTATATATTAAGTTGTTTTGTTTGGAGATAATATTGGTTTAGTCTAAGTCTTCCTCTACCAAGATCCTTGTTCTTGTATAAAGATGTACCCCATTAGGGAAAAATTTTGTAAAGTACTTTGTATACATTTTGAATAAAGTCAAGTTTTATTTCTTCCACTGCCACACATTTGGTGTTTTTGTTTGCCATGATTTATAGTAGAGACTATGTCTTTACAACATGGTATCAGAGCATCAAGGTAGTCAAATTCTTGACTAATTCAAATTGTCTACTAGATAGAACCCTTAACATATATAGTTTCTTTAGTAAGTTTTTCAACTTATAGTTGACCTAGAATGAAAGTTTGATTTAGGATTATAATAATTTCATATTAAAAATAAAATTTGTCAACTTTTTGGTAAATTGTCTATTGAGAAGCTACTAGAGCAAGAAGTTGAAAGTGATGGTGTCTAGAAAGGGTCAGAGCTTGGGGGCTGGCAATATTTTCCTCCGCCCCACTAGCTTGGTAACGAGGACTCCTGAGCTCATATGACATGGCCTTGCCTGATCTGATACAGACAGCTCGACATAGTCTATCTTTGGGCACGTTGCCTAATTATTGAATACCTTAGGAAAACCTTAAGTGATGATTTGATCTCTTACAAAAAAATCATCCTTAAATACCTTATACTCCTAGGTTTAGGGTTTAGTGTACCCTATATTACATGTACAAGTTTGGTTAGTAAATCTTTATAGTGTTGAGTTTTATGTACCTTGTACCCTTAGCTTAGTTTGACTTAGTTGACCCTTTTAAGGGGTGGAGTTGGGGTAATGGTGTTAGTACCCTATTTGGTTTTGCAAATCTGATTTCGAGGACGAAATCCCTTTTTAGGGGGATGGAATCCCAACTAAAAGCAAAATCAAATACCTTTGGAGTTAGAAACCCTATCTATGCGGACATATGTACATAATAACTTATGTGAACAAGAATTTACCAAACACATTATACTTGTAATTCAACTTTTTTGTTTATACACACATGAATATGTAGTAATTCATATAGAGATAGTTCATATGTTTGAACCTTAATATAGGCTTGATGCGCATAATAATGAGTTACTCATTACTAATTATGAATATACATAACTTTGACTATGCCACCCTAATGGTAAAATGTGTATGGATAATGCACCCTAAGGATGCTTTAACATGTAATGATCATGTTGACCTAAACCCTAATATGTAATCATCTAGACTTGACAACATATACATATATATACCCTTAATGCCTTTCATGATACATTAGTGGCATTAGGTGTCATCATCACATAATATACCTTAATGCATATAAATGGATTATAGTCACAAAGGTATCAATATGTGTAAGGTATATCACCTTGTCCTCTAATGAACACCTCATCATAACTTGATATATGAATTAATTCATTAATATTTAATGTGTTACATCATATTCACTAAAATGCATATAATGACTCAAACATGATAATGAATAATTAGATTCACATAAATATTCATAAATGCCTAATGTGATGTAAAATATGTATAAGTTATAATATGAAGTGTAATGGATGAAAATGATTAATGATGTCATTAATATGAGTATGAAAGATGATACGACAATGTACAATATGAACATTATTTGGAATTATTATAGGCTTAATAACTTGTTGGATAATATTAACTTTTTCTACAAAATAATTTGTGATAATTCTACATGATAGTTTTAAGAGGATAATGGAAAATGAATTCATGTTATTAAGGTTTTTGACCTAATACATTAATTAAAGTTGAAGTGGCTTAGTAAACCCTAATTGTGCTTAAAACCCTTGATGAGGGAAATACACATGATATAATGTTGAAATGTAATTGTTTTGAATAAAATGTGGCACAAGTGATAGTATAATAAATATGATACATCTCATGATGGAGGTTATGTTAATAAGGCAAAAATGTTAATTTGAGTTTGATAAAAGGATATAGGTTGTGGAAATCTTAGTAACACCTGACTTATGTAGATTTTGTGTTGTACCCTAGATTAAGGGTTATAACCTAGCGTTTAAGGTTGGGAAGTTGCACACCCACCCTCTCTTCCCTCTTGTTGTGATTTCGGGGACAAAATCCTCTTTAAGGGGTGGTGTGTTGTAACATACTAAATCTCAGGGTCTTCCCTGCAATTTACCCACTTTTGATCTTTTCTTTGCCTTCTAGTCCTTTTGGACCAATTTCATAAATTTCCCTGGTTTTATATTCTTTTTGGACTCCTTGTGCAATTTGAGCACAATTCAAGGTTGAAATTACCTTTTTCCCTCATTTATATAAGTGGAGGGGTGTTTGCACAAATAATTCACTTAATGTAATAATTAAGGGCTAATAATGCAAAATGGAATTTTATGTGAGAATATAAGTAGATAATATTAATTTGGAGTTTTTTGGATAAATATATTAGCAATAATGTGTATTTGAGTTAATGAATGAGAACATTAACCTTAATTGTTTCTCTCTCCTCAAAATATGAGTTTAATTCATGAAAATATGTTATTTAATTGAGAAATGATTATTGAAATCTTAATGTGCTTAATATCTCGAAATTTACTCACATGTTTCATAGAAATAAGTCTTTTCATATAACTCATTCATTTTAATATATTAATATACACTTTAATGAGAAATATATTTATTAAGGGCAAAATAATGAGTAAAACGAGAAAGTAATTGCATAGCATTGTTCTAGACTTTAATATGAACATGTGGTTAAAATTTGGTGATTTTTGGAGTTCATATGATCCCTCAAAATGATTTTATACGCTTTTAATATAGTGTCAATTAAAATGGTGAATAATAACCCACCTTCATACCTCACTCTTAATATGGGATACTTAAAGTTGAAAATGCATGTAATAAGTGAGTGGAGGACTCTTGGACTCCAAATCTCGGATTTGGAAACCAAAGGTTGCTTATAAAAGCAATACATAATTATTTGCTTAAGCATTATATTAATATATGCTTTAATAATCAAAATAATGTTTTGGAGGCTAAAGGTTGGGTAAAATGAAAATCTAACTATATAGCATGAATCTAGACGTCTTTAGCAACCTATGGTTACAATTTGAGGTTAATTGGAGCTTTTTTGACCTTCCTAATGCATTAAACAAGTTCTTAATATAGTGTGACATTATATCACTAAGATATCAATGATATGGTTCAGCTTTAATCAGTGTCACGCTTGACACATCCACATGGGTCCATCATGGACACTGATCCAGTGGCTCGCGTGAAGCCTGACCCGCATCCAACGACCCAAACTTTTCTTCTACCTCCAGCCGTTACATGTGTAACGAGCTCGACTCCTCATCTTCGTCGGCCTCCTAGCAACCTCTGCATACATTCAATTTTGTCCGAGGAAGTGCGAGTGGCCAACGGCGAGGTGCTTTCCACCCTGAGTTTGTAGAGCTTTTTCACATAGCTAGGAACAACTAACAGAAAAATTGAACCCGTAGGTGCGTTCCTCGTTTAATTCCCTACGTTTCAAGTACCTATACGCTTAATTTGGTTGAGAATTGTGGATTTGCCCAACTTCGTAAGTTAGGACCTCGGAGCCATGTCGCTGGCCGAAGGTAGAAGAAGGCCGAGTGGTTTTTGACGGTTTTGCCCCTTCATGTTCTCCAGTTCGCCCTTTTTATTCGATGCCCTTTTGGTCTTTGGCCCACATAGCAATTATCTAAATTCTGATTGGTCCATCTTGTTTAATTCGTAGTAAATCGCTCGGTTATCAGAAAAATATAAATAAATAGTTGTTGGAAAGGATTTTTCGAGTAGAATCCGAATTTTCTATTTTTGAGTCCTTTTTTCCATCCCAACTCTGATAATTAATTCAAACTCTAATTTAAATGTATACGGTGTTATAAAATGATTATAATAGTGTTTTAACTCTATTTTTGGTAAATAAATATGTTTTCTCGAGTAGAAAAATATTAGGAATCATTTGGCCCTGTTTCCAGACCTAAAATCTAAAGTTTTAATCCATGGTTTATAAATATGGACATTTTACACTTAAAGTACCTTTAAGTAACCTAATACATGTGTAATGTTTGTAACTAGGGAAATATGGAATGGCGATACAATCAGATTGGTGAATGTGATGGTAATTAATTAAAATAGGTATGTGGACCCTATTTCGTATGTGACACCTATTTATGTATGTGGACCGTATTTATATATGTGAACCCTATAAAAGATGAATGTGAATGTTTACTGTGCAAACTACCTATCCTTCAGTTGGGTTCTTATCCAACCCTACCATAAAGATGTGCTAGCCTTGTTATCCTTCAATATTCCTTTATTTGGCTCTTTATATAATTGATGCTTTTGTTGCCATTATGACTCATATATTTGAATTATGTGAATCTTGCTATTGGTTATGCTGGCTCATCCTTTTGAAATACTTGGAAACATTGTATATTGTTGGTTCTTATGTTGGCTCCTTTACTTCTTGGGTTTTATTCTCAATGCTATGTCGAAATCTTGTTATATTTCTCAATACTGCCAAGTGACTATTTAAGCATGATGTCTTTTAGGCCAAATGACAATGTAGTGTACATGAGTACAAACCACCCATAGGGCACTGAGGTTTTAGTCCAACTGCCGGGCACTGGGGTTTTAGTCCCCCTACCATTTTATATATTAGGCACTGGGGTTTTAGTCCCCATGCCACTTTTTAGGCACTGGGGTTTTAGTCCCCCAGCCACTGGTGAGGTCCGGTAGGTGCCTCACCCTACATTGAGATGACTTTGTGTCTTAATATATTCATGCTATGTGATTATTATTGTGGTGATTGAATATGGCAGTTTTCTATCTCTTCTTCATGTACTTGCCTCATTTATTTTGAAATCTCTTATTGTAGAGAATATTTTATATTTCAATGCTTTGAATTATTTAATTGTCCTATTTCTCTTGAATAACACATACTTTTATCTTTCTCTTATTGGATGACCCCAACCATCCAGGCTAGGATCAGAGTGCGCATGGAAGCTTGGTGAACCTAAGGCTAAGGATAGGAGAAGAAGAAAAGGAACATATAGCTTGCATGTTCATAGTTGCCTTTATATATTAAGTTGTTTTGTTTGGAGATAATATTGGTTTAGTCTACTTCTTCCTCTACCTAGATCCTTGTTCTTGTATAAAGATGTACCCCATTAGGGAAAAATTTTGTAAAGTACTTTGTATACATTTTGAATAAAGTCAAGTTTTATTTCTTCCACTGCCACACATTTGGTGTTTTTGTTTGCCATGATTTATAGTAGAGACTATGTCTTTACAACATGGTATCAGAGCATCATGGTAGTCAAATTCTTGACTAATTCAAATTGTCTCCTAGATAGAACCCTTATCATATATAGTTTCTTTAGTAAGTTTTTCACCTTAGAGTTGACCTAGCATGAAAGTTTGATTTAGGATTATAATAATTTCATATTAAAAATAAAATTTGTCAATGTTTTGGTAAATTGTCTATTGAGAAGCTACTAGAGCAAGTAGTTGAAAGTGATGGTGTCTAGAAAGGGTCAGAGCTTGGGGGCTGGCAATATTTTCCTCCGCCCCACTAGCTTGGTAACGAGGACTCCTGAGCTCATATGACATGGCCTTGCCTGATCTGATACAGACAGGTCGACATAGTCTATCTTTGGGCACATTGCCTAATTATTGAATACGTTAGGAAAACCTTAAGTGATGATTTGGTCTCTTACAAAAAAATCATCCTTAAATACCTTATACTCCTAGGTTTAGGGTTTAGTGTACCCTATATTACATGTACAAGTTTGGTTAGTAAATCCTTATAGTGTTGAGTTTTATGTACCTTGTACCCTTAGCTTAGTTTGACTTAGTTGACCCTTTTAAGGGGTGGAGTTGGGGTAATGGTGTTAGTACCTATTTGGTTTTGCAAATCTGATTTCGAGGACGAAATCCCTTTTTAGGGGGATGGAATCCCAACTAAAAGCAAAATCAAATACCTTTGGAGTTAGAAACCCTATCTATGCGGACATATGTACATAATAACTTATGTGAACAAGAATTTACCAAACACATTATACTTGTAATTCAACTTTTTTGTTTATACACATGAGTATGTAGTAAGTCATATAGAGATAGTTCATATGTTTGAACCTTAATATAGGCTTGATGCGCATAATAATGCGTTACTCATTACTAATTGTGAATATACATAACGTTGACTATGCCACCCTAATGGTAAAATGTGTATGGATAATGCACCCTAAGGATGCTTTAACATGTAATGATCATGTTGACCTAAACCCTAATATGTAATCATCTAGACTTGACAACATATACATATATACCCTTAATGCCTTTCATTATACATTAGTGGCATTAGGTGTCATCATCACATAATATACCTTAATGCATATAAATGGATTATAGTCACAAAGTTATCAATATGTGTAAGGTATATCACCTTGTCCTCTAATGAACACCTCATCATAACTTGATATATGAATTAATTCATTAATATTTAATGTGTTACATCATATTCACTAAAATGCATATAATGACTCAAACATGATAATGAATAATTAGATTCACATAAATATTCATAAATGCCTAATGTGATGTAAAATATGTATAAGTTATAATATGAAGTGTAATGGATGAAAATGATTAATGATGTCATTAATATGAGTATGAAAGATGATACGACAATGTACAATATGAACATTATTTGGAATTATTATAGGCTTAATAACTTGTTGGATAATATTAACTTTTTCTACAAAATAATTTGTGATAATTCTACATGATAGTTTTAAGAGGATAATGGAAAATGAATTCATGTTATTAAGGTTTTTGACCTAATACATTAATTAAAGTTGAAGTGGCTTAGTAAACCCTAATTGTGCTTAAAACCCTTGATGAGGGAAATACACATGATATAATGTTGAAATGTAATTGTTTTGAATAAAATGTGGCACAAGTGATAGTATAATAAATATGATACCTCTCATGATGGAGGTTATGTTAATAAGGCAAAAATGTTAATTTGAGTTTGATAAAAGGATATAGGTTGTGGAAATCTTAGTAACACCTGACTTATGTAGATTTTGTGTTGTACCCTAGATTAAGGGTTATAACCTAGTGTTTAAGGTTGGGAAGTTGCACACCCACCCTCTCTTCCCTCTTGTTGTGATTTCGGGGACGAAATCCTCTTTAAGGGGTGGTGTGTTGTAACATACTAAATCTCAAGGTCTTCCCTGCAATTTACCCACTTTTGATCTTTTCTTTTCCTTCTAGTCCTTTTGGACCAATTTCATAAATTTCCCTGGTTTTATATTCTTTTTGGACTCCTTGTGCAATTTGAGCACAATTCAAGGTTGAAATTACCTTTTCCCCTCATTTATATAAGTGGAGGGGTGTTTGCACAAATAATTCACTTAATGTAATAATTAAGGGCTAATAATGCAAAATGGAATTTTATGTGAGAATATAAGTAGATAATATTAATTTGGAGCTTTTTTGGATAAATATATTAGCAATAATGTGTATTTGAGTTAATGTATGAGAACATTAACCTTAATTGTTTCTCTCTCCTCAAAATATGATTTTAATTCATGAAAATATGTTGTTTAATTGAGAAATGATTATTGAGAACATTAACCTGACTTATATCTCGAAATTTACTCACATGTTTCATAGAAATAAGTCTTTTCATATAACTCATTCATTTTAATATATTAATATACACTTTAAGGAGCAATATATTTATTAAAGGCCAAATAATGAGTAAAACGAGAATGTAATTGCATAGCATTGTTCTAGACTTTAATATGAGCATGTGGTTAAAATTTGGTGATTTTTGGAGTTCATATGACCCCTCAAAATGATTTTATACGCTTTTAATATAGTGTCAATTAAAATGGTGAATAATAACCCACCTTCATACCTTACTCTTAATATGGGATACTTAAAGTTGAAAATGCATGTAATAAGTGAGTGGAGGACTCTTGGACTCCAAATCTCGGATTTGGGAACCAAAGGTTGCTTATAAAAGCAATACATAATTATTTGCTTAAGCATTATATTAATATATGCTTTAATAATCAAAATAATTGTTTGGAGGCCAAAGGTTGGGTAAAATGAAAATCTAACTATATAGCATGAATCTATACGTCTTTAGCAACCTATGGTTAAAATTTGAGGCCAATTGGAGCTTGTTTGATCGTCCTAATGCATTAAACAAGTTCTTAATATAGTGTGACATTATATCACTAAGATATCAATGATATGGTTCAGCTTTAATCAGTGTCACGCGTGACACATCCACATGGGTCCATCATGGACACTGATCCAGCGGCTCGCGTGAAGCCTGACCCGCATCCAACGACCCAAACTTTTCTTCTACCTCCAGCCGTTACATGTGTAACGAGCTCGACTCCTCAGCTTCGTCGGCCTCCTAGCAACCTCCGCATACATTCAATTTTGTCCGAGGAAGTGCGAGTGGCCGACGGCGAGGTGCTTTCCACCCTGCGTTTGCGGAGCTTTTTCACGGAGCTAGGAGCAACTAACAGCAAAATTGAACCCGTATGTGCGTTCCTCGTTTAATTCCCTACGTTTCGAGTACCTATACGCTTAATTTGGTTGAGAATTGTGGATTTGCCCAACTTCGCAAGTTGGGACCTCGGAGCCATGTCGCTGGCCGAAGGTAGAAGAAGGCCGAGTGGTTTTTGACGGTTTTGCCCCTTCGTGTTCTTCAGTTTGCCCTTTTTATTTGCTGCCCTTTTGGTCTTTGGCCCACATAGCAATTATCTAAATTCTGATTGGTCCATCTTGTTTAATTCATAGTAAATCGCTCGGTTATCGAAAAAATATAAATAAATAGTTGTTGGAAAGGATTTTTTGAGTAGAATCCGAATTTCTAGTTTTTGAGTCCTGTTTTCCATCCCAACTATGATAAATAATTCAAACTCTAATTTAAATGTATAAAGTGTTATAAAATGATTATAATAGTGTTTTAACTTTGTTTTTGGTAAATAAATATGTTTTCTCGAGTAAAAAAATATTAGGAGTCATTTGGCCCTATTTCCAGACCCAAAATCAAAAGTTTTAATCCATGGTTTATAAATATGGACATTTTACACTTGAAGTACCTTTAAGTAACCTAATACATGTGTAATGTTTGTAACTAGGGAAATATGGAATGACGATACAATCAGATTGGTGAATGTGATGGTAATTAATTAAAACATATATGTGGACCCTATTTCGTATGTGACACCTATTTATGTATGTGGACCCTATTTATATATGTGAATCATATCAAAGATGAATGTGAATGTTTACTGTGCAAACTACCTATCCTTCAGTTGGGTTCTTATCCAACCCTACCCTAAAGATGTGCTAGCCTTGTTATCCTTCAATATTCCTTTATTTGGCTCTTTATATATTTGATGATTTTGTTGCCATTATGACTCATCTATTTGAATTATGTGAATCTTGCTATTGCCTATGCTGGCTCATCCTTTTGAAATACTTGGAAACATTGTATATTGTTGTTGCTTATGTTGGCTCCTTTACTTCTTGGGTTTTATTCCCAATGCTATGTTGCAATCTTGTTATATTTCTCAATACTGCCAAGTGACTATTTAAGCATGATGTATTTTAGGCCAAATGACAATGTAGTTTACATGAGTACAAACCACCCATAGGGCACTGAGGTTTTAGTCCTCCTGTCGGGCATTGGAGTTTTAGTCCCCCTGCCATTTTATATATTAGGCACTGGGGTTTTAGTCCCCCTGCCACTGGTGAGGTCCGGTAGGTGCCTCACCCTACATTGAGATGACTTTGTGTCTTAATATATTCATGCTATGTGATTATTATTGTGGTGATTGAATATGGCAGTTTTCTCTCTCTTATTCATATACTTGCCTCATTTCTTTTGAAATCTCTTATTGTAGAGAATCTTTTATATTGCAATGCTTTAAATTATTTTATTGTCCTATTTCTCTTGAATAACAAATACTTTTATCTTTCTCTTGCAGGATGACCCCAACCATCCAGGCTAGGATCAGAGTGCGCATGGAAGCTTGGTGAACCTAAGGCTAAGGATAGGAGAAGAAGAAAAGGAACATATAGCTTGCATGTTCATAGTTGCCTTTATATATTAAGTTGTTTTGTTTGGAGACTATTGGTTTAGTCTAAGTCTTCCTCTACCTAGATCCTTATTCTTGTATAAAGATGTACCCCATTAGGGAAAAATTTTGTAAAGTACTTTGTATACATTTTGAATAAAGTCAAGTTTTATTTCTTCCACTGCCACACATTTGGTGTTTTTGTTTGCCATGATTTATAGTAGAGACTATGTCTTTACACAGCTAACATGGCCGTGTTGGGAAGCATGGCCGTACAAACAACACGGCCGTGCTGCCCAATACGGCCGTGTTGGCTGAGTTGCAGAATCATCAAAATTTATCAATTTTGAATTTGTTACTGCTCCTAACACGACCGTGCTGCCCAACACGGCCGTGCTACCTGGGCAGTTGCTTGAAAGTAAACGTAAACGGAGGAGTGATGAGGCGGCAGAGAGAAATACCTTGAGAAGAACCGGTCAGTGAGGGAGCTTGTGCGGGAAAAGAACCGAAGGGAGATGTGCACGGCCTTTGCAACGCCTAAGATGTCGTCGCCTTTCAAGGAAGAAAGCACTGGAGAGAGATGCAACATCATCGTCGTCGTCGTCCAAGGAAACAGTGCCGGAGATGGTGGTAACGAGCATCGTCGTCGCCGGAGATGGTGGTAAGAAGCTTGGGCGTCGTCGTCTAAGGAAAACGGCACTAGTTTGCCTCTTTTCAGACAAGGAGATGGTTGCGAAAGGTCACCTTTGTAGAGGCGGCGTTGCTTTTCTTCGGGTGCGGGAGCGGAAACGGGGAAGAAGCAGTGGAAAATGGCAACCTAAACCTTAGTATCAGGCTGCTATGTGCAATAATAGAAGACCTATAGCGTCAGTTTTGTGTAAAAACCGACCCTAAAAGTCTACTAAAAAAATGCTTCCCGGACTTAACCTATAGCATCAGTTTTTTAAGATAACCGACGATATAGACCTGACTTATAGCATGGGTTATATTAAAAAACCGATGCTATAGGTTAAGTCCGGGCAGCATTTGTTTAGTAGACTTTTAGGGTCGGTTTTTACACAAAACCGACGCTATAGGTCAGCATCTTTAAGGTCGGTTATATGTAAAAACTGACTCTAGAGTTCCAAAGTGGTTCCCGTGTTTTTTTTTGACCCTATAGCATCGGTTATTTTAAAAAACCAACCCAATAGATCGAGGCGCGAAGCTAAAATCGCGTGAATTTTCACGACGAGAAACCTATATGGTTGGTTTTTATGATAAAACCGATGCAGTAGTCTATTAGGTCGGTTATTCTAGTAAAAATGGCGCTATGGGCAGCGACGTTACTGGCCAAAAATATAGTAGTGGCTCTTAACATCATTAATGTATCATGAAAGGCATTAAAGATGTATAGATTAGGGTTAGATTATTACAACTTAGGGTTTAGGTCAACATGACCATTTTATTTCACTTATCCATCCTTAGCATGCATTAGGTTGCAATTATCATTCTCATCATATCATTAGGATTTATAGGTTCATGACATTATTAAGATCTTACTTATTGATAATTAGCATTGATATCCATATTATGTACATTGGATATTCATTAGGGTTCAAGCACATGCATTATCCTTAGATGATAATTATATGTTCATTACATATTAACAAGCATGTTAGGGTTACCACTATTACTTGTTTGAACAACATTAAGGATTCAAGCACAACAACCTCCTAAGCATGGAGTTAGGGTTTCTAAAGATAGAATAGATAGACTTCAAGATGTTATAGGGTTCCATCCCCCTAAAGAGGATTTCGTCCATGAAATATAACCACTCAAACATCATCAACTAACTGTACTCCACCCCTTAAAGGGTTCGACCCATCAAGCCAAACTACATTAGGGTTAAAGGAGGAGTTTAACTCAACCATATTCAAGATCCATTGTGCTTCCATTGCGCACTCTGATATCTTTCCAAACACCCAAACTTCAAAGTCTACGTTCTATGGATAAACTTATCCAAGCATATAGTCCTAAGGGACATAAGGAACTATATAGGGTATATATCCTCAAACAAGTCAAAGGTTATCAAATTAGGGTTCTAGGAGAAACCAAAAAACATGTGAAACTTAAGTCAAACTATTAGGATACCCAAAGATATACAACATAGAACTCTAAGGTTACTATTGCCTAAAAACAAACTATTTTGGGCAATTCGTATTAGCTCAGGCCAGGCCGGTATCATATGGGCACAAGATTCCTCATAAACCAAGCTATTGGTGTGGAGGAAAATATTGCCATCCCCCAAAACCCTGATCCTTTCTAGACACCTTTGCTTCAACTTCATGCCCTAATAGTTGCCTAAAGGAAAACCTAAACAACATCAAGTTATACATATTTTAATCATGAGCATATTAGAGTTTTATTCATCAAGACTCTAAGGTGAAACTATAAGGTCCTAAATCAACCAATCATCATCATAGATTAAATCTAGGCAAACATGTCACTTAAAGGAAACTATGCAAGTCTAGGGTTCTAATTAGGGAGACAAACTGAAATAGTCAAAGATCCGACTACCATTGGCTCTGATACCATGTTGTAAAGAAGTGAAATCAATCCACCTCTCTACTAATAGCAATGGTAAACAAAATCCAATTTAGATAGCAACGAAAGATAAAATTTTGACTATATTCAATTTAAATAAAGTGTACATAAACATTTCCCCAATATGGGTGTACATGCTTTATAAAAAATGAGGATCTAAGTAGAGGGAACTCTAGACTACTTCACTTTTGTCTCCAAGCAACATATCCATCAGCTAGTCCATGTCAACACTAAGATCTTCATGCCTTATCCATTACCTTGCTCCACATCTGGGTGGTTGGGAAAGCACCCAACAAGAGGGAAGGAAAAATAAAAGTATGTGTCACTAAACTATACTAAAGGTGACAAGATAAATATAACAAGTAAATCAGGCTAGGGATTCATCAAAAGATGAGACATTAAGAGAATGAGGCCATTTATATAAAGGAATATTTCAATAGATGATTGCCATAAACATAGTAAAACAACAACATTGCATGTATGATTAATATTGACTATCTTAACTATGTAGGGTTGAGGCACCTACCGGACCTTCAACCAAAGGGTGAGGGGAGAATAAGACATTCCCAGTCACCTACACACATTTTGTGTGGGGGGGAGAGTAACACATTCCCCAAGCGAGAAATAACACATTCCCCAACTATGGGTCATTGTACATACAAGTACCACTACACTAGTTAATTAGTCTAATAAAATCAACATGCTAGAAAAAGAGTTATGGCAAGATTAATCAAAAGATTTATATAACATGGCATTGGGGTATAAAAACCCATTCAAGATAATACTACAACTGAATTTGGGGCATAAACAAATTAAGTTTCAAGAATCATGAATTAGGTCAAATTAAGCCTCATTAGGGAATATAGGTAAAGGGTATATATATTTTCCCAACTGAAGGGGGTAGATGCACATACCTTAGCCTCAAGAGTTCTAGAAACCACTTTCCAACCCTTCACATGAAATCAGAACCCACTTTCCCTAATATCATCATTAGATCTATGAATTAGAATTAAGTATACTCATTAAAGGTTGAAAACCCTAATATTACTAACTTTTGTGCAAACCATCAAATTAGACTCCGAAAACATCACCATCATCTTAGTTAGGGTTTTATGATCAAAATAACATATAATATTAAGTATTTTGGAGATATGAACTTTTAGGGTTATTTTTGGTGATTTTTAGTCAATTAAATCGACTCAACAATATACATATTCGAAAATCTCAGAATCAAGCCACAAAAATATTTTTATTGAGTAGATCTCATTCTCCTGATTTCAAAACACTATTTATTTTCTATTTTTGACATCGGGAATAATTTATACGATTTATTTTTCCTCAGCCAATCATAGCCAGCCACGTAGGCAAGGCATGTGCGCCAAGAGCAACTGGGAGAGAGGAGTGGGCCCCGAACTATTGACCTGGCCCAATGGAGGTTGGCCTCATGTGTGCGGGCACCCAGCTGGTCTCTCGTCTGACCGGGTCAACGTTGGGTCAAAGAAAGAAAAAGATGGGCGAGATGACGTGAATACCCTCAGGTGAAAAACACAGCAAGGCAATCGATCGGGGGTAGTTTGGTAAAACAACAGGGAGTCGTCTTCCTCCCCGTGCCAAGGCAATGAGCTATGAGTAGCTTTCTTGGGCTCAGTTTGGGCAACATCACAATTCTCAACGGAACTTCACATTTAGGTACTCGAAAGAAAGAAGAAGGAGAGTCGAATTCATTTGTACCTCTAATTGAGTCGATGGCCGATAGGAAAGGAAGAATAAGGCACCACAAGGTCAGGGCCTACGGCGGCTAGATGAGGGTCAAGTTGTCCACGAATCTCGAAATCGCAAGCACATGTGAGTTGCTAAGGAGATGGCAGTCCTAGGGGTAGGGATATATATAGGAAAGATGACCTATGCTAGGGTTTAGCTAGGTGAGGGTAGAGAGAGGTGGCACCCAAGTTGGGCGTTTCTGGAATCTCTGCCAAAACCCAGAAATTTTGGGATAATGTGGTGCGGATTCTCGCAAGGAATTTGTAGGATAAAAAATCATTGAATTTCATCGAGTAAAACTCGAGATATTTGGATTTGAAATTTGCCAACCAAGCAACCTGTTTCCCAAAATGGATCGAGGAAGAAGAAGATTTGCGGATCATCAAATCATGATCCAACGACTGAGATTTAGCACCAACATACAGTTGTTTATTTGATTCCTATACAAAATTGACTAAAAGGGCATATTCATTTAAATGTTTTTCTCTCTCCTCGTTTGGAGGCCCAAACGTTATTCAAAAATTACCAAATTTTTATATTCTGACTTATTTTGACGTGTAGAGTCCAAATATGGAGTTAGTTTTGACTTTTGGAAAAGTTTGATAGGTTAAATAATTAAAATGGCATTTTCTCTTCCCTCCTTCAAAAGAGGTGATAACATTATCTAAAATTTGTGTTACTTCACCCATAAGTCTTCCTAAGTGTTTAGAATACAATTTTGTTATTATTTTCATAAGTTGAGATTATTTATTTATTTATTAAATAAATAGAAGATTCTACACACTTTCTCTCTCCTATTGTACTCATTATTCAAACATTATCCAAATTAGTTGCAAATTCGCCCAAAGGCTTATTTTTATGTCTAGATTACGAATTTTGAGTTAGTTTTCTAATTTGAGGGAATTAAATATTTTATCTCTCTTTCTTGGCTTATTTCCCATTATCTTGTATTAAAGGCATTATATATTTATTTATTATCCAAATTAGATGATACTTGGCCATTAAGCAACTTTTAAGTCAAGAAAACGAAATTAATATCCAAATTATCTTCATGGGTTTCCACTTATGATTTTTGGGACAATATATTCCTCATTATCTTCTTTTATCCAAAATATTCCATATTATCCCCAATTATTGCATTTATCATCTCCTTTATTTATATTTTGGGATTTTCTTTCTTTTTCATATTCTAAAAATCACTAGAAAGTTCTAGGACGAAATATTTTATTATATTTATTATTTAAGTGGACATTTTACATATTACACCCATTACTAAGCTTTCACTGAGGTATTTATGCATAAACCCAAATATTGGAATAAAAGGTGAAGAAATGTTCATTAGACCATTATATTCTCTACAAATTAAACAAAAAGGCCAAAGAGGGTATATATGAAAGGAAAAGATGGAAAAGAGGACCACAAGGCAAAATGCCCAGATTTCGGTATGTTACAGTCCCACACTGATGCGTAGGCTGCAGGAGCTCAGGTCCAAAGGGGAAAAATTGGAAGTCCAGTTTGATGTCACAGGAGAACCTATTGGGGAACATGCCAGTGCTTTCAAGCATTACGTAGGGGTGACCACACGCAGTAAGGTGCCAATAGATATAGAAAATTGGCATGATGTTTCTAATGCCTTAAAAGACCTCCTATGGAAAGATATATATGTGAGTGGAAGTGATATTATTTTAATATGTTTTTATTTATTGATTCTAATATAGTTTGCTTGGAAAGACATACCCTTTTTAAGACAACGTTATTGTTTCTTTTGCATGTATAGGGTGTTTTTCATCTAAATGAAAAAGATCACAAGAAAAAAGTGCTACAACGTTGTGGTGTACGATGGAGGGCTTTTAAGACATATCTCAAAAGGGAATTTATAGATAATCCTAAACAAAAGAAGAAAGCAACATATATGTATATTTTTATAGATCTTGAGGTGTGGGAAAGATTTTTTGTAGCTAGGAACACAGAAGAGTTTTAGGTAATAAAGATTGTGGTGTATTGTATGAATCTTTAATTTTATAAAATTAAGGAGGTGAATCTTTTTATATATGTTTGCCAAGTCTAAATTGCAATACTTCATTTTAAATGATCAGGCTATTCACGAGGCCCTAAAGGAAAGGCGGGCCAAAAATATGCATGACCATCGCTTGGGGCCCGGTGGTTAAGCCTTCCGCTGCCAACTACAAGAGAAGCAACTCTCTTCTGGAGAAGAGTCTAGTACAACTCAAGCTGAGCGTCCAACCTGACACTTGCAGTGGATTGATGCTAGAAAGAATCGAGCAGGTGAAATTGTCAACCCTGCAACTAAGGAGGTGGCACAAAATATGGTAGGTTTATCCCAACTAAGTAAAGAGTAACTCCCACAAACTTAGATTTATTTATATCTATTTGATATTGTGATTTAATATTTTTAGTAACTATGAATAGATTGATCTCCATGAGAAAAGGAAGGAAGGAAAGTTCATCCCAATTGGCCACATGGATGAACTATCAATTGCTCTTGGTACAAAAGAGCATCCTGGACGTGTTAGGGGATTAGGAGCCGACATAGGATTCAAGTCTTATCTTGTCCCTTCGCAATCTAAAAGAGGTCGTGCAGGAGGTCTTACACAAGAGGAGGTTGATACATTAGTATCACAAAAAGTAAAAGAAATAATGTCTTCATTTCAGCCTACTCAACCTTCTCAACCTATTCATATTGTGCATCTCTCAAGTGATGAGGTACAAGCCCATGCTCCAGTTGTAGAAGGTCATGGGAGCACTCCCAATGATCCACCACAACAATCTGTAGTAAGTTTTTGTTCTATATGTTGTGTTATTAGTATGATATATATATGATATAGTTGTAATAGGTATCTGGTTTACCGCTTCATATATAACTTATATTATTTCAATTCGAGGTTGGTATGAACTGTAAACTTGCAGTGGAGATTCCAGAATATAATGTTGTGGCAGCGGGTAAAGTATACAACCTTGGTGGTACATTGCATTGTCAACAAATTACTGATGACATTTGTCGTGTGTCCATCCATCTTGTGTATGACGGAATGGGGGACAAACCACTAACCATACCTAATCCTGAATATAGTACAGTTAAAGAAGCTGAGGGTGATATGGTGGGTTGGCCTAGACACTTGATTATCAATGACAATGTATACCTTAATTCTACCATATTTTTCATATTTGACTGCATATATGAACTCGTGTAATATAAGTATGTTATTTAATTAACAGGTTTGCAAACCAAAAAGTAAGTTTTTTACTAGTCATCCTCCTATGCCCAAGCCAAATTTTTATTCCAAAATCCACATTGGATGAGTTGATAAGTAAATGTAAATGTTTGTGTCGATACTTAGCCAACCAAAGCTCTGGATTACAAATGTTGATCAATTTAACAGAAGATGCAATTGGGAGGGAATTTGACAATTATATTTTTCTTGATGATATTATAGAGTTGTTCCAGTAGGATTGGTTGAATACTTCGATAATAGAAGTATGGATAAGGTAAGGATCTATCAATATAGAAAATTCCAATACACATTTTTAGCTTATTTCTATATGTAAATAATTACAAATATTTTACAACCATTTATATACCGATACCACAAACTTTGATGTAAGAAATTTTGGATTCTTAATTCCTTCAATCACTAGTCAAGTGGAGACACATATTGAGGATGTGAATGAGTGCTTCTCTACTGCATTCAAATATTTTTCTAGTGAGGGGAAGGAAATTATCCTAATTCTTTTTAACGTCCAGTAAGTATTATTATTCAATATAACTTTAATAATGAATAAAATTATTTATTTTAATGTTTGTTTTATTCTTACTCAGAGCTAGACATTGGGAATTAGTGGTGATTGTCCCAAAATTGATGACTCTTTATTATCTTGACCCAATGGGTAAAACAACAAGGGGTCACAAACTGAAATTGCCAGCTATGGAGTAAGGATAAATTTAGTCAATGCTTCAACATGATATTTCTATTCAGAATTTATATTTTACCAACTATCATTTAATTGATAGGGGTATAAACACTTTTCGTGAAGCTAGAGGACAAATACCCACAATCTTAAAGACATTGACTTTGAAAAATGTCAAGGTAGCTATTTTTACAACTACTTAGTCTTATATGTATTAATTTTCAACTCTTATATGTCAACTCTTATAGTCTTATCTCAACTCCTGTTTATAGTAGTTTACTAACATTAAGTATAATTCGTTATTTGTAGTGTCCTATACAAAATAATGACTGGGCTTGTGGCTACTATGTAATGAAATATATGCAAGCTATTGTCAAACAAGCATCACATGACATTCTAACTATAGATCAGGTAATAAAGAATAACATCATAAATTTACAAGTGATTGTAGTCATTTTATAAAATATTAGCATGTGTATTTTCTATTACAGATCTTTACAACTCAGCCTTACACACGTGATGACTTAAATGAATTCCGAGAAGAGTGGTCAGATGCTTTTCTAAATAAAGTCAATATAGCATTGGATTAAATATGTTAACTCCATTTATGTATGTGGTTTTAATACTCTTTCATATTTAATTTTGTATCTGACATTTAATATCATCTCAGACTTACAATCTATCATTTTTAAATTATGATGTGATTATGTGTAACTCAACTGAATATATGAATCATTTTTGTTATTAATGTGTGGTTTGGAATGGTGATGGTTGAGCATCAATGCTCCCCTCTCCCATATCCTAGTTCTTTTTGTTGTTCTCTTCTGTTTCTGTAGAATTTTTTTAAAAAAAAATTGTACCCTATAGGGTCGGTTATCTTAAAAAACCGACCTTATATGTATGTCGGTTGTGCCGCGTAGAACGACCGTGTTGTGACGTAAAACGGTCATGTCGTATAGCACGGCAGTGATGGGATATGGTAGAACGGCCGTGTCGTGTAACACAACCGTGTTGGGATATGGTAGCACGATCGTGCCACATAGCACGACCGTGCTAGCATATCCCAACACGGCCGTGCTACGCGGCACGACCGTTGTACCATATCCCAACACTACTATAGACTCTATTGAGTCAGTTTTTTTTTCATATAACCGTCCTTACAGAGCATCTTTAGGGTCAGTTATTAAGAAAAACTGACCTTATAGGGTCTGTTTATCAGCAAGCTCAATCTATAGACTCTATTGAGTCAGTTTTATTCATATAACCGTCCTTACATAGCATCTCTAGGGTCGGTTATTAACAAAAACCGACTTTATAGGGTTCAGGTACAATTTCTTTTCTCGTTTGGGGTTAGTTTTTGACAGCCTCTTGTGTCGGTGTTTACTCTGTAAGGTCGGTTTTCTTTGGTCAAGAAAACCGACGCTATAGAGCAAATTCTATAGCGACGACCACTTAGGAGTCAGTTATAAAGTGACGCTACAGGCTTAAAAAAACCGACACTACAGACCATTCCTGTACTAGTGCAGGGTTAATACATGCACACAATGATATGGAAACTAATGGTCATACAATTGATTCTAATTTGTAATACAACATCAATAAGTTAATTCCTAGAAGATAAGACAAGTAAAGATGGGAAAATCCTCATGAACTAAGACAAACACTAAAATGAACATAATTGGGGTTAAAATTATGAGAACTTGATGGTGATATGCATGATCTTGTCTTAATTAGGGTTTGACCAAAGATATAGTTGACATGAGGAATATGTGATGATTAGAATATCTCTTTTGAAGGTACACTTTACCTCTCAATTGTCCTACTATTTAGTATGGTTGTGATATGTGTGTACAAAATATTTGGCATAGAATATTGGTTGAAATGATTGTTCTTGTATGATATCTTTCTTGATTTTCCATACTTATAGTTATGAACACATGAAACATGATATATTTGTTCCATTATATGAAAACACTAATTCTCTTTGGTAGCATATTACTGGAAAGTGATAATTTCTTTGGTAGCAGATCACATTGTATAATGATCTAACTTTGTGGTAGTAGATCATAAGGCCTTGCATCTCAAGCTCTTTGGTATCAGAGATGATGCATTATTCCCTCAGGTGACAAATGCATGGATAATATAATGAAAAATGTGCCTAAAATATGTGTCTCTTTTGTTAATAAACACCCTTGTTCAAGTATATGATTTTGTTATATTTGTTTATTACTTCTAAGTTCTAGTTTTATCTTATTGCCAAGTCACAGTAATGAGAGGTATATAAAAAGACATGTAGGCTTACTCGGTACAATATTTTAGAATATTGTGCTCATGTGTACCACATGTAATCTTTTGTTTAGGTGATGTGGACATATGCTCTTGAGGAGTTGGATATTTGAGAGTTGTGTGGAAAGTTGATGTACAACTGGACCTATTGTCTTAAGATCCTATTATAGATGTAGTACATGCATATGTATGGTTTGTTGTTCAATATGTAATACTAAATGTTGTAGAAATTCATTTTGTAAATATGTGTTGAATGGTGAACATGTGTTGTATGGTTTTGTTTATTGTTCATGTGCATGTGCTACTATTATTTCCTTCTAACTTCCTCTGATTTTCTTCTTTTTAGCCTAGTGTGTGGTGTTTAAATTGGGATTTTCACTGAGGTCAGGTTTCAATTTGGAAGTCAAACATCATATTAAGTTTTACAAAATCCGGGGATGTCACAGGTGGTATCAGAGCATGAACAATAGCAAAGCCTGCCATTTTCTCATTATGCAACTCAAAATGCATATAAAGAACCTTGAACTTAAAAATCCTTAGGGTTAGATTTGTTGTATTTTACAGGCTAGATCTGACCCAGCCTCTAGGTTATCACCTAGATGTTAGAGAATAGGGTTAGATTGGTGCTTGTTGTATAGCAGGTCCTTAGGTGTTGTTCTTTCCTTATAGTGTAGTGGTATGGGACGTTGCATTATTTAGAAACAGTGTACATCACGAGAAGAGAACCTTTGACATATGATGCATCTATGTTTTAGGTAGCTACACCAGTCTACACCCTATTTTCATCCTTTTCGCTAAGTGACATGGAAGTAGACTCTCTACTATGTGTGGGACACTCATTTTGTAAATTTGGTTTTTTATTCCAATCAGATCAAACTATGATAGTTTTCTCTGATGCATGTTTTATTGGAGAAAAACTATATAATATTTTATTATATATGTAAGTACTACAGAAATGTGTCCCCATGCATGTATGAGTAGGAGTTTATCATGCAACCGAAGAGAAAGTGAATGACATCAGACTAGAAGAGAGAGAGAGAGAGTAGTTCTAGATTAGATGTCTAGAGCCTTGTAAGAATGTATGATAGATGGAATAGCTCAACTAATATTTGATGATGATCTAAGTCTTATATAAATGATATAATATGGTTTATGATGATATATGTTTGTCTTGAGGATTAAGGTTCAACTTTGCAGTTTTGGGATAAGCTTGTTGATGCAAACATGTAGGCTTTTATGAGATAAGATAACCTAAGTTAAGATAAGGATGTGAATCGGCAAGAGCCTCAAGTTATTTTACAAAGGAGGAACTCTTGTGTTAGGACCAATTATAGGGTTAACTCCAGATAGAGTGAGACCCATAGGGAGAAGTTCAGAGAACATAAACTCCAAGATATGAGAATTATGATAAATATTTGTCGTGATATGTCCTAAACTAGACTACTCCTGAGTGAATGAGTTGAGTCTCTTTATGCAAGATTCATATAGTCTTTTCAAACCCTAAATGTCCTAAGAGGACCAAAACCTAGAGTTTGAGAGAGGTTGGTTATATATGTGCACGTAAATATGAATACAAGAATCTACCACCTGGGTAAGGGAGATAGTCCCAAGACCCTGGAGGAGGCAACTATGAAAGTTTGTGTAAAGCCTCGTACTCGGGTTAGTGGTTTCTCATAAAAATCTAGTGGTTGTGTATATAAGAGAGAGAGTTGGGAAATAGTATTTCATGGGTTGAGATCTATGAGGAGAATATCATATTATGTTTTGGTTTGTGCTTATGTGGCTAGAGCTCTTAAAGTAATCAGCTAGTGCTGATGAGGTAGACCTGATAACCCTAGACCAAAGAAGGAAAATATGGATAGTGCATATGATACTCATAGAGTTGAGTGAGCTTAGAGAGATTGAGCATGCCACTACCATCATGTTATGGGTTAGGAGAACCTCAATTGGAATATATAAAATTCAGATATATGTTTGACAAGCTACTTGTATAAGTTTCTTTAGAACAATCATGATATAAAGTACGTAAGAATCATATCATATCTTAAAATGTGATATATGGATATGACATGGTGGAAAACCCTAGTGATGGTTTGATAGATCTCTATGATAAGTGGCTAACCTTAGACATTAATAATGATCACATGACATAATATTGTTGGTCAATCTTGTCATGAAATCACTAATAAAGTTTGTAACCTAAATATGAGAAATGAGAAATGAGATCATATTAATACATTCATTGACTAAGGTGTTAATGTACGTGGTAAATAAAGATGTCAAATATAGTTTGAACAATTAGCACAACATAATGATGATGGTACCTTGATATGATTCAGATGAGTAAAGTGGAATGATTATAAATAACTCCTTGTGAATATGGTAAAAGTTTTAAAGAACCTTTAATGTTGGGTAAAATGAGGTTGTAAATCCTAAATATGAAATATTTCATGACATAACCTAAGCTTCTAAATCCTTTTTTCAACCTTATATGGAGTGATCATGCACCCAAGATGTTTGAAAACCGCATAATAGTAGTTAAGCAAGTTCTAGAGCTCTTGTTCCTAAAGATGTTGCACATAGAGTGATGCCTCACATATGGATGAATATCTTTTGGGTAGTAAAGAGACAACTTAATTTTTAGGACAAATTTTTTTAAAGATGTATATCATGTGATGGACTAGATTTTGACTTAATTTCGAGGACAATTTTTTTTAATGTATGTAGGATGTGATGAAGTGAACTTTTAGGGTTCTGGATATCTGATTGAATAAGTGGGATCATGAATTTGAGAATTAAAATGACTTTGAAGTCTATATACATTTATGTTTATGTTGACATCATGGATGTAATCCCTAAGTTTATGCCATTTTTGAGACATTTTATTGAAAGGCTAAAAGTTTCTCTTTGGCACCATATTTGAATAAGCAACACCCCAAATCTCACTATGAAATGAGCTTATCCTTGTTTCAACCTTGTATGGAGTGATGTTGCACCCAAGATGTTTGAAAACCACATAGTAGTAGTTAAGCAAGTTCTAGACCTCTTGTTCCTAAAGATGTTGCACCTAGAGTGGTGCCCCAAATATGGATGAATATCTTTTGGGTAGTAAAGATACATCTTAATTTTTGAGCTCAAATTTTCTTTTTAGATGTATATGATGTGATGGATTAGATTTTGACTTAATTTCGAGGAAGACATTTCTTTTAATGCGTGTAGGATGTGATGAAGTGAACTTTTAGGGTTCTAGATATCTAATTGAATAAGTGGGATCATGAATTTGAGAATAAAAATGATTTTGAAGTATATATACATTTATGTTTATGTTGACATCATGGATGTAATCCCTAAGCTTATGCCCTTTTTGAGACATTTTATTGAAAGGATGAAAGTTTCTCTTTGGCACCATATTTGAATAAAATGTAGGTGTGATTGTAGTAAAGCAAACCAAATCTCATGATGAAATGAGCTTCATAGAAAAAAATTATTTAGGATTGAATTTTGCTAAATGTTTACTAATTTGATGGATTGATTTACATGATAGAATGACATTAGTATGTTTGTTAGTCTATGCCCAGACTTTTGACGGGTCACACGTCCTTAGTCCAAGTTTTGCAGCGGATTGGTGATGTGAATAAACCCCAACCCTAGGACATTGTAGATTGGGCGGAATAGAATTCATCCCCACCCCTACCTCCAACTGATTTGGAGACGTGAGGAGTTCTGCGAGGTAGTACCCCATGACACCATGATCCATAATCGTGGGTGGGAGATAGAACACTAACAAGGTGGTTTCCGTTCCATCTAAAGACTGAACACTTCGACCTTTGAGAAAGGACAAGTGGAGTAGAGGATGGGGAGTCGTTCACCATAGAAGAGTTGCATTGAGAGGAAGATCCAACACACGCCTGAGAGGAATAGCCACGGTTTCTCAGCAAAGTCTCCCAGCAGAAGCAATGACTTGATTGAGGAGAACCCTGACGACCAAGAGGCGCTAGTTCAGCATCATTGTAAGAGACGAGATGAGTTCTCTACTGGCAGTGAGAAGGATCGCAGCTGCAAGGATGCTTGTTAGAGAGAAGCCTGCACCCGCGACACTCACAGAGCAAACTTTGGCGACGGCGAGTTCCTCCAGCCACGAAGAGGTACAACCAACATCAGGCCCAAGGTCGACAGTGCACAACAGGAGCAATCGATGCCCTTGGTCATGATGGAAGACCTGCTTCCATGTCTCTCCAGTGAGAAGGTAACGGTGTAGAGACTCTCGTCAGGCTTGTGCTGCACGGCGGCACCCAGAGTTGCGGCCCACTCATGCACTGCCGAGCGAAGAACGGAGACCCAACAACAAAAGGAGGCCTCATCGGTAGTGCTTTGGGCGGAACGAAGAGAGTCAGTGGAGTAGCTACTGACCCTATGAAGGAAAAACGACACTTTCATAGGTTGACCTTTTTATCGCCGGAGTTAGGCCGGGCGACGACGCACACACGCGGAGAACCTTGTTCTCACACATCAGACTTGAACACTAGGCCCTGTTTGGGAACGGATTGGGATTTCGTAGTCTGGACTGGATTAGACTGGGTTAGTCAAGATTCAGTCTGATTTTGTTTGGCAACCCAGTCTGATTCTGTTTGTAAACCCAGTCTGATTCTGGTCAGCTGGTCTGATTTGAGTCTGATTGCAGTATGGTTCTGTTTGGCTACCAGACTGGATACAGTCTGATTTTGTTTGGCAACGTAGTCAGTATCTGCTGATTCTGTCCTGCTATTGTAGACCTGTTTTAACAAGAATAAGGTATGTGTAGTTGTGCTGCCGCTTAAGCAGGAGTTGGCCGAAGTGTATTATATACTAAATAACAAATACATAATATAATTTATGTATTTAAATTAAATAGTAGCAAAGGTGCGTAGCATGTCTATAGCAGAACGTAATACCACATAAATAAAAAGATAATATTTTATTGGTTCCCGGACAAATACATATGTAACATACAAACTGAAACGAGAGGTCTGCCCTGGACCTAGACAACGACAAAGTTACACAATCTAAGTTGGTGATCAAGCAGGCAACTTCGTACCTCGTCGTACTCGTTGGCCAACTTCATGGCCTCGTCGTACTCGTCCCACGACACAGGACAGGGTTCATCCAACACCTGATTTGTTTCCTGTTTGCTGGCGTCTTTTGGCCACTCGAACAGCAACGGCAGATGGTGAATATGATGAGTAACACCCTTGGCTTTTTCATCTCTCTCATTTGGGCCCTCATCGCGTGTAGGCTCGCAACATGGTTTCTTGCAAATAAGATTTTCTTCTACATATTTTTTAATCTTTGACGGAGACATCAATAGTTTTTCAAATTTTGTCCTTGCCTTTGACCGTGACCGCGATGATGACATCTATAGTTAATAAATCAAATTTAAGTATTAGCAAATATCGATAATAGAAAGATAACTGTGACAATATTGAATAAAAATAAATGCTCCAAACAAACTTAGCTACGAACAAGTAAAAACGTGATGTATGCATTCAATACATAACAATAAAGGTCCAAACAAACTTAGCTGCATACAAATAAATGTTGTGAGGTAAACACAAACAACTACAAAGTCGTGGAAATATATTACAGGGTAATGTGTAATTTTTGGCGTCTAACGTGGTTGTTTGATTCACTCATCAGTGTTAATAAGGTATTCAGCAACGCCAGGTGGGTAAATGCGACGAGTCGTCATGAAGTTGCGTTGCACGGCCAATGGCGGGGGAGGCAATACATCTCCCAAAATAAAAAGATTGTCTCTTATGAACTCTCTCCTTATGTGTTGCCATCTCATCTGCAACTCAGTCAAAGATATGTAAGGCCCCCCATTTATGTTTCGGAAGTCACGTCATGCCTCCATCCAAGCCTGTGTAGTATATACTCCATTAACACATCTTCCCAACTCATATTGGTTTCTCATCATACCTCTGAGAACCATATCAAGCTCCGTACACCACATAAAAGAAGGCGTCCTTCGAGGCCCAGCCATATTACAGATTCCGTAAGTAATATGTCTTACACGTAAGTGTGTATCGCATAATTAAGGGAATATATAATGCATATTCAGTGCTAACTAACATTTATCAACATAACGGTGATGAAAAAACATACACCCTCCATAAAACATACACCAACATTATGATAAATAACTAAAGCCTGTTGATGTCGGATGAATTCAGAAAGATTTAATGTTAAAAACATCGAATGTTGGACAATGTAAATCGACACACAAAACTAAATGTAGTTCTCTGCCATTAAATGTTATGGTGTCACCGTGGGTGAAGGAATGTCTAAAAGAAGACTACATTCTTCCTCCAGACTGGCAACGTAGCATTCTACACCCTCATGCTCATACTTTTTTTGTGTGTATATATCATCGTAGTTGTGATGAATTTCAACAAAGTCCTTCATGTTCATTGCCTGACCCCACACTGACTTGCACTCGATAGTTACTAACATAATCTCAGCTTTCAAAGAATCAATTGTTGGGGGGAGATCGACTGCTCAACGGAAGTATCTGCACCGATCTTTTCCCTACAATGTATAATCAAGTTTAATGAATGACAAAGAATGTGCAGCATACACAACGACAACCTATGATGTATGTATTTACTAGTGCACCTCACGAGAAGGACATATGTAATACATTTCGCCCGACCTTTCACTTAGAATGCCAAAATCATACAACCCTGCATCCTTTGTGTTAAGCCGCAAGGCTGCATCTAACCCACAATCACACCTCGGAACTCCAGATGGATCCATTGACATCTAAAACATAATTGAGGATTAGTAAAAATATTGTCTGATTCTGAACATAGATTTCAAATATAACTTTCCGAACATAAAATAGGACTAACTGCTTGTTCTACATCTATGATGTATTGTATCCGTCCTCGTTTGAAGAGTCGTTACTGCTCGTGATGTGAAGTCGTTGTCGAAGATATTGGCACCTCTCACGTAGAGTGAAAATATCTTGTTCGAGCCTATCGATGTCTGCTCTTGTCGAACTAACAAAGTCACATTGTTCAGACCATAGCTTGCGTTCTTTGCGTGCATATGCAAGTTGTGTTAGCATAGCATCCCTCACTGTAGTAAGTGTGGCAACTGTGGGTGGTACACGCTGCGCGGGCAATCTCATCTGACATCTGTTCGAAACAAGCCCCCTACCACATGTAAAATATGGTCTGTGGGGGTTTTTGTTTTCAAAACGTCCATTTGTCACGTCCACATCATCCATATACACACGTATAGTGCATTGAAGGCGGCATGTACAGCAAGGCATTCCATTCTCCATTTCAAAACAACCTACGGATTCATTATGTCATGTATATTATTAGGATCCAGTAAAAACTTCGTAAAAAAACAAGTAAAGCTACCAAGTTATACCGTGGACAATTTTTCAAATAATTTCAAAACAACCTACAGATACAATTGTACGTCAACGGGCATCCCATAGCAAATTAGAAATGGATTCACGTAAACGATCGCCCTCCCTTGAATCGGCCTGAGTTGTTTGTTGGAGGAAACTCAGGTCAACTCGAACAGGGGGAACGACAGATGTTGAAATGTCATCTGGGAGTTCGTCCATGATACTGTTGCCATCATGTTGACAGCGTATGAAATTATGGAGGATACAACAAGCCATTACGAGGCGACACTGTGAATGTATGGGATATGTCACCCCCTTTTTAAGGTAGGCAAACCGTCGCTTCAGCACCCCAAATGCTCTTTCCACAACATTACGTAATTGTGCGTGGCGGTGGTTGAACATCTCCTTCTTGCTGGTGTAGGCATGTCTGTTTCTTCGGTACTCAGAAATATGGTAAGCTGTGTTGCGATACGGTGCAAGGAATTGCCGAGTGTTGGCATACCCTGCATCAACTAGGTAAAACTTTTCCGGCGTAACTTTAAACCCGCCAGGGATCGTCGCTGACTGTAGGACCCGTTGGTCAGCAGCCGATCCCTCCCACCCAGTTAGGACATATGTAAACTCCATGGAGAAGTCAACTACATCTAAGACATTAAGAGAGACATTCCCTTTTCTGTCTCGGTAGCGTTTTTACTTGTCTCGTTTAACCAAGACGGGGATGTGTGTTCTGTCAATTGCCCCGATGGAATTCTATAACACCAAAATAAGTTGTAAACATACAAAATATTTCCAAATGATTAAAGATTGTAGGGGCTAACTATTACCTTGAAGTACGGGTAGAACCTTGGGGTCTCCAATATACGAGAATGTGTTTCCGTGCATGTCGTTGTAGTTTGTATGACAATGTACTCATTGGACAATGAACACACAGCGTCTAAGACTTCGTTGAACTTTCTACTTATGGTCTCACCAGAATGAATGTAGTCCTCAGCCAAAGCACGATTTGTATGTCCATGGCCAACCATTTGTAGGAAGTAGCACACAGCCTCAACCGAACTGACGCCTCTAGTGCTTCGTAACAAGGCCCGAATCTCAAGCTTGTCCACAAGGGCCAATATAGAATGTGGTCTCATTTGATATAGGTCATAAGCCCTTTGTTCATGACCGTTTAAAATTTCTAAGACCTTCTGGTGGCCAGTCCTAATGCTAACTGACCTAGGTATTGTAGGTGGTATGTCGGAAATGTCGTCAATGATGGAGTTTGCTATGGACTCAGCTATTGTATCAGCAATGTGATTAGTTGGACCAGACAATGTATGTTGAATGTGCGTGAGGAGGTCAGGTGTTTCTGTTTGGTTAGTGGTTGACATGATGCCTACAAATGGAAGCATATCAAGGTTGTCATGGCAACGACAAGGAAAAAATGACTAGTCTACAATCATATGTAACCGTGGACATATAAAATAATGGCTTCGAGGATACAAAGCGAATTAGATTGAATGCAAAATAAAAGCATGGGAGTGAAATAAATTATTACAACAGTTAATCAATTTAGTTTCTGCGGTAAAATAATGTCTTGACAGGAATAAAAATATTTCAACCATTCAGCAAATTAGATTATGGCGAAAGAAAATGTTTCAAAGGGAAATAGATTATTACAACAATGAAATAACTTTCTACTGATTTGATGAGTGAAATGTCTGGCCGTTAATCAAACTGATGTTCCCCCTTATTATCCGAAAGGGCCAGCATCATTGGACAAAGGAAAAAATGCACGGCGAGATGACATAAATGATGATGGCATACTTGAGCTATTGCTGAGGTTGGGTGTTGGGGATTGCGGGAAAAATGCATTGTGAGAGGGCATAAATGAGGATGGCATTGAAGGTGTTGGTGTTGCATCAGCAGCTTGGGACCTTTCCCAAAGGTCTTGCAACCATATGGTTATCTTTTGAGGTGTGTCTATAAGGCTGAGGTAGATGATGCGGTTTGTTGAGTCCTTGATGGCGTTCATAAGTGTTGTAAACACACCAGTGGGGGCATCTGGGTAAGTGTCATGGAAATGTTGTAAGATGGTTGTAAACTCTTTCTTTTCAAAGGCTCTAGTTGCCACACCACTGCCTAACTCGTGAACCTTTGCATAAACCTGTGTGAATTCAGATAACACTTCATTTGAAAGCCCACATCGGTCTTCAGCCATTGATGGCCGCTTCTTGCGCCTAACGACAGGAGGCCTCCCGCCAACGCTCTGTGTATCGGTTCCGCCTCCCCCGGTGTCTCCCTCACTTTGCATCCCATATGCGGCCATATTCGGTACCCCTGATTGGCTTCCAGTGTTCATGGGTGTCTCTGACCCATCTAAGTCGAAACTGACATCATCCTCGGAGGCAACGTCAGAAGGGATTTTGGTGTCCGTTGAAGACATTGCATGATGTCCTCTAGCAATGTTCCTCCCCGCCATCATCTCGATGTCATAGTAGTGGGGAAACGGCTTGTTAAGAAACCTAGCAAGGTCCCCGTTTGCCTAAGTATACGAAAAATTTGTATTAGGAAAGATTAAGTGTAAATATAGGACATTACTTTATTCGATTAAGGGACTTGTTATTGGATATACCGCAAGGCTCTCCCTCCATTCAGGGCAATCAGACAGCGTGGGCTTATGCCTAGTGTCATCCCATCCAACGCCACTCTTATTCGTCACAAGCTTCAAAGCGACATAGTCCCTCCTCAAGTTCTTCCACCGAGTTTTGAGCTGGTCTATATTGCAGGCCGTCTTCCCCATCCTATTTTGCATTTCCACAGTTGCCTCCCTCCAAGCCTCCCTAGTGAAATGACCATCGACACACCTACCTAGGTCATATTGTCTGCACAATGCTGATACTAGAGCGGCATCAAAGTCTCTTGCCCAAACAATACGAAACTTAGCCTCACCGGAAGACATACCCCTGCAGGTGCTGCAATATATTATGATACATGAATTGTTATGCTATCAAGATAATACTACAGTGGAATTTGATTCATGCCACCAGATTCATCTCAAATTGTACACGTTAGTTATATTTAAAGATGTGTTTTGTTTGCTGATAACATATCTGTCTTGCATTACTTGCTAAGCCAACGAAAGCATGTACTGCAATGGTGATGGCTGAGCTGCAATTACACCAAAATTACTCTATACAACAGCAACTACTATGTTGGTGTGTCCTGGAAGTATTCTGTAACTAAACTTACTCTATAAAACAAAATTGATTATATAACACAATCATCACTACATTGCACATGTCGGTATAAAATTGTTCTATTTTATCTGTTGAAACAGAGGAAGTTGAATCACTGAAAACTATTACTAGCTATAATAATCAAATAGGTCGACAAAATGATGCTTAAACTGAGGAATTGCCTAATGTTGTATCATATTAATAGATTCAGTAATTCATGTAATTTAGTAAAATGGCATTCTGAACCACAACATTGTATCTACATAAGAAAATTCCTACTTTCACAAACTTATCTATGCAAGAAACACAACATTTGTCTTTCAAATACAAATCAAATGTCAGAAATAAAATATGGTGATCAAATAGACTCAATGAAATTCAATCATTGTGTAGAATCCAAAAAATACTTCCAAGTCAAACTAATTCCATTCTGTACAGACCTAGGTATTCTACAACAGAAACACTGATAAATTGCACATGTATGTATAAAACACTTCTATTTCAGTGTAATGTACATGTTCAGTGCATGGAAAGTCAACAACAAGCCATGATAGGATAATCCAAGCATATTTGTTTGATGCTTTCAAGCAAAAGAAATATTATGATATCATTTCAATGTTATAAATCATGACACATGCTAGGTATTATCATAGATTAAATCAGTAGATTAAATTGTTCCCCCTTATTACAACAATGAAAAAGTTGTTCTATTTCAGTGTAATGTACAGGTTCAGTGCATGGAAACTCAACAAGAACTCATGATAGGATAATCCAAGCATATTTCTTTGATGAGTTTCAAGCAACAGAAATATAATGATATCATTTCAATGTTATAAATCATGACCTGTAATACAAGTAGTGTATAAATAAAGGTAGTTATTAGTACTCATTTTCGACCTATAATAGGTCGACAAAATGTTAATATTAATATCAAGTAGTGTAAGCAGAGATAGGTCCTACAAGTAGTGTAAATAGATTTTAATTGCAAGTTGTTGAAACATAGGAAGTTGGGTCACTGAAAACTATTACTAGCTATAACAATCAAATAGGTCAACAAAATGATGCTTAAACTGAGGAATTGCCTAATGTTGTATCATATTAATAGATTGAGTAATTCGTGTAATTTAGTAAAATGTCATTCTGAACCACAACATTGTATCTACATAAGAAACTTCCTACTTTCACAAACTTATCTATGCAAGAAAATCATTTGAATGTTATAAATCATGACACATGGTAGGTATACCAAGAATACTACAAGTAATGTATAAATAAAGGTAGTTATCAGTATTCATTTTCGACCAATACTACTGCAATACTAATCAGTAGATTAAATTGATTAAATTTTTGACTGAGCTAGTTATTATCATAGATTGAATCAGTAGATTAAATTATTCCCCCTTATTACAACAATGCAGATTAAATCAGTAGATTAAACCTTGTAGGGAGTGTCAGACTATACATAGAGCTAGTTATGTCAGAAATAAATTATGGTGATCAAATAGACTCAATGTAATTCAACCATTGTGTAGAATCCAAAACAATAATCATTTATTTTACAGATTATCTCTTCATATTCGAAACTGATTCCATTTTTTACAGACCTAGGTATTCTATAACAGAAACACTACTAAATGGAAACTGATTCCATTTATAAGTACTGTTTATCATTTTATTATTCCCTAGATGCACATAATCAGTTATTACAGTTATTTTTTTGACAATAATATCATTTTGGGATACTTGTGGGTATTACATAAAGACTATCTCATCCTAGTCCAAATTATGTGGGTATTTTTACATATAGAAAGCAACAGGAAATAAATAATCAGTTATTACTTGTGGGTATTTTTACATATAGCAAGCAACAGGAAATAAATAAATCATAACAATGGGAGAGAAAGAAGGAACTTTGGGGTAGATATCAACCAAAAAGGTTGCATTATAGCAATACAATCATATTTGTTATATGAGTTGAAACAGAGGAAGTTGGGTCAAGAAAATCATTTATTTTACAGATTATCTCTTCCTAGTCGAAACTGATTCCATTTTTTACAGACCTAGGTATTCTATACAGAAACACTAGTTTTTACAGACCTACATATTTTGATATCCAAGGCCTAACTCCTTAATCAATTTCTTAGCTTCATGATAAGAAGATGGGAATGTGACCAAATGTGGAAAGGCATCCAATAGAAGTTTCAATAGTTGACTAAAGATGTGTTTGTCCAGTGAAGCATACATTTTAAATTAAATACTCGTAGAAGAAATGACAGTGTTGACAAATTCTTACAACTAGGGTAAAGATCATTATTAGAAAGAAGGAACTTTGGGGTAGATATCAACCAAAAAGGTTGTATTATTCCCTGGCTTCCTCTCTGACCGTATTCAAACATGAATAATGAGATGGATATATTCTGAATGTCATACACAACAATTACAATAATACTACAGAGATGGATATATTGTGAAAAAAGCATAACAACGACAAACATTGCTTAAACTATGCCATCGACTGATAAAATGTGACTGTCATACACAACGATAACTTGTTTGGAACCAATGTCGGCTGAAAAAATACACAAATTAATGACCAATCCACCTCAGAAATGTCTGCCCTAATCGACATCACAAACAAAGCGTCAGCTACCCTATTTCGTAACCAACCTTAGCAGCAAGGGGGCGAGAAAGAAGAAGCACTATGGAATCTTGGCTGTGTGTAGCGCCGCCGGGGCACCAGGGAGGAGAACCGCCGGATTTCAGCCACGGACGACCAGCTTCCGTGAACAGTTGCTCCAACAGGCGTAAGTGGAAGTGAAGAACCTCGCAGCACAAGGCGAATATGAAGGCAGACAGATGCTTTGCCTTGGACGCGCTAGGGCTTCTTCTGTGCGTCGACAAGATGGGACGATGTCAGATTGAGATAGTCAAAGACTAGGGCAGGGTATGGGTTACCTTGCTTTTGAGGGATGTAGCCGCCCCAGTAGACCGGCGGTTGCAGAAGGCTGAATTAATTCTCCTCGCGGGCGCTTCGCCCGACGATGACCTATGGCCTCCATCCGCGATTTCGTCGAGGTCGCAGACATCGCTTTACTTCTCTCACACACTGACCAAAAATATTGCGCTCAGACAACAGATGTGAAGCGTCACGAGGGAGGCAGAGCACCGAGAGGGAGAAGGCTAGGGTGAGAGGGAGAAGAATAGGGCGAGAGGGAGGGGCGTGAGGGATCAGGGTCGGGGGATTGTATCTGGACAGAAACCGGACTGAAATTCGCAATCCTGCCTCGACCGGGACTGGGATTATGCAGATTATGGGATTCCGTTATTCCAAAATGGGGATTGAACTGGGTTGGCTTCCAAACACATCTTTCGACCAAACCAGACCGGATCAGGCCCTCGTGGCGCTAAACGACGGGCGCTAATCCCGGTCCAGTCCAGTCCAGTCCGTTCCCAAACAGGGGCTAGATGAAGGAAGCTAGCCTGATCTGACCGATCCCAAAGTAGACCAGTTCAAGCCAGTGAACCAGGTGGTCCCAGCCCAAGCAACTGGACTAGACTAGAGTCAGTCGTGCCCATTCTTAAGCAACATGGAAGTACCTGATAGGCTCAAAAGGAAATTGTCTCAGAAATGCTCAGATCTTATATAATTCATAGTAATTCAGTTATCTAAAAGATACAAATAATATATTGAAATTCTCTAACAATTCACTAGAACAATATTAAACTCTCAAATCAGTCTTTTGACGATTAAATATCACATATTTTCAGTAAGATGTGTAATAGTTATATCATGTTTAATAAATATCAAATAGTGACCTAAAATCATGATATTGCATGAGTAACTATAAAATATGATATAGAATCTATGTGATGTCAGACATGATCATGTCATAACACATAATCATGTAACTTGCTTAGTATGCCTATCTAGGGCTAATAACCCTAAATAAAATGTAGAAAGTACATTTATGATCAATAAATGTTGGAATAACCAGTATGAGCTTATATTAGTACATGGAAATATATAAGTAATTCTGAGATCACAATGATTCACATAATTCATAGTATACAATGATGGTTGTTCTTAATGTGATATAATCCATAATATGCTTAATGAATATGATCTAGGGTTAATTCGTGCACACAATGATATGGAAACTAATGGTCATACAATTGATTCTAATCTATAATACAACATCAATAAGGTAATTCTAAGAAGATAAGACAAGTAATATAATGATGGGAAAATCCTCATGAAGTAAGTCAAACTCTAAAATGAACATAACTAGGGTTAAGATGATGAGAACCTGATGGTGATATGCATTGTCTTGTCTTAATCAGGGTTTTACCAAGGATATGGTTGACATGAGGAATATGTGATGATTAGAATATCTATATTGAAGGTACACTTTACCTCTTACTTGACCTACTATTTAGTATGGTTGTATTATGTGTGTACAAAATACTTGGCATATGATATTGGATGAAATGATTGTTCTAGTATGATATCTTGCTTGATTTTCCATACTTATAGTTATGAACACATGAAGCATAATATATTTGTTCCATTATATGAAAGCACTAATTCTCTTTGGTAGCATAGTGCTGGAAAGTGATCATTCTCTTTGGTATCATATCAAATTATACAACAATCTAACTCTTTGGTAGTAGATCATAAGGCCTTGCATCTTGAGCTCTTTAATAGCCGAGATGATGCATTATTCCCTCAGGTGGCAAATGCATGGATAATATAATAGAAAATGTGCCTAAAATATGTGTTCTCTTTTGTTAATAGACATCCTTGTTCAAGTATATGATTTTGTTATATTAGTTTATTACTGCCAAGTTCTAGTTTTATCTTATTGCCAAGTCACAGTAATGAGAGGCATATAAAAAGAAACATAGGCGTACTCAGTACAATATTTTAGAATAATGTGTTGACGTGTACCACATGCAATCTTTTATTTAGGTGATATATACATATGCTCTGGAAGAGCTTGATAGTTGAGAGTTGTGTGGCGTGTTGATGTATAGGTGGATCTATTGTCTTAAGATAATGTTGTAAATGTAGTAGATGAATATGCAAAGTTTTTGTTCAATATGTAATATCAAATGTTGTAACAATTCATTTTTTAAATATATCACTAGTACATAAATGACATATAACGTCACATTTGATGGCGTCAATTTAAACTAAAAATTTGATGCCACTATACTTGACGTCGACTAAAAATGACAATTGTCACCTATATGTGAAGGTCAGCCGATTTACAAAAGACACATGTATCACTTTTTTTTAACGTCGGTTTGTTGACATAAAAACTGGCATCCAAAATCACCCGTGAAATACAATTTTCCAGGGAAAAAAATTGCCTCCAAAATTTTCAATTTTGCGTCAGTTGTACTAAAACCGATGACATATGTTTCATGCCAAGCCTCCGTGAAATTTTTTATCCCTAAGTAGTCATTAGATTTTGACAAGGAACCGACGACTAAACATCCTTCGCGAGGAAAAATGTATCCCCTCATATGTCGTCGGTTTTTACCAAAGAACCAACGAGGATGTGTGTTCACGCGTTGTCCCCGTGAAAATATTTTCCCCCAAATTTGCCTATTCGGCAATATTTTTTGGTTCGCAACCAACAATTATGATTGTAACTGAAGAACAAATTTTCTGTCAGGTTATGTGGATAGACATCAGTTGTTGTATCTAGAAATCGATGAAAAACACCCTGATCGGGTGCAAATTTTTTTGTTATAGTTGCAGATAGGTGTCGGTTTTCATGCATGACCGATGCCTATTGGTGTTAAGCGTCATATTTTTTTAATAACCGATGCCTATAGTTAACTTAATAGAACCCGTGTGAACCAGACTCTTCCCCTTCTCTATTTCATTCCCGATTTCACTAGCTAGGTCTGGAAATTCTGTTGCCGCTCGCCACACCGTCGATGTCTATCTTCCAGCCACAACCTCCACTCCTCTGCTACTCCATCCGCTCATCTGTCATGCACCGTCATTCTATCTCCACTCACCTACCGCCGTGAGGAGCTTTGACCTGAGGACGCTGACGAGATGCTATGCTCACCGCCTAAGGACACCGGCGGAGCGAGCTAGTGTGCTTACAGCTTGAGGAGTTGCTACGCTTAATGTTGCCAGAGCTTTGGAGCTCAATGCTGTCAGAGCTTTAGAGCTCAATGCCGCCGAACTGCTTCCCCTACTGCTATAGGTAAGTTTCATATCCCCCAATTTGCATCTGTATCAATAAATGAATATGCATGTTTGAGCCAGGAATCAAATAAAACCCTAATGTTAGATCTTTGATTTGGTGGTGATGTGTCACCCTAACATTTACATGAATCCATATTGTATGATGTGGATTGATGATGATAATACATGAGCTAGTTTGAAATTGTAAAATAAATTATGAATGATTGGATACCTACATTTATGTGTAATGATTATCTTGATGATGAACTGCATGTACATTAGAGATGTTGAAATCAATGTTATAGAATATGGTACCTAGACAAGGGTATGATTGAGACTACAAGATGTTGCTATTGTAAATCAACCTAGGATATTAACAATGAAACTAGGATCGTAGGTATATAAATGACAACATTGTATTATTTCCTAGAAACTCATTTGAGATTTACTCATTAGGAGTAAAACTTGGATAGTCCCCAGTTTGGGACTATTCTTGAACACTTAATCTCACTTAGGATGTAAGTTCATAATGTATATTCAGTTTTCATGATGTTTCATCAACACTTCCTCGTTTGTTCTCTAAGTACATATGTTGGTGGGCTTTTTCCCATGCACATCGGTGCACTTAGAGAACAACAGGGAAATGATGTTGAAATTTTCTTAAAAACCCAATACACATTATACACTTACTTGTGAGATTCGGTGTTCAAGAATGGGATAGGTGGTACATATTTATTATTATTATTATTATATATATAAGACCCTGTAATCTAATATTTTAACCCTAAACCCTAATCTTTTAAAGCTAAACCCTAATATTTAAATCTTTTAACCCTAAAACCTAATATTTTAATGCTAAACCCTAATCTTTAAATCTTTTAACCCTAAACCCTAATATTTTAACGCTAAACCCTTAACTTAATATGTAATCCCTAAACCCTAATATATACTTGTTTTCTCTTTGATCATAGAATGGATAGATCATGGATGTCCATTCCAAATTGCTGCATCCCAGAGTTTAATTCTGGTCTTGATCAGTTTATTAGATTTATAGAGGTTCATAGGAAACAACCTGGATATAGGTTCTACTGTCCATGTAAGCATTGCGGTAACAACTTGAAAGTCAACACTGGTGATGAAATCAAAATTCATGTCATGTGCAACGAGATTGTATAAGGCTATATAGAATGGTAGTGGCATGGAGAGATTTCAAACCTAAAATCAGTAGATGTCGATAGCAGTGCTTGTGTGGAAGAAGAAATGGCCTCCGATGACGTATATTTAAATGAACCAGTTCCAGTAGACATCGTTGATGACATGTTGGATAGTTGTGGGGTAGAGCACACCGATCAACCTCCCATGTTTAGGAACATTATGCATGATGCTGAGAGACCGTTATACATAGGTTGTACTAAGTTTACGAAGCTTTGCACTGTGTTGAGATTATATAAGATGAAGGCTAACAATAGATGGAGTGACAAAAGCTTCACGTCAATGTTGTTTTTGTTGAAAGAAATTCTCCCTGAAGGAAACGAGCTGCCAATCTCAACATACGAGTAAAAAAAAAATTGTGCCCAATAGGAATGGAGGCCAAGAAGATACACACATGCCCAAATGATTGTGTATTATTTCAAAAAGACTATGTGGATTTGAAAGATTGTCCAAAATGTGGTGCATCAAGGTATAAAATGATGACTTTGGGGAAGTCCAAAACTGGTTCTCTTGCCAAGGTGATGTGGTATCTACCTATGATACCACAGTTTCAATGCTTGTTTGCCAATCCGATAGATGCAAAGAATTTGAGGTGGCATGTAGAGGTTATGAGAAATAATGATGGAATCCTACGACATGCATCTGATTCCCCATAGTGGTAAGATTGATTTATTGTACCCTAAATTTAGTGAAGAAGTCAGGAATCTAAGACTTGGGCTTTGTACCGATTAAATGAATCTGTACAGGACATTGAGAAGCCAACATAGCACTTGGCCTATTATGATTGTTATATATAATCTTCCTCCCTTGTTGTGTATGAAAAATAAGTATTTTATGTTGTCGTTGTTGATATCGGGCCCTAAACAACCTGGAAATAATATCGAAATTTATCTTGAACCTCTGATTCATGACTTAAAGAAACTTTGCAGTGAAGGTGTGATGACCTATGATCCTTCACATAGAGAGACATTTCATTTGCATGCTATGTTGTTTTGCACTGTTAATGACTTTCTAGCATATGTGAATTTGTCTGGATACAATGTTAAAGGATCTAAAGCGTGTCCTATATGTGAAGAGAACACCGAGTCAATAAGACTAAAACATGGCGGCAAGACTATATATCTTGGTCATCAAAGGTTTCTTCCAAAATTCCATCTGTACCAAAGGTTGCACAAAGCGTTCAATGGATGGAATGAGGAACGGAGTGCGCCTAAACCTATACTAGGGGAGGTTGTTTATGAAGTAGTAAAAGAATTTGTCAATGAATTTGGTAAGAGATCACAATGTACCATGGCCACACAGAGTGACAAGTCTTTATTCAAGAAGAAGTCAATATTTTGGGATCTTCCTTATTGGAGTTCTTTCGCAGTCAGGCATTGTATTGATGCCATGCATGTTGAGAAAAATGTTTTTGATAGCGTCATTAGTTCTCTATTGAATATACCAGGTAAGACTAAAGATGGGATCAAATCTAGAATGGACCTACATGAAATGGGAATAAGGACAAAATTAACATAAGTAGTTAGTAGTGATAGGAGAATATATTTACCTCCTACTTGTTACACGCTGTGTAGAAAGGAGAAGAAAGCTTTTTGCGAGTGCTTGGCTAATGTTAAGGTGCCTCAAGGTTACTCATCCAACATCTGTAGATTGGTATCAATGAAAGATTTGAAGCTGATAGGTCTTAAATCTCATGATTGTCACACTCTAATGCAACAAATATTGCATGTGGTTTGCGATCACCAGACTTTGTTTCTTCTTCAACAGTCTGTGTAGCAAAGTTATTGATCCTGAGACTCTCGATAAGTTTCAAAGAGAAGTAGTTGTTACCCTATGTCATCTTGAGATGTATTTTCCTGCTTCTTTCTTTGATATCATGGTACATCTTGTTGTATACTTGACTAGGGAAGTGAAAATGTTGGGACCAATTTTCTTACTTTGGATGTATCCTTTTGAACGATACATGAACATTTTTAAAGGTGATATTCAAAACCATTATCGGACTGAAGGGAGTATTACTGAGGGTTATGTGGAGATAGAGGTTATGGATTTTTGCAATGACTTTCTGAGTGGTAATGACGCTCCTGTAAATGACTAGAATATTGAGGAGTATTCTGGCAAAGGGATTTTAGGATCAGGGATGAAAGTAATCAGCCATGAGTTGTTGGAACAAGATCACTTGTATATTTTACACAACATTGATGAAGTGAGTGTTTATATTGTAGAACATACCAATTTCATCAAGAAACAATATCCTTGAGCCAATTCAATGTGGCTTACTAGAGAGCATAACAAGACATTTATTAAGTGGTTTGAAGATATAGTCTTACTTCAACTATCTCAAACACCAAATAATCTTACTGAAAATATAAAATGCCTCACCTTTAAACCAAAAATGAATGTTATGTCTGATGAAGGGTTTGACATAAATGGGTTCTCATATTACACAAAGAGTCAAGATGATTAGAGTGTTGTCCGAAACAGTGGGGTCACCCTTCAAGCGTCATCATTGTTTTTTGCCAGTGCAAAGGATAACAGTCCACATGAAGCTAAAATGTCATATTACGGTGTCATTGAAGACATGGGAGTTTGACTACATAGATTTCAGAATTCCTCTCTTTAGATATAATTGGGTTGATAACATCAAAGGAGTTATAGTGGATGAATTGGGTTTCATATTAGTGAACATTGAAAAGATTGGCGAGAAGGGTGAACCATTCATATTGGAATCACAGGAGAAACAAGTATTTTATATCAATGATCCCGAAAATGAAAGATGGTTGGTTGTTCTTCATGGTAAAAGATAGTTCATTGAAGATCTTATAGATGAAGAAGAGTACTATGATAAGTATGATGACTCGAGCCCATTCTCAGTTGGGTTGCCAACACCAAATATTGAAGCTAACGATGACTTATATGTGTGCGTAGATCACACTGAAGGAATGCTAATTGATAAAAGATTGCAGTTTTAGAGGCATGTTTTTATTTTTTTATATTTTTTTTAATGTTACATTGATGTGAAATTCACAATATTATATTATCTTCTAGTTATGTTAAATGCTAAATGTTTGATTTTTTTAATGACACTTTTAGATGGATGACCGTGAGTATGATGATTATGATGATGATTATCGTGAGGGTGAGGATATCAATGAGGTTCCACCTCACAATGTAAGTTTTAAAATATATCCTACATTTCTATCTATATGTCCATTTATAAGTTATATCCTATAAGTGTTTTTTTGTCAATTTTTAGGTTGAGGATGTACCCCCTGAAAACCTTGTGGAACTTGATGAGCAGCAAAAAAAATGAAAAAGAAAGGGGCATCACTGTGATGAACAAGTTACTACAACAAAGGGTCAATGGACCAAAACTAGCTGTGGATTTTGGAGTGAACCGTAACTTGTTTATTTCATATCTTGATGTTCTTACTCGTAGACATTGTAGTCCTAATTTAGAATCTTGGCATAAAGTTCCTAAAGGGAAGAAAGACTTAGTATGGAAAGAACTATGTGTGAGTTGTTATCATTAGCAATTCTATTTTGTAGAATACTAATCTATTAAATATATGATTTTTTTTTAAGTATATTTGAACTGGATGAAAGCCTACATCATAAAAAGGTGATGTAGCATTGTGGGAGGGTCCTAAGGAACTATAGGACAAATCTCACCCGACTATACATACGAGATGTTGAGAACAGGAAGAAGTCAACCACTAAGCAATGGAACTACCTGGACCTGAAGGACTGGGAGGCGTTTGTTTCCAAAAGAAGAAGTGATGAATTCAAGGTATTAAGCATCACTCCCAATTTAATTAATATACATTCTTATGAATTCACCTATACAAGATTGACCTTTAGTGTTACTTACCAATTCAATGTTCTTACTAACAAGGCTATCAACGATACTCAAAGAGCAAGGTGTGAACTGAATGTGCATGATTACATGATGGGTCCAAGTGTCTATGCAGACATTCATAAAAAACTACTGGTTGTTGCTGCTGCTGAGTCTACTACTACTCAGGAGACTGGTGAGTCCTCTATTGTTACTCCTACACCTTTGCCTCACCATGCTATGTGGATAGATGGGAAGTAAAATAAGAAAGGAGATATAACCAAGCCCGCAACTGTTGAGGCGGCTGCAAAAATGGTAAAATTCAACTCTTAGAGAAATTGATATTGATGATTGTTATGTTTACTTACCAATTTCTATTGATGGCGATTAGTGAGAAATTCATGAGCAGAGAAAGCAAGGCAAGTTCATCCCTGAGGATACAAGTGATGAATTGATAGTTTCTCTTGGTAACCCAGAGAATCCTGGACGTGTTAGGGCTACAAGTACTGGTGTGGGCATAAAAGTGTTCTTTGGGCCATCACATTGCAAACATGTCCCAAAAGCAAGACTTTTAAAAGCTAGGGTAGCCTATTCTTTTTTTAGAATGTTATTGCAAAGGGAGTTCAATGATCAAAAGCTAGAGTTTCTTTTGTACATGTATAGTTTGATGAGTTGATTGATATGAGAGTCAAGGAAACACTTGATAAGAGAGTCGAGGAAGCACTTGATAAGAGACTCCATGAAGCAATGAACAAGTGGAAGGCGTCTCAGGCTGCCACTCAGACAATACTTGTGTCGTGCCACTCTTCCCCTATGGTAGAGGTGGTTGGGAGTAATCTTATAGACCCACCTCCTAGCACGTCTGTTGTAAGTATTTTTATGACATAGTGGCTAGTCTTTTCAAGATGATATGTTTATGTATATATGATATAACATACTCTATGTAAATTTATAGGGGTTGAGGTCATGTTGTCTAAGATTTAAAGAATTAATCATTATAGAGGATGAGGCTTACCCACACCTTCCAGGGCACACGATTCATGGCACTCTAGTACCCGATGGTGTAGTTCATGTGAGCTTGAGGCTTGTGTTCCCTCATTGAAGGCAACATCCATTACCATATGCCCACCCAGATCCTAACACACTTGGTGAAGTAGAAGGCAGAGTGATATTGTAGCCCAAAATGGATGTCATCTATACTGATCTTGTATGGTAAATTTACATTACATTAATTTGTTAGCGTGTATATACAAGTCAATTGATATGAAATTATATATACAAGAGAAAAGGAAGAATCCCGTTACAGCTCTGCCTCCACCTCCACCTCCTCCTACAGTACCTAGTTGGCTTCTAAAGGACCTATACAACTTGATAGGTCCTAATTATAGGGGTATAACAATATGGATAGGTGAACATAACAAACATTGTCCTGTAAATGTTTCTATTCCGGAGCATGTTGCAGGCCAATCATACGATAACACTATATTTATACAAGATATTTTGGAGTTGTTTAGGTATGATTGGCTGAATACATCTATGATAGAGCTATAGATATGATGATATCTTTTTTATATATCTATATACCTTATTTTATATATGGTGATCTAGTTTCTTATATATTAATGAATACGTAATATATTTTTTGCAGCCACTTGCACAGGATCTGTAAAGATTTTTCATTTACCCATGTGGGATTTCTAATTCCATCTTTGATCAGTCTTGTACATAAAGACCCTTCATCAGTTACCTTATACTTCTCTATCACTTTTAAATATTTTGATAAAAAAGAAGAGTGTGATAATAGCTCCCTTCAATGTTAAGTAAGTTTAGTTGCTTATAATTTGGACTTAAGAAAATTACATTTATTGTTGATTTTGAGTTATATATTTTGACTTTCTTACCTCTAGTGGTAAGAATTGGGAGTTACTGGTTATTGTCCCCAAGACGTTCACTGTTTATTATCTAGATCCTGAGGGGAAGCAATTAGACATGCATGGACACGTAATGAAAATGGCCATTATTCATATGAGAAATTTTTCATATTTATATCTGTTAACATTTATTATTACATTACTATTTAGTAATACAATTTAATGTGTTACATTAACATGTAGGGCTTTAAAAGATTTCAAAAAAACTGGAGGAAACATGTGCAAGACAAAGAATAAACTGTTAGTTTGGGAGAATGTGAATGTAGTTTCTCAACTCTAATGTCTATATTATTTATGTGAACTATGCTTGTTTTTATTTATTAACATTTTGTATATTGAAATTTATAGTGTGCTAAACAAAACAATGGCTGGGTATGTGCATACTATGTGATGCGATATATGGACCTAATTGTCAGATATGTTGCACTAGAAATCGATATCATACAACATGTATTATATAGTCTCATTTGATAATATGAAAAATATCAACCTTATTAATTATATATATACGTCATTCTCTTTGTAGGTGTTTAAAACTAGTGACTTCACTATAGGTGAAAAGTTATTACATGTACATAGTCCCTATACAATGGAACAATTAGATGATATAAGAGAACAATGGGCAAAGGCCTTAGAAGTGCCGGGAATTTTTTATTATCATTAGAGTACTCATGACAATGATGATGATGATAAAGAATGACATTTGTAAACTTTGATGTCATAATATTATTTCTATATTTGATGACACGTTAAACTTTGAAAGACACACTTATATATACATGTATGAATAATTTTTTTTAATTGTCTTATCTATATACACGTATGTGAATGTGAGGATGAATGAATGAATGTGCTTCTACATGTGTGTGAATGTGAAAAGAGATGAATGGATGGAATTACAGGTTGCTACATGTGTGTGAATATGAAATTGAGGAATGAATGGAACTATAAGTTTCTACATGTGTGTGAATCATATGAATGAATTAAATGTGCTTATAAACGTGTGTGAATCACATGATCTATATATAATATTGTCCATTTTGTTAATATTTCAAGTTTGTGGCCTGTTGTTGGTTGAAATTAGAGGATGTTGTAAACCTACAGTTCAGAACTGAACTGCATATTCTGTATCCTATTGACCAGCCAGATAGTAGGCCTGCAAGCTAATAAGAAGTAAAAAAGCATAGTCATCGGTTAAATGAAAAAACTGACAACGAATGTCCAACTCGTCAGTTAATTATAGTAAATTGACTCTTTTTGTTCTAATGGTGTCAGTTATTTTTTGGTTATCTAAATAACCATCAATAAATTGAGGTCAACAGAGTCAGTTATTTATAGAAAATTGATAAGTATGGTCTAATCGGGGGCCAATTTTTTTTGTTCAAGATGGAGAATGGCATCAGTTTTGAATGAATAACTAACGCCTATAGTCCCACTGTTGGCGGGGTTTTTTTGGTTGCAATCAGGGATGGCTCTATGTCATCAATTTTTTAACCAACGCTGAAGGCATCTACTTTTAGTGTCACCCACTTGGTGTTGCTTGGAAACCGACGTCAAAAGTCTTATTTAACTGACATTAAAGGTGATATTTGTACTAGTGTATGTTGAATGGTGAACATGTGTTGTATTGTTTTGTTTATTGTTCATGTGCATGTGCTACTGTTGTTTCCTTCTGAATTCCTATGATTTTCTTCTTCTTATCCAGGTGTGTGGTGTTTAAATTGGGACTCTCGCTGAGGTGAGGTTTCAATTTGGACGTCACACATCAGATTAAGATAAACTGGGGATGTCAGAGGTGGTATCAAATCATGAACAATAGAAAAGCCTGGCATTTGCTCATTATGCAACTCAAAATGAAAATAAAGAACCTTGAAATTAAAAATCCTTAGGGTTATATTAGTTGTTTTTTGTAGACTAGATTTGATCTAGCCTCTAGGTTAGCACGGAGATGTCTGAGAACTAGGTTTAGACTGGTGTTTGTTGTATAGTAGGTCCTTAGGTGTCGTTCTTTCCTTATAGTGTAGCGATATGGGATGTTGCATTATTTGGAGATGGCATACATCATGGGAAGAGAAAACTTTGACATATGATGCATCTATGTTTTGGGTAGCTACACCAGTCTACACCCTGTTCTCACCCTTTTCACTAGGTGACATGACACTAGACTGTCTACTATGTGTGGGACACTTGTTTTGTGAATTTTGTTTTTGATTCCAATTGGATCGAACCTCAATAGTTTTTTCTGACACATGTTTTATCAAAGAAAAGCTATATAATAATGTATTATATGTGTAAGTATTACAAAATGTGTCCCCACACATGTATGAGTAGGATGTGATCATGCAACCCAAGTGAAAGTGAATGACATCAGTCTAGAAGAGAGAGTAGTTCTAAATTAGATGTCTAGAACCTTGTAAGATTGCATGATAAATGGAATAGCTCAATTAAGATTTGATGATGATCTGAGTCTTCTATAAATGATATAATATGGTTTATAATGATATATGTTTGTCTTGAGGATTAAGGTTCAGTTTTGAGGTTTTGTGTGACACCCTTTTCCACACAAAATGAGATTAGTTAAAACAAAATGCAAACACTAATAACCACATTACCACAAAACATTGTAAATTAAAACTGATTTAATAACCATACATCAAGTTGAACTCATCATGTCTGAAGCCACTTGTATTTCATTCATATCAAAAGATGTTACTTACATAGATCACTGGCTAACTAGCCACAACTTGTTACATGTGACAATCTGTTTACATACACAAATCACCTCTGTATCGTCATCATATAGATTCAAAAACTCAAAGAGATGTACAACATTTATAAGACACTCCCAAGGACTTGAGTGTATAGGGACAACACATAGGACTCTATTTGACACTAGTTGTATATCTATGATCCAACAACTACACTCCTCAGGATATTTACCTCAACAATAAGATCTCAATCCCAATATGCACATCCACCTAAAAGATTGTGGAACCCATGGGGTGAGATCAAACATCCCAGTGAGAGTTATAACTCTCCGCCAACATCTATTAAAAACATAGATAACTAAAATAGGAGATTATACTATTAACATATAGGCAGATTCAACTAAATGATATAAGCAGAGCAATTAATATTCTAAAAAGGAATATGAAGAACATGTATATTCTCTAACCATAGAACTATACAAAAGCAAGATAAGGCTATCTTTAACCAATCTTATTGTATTTGATCCTACACAAATACACTACATGGTTGATTACATATTTTATTATGCCCCGAGGATTTGAGTTGTACCACTCAGATCTAACTGACCACTACTAAGTTGAAATTAGTGTCATACAAGGTCCATGGAAAAGCAAGAATCCACGACCTCACCAATAGCCTCTTGGTCAGTACAAGAGTGAAAATGTCATATAGTCATCTGTGGGATTAGCTCATGCATGGCCGTCCATATAACAACCTAGCCCACCCTGGTATAAGTCACAGTGCTAGTGAACTGAGTTATGAACCACTACCGCACTCCTACCAGGGTATGGCATGTATCCAATCCTATGAAATCTCATGAGTAACATATCACCAAGCTACGGCCCGCGGCCACACTCCTGCCAGGGTGTGGCCCGCAACCAATCTTGTAAATGCATATACTCAACAGTATAGGACTCCAAGCTTCATCTAAGGCAAAACCTATTCTACCATCCAACAAGTACTGACACTGAGATGAATCTATGGCACATGGCAAAACTACATGATTAAGGTTTCACTGTATTAGTTAAGCCATTTGGGTGAATTAATGCTTTAGCACACAAATGGACATACAAACCCTATTTCAATATAGAAAGAATAACTATGAAACAACTTCAAAAGATATGAAATGTATAAGGTGTGAACGTGTCACATTATCTGAGGGCATCACTATATCATTGCCTTCCACAAGGCTATCATCATCACCACCTATTTACACTGTCATATCAGGCTAATCACCATAGTCACAACACTAGGGATATTAATCCCTCATCTCATCATTGGAGGATAACACCTCTCACTAGGAATCAAGCCCATGTCAGGTCATAGGACTCAATCACATCATCCTTGTATATCAACATCACATCATAACTCAACAAGTACCATGTGCATAATCATCTCCCTATATTACATATAAATCACCATAGCATTCACATATCTATGGCATTCATGTCACCGATAAGGTTAGGGCTCATAAATAAGAGATAGAAAACATCAAAGATTCCTATGTCTCATCATTATCTCAACATGTCTTATAACATTCATAACCATCATCATAGTATACCATAGCCATGGCATGCATTTTGCCTGCAAGGTTAGATGAATATAAATAGGAGAGAGAAAACATAAAATACACATTTTACTCATATTAAGCATTCCACATGTGTAACATACCCTAGAATTAGACATATGTTTCACATACTTAGTCAATTAGGGTTTACATCATGGTTATAGCACTATCTATAATTATGTCATCTCCCACATTCTTGGGATTGGTTTAGGATTGAGCATCATTACTCATTCATGATTATTTTGTTAATCAACATCACTAAGTGTTATTATTGTTCATATATATACATGTACCTATCCCACTATAATGCATGTAAGTAACACCTTCCATGCATCAGGTATGTCAACTATTAATCATGTATGTGTTACAACTGCATTAAAATAGATGTCACAACCATAACACACCTACACATGGTCATAACCCTAACACCCTCAACACATAGTCACGACCGCGATGCTCCCTCACCCCAGTTGCGAACACGACACATCACCTCCTGGTTACGACCATAGCACACCCCAACTAGGCATCTCGACCAACGTTCACGACCCACCAAAAACATGACATCTCGTCCATTGACCACCCAATAACGTCGCAACCCAGACCCTAAAGTAGCGTCGTGACCACTTCACAATGAAGAGTCACCACCAAACAAAACAAGGCATTGTAATCAGAACCAGAGTTAGGCGTTTCAACCAAGCATTGCAAACAAGCATTATGGTTGTATTTTAACAATGCATCATGACCCAAATCAAACATAAATAATGGTTGTCTCAATCCCAACACTACACATGAGTATGTCTCGACCCAAAACACCAAGAACACATATGTCTCGGTCAAGACAAGGTCAAACGACAAGAACACCAAGCTCAAAACTCATGGATCCAAGGCCATCAAACCCTAAAATGAACACCAAGGTGATAATCTAGGAACACTATTAGAAAAGAGAAAACCGAACCTTGATACATGAGGAAAACATCCAAAACTCATGAGGACTAATCTTAAGTCATGGTGGTAAGACTAAAGCTTAGGTTTCATGTATCAAGATCTCCTTAATCAACATGTAACAAATCAAATACATAAATTTAGGGTTTAAGAAAAAGAGTAATCTTCATGAGAATACTTCAAATTCTTGAACCCAAAATTCATGGTAACATCATCTAACTTGTTAACATCATATGTGGAGACTAAAATGGAAGGTTACACCATAAGAAACCCATTGTCACTAAGGGGGGAGCTTCTTATCAAAACATTCATCAAAAACCCTAAAACATGTGGCATGAAATCCTCACAAAAGATCCTTAAGCAAGAGAAATAAACCACATTTGACAACAACAAACAAAGTCATAAACCTTATAGGACATCAAGACACTCATCCATCATGCATGTGATCCAAACCAAGATTGTGACCTAAGAGGTAAACCACCATAACTATCTCCCTCCAAAACCAGGTTCCTTATATTAGCATTTTAGATTTTTAAGCATATATAGCATGATAACTCCTATCATTCTGACTCTAGGTCATGATATAATCTACTAGCACATCAAGGATACGTTCTAAAGAGGGAAACAACAACATGCAAATTAGATTAAGAGTACTAATAATATAGTAGGTATAAAGTTATAAAACCTGCCTTAAGAAGCTCAATTATCTAGGGTCTGATAACACCAATTTTTGTGATGTTTTTGGCCTTTATTCTGTTATCAAAACTGCCCTTTTCGGTTGTTTTCCTCACTTTTATATGCATTTCCGTAATAATTGGAAAAGCAATGCTCTCAGTCCAATATTTCCATCTTTTGCAGAGTTTCCTCCTATTTTGGCCCATTTAACACCAATAAGGTCGTTCCGACCCGCAAATAAGTCCAAGACTATCTCGCCCCCCCCCCTGACGCCCGATACACACGTTGACCGGCAGGGTTGCGCGATGGACGACACACCTCTTTACCCGACAGGGAGCCAAGCACGCCGCAACTACTCCATGTGTCGCGCGATATCGGCCACCCACCGGCAGGCGCTCCTCGCCAAGACGCCCGACAGCCGACCTCCTTGTATCGGGTGATACCCGCGTCAGCCGACCACCAAATGAACGGCGGAAAGGAGGGCACGTGGCGCTTCGAGCACCATATCTTCTCCCGACCAGCTGCCTATAAATAGCAGCTACAGGGAGACGAAAAGACGGCGGAGACAATTCAGACAAGCTTGGTCACTTCAGGTTTCAGATAGTCGAGTGATCTTCGGAGGAGGCTGCGAGAGCAGGCGTATCGTGCTCCAGTGTTCGTACCGGGCGACACTAGGTGAGCTCTTCCTCATCCTGAGAGGGAGGGGATTGGTTCACCTAGGACTGTACCGGGCGACAATGGAAGCCGATATCGGCCGATGTAGATATGCGACATGAGTGCCCGACACCAGTGCCCGGCAGTAGGATACGCAGCTCCATGCCCGACATGATAACGAACCCAATACGCTCCTCCCGTCAGGCGTGTCGCCCGAGAGGGTGTGCCGCCCGACTTGAGCGTATCGGCCAGGTCCTTGAGCAATACAGTCACCCGTCGCGGTATGCCGCTTGAGAGAGCGTGCCGCCCGACACGATTGTATCGGGCTAGGCCCTTTGTCCGATATCGGGCGGGATGGTTACTGTAGCTTGTTGTCCTTCTACATCAAGAAGGCGACACATATCTTTAATTCTGTTATTTAATTCTTTACTCATGCATTGTAACTAAGACCTTTAATGCTTATAGAAATAGAAATGCTTACTTACTTGCTGCTCTATGCTTGGTGCAATATGTTGGATGACTGCTATGTTTGGTATCTGAACTCTAGCTTGCATGTTTTGGATCGCGTTTCACTTAGCTATCGAATCATGTTTTCCCGTCACAACAACTTCGAGAGTTGTGTTGTGGCTCTAGTGTTTGGTCCGATTCTGGAGTACGAGAGTGCCCGGAACGGAGTTGCTTTAGTAACCCTTCCACTCTAATTTGAGTCTGGTGACCCTGAGAGTGGAACCGATGCCTTGTTAGAGGTGCCCGCTTCGAGAGGAGGGGTACAAGATTGGTTCTACCGCCGCTTTTTTTACCGCAGTTCTATCCCTCGTACCTTGCCTTAGCTCCAAGTATATTCTTCTGTTTATGTTGCATGAAAACCACTAAAAACTGTTAAATGCTTAAAACCTTAAATCTTTCTAGTAATTCCACTTGGAGATAGTTTTCTTGTTTTGTTCGTGCCATCTTTATACTTCCCTCTTCGGGAATTTATCATCTCTTTATACCTGTCGGAGTGTAGCGTGTCGATTCTGGGTTCTCAACACTACCCCCTTGTCCCTGTGTTCGACCCAGTGTATCTACTTCGACCCCGTAAACAAAGCTGTGGGGGCCTAGAAGAATTCGGGTTTATAAATGTAAAAGCTTGACTACCTCAAATCCGCCTCCATTTTTAGGACGCGCGATTTAGGCCGGTCAACTTTTTGGCGCCGTTGCCGGAGACAAGGAAAAGAAGGTACTGTTGACGAATCTGAATCCACTAACTACACTCCTGTGCCTCAAGCTTAGAAATAAGCTTGACAGCACACTTTTTCTTTTATCATTTCCTTTTTCATTACTATTATTCTTAGCCTAAGCCGAATAATTCAATTTTATAACTTGATTTTATATGCTCTTACAGGAACCTTGGAAGCTGACCTACTCCACCGAGTTTTGATACCATGTCTCATTGTGAGCAATCTCTTCTTGAAGGTGAATGTCAGGGCCGAGGCAAGAGGGTAAGCCAGCCTAGCTTGGTTGGTCAGCTTTTAGCCTACATAAAAAGATAGGACACCATTATCAGCAAACTGGTACAGGGTGCGCTTCCCGGCCTCGGAGTTCAGAATTCCATGCAACACCAGATGGCGAGTCTACAGATGCGCCAATGGGGAGTCGATCAACGATTGGCCCAATTGGCAGCACTGATGAAGAACCCTGTGGTAAAGACACTCTCCTACCCGGAAACTGCCAGAATGGTGGTACTAAGGTCTGGGAAGACGGTGGAGCGCACTGCTGAAGCCAAACCGGAACCTGAACCGAGGTCTGAGAGCACCATTCCAACAGAGGGCGATGGTGGACAAGCAGAAGCTCAAGAGCCAGCACAGAAGCCTTCAGACGAGCTACCTGGTGGGAGGAATTCCTACGCCCCAAGGCCGTCGTTCCCGTATAAGCTGATAAAGGCAAATCTGAAGAAGCGTCATGAGAGGTTCATGGACTCGATCAGGAAACTGCATCTTGAAGTCCCCTTCCTTGATGCATTGGAAGAGATGCCTATGTATGCCAAGTTCCTCAAGGACCTTATCACAAAGAAGAGAAGGGGAGGAAGGACAGAGACAGTGTATTTAGCTTCCGCCTCCTCCACCTTCTTGAAGCCCGACGTGCCAAATAAGAGAAGGGATCCCGGAGCTTTCACAATCCCGTTCGCCATCGGAGACAACGTCGAGCGCAAGGGTCTAGCAGACTTGGGGGCTAGCATAAGCCTCATGCCCCTAAGTTTCGCACAAAGGGTGGGTTTGACCGACATGGTTCAAACTAACATGCGGATCCAACTGGCAGACCACACCTTCAAGAGACCTGTCGGCATTGTCGAAGATGTACCGATCAGGGTTGGCGACTTCTTCATCCCTTGTGATATAGTCGTCATCGACACAGCTGAAGATCCCCATTGCCCGATCATCTTTGGGCACCCCTTCTTGGCGATAGGGAGAGCGCTAATTGATGTTTCCGAGGGGATGATCACTTTAAGGGTCGGAAACGACCATATGGACTTCAAGCTGAAAGAAATAATGAAGAGCCCGTCCCTCTCCGAATCAGCATGTTTCGCAGATAGCTACAATAAATTATGCGAGGAAGTAGAGGAAGATATCCGGATAGTAGACCCCCTCTTGAGGGCTATAAACTATCAAGATCCCGACCTCGAGGATCCTGAGGTCGCGAAGCATCTCAACCTTTTCAACCTTTTTAATGAAGATTTGCAAGAAGGGAATACAGAGGTGGAGTCTGTGATGTATGCCTCTCTTGAGGAGGAGCCTCAGGAAAGGGCACCTAGGCCAAAGCCAGAGTTGAAAGCATTGCCCGAAGGCCTGAAGTATGAGTTCTTAGATGAAGAGCAGAGAAACCCCGTCATCATAAACGCTGATCTTTTGAACAACCAGCTGGACCGACTCCTTGAGGAGTTAAGGCTCCACAGGAAGGCTATAGGATATTCAGTAGATGATATCAAAGGCCTTAACCCCGCCCTGTGCATGCATCACATCAACTTGGATGAATCTGCCAAGCCTCTGGTTCAACCCCAGAGGAAACTGAACCAGATGCTCAAGGAGGTAGTCAAGAAAGAGGTAATAAAGCTTAGGGATGCAGGGATCATTTACCCAATCAGCGACAGCAGTTGGGTAAGTCCGATCCACGTAGTGCCCAAAAAGGGCGGGATGACGGTGGTTAAGGGTGAGAAAGGTGACGAGGTGGCGGTTAGGACCGTCACCGGCTGGCGGATGTGCATAGATTACCAAAAGCTAAATCAGGCTACAAAGAAGGATCATTTTCCGCTACCTTTTATTGACCAAGTCCTCGAAAGGTTAGCACATCACAATTTCTTTTGTTTTCTTGATGGCTTTTCAGGTTTCTACCAGGTACCCATCTTGCCCGACGATCAAGAGAAAACAACGTTCACCTGCCTTTACGGCACTTATGCCTTCCGAAGGATGCCCTTCGGACTCTGCAACGCCCCCGCCACCTTTCAGCGATGCATGATATCGATATTCTCGGATTTTCTAGAAGACATCGTAGAAGTTTTCATGGACGATTTTTCCGTCTATGGGAAGGACTTCGATAGCTGTCTGAAAAAACTGTCATTGGTTCTTCAAAGGTGCGAGGAGAACAGCCTAGTTATAAACTGGGAAAAATGCCATTTCATGGTGCGGGAGGGCATCATCCTCGGGCATAAGATCTCGAAGCATGGGATCGAAGTGGACGCAAGCAAAGTTGAAGCAATATCCAAGCTTACTCCACCAAGATCTGTGACGGGGGTGCGAAGCTTCCTCGGGCATGCTGGATATTACCGAAGATTCATCAAGGACTTCTCAAAGATTTCCAAACCATTGTCCAATCTTCTGGTAAAAGACGCTGAATTTATTTTCTCTAACGATTGTCTAAGTGCTTTTCAGGCCCTTAAAAATGCTTTAATATCACCACCTATCCTTCAAGCGCCAGAATGGGGTTTACCTTTTGAGCTGATGTGCGACGCAAGCGACTACGTGGTTGGAGCAGTCCTGGGGCAAAAGAAGGACAAGAAGCACCATGTGATCTGCTACGCGAGTCGCACGTTGGATGAAGCCCAGGTAAATTACAAAACAACTGAAAAGGAGATGCTCGCGATCATCTTCGCGTTTGATAAGTTCAGGTCATATCTCATCGGAGCAAAGGTCAAGGTATACACAGATCATGGGGCAATAAAATACTTAATGCAAAAGAAAGACGCAAAGCCCAGACTGTTGAGGTGGGCCTTACTACTCCAAGAATTCAACCACGAAATTATCGACAAGAAGGGCGCAGAGAATGTGGTCGCAGACCATCTATCAAGGATCGTGACTGGGAAAGAGAGAGAGCCTCCTATCAATGAAGACTACACCGACGAAGCCCTTATGTTGGCCAAAGCCCAAGAAGAAAGCCTACCCTGGTTTGCAGACATCTGCAATTATCTCACTTGCGGAGAACTGCCCCCTGACATAACGTACAATCAGAAGAAGAAGCTTTTCGCGGAAGTTAAAAACTACTACTGGGACGATCCTCTTTTGTTCAGAAGATGCTCCGACAACTTATACAGGAGGTGCATACCAGAAGAAGAAACCGCGGACATCCTGAAGCAATACCACGCCTCCCCCTATGGTGGTCACCTAGGCAGTGAAAGAACAGCTGCAAAGGTGCTACAATCAGGTTTCTACTGGCCCTCCTTATTTAAAGATGATGCACAGTTTGTGAAGGCTTGCAAAGAGTGCCAGTTTACGGGGAACATAGGGCAGAGGGACGAAATGCCAATGGCAAGCTGGATTGAAGTCGAAATATTTGACGTATGGGGGATCGACTATATGGGGCCGTTTCCCCCATCTCGAGGGTATCAGTACATACTCATGGCCTTGGATTATGTATCGAAGTGGGTGGAAGCGGTAGCAACCCAAACCTGCGACGCCAAGTCGATTATCAAGCTCTTCGAAAAGACCATCTTCCCTCGCTTCGGCGTCCCGCGCACAGTTATTAGTGACGGAGGATCGCACTTTGGAGAAAGACAGTTTGAAGCACTCCTGCGCAAGTACGGAGTGAAGCACAAGATCGCTACACCCTACCACCCCCAGACGTCAGGGCAGGTGGAGGTTTCCAACAGGCAAATCAAGCACATCTTGCAGAAAACTGTCAGCCGAACAAGGAAAGATTGGTCCATGAAGCTTGACGATGCACTTTGGGCTTACCGCACCGCTTACAAAACACCCATTGGAACCACCCCCTACCATCTCATCTACGGAAAATCCTACCACCTACCGTTAGAATTGGAACACAAGGCCCTTTGGGCAATCAAGTTCCTAAATATGGACCTCGACAAAGCTGGAGAAAAGAGATTTTTGCAGCTTCAAGAGCTCGAAGAGCTGAGATTGAATGCCTACGAAAATGCAAAAATCTAAAAAGAGAGGACGAAGTTGTGGCATGATGCCCATCTCAGGAGAAAGGATGTAAGCGAAGGGGATAAGGTCTTGCTATTCAAGTCTTCCATCCGTCTTTTCCCTGGGAAGTTACAAACGAGATGGTCAGGACCGTTTACCGTGTCAAAAATATACCCATCCGGAATGATGGAGCTTTACGACAAAGACGATCTGACCAAAGTATTTCAAGTGAATGGGCACAGGGTGAAAAGGTTCTACGAGGATGAGGCCTTCGTCAGGAGAGCATAGATCGACCTGCAGGATATGGGCACAGCCAGGGGTGGAACAAGATGATCCTACACCGGTCGAGCTGGCGACGCGAACTTCAGCACTCCTCCAGAGGCAGCCCGAGTTTTTCTTTCTTTCATAGAGTAGGATGCATTTTTTTTTCTATTATTCACAAAAACAAACTTTATGTCATGTAATAAGGCCCAAGTCAGTGCATGCGCCACATGCGCTGACTCTGTTTTATGGGCCACCGCAGTAATAATTTTTCTGAGGTAGGGGGTTTAGCCCTAAACCAATGATGTTTTTCCTTCATCTAGCATCGGTTTTTCGGCCGCCTGTTTTAATCGTGACGGGCAGTCGCCCAGCTGGCGTGCAAGACCGCTCGTACCGGGCTTTGGTCTCTAAGGCATCGCAACGGCCATGACGGTTGGAGTTCCTGGGCGGCGTGCACCCTATCGTGCATAAGAATAAATGTCCTTAATGAGACTGATGTGACCATCGCCTCGGGAACCGCCTGACCCGTTGGCCGACGCGCGCCCCAGAGATGTCCGTTTCGCCCCGGCCGAGCTGCCTATAAATAAGAACAGAGATTTCACCATGTCGGGCAGTCACACTTTACTCATTTTAGCCACCTGTAACGCATGTAGTAGTCCGCCCTTCTGCTCCCGTGTCGGCCAGTTGCCTTCACTGTGGTATCGGGCGATGGCTCCTATGAGCAAAGGTAACGCCCGACACGCATATCGCCCGGCACGCTTATCGCTCAGCAAGCTATCCCCCGATAGGTTTATCACCCGACACGAGTTTTTCCTATCGCGCGCTGCCTATCCGGATCACGAACCTTGTCGAATTTTGTATCGCCCGACGTAGTTATGCACGACATAGCAACCGATGGTGTTTGCCTGTTACGCCATGTCGGGCGACACGTTTTTCTTTTGTGACGTTCTGTCGGGCAGTTGCTCTTTGGCGACCTTATCGCCCGATATACCCGTATCGGGAGGTATGTTGTGTCGTGCAACCCCTCCTCGTATCACCCAATCTTGTATCGACTTATGCTTTCTTTTGACGGACGATACTCGAATTTTGAAATAAGTCTAGCATTATCGAGCTTCTTTAACTTTTTTTATCTAACGACTTATAACGGTTGATGAACTTGATAACTGGCAGAATGGATGCCGCAGCTGAAGCAACAACTGTCGGTCAGAAACGTTAGCACCCCGAAGAGGGGCAATTCCTTATCATAGTCTGTCTTCTGTAGTAGCCTGGGGCCAACTACAGAGACAGCACGAGTACAGCCCCGGTGACTGCTGGGACAGCACAAGAGCTCTCTGTCTATCGAGAGCTATTGTGCATGTTCTGGCTGAGCTGGGAAATAAAATGGAGGCTGAGCTGGGGAAATGTTTTGTCGACGACCTCCAGATGGAACCTGAGCATCCTGGCTCCAGCTACTTAATAAGGAGGAAGCAGCCACAAGTGTCCGCACTTGTAGAAGCTATTTCCAAATGAGAAAGAAGGAGGCGGCAGCAAAGAAGCATATTGCAGCTTCTACAAGGCACAAGCGAACCCGCTAAATAACCTTCACTGGACTAACATGAACTCACCCTCTTCTTCACTACTCTGGGACATAGTATTGGATAAGTTTGGGGGGGGGGGTACCCATGTACCAGTGAAGGAGGTATAAAAATTCTCTTGTGCCATTTTGCCTTTCCACTATATCATGTGCTTCCACCCTTGCTCATATAAAAATTTGGAAAATTTTGCTTATTTTTGCTCCCATGCATATGTACAAAGTCTCTATATTAGTAAAAACCCTGATGCAACTGCTTGCAAAGTTTGTTTTCTGTATGCTTAATGTGATGCAAGTTTTGTTATATCTTTTTGATAATACTGCTTCAAATGAACAAAATAATATGTTTTGCCATGTCAAAAATTTTCAAAAATATAATAATCTCGTAGACAGCTAAGAGACGAGTATGGAGAAGGAAAAAGCTGCCCAAATAGCAAGAATCTCTTTGTTTCCCTTACCCGACAAAAATCCTAAAAAGGGAGAGAAACCTTATGAGAGTGAATAAAAGCATGAGAGTTGTGCCCAATAAAATAAAAAGAAAAAAAATATACACACACTTGTTTTCCAAAAGTACCCATCTTTAGGCATGGTAGATCCGGGGCAGTGGTACGTAGGATGTGAAATCACTGCTCTAAATCCAACTGGCTTGGACTGCAGGGACCACTTGCCCGTTAACGGACCCTTACCTGGATGGACCGATGGGAAACAAGAAGAAAACCCAAAAAGCCTTAGCCTACCCTATACACAACTTTCTGCCCCAAAAATAAAGTTGTTTGGTGTGTAAGCTAACTTCAGAATCGTACAACAAAGTCTCGCCGAAGCTGTAGAGAAAAATCTTACTTAAACAATAAGGCAGGAAAAACTAAGTCTTTTGTTCATATTGAAACAACAGTATCTCTAAAGGCATTACGATACTTGTTTTACATCTTGGCTTGAAAAGCATACTACGCAGGAAGAAACATCGCCAAATAAAGTTTAAATATTGATTGAGGACAATCAAAACGCTAAGTTTGGGGGAGTTGATAACACCAATTTTTGTGATGTTTTTGTCCTTTATTCTGTTATCAAAACTGCCCTTTTCGGTTGTTTTCCTCACTTATATATGCATTTCCGTAATAATTGGCAAAGCAATGCTCTCAGTCCAATATTTCTATCTTTTGCAGAGTTTCCTCCTATTTTGGCCCATTTAACACCAATAAGGCCGTTCCGACCCGCAAATAAGTCCAAGACTGTCTCGCCCCCCCCCCCTGACGCCCAATATACACGTTGACCAGCAGGGTTGGGCGATGGACGACACACCTCTTTACCCGACAGGGAGCCAAGCGCGCCGCAACTACTCCATGTGTCACGCGATATCGACCACCCACCGGCAGGCGCTCCTCGCCAAGACGCCCGACAGCCGACCTCCTTGTACCGGGCGATACCCGCGTCAGCCGACCACCAAATGAACGGCGGAAAGGAGGGCACGTGGCGCTTCGAGCACCATATCTTCTCCCGACCAGCTGCCTATAAATAGCAGCTACAGGGAGCCGAAAAGACGACGGAGACAATTCGGACAAGCTTGGTCACTTCAGGTTTCGGATAGTTGAGTGATCTTTGGAGGAGGCTGCGAGAGCAGGCGTATCGTGCTCCAGTGTTCGTACCGGGCGACACTAGGTGAGCTCTTCCTCATCCCGAGAGGGAGGGGATTGGTTCACCTAGGACTGTGTCGGGCGACACTGGGAGCCGATATCGGACGATGTAGATACGCGACACGAGTGCCCGACACCAATGCCCGGCAGTAGGATATGCAGCTCTGTGCCCGACACGATAACGAACCCAATACGCTCCGCCCGTCAGGCGTGTCGCCCGAGAGGGTGTGCCGCCCGACTTGAGCGTATCGGCCAGGTCCTTGAGCGATACAGTCACCCGTCGCGGTATGCCGCTTGAGAGAGCGTGCCGCCCAACACGGCTGTATCGGGCTAGGCCCTTTGTCCGATATTGGGCGGGATGGTTACTGTACCTTGTCGTCCTTCTACATCAAGAAGGCGACACATATGTTTAATTCTGTTATTTAATTCTTTACACATGCATTGTAACTAAGTCCTTTAATGCTTATAGAAATAGAAATACTTACTTACTTGCTGCTCTATGCTTGGTGCAATATGTTGGATGACTGCTATGTTTGGTATCTGAACTCTAGCTTGCATGTTTTGGATTGCGTTTCGCTTAGCTATCTAATCGTGTTTTTCCCATCGCAACAACTTCGAGAGTTGTGTTGTGGCTCTAGTGTTTGGTCCGATTCTGGAGTACGAGAGTGCCCGGAACGGAGTTGCTTTAGTAACCCTTCCACTCTAATTTGAGTCTGGTGACCCCGAGAGTGGAACCGATGCCTTGTTAGAGGTGCCCGCTTCGAGAGGAGGGGTACAAGATTGGTTCTACCACCGCTTGTTTTACCGTAGTTCTATCCCTCGTACCTCGCCTTAGCTCCAAGTATATTCTTCTGTTTCTGTTGCATGAAAACCACTAAAAACTGTTAAATGCTTAAAACCTTAAATCTTTCTAGTAACTCCACTTGTAGATAGTTTTCTTGTTTTGTTCGTGCCATCTTTATGCTTCCCTCTTCAGGAATTTATCATCTGTTTATACCTGCCGGAGTGTAGCGTGTCGATTCTGGGTTCTCAACACTACCCCCCTTGTCCCTGTGTTCGACCCCATGTATCTACTTCGACCCCATAAACAAAGTTGTGGGGGCCTAGAAGGATTCGGGTTTATAAATGTAAAAGCGCGACTACCTCCAATCCGCCTCCATTTTTAGGACGCGCGATTTAGGCTGGTCAGGGTCCAAGCTCTAAGATCAAGGGCTCCAAACACACGATCCAAAGGTTGAAGAAGCTCCACCCAAGGCTCCTCTTTCGGCCATAAAATCACCAACGTTGAAGATGACCATAAGTCACCACAAGCACCACATGCAAGGGAAGTTCGACCACCCAGAGCTTCCAAGAACAATCCTTCTTGCTCCTCAAGGCTCCAAGGACAAACAAGAGAGGGTGAGGAAGAAAGAGGGCCAAAATATTCACTTGCAAGAAGAAGAATGGGTTTATATACCAAGGGATGAGGTAGGTAGGGTGGAGATGAGGTGTTAACACCCTAAAACACCAAGGAGACACTTGTTCACTCAAGAAACCAACATGCAACCACATGCAACCGCCTTATCCATACATGCATTAGAGGGTGATACACTCTAGGTTGCGTCTCGACCTACTTGGGTCACCCAACACACATGGTTGTGGTTGCGACCATCACATGGTTGAGACAAAGCACCAAAGCACACCATGGTCAAGACAAAAGAAACACCAACATAGTTAGGTCGAGACACTTCACTAAAAGACGATTCTCTCAACCCAGGACAATCCACAACCATCTTGGTCGAGACAAAACCAAGAAATGGAGGTGTCTCGATCATGACACTCCCCAAACACTCCCTCAAGGTTGAGACAAAGGTCACCACCCTCAACAAGGTGTACAAGGTCAAGGTACATTGAAACCCTAGAAACCCTGATCACCCCTAGTGATGTCATCACTCATCGAAGGATCAACCAAGGAACCCCAAAGAACCACACACTCTCTCTCATGAAGATGAGGGAGAGAAGGAACACTCTAGAGGTGAAAAATTGCATATTAACCCCAACTTTGGGTAAATTGCAATTTTCACCAAAACTAGCACATAAAGCTCAAACAACATCCAGACAAGTTCAAACTGGAAGCTTAAGCTCTCCACGAGGTCCAAAACCATCTCAAGGGATTAGAGCAAGGTTTTAAGCACATGATTAAGACAAATCAAATATGGTTACCCCAAAGCTCATTTTAGGGGCCTTACATTTTGGGATAAGCTTGATGATGAGAGCATGCATGCTTTTATGAGATGAGATAAGCTAAGTTAAGATAAGGATGTGAATCGAAAAGAGCCTCAAGTTATTTTACAAAGGAGGAAATCTAGTGTTAGGACAAGTTATATGGTTAACTCCAGAGAGAGTGAGATGTTTAGGGATAAGGTCAGAGGACCTAAATTCCAAGATATGAGAAATACGAGAAAGTATTTGTCGTGATATGTCCTAAACCAGACTACTCCTAAGTGAATGAGTTGAGTCACTTTATGCATGATTCATATAGTCATTTTGGATCCTAGATGTCCTTGAGAGGACCAAACCCTAGATTTAGAGAGAGGTTGGTCATATTTATGCACATGAATATAAATACAATAACCTACCATCTGTGTGAGGGAGAGAGTCCCAAAACCTTGGAAGAGGCAACTATGAAAGTTTGTGTAAACCCTCATACTCAGGTTGGTGTTTCCTCATAAGAATCTAGTGGTTGTGTATATAAGAGAGAGAGTTGGGAAATAGTATTTCACGGGTAGAGATCTATGGGGAGAATGTCATATCATGTTTTAGCTTGTGCTTATGTGGCTAGAGCTCATAAATCAATCAACTAGTACCAATGAGGTAGACTTGATAACCCTCGACCAAAGAAGGAAAATAGAGCTAGTGCATATGATACTCACGGAGTTGAGTGAGATCAGAGAGACTGATCATGACACTACCCTCATGTTACAGGTCAGGAGAACCTCTGTCGGACTAGATAATGTTTTGATATATGTTTGACAAGCTACTCATATAAGTTTCTTTAGAACAACCATGATATAATGTATGTAAGAATGGGATCTTATCTTGAGATGTGATATATGGATATGACATGGTGGTGAACCCTAGTGATGGTTTCATAGATCTCTATGTATAGATGGCTAACCTTATACATGAATAATGATCACATGACATAATATTGTTGGGTAATCTTATGATGAAATCACTAATAAAGTTTGTAACCTAAATATGAGAAATAAGAAATTAGATTGTATTAATGATATTCATTGAATAAGGTGTTAATGTACATGGTACATAAAGATGTCAAATACAGTTTGACAATTAGCACAAGATAATGATGATGGTACCTTGATATGATCCAAATGAGTATAGTGGGTTGATTATAGATAACTCCTTGTGAATATGGTAAATGTTTTATAGAACCTTTAATGTTGGGTAAAATGAGGATGTATTCCTAAATTATGAAATATTTTATGACATAACCTGAGCTTCTAAATCCTTTTTTCAACCTTGTATGGAGTCATGATGCACCCAAAATGTTTGAAAATCGCATAGTAGAATTTAAGCAAGTTCTAGACCTCTTGTTCCTAAAGATGTTGCACCTAGAGTGGTGCCCAACATATGGATTGATATCTTTTGGGTAGTAAAGATACGACTTAATTTTGATGGCAAAATTTCTTTTAAGATGTATATGATGTGATGGACTAGATTTTGACTTAATTTTAAGGACAAAATTTCTTTTAATGTGTGTAGTATGTAGTGAAGTGAACTTTTAGGGTTCTGGATATCTAATTGAATAAGTGGGATCATGAATTTGAGAATTTAAATGACTTTGAAGTTTATATACATTTATGTTAATGTTGACATCATGGATGTAATCCCTAAGTTTATGCCCTTTTGAGATACTCTATTGCAAGGCTAAATGTTTCTCTTTGGCACCATATTTGAATAGAATGTAGGTATGATTGTGATAAAGAAGCACCCCAAATCTCATGATGAAATGAGCTTATCCTTGTTTCAACCTTGTATGGAGCGCTGATGCACCCAAGATGTTTGAAAACCACATAGTAGCAATTAAGCAAGTTCTACACCTCTTGTTCCTAAAGATGTTGCACCTAGAGTGGTGCCCTACATACGGATGAATATTTTTTGGGTGGTAAAGATATGCCTTAATTTTGAGGAAAAAATTTCTTTTAAGATGTATATGATGTGATGGACTAGATTTTGACTTATTTTTTAGGACAAAATTTCTTTTAATGTGTGTAGGATGTGATAAAGTGAACTCTTAGGGTTCTGGATATCTAATTGAATTAGTGGGATCGTGAATTTGAGAATTAAAATGACTTTGAAGTCTATATACATTTATGATTATGTTGACATAAATGATGTAGTCCCTAAGCTTATGTCGTTTTTGAGACATTTTATTGAAAGGTGAAAAGTTTCTCTTTGGCACCATATTTGAATAGAATGTTGGTATGGTTGTAATAAAGAAACACCTCAAATATCATGATGAAATGAGCTTCCTAGAAAGAAAAAATTTAGGATTGCAGTTTGCTAAAAGTTTAATAATTTGATGGATTGATTTACATGATAGAACGATGTTAGTATGTTTGTCAGTCTATGCTTAGTCATTTTATGTGTCATGTGTCCTTAGTCAAAGTTTTTAGCGGATTGGTGACATGGATAAACTCCAACCCTAGGACATTGCATATTGGGCGGAATATAACTCATCCCCACCCCTACCTCCAACTGATTTGGAGACATGGGGAGTTTTGTGAGGTATTACCCCATGACACCATGATCCATAATTATCGGTGGGGGATAGAACATTAACAGGGTGGTTTCTATGTCAACTGAAGACTGAACACTTCAACCTTTGAGAAAGGAGAAGTGGAGTAGAGGATGAGGAGTCCTTCACCCTTGAAGAGCTGTATTGAGGGGACAAGCCGACTCATGCCTAAGCGGAGCAGCCGCGGTTGCTCACCAGAGTCCCAGGAGAAGCAATGACCTGACTAAGGAGGAGGTGCTAGGTCAGCATTGTTGTAAGAGATGCGATAAGTTCTCTAATGGTGGTGAGAAAGACTATAGATGCAAGGATGCTCACCGGAGAGAAGCCTGCACCCACTACACTCACAGAGCAGACTTTGGCGACAACGAGTGCCTCCATCCAATAAGAGGTACAACTAGCATCGAGCCCAAGACTGACAATGCACAATAGGAGCAACCGATGCCCTCAGTAATGATGGAAGACCTACTTCCATGTATTTCTAGTGATAAGGTAATGTTGCAGAGACTCTTGTCAGGCTTGTGTTGCATGGCAGCACCCCGAAGCATGGCCACGCTCAGGCAGTGTCGAGCATAGAAAGGAGACCCAACAATTAAAGGAGACTACAATGGTAGTTCTTTGGGAAGAAAGAAGAGAGCCGATGGAGTAGCTAATGACCCAACGAAGGGGAAGGATACTTTCGTAGGCTGACCTTTTTGTCACCGGAGCTAGGTCATGTGACGACACACACACACACACAAAGAATCACATTCTCGCACTTCAGACTTGAACACCAGATGATGGAAGTGAGCCTGAAATGACTGATCCCAAAGAAGACTGATTCAAGCTAGGAAAACAAGAGGTCCCAATCCAAGCGGCCACACCCATCCTTAAGCCATGTGGTAGTAACTGATAGGCTGAAAAGGTAATTATCTCATAAATGCTCAAATCTTGTATAATTCACAATAATTAGCTCGGTTATCAGGAAAATACAAATAATATACTGAAATTCTAAAGAAACTAGTAGAACAATATTAAACTCTCAATTTAGTCTTTTGATGGCTAAATATCACATATTTCAGTAATATGTGTAATACTTATATCATGTGTAATAAATATCAAATAGTGAGCTAAAATCATGATAATGCATCAGTAAGTTAAAAATATGATATAGAATCCATGTGATGTTAGATATGATCATGTCAAGACACATAATCATGTAACTTGCTTAGTATTCCTATCTAAGGCTAATAACCCTAAATAACATGTAGAAAGTACATTTATGATCAATAAATGTTGGAATAACCTGTATGAGCTTATATCAGTACATGGAAACATATAAGTAATTCTGAGATCACAATGATTTAAATATTCATGGTATACAGTGATGGTTGTTCATAATGTGATATTCTAATATGCTTAATGAATATGATCTAGGGTTAATACATGCACACAATGATATGGAAAGTCATGGTCATACAATTGATTCTAATCTATAATACAACATCAATAAGATAATTCCAAGAAGATAAGACAAGTAGTGATGGGAAAATCCTCATGAACTAAGACAAACCCCAAAATGAACATAACTAGGGTCAAGATGATGAGAACCTGATGGTGATATGCATGATCTTGTCTTAATCAGGGTTTGACCAAGGATATAGTTGACATGAGGAATATGTGATGATTAGAATCTATCTTTTGAAGGTACGCTTTACCTCTTACTTTGTCTCTATTTTTTCCTCACTCCTTTTGGGATTTTGAATGATTTGGAATGGAATGAACGGAAAAATGAGGTATCTCTTTCTTCCTTTTATGAAAATATGCCTTCAATTGAATATGATTTTTGCTTTTGGTTTGATATTTTTGACAGGTTTTTTATGATGATGTTTTGAGGTTATAATGAAAATAGAGGAAAAAAGTACCATTTTGCTAATTGTAAAATATAAGAGAATTTCCAAAAAATAAAAAAATCATCTTGACTGTTGTCTTCTTGTGATTGATCTAAAAAAGATATAGCTTGAAAAAGAAACCAAGTTCCTTGGAATATTTTATCATCTTCCTCTTCATGGATTTGTAAATAACACATTGTCAAAAAGTTTATGAAAATAAGAAAAATCATGAAAAATGATGAAAAGGGAAGAAAATGAGGCTTACTTTGATTTGTGAATATCTATCTAACAAGTTTACACCCCACAAACTTACAATGCACTCTCTTCTAAAAGTGTGAAAAGAAGGAAGAAAAATTCAAACACATGAGATTATCATCAAAGGTCTATTGTTGCCCATTCAGAGTTGAGAAGCATCATGGCGTAATTGCCCCAAAGACAATGATAATTATCACCATGACTTTCTTTAACAACAACGTGAAGAACTCTGACGGAGTAGATCTAGTGTTAGATGTTAAAACCACAATTATTAGATAAACAAGATGAAAGAACCTTAGAACCTTCCACTTCTTTGACTCTCGAGAAGCATATATGTTTCCACGTTGACAAATAAGAGGAACAAGTACCTTGATACAAGTATCAGCAATGCATTCATGCTCTCTTTAAAAAGGTAGAATATCATAGGCAATGTATTGAATGTTATAAGCAGCGCATGAACTATTATAAAATGACTTTTCTTTCATAAGAAAAAATGACGAGTAAGGCCCAATGATTGTCATGGAGTAGAGGTAATAAAATACAATGTGGAATGGACATTTGTATGTGTTGAATTAGCAACCTTTTTATCTAAAATCAGCATGATGACAAAGATCTATTTGAAGGTCTAGTTCAACCATGTAGACATTATCAATATTTTGGCTAATAAGGAATTGATAAGAAACCATAAGGTTTTGGGACAGATAACTTCCAGAATGAAGAGTTTCAAGAAGATCATCCCTCATGATAAGAAGATCTTCGTGGTGGAAAATACCACAATATTCATTGCCATTTTGTAAAAATTTATGAGAAGTAGAACTTGATTGTAAGAAAGTTCACAGCAAGAACTTCTATCAGAGTTATCAAAACTTGGCTCAATGGATGCCACAGGGCCATAAATGGGATATGGTTCAGGTTCATCTAGGAAGCTTAAGATGTCAGTAGCCTCACGAGCCTGGGTAGAAGTAGGGACAGTTGGTGGTGGATGAGATGCCATAGGGGAAGGTGTTATCTGACCTTCTGCTATTTCTCGTTGTAAAAGTTGGAAAAAAAGTTCCTTTGTGGGCCAAGGAATCAATGGATAGAGATCTCGTAGGCTGGCATGAAGCTCTAAGTCTTGAAAAAAAAGTCAATCATGGATGACTTACATGGCATAGAATCCACGAACAGGGGAGAATTTGTCAGGATCTAGATTTGTGATAGAAATCTAGCGATTGAGTGCCTCCATGACTCGAGGGATGATAAATGCATTATCACCTTTTTCTTGACTTTGCTGGTGAATAAGAGGGTCTATCACATTATTGATCCAGTTAGGCCTATGATAAGGGGCTTGATGTATGACTCATTGGAGTAAAACATGGATGTGTGGGAGATTTTCTACAAGAAGGTCCTTGAAATGCATTTCCACATTTTGTAGGTCGGCCACACAAGTATTGAATAAAGCAATTTGGCATTTTATCAGATTTGAAACATAGAGAATCCATAATCCTCAAAAGTGAAAAGGCAGGAGAATAACTTGTGTTTGTTGCAATGTGAGTTTGGCAAGAAGCGTCTTTATAGCAGGTGCATCTAGACAATTCTTAGAGAGACAAGCGATAAGGGTGGGTGTTGCATTGTAATGCAACCACTCCTTATCACTAGGCATCACGTCCTCCAGGATAGTAGATGCTAAGAGTGTGAACATCCTTTTGATAATTGTGGTAGGGCTACAAAAAATAAATCCCAATACTCACTCTGAGAAATAGATATAAACATGTTGTTGTAAATAATTTGTTATCCATCTTCGTGGTGATCCAAAACATGTTGTAAGACAAAGATGTCACAGATAGGCATTTCATGCAAACAATCATGATCAAATGCCACCATCCTGTAGGAAATTTGAGGCAGAAGAGGTAATGTGGGTCTAGGAAGATAGGTTTCACGGGCCTTGTATTAGCTACTGAAAGAATGGTGGACAAGTCACCATTATCTTTGCCAAAAGAAGCACGCTCATCATCGGATGGACTAGCATCTACTTGATCTAGATAATTGGTACACAGTCCTAAATAAATATCTTCCTTAGATTTATGGTGACTGCAAAGTGACCGAATGGGTCTATCATTTCCAAGAAAAGTACTCATTCAACTTCCTCATCTGACTATAAGCAAAATAATCTGAAGGTGTTCTCTGAGTGAGGCGAATTTCATTTTTGGAAAGGTGAGCATGGATGTCTTTAGAAAGGCTGAAGTAGGGAATTTTAAGAGAACTAGGAATTCCCATGGAGGGAAATGTGCTGTTTTTTGTTGGTTTATAGAGCCAGGGAGGGTTTTCGATGAATGATTACTTAAGTCATTCTTAGTAAAATTGTTTCATAATCATACATGATAGATTCTTTAATTGACATAGTAGAATGATTTAGAGAATAATGATGAGCCACTTTGCTTGTAGTGTTTGGAACATAGGAAGTTCCATGTGATGAATGGGGTGACAGGGAAGTACCTTCAGCTAAGGCTCTGATTGGTTTGTCGTAACTGATCCAGAAAACTTATGAATTGGAGTTTGGTAAGAAATTTTTCATGATTGGTTTAAAGTAAGTGTTGGAACTTGACATCCGTGACTTCCGGTGAGTTATAGACTAACATACAAAATACAGTTCTTGAGTTCTCTCATAAAATGAGCAAAAAATGAGTTCTAGGACAACTAACAACACTTTGTATACAATTATATTATCCATTTGTCATAAGTGACACATGTAAAATATTTACTAGAAATATTAGTGATGTGGATATAGTTCATTGCTAAAATCATAACATAATATGACAAATATATTACAATATAATCACGCTATTAAACATTTTACACTATAGCTACCTTTATCAGTGTGATTTACAAAATAAAAAATATAAACATCATGACAAAGAAAGACATTGCACCATGTGAAAATAATGTGATTTACCAAAAATATTTTATTATTTATGTTAAACAATATGATATGAAAAATGATAATTAACTATAAACATGTACAAATAATATAGCAAAATATTTCCTATAAAAATAATGTATATATTAATATTTTATTGTGTTAAATAATGATGAACCAAATCATATATTAACAAGCACATGAAATGCAGACAATACTATGTACAAACAAAGTAAAATAAAATATTGTGATGTGATTTTAATCATAATATTTTTATCAAGATTATAAATGTAACATAATAAAATATTTTTTAAAGGAGCACCATTTGCACTATAACCATTCGCTGAGGTTATTATTATTTAAGAATATTATGATTTTAGTGGATATGATTTTTTATTGTCATCCTTACTTATCTATATTACACAGTAAAAATTAACAATATTCATAATGATTTCCATATTTACACTTATAACATACCAATCACATGGAAGTAATTGGAACTTAAGTTTTGAAAACAAAATTAGAGTTCCTAGAAAATGAGTTCCACAAACTTATGACTTACACCAAACCAATAGGAGCCTAAGGATCAGGCATAGAACTCATGACGGCTGTCGCCTGACTACACATTGTTCAAGTTTGCTTGCCATTCATCGTCCTTAGCCTTCTAGTGGTTCAGAACTTGATGTTGTACACCTAATATTTCTTGCATCAACTAGGGAAGATGAGCCAGAGCATCAACCTTATGCTCAAGTTTATCCACTTGTTGCGGAAGGCATTCTAGATCTACCCGCTGTTGTTGAAAGGTGTGGACCTCTTTGAAGACAACCTACACATTTGTTGTTAACTTGGGAATAGACATGTGATCAATAGTTGCTTCAAAGATCACGTTAATTTTGCATCCGAAAATGCCACCTAGTGTTTTAGGATATTCCGCATCTGAAGAGAGATGTGAGGAAGGTGTAGAGGGGATCTCAGGCTAGGTAGAGAGTGGGAAATAGACAGTGAGGTAGCAAGGTGGTGGCATTGGGGTGGACTATTGTAAAGACTCAATCTTTACGATTAAATATTTACAAAATATGTCGAAGGTATAAATAATCTTTATTACAATCATACTTTTACATTAGAGTTGCAGAAGCTTTAAATATAAGATTACAACATTTAGAAAAGACATTGACTCCTATCTAGTCTTCAGCAGTAGAAAACTCCTACACGTCTCTTCTGTTCTCTCTATGCATCACTTGTCCATGAGTCCCCAGAGGAACAAAACCACACATGAACCTCGTATGGGAAAATAAAGGTCAGCCAGCTGGTACTGAATTCATTATTGAGCTATTTTAAAAATAAATAGCTATGATATTAAATCTAGGTAAGATTTCTTGGTGGACTATGGGAGAATAAAAGATAGTATAGTTACCCTACTAGTTTCAAAAAGTTACAACAATTCAAAGTGATAACTAGTAAACAATAAAGAGATTCTCAAGATTTTTTTTAAACTAAGCCAATTTTTCTCAAATTAATATCAAGATATCAAATTCAACCAAAATGCAAAGTTTCATCCATTGGCACAATCAATCTAATATTTTGTCTTTGTCAGTGGCTAGGTGCTTAGTGTTTTCCCCTCTATTGGAGAATAACACTTCGTCTGTGGGGGTAACCAGTACTGGGGGACCTCGAATTGTCCATTGTCCACTGTGCATGGTTGGGGGTCAGGACCCACTGAATATAGTGAGCCAAAGATCTTTGCCAATATTTTGAATTTGTGTGCCAATATCAAAATCTAATAATATTTCAATTTCTCAATAATGTTCAATATTCAAAATCTAGTCGTGGTAAACTTCAACAAAAAGGTAAAGGCTAACAAAATATTTTTTGCAAAATTTTATAATGAAACTCAAGAAGGAGGCAAACTGTTCAATAAAAGAATAGAGAATTTAGTACCTTAAATCAAAGAAAAGCATATCTGAGTATTGCAAGCATGGGGTTCCAGTAGTCAATCACAAAGATCTATAGTGCAGAGTAAAAAGGATTACTATTGGCTTGGAATAAAGTTTGTTTAATTTGACTTCTTTGGGTTGATGTTCCATGTTTTCCCATTGTATACTTTAATAGGGTCTCTAACTGTGTTATGTATATGAATATAATATCATCTTATTGTATAAATATTAACTTCACTAAAATACCACTTAGAATGTATTTTTGTTATAGAATATCTAACATTCTCCCTCTAATTATTTTTATTAGAGTGGGTTCATTTGTGTCTCGACTAGATATATGTTTGAGAATGAATGTGTCATTTACAATGTAGATCTTCTATTATTATTCTCCTTTGTTTTCACATTTTCATTTAGTCCATTAGAGTAAAAAATATCTATACTAGTATAGGTGAAAAATGTTTGTAAGACCCATTTGCAATCAAATATATCCTTATGCATCCAAGGATTTTGATTCATGAAAAGGATTGGAGTAGTATATAGATTATTTTGATTAGCAACTATTGGGTTATGACTCATCACATCATCACCTATTTACTCGACACATGTATGTATAGTAGTACTATTTTGACATATATTAAGTGGGTAAATTGATTAAGTGAGGTTATAACCACTTTTGATATCTCTATTAAGGATGCACTTAATTGGAATTATATTACCTAATTATTTGTTTACTAATAATAGTACACTTATATATTTAATTGTACTGCATATACTACTACAATAATATTGATTGTGTATAGATAGACAATATGTTAACCGAACCCCTTTTTTTCAGTGCCTAATGAGTTAATCTTTATTCATATATGCTAAGCATGGATTACACAAAATTGAACTGCAGGGCCAAGAAACTTACCTAGAATTCATTTGCTCAAAGCCATCTTCAATGGTGGGTCATCACCAGGTTGGAGTTTCCAATGGCACAGACTCCATGGATCTAAATTCGTCCTACTAGTGTAGGTATGCTGGTCTTTAGGAGTTCAAACTCTAACCACAAGCATTTGTTAGCCTTGGATTACATAGGTTTCCTTCAAGGGTTGAACTGGAGTATCGGGGTGAGGGGTGTCTGAGGTCCTGATCAGGTTGGCAAGGGGAAAGATGTCAAAGTAGAATGAGAAGGCTGGTTACTCTTGCTCATTCCTGGTATGTTGCTTCCTGATTTGGTACCTGCACCAAGTAGTGCTCGGGTTCTATGCCTTGATGAGGGCGCTAGGAGGCTAGGGATTGGGTTTCAGGCGGCCAGTGTAGATCGTGGATGATCTCCATTAGCTGGGCTACGTAGTTTCTGATGGTAGGCACAAAGGGATATGCTCGAGACTCAGTGATTTCCAATATATAGATGTGGGGTGGATCTAGATCAAGCTGACAGTCTGGGCTTGCAGACCTTGGAGTCAAGATATTTTATGCAGAGCTTGGTGTTGGCAGTGGGGAATCAAGTGCTGGAAAATTTGCTGGGCGAAGGGTTTCTTCACCTGTGACCCAGTCCTGGCGTCGTGGTGTATGCAGCACATGTATGATTGATAGTCATGGTTGGAGTCGTGAGGATGAGGATGTTACACCACGATCTCACCATTTCCAGTAATCATGAGATTAGGGCATAAATTGAGGATTTAACGTAATACAAAGATCACCCTTAATTTTTCTTCTCTTTCAAAACTCTTTGTTTTCTCGCATTGAACCACATAAACCAACTTTACAAGGGAATCTAAACATTGATTTCTATAATCTGATTTCACCAGTAAAAATGCATGTATGAACATTCATTATGTTCCAAATACTTTTAAACACATAAGACTTGATGATTTGCACATATTTCTAAAAGAGGAATAATGGTATACATCATCATTTACAACTCTCTCTTATTTCTTTACAAGGACCTAGAGTGACAAGGACCGAATAAACTTAACTATACATAGAATTAACTCTTGTGGCAAATCTACTCTGATGTAATGGTATCTTCTTCAAGTCCATGTGATTTTCCTAAAAATTGTAAGTAGAGGGGTGAGCCTACTTGCTCAGTGAATGAGTACTTCAAAGAAATAGTCTAAAGCACTGATATAATTACATATATACTTTTGAGAAATTGATATCAATTATAACAGCAGTAAGCTTTAAAGAGTCTAATAATTGACAATCATAAATATGGTAGGATACTCTAAATATCTATAAGAGCAAATCAATATATGAAATGCTTGATTGATCATAAAGAGAACTAATAATTCAGAAACATACAAAGACTAATTGAATAACTTTATACACTTGTTTGACCTCTCATTCATTTTATTATGCTCTGATCATATGCAGTGTACTCTACATATGAAGACTCATAGTGCACTACGATCACACTATACAAGACTTAGAGAACACACTCGGGAAATGCTAAGTCTGACTACTCTCCTGGTCTGCAATAGGGAAATGGCTCTCTGGCCTAAATTGGACTCCTCCTCTAACCTGAGCACACATGCAGAGAGTCAAGCCACCTCTTGGCTTTTTTGTACTCTAGTGCCACCAGAACTTCTGGTTGATGTTGGACACTGCAAACTATAATTTAAGGAGACTTCCACTAGGGCTTCGTCCCCTATGCCACCTGATAGCACGTTCTGACCCCCGTATACTGAACGCTGCCAGGGTTAGGTGGTTTCACCCCTAAGGCGCAGACCTCACATAGGGGTTCTATGGTGTTCATGGATCCTAAGTCTATTATTTTATTATTCCTAGAAAGCTCTTTTCTACATTGTACCATTATCTTACTTATACTTGACTCTGGTATCTTTATGGTGTCACGTCTACTTATTTGAAGTTATAATACAACATGTATATCATTCTAAAATTGGAAGAGTAGTATATTCAAAACACTGTAATATACTGAGTAATCAACATACTATACATGCTGGAAGACTAAATTTTTTAAATAAATAGATTACATGTCCACTTGGCACATACACACTAGAATCATGCAATTTATATTACACTGATAAGAGTTAATTACTTGACATATGAGTAATTGTCAATAGAACCTACAACTTATCTATAATTTCTCAGAGAACGTGCATATCAACCCAAATCTTGAGTTGTGCATCTCATAACTCAATTAAGACTTAATTACTTATCATGACAAGAATTATTAATAATAACTGAGAACATTGATATCACAATACTTGATTCATTGAACACCCTACCCTTAGGGTTTCATTTAATCACAACAAATGCTACAAAGAAAGGTGTAATACATCTATCATGTACTTTTCAAATCTTTACAACACATGATATCTGGGATCTCAATCCCTTATCACATTACTGGGAATTCTCATCCCTTCACATCATTATCATAATTACTGGATCTGGGTATTCAAACCCTTAGATCATCACATAGCATTGTTACCTATGTAACAGGTAACCATTACCTCTAGGTCCTTAGACTAAGGTATTCATTTCACTAGTTGTACAAGTATTCTCATGGCTCACAAGGCCATCACACATCTTGTCACCTCTCACTAGGCAACAACTTATTCCCATGGCTCCCATAAAGATTTCATGCGACATAAACATTCACTGAATAAATACTACTATCAACAAATCATATAAAATCAATATATGTATGAAACCTTGGAACTAAGCTGAATTTGGGTTTCCATGCCATTCACTGGGATATCATGAATTAATAATAACATTTAATAAATAAAGTCTATCCTTTTAAGAAAATCCCTTCAAATGGATTTCACGATATCTATTCGCAAATATCCAACTTTCCTCGCATCTAGGATTTCACCCTCTTCACTAAGATACCAAACAAACACTACTCACGTTAAACAAAATCCAAGATAGTGACTAACATATATGTACTATGAATTTAGATAAACAATCATTCAAAACCAAGGGGATCTAGATAAGCAACTTTCTCTATTTACTTATACAACAAATTTCAGTCATAGACAAATTCCCTATATTTCAGTTTACTCTTATAACCTCTGTGAATACTTAGGGAATTCTCATTAGAAGGCATTGTATACATTTATAATATTATTTTATCATCTGAAATTCATTCAAACAAAGGAAGAATCCATTTCATATCATTTTGCAACAACTTAGAACAAATAGACAATTCAGGGTTTGTAGTCGCATACTGAACAATTAAAGATTATGGTTGATTTAACCAATTTTCATGAAATTTACTATTTAAAAGAAGTTCTCTCTCACCCTAAGGTGTGAAAACACCTTAAAAAGGTATCCCATGTCTGAAAATCTCAAATCCATATCAAATCCCTAGCAATTCACCCAATTCATTTTCCTTTCAACTCAAAAACCCTAAAAATGAGGGATTGTGAAGAAAGAGTGAGAAAAGGAGACGTTTTGATACCATTTTGGATCAAATCAGAGGAGGGACGGAATTTTGACATGTGAGAGAAGATTCACCATGAAACTATATCCAAAGAATCTAAACTTACATGATTTCATCATTCCTCGGACCGCAAAACCCTAGGTCAACATCTCCATCAATTTCTCCTCTCAAACCCTAACTCTCTCTCTCTCTAGGATTTCATTTCTCTAAATTGAATTAAGAATTATGAGAGCTCCTTGTGTGTTAGGTTCACCATATAGATCAATTGAGCTACTTGGGTTAATTGCACATTGACCCCTCACTAAACTTTTTCTTATTTTAGCAGATTTTTTGTCATAAAAAGGTTTATGTGAATTCGTGTATTTAGGAGACCAAAACTTCTCCAAAAATTATGAGAATTTATAATGTTGTTTATAATTTAGTTACAAAGCTTCAGTTAAAATTTGAGATCATTCCTTGCTTCCGTTAAATAAATAAAAATCAAATCGTGCACTACTATCCAAAATTCTGTAGAAATGCTAGTTACTGTAATTCGTCTATTGATAAGGTCTAAATGCATCCAAAAATTAAGAACATTTTAAATTTTTTTATTATTAAGTTTCAGATCTCCAGTTAAAATTTCATATCATTTGGAGTTACCAATAAATAATTAAAAATAAAACACTACACTGTTGAAAAGCACAATGTCAGCATTTTGTTTGAAGTATAGTTTGACCAAGAACCACATTCACTGAACACCCAAATATTCTGAAATTTTTCTACAATATGCATGATTGAGTTATCCATATCATATCCAAAATTCAATTAAATACAAAATTTTTAGAAAATATGAAAAGTCATTTACCACATTGCTATCGTGATCAAATTCCATACTCATGTACCATCAAAACCCTAATTTCAGCCAACTAGGGTTTATATTTCTTAAACCCTAATTTCTCAAACAATAGAACGCTTAATGTTCTTTTAGGTTTAAAACATCATAATTGAATTACCATCATTAATTATATTTAAGCAATGATCAATCTAATTAAGCATATAATCATTTAGGTAAACCCTAGTTTACCAATTAAGCTCAGATGTGGTCATAACAATTCTCTATTCCCCCCCTAAAAAGGTTTCGTACCCGAAACATAAATATGCAAGTAAAGTACATTCAATGTTTATTTTAAGCTTCTGAAATCTTACATGTCATTATATTCTTGTATTTCATACTTGAATGCATTTTTCAACATTAAGTCCTTTATTCCTTTACCAAATCACAACATGTTTGAAATAGTTCTCAATGATAACAAAAAAATTCTCTATGCCACAATCAATCATAGGATAGAGAGAAAAACAACCATTTCAATATTTCATACTCTTGAGGTGTTACCTCAACATAGATAATCTGATCCAACTATCTCAATTCATACTGCTAAATATGTACTATTGTTATGTATTACCTCTAAATCACAAAAGAGAGTTCACCATGTTCTTTTGAATTTTACTATTGTGCTACTCAATAGCAAAACAATCTTGATTTAAAAGACTAGATTCAACAACAATTGTACATTACTACTCACGACATCCCCATTGGATCATGTATGCATAAGGTGAAGCATTACCATCACATTCCATACTATTCTCAAGTATGAACCCACACATAATTCAAGGTGTAACCATCAGGTTATAGCATACTAGGGTTTCGATAATAGTAACAGAGTAATCCATAATTGTATTAGTCATTCAAGGACTATTCATAGCCAATTACCATCACTTAGTTATATTAAAGCTAGGTATAACAAGCTACACCTCATTAGGGTTACATATCAATACAATATAGTTATCATCCCTTCTATTCATATCAGTGAATAGGTAAGACTACCTTATTTAGGGTAACCCTCCATTTGTTCCATAATCATTCAACCCATATCACCATACCAAAATTGTACAATACTAAGATAGATTACTGGTATGAATGACTTAAACTATCAAACACCTTTAATTAACATATTGCTTGCACATGTACACTGAAATCATACATAGAACCAATTTACATCCCTTAATATACCTTCAACAAATTATACTTCTAAAAACAAATTCACATATTACTAAAAGCCATTGTTTTCTCTCATCTCTCTCCTCATTCATTACTACTTACTTTTTGCTACATATCCTTCTCATTTTAATCATGTAGATTAAACATCCCTAAAATTGAAACATACAAGGTATGAATAGATTATTCATCATTCTTGCTATTACTGCAAGAATTTATTTCATATCACACTTCACTCATATTTTATTTCTCCTTTTGTTCAAAACACACCTCTTATATTTCAAATCTATTTCTTATCCTTTGCTCTAAATCATTTCCATATTGTTTATCTACCTTTTAGATTAGCTAGGTTTACTATCAGTACCCTTATTAACAAGTGCACGTTTGTTTCTCTCTCTAAGCTTGGGGCTCTGTTCCATCTCTAGGCCATGCACGGAGCTTGATGGCAGGTGCGGACAGGGCAGGTTCCGCCGCCCTGTCCTCCACCTTGGGTGGTGACAGGACGCGAGGCGTGGACGGGGTGCCAGATCCTTCTGCGGGTTTGGCGGCTGGGCGTGCTTGGGCGGCGCTTTTGGCGAAACCGATGGAGGTCGAGGGGCGTTTCAAACCCCTGCTGCTACCGGAGGACAGGAGGACCCCGGTGTTCGTGGAGGGGGATCTAAGGCCGTGGATGGAGTTCTCAGAACCGGTGGTCAAAGCCATGGATGAGTTTCACAAGTTCTCCGCCATCATTCAGGTGCTTGGTAGGGCTGATCGGCTAGACCAGCTTTACGGGTGGATGTTGCGAGTGTGGAGGCCCAAAGGTGAGCTGCAGCTTTCTCCTCTGACGGGAGGGCTTTTCCTCGCTCGCTTTGCCTCTGCGGAAGATTTAGAGGTTGCCCTGGAGCAGGGCCCTTGGTTCTTCGACAACAAGCTGGTCCTATTGCGGAGGTGGTCTCCTGATGCTGACCTCAGGCGTGCCTCTCTCACAACTGCGCCGGTGTGGATAATTCTGCCTGATGTTGGTAAGCACTGGACTAGGAGGGCGATTTCGATCATCGCATGTGGGGTTGGGGAGCCGAAGGTTATAGACTTCCTGAGAAAAGGAAAATATGCGGGAGCGGCACACGTTTGTGTGGAGATCGATGACAACAGAAACCCACCTCTGGTGGTGATGGTTACTATGCCGGATGGGAAAGCCCTGGAAGTGAAGGTGATCTATGACGCGCTCCCGGAGAGGTGTGGAACCTGCAAGGTGTTTGGACATTCCCACAGACAATGTCAGGGCGATAGGGTGACCCTGGTGCCACCCCCTAGCAAGACGGACCAAGCTGATCCCCATGCCTTCAGAGGCCGGAACCGGAGCAGAGGTGCCCAGAGGAGGAGCAGATCGACGGTCTGAGAACAGGTGTCTAAGGCAATTCCGGTGAAGGATAGAATACAGAATGGTGGTGTTACGATGGCGTTTGGGGTTAATCATGAAGCTCGGGTGTTCCCGGAAATGCCCGCGGTGGATGTTGCTGTTAGTGTTGAGCAGGAGACAGACGGAAGACAAGCTATAGTCGAGGAGGCTGGTGAGATAGAGATACCGGAGGACAGACTGGGGGCCTTGACGGGGGGTGGCTCAGCAGAGGTGACAGTGGATAAGGTTAGTGGATCGATGGGTGATGAAGCCGGGAACGTAGACGAGGTGTACGCGGGACCTTTGCAGGATGAGGTTCAGGCAGAGGAGGAAATCTCTGACGATTCGGTGAACCCTTTCCTGGTGATGATGGACCAGGATATGGAAGAAGTTACTCCCCGGAACTATCAGCACAACACGAGGAGCAGTAGGGGAGGTGACACTGGCAATCGTAAGAGAGGAAGAGGCAGGAATGGAGGACGCGGAAAACCCCCTGTGATGGGGGGGATGAACATGTAATCCAGATGACTCTTATGGTGTGGAACGTGAGGGGAGATTCACTTCCAGGGAAGAAGAGAGTTCTCAGGAAAATTATACTGGAAAGAGGGGCATCTCTGGTGGTTTGTGTAGAAACCAGAATCCGGCGAGAAGTGGCTGATAGAGTGATGGGGTTGTTCCCTGGATGTTGGCAGTACTGTTCTAACTTAAATAGCATTGATGGTGGTAAAATTGCTGTTGGGTGGAATCCGGTGGTGTGGGATGTACAGATGATACATGAGAGTGAACAAATGGTTACGCAGAGTTGCATTAACCCCGGCGGCTTTCATTGTGTGATTTCTGTTGTTTATGGCTCTAATTCTGAAATGGACAGAAGAAGACTATGGGACACGTTGGTGGACTCGACGCAGTAGGCGTTACCTCAGCTGGTGGTTGGGGACTTCAACCAAGTGAGGAAGGCTAGGGAGAAAAGGGGGGGCCTTCCTATACTGGAATCTATTTTGAGTAGATTCAATGATGCCATCGATGCTGCTGGTCTGTTTGAACTCAACATGAGAGGTGGCCTTATCACTTTGCATAATAATAGGAAACATGTGAGAAGAATATCTAGTAATCTGGACTGTGGGTTGGTCAATGAAGCCTGGCTGGACTTTTTCCCTGAGGCTGCTGTTATTTTGGGTGGTCATCCTAATAGTGACCATTCTTGGATGGAGATGATTCTTACGAGACAAATACAACCTAATAGGCATTTCAGATTTCTTAATCATTGGTTGTCTTGGCCTTCTTTTGAGGGGGTGGTCTTAAAAGCTTGGGAGGAAAGGGTTGATGGTAATCCCCTTTTTGTAGTGGCAGAGAAACTCAAGAAGGTCAAAGGTGCTCTTAAGGTCTGGTCTAGATTCTTGGTGGACTTGCCTAACCTTATTAAAAAAGCGAGAGAGGTGTTTGACGAGAAGGCGTCTAATCTCAGACTTAATCCGGAGGACCACCGATGTATGGAAGAGGAGACTAATGCTAGTATTAGAGTCTTACAACTGGAGAAGGCGAATGAAATTGCTGGCTGGCAAAGAAGCAGGCTCAAGTGGCTAAGAGATGGGGATTGCAACTCGAAAATTTATCACGCTGCTGTGAAGAGAAATAACATGAAGGACCACATCCATAATCTGATTAATGAGAAAGGGGAACTTGTTGATGAAGTTTCTAAAGTCGAGGAAATGGCGGTAAGATTCTTCACAAAGTTATACAACCAAGAGGCCGATAGTACTTTGAATAAGGTGTCGCCTTTGGATAGAATGGTTAATGATGTTATGAACTTTGACTTGACTAAGAGGGCAACGGACGAAGAAATAAAAGATGCGACTTTCTCTATTGGTGCTTCCAAGAGTCCGGGACCTGATGGCTTTAATGCTAAATTCTTTCAGAGTTGTGGGCACATTGTGGGCAGTGACATTTGTAATGCGGTTAGATGGTTTCTTGTTGGTGGTCGGATGGTCTGCCAGGTTAATCATGCATTCATAAGGTTGATTCCTAAGAAGTCGGGGGCTGCTATGATGAATGATTACCGACCAATTGCTTGTTGCTCGGTGACCTATAAGATTATCTCCAAGTTACTGGCTCGCAGATTGAAAGTTATTTTACCGGGGATTATCTCTCCTCACCAGAGTGCTTTTGTGAAAGGTCGTGCTATATCTGATAATGTCCTACTTGCTACCGAGTTTCTGAGAGATTTCCAGATTAAAGGCAGTTCCAAGAAGGCTTGTTTAAAGATTGATCTGTCCAAAGCTTACGATCATGTGTCCTGGGAGGGTTTGTGGAGTTCCATGGTGAGGTTGGGGTTCTCCAGTCATTTTATCAGCATTCTACAACAATGTGTTCAGACTACCTCCTTCTCAGTTCTTGTTAATGGTATACCCAAAGGTATGTTTAGGGCGTCCCATGGCCTTTGGCAGGGGGATCCTCTTTCCCCCCTTCTTTTCACGTTAGTCATGGAGAATCTGACCTGTTTGACTTGCAAGGCAGAAGAGGAAGGGTGGATCAAACCGTTTAAGGTCCAGGGTACCAAAGTCATGAGCCATATGATATTTGCTGACGATCTTATGTTCTTTGTTGCTGCCCATATCAAAATCTTCAGGGGGGTTAGAACCATTTTAAATATTTTTGCAGATCTGACTTGTTTACACATTAGTGATATAAAATCCAGGTGTTTCCTATCCAAGTCATGTGATACCAGAAGGGGAGATTAAAGGAGGCGGTCCATATGGATTTTGGGTGCTTTCCTACTAAGTACCTTGGAGTTCCCATCTCAGGTGGTGTTGGCAGGGGTGCTGATTATCAAAGCTGCTTGGATGATTTACGTTTGAAGGTGGAGAAATGGAGTGGGCTAAAGGTGTCCATGGCGGGTAGAGTCATGCTCATTAAGTCGGTGCTTACCAGCATGGTCAGGTACTGGTGCAGACTGGTGGACTTCCCGTACTTCATCCTTGACAAGTGTCATGTGATTATGGTGAGCTTCCTGTGGGGAGGTGGGCAGCACTCGGTGGCTTGGTTGGAGGTCACTCAACCTCGGCATGGGGGGGTTTGGGGCTGATCGATCTGGCTGACATACAGGTTGAGGCCACAGACAGAAGAGTGTTTGATTTTTTGATGAAGACCGAGTCTCCTTGGAGCAGATGGATGAGAGGAAGGTATGGCGGAAGTCTTGAAGATGGGATGGAACAGCAGGTTAACTTCTCTAGAGTATGGCAAAGAATGTGTTCGACTTGGCACAACTGCAAACAGAACTATAGTTGGACGAATGGGAACTGGATTGTGACTGCGGTGGGTGAACCGTGGAGGTTAAACCGGAACCTTCCTCAAGTTTTCTGGGACCAACTACTGTGGAGTAAGACTCACTGCCTGAAATGGAGTTTTTGCTCATACAAATCCATTCTTGGTAGACTGGGTACGTTGGACAGAATTAGTAGATGGGGTTATGTGGAGAGCTCGGCCTGTATGCTGTGTCGTCTGGAGGATGAATCACATCATCATCTTTTCTTTGGGTGCGGGTACACCAAGTATTTATGGACCAGGTGCTCCCTTAAGCTTAATTGGGGTGGTAACCCCCCTATGACTATTCACGATAGCATGTTATGGATTTTGGACAAGACAAAATATGATAGCCACATGAGGAGGTTTGCGGGGCTCATTTTGACATGTCTCATCTATCATATTTGGTATGAGAGGAATAATAGGAAGCATGGGAAAAAAGAGAGAGACAGAGTACAATGTTTTGATGTCTTTGTACAGAATCTTAACTTGTTGTGTAAAGCGAACCCGGGTACCCTTGTTTGGGTTAAACCTGAGGTCATCCTGATGTGGGGTCTTAAGTGACCGTGTATAGTATACGGAGTGTTATACTCCTATACTCTTTTTGGTGATTAGTAATATTTTACCTTATCCAAAAAAAAGGTTTACTATCAGTGCTAGTTTACTTCTCATAGTGCAAAGTTCATGATCTTGTTTTATAGAGATGCTATTATTCAAGGTCAAATCACTAGTAACAACCCTTGAACTACTACAACTCTAAACATTCTAGGGTTTGGCCTTTATTAGTAGCATGACGTTATTGTGGTGTGACTTTGCTCCCTTAATTTGAAATTCAAACTTTGGATCTCACAAGTTTTTACTAAAGTCTTCCTTATCTTATCAATTGAATTTCCTTCATCTTCATTGGCCATTCAGATAGATTACATTCTCAATTTACCCTTCTAGGGTTTCATCATCATATTGTGTGTCATTATTACATTCACTAGATGCCTCTACCATGGTGGTTATGTATCAGATATGATTCATTTTCTTATTACTTCATTCCCACATTTCTCTCATTAAGTAATATATGGAAGAGAAGACGGTTCTAAGACTTAGAATTCTTATCTTCAAACATCCCATTAATACATTTGTCGTATGTAGGTTTAATTAGTTATAAACAAGGATACTTGACTAACTAGCACTTGATTGAATCTCCTAACCCCTTTCTTTTATAATCTATATTACTCCACCATGTTTCAAACCCTTCCTTACTTTCCATAATCCTCTTACCATATACTACTCTTCCACCTGTTATCTTTAACTTCTACTTTTCTCTTATGATCATGTTGCTTATTCATGTGTATGATCATGTGTACCATGTTGCACATATTTATTTTTATCCTTTTACTAATGTGAAGTTGAAATTCTAAATCAATAATCTCTCTACTAGTTTCAACTCATGATTAATACATTACATATCCTTCATTTTAAATCAAACGACTCATGCATGGGTGAAACATAGTTTCTCTTATATCAAGTTTTTCCTTTCGGAGTAAAGTATACCTTTGAATAACTTATTCATTTTGTTAAGATACACTTTTGTTCTTTTTTTTATATAGAAACTAGTTTGTTGTTCTATAGAGACTTGGAATCCAAAGGTAGTAAGGATGAATGTATTAAAATTATTGATAAAGGTATACATTCCATGTTCTCAATTATATCATAACCCTCATTCCTTAATCAATCTCATCATTTCTAACATTTATCTTTGTTTTAACTTAGTTTCTTATCCTAGTCTTATGATTTACATATTTATCTAATTCTCTTTACTTTAACTCTTCTGAAGAGTCTTCACTTATATTTACTTATCGTATACTTAACTCTTTTCTTCTATTTTTCCTTTGCTTTGGAGTACATAAAAACATTGTACTCGGTTATATAATCCATTAATACCTTGGCCCTTACATACTTTTCTCATATCTTTTCCATATTTCATATTTAGAGTTCATATAATATTAATCATTAAACTTAATCTGAACTTTACGTCATGTTCCTTTATTCCTAATTAAGGATTTCTCATATGAGGTCCCAAAGTTGGGTCTCAGATATCAGTTCCAACTGATTCTTAGCTATTATAATATTTTCCATATGTTTCAACATCTTAGTGTATGTACATTCTCACTATGATGTGGGTCTAATTTATCCAGAGTCTACTCTTATCGTATTGTTAATAGGAGTCATTAGATCCCAGTAATGCATCCTGCCAGCCGGACCAGGCCGAACCTGCAGTCTTGAAGCCATGAGCTACTTAAGATTAACCAACTCCTATTAATCTCAAACATGTGGAAAGAATATCCACTTAGGAAAGTTCATTCAAAGATCATTTCTAGTCTACTTGATACAAAGAATGTAATCAATAAATGCTATAACTGTATAGTGTACAACAATTCTTAAAGACCCATATATATTTCAAAACACTGAATATATGGATTTAAGCATATAAGAGAATTTCTATTCATCTCCAATATAACAACAATATGAAATGAAAGTTCTATCTCATTTTATATTTATGCTCTTAATTCATGTTACTTATCTTGTTTCTAACCCTAATATTTCTAGGGTTCCTGTCTAGCCCATCCTTCCACTTTATACCTGGCTAGGGTATATATGAAAGAATAGATAGAGTAGCTTGATACTGGTTGATCCAAGTACTCAGATATCGGGCCAGAATATCCAAATACTCAAATCCCCAGAGCTAACATCATAACATCTCCTATATGCCACACTTATGACTCTAACTTACTAACTTAATGGTCCCTGGAAACTCAGCCTAAGATCTGATACCAAGTTGTTACACCCCGATCTCACAATTTCCACTAATCATGAGATTAGGGCATAAACTGAGGATTTAACGTAATAAAAAGATCACCCTTAACTTTTTCTTCTCTTTCAAAACTCTTTGTTTTCTCACATTGAACCACATAAACCAACTTTATAAGGGAATCTAAACATTGATTTCTCTAATCTGATTTCAACAATAAAAATGCATGTATGAACATTCATTATGTTCCTCATACTATTAAGCACATAAGACTTGCTGATTCACACATATTGCTAAAAGAGGAATAATGTTATACATCACCATTTACAACTCTATCTTATTTCCTTACAAGGACCTTGAGAGACAAGGATCGACTGAACTTAACTATACACAGACTTAACTCTTGTGGCAGATCTACTCTAATGCAATGATATCTTCTTCAAATCCATGTGATTTCCCTAAAAATTGTGAGTAGAGGGGTGAGCCTACTCGCTCAGTGAATGAGTACTTCAAAGAAATAGTCTAAAGCATTGATATAATTACAGATATACTTTTGAGCAATTGATATCAATTATAACATCAGTAAGCTTTAAAGAGACTAATAATTGACAATCATAAATATGGCAGGATACTCTAAATATCTATAAGAGTGAATCAATATATGAAATGATTGATTGATCATAAAGAGAACTAATAATTCAGAAACATACAAAGAATAATTGAATAACTGTACACACTTGTTTGACCTCTGATTCATTTAATTATGCCCTGATCATATGTAGTGTACTCTATGTATGAAGACTCATAGTGTACTACGATCACACCATATAAGACTTCGCGGACACACCTGGGAAATGCTAAGTCTGACTACTCTCCTGGTCTACAATAGGGAAATGGCTTTCTGGCCTAAACTAGACTCCTCCTCTACCTGAGCACACGGGCGGAGAGTCAAGCCACCTCTTGGCTTTTCTATACTCTAGTGCCACCAAGACTTCTAGCTGATGTTGGACACTGCAAACTATAATTTAAGGAGACTTCCATTAGGGATTCATCCCTCGTGCCACCAGATAGCACATTCTGACCCCCGTATACTGGACGCTGCTAGGGTCAGGTCGTTTCACCCTTAAGGCGTAGATCTCACATAGGGATTCTACGGTGTTCAGGGCTCCTAAGTCTATTATTTTATTATTCCTAGAAAGCTCTTTTCTACATTGTACCCTTCTCTTACTTATACTTGACTATGGTGTCTCTATGGTGTCACATCTACTTATTTGAAGTTATAATACAACATGTATATCATTCTAAACTTGGCAGAGCAGTATATTCAAAAAACTATAATATAGTGAGTAACCAACATACTATACATGCAGGCAGACTAAAATTCTTAAATAAATAGATTGCTTGTCCACTTGGCACATACACACTAGAATCATACAATTTATCATCTTATTACACTGATAAGAGTTAATTACTTGACATATGAGTAATCATCAATAGCACCTGCAACTTATCTGTAATTTCTCAAAGAACGTGCATATCAACCCAAATCTTGATTTGCACATCTCATAACTCAATTAAGAGTTAATTACTTATCATGACAAGAATTATTAATAATAACTGAGAACATTGATATCACAATACTTGATTCATTGAAAACCCTACCCTTAGGGTTTCATTTAATCACAACAAATGCTACAAAGAAAGGTGTAATACATCTATCACGTACTTTTCAAATCTTTACAACACATGATACATGGGATCTCAATCCCTTATCGCATTACTGAGAATTCTCATCCCTTCGCATCATGATCGTAATTACTAGATCTGGGTATTCAAACCCTTAGATCATCACATAGCATTGTTACCTCTGTAACAGGTAACTATTACCTCTAGGTCCTTAGACCAAGGTATTCATTTCACTGGTTGTACAAGTATTCTCATGGCTCACAAGGCCATCACACATCTTGTCACCTCTCACTAGGCAATAACTTATTCCCATGGATCCCATAAAGATTTCATGCGACATAAACATTCACTAAATAAAGACTACTATCAACAAATCATATAAAATCAATATATGTATGAAACTTTGGAACTGGGCTGAATTTGGGTTTCCATGCCATTCACTGGGATATTATGTATCAATAATAACATTTAATAAATAAATTCTATCATGTCAAGAAAATTCCTTCAAATAGATTTCACAATATCTATTCACAAATATCCAACTTTCCTCGCATCTAGGGTTTCACCCTCTTCACTGAGATACCAAACAAACACTACTCACTTTAAACAAAATCCAAGATAGTATCTGACATATATGTACTATATGTACTATGAATTTAGATAAACAATCATTCAAAACCAAGGGGATCTAGATAAGCAACTTTCTCTATTTACTTATACAACAAATTTCAGTTTGCTCTTATAACCTCTGTGAATACTTAGGGAATTCTCATTAGAATGCATTGCATACATTTATAATATACCATGGGCCTTCCCACCCCAAAGAAAGCCACTGATAAGACTCCTGGCTTTGTCCATGATAAACAGTGGCAACTCTATTTGATTGCACCAGAAATGGAACTTCGTCATTAGCACATATTTGCACAAGGATAACCGCCATGCCATTGAGATGGATAACCCAACCCATCTACTATTGGTCTCACGAAGGTCATCCACCAGTTGCCCAAAATCCTTGCCTCTACCCCTTCCTCCGGACATAGGGATTCCAAGGTATTTCGTTGGGAACCAGCCACAGGTTAAACCCACCCCTATTTTGAGTCTTCCCCTTCTACTGTCACAGGAGAGGGAGAAGAAAACCTTGGACTTAATGTCAATTATGAACAGCCTAGTCAACTTGTTGAAGATCTCCAGTCTGTTCCAGATTCTACGCATGTACTTGCAATGACCAGCGGAGAAAATCATCACATCATCGGCGAATATCAAATGAGATATAACTGGCGTGCTTTTAATTTTGAAGACTTTGAGCCTCCCTTCCTCCTCATCCTTGTTGATGATATGTGATAAGCCTTCCATAAGAATGGTAAAAAGCAAGGGCGATAGCGGATCACCCTGCCTAAGGCCATTAGAGGCATTGAAAAGGCCATGGGAACCCCATTCACGAGCATAGAAAAAGATATCAATTTGATGCATTGCTTGATGAGGTTTATCCATCTCAGCGATAACCCCATATAGTTCATAATATTCCATAACACTGGCCATTCCACATGGTCATAGGCTTTGCTGATATCAATTTGGAAGCATGCCTTCTTGGTGGAATTGGTTTGGTTGAAGGACCCGAGAAATTCATTCGCTAGCAATGCACCATCTGCAATCGACCTAAATCATTATCTTTCTACCTACAAGGAAGCTGATATTAAAATGTGTACTACAAATATTATACACAAGTTGTAGTTATAAGGGAAAATAAATACAATATTTCCTCATATCTAGATACATCAATGATTTAAGTACTACACAAAACTTGTATTATGATATTTTAACATTGTTAATTCTAAACAATTTGATAGTTTGTTAATTCCAAATATTTTGATAGTTTGTCTTCTTCTATGATCCTGATATATATGTGCATTTAGAATCAAATCCCTCTTTAAGAAGAAAAACAACATCGGTAAAATGATTACTCAATCTCATAATCCAAGAAGTAAAATTGATCTCACAACTACACAAATGTTATCTACCGATATTCACAAAACTAACAATGCTTACATGGATATGCCACTTAACATTTTTTATCCTAATACAAATGGTCATAATATGATTACATGATACAATGTTGGAGTTATAAAACCAAATTCTAAATAAACACTTCCATGACTCCCTACGCATATAAGAGTGTTTAGTCAACACAAAATTATCTAGGATGGAAACATGGCTTGTAGAATGAATTTTCTTCTTTGCACAAAATAGTAGTTGAAATTGGTTAAAACACCACTCAATAATATATTTTAGTTTGTAAGTAGGTCTTTAAGATGAAATTAAACTCTATCGGATCCCTAGAAGGGTTGAAGGCCAAGCTATTCACAGAAGGTTCTACACAATAATAGGGATTTGACTACCTTGAAACATTTAGTCCACTAACTAAATCTCAAACCGTTAAAGTTTTTCTTACTTTGACCATTTCTAAACATTAAGACAATAGGCAAATTGATGTTTGTAATGCCTTTTTAAATGGAACATTGGACACATATGTAAATATGGAACAACTACAATGATTCACAAAAAATGACACCAAATCCTATGTATGAAAACTCATCCAGTCTCTATATGGATGAAAATAAGCACCTCGTGCTTTATTTAAAAATCAGTTTCATTTTTTATGTTATTTCATTATCAATTGAGTTCATCCCTCATTATCCAATATATACATGAAAATACAATAATATTTCTTCACACACATATTACAAGTCTTTGTTCTATTATATTTTGATGACATAATGATTACTGGAAATGAGCACTATTCTTCGTAGGCATATTGCAAGTCTTAGAAGTGTTTTTTCCCTAAAAGACCTAGGGAAAACTTCATTATTTCTTCAAAATATATGTCAATTATAATTCACATGGTAATGTTCTTCATCAATAAAATATGCTAGATATTTATTTCCTCAAGAATGATATGATTGACCTCAAACTGATAGCAACACATGTATCCTCTAACTTTCAATGAGATAATCATCAGTTATGTGCAACATCGTATGTTTACTCCACTCCTATAGACAAATTGTGGGTTCTCCTCAAAACCTCACTCTAATTTGTCTTGACAATCTGTGCACAAGTTCACATCCCTACATATGACTCCTATAAAGTGCATCCTAAGATATATCAAATGCGTAATACAAATTAATATACAACTGTATGCTCAAAACTCCTTTCAAGTAATGGATTTATCTGATCTTGATTGGGTTAGATGCCCTCTTACATAAAGATCTAGTACTGCATATTGTACTTTTTAGGACCCACAACATATCATGGAACTCAAATGATAAAAAGTGTCAAGATTCAACACAGAGGCAGAATATCACACTCTTACTCATACAATAGTTGAGTTCACTTACGTCTGCTTCAGTACCTTAACATTCCTCGACCTTCACTTGGTATCTTCTATTGTGATAATCTTAGTGCCTTATACATGTATGTCAATACCATATTTTTCTCATACCAAGAACATTGGACTAAGGATCAGTTCTTGGTCTACATTAGAGGGCAAGAGTTGATGGTAAACGATTACAATGATGCAAGCTTCCAAACTAACAAAGATGATTACACGCCTCGGTCAAGATTTTTGTTTTGTCTGAACAATGAATTTGTGACGTGGAAGAGTTCCAAGCAAGAGACAATTGTCGATTCAACAACAGCGGCTGAGTATATTATTGCATTGAATGCAACAAAGGAGGTTGTATGGATCTAGAAGTTCATTTTTGAACTTGGGGTTGCTCCAAGCATCAATGACACAATTGAGGTATGTTGTGACAACAATGGAGCTATTTTACAAGCTAAGGAACCCGTATCACATCAGCTTTCCAAGCATATACAAAGGTGGTTCAATCTCATACGAGAGATCGTAAAGTACTGACTGAGAGCAATATTTCTAACCCCTTAACAAAGGCACTTTCGCAACAGAAGCATGATGGTCATGTTATGTCACTCAGGATAAGATTCGTGGATGATTGGATCTAAGTGCAAGTGGGAGTCTACTGGTATGTATGCCCAGAGAGACAATCATATGATGAATTGTAATGGTATATATTGTAAATATTTTGAAGAATAAATAAAGACAAACCTTCCAATTTATTCTATTTTAGTCTGTTATGAGATAATGAAGTAACATGATAAATGTCTAAAGGATTATATTACTCAATGATATATGTCTTCGGGTTGAGGACCTAAAAATTGAGATCATACAGATGTCAAGAGTATACATTCTTTATTATGTCCCTAGTCAGTTATTATTGTGGAAGCATTGTAGACAACAGTAATACATAAGACTAGAATGTGTGTTGGTTGATGATAGAATCTCATTAGTCATGAGCTATTTGTTACCCTAAGTCCACACTCCTAATGACTACACAACCAAAGGTGAGTGGACCAGGGAGTCTGTCCCTAGAATGGATCTCATTACATATTTCACACATGTAGTATATATGTAAAAGCAGTAACAACAAGACAACAAGATACTAAATAAAGAGATAAGAGATATGTACCCATTCTATTTCTAGCATCCCATTGGTGTTTCATTTCATAGTGTCGAGCCTTGAGTGCAGTAGATCTTCATTTCACAACTAAAAATTTAATGAATAAAATATATTAATGCTAAAGAATTAAGTACGTTATGAAAAGGTATGTAAATAGTTTAAGAATATAAAAGTGGTGCTTGGCTAGATTGAGTACTAAGCACCAAAAAGAAGCAAGGTGAGGAAAACTTGACAACATTCTCTTATACAAAGCATGTTTTAGTTATCTTTATCCATTATATATAAATGAATTTCTTTATATAATGTTCAAGGTTTATCAACATGTGATATCCATACATGAAAGTACTATTCATAGGAATAATAGATCAACCAAGTAAGTAGCCAAGCATTCATATAGACATACATACAAGCAAGCCAATATCATAGTAGGATTAAGAGGAAAACGTACCTTAAGAGTTATGATTCTTGAGTAAGATACCTAGAGAAGGCCCAAGCCAACATAGACCTAGGATGCAAACAAAAACAACATAGGGTATTAGATCACTAGGTTTGATTAAGATAAACATGATATAAGTTATGCGTGTGTTCCCCTAGAACTAGGTTCCCAAAAGATCAACTTAGGTCGAAAGTTCCATGTGTGCATGCAATTAAGAAACCATAGTTCTTAAATCACATTAAAACCTTAGGTCTAGGTGATACATCCACATCATGAGTAATACTAAAAAAGTCTAATTTAGGAGTAAAGTAGGCATGAGGTTTAGATTATCATCATGGCCTATTCAAATAAGATCATAATTGCCCATATTAGATTTGTACCATGCAACCAAGTCATATTTCCAAGTCATATAAGCATTGAGAGCATAGGATAGGCCAAGTTGGTATTAATGTTGCAAGTATGATTAATTTACTGATTTGAACTAGATAGAGCAAGGTAATTGCATAAAGGTCACATTCATGATATGGAAACCAACTTGGTCAACTAGATCATTTTAATGTGCCCACTTAGGTCCTTTGAGATTTCTACAACAAATCACGATAAATTATTCACATACAAGCAAGATATTTCTACTTTGGGGAAATACTTAATATTCTCATCATTATTGGTCAATGTCTGTACAAGGTTCCAAATCTAGATGCTACAAGTTCATGCAAGTCACATCATGTGGCATATTGCACAACATAAAGCCATCAATAAATCTAGGCATGATCAATGTATATTCCATGGTTCAAAAAGGTATTAAATTTTACTAATTTAGAGGTTAGATGATCATTAAATGATTAGATATGTCAAATTCCCAACAATCAAGCAAGTAACATCATGTATAAGGAAAAGGGCCATTTTTAGGCCAAAAGAGTAAGAGTGCACATCAAAAGTGATCTATTTCATGATTCAAGGAAAAATATGTTTAAAAGTTACTATTTTGAAGTTTAAGATGATAAAATAAGCAACCATACTAAATGGAAACAAGTTACATCATTAAACATTCAATTAGCATATAAATGCATGCCTTTTAGGATATCAAGAGAAAACGAGGAAGAACTAGATTCTGAAACTAGTTCCGTTGGACAAATTTTGTCGAGCAGATCAAAATTCATATATTATATGCCATGAATGGTCAAATGATGAGCAAGATATGATTTTTAGACATTTTCAATAAAAACCATAGTAAAAGGAGGTTGGAGGGTGTTACATATATTTCATGCGTGCTTTTGACCCTTGTGATTGAATCCAGCAGCCAGGCTCCGTTGTGTGCCCACGCTCAGGAATCTTAGGGGTGTGTGGCATCTGTTGGTTGTTTTAGGTCCCACTGCTTGACACTATGGGCTAGCGGTTCGGACTGCGTCTCACCGCCCCCACAATCCTACACCCCAGTTGCCCATAGCCCCGGGACGCCTGTGTAGCATGTACACACAGTTTGTAGTGACAACAGTCCACCATCATCCATCACGGGCCCAGGAGTAGGGCGAGGTGCTCTGAGCCTTCGGATCTCAATCGTAGGGCTCCAAGATCATCACCCTGCTACTGACACGTAGCTAGTCCCTGCCATACGCCGCCCTCGTTGGAGCCGAGGCAAGGGCATCACTGGACATTGAATAGACATGTCTAGGCACCAGACAAGCATGAAGGAGCCACCTATAGACCATCGTTGATCCTGATTAGAGCAGAGGGGTGTATAGGTGAGACGCCCAAAACAAACAACCATGGTGGCACCCATGGTTAGGGTTTCAGAAGAGGAGGAGAAACAAGGTACTAGGGCTCGCAAAAAGAGAAGAAAAGAGGAGGAAAACTCTAAGGAGGAAGCTTTATAGAAGGGTTGGTGGTTAGGGCATGTAAAATGGGCGGGGAAAAGGAAGTTGGTGAAGCTCAACGTTATGACCGCCGACCATGGTACGGAGCTAGGAGATGGTGTTTTAGCCATCCGATTAGGCTCCAATCCACGACCCTAAGATCCAAAGGCGATCATTTCACGATCTGAGAAAAGAAGTCATCTGATTGATCTAGGAGGGGACACATGGGTAGTAGGGAAAAGGGGAGGAGTGGGCATGGGCCGTGCCTCGATTTGAGGCCCAAATAGGGTTAGAAATAGACTCAAATCAAGTTAAAAGGCTACGCATCAAGGTTAAATCAAGGTGATGTCAAACAAGCATATCTCACTCATCCCAGCTCGTATTAGGGTGAAATTTGATGCATTGGTAACGTGAGAGAGATATCTACAACATGATAATAATAATAGCATGCAAATATTCACAATAATATGATCAAAATTCAAATAAAAGAATGATGATGTGTGACATGAATGTAAACTTGACTTTTGTCAACTTGAGCATCACCAAGGTGATACATGCATACTAGATGCACCAATTATGCATCAAAACACATATAAATATGATACTGATAGTGAGAACAAAAGAGAGTTACATACAAAATGGTGAGGTTCCAGGTTATCACATCCTCCCCACCTTAAAAGTTTGTCCCCAAAATTAACTCAAGTCATTAATTGAGATTTGGGATTTCATATTCAATGACAAAATCATCATAATATCTCATAAGGTATCATCACCACTTACTGAATCAATCTCATTTCAAAATCAAGAAATCAAGCACCAAAGTCAATGCATAGTCACACGAATCATTGAGTTGGGAAAGATCATCACACAAGTCACATATTTTAAAAGATTATCATATAGATTGCCAATTTGGAGAGATCACATTTAGGTCAATCAAATAGAGTTCAAGAGTAAGGCACAACGTTCATTCCCAAAATTTATCATTCTGGCTTCTAAATTGTCCTAGGTGGGGTTATACATCCCTGATTGAGATTTCATATTTCAACAATTTGAGACAAATATTATATTTCAACTTCATGATTTCGTGCTCAAAATCGATGGAAGGGCCCGCCCTAGTTCACATGGAGCTTAACCCTAAGTTATAAATAGAGTGGATAAACATAGTCATAATTTCAAAGTTTTGAGATTCAAGAACACAAAATTCATTAGTCACCCTCGAGGGTGATCTCAAGATCCAAACAAGGTGATCAAGGAGTCAAGCCAACATCAAGATCAATTATCAAGAGTCAAGATTTCATTAATAAATATCAAGAGTCAAAATTTGGGCCTCAAATTCATAGGTTAGAGAATTTTGATGATAGGGTTTAGGTTCCCACTTTAGACCTTAGGGTGGCTTAGTTATCTACTCCTCCTAAGGTTTTTACTAAGATGACATGCACATTCTTTGTGGGGTTTCTCTATGATATTCAAGCACATTAATTTTGGTGTAAGTCCATAACCTAGATTTTCTCCATCTCTTAGGGTGCACATCATTTTCTTTATGTCCCATCATTGGGATCATGGTGACCTTCCCTCCTGGGTTTTATCCTTATGTTGTCCTTCCCTCCTAGGCTTGTTCCTTATGTTGGCCTTCCCTCCTGGGCTTGACCTCTTGACGACCTTCCCTCCTGGGCTTAGTCTTCATGTTGGCCTTCCCTCCTAGGCTTGGCCTCTTGGTGACCTTCCCTTCTGGGCTTGGTCTTCATATTGAACTTCCCTCTTGGGATTGGCCTCTTGGTGACCTTCCCTCCTGGGCTTGATCTTCTCAGTGACCTTCCCTCATGGCCTTGGTCACCTGCTGTCAGCCACTTCCTCAGTGACTTTTCCTTACGTCCCTTAGAGATGGTATAGTTGGGTTTAAGGAATTATACTAAATATTTTCCTTTACATGTTTTGTGTACTTCATCATTCAAATGTTAGGTGACATTCAAGGTTACCTCAATTCTTAGACCGATTAGTCAGATCACCTTTCTAGGGGTGATCATTCATCCATATACATCAATCGAGCAACATTTCAAGCATTCTTCAATATTTCATGGCATTAATATCATGTTTATTCTCATGGTATACATGGTTGATGAATGATCTAGGCTTAGGTCTTTCTAGGACCCTAACCACTAACTATAGTTAGTAACATCATATTTCAAGATCATCATTAAATCAAGATTCAAGATCGAGTATCAATATCATCATGGATTTGACCTATTAGAGACTCAAGTCAAGTAATCAGAATTGGGTGGGAGGGGTTACCTTTTCGAACTCTAAACAATCAACAAAATTACAATTTAGGGGAGTCATAATAGGGATTTGGTCTAGATTAGGAGATTCATAAGTCAACTACCACCCTAATCTAGCACATTAGTCTATATTCATCGTGAGTCATCAAGCATATTCGAATAGGGAGAGTATCAACTATCAAATTGTGTTTCACAAGATCAATAGTCAAACATCAAGATCGTAATACGGAAACCATACCTCATGGTTTTGCAAGATCAAGGTCATGATTTCATTCCTTCCTTTCAAGATCAAGGGAAGGGTATAATTTTTGGAAATTGAGGAATCAAATTAAGATCTCAAGAGTGCGAGTATGGTAGTGTGTGGTCAAGACTTTTATGATTCGTGTTCAAAATAGAGCCTTTCAAAGAGACTTAAAAGTCAATTGGGTATTTGCCTCTTATAATAAGTTTTCACATCATGACCTAGGGTTCCAAAGACATGGTCATTCCAAGGCATAATCATTGTATGTATCAAATAGGGGAAAAGTTTGCTTAAATTTGTTTGAGGCTTAATAAAAACTAATTAACATAGGTTTAATCAATAGGGACCTCATCAAACATGAGGTGTAAAATAGGAGTCCCACCTTATTTCACCATATCAAGAATTTACCTCAAACATGGTAAGCACTCATATCTGATTTTAAAATATTGAATTTACATGAGTACATCACTTTCAAGAGTACTTTCATTCATACAAAATGGGGTTTTTCGTTTAGGATCACATCATCTTATCAACTTTCATGATTTTAAGTGAATTTTAACTTTTCCCATCCATAAGCTACCCATATTTGAGAATTCATGTGATTATTAGTCAAGATAGAAGAATCACATAAGGGGATAAGAAGACTAACTAATCATCATCTACTTGGGTGGATTAGGTGGTCCTTAAATAAGAGAGGAGATGCTAGAAGAGTCTCTAAAATTCAAGGGAAGGATTTTAGTTCTCCCAGAGTTCTTAAGATATGTTATGCCTTAAACATATATTGAGGCATGTTGTATGGCTCTGATACCATTTGTCACAGAACTATTTGTTACCCTAAGTCCACACTCCTAATGGCTACACAGTCAAATGCAAGTGGACTAGGGCATCCATCCCTAGAATGGATCTCATAACATATTTCACACAGGAAGTATATATGTAAAATCAGTAATAATAAGACAACAACATACTAAATAGATAGATAAGAGATATGTACCCATTCCATTTCTAGCATCCCATTGGTGTTTTATTTTATAGTGTGGAGCCTTGAGTACAACGGATCTTCATTTGACAACTAAACATTCGATAAAGAAAACATATTAATGCTAAAGCATTAAGTACGTTATGAAAAGGAATGTAAACAGTCTAAGAATATATAAGCAGTGCTTGGCTAGATTGAGTACTAAGAAACAATAAGAAATAAGGCGAGGAAAACTTGATGGCATTCTCTTATTCAAAGCATGTTTTTTTTTCTTTATCCATTATATCCAAATGGATTTCTTTATATAATGTACAATGTTTGTCAACATATGATATCAAAACATGAAAGTCGAATTCATAGGAACAATAGTTCAACCAAGTAAGCAGCCAAGTATTCTTACAGACATACATACAATCAAGACAATATCATAGTAGGGTCAAGAGGAAAACGTACCTTAAGAGTTATGATTCTTGAGTAAGATTCCTAGAGAAGGCCCAAGCCAACATAGGCCTAGGATGCAAACATAAAATACATAGGGTCTTAGATCACTAGGTTTGATTAAGATAAACATGATATTAGTTATGTGGATGTTCCCCTAGAACTAGGTTTCGAAAATATCAACTTAGGTCCAAAGTTCCATACATGCAAGCAATCAATCAACCATAGTTCTTAAAGTCACATTAACACCTTAGGTCTAGGTGATACATCCACATCATGAGTAATACTAGATAAAGTCTAATTTAGGAGTAAAGTACGCATAAGGTTTAGATTATCTTCATGATCTATTCAAATAAGATCATAATTGCCCATATTAGATGTGTTCCATGCAACCAAGTCATATCTCCAAGTCATATAAGCATTGAGAGCATAGGATAGATCAAGTTGGTATTAATGTTGCAAGTATGATAAATTTACTAATTTGAACTAGACAGAGCAAGGTAATTGCATAAAGGTCACATTCATGATATGGAAACCAACTTGGTCAACTAGATCATTTTAATGTGCCCACTTAGGTCCTTTGAGATCAATAGAGAAAATCATGATAAATTATTCACATAGAAGCAAGATATTTCTAATTTGGGGTCATACTTAATATTCTCATCATTATTGGTCAACGTGTGTGCAAGGTTCCAGATCTAGATGCTACAAGTTCATGCAAGTCACATCATGTGGCATATTACACAACATAAAGCCATCAATAAAGCTAGGCATGATCAATGTATATTCCATGGTTATAAAAGGTAATAAAGTTTACTAATTTAGAGGTTGGATGTTCATTAAATGATTAGATATGCCAAATTCCCAACAATCAAGCAAGTAATATCATGTATAAGCAAAAGGGCCATTTTTAGGTCAAAAGAGTGAGAGTGCACATCAAAAGTGATCTTTTTCGTGACTCAAGGAAAAAGATGTTTAAAAGTTACAGTTTTGAAGTTTAAGGATCATAAAATAAGTAGCCATACCAAATGGCAACAAGTTACATCATTTAACATTCAATTATCATATAAAAGGCATGCTTTTTAGGATATCAGGAGAAAATGAGGAAGAACTAGATTTTCAAACTAGTTCCATTGGACAAATCTCGTCGAGAAGATCAAAATTCATATATTATATGCCAAGAATGGCCAAAGGATGAGCAAGATATGATTTTTAGACATTTTCAATCAAAACCATATTAGAAGGAAGTTGGGGAAGGAGGTTGGAGGGTGTTACATATATTTCATGCGTGCTTTGGACCCTTGAGATTGAATCTAGTGGCCAACCTCCCTTTTGAGCCCATGCTCAAGAATCTCAAGGGCGTGTGGCATCCGTTGGTTGGTTTGGGTCTCGGTGCTTGACACTCTAGGGTGGCAGTTCGGGCTCGCCTCTCACCGTCCCAAAATCCCGCAAACTTGTCACCCATCACACAGGGACGCCTGGGTAGCGTCTATGCACGGTCCGCAGTGATGGTAGTCTGCCATCATCCATCGCAAGCCCAGGCGCAGGGTGGGGCACTATGAGCTTCATATCTCAATCGAGGGATCCCAGATCGTCACCCTATTACTGACAGACAACTAGTCCTTGCCTGAAATCGCCCTCATAGGAGCTTAGGAAAGGGCATAACTGGACATTGAAAGGTCATGTCTAGGCACAGACCAAGCATGAAGGAGCCATGTACATACCATCATTGATCCCGATTAGAGCAGGGGGTGTATAGGCAAGATGCCCAAAACCAACAACCATGGCGGAGCCCATGATTAGGGTTTCGAAAGAGGAGGAGAAATAGGGTACTAGGGATCGCAGAAAGAGAAGGAAATAGGAGGGAGGAAGCTTTATATAAGGGTCGGTGGTTACGGTGCGTAAAATGGGTGGGAAAAAGGGAGTTGGTGAAGCTCAGTGCTTTGGCCGTCGGCCATGGTATGGAGCTAGGAGATGGTGTTTCAGCCATCCGATTAGGCTCCAATCCGCGTCCCTAAGATCCAAAGGCGATCATTTCACGATCCTAGAAATCATGTTATCTAATTGGTCCAGGAGGGGACGCACAAATAGCAGGGAAAAAGGGAGGAGTGTGCATGGGCCACGCCTTGATTTGAGGCCCAATTTGGGTCAGAAATCGACTCACATTAAGTTAAAAGGCTAAGAATTAAGGTTAAATTAAGGTGATTTCAAACAAGCATATCTTACTCACCCTAGCTCGTATTTGGGTGAAATTTGATGCGTTTGAAACGTGAGAGAAATCTCTACAAATGAAAATAATAATAGAATGCAAATATTAACAATAATATGATCAAAATTCTAAGAAAAGAATGATGATGTGTGACATGAATGTAAACTTGATTTTTGTCAACTTGAGCATCACCAAGGTGATACATGCATACTAGATGCAACAATTATGCATAAAAACATATATAAACATGATATTGATAGTGAGAACAAATAAATGGTCAAAAATTAGAGTTACATACTAAATGATGAGTTCCAAGTTATCACATCCTCCCCACCTTAACACAAATTTTGTCCCCAAAATTAATTCAAGTCATTAATTGAAATTTGGGATTTCATATTCAATGTCAAAATCATCACACTATCTCATAAGGTATCATCACCACTTACCGAATAAATCTCATTCCAAAATCAAGAAGTCGAGCATCAAAGTCAATCCATAGTCACACGGATCATCGAGTTGGGAAAGATCATCACATTTGTCACATATTTTAAAAGATTGTCATATAGATCATCAATTTGGAGAGATCACATTTTAGGTCAATCGAATAGAGTTCAAGGGAAGGATTTTAGTTCTCCCTGAGTTCTTAAGATATGTTATGCCTTAAACACATATAGAGGCATGTTGTATGGCTCTGATACCATTTGTCATGGAATTGTTTGTTACCCTAAGTCCACACTCCTAATGGTTACATAGCCAAAGGTGAGTGGACCAGGGATTCCATCCCTAGAATGCATCTTGTAACATATTTCACACAGGTAGTATATATGTAAAAGCAGTAACAACAAGACAATAAGATACTAAACAGAGAGACGAGATATGTACCCATTCCATTTCTAGTGTCCCATTGGTGTTTCATTTCACATTGTGGAGCCTTGAATGCAGTGGATCTTCATTTGACAACTAAAAGTTCGATAAGAAAAATATATTAATGCTAAAGAATTAAGTACGTTATGAAAAGGCATGTAAACAGTTTAAGAATATATAAGCGGTGCTTGGCTAGATCGAGTACTAAGAAGCAACAAGAAACAAGGCAAGGAAAACTTGACGGCATTCTCTTATACAAAGCATGTTTTAGTTTTCTTTATCCATTATATCCAAATGGATTTCTTTATATAATGTTCAAGGTTTTTCAACATATGATATCCAAACATGAAAGTATTGTTCATAGGAACAATAGCTCAACCAAGTAAGTAAGCAGCCAAGCATTCATAAGGACATACATACAAGCAAGCCAATATCATAGTAGGGTCAAGAGGAAAACGTACCTTAAGAGTTATGATTCTTGAGTAAGATACCTAGAGAAGGCCCAAGACAACATGGACCTAGGATGAAAACATAAACAACATAGGGTCTTAGATCACTAGGTTTGATTAAGATAAACATGATATAACTTATGTGGATGTTCCCCTAGAACTAGGTTTTGAAAAGATCAACTTAGGTCAAAAGTTCCATACGTGCATGCAATCAATCAACCATAGTTCTTAAAGTCACATTAACACCTTAGGTCTAGGTGATACATCCACATCATGAGTAATACTAGATAAAGTCTAATTTAGGAGTAAAGTAGGCATGAGGTTTAGATTATCATCATGGTATATTCAAATAAGATCATAATTACCCATATTAGATTTGTTCCATGTAACCAAGTCATATTTTCAAGTCATATACTAAGCATTGAGAGCATAGGATAGATCAAGTTGGTATTAATGTTGCAAGTATGATTTCTTTACTGATTTGAACTAGATAGAGCAAGGTAATTGCATAAAGGTCACATTCATGATATGGAAACCAAGTTGGTCAACTAGATCATTTTAATGTGCCCACTTAGGTCCTTTGAGATTTATAGAGAAAATCATGATAAATTATTCACATAGAAGCAAGATGTTTCTTATTTTGGGTCATACTTAATATTCTCATCATTATTGGTCAACGCGTGTATAAGGTTCCAGATCTAGATGCTACAAGTTCATGCAAGTCACATAATGTGGCATATTGCACAACATAAAGTCATCAATAAATCTAGGCATGATCAAAGTATATTCCATGGTTAAAAAAGGTATTAAAGTTTACAAATTTAGAAGTTGGATGATCATTAAATGATTAGATATGTCAAAGTCCCAACAATTAAGCAAGTAACATCATGTATAAGTAAAAGGGCCATTTTTAGGTCAAAAGAGTAACAATGCACATCAAAAGTGATATATTTCGTGATTCAAGGCAAAATATGTTTAAAAGTTACTATTTTGAAGTTTAAGGATGATAAAATAAGCATCCATACTAAATGGCAACAAGTTACATCATTAAACATTCAATTAGCATATAAAAGGTATGCTTTTTAGGATATCAGGAAAAAACGAGGAAGAACTAGATTTTGAAACTAGTTCCATTGGACATGTCTCGTCGAGAAGATCAAAATTCATATATTATATGCCACGAACGGCCAAAGGATGAGAAAGATATGATATTTAGACATTTTCAATCAACACCATAGTAGAAGGAGGTTGAAGGGTGTTACATATATTTTGTGTGTGCTTTAGACCATTGATATTGAATCCAGCGGCCAGCCTCCCTTGTGCGCCCACGCTCCAGAATCTTAGGGGGGCGTCATCTGTTGGTTGGTTCGGGTCCTAGTGCTTGACACTCTGGATTGGCGGTTTGGGCTCGCCTCTCACCACCCCGCAACCCCGCACCCCAGTTGCCCATCGCCCCGGGACGCCTGGGTAGCGTTTATGAGCGGTCCGTAGCCACGGCAGTCTGCCATCATCCATCGTGAGCCCAGACGCAGGGCGGAGCGCTCTGAGCCTTCAGATCTTAATCAAAGGGCTCCCAAATCGTCACCCTGCTACTGACATGCAGCTAGTCCCTGCCTGGCGTCGCCCTCGTCGGAGCTGAGGCAAGGACATCACTGGACATTTAACGCCCGTGTCCAGGCGTTGTTAAAGCATGAAGGAGCCACATACAGACCACCGTTGATTCCGATTAGAGAAGAGGGGTGTATAGGCAAAATGCCCAAAACCAACAACCATGGCGACACCATGGTTAGGGTTTTCGAAGAGGAGGAGAAAGAGGGTACTAGGGCTCACAGAAAGAGAAGAAAAGAGGAGGAAAACTCTAAGGAGGAAGCTTTATAGAAGGGTTGGTGGTTAGGGTGCATAAAACGGGAGGGAAAATGGGAGTTGGTGAAGCTCAGCGCTATGGCCGTCGACCATGGTACAAAGCTAGGAGATGGTGTTCCGACCATACGATTAGGCTCCAATCCGCGGCCCTAAGATCCAAAGGTGATCATTTCATGAACCTAGACAACAAGTCATATGATTGGTCCAAGAGGGGATGCACAGATAGCTTGGAAAGGGGAGGAGTGTGCACGGGCCGCGCCTCGATTTGAGGCCCAATTAGGATCAAAAATTGACTCAAATTAAGGCTAAGAATCAATGTTAAATCAAGGTGATTCAAACAAGCATATCTCACTCATCCTAGCTCAGATTTGGGTAAAATTTGATGCTTTGGAAACGTGATAGAGATCTCTACAACAAGAGAATAATAATAGAATACAAATATTCATAATAATATGATCAAATTCAAAGAAAATGACGATGACATGTGACGTGAATGTAAACTTGATTTTTGTCAACTTGAGCATCACCAAGGTGATACATGCATACTAGATGGACCAATTATGCATCAAAACACATATAAACATGATATTGATAGTGAGAACAAAATAAAGGTCGAAAATTGGAGTTACATACAAAATAGTGAGGTTCCAGGTTATCACAGTGGCTTTCCCAAATTCGTGAGAAAAGGTGATCGTTTCACTTGCTCAATTCGATTGGTGCAAGGAATTAATATTTAGCATTAAATGTAAATAGATTGCCAAATTTATATGCGATTGGGAAATAGGCAAGATGACCAGTTTACAGAGCAAATCGATCAGCTCAATTGCCAACCGGTCGGTTCGGCATTCACAGGTTGCAAAAATTCATGATATCCTGGTATCTTCCACTCCCACACAGATTGGGAACCCAGAACCTAACCCCTCATATAAATAAAAGGATATTGGAGGCTTGTCAGAGAATAACTCAATTGCCTTTAACAATTGTTGTCCTCTCTGGTTGTGGTAACCAATAGAGAGCCTGAGCAAGTCCTACCCGTTCAAGGGAAGGATAGCAAGAGAGAAATAATTGCGGGATAGTAAGTTGGTGACTAGTTCACCAACGGGAGGGGCGTCTCCTTCGTGTCTGTTCTAATAGGACAAAAGGAGTTTTAGGCGATCCGTGTAGATTTCCATAGAGGCGTGGAAGCCATTGTATGTCGCTAGGAGGACAACGTCAACCTAGTGTCTGTGGTGAGAATAGGAGGCACAACAGACGAGTCCCGGTGCAGCTAGAAGACAGTTGTGCATCTATAATGACGAGGATATGTCGATGGACTTACTCCATGACCTGATATATCCTCAAAATCATCTTTTCCATCATATAGATTTTTATTTCTGTTGCCTATTCTGTAGCCATAATTTCCTACATGTAGTTCTTATACCCCTCCAAATGATATGGTACGGTACAAGTTCATGCTAGATTGCAAGCAAGAAATTTTTCCTACTAGATCCCTTGGATTACCTCTTTTACCTAATTCTCATTATACATGTGTGGTGACCTATTATCACAATTGTCAAAATAAACTTACGCTATGGAAATCTAGAACTTTCAGTCCCTCCGGCTAAATTTTTAAAATTCTTCACTCACTTCCATTATCACTTACTTCCTTCATTGCATTCCCTTCTCTCTAAAGTGATCACATAGAATGATAAAATTTGTAGATGACTCCTTTGGGGAGAAAATAATGAAAAAACCAAACCACACTTAGTCAATTGGAACTCCATTGTGAACCAAAATCTTCTAGTGGATTGGGCATCATCAATGTTAAGACCCACTCACACTGTCTACCCACTCACAGAGTCTTGTACATCACATCATTACTTCCCTTTGGCATGAACAACTTACCATATGGATCACATTATGTAGAAATATTACCATTTTCACTACTCCTAGCATACTCCTAGATAGACTCGCATCCCCCATGGATATATCTCAATTAAACATATAAAATACTCATTGTAGGTCTCCGATCCTTGGATGAATTAATGTTCGATACTAAATTAAAACTCAATCTTTCCTTTACTTGGTCTATTTAACTCATTACCACAAAAGAAAAAAATGCATACTCTCCTCGTTTCTCCATGTGAGAATATTCTTAGGAGATGTCTCCCTAATAACCAATTCACCTCAGTTGATATCAACAACTTTCCTTGATATCTCACTTCTAACTCCAATCTCCCCAAAATTCACTAGACTTGGGGTGAATATTACACTTCCAGTGAAGCATACAAATCTTTCATTAATTTATGATTTGGCACTCACTTTAACAACAAATTTTGGTGTATTAAATGTCTAGCAATTTGGATGTTGGGACACAACAAACTACTCAGTGGTAGATCAACCGATAAAACTTGGGTTTTCATGAGCTTTACATGCACCTTCTATGTTGATCTAACACCAAAAGATTGTACTCATGTATTTTCACTTGTCCTTTCGCAGTAGTTCTTTACGTGTGATGAGTCACCCAACAATTTTTCCACAGGGACAAAGAGGACATAATCTACATCATAAGGATATCCTTTGTTGTGTCAATTTTTAAGAATATATGGATAGAATGTAACCACATGTTTTTTGACTGATGTACACTTCTTCTATATCAATTCTCTACAAATGACATAGATATTTGTAACTACATTATTTCTGATCTTAGTTGATGCAGGTTCGATGCTTCATGAACTCGATCATGGGCAATCGTGTACCAATCAGATGTCTATAGATGCTTATAGAAGCAGCTTGTAAGTGCTGTTACTCTCAAGAATCTCTTCTTGAAGTTTCTGAAGATGAGGGATAGCTATATTTCTCAGCATTTTTTTTATCTCTAGTCCTTTGTTATCTATGGGAGAGGCTTGTTATTGGGTGCCTCCCCTAGTTATCTTTAGATTGAGACACTCTATGTCCTCTGAACATTCTATGAGGGACTGGTACTTCTTGTACCATCTCACATCATTGTTTTCCTTTTCCTTTTTGTGTAGTCTGGACACCTTTCGCATATGTGATATGCGCTCCTTTTTATCTAAATGAATGGAATGTCCATAAAAACAGACGACATTATATATACTTGAATAGAAACCAAATGAGCTGGTGAGTAAAGCTGCTTTGCTTGCTTCCCGCTCACATCTCCCTCTCTCAAATTCAGGAATGCCCATCTTTTCCACTTAAAAAAAGAATTTTTGACTCCACGTATTATGAGGTTCTACCTATAAGGTGCATAAACGACCTAAACAAATGAGAAGCAAAGGTTGAACCTCGTCGTCATCCTCTATTGTTATTGACTTTGGGCTTTTTGACGACTTCATTGATCAGCGAAGAGTAAACTGCAAAATCCAAGACCATGCCCTTCTCCCCTCGCAGTCTCTCCGCTACAGCGCCGTGTTTGGACTTGGAATGCCCTTCTAGCAGGATGTTGTACGTAATATCATCAGGTACGACCCTGGCGCTGATCATGGCATCGAGGAGCGTCTCTGCGTTCTTCATCTGTCCTAACTTGCAGAGCCCGTGCATGATGGCGTTGTAAGCAACAACCCCAGGAACGAGCCCTTTGTGCCGCATCTCTCCAAGCAGCCTGAACCCATCTTTCACATTCCCAACCTTGCACAGCGCGCTGATCAGCATTACGTAAACTGCCGGCTCCGGCAGCAACCCTTGGCTCTCCATCTCCCGCAGGGTCCTCTCTGCATTCTCCAACTGGCCTGAGCGGCAGAACCCAGTAGCCAACGCGGTATACGCGACATCGTCCAGTTTCAAACCTCGAGACCCCATTTGGGCCCGGACTTCAACTGCCGAGGCCATATCCCCTTCCTTGCAGTACCCGTCGAGGATGGCTGTAAACGTAATGGCGTCCGGCTCTATGCCCATTTTGTCTCGCATCTGCTCCACCAGCTTCTTCGCCTCGGCCACTTCCCTGGCTTTGCAATACCCGTCAACTAGGGCGTTATACGTGATCAAGTCCGGCATTGCGCCCGCGGCTAGCATCTCATCATACACATGGACTGCATCCCGTATCCTCCTTTCTCTGCAGTACCCATGAATGAGCGAGGTGAAGGGGACGGTGCCTGGCACCAGGCCCTTTCCACGCATTTCGTCGAGCAGGTCCCGTGCATCGTTGAGCCTCCCAGACTTGCATAGCCCATCGATCAGCGCGCCGTAGGTGTACCCGTCAGGCATCGTCGCGTGAGCTTCCATGGCCTGCCTCATTCTGAGACCACCTTCCGGGTCCCCAGCCTTGAAGTGGCCGTTGATCAGGGTGTTATAGCTGGCCGCAGTCGGCCTAAGTCCGTGACGGCTGATCCCGTCGAAAACCATCCGGGCTTTCAGGAGGTCTCTCCGCTTGCAGAAGGCGTTAATGAGAGCGTTGAAGGTGAGGACGTTAGCAGGAAACCCACAACGGAGGATCTCGGAGTAGAATTCCCAAGCGGATGCCGCGGCGGCGGGGTGCATGGAAGGGTGGATATCCAAGAGTCGGCGTATGATAGACGTACATGAACTGAGGGCCGCGACAGGGAAGAGGCCGCGGTTGCGGACGAGGTGGACGATGCATGCGGCGTCTGAGATGAAACCGGCGTCGGCGTAGGCGACGAGGAGGAGGTCGAAGAGCAAGGGATGGGGAGGGCGGAGGGAGCCGGAAGCCTCGAGGGCGGATTCGAATATTGAAGCCGCGGAATCACGGCCTTTTCGGGATACAAGGAGGCGAAGCAGAGGGAGAGCGTGCGAGGGGAGGGATGCGCGGCAGAGGAAGTGAGCCATGGAGAGATACGTCTGCGAGGTGTGGCGGAATTGAGTGGCTGGAGTGGAGCTGGGAAGCCATTGAAAGAAAGAGAGGATGAGAGAGGGAGAGGGATGAGGTTGAGGTAGAGCATCACAACAAAGGAATGCGATGAGTTGAGATGAGGTGAGCTCGGGGAGTAGCTTCTTCAGGGCGGCGGAGGGGGTGAAAGACGGTGTTGGGACGCCGGAGTTATTGGACAGTAGGATGGCATCAGCGAGAGCAGAGAAGAATGAGGGGACATGCGGGTTTGGGGCCGGCGACGGGGGAGCGTACCAAGGGGTGGTGGAGTAAGAGGGCGAGGGTGGAAGGGGCGGGTGTAAGTCTTCTTGCGGCAGCCGGCAGCGATGGTGGAGGCGGCGGAAGAGCTGGCTTGGGTGGAATAAGGGCCGCTGCATTGTTCCTTTCTCCGGGGTTTTGGGCCCATCGGCTGGCTAGAATGTGGAAGACCGTGATATATTTGCTATTACCACACGTGCAATATTTATTATAGAAAATATACACATTAATTTTTAGCAAAACAACTAAGCTTGTTTAGAATTCACCAAATATATTTGATTTAACTTCTAGTCAATCAATACTAAGATTACAAAAAATAAGTCAATGAAGTCCACAAGTGATAGTGTGATTGGCAAACTCAGAAATAAATTTAAGTTCGAACCACACACAGACAAGCATGTCTTAGTTTGCCACCTTCCAGACACCCGGAAATGATTCTCTCTTAATCTCAACATCAACTAAATGGAAGCCCTAATGTATTTCTCTCGCTCGTCCTCCCTAACCGTTCTGGCGATTAGGGTTTACGAAGCTGGGATACTTCCTCGCCCTAGGGGCGTCTTTTCTCTCCTTCGTGGTTACCTTTTCTTGCAGGTCAAGGTTGGTAGTCTCTCGTGGACTAGGTACGACCAATGATGGCAGCAGAATGAGCAGAGAGGTACGCAAAACTAGATCTCGAGGATGAGGAGGAGGCAATTCTCGATCTTCCTAGCGGAGGACAAGCAGAGGAGGATGATCACGTTTCTCTAGCGCTGGTGGCCCGTTTGCTTACGGATCGTCCATATAACTTCTGGGCTATGAAGAGGACACTAACCCTAGCATGGTCGCTCAAGGAGAGCGTCGTCTTCAAACAACTGGATAAGGAGGCTTTCGTGATCCAGTTCCTTCATTGGAAGGATAAGTTGAAGGTTCTAGAGAATGGTCTGTGGCATTTTGATAACCGGCTGCTTCTCACGAAGGAGGTCGAAGACGGAGATGAACCAGGGCAGATTGTATTCAAGGAATGCATATTCTGGGCGAGGTTGTATGGCCTACCGCTAGGGCAACGATCCACGTCTACGATTACTTCGATTGCTGAGAGGATTGGGAGGTTAGTGGAAATTGATAAAGACGACTTAGGGTGGGATTCTTCAGTCCGAATCCGCATAGGATTGGACGTGTCCAAACCCTTGCGGCGCCTACAGAAGATCAAAGATAGCAGAGGAGTCGTGACAGAAGTAGAGATCAAGTACGAAAGGTTGCCTAATTACTGCTACATCTGCGGGAAACTGGACCATGTTGATCGTGATTGCCCTAAGGAGGAAGAAGACGATACGATTCAACGAGGGTGGGGAGCCTGGCTTCGGGCGTCACCACGGAAACTAAAAGAATCAATAGTAGAAGAGATCTACTGAGCCAAAAGCACAAAGAAAACATTGCAGTTCCATGTAAAGCCCAAGCGAACTGGGGACCGGGAGGACAGCGACAGAACAGGGGGGAAGGCGATACTGGCGGAAGGAGGTCAGAGGGACTGATGGCGGAAGGAAGGAGCAGAGAACAGACTTAAGTTCGGCAACCGGGGGAGCAAAGATCCAAGTGCTATTAAAGAAAACAACAAGTCAGGTTTAGGGGAATCGCAGATCCAAATCTCTAATAAAGGAACCCTAACAGCGGCAGGGGAACGGGAGAAGGAAGACTCGCTCAGGCCTGATACACGAGCGGGAGCCAGTGATACTCTAATTACTATTGAGGATGATCGTCGGGACGATTCCAGTAAGCACAATCGGGAAGGAAAGTCACAAGACAAGGTGTCTTCTGTCACCAACATCTTCTCGAGTATACTTTCTGACCTGGGACGAAACGGAGGGATGGACGGAAGGCAGATACGAGAGGTGCCAACTTCTGATCTGCGGTACATCAATGGCAGCGGTGAAAGCATGAGAGTAACCAGAGGACAGAAGACAAGGATGCGAAACAAACCTCATCTGAGTTTAAAATCACCAGCGAAACAGCACAATAAAGGAAGAAGAGTTCACATCAGACGTCGGCCAGAGGTGAGAGAGGTTAGGGAAAAAGAGGAAACACATACAGTAGATCGACAGTTGGGCAAAAGAGCTAGGACGGATGATACTGTGATAGCTACGGACACATATTTGGAGACTGTTTTCGTGCACAAAAAACACATTGCTCAACAAGGGCAGGGGGTTGAGGCAACATCTCTTTTCTCTTCAGCAGTAGCGGGTACTGGCTCAGACCAGACCCGTGAACAACAATGAAAATATTCAGCTGGAACTATCGAGGCTTGGGAAAACTCGACAGTAGGAGAGCTCTTCGTACTTGGGTTGGGAGAGAAAGCCCCAACCTGGTGTTTCTAGCTGAAACCATGGTTGCTGACAGAAAGCTAGAGGAAGTTAAACGATTCTGTGGTTTCAATGACGGTCTGTGCCTCTCAAGCAATGGGAGATCGGGAGGCTTGGGCCTTTGGTGGAAAGACATTGTTGTGGAGGTTATTAGCTATTCTGATCACCACATCGAGTGTTGGGGTCAAGAAGGTATTAACCAGGTGAAATGGAAAGCATTCTCTATCTATGGTTGGGCAGATCAGCAGAATAAATATCGCACTTGGGATCTCATGCGGAAGGTCATGGACAATTCAGAGGCTCCTACTATCATGTTCGGGGACTTCAATCAAATTCTATCCAATGATGAAAAATGGGGGGGGGGCACCAAGGCCAGATAGCTGGATGCAGGATTTCCGTGATGCTATGGATGATTGTGCTCTTTTTGACTTGGGTTTTTCAGGCAGGCCGTTTACATGGGAAAGAGGAAAACAGATTGACAATCTTGTACGGGAAAGATTGGACCGTGCTTTGGCGAACTATGAATGGAGTAGGATATTTTTTTCTTGTAAAGTTATCCATCTCCCTTTTTACATATCTGATCATTTCCCTGTTGTCATCTCTGCTGATCACTCAAAAAAGGAAAAGAAAAGGAGGCAGCATTATTTCCAGTTTGAACCGATGTGGATACACGAGGAGGGTTGCTTGGATACGATACAACGTGCATGGGGAGATCATTACAGGGGGGGCTGGTGGACAAGATTAGGGCTATGTCACATCTGGTAAATATCAGGAAAAAGATTAGGGAGACGGAAAAGCTGCTAGCAGAAGAACAAGAAAAACCACCGGACAACCAAGTGCTGAAAAACTGTGACGTGTTGGCAAAGGAATTACAGAAATGGCATAGACGGGACGAGGAGTACTGGTGTGCAAGGGCACGAGTAAATGAAATGAAGTCGGGTGATTGGAACACGTCGTATTTCCATCACAAAGCATCCCACAGAAGGAAAAGAAATCAAATTGATCAGCTGCTTGATAAAAACAATGTCCTACGCACAGAAGAGAGGGAGATCGAATCAGTGGTGGTAGACTTTTTTGAGGAGCTCTTTACTACGAGTGATCTGTAGAACTTAGAAGAGGCAGTTTCAGGTCTAAATGAAATAGTGAACTCGTCCATGAATTTGGCCTTGGAAAGAAATATTACAGATAAGGAAATTGAAGATGCACTGGCCGACATGCACCCTAATAAGGCACCTGGGCCCGACGGTTTGAAACATCTTTTCTTCCAACACTACTGGAAAGTTGTGGGAAAGGATGTAGCAAATTATATTAAAGGGTGGTGGAAGGGAGATGAGGACATTGGAAAAGTAAACTCCACGGTGGTGGTCCTAATTCCAAAGGTAGAGAAGCCAAAAAGTCTAGCTGAATACAAACCCATTAGTCTTTATAATGTGGTCTACAAAATTGCCTCTAAGATCATGGCCAATAGACTCAAGTCGCTGATGAATAATCTGATTTCTGAGAATCAAAGTGCCTTCACACCAGGGAGAATGATTACTGACAATGCTCTGGTCGCTTTTGAAGTACTCCATAAAATGAGGACCGAAGGAAAAAATAAAAAGGCAGTTTTGCCCTGAAGCTGGATATGTCTAAAGCGTATGATAGGGTGGAGTGGAAGTTCTTAGATGCGGTCCAAGAAAAAATGGGGTTTGGAAGGATATGGAGAAGTAAAGTTAAAGAATGTGTCTCGTCTGTTAATTTTTCTTTTGCCATCAACGGTAACCGGTCCAGGAAGATACTACCATCCCGTGGCCTCAGGCAAGGTGACCCTTTCTCCCCTTACTTGTTTATTCTTTGTGCTGAAGCCTTCTCAAAATCTATTTCTTTAGCTTTAGCAAATAAAACCATTAGGGGGGTCAAGGTCAGCAGAAATGAACCCCCATCACTCACCTCTTCTTTGCAGATGATAGTATTCTCTTTGCAAAAGCAACCAAGGAAGAATGCCTGATAATAGCTAATATTATTAGCCAGTACGAACAGGCATCGGGAAAAAGAATCAACCTAAGTAAAACTGAAGTTGTTTTTAGCAAAGGAATACTGCACCATAAAAGAGGGGAGCTGTTGAATATCCTAAAGGTGAAAGAGGTACAGAGACACACTAAATATTTGGGTCTGTCGGCGTCCATTGGAAGATCAAAGAAGCAGGTTTTCAATTATATCAAGGAGCGAGTATGGGAAAAGCTTCATGGGTGGAAAGAAAAATTCCTATCTAAACCGGGAAAGGAGGTGCTTATTAAAGCGGTAGTCCAGGCAATTCCAATGTATGTTATGAATGTCTTTCAACTATCGGTGGGACTCATTGATGAGATACAAAGCTGCATTGCTAGGTTCTGGTGGGGTGCAAAAAATAATGAAAGAAAAATATCTTGGACGAGTTGGAACATCCTTTGTAAGCCCAAGAGAGCGGGTGATTTGGGATTTAGAGATCTCCATGATTTCAACCAGGACATGCTTGCTAAACAACTTTGGAGGCTGCTCACGAAAGAAGACTCCTTGGCGTATAAAATTCTGAAGGCAAGATACTTCCCGAGGTCGAGTATTTTGGAGGCTAGACGTGGTTACAACTCCAGTTTCACATGGAGAAGCATCTGGGGAGCCAAACCGGTCCTTTTGGAGGGAGTTAACTGGCGTGTGGGTAATGGTAGAAGCATCAGCATATGGAAGGATAGATGGACGGTAGGACAACAGGAGAGTTTCTAGGATTCTTACCCGAGCCATGTCCATGACTTGGATTTGGTCCAGGACCTAATCGCAGAAGAGGGGGAGTGGGACAGATAATTGATCACAGCAATATTTCCGCAAGAGGTTAGCTCTAGTATCTTGAACACCCCTATCAGTAGCCGTCTTCAAGCAGATTCTCCCTACTGGTGGCCGGAGGACAAAGGTTGGTTCACAGTAAAGTCCACCTACTGGTTAAGCCTCCTGGGAAAGGTGGAATATAACTCAACACGAGTAGCGAACCGGAATGATATCTGGAAGGTGGTTTGGCAACCCCAGCTACCGCCGAAGCTCGCCCACTTCCTATGGCGGGTGTGTACGGAAGGGTTGGCGACGAGAGGATGACTTTGGGACAGGCATTGTATTGAGGCAGGCAACTGTACTCGCTGCAATGCACCTAAAGAAACTATCTCCCATGTGCTGTTCGGATGCAATGTGGCGAGGGAGGTGTGGTCAGCTGCTCAAATTCTGCTCCAGCCCGAGGAGATGGAGCAGGTGAGCCCGACGGAGGCTGTGTAGGAGATGCATGAAAAGCTGAGTCAATCAGAGTGCTTGTGAGCTTTTGGGATTCAGTGGGGGCTCTGGACTCACAGAAATAAGGTCGTCTTTGAAAGCAACACGGCGTCACCGGAGCAGTTCATCCGGCAGGCCATCACATACACTGAAGACTTCAGACGAATCAACAAGCATGCTCGGATGGCAGTGGGAAGGGGAGATGATGCAGAGGGGGCGGGGTGGACAAAGCCAATGCAGGGGAGGCACAAGCTTAACTGCGACGCAGCTATGGGACAAGGAGGTTCGATCGGCCTGGGAGGGGTCATCCGAGATATTGAAGGTAACATACAGGCACTGGTGGCGGAGAAAATGCAGAGCACCGGAGATGTCCGCATAGTTGAAGCGCTAGCAATACTGGCAGCTATGAACCAAGCTAGGGAGTGGGGTTTCACGGCCATAGAAGTGGAAACAGACTCGAAGTCGGTTGTTGATGCAGTCCGGAAGCAGACCAAAAGGGGAGATTATCTCGGCCTTCTGTTTGATGACATTAAGTCAGTAGGAAGTTCCTTTTCTTTCTTTTCTGTTAGTTTAGTTCGACGTTCAAGTAATAGACTTGCCCATGAAGTCGTGAAATGTGCCCTTCAGTGTATCATTAGCTCTTCTAGGGATCTACTTGACGTCCCACCTTTTCTTTTTGATGTAGCTCGCACTGATCTTTCTTAATTTATAAGGCGTTTACCTTAAAAAAAAAACTAAATGGAAGCCCTAGAAAGAAGTAGCCAAACGAATCGACGGCTTAGGCACAATTTACAAAAGCAGGTTTGTCGATTTGATGACAACTAACTGAAAGATGTCAAGTCTAAGGTCAAAGATAGTCAATTTGCATCGGCTACTCGGATTCTCTCCTCTAGTGGCACCAAATAATATTACAACTTTAGATCTTGAGTCCAAGCATCCTCAACTCTCACCTCAAATGGTGCTACCAGTCGTCGAACTGTTGTAACATCCCAAATTTGTAAATAAAATAAGTTTAAGGTCTTTAGGGTAAAATTTTCAACTTTTAATGTCAGAACCTAAACAATGATGCAAATTACATAAATATTGAATACCTTACTTGAAATATGAAATCAAGAGAGAGGAAAAGAAATATGCCCCTTATTTTCCTTTTTTTACAATCAAATGAACACAAATGATAATTCATTTTAATAGTGACCTATATGAGTTTGATGAACAAAAGGTAAGCAAAACCTAAATCTAATCATACAAGAAGATTCTAGACCCCTTGATCTACATATGATCCAATTTTGAAGTCAATATGACTTTCTTTGACCCCTCAATGAATTTATAAAAGTTTCTATATAGTTTTAAGTAAAATATAATCGATATGATTATTTAACCTAAAGTTTCATATTTTTGGCGCTATCACACACGTATTCTTCTCTCTTGCCCTTTTTCAATTGATCTGATGGCTGTCTTTTACTCTCAGAACACGCGGACCCGATGGACAGATCCCCTTTCCCTTTTTTACCCAAAGTCCACTCCTATTAGGACTCCATAGTAGCCCGCCTCCCCCTTCTTTCACGGTTCTCTCTCCCCAATGAGTCCCTGCTCGTGAAAACACCACCACCGATTCTGTCTCATCCACCCAAAGATGACTATCTCAGGTTCTATAGGACTTCATGACATAACAAAGAAACACCCAATGGGGCTAGGAATCTCCTCGTCGTGATTTCTTGCGTCCTCGACGACTCTGTCCAGGTTTCTGCCTTTGTGATACTCTCCTTCCATGGACCGAGTGAGACCTTGAGCCCTGGTGCCCACAACACCCCAGGTATGGGCTCTGTGAGTCCGATTCTGCATTAGGAACTCGATGGCAAGGATCTCTCTCCCTATAAGAGTAGCGTCCTCGGCTCTCAGCTCGAGCTAGGAGGCCCTGAGAAGGAGCTCGAGCCATGGCTCACGCTAGGAGAAAGAAACTAGGGATCAAAATTCCTATGTTACCCATGATAATCAAATCAACCCATCTTAATCACAAGGGTATTTATGACTTTTCAATCTTGCAATTGTTGGAAGTTGCATGTTTCATCATGGAGTGGGTCCTGTTATGTGGCCAATTCTGATTTGTACACTCAAGCGGGTCCGTGATGCCTCAGTGGATAAATAGTTACCTACGTGGCATTTCCCTAATTTCTGATTGGTCGATTATTTAGAAAATCACAGTAAATCAATAGCTTATCAGAAAATTTCGCAAAAATAGTCAGCAGAACGGATTTTTTAAAGAGGAACCTAATTTTTATGTGTTCAAATCCCAATTCGAGAGTGTCAACCCATGTTTTCTTTAAAAGACCCAAATTAGGGTTTAGGATGGTGTTCAAGGTGATAATTAATATAAGTATTGTAATTTTAGGGAACATATGATTTACTCAAAATTAGGGTTTAGGATGGTGTTCAAGGTGATAATTAATATAAATATTGTAATTTCAGGGAACATAGGATTTACTCAAGACTAGGGAGACGCGATTAGGTTTTGTCTTGCTCCATGTAAGTGGGTCATGAAACTATGCATATATATATTGGATGAGTTGCATGTTATGTATGATTTATGATTATGCTTTAATTCCAAGTTAATGAATGAAATTAAGATAATGATCATGTCTCCAATCAATATTTCCCATTGTTTTCTATATCTATAAAGTCCTATGTTTATCACAGATGTTCAATAATTTTTATGTTATGATAATGTAATAGTTAAGGCATTGAAGAAAGATCATGTAAATCATGTAATGACCATGAGGGAGAAATCCCATTATGTTAAAGATTTAATATTTAAATTTAAGAATCATGTTATAAGAGTTTGATTAAGTTTTATATGATCTCTCCATCATGGAACTCAAGGGGTCGTTATGGGCATTTGTGCCAATTATGGGCTTTCATAGCTAGTCATGGACCTTAAGGGGTCGTTATGGGCTTTTCTGCCAAATCATGGGCCTTCGTGCCAATTATGGGCTCTTAAGTGGGCAAATAATAGAGTGTTCATATTTTACTTATTCAATTCTTATTTATGTCAAGTAATTAATTTCAAGAATGCTTAAGTTAAATTCATGTCAATATTTTCTTTCAAGTCAATTATATGTACTTTCTTTTCTTATAATGTGTATAGTACCACTTATTGATGTTGTTGTGTTGTTTCTCATGGCCATGGGATGAGATGTCCCTAGATCAAGGAGCAAGAGGGAATTGAAGTGAGCCTTCAAGTGTAGCTGACTTAAGGAGACGTTAGCTTGGTGGGGTGCCATCTACCATTCAATAGATTATCTAGTCTAGTTTATCATTTCATGCTTTATATTTTCTTAGTCTACATGTATTAGGCTTGAGATCAAGATGGGAAGTTTATGTTTCCCTTTTAAAGGAACAATGTATGAATCTATATTTTGATATAATGCATGGTGTTTCCATTATCCTATTGCAATGTATATCATGTTTTGTGATGTTCCTTCAAGCTGAGTGACCCATGTTATGGACAACATAGGGTTTGCTTCCGCTGTCATGTATGTGCTTGGAGGGGCATTACAACTATCTTCTTTTCTAGTCATTGCTTCTCATAGTATGTTTGAAGATTTTATATTGTCCTTTCATAAGGGTATAGCTTGCACATAACTGTGGCATTCCGCTATCACACAGACAATGGAAAGCCACACGAAAACGTGCAGAACTTCCATAAACCACATATTACCAAAAACACAAGTTAATTAAAACTGATTGCGGAAAGCAGATAAATAAATAAACTATTACATCCTGATCCTTATCCTGTAAGGAAACATGTTATATAAACATACACAAACCTTGATACGTGTCTACAGTTCATAGGAACCAGCTGTTACATAGGCACAAAGAGTTCACCACCTGTTTATATACAGAAAAGGCCATACCAGGCCAACAACATGATAAAAAAATCTACATTAGCTATACATCGTGAAACGTCATCAAAACACCTCCAAGGACTCGAGTGTATAGGGATGACTCTAGGACTCTACTACAGAATGACCAAAACAACAACATATTCATCTCTTGCCTCCTACTGTTCTTCTTACTGCTTGGCCGCAACCTCACGACCACCACCACGTCTAGCATGATCACCTAAAAAGGTTGTAAACCAGTGGGGTGAGACACACAGTCCCAGCAAGAAACATATCTAGCATGATCACCTAAAAAGATTGTAAACCAGTGGGGTGAGACACACAGTCCCAGCAAGAAACATAACTCCCCTCCGAACTATAAAACTTCAAGAAAGCTAGAATAGATAAAGTAGATAACTGTTATAAGCAGCTCATATAGGCAGCATACTGAACAGAACTAACCTTATTAACAGCTTACCAAGATATCCATGAGGCATTAACCAAATATTTCTTTATGGAACATGATTGACAAGATAAGCTTTATAAGAACTTATCACAAGATATGAGGAGTGTACAAATAACTTGCAACATATAACTAGTGCAACTATAGATGCAAGGCCTCAACTAATGTTTTGTGTTTTTCCTTAAGCGATACATACTATACAACTAGATTACAATTTTATTATGCCCTGAGGAAGTGAGATGTCTCGCTCAAATCCAACCTTCGGCTGCGAAGCCCAAAATCGGTGCCATACAAGGTCATTGGGAGAGCCAGATTCCATGACCTCACCTCTTCATGGTCAGTGCACGATAACCAAAGTAGGAACACAGTCTCTTGCTTGAGTGGCCTCAGCCATAGGGTTAGCTCACGTAGTCTACCCATTTTATCTAGCCCACCGTTGGTACAGGTCACGACGCTAGTATACTTGAGCCACGGGCCAGTTCACCATGCTTCTTGACCCATGAATGCATTCATGCTCTATCATACTGAGCCATGGGCTTGTTCACCATGCTATTATACACATCTTGAGTCCACAACCGCAGTTGCACTCTAATCCTCCTATTTTCGGCTAGGAGAAACCCCACATATTCAACAATATGCGTTCCAGGTAATCCCGCAGGATGATCCTGTTTCACCATCACCAGCTACTGACGATGATGGATCTATGGCCAGGGCAAAACTACACGAAATGTTCGATTGTCATTAATTAGTATATTTTAGGTGAATTGTTGAGGCAACCAAGTTGTAAAACATAAACAACATTGTCTCACATTGTAATTGTCATTATCACACTATCATGGGATCTCAATCCCTCATCACAGAATGCCACTGCCTCTTAAGGCATAATCATCATACATCATCATGGGATATCAATACCTTATCTCATCATAGAGGATAACACCTCAAATAAGCACTCAACCTTTCTCATCACCCTGGTGGACATGTTATCTCATCAACAAGGAACGTCATAATTCAGTGGTATACAAAACACATGCACCTCATAGCTCTTACCAGGATATGAATTCATTTGATACACCTGCATGGTTAGTATGCATATCGAGAGAGATAACTGGATCACCAAACATAAATCTTAGAGAACATAGTATTATTATCGTGCCATTTAGATTAAGGGAGCATATGATTAGAACCACATCCATTATTGTGATTATACAGAGTATAAAGTTGTATCTGCATGTCTGACAATTATGTTACTGTTATCAAACTGTGAGCATCCATTATGCCCTATATCTTATGAACATAACCATTATCTTATCATCTTACTTAACAATGACCTTAGGTAACAAGCATATCACTGATCACAACCTATCTTTCATATCTTACAACATCTTAACCAAAGATGCGGCTCAAGACAACAGGTTCACCAACCTAGAGTTCTCAGGCTAGGCGCATCCCTCACTAAAGGGGACGCCTACCCTCACGAAAGGTGTGGAGGGCAGGGAACTAACCCTCACCCAAAGGATATCGACCACAAGCATAAAGTGCATCCAAGCACGAGGGGGTAACAGGCAGACTAGATCTAAAGGTATGTCGTGCAACCATGGGTCAAGAGTGTATCGTGCAACCAGAAGCAAGGGGATATCATGAAATCAGGAACCATCACTACTACAAAAAATGCTTTTTACAACGGGAAAAACACAACAGTTCTATTGGTTGTGTTGTAGTTAGCATATCTTTTACAACAAGTCTATTTGTGTGTTGTGAATTATATATTTTATACAACACAAGTTATATATAACAGGCCAAACTCATTGTAGTATATGTGATTACTACAACATGTGCTAAATTGTTGTAATAGACTGTAATATCACAACATACTCAAACATATTGTAAAAGACCATAATTACACAACATGCTCTAACCCGTTGTAATAGTCACTTATGCTAACTTGTTATAATAGATCATCATTACACAACATACTCTAAACTGTTGTGAAAGATCATAATTACACAACATGCTCTAACCCGTTGTAATAGTCATGTATGTTAACCCGTTGTAATAGACCATCATTACACAACATACTCTAACCCGTTGTAAAAGATCATAATGACACAACATGCTCTACCTGTTGTAATAGTCACATATGTTAACCCGTTGTAATAGACCATCATTACACAACATAATATAACCCGTTGTAGTATACTATAATTACACAACAGGCTTTCACCTATTGTAATAGTTACCCATTGTAATAGACCACAATCACACAACAGGTTTGCACGTCATTTTTTGTATATGTACAACAAAGAATATATGTGTTGCAGAAAATGAAACTGGTTCAACGGTTTGAGATGTGCCTTACTTTCAAGTGGTCTCAAGTTCGAAACCTTGTGTCTAGATGTATTTCCTTTTGTCTCAACATGTTATATAGAACACCCCTATTACAACAGGTGTGTTCAATGATCTGCAACATGTATTAACTGTTGTATAAAATACATATATTACAACATGTGCAACACCTGTTGTATAAAGAACCCCCCCATAAGACCACATGATCTAATACAACAGTTGACACCCGTTGTAAAATGGAAAAATGAACTGTTGTAAAAACCATTTTTTGTAGTAGTGAATGGGTGTATCATGCAGCCATGACCAGGGGTGTGTCAGGAAACACATCCACCGCATCATCCAAGATGCCCTATCACCCACTAGGGTTAGGGTTCCATATCAGGCAACCATCAAGCCAAAACACCTAAGGTCACACTACTGCCATCCCTTGAACAATACCATGGTGATCAAGGTCATCTATCGTTCAATCTAGGGTTTGGGACCCTATAACGGTAAAGGTACCATATTGTCCATCAAGGTCAGGGTACTACATATCTGTCCTCACTATGGCGCCCAACTAGGGTTTCACCAACAAGACTCATATCGGGCGACACCAGAGCCAACCCATGTCGCCCAGGGCACCAAGTGTGTAACACCCCTGACCTGGGTTATGCCTTAACCCTGGGAGTTTTACTTAAGCAAGTTAATTAGATCCTTAATTTTATCTTGTAAAAAGTAATTAAGGCTCAATAGGAACTTATATTTCAATTTTAGTCCTTTTTGAAAAATGTTGAAACAATACTTTGCTTGTTTTGGACTAAAGTGCAAATTACCCAAGTTAAGTGGTTAAATTGCAAATGTTACATGATAAGATGTTCCTCATATGTTGAAGCATCATGAGGATGAATATGATGCAGAGGTATGGCTTGGGAAAAGCTTGAATACCAAGAAAGAGATGATAAAGCAATGTTTGTGCATTAAAACCTAGTTTTGATATAATATGCAATTTACCAAAAACCTAGGGTTCAATATGTAAATTACCACTTCAAAATAGTATCTAATGTTTATTGGCATCATTTAGAGCAAAGAAAATGAAAGGGGCGTCTCATTTTTATCATTTTGAAGGAGAGAGAATCTTGATATTAAAATAATCAAGATTTAAGCATAATTGAAACCCTAATTCAATTTAATGCAAAAATAAATAAAAATAATTAAAGGGACTTCAACCAAAAACGATATGGTTGAAATTGCTCAAGTGTGAACGTTCTTGTTCCTTGCAAAGGCAACAAAATATCCAAGGGAATGGGTAACTCACTCACATTATTAAAAGAAAAAGTAATATCCACTAAAAACGGGATATTAGTATAATATGTTTAAGGTGCTTAATTTCTTTTCTTTTAATTCTTGGATAATGAAGATGTTTTGCAAGGGTATGAAGATGGATTCGTGGCCAAGGAATTGAAGGGGAAGAGGCAGCACTAATTTTGGAATTAAAAGATTTTTTATAAAGCATTTTCTCTCTCATTGAATTTATTATAAAAACACCCTTTCCAACTCAATTGAGAGGCTTTTTTCGAATCCCCTTCTTCTCTTTGCTTGCAAAACGACCAAGGGAGCTAGGAGAAGAAGGGGGACGACCCCCAACCTGTAGGTAAGCTTCTTGATCACTTTCAACCATGATTCCATGGTGGAAATCGAAAATAAATGATGGATTTCTTATTTTCCTCCATCAATCTTCCTTTCTAGCCAATCCTTTCATCCAAAAAGCTTGAGAACGGACCTTGGGTAGTTGTTAAAGCTTCCTCCACCATTGTTTATGTGAAGCTCCAAACTTTGAAGCTCAATTGGAGGCGGGTTATATAACTCAAACCCTTAAATATTCTTATTGCATTCAAATCTCCATTATTTGTTGAACGTTTTGTTCTATATGAAATTCCCTTGATCCATTGCTGTAATTACCATGAAAACAGTTGTAGCTTTTGAATGAATGAAGGTAGATGATGATGAAATCATCTTGGGCATGCAATCCAACAAGTTTACCTTGCAAATAGTTTTGAAGATCTTGGTCCAAACAGTTTCACTAAACCGTTTGGAGACCAAACATTTTGCAAACCGTTTGGAGTCTTGAACCCTAATCCGTTTAGAAAGGTTGACCATTTGGATGGGTTGACCGTTTGAGGTCAGAACCCTAGTACACGTTGGATAAGGATCTAATGGTTCCAATTAATTGAATCAATGTATGGATAATCATCTAATTAGAAATCCTAATCGGGTTAAGTGCTGATTTTGCAATTGAATAATTTAATTCTTTGGGTTGATTAACCCAAACGGTCTCAAGACTGTTTGGAGATCACCCAAACGGTCTCAAGACCATTTGGAGGTCAACCAATACCGTTTTGAGGTCTAGGGTTGAGTTTGGTGAAGTAGTTGAAGATTCAAAGATATCAAACTGTAATGCAATCAATAGCTATTCTGATGAGCAATTCAATGATGCAAACCCTAATTGAACTTCACAAATTTTGATGTTGGCATGGGAAAATAGCCTCAAGACCATTTTGAGGTCATCCAAACGACCTCAATACTGTTTGAGGTCAGGTCATGCCCAATTTGAATGATGGTCCAATGATTCCAAAGCAATTAGTTCCACAATGACTAATATTGAAGGTTCATCGATTTCAACCCTAATTCAATTAGGTTTAAAACCCTAATTGATGATCAATTGGAAGCTTAATCAATTCAAGGATGATTCATTAATATCAATTAAAGTATGGTGCTTAGGTTCAATTGATGAGTAATTACATGGATTCAATTTATGAAGGAATTAATCTTGGAAAACCTAAATCAATATGAGTGGTTGAGACCATTTTTGGTCCAATCAGTTTTGAGGAGGTTTGGACCAAACGGTCTCAAGACCGTTTGGGACCAAACGATCCCAAACCAATTGAGACTCAAATGATCCCAAGTATATATGTTCTAAATGGTTTCAAGCACCTACTTTACTAAACAGTTTCAAGTGTATGATCAAGACCGTTTGGAGGTCTTAACGGTTTCAAGCACCTACTTTACTAAACGGTTTCAAGTGTATGATCAAGACCGTTTGGAGGTCTAAACGGTCTTAGACCGTTTGAAGGTATTTCAAGCAAGACTGTTTGAGGTCTGGTTGGTCAAAACTATTTGGGGTTTAAGTGACCAAGACCGTTTGGAAGTAATTAACCAAAACCGTTTGGACACTTAAGGTGATTAAAGGTCAATTGTTTAATTGATCATTACATGATGTAATTCAAGGACGGTTATGGTAAGTGTACTCTTAATAAGATAGGGTGATTAGTACCTCTTGAATGATTAATACTTAATGATTAAGGAAGTAATGACACAATACATGGTATCAACCCTTCAATCAAGTTGAGTTGACCTAATCCAATCAAGTCTGATGTCATGAGAAACCCTAATCAAGGGTGATGTCATGAGAAACCCTAATCAAGGGTGATGTCATGAGAAACCCTAATCAAGGGTGATGTCATGAGAAACCCTAATCAAGGGTGATGTCATGAGAAACCCTAATCAAGGGTAATGTTATGTGTAACCCTAATGTAATAAGTGTGATGTGAAATTCTAACACAGGGTGATGCCATGAAATGATATATGAAACCTTAGCATAAAATCCTAACCCTAATATAGGGTGAAGGTATGTGAAACTCAAATTTTGGGTTATAGTGCATGAGCCCTAATCTTGGGCAATATGATGGTAAACCATAACTCTAATATTATGGCTATGAGTTGAGAAACCCTAATCTCAGATAATGCTATATGAAACCTTAAAATAAGGATGAAGTTATGAGAAATCCTGATGAAGGTTGATATTATGTGAAACCCCAATATAGGGCGATGCTATGTAAACCCTAATTGATAAGAATGGGAGACCTTATTCCTAGTAATGGAATAGTGACTAAATATTGATAAGTGAAATACTTAAAGAGATTGGTAATGGATAACCCTATATCAATAATGCCTCAACTCAAAGGTGAGTCCATATTATTGGTAATGGTTGCATATTCCAAATAAGTGACTTAGACAAAATACATTACATGACAATATGATGATCTGGTGTATAAAGTATTAGGATGAGAGAAACCCTAATACCAAACAAGTTGGTGAACTCAAGTAAGATAAAGGTGATGAGGGAAGTGATATATCAACACATGATAGATGTCACATCCAACACCTCAAGATAGATAGACCTTGATGTATTCTAAATCCCCTATACTTGGGGAGTAGCACATGAAGTATGTCATGTCAAGTGTTACATTATGAAGTAATGCTCTTTGATACCCTAATACCATAAAGTATTAGGATGAGAGATACCCTAATACCAAAAAAGTTGGTGAACTCAAGTAAGATAAAGGTGATGAGGGAAGTGATATATCAACACATGATAGATATCACATCCAGCACCTCAAGATAGATATACCTTGATGTATTCTAAATCCCCTATACTTGGGGAGTAGCACATGAAGTATGTCATTTCAAGTGTTACATTATGAAGTAATGCTCTTTGATAAGCATAGGCTAATATGCAATATGAAAAGGTTAAATCAAATCAATAAAGCTTGATGCAATCATATTCTGACAAAGTTGATTGAGAAACTTATATCTTGTGATGATAATTCATTTAATGAAGAGTGATGAAAATAAATAAGTATGATCAAATACTTATGTTATCAATGTTGGCTCCTGGCTGTATGGAGCAATGACTTAGGGCTTGATCATTAATGACATGATCCTGAGAACCTAAATGGTTAGCTATGGATAACCCTAATGGAGGGTGATGATATGTAAGAGAAATCCTAATCCTAAATAAGGGAATGGAGATGCTACTCTTACTTTACATAAGTGATGATATGTACTTGATATAACTATTTCTATGTAATAATCATACAAGTGGTCATGAGATAATGAGCATAGCCAGGTATGAGCTATGATGTATTAATTATTTAAATGCATTATGGGCTTTGTGAGCCATTATATGTATTGTTACCTAGTAAGAGGTAACAAGAGACTAATGGGCTTTGACAGCCATGTGAAATGCTAATGTAGTAAGTATCATGTTCACCTTGGTCAGATGACCTGAAAGTTTTAGTTACCAAGATAAGTGGTAACAAGTGTTCTTTGATGAACTGAGGGTTTAAATACCCATATTCCATAATCATGATGATGAGATTTTGAGGGATGAGAATAACCATGACGTGATAAGGGATTAAGATCCCAATGTTCTATAAAGTGTTAAGAAGTACTTGATAGATAAATTACACTCTTCTTTGTAGCATTTGTCATAATAATGTTTGAGAACTTGACTGATGCTAAAAGAGCACAATAATGCACATAATTAACCAAGTAAAATCTTATCATAAAGTGACCTGGCCATAGATCCATCAGCGTCAGAATTTTCTGAATGGTGAAATGGGTAGCTCTGCGGCATAACCCGGAACACATATTTTGAATATGTGGGGGTGATGGGCGCGAATACCTTACGCCATAATGAAGGAATCGATGCGAGATAAACATTAAATCTCTCTTCCTTCATTATGTGTATATCAGGGTGGATGTATCACTAATCCCATGATAATGGGATGGATGTATCACAAATCTCCCAATGATAGTAATGTTGGATCGATTGAGATTATCATAGTCTCTCAATTGAGAAGAGTGTGCAGCACACCACTGTAACTCTATAGAGAAGTTGCCAGTATACCCTGAAAAGCTATTTAGTAGAGACACAAGATGTCCTGCATGGAATCTTGTACTGAATGAGATGAGGGAGGTTGTAACATCCCTGACCTGGGTTATGTTTTAAACCTAGGTGTTTTGATTAAGAAAGATGATTATATGCTTAATCCTATCTTGTGAAAAGTAATTAGGGCTCATGAGGAACTTATGTTTCAATTTTGGTCCTATTTGGACAATGTTGAAGCAATGTTTTCTTATCTTGGACTAATGTGCAAATTACCCAAGTTGAGGGGTTAACTTGCAAATTCTACATGATAAGATGTTCCTCAGATGTTGAGACATCATAAGAATGAATATTATGTAATGGTATGGTTTCCAAAATCTAGGGTTCAATATGCAATATATCACCTCTAGAGGATCTCTCATGTTTCTTGGCATCAAGTAGAGCATAGAAAATGAGAGGGGCGCCTCATTTGAATTAAGTTGGAGGAGAGTGAATATTGATATTAAAATAATCAAGATTAATGCCTATTGAAACCCTAATTTGATTTAGGGCAAAAATAAATAAAACAATTGAAGGGACTTCAACCAAAATTAATTTTGTGGAATTCAGATGCATGAGTGACCATCCTTGAGCTTGCAAGGATCGAAAATATCTTAAGTAGGTGAAATTCCACTCACCTTATTATAAGGAAAAGAATTCCCACTCAAAAAGACATATTGATATTATAATGGATTGAGGTGCTTATTTTCTTTTCCCTTAATCCATGGATAATGGAAGGGAGTTCGGTGGCTTTGAGTTTCATTTGCATGCAAGAAAACCATGGAGGAAGAGGTGGCACCATTTTTGGAATTAATTGATTTTAATAAAACAATTTCTCTTTCATCAATTTCCTTATAAAATAGCCTTTTCCAACCCACCTAAGGGTCTTTTTCGGATTTCCTTTCTTCCCTTGCTTGCAAAACCAACCAAGAAGGCTAAGAAAAGCAGGGAGTACGTCCCCAACCTGTTGGTAAGCCCTTGATCTTCGTTCTTCATGATTTCATGGTGAAAACCCTAAATCAATGCTTGATTCTTGGTTTTCTTCACCCGATTTCCAATTCTAGCCAACTTGTTCATCCAAAAGCTCAAGAACGAACCTTGGATAGTTGCTGGAACTCCATCCACCATTAGCGCCATGGACCTTGGAGCTTGGAGATCAGATTTGAGGTGGGTTTTATAACTTAAACCCATAATCATTGCTATTGCATCAATTTTCTATGCTTTGTTGATTGTTTTCTTCAATTTGATACACTTTTGTTTCTTTGCTGCAATTTCCATCAAGAACGGTTGCTGTTCTTAATTTAACGAAGGAAGGTGATGATGACATCATCCTATATGCTTATCCAAAGAAAAGTACCAATCCAAACGGTTTTGATAGCTACTCCAAATCGTTTTAATTTGATTGGTTATGCGGTTTCAGCAAACCATTTAAGGGCAAACAGTTTGAAACCGTTTGGGAGAAAACGGTTTCAAAACCATTTGAGATGGTTGACCAAGCATTTACCGTTTGGGAATTTTGTTCCTAATTATGTAGGATCATAACCCACCAAATTTGAGGGATTAACTCCCAAGGAATCGAGAGTTGAAGTCTAATCAATTAGGCAATCAAATTGAATTAAGTGCTGATTTTCAATCTGATTAACTTGACCTTTTTGGGAAAACGGTTTCAAAACCGTTTGAGATGGTTGACCAAGCATTGACCGTTTGGTATTACTGTTCCTAATGATGTTGGTTAATGACTCACCAAATATTAGGGATTAACTCCAAAGGAATCGTGAGTTGAAGGCTAATCAATTAAGGAAACCTAATTGAATTAAGTGCTGATTTTCAATCTGATTAACTTGACCTTTTTGGGGAAACGGTTTCAAAACCATTTGAGATGGTTGACCAAACGTTGACCATTTGGGATTACTGTTTCTAATGATGTTTTTAATGACTCACCAAATTTTATGGATTAATTCTAAACGAGTCATGAGTTGAAGGCTAATCAATTGGGCAAACCCTAATTGAAATCAGTGCTGAAATTCCAATGAGTTAATTAGAGATTTTGGGTTGATTAGCCCAAACGGTTTCAAAACCGTTTGGGGATCATCCAAACGGTCTCAAGACCGTTTGGGGATCACCCAAGACCGTTTGGAGGTCTGGGGTTAAGTATAGTTGATCAATTGAAGGTCCAAAGTTACCAAATCATATTGCAATTAAGTGCTGATATGTTGATCAACTCAATACGCCAAACCTTGATGATTGTTCACTAGAATCCAAGGTTTGGATAAGCCAAACGGTCTAAAGACCGTTTGGAACTCATCCAAACGGTCTCAAGACCGTTTGGGGGTCACCCAAGACCGTTTGAAGGTCTAGGGTTGAGTATGGTTAAGCAATTGAAGATCCAATGTCACTAAGTTGAAGTGTAATCAATTGCTGATTTGGTGATCAATCCAATGATCCAAACCTTAATTGGTTGACTTGGATATTGATGATATGATGGGAAAACGGTCTCAAGACCGTTTGGTGGTCATAAAAACGACCTAAAGACCGTTTGGGGTCAGGTCATGTTCAATTTGAATGATGGTTCAATAGTTTCAATGTAACCAATCTTGCATTGATTAGTGTTGATGGATCATCGATTCCAAACCCTAATTCAATTGAATTAAACCCTAATTGATGACCAATTGAGGATCAATTGAGGGTCAAATCAGTTGAAGGTTGACCTATTAAACTCAATGGAAGTATGAGGATAGGTCCAATTGATGATTGATTCCATGAATTCAATGATTGAAGGAATCAACATTGGAAACCCTAATTCAATTGGATACTTATGTAATGGAGGTCCAATGTGATTGAATCTCTTGAGAATTAAGATGATGAATGTTCTATTGATCCAATGATGATTAGTAATAATAATCAATGAAGGTACAAAGGTTGAAACCCTAATAGTACCTAAGTGATTAAGTGCCAATTAAGGGATGAATCCCTAATTGCTTATAGGACCAAAGACTTGGTACACAATGTTAATCATAGTTATATGCTTTTAATTGAAGGGTTGATGTGACCTAATCAAGTTTAGAGGATGAAAGAATAGAATTCATATATGAATATGATTCATGAGGTGAATTCCTGTAGTACGAACGTGTAAGGTAGCACGGCCGTGGTGGCTTCACTTTGCACGACCGTGCAAGGTAGCACGGTCGTGGTGGTTTTCCTTTGCACAGCCGTTCTTGGTTGCACGGCCGTGGTACTCTATGCTTGACTTAGAGTTGTTTTGAAAAGAACCTAACATGGTCTCTTTGTTAATTCCTGACTTAAGGATGAATCCTTAGTACTGGTAATGGTTGTATATTCCAAGTGAGTGACTAATGATCACTACTTTACATGATGAATGTGATGAACTGATGCATAAAGTATTAGGATGGGTAATACCCTAATACAAGATAAGTATATGAACTCAAGTAAGTTAATAGTGATGAGGGAAGTGATACATCAAGATATGATAGATATCATATCCAACACCCCAAATACTGGTATACCTTGTTGTGTTATAAATCCAATATAGTTGGATGAATGATACATGATATGTGTGATGGAAATCCTAATCCTGGTAAAGGATTAAGGGTAATACCCTTGAATAATGATGTTATATATTGTTTTGCATGGTCCTGATATGAAATTGATGTATTATCATCTATACTAACCATGCAGGTATGATGTGATGATGAACATAGCCAGGTATGAGCTATGGCATTTTATGTATTGAATTGTTTATTGGGCCTTATGTGCCATGCTATACCTTATTGCCTAATATGAGGTAATAAGAGAAGTAATGGGCCTTAAGTGCCATGAGAAGATGTTTATGTAATAAGCAACATATTTACCTTGGTCAGATGACCTGAAGGTGATAGTTACCTTAAAAAGTGGTAATAATGCTCAATGATGAGCTAAGGGTTTGAATACCCAGAACCATATGATTATGGCATTGAGTTTGCAAAGGAATGATAATTCCCAGTATTGAAATGAGGGACTGAGATCCCAATGTCTTATAAAGACTGAGAAGTGATTAATGGAAATAGTACATGTTTTCTTTATAGCATTTGTCTTATTAAGTTATGTTTGGAAACTTGGCTGATGCTAAAGAATATGATAATGTACTTAATTAATCAAGTGATACCATATAATGTAGTTGCCTTGACCACAGATCCATCCGCATCAGAATTAGCTGAATGGTGAAACGAGTTTACTCGGAACACATATTTTTGAATATGTGGGGGTAATTGGGAAATTATATCCTTATGCCCCATAGGAATGGCTACGGGCTATGTCCTATGAACGAGATTGGTTACGAACCATACCCCAATAAGAGCATGGCTACGGGCCATGACTCCACAAATAATACCAGGCATTGGCTACGTGCCATATCCTGAAGAGAGTATATGCTACGGGCTATAACTCTAATAGCGATGTTGCCAGTATACCCTGGAAAGCTATCTAGCAGAGACACAAGATGTCCTGCATGTTATCTCGCACTGACCGAGAAAGTTGAGGTCATGGGAATCTGGCTCTTCCATTGACCTATGTGTGGTACCGATGCTTTACGTAACCGTGGTCGGTTGGAGTATGAGAGGTATACCTCATCTCCTCAGGGCATAAGTATGATTGTAAAACGTAATCAGCCATGTAGCATATTTGCTTAGGGTTGAATTGCGAGAATCAATGGTTGATGATACATGGTCTAATATATCATAGTTGGATAAATGATATACATGTTCTTCATATTCCTTCTTAAATGAATGACTTGCTGCTTAATCAAGTTGTAATTGGAATGATTGCATAGCGAATACTGCTCTGCATATCTTATTTAATGAATTACCTATCATTGAGTAAATATAATTCTACTGCTCAGTGTTATTCTATTATCAGAAATAACAAAGTTTCTGGCGGAGAGTTATATCTCTCGCTAGGACAATTTTTATAATTGTCTCACCCCCGTGGGATCAACATTTTTAGGTAACCTCTGACGAAAAGGCAAGGAACCTATTACAGAGAAAGAGCAGTAGCAATAGTAGCAGGGACAACAGTAAATCCCAGGTGGGGATATGAGTTGTCAAGTTGTATATAGTCCTATGAGTCGTCTCTGTACTCTCGGGTCCTAGGAGTAATGTTTTGAAGATTCAATATGAGATTTTGGCTTTAATCCTCGATGGTTTTATACTACCTGTGTACAGTTAAGACAGAGTAGTTGATGTTTGTATTCCTTGAGAAGCAATAGTACATGAGATGTATATATGAACCAGGATGTAAAGTTTTACTTTGGTTCTGAATGAAAGAGTTTTCCTGTGAATGGATCTCTTTGCAAATGGTTTTAATTTTTACTGATTTTTGGTATTCCACTATTAACGATCGCTTCTGCATGTGTTTTTATTGTTAATGACACTTGTTATCTTAATGATGACGTGTGTCGTCACAATTTAGTGGTATTAGAGCTCTAGGTTCGCTGAGTCTACAGAGACATATGATTAAGGTAGTTGAGTATGTTCTAAGTGTCTTCCAGTTTATCTGATAGTGTCTTCTGCTCATATAGGAGAAGAAGAACTAAAGATGTCTGGATCACACGATGAACACGCTGCTGAGAGCAGTGTAACCGCACCGGGAAGAGGTGCAAGAGACCAGGACAGGGAGGAACCTGTACCTGATCAACCCCAGTTCAACCCAGCTGATATGGGGAACCCAGCCTTTTAGACTATGTTCGGGCAGTTTATGGCAGCTATGACCCACATGATGGATAGAATGCCAGTACCTGCACCCAGGGCACCACCCCATGATGAAAGACATGGTGTCGGCAAGACCTTTGAAAGGATGAAGAGGGTAGGAGCATTAGAGTATGCTGGTATAGCTGATCCAGTAGATGCTGATCTATGGTTGACTAAATTAGAGAAAGCCTTCAGAATCCTCATGATACCTGATGATGAGAGGGTTAGGCATGTTGTATATCTCCTCAAAGGGAGTGCTGGCCACTGGTGGACCATTGATGAGGGAAAAAGACCTGGAGTTGTGATTGGATGGGATGAATTCAGGCATGAATTTGTCACTAGATACTTTCCTAAGACGTTTCTAGATGACAAGATATCCCAGTTTGAGAAAATTAAACAAGGACCTATGAACATTAGTGAGTATGAGTCTAGGTTCATGGAGTTGTTGCGGTTTTGTCCGCACATGGCATCCAATGATGAGGAAAGAATTCGGCGATTCGAGAAGGGGTTGAACGCTAAATTAACCACTCCGGTGTCTGCTTTAGAGAACCGGGAGAGGTTTGCTACTTTTGTGGAGTCTGTAAGATGCATAGAGAGGTCTGTAGTTGAGAAGCGACATACTAAGGGTAAGAAGGAATACCCACAGTTTCAAGGGCAGAGTGCTGGGAGTTTCAAGAAACCAAGGTATTCTGTGCCTACACCACTAAAGGAAGCTCACAGTTCAGCTTCTATGTCAGTAACTGGACCCCCTATACCACACCAAGAGAATAGAACTTGTCATCGATGTGGACTAGTAGGTCATCTGGCAAGGGATTGCCCAACGGGGAATGCTGTGGTGAATCAACCCCCGAGACAAAGTCAGCAAGGTTCTCAGAGAAAGCAGTTTTCTAGTGGTACCCGAGGACGTGGACAAGCGTCCCAGGCAGGATCTTCTGCGTCCAATAACAGAGCACAAGGCCAACAACAGGCAACGACTAGGCTCTATGCTATGAACCAGCCTAAAGCAGTAGTCAACCATCGGGTTGTGATAGGTCAGATGGAATTACTTTAATTCTGATATGTCTTTATCCTGCTTCATATTTGTGTTAATAGATCCGGGAGTTGAGGAGGAAATATCCTACTCTTTTCTCTTAATGTTTTGTTGATGATTTCGGGGATGAAATCCTTATAGGGGGGGATGATTTGTAACATCCCTGACCTGGGTTATGTTTTAAACCTAGGTGTTTTGATTAAGAAAGATGATTATATGCTTAATCCTATCTTGTGAAAAGTAATTAGGGCTCATGAGGAACTTATGTTTCAATTTTGGTCCTGTTTGGACAATGTTGAAGCAATGTTTGCTTATCTTGGACTAATGTGCAAATTACCCAAGTTGAGGGGTTAACTTGAAAATTCTACAAGCTAAGATGTTCCTATGATGTTGATACATCATAAGAATGAATATGATGTAATGGTATGGTTTCCACAAGCTTGGGCATCAAGATAAAGCATGTAGAGCAAACCTTGTGCATTAAAACCTAGTTTTGGTGTAATGTGCAATTTACCCAAAATCTAGGGTTCAATATGCAATATATCACCTCTAGAAGATCTATCATGTTTCTTGGCATCAATTATAGAAAATAAAATGAGAGGGGCGCCTCATTTGAATTAAGTTGGAGGAGAGAGAATATTGATATTAAAATAATCAAGATTAATGCCTAATTGAAACCCTAATTTGATTTAGGGCAAAAATAAATAAAACAATTGAAGGGCCTTCAACCAAAATTAATTTGGTGGAATTCAGATGCATGAGTGACCGTCCTTGAGCTTGAAAGGATCGAAAATATCTTAAGTAGGTGAAATTCCACTCACCTTATTATAAGGAAAAGAATTCCCACTCAAAAAGACATATTGATATTATAATGGATTGAGGTGCTTATTTTCTTTTCCCTTAATCCATGGATAATGGAAGGGAGTTCGGTGGCTTTGAGTTTCCTTTGCATGAAAGAAAACCATGGAGGAAGAGGTGGCACCATTTTTGGAATTAATTGATTTTAATAAAACAATTTCTCTTTCATCAATTTTCTTATAAAATAGCCTTTTCCAACCCACCTAAGGGTCTTTTTTGGATTTCCTTTCTTCCCTTGCTTGCAAAACCGACCAAGAAGGCTAAGAACAGCATGGAGAATGTCCCCAACCTGTTGGTAAGCCTTTGATCTTCGTTCTTCATGATTTCATGGTGAAAACCCTAAATCAATGCTTGATTCTTGGTTTTCTTCACCCGATTTCCAATTCTAGCCAACTTGTTCATCCAAAAGCTCAAGAACGAACCTTGGATAGTTTCTGGAACTCCATCCACCATTATAGACGTGGACCTTGGAGCTTGGAGATCAGATTTGAGGCGGGTTTTATAACTTAAACCCATAATCATTGCTATTGCATCAATTCTCTATGCTTTGTTGATTGTTTTCTTCAATTTGATACACTTTTGTTTCTTTGCTACAATTTCCATCAAGAACGGTTTCTGTTCTTGTTTTAACAAAGGATGGTGATGATTACATCATCCTAGATGCTTATCCAAAGAAAAGTACCAATCCAAACGGTTTTGATAGCTACTCCAAATCATTTTAATTTGATTGGTTATGCGGTTTCAGCAAACCATTTGAGATGGTTGACCAAGTGTTGACCGTTTGTGAATTTTGTTCCTAATTATGTAGGCTCATAACCCACCAAATTTGATGGATTAACTCCCAAGGAATCTAGAGTTGAAGGCTAATCAATTAGGCAATCGAATTGAATTAAGTGCTGATTTTCAATCTGATTAACTTGACCTTTTTGGGCAAACGGTTTCAAAACGATTTGAGATGGTTGACCAAGCATTGACCGTTTGGTATTACTGTTCCTAATGATGTTGGTTAATGACTCACCAAATATTAGGGATTAAATCCAAAGGAATCGTGAGTTGAAGGCTAATCAATTAAGGAAACCTAATTGAATTAAGTGCTGATTTTCAATCTGATTAACTTGACCTTTTTGGGAAAACGGTTTCAAAACCGTTTGAGATGGTTGACCAAGCATTTTCCGTTTGGGATTACTGTTTATAATGATGTTGTTTAATGACTCACCAAATTTTATGGATTAATTCCAAACGAGTCATGAGTTGAAGGCTAATCAATTGGGCAAACCCTAATTGAAATCAGTGCTGAAATCCCAATGAGTTAATTAGAGATTTTGGGTTGATTAGCCCAAACGGTTTCAAAACCGTTTGGGGATCATCCAAACGGTCTCAAGACCGTTTGGGGATCACCCAAGACCGTTTGGAGGTCTGGGGTTAAGTATAGTTGATCAATTGAAGGTCCAAAGTTACCAAATCATATTGCAATTAAGTGATGATATGTTGATCAACTCAATACGCCAAACCTTAATGATTTTTCACTACAATCCCAGGCTTGGATAAGCCAAACGGTCTCAAGACCATTTGGGACTCATCCAAACGGTCTCAAGACCGTTTGTGGGGTCACCCAAGACCGTTTGGAGGTCTAGGGTTGAGTATGGTTAAGCAATTGAAGATCCAATGCCACTAAGTTGAAGTGTAATCAATTGCTGATTTGGTGACCAATCCAATGATCCAAACCATAATTGGTTGACTTGGATATTGATGATATGATGGGAAAACGGTCTCAAGACCATTTGGTGGTCATCCAAACGACCTAAAGACCATTTGGGGTCAGGTCATGTTCAATTTGAATGATGGTTCAATAGTTTCAATGTAACCAATCTTGCATTGATTAGTGTTGATGGATCATCGATTCCAAACCCTAATTCAATTGAATTAAACCCTAATTGATGACCAATTGAGGGTCAATTGAGGGTCAAATCAGTTGAAGGTTGACCTATTAAACTCAATTGAAGTATGAGGATAGGTCCAATTGATGATTGATTCCATGAATTCAATGATTGAAGGAATCAACATTGGAAACCCTAATTCAATTGGATACTTATGTAATGGAGGTCCAATGTGATTGAATCTCTTGAGAATTAAGATGATGAATGTTCTATTGATCCAATGATGATTATTAATAATAATCAATGAAGGTACAAAGGTTGAAACCCTAATAGTACCTAAGTGATTAAGTGCCAATTAAGGGATGAATCCCTAATTGCTTATAGGACCAAAGACTTGGTACACTATGTTAATCATAGTTATATGCTTTTAATTGAAGGGCTGATGTGACCTAATCAAGTTTAGAGGATGAAAGAATAGAATTCATATATGAATATGATTCATGAGGTGAATTCCTGTAGTACGACCGTGTAAGGTAGCACGTGGTGGCTTCACTTTGCACGACCGTGCAAGGTAGCACGGTCGTGGTGATTTTCCTTTGCACGACCGTTCTTGGTTGCATGGCCGTGGTACTCTATGCTTGACTTAGAGTTGTTTTGAAAAGGACCTAACATGGTCTCTTTGTTAATTCCTGACTTAAGGATGAATCCATAGTATTGGCAATGGTTGTATATTCCAAGTGAGTGACTAATGATCACTACTTTACATGATGAATGTGATGAACTGGTGCATAAAGTATTAGGATGGGTAATACCCTAATACAAGCTAAGTATATGAACTCAAGTAAGTTAATAATTATGAGGGAAGTGATACATCAAGATATGATATATATCATATCCAACACCCCAAATACTGGTATACCTTGTTGTGTTATAAATCCAATATAGTTGGATGAATGATACATGATATGTGTGATGGAAATCCTAATCCTGGTAAAGGATTAAGGGTAATACCCTTGAATAATGATGTTATATATTGTTTTGCACGATGCTGATATGAAATTGATGTATTATCATCTGTACTAACCATGCAGGTATGATGTGATGATGAACATAGCCAGGTATGAGCTATGACATTTTATGTATTGAATTGTTTATTGGGCCTTATGTGCCATGCTATACCTTATTGCCTAATATGAGGTAATAAGAGAAGTAATGGGCCTTAAGTGCCATGAGAAGATGTTTATGTAATAAGCATCATATTTACCTTGGTCAGATGACCTGAAGGTGATAGTTACCTGATAAAGTGGTAATAATGCTCAATGATGAGCTAAGGGTTTGAATACCCAGAACCATATGATTATGGCATTGAGTTTGCAAAGGAATGATAATTCCCAGTATTGAAATGAGGGACTGAGATCCCAATGTCTTATAAAGACAGAGAAGTGATTAATGGAAATAGTACATGTTTTCTTTATAGCATTTGTCTTATTAAGTTATGTTTGGAAACTTGGCTGATGCTAAAAGAATATGATAATGTACTTAATTAATCAAGTGATACCATATAATGTAGTTGCCCTGACCACAGATCCATCAGCGTCAGAATTAGCTGAATGGTGAAACAAGTTTACTCGGAACACATATTTTTGAATATGTGGGGGTAATTGGGAAATTATATCCTTATGCCCCATAGGAATGGCTACGGGCTATGTCCTTTGAATGGGATTGGTTACGAACCATACCCCAATAAGAGCATGGCTACGGGCCATGACTCCACAAATAATACCAGGCATTGGCTACGGGCCATATCCTGAAGAGAGTATATGCTACAGGCTATAACTCTAATAGCGATGTTTCCAGTATACCCTGAAAAGCTATCTAGCAGAGACACAAGATGTCCTACATGTTATGTCGCACTGACCGAGAAAGTTGAGGTCATGGGAATCCGGCTCTTCCATTGATCTATGTGTGGTACCGATGCTTTACGTAACCGTGGTCGGTTGGAGTATGAGTGGTATACCTCATCTCCTCAGGGCATAAGTATGATTGTAAAACGTAATCATCCGTGTAGCATATTTGCTTAGGGTTGAATTGTGAGAATCAATGGTTCATGATACATGGTCTAATATATCATAGTTGGATAAATGATATACATGTTCTTCATATTCCTTCTTAAATGAATGACTTGCTACTTAATCAAGTTATAATTGGAATGATTGCATAGAGAATACTGCTCTGCATATCTTATTCAATGAATTACCTGTCCTTGAGTAAATATAATTCTACTGCTCAGTGTTATTCTATTATCAGAAATAACAAAGTTTCTGGCGGAGAGTTGTATCTCTCGCTGGGACAATTTTTATAATTGTCTCACCCCCGTGGGATCAACATTTTTAGGTAACCGCCAACGAAAAGGCAAGGAACCTATTACAGAGAAAGAGCAGCAGCAGCAGTAGTAGGGACAGAAGTAAATCCCAGGTGGGGATATGAGCTGTCAAGTTGTATATAGTCCTATGAGTCATCTCTGTACTCTCGGGTCCTAGGAATAATGTTTTGAAGATTCGATCTGAGATTTTGGCTTTAAGCGTCGAGGGTTTTATACTACCTGTGTACAGTTAAGACAAAGTAGTTGATGTTTGTATTCCTTGAGAAGCAATAGTACATGAAATGTATATATGAATCAGGTTGTAAAGTTTTACTTTGGTTCTGAATGAAAGAGTTTTCCTGTGAATGGATCTCTTTGCAAATGGTTTTAATTTTTATTGATTTTTGGTATTCTGCTGTTAACGATCGCTTCCACATGTTTTATTATTGTTAATGACACTTGTTATCTTAATGATGACGTGTGTCATCACAGAGGTCATGGTAGCCGGCTCTACCTTTGACCTTGTATGGCACCAATTTTTACTTCGCAGTGGTCGGTTGGAGTATGAGCGGTATACCTCATATCCGCATGGCATAAGTGTGGTTGTAAAATGTAATTAGCCATATACCATGTTTGCTTAAGGATTGAATACGAAAATCATTGGATGATGTTATATTTATTTCATACGTCTTTAGTTGATAAATGATATATTTATTATTCCTTGCATTCCTTGGAAAAGTGGATAGATGACATATGATTCTACCATGGGTAGTGATGGAGCTTCCACTCGTGTGGAATTTCATGCACCACTAAAAATCCTAAAGATAGTAAGTCTTTAGGTTTAGCCTTGCTTATACTAGATTGAGAACTCCACCCACGTATGTTAGGATACGTGGAAGTCTTATCGTAGTATAGTTAAGGGTCGAATCCACATGACAACGGTCTTGTTGGGAGCAACAAGATGGAAAACGTTAGAATTTCACTTTACCTCTTAATAGTTGGTATCTAGATCGAGAAGTTGGATTGGTTGTTTTAAACTAAGTGCAAGTAAAACAAAGCATGAAAGTAAATTTAAGTTTGTAAACAATGATATGAAACCACTAGGATGTGATCGGCTTTCACCACCACTACGCATGGATCAAAACATGCAACATAAAAACATAACCTGCAATAAGAGTCTAAATAGTTAGTATCTTTGTAGATTTAGTTTCCTTTCGGAGAACTAACTATGAGAAGTGTGGGAATGTTGCAATGCCAGCCATCCCCGAACGAATGGTCACTTACTTTACATCATTCCCTTCACAAAGTGTGTTCCTCAACTTATCAAGGTTGTACTTTCATACATCAACTGATTCCATTTCATAGTATGAAAGTGCAACGTTGGAAGTGAGTTTACTCCACTTCTTGAAAAACACTCCTAGATACCAAAATAGATGCATGGTGGATACAAGCATCAAGAACCAACATTCAATCGAGATTTGAATCTAATAGTACAAATGTAGACAATTTATACTAAAAGATAAAAGGTAACACAAGTTGGTGATCAAGCAACAAGCATTCATTAAACGATTGATGTTGAATTGAAAAGAAGATACATCTCCATTGCAAACTATGGATTACATTACATGAAATGAAAACATGGGTAGCGGGGCTACTCCCTACACCCTAGTGAATAAGACTACTCGCTCATAGCAAGGACAAAGAAGGAGGCGAGAAGAGAGAGAGAGAACATCATATCCATGAAGGAGGGAGGAAGGTCAACCCCTTGGAGAGAGAGAGACGATCTTCACACTTCGCAGATTGCTCGATGATGAATTCTCCTCTTCCCACCTTATTTGGTGATGATAGAGAAAGCAGCTTCTGGATGGAGTGTGGATCTCAGACTGGCAGCCTCAGGGTGGTGGATGAAGGATGAAATAGCTCTGGAGCTGCAGAGGTAGCCTTTGGACGTCTGAAACTTTTTTTTTTGTCAGGACCCCTTGGGTCTTATTTATAGGCTTTAAGTGAAGTCCAAACGGTTTGGGAAGTTTTGGGTCCAAACGGTCATGAAGACCGTTTGGGCTTTGAGACTGTTTGGCTTCATGCGGTCTCGGGACCGTGTGACTCCATGCGGTCTCAGGACCGGTTGGCTTCATGCGGTCTCGGGACAGTGTGATTCCATGTGGTCTCGGGACCGGTTGGCTTCATGCGGTCTCAGGACAGTGTGACTCCATGCGGTCTCGGGACCGGTTGACTCCATGCGGTCTCGGGACCAGTTGGCTTCATGCAGTCTCGGGACTGTGTGACTCCATGCGGTCTCAGGACCGGTTGGCTTCATGCGGTCTCGGGACCGTGTGACTCCATGCGGTCTCAGGACCGATTGGGTTCATGCGGTCTCGGGACCGTGTGACTCCAAACGGTCCTGGGATCGTTTGGTCTTCATACGGTCTCCAAGACCGTTTGGGGCTTTTGTGTGTTTTTCTGTAAGAATAAAAAGGAGAAAAGTTAATCTAATGGTGTATTTGTAATAAAGGAAGAAACTTAAGGGTTCTATCTAATTTATCTGAGAAAGAGTATGGAAAATTGCGGAAAAATATTAAGATAACATCACAAAATGGGAGGTTATCACCCCCCTAACTTAGAGTCTAGCTTTTCCTCAAGCGAGATAGATCTGAGGCATGTAATGGTGAGGCGATTTTATTTAGTTAAGATTTCCATGCTCTTGCTCCAATTCTAAACTAGAGGTCTCCTTAGGTTGTATCAGAGCTTTTTCTTACCTTAACTCTTTCAGGTATTGAGAGTTTCTTGGATCTCAGGTTTCTTCCATATCTCGTAGCCCGCATTGGGACCACTTTTTATTCTGTGCATGTCGTTGACTCTAATCAGTTTTATACTTCTCTGAAAATCCTGCCGGAAGCTAGAGTGGGTATGAGGGTTGGCTAAAGGCTTGTTGTGTAACTCCCCCTTCAAGTGGGGGAGGGGTTGTCTATGCTTTTAGGATCTCACTACCGGGCACGATACATCTGCCTTTGTGAGGGCAGTTGAATGTATCGGTCGGGCGAGTCCTTTGTCAGCCTTTAATATATTTGGATACCTTAGGGTTTCACTACCGGGCATGACACATCTGCCTTTGTGAGGGAAGATGAATGTACCGGTCGAGCGAGACCTTCATTGGCTCTTCATATAGATCCTTATTCATGGCACAACTCTCATAGTTTTATTCAACACTCTAGCTTTTATTCGTAAACTCACAGGCTTAGGATTTGGGTTTTTAGGGAAATTGATTGGGCGGCCAAGCCTCTTTTATTTGAAGAGAAGAAAGCTGTTCTTAGAGTTTCTCGACATGCACTTATTTGGTTTCTACTTAGTCGTCCACTTGAGGGGCTTCTTGATTTGGATGTCACCTAATGTCCCTCCCATCCTTGAGAGTGTTTGGCTTATTTCGACCCTGATGTTGACCTATGGAGAGTCAGATGTAGAAATGCAGCAAAAGCATGAAAATCGAGTATGGAGATAATTTATTAATTCGCCATTACATGTCTATGTGCTATTCTTATTATTACTTTTGAGGACTAACTGGATTCTAAAGTTAGCTGGGGATGACTTTGTTCCAAGAGGGATGTTATTCTTTATGTGTAAGATTTATTATCAGAGGAATTAACAAAAACTAAATGTGCAAAGAAAGCTAAGAAAATTTTTATACATAATTGAAAGATAGGATGGATAGGGAAGGTTTTAAAAATGATACCTTGCCCTTGTCCAATATACTCCCCCCTAACTTATCACTCACTCTGTCCTCAGAGTGTCAAAGTAATAGGTTGAGAAGTACAAGGACAAGGGTATTGGGCTTCTGTTAGTCCTTTATTAGCACCATGTGTGCGAAGGAGATTAGCAACGAACTTTCCACATAATGCGTGGTAATACACATCTGTCATGTCCTCTACTGGTCTTCCAAGGACCATGATGGTGTATATCCAGTAGAGGACGTGGAAACCACATTCGTTTGACTCGCGAAGCTGCTGGGGACATTTGTGGCTGAAGGCAAGGCGATGAAAGTGTTCTTTACCGTATGCCCGTGTGTGCATGCTGAGTAGGTTGTGCAGTTGGTCAATGCACTCCTTCACCACCTCCTCTGTAGGCATTCTTGGTGTTGTAGTATACTATTGCTGATCTGGATTGTACTGGCTGTCGGAACTGTTGTATATGATTGTTGTTCCGTCATGAAGATTTTTTTCCAGTAACATCCAGTGCTCTGAATGAAGGAAAGGAAGCATGATAAACTTCAGAATCGTATGTTGGAGGAAGGAAATGAGTGCCTCAGTTGTTCTGAAGTTCTTTAGCTTTAGGAGATCATCCTTCGTATATGCTGATGCCATATAGGTTGTAGGGTGATTCTGTCTGAGAAGAAATTGATAGGCGGCCATCAAACTCACGGATAGAGACCCTTTGATATGTACAATTTCACGTAGTGCGTATGCCATAACTAGAATATTGCCATCTATAAAGATGAGATCATTTTTCTCGGCGTAAAGCCTTGACATGATGAGTAGAAGTTCATGGTTGAAAAGACTTTTGCAGGAACTGAGGTCAAAATTAGGGAACATTGGTGTAATGGCAGACAGGGGAACCTTTTATGAAGGTGGTCTATTTATGGTAGCCCCAATTAGCAAATCGGTGTCCCCTGTATCATCTGCCAAATCAAAAGAGTAAGAGTCCCATTGTTTCTTCTCGGGGACCCTAGCGGATTGTTCTTTTTCCAACTCCTTTAATGTTTGCCAGAATTGGTGTTTTTGAGGACGTTGGATGGCTGAGTAAAGGTAACGAGGAATGTCGTTAGGTGCCATAGTTGGGTCCTTAAAGAACCTTCTATCACATATTATCTCCATGGCGTAACATCCTCATAGAGAATGAAGATCCTCTACGGTCACCTCAGTGAAAGGGATTTGTTGGTTGAGCGCCTGAATGTGGTGTATAGTGTAAAAGGCGCAATCTCTAGATCCTTCTTGTGTTTCGAATTGTGGGTTGATGATTTGGAACCAGGGTTGGTTCCAACCATCTCAGAGGGATGGGCATGCAACCCAAATCAATTTCAGAAGCCAGAAAGGGATGCATCTGGCCTCCCCGACTTCAATACCAACAAAATTAATTATTCTGGCCTTTAGTTCACTGGCGCAGAAGTTGTACACCTTGGCATCTCGAGCCGTGGTGTCGACGATCATAAGCAGATAGTGACCAGAAACTTGAAATGGCATGATTATATAGCGTGCCTTTCTGGCGATCCCCCTCTGCAACCGTTCGATAGATTTGCTTTGTAATTTTTTTATATAAAAGACTCATCGCCAGAGCGGGTGAAGCGTTAAGATTTAGTTGCTGCCGCTTAGAGATTCTGTAGGTTTTGATAGAATTGGCAAGGAGGACATGGAAGATTGCCATCTTCACCGCTGATTGTGGTCGAAGGATGGTGCGAAAGACTTCATGTGTCAACTTGCGCTGAGTCTTTGTATTTTGGTAAATAGTATCTCCCCCTTCTTTGACATCATCTACGATAGTGTTTAGGATGAAGATGTCTTGAGCATCTAGGGTAGAGATGGCCTCCATGTCTAAATCGTGCATCTTGTAAGGTAGAGGTGGCGGTGGGGGAAGCTCTTGCGGAGGGTGGGGAGAAGTCTGCTCCAAATCATCGATGTAGTACTGCAGATCTTCGTCTTTATCTGAATCAGAAGTAGATTTGAGGTCTTCATCTATATCTAAACTATCTCTTTATGATTCTTCCTGTTCTGGGGGAAAAGGCATTGGATGTGCTGGTGCGGAGAAATGTTGAGCTGGTGCTGCTTGTTGTTGACTCGTGTTGGTTCCGAATAAACATTGTTGGAACTCAGCAAAAGATGCTTCTTTGGTAGTTTCCCCCAGAGATCCCATTGCAGAATAATCAAGAAATTGATCCCCATATGACATATTAACGTTGTCATTGTGAGTAGGGGATTTGGGATCTTTATCACCTTCGTGGTGATCTTGCTATTGTTTTGGTGCATCTCCTCGGCTGGGGCCCTCCCCAACATTGTCTGGGTTGTCACGTTTATCATCTGAGGAGGTGCTATTGTTGGAGTCGACTGAGGAGTCAGAATCCTCATCTTCATTTTCTTCTTCGTCATCTTCTTCGTCCGCCGCCTTATCAGTTATCTTCTTTGCTGGAGGCTTCTTACAAAGCTGATGGAGTGCTTGTAGCTCGTCGAAAGTCACTTGCACATGCTCGTGTGTTTCAAGCAGTGCGTCATGGGTTTCTTTGAGATCTGAATAGCGAGCCTCGGCGGAGAGGAGTCGTGCAGAGAGGTACATCACTTGAGTTCTTAGTTGGTTGATTTCGTTGTTGGATGACTCCTCTTGGCGGTTATTAAGTTGTGTGAGGGTGGTGCTGATGTCGTCTAAGTGTGTGCTTAAGGCAGTTTGTTGCTGCTTAAGCTCGTGCATAGTTTCTGGCAATGGTTGAGTTTGCACAGAAATGATGTCGATGTGCTTGACCAGATCGCCTTGCTGGCTTTTCACTTCAAGCATCAACTGTGGCAGTTGTTGCAGGCGGTCGTCGATGCGTTCGAATTTCATGGCCGCTGCTTTCTGCTGTTGGTGGATGCTTGAGAGGATGCCTTGCAGGGCACAATTTTACGCATCAATCTTGGCAACCTGTGTAGTTAGACCCTACACATAAGAAAAAATAGATTGTAATATGTTAGAAGGGTCGGTGAGGAGGTTTCGAATAGCATCAAATTGACGTCTGAATTCCTCACCGACGTTTGTGAAATGGACCCCAGATGTGGAAGGGTGGTGTGGCTGGGGTCAGGGTGGAAAGGTGGTAGTGCCTTGTGGAAGAGACACTATTGATGGTCCCGCAAACTACGTGGTGACCGTAGATGGAGTCACCAGCGGTGTCGGGGTGGTGGTGGATCAAAAAATGGTGATTGTATGGGTGAGAATTGTGGGAGTGAAAATGTTGAGGAGAAAAGGGTGGAGGTGGGAGCGGAGTAGGTGAAGCTGGGTGTTGGAGTGGAGAAAGAGGGTGAAGTGGAAGATGTGGGTGGAGGAATTGTTGTTGGGATTGTTGTGGAGAAAGGTGGGAGGGTGGTAGATGGTGGGATAGCAATGGATGTTAATGTGGTGGGGGTGGTGGTGGTGAGCTCAAAATGTAGGCTCATGATGAATGAGTCTAATGATGAGGTATTGATAAGTTCCTCCGAATGAGGTTGTTCTTTCTCCAGATTAATCTTTGATGTCGGCGTCCTCGACAGTTGTGGTGGTTGTAAACATGCCTTAGATGGACATTTTACTGGTATTTTTGTTACCCTAGCTGCTAGGGTGGTAATACTAAGCTCTGTCTAACCCGCTTTGGTCGTTTTCTCTTGTACTTTGACTGAAGCTAGGAGTTTGGTAAGCTCTTCATCATTAAAGAGTAGTTTTTCCTTGTCGTAATCTGTGAGCCTCGGAAGCAGTAGCAGAGTTCTAGAGGATCTTACGGTAGGGCAGAAAATGTAGTGTAATTTTGCATCCTTTTCTTTGATAATGTAAGAGTTATTCAAAGTTTACTCGTTGGTAAGGATGTCACCCTTGATATGTGTGCACCTGGGAAGTAATCTGTCCATCTTGAGATATTTGATAATGGAAGTTATGTGCCCGCCCATGCAGATTTCTTTCCCTATGGCGTAAGCTGAGAATTTTTGTATCATGTGCCATCCAATGTTGATCGACATTCCATGCAGAATGGACCAGAGAAGAAAAAGGTCATCGATGATAACATTTCCTCCTTCTGTTCTGGGGAAGAGCAAACTGGTGAGAATCTTGTGAAATGTGCGTACTAACCCATAATGAATATTGGAGGCCTTACAGGTCTTTGCCTTATAGGTTGGGATCCCTGTTAGGGTTTTCCAGAAGTTGTGTCTATTGAATTGGGAGCTCTCCATTCTAACAGATTTGGCCTTTTTGATCTACTCTGGGTTGTCTATGAAAATTTCATTCAATAGATTTTTTGTTATGACCACGTTGTTACCAAAAATTTTGGTGACCAGCCTGCGGTCATCGTCGTCCCTTGCTCTGTCCATAATATCCACAAATTCTTTGGTGAGATGTGTAAAGAATTCTATTATGGGTTCGACATATGAAATTTCAGGGACAAAGCACAGTCTTGAGAGATTAGAGTTGTCGAGCATGGTGATGATTCTATCATATATCCCCATCTTGTGCAGTACGCTTGAGCAAACATACTTTGTTGGTTTTAGTATTTTGTCGATGGATGGGAGGGTGTGGATGAAAAGGTTTTCTGGTGGTGGTGCAGTGGTGGTGATTACTGAGAAGACAGGGGTAGTGGTGGTTGCACGAGTGGTAGTGGGGGTGGTGGTAACAATTGATGGGATATAGCCTGCTAGGGTTTGTTCCCTAGCAGTGGCGGGGCGGACCTATTTTCTTGCCCGCTTTTTTGAGGGTTGTTCGGTCGTAGTTTCCTGGACCTTTCGTTTCCCCTTAGATCTTTCGGTTGGAGATTCATCCTTGGAGTTTGGCTCATAAGCGGAGCCTTCATCACTGGAAGAGATTTCTTCCACTTCTTCAGGCTCCTCAGCTAGACATCCGTTGATGCGGTCAATTTCACACATGACCACTATCAAGTTGACCTTTGGTGGGATCTGTCCAGTCTTTTTATGGGTGTCTATGATTTTCTGGAGCTTAGCGTAAGCCTCCATCAGTTGTTCCATTGTCCAGTGCGGGTCGGCGGCGGTTCCAGCCATATTTGAAATTTTTTGCATAAAATAATGTGTTAAGATGGTTTGGATTTGCAAGGATATCGAGTATATTAAAAGAGAAGTTTACATTATGTAAGCGTTAATGTTTGTTTAGGTTTTAGTGGAATTCAAGCAGATTGTAAGACCAAACGGTTTTAAGACCATTTGGCTCCAAACGGTTTCAGGACCGTTTGGCTCCAAACGGTTTCAAGACCGTTTGGAAGGTGGAAATGACGGGGGCACAGTGAACGGTAGAGAAGCGATATCGATAGAGATAGTGATGACGACGACGATAGAGATGACGACAATGATAGAATAAGGTGGGCGCGTCGGTGATGTAGACGTCGGCGATGGTAAAAATGGAGGTGGTGTGATGACGGAGGTGCCGATGATGGTGGTGCGCTGGTCTACCTTGCTTCTGCGGGTGATGACGACGGCGATGCGAAGAGTGGCGGTAACAGAGGTGCGGTCGTCATGAAGACACACGAAAACAGGAGTGATGGTGGCGGAGAGAACCGGTTTCGCGAGCTGCGTGGGAGAAAGAACAGAGAAGATGAAACAATGCTTGCGAGGGTTTTGAGGGTTCAAGAAAAGAAGAAGGAGAGGGGGTAGGGTTATATTTATAGCATTTGGGGGTTGACTTTACGAATTCTCGAGGTCAAATGGTTTGAGACCGTTTGGGCTCCAAACAGTTTCAGGACCGTTTGGCTCCAAATGGTTTCAGGATCGTTTAGCTCCAAATAGTTTCAAGACCATTTGACTAGTTTAGGTTTTATATTTTTATGTTTGTTTTGGTTGTTTATGTGAATTTTTATATTTCCAGATTAAAGATGATAAACCTAAAAAAAAGATAAATGGTGATAAACAGATCTTGCGTTGCCTCCCAAGTAGCACCTGGGTTTTACGTCGCTGGCTCAATGAAGTTTTGATTTTGTTATGGTAATGTTGTGGGGTCTCTGATCTCAATAGTCTCTCTCAGAATTTTGTTTGCTGGAGTATAGTATTTTTTCAATCTATGGCCATTGACTGTCCTTTCTCCTCCATTATCGTCAACAATTATGATGGCTCCAGTCCGGTATATGTGCTTGATAGTAAAAGGCCCGGACCACTTTGTACGAAGTTTCCTGGGGAACATTTTGGGTCTGGAGTTGAAAAGAAGGAATTTGTCTCCAATGGCGATGTCTTTTCTTTTTAGATGACCATCGTGTCACATCTTGGTTTGTTCTTTGTAAATCCTCGCACTTTGGTATGCGGTCATTCTGAGCTCCTCTAGTTCCTACAACTGGAGTTGTCTGTTTTCTCCAGTGCTTTTAAAATCAAAGTTCAGTTGTTTAATGGCCCACCAAGCCTTATGTTCCAGTTCTACTAGAAGATGACATGATTTCCCATATACCAAATAGAACGGGGTTGTTCCAATTGGTGTTTTATAAGCTGTTCGGTAACCCCAAAGGGCATCAGGAAGCTTGGTGGACCAGTCGGTATGGTGTCTATTGACGGTTTTCTCTAAGATTGCCTTCAGTTGTCTATTTGAAACTTCGACCTGACCACTAGTTTGTGGATGGTAAGGCGTGGCAACTTTATGGTTGACTCCGTATTTCTTTAAGAGGGCTTCAAAGCTTCACTCCAGAAAATGGGTCCCTCCGTCAGATATGACAGTTCAGGGGACTCTGAATCTGGGAAAAATAATATCTTTAAACATCTTAATGACTGGTTTGGAATTGCTGGAAACTGTGGGTATAGCTTATACCCATTTCGAGACATAATCCACAACAACTAGTATGTAAGAAAATCCATATGAAGAGGGAAAGGGACCCATGTAGTCTATCCCCCACACATCAGAAAGTTCGATCTCTTGCCACATAGTGAGGGGCATTTCATTCTTTTTAGTTATACCGCCAGAAAGTTGACATTTATTGCATGGTTTTACAAAATTATGGGAATCTCTTGCTATTGTTGGCCAAAAGAAACCCGATTGCAGAAATTTCATAGCGGTCTTTTTTGAACTCATGTGTCCCCCAGTGGGGCTGGAATGACAATGTTCTAAGACAAGAGTAATCTCTTCTTCAGGTAGGCAGCGACGGAAAAGTCCATCTGTGCATAAGCGAAAGAGATAAGGTTCATCCCAGTAGTATTGCTTAACATCATGGAGGAATTTCTTTTTGTCGTGATGAGAGGTGGAAGGGTGGATGATTCCTGTAGCCAGATAATTCACTATGTCGGCATACCAGGGGAATCTGATGGTTATTTTCATTAGCTGGTCGTCGGGGAGGGAGTCTCAGATAGGTACTTTATCATCATCCCTGACTTCAATGCGGCTAAGATGATCAGCGACGATGTTTTCCACTCCGCTTTTGTCTTGGATTTCTAAATCAAATTCCTAAAGCATTAACACCCAGCGGATAAGTCTGGGTTTTGCGTCTTGCTTCCGAATTAGATATCGTATGGCGGAGTGGTCACTGTAGACTATGACCTTTGATCCAATCAGGTAGGAGCGGAATTTTTCAAATGCATAAATGATAGCTAAGAACTCCTTTTCTATAGTGGTGTAGTTCTTTTGCACTTCATCAAGAGTCTTGGACGCATAGTATATTACATAAGGCTTTTTATCAATTCTCTGTCCTAACACTGCTCCTATAGCATAGTCGCTGGCATCACACATTATTTCGAATGGTTGCAACCAGTCAGGTGCTCTCCGAATAGGCGCAGAGACTAGAGCATTTTTAGAGTTGTGAAGCTTTGTAGACATTCTTGGTCAAATTTGAACTCGACGTCTTTTGTCAATAGTTGGGTCATGGGTTTTGCTATTTTTGAGAAATCTTTAATGAATCTTCGATAAAACCCAGCATGACCCAAGAATGCTCGTACTCCTTTTACGTCTTTTGGTGGTGACAGTTTCAAAATGACATCAATTTTTGCTTTGTCTACTTCGATCCCTCTGTCACTCACTCTATGTCCGAGGATGACACCTTCAGTTACCATAAAATGGAATTTTTCCCAATTTAAGATAAGGTTCATTTCCTCACATATTTGTAAGACTTGTCTAAGGTTGAGTAGACAATTGTCAAAGGAATCTCCGTAAACTTAAAAGTCATCCATGAATACTTCCATTATGGACTCGGTTAACCCTACAAAAATAGCAGACATGCACCTTTGGAAGGTAGCAGGTGCGTTACACAGCCTGAATGGCATTCTTCTAAAAGCATAGGTCCCGAAGGGACAAGTAAAAGTTGTTTTTCTTGGTCTTCCGGGTGTATAGGAATTTGATAGAACCCGGAATAACCATCGAGATAACAGAAGAACTTTTGATGGGATAGGCGTTCGAGGACTTCGTCAAGAAAAGGTAGAGGGTAGTGATCTTTTCATGTTGCTTTGTTTAGTTTCCTATAATCAATACACATCCTCCACCCTATGATAGTCCTCGTGGGTACTAGCTCATTTTTATCATTTAGTACGACAGTGGTCCCTCCCTTTTTGGGGACCAGTTGGACAGGGCTGACCCATTGGGAATCTGAAATTGGGTAGATAATACCGGCTTTCAGCAGTTTGAGGACCTCAAGGCGAACAACTTCTTTAAGATTGGGTTCAACTTTCTCTAGTTCTCTCTTAAAGGTTTAAATTCTTCCACCATGGGTAGTCTATGCATGCATAAGGCTGGGTTTACACCTGTCAGGTCAGTTATTTTGTACCCAATGGCTTTCTTATGTTTCTTCAACTCAACGAGAAGCCGTTCTTCCTGGTCTTTCATTAGAGTGGAACTGATGATTACTGGACATAGTTTTGCTTTGTCCAAAAAGACATGCTTAAGTCCCGTTGGTAGGGTTTTCATCTCGAGACCCTTAGGTACTTCTTTTGTTTCTAGAATAGTGACCGATTTGAGCTCCTCAAAAGTGGTTGTTGGTGCTTCTTCAACTTTCTCTAAGCGTTGCAAGCATTGTTGAACAAATTTGTTGGATGAGAATTCGACCTCTGGATTTATTAATACATTTTCTAACTCATCAGATGGTTCAAAAATTTCCAATTGGGACATTTGATGTATTGCGTCTTGGAGAAAAACTTCCTCTTGAATGCTAGGACCTTTCATGCTGTTGAGGACCCAGAACTGAATTGCTTATTTTCCCAGTCTCAGAATGATCGTGCCAGCTTCGACATCAATGAGCACCCTAGCTATGGCAAGGAAGGGTCTGCCAAATATTATTGGGTATCTGAGATCTTCCTTGATATCCATAATGACAAAATCACATGGGACATAAGCATCCTTTCCTATCCTGACTGGAATGTCTTCGATAATTCCTAATGGTGTAGTGATAGTGGAATTAGCTAACTGAATTGTCATTGTTGTGGGTAGAAAGTTAGTAAAACCCAATCTTTTACACATGGACTAGGGCATAATAGATATGCTAGCCCCTAAGTCAGCTAATCCCTTTTTGCTCGAAGCATTTCCAATACAACAATGAATACCGAAAGAACCAGGGTCCTTCTTTTTCTTTGGCATCTTATTAAGAATGATATCAGAGGTGGTCTGAGCCAGTTTGACTATTTCTTACTCTTCAGTAATATATTTCCTTGATAGAAAGGTTTTTAGATATTTTGCCCAAGCTGGTACTTCAGAGAGAGCGTTGAGAAGCGGGATATCGATATAAAGTTTCTTCATCGCCTACTTGAATTTTTGGAACTTAGTGTCCATTTTAGTTTCTCGCAATCTTCCTAGATATGGTATCCTAGGTTTATATTGCGGAACTTCTGACTCTTTGGGAGCTTGCACCTTTTCTTTGCCTTTTGCGGTTTCTATAGATTTCTCAATTCCTAGATCCGAACTTGCATTCAGAGTGAAGACAAGTGTATCATCATCATCATGAGCAATTCTCGTGGTTTCATGAAAGACACGACCAGATCTTGTAGTGACGACATTTAATTGCTATGGTCTATTTTGATCGTGTCTAGGGTTTGACTCTGGTTGACCAGCAAAAGTACCTGCTGGTGGCTTCAGTTGGGCAAAAATTTGTGCTAGTTCAGCCTCCACAGCCTTCTGCTGAGCTTGCTGATTGGCAAGCATGGTTTTTTGTGACTGTAACATCTGCTTGATCATAGTTATCTCATCTGTTGGCTGGGGAGTGGCATTTTTCTGAATAAGTTGTTGTTGTCGTTGATGTGATTGTTGCAGAGGTGATGTTAACTGAGGTTGCTACGGTTGCTGCAGCTGAGGGTGCAATTGTGGGTGCAGAGGAGGATGGGTATATTGATAGTAGGCGGAGGGATTTCTAGGGTAGTTCGACCTTGGGAAATTATTTCTGAGGTTCCCTTGATTTTGGTTAAAGTTACTTTGAAATCCAGGTGGCAACTTATTGGAGGATCTGCCTTGTGTTTGATGTTGCGGGTTAGCAGTCCCCGTAGGATTCCCATATTGAAAACCAGGGTGGTTTCTTGGTGAATTTGGATTATAGTAAGCTTGTCCCGGTATGGAATGAATGGAATTAACTTGTTCGGGCATCTGATCTTCAGGGTGTTCAATGAGTGGTTTGTACTGCTGTTGTGGTGGTTGCATATCCATCATCACATTGTAAAGTAGGCCACATGACAATGTAGGGTGATCAGATGCGTGATAGGCTTCACAAGTCCCTGTAACAGCTTTAACTTGTTGGACTTGGGGGTTTTTCTTCTTATCATATTCTCCGAATGAGGTTTCAAGTGCCTACTGTTTGTGAGCTATGGTCTTTAAAGCTTCAACAATAGCCTTCATTTCCATTGATTCCTCATCCTTATAAACTTTGAGGACTCCCTTAGCAGATGATCGTCCCCAATTGGATTGGTTCTCAGCTCCAAGCATAACAATTTTCCAAGCATCCTCATAGTTCTTCCTCATAAAATTTCCTCCAGATGAGGAATCCAGAAATTGCTTGATATCATCACTCACCCCCCTATAGAACGTTTCTATTACTTGATTTTGGGAGATACCGTGATGAGGGCACTTCCTTAGAAGCTCCTTGAATCTTTCCCATGCTTCTGCGAGTGATTCTTCAGGAAGTTGGGTGAAGTGGTTGATTTGCCCCCTAATTTCGTAGGTTAATGAAGGAGGGAAAAACTTTTCCAGGAACTTTTCTTCCAAGGGAGCCCATGTAGTGATGATTGGCTCCCTATCAAGTGAGTTGTACCAACTCAAAGCCTTTCCGGATAGAGTGAAGTGGAAAAGATGTAGCATTATTGCGTCAAAGGAAACTCCGGCTTGTGGGACAAGTCGGCAAAGTGCCTTGAATCTCTTCAAGTAATCCATGCAGTCATCTCCAGAACCACCGGAGAATGAGATGCCCTGCATGATTTGAATCCATTGTGTCCGGATTTCAAAATTGGGTATGTTGGTGATTGGTGGCCGGACTGGATGATTATCTTCATAGTTCTTAGGGACAACATAGTCCCTCAATTGCTTGTTTCTTAGCTCTAACTGGGCAGCTTGGTTAGCTGCTTTGTTTTTAGCTCTGATGCGGGCCTGTTCTTCAGCTCAGATCTCCGCTTGGATCTAAGCACGGGTGTCAGCAATGAGTTGTGCCCTTTGAGTGGCTATGGCGGCGTTGACCCTTTCCATTACTAACGCAACTTGACGTTGATCCTCAACCATTTGTCTGGCTCTTTGGCGATTGAGTCTGATGCGGAGGTGGAAGCTTCTCGCTACCTCAGAGTCGTACTATGGATTAGGGGAGAATCCGAGATTATGCGATGGTTGCATACACATCTTCTACCTGGGTAGAGGAAGAAACACACTTTTTAGATGATGCAGGAGATATGATGAATTCAAGAAGATATGGAGTAATGTTTAAAGAAAAGTGTAAAACCATAACCAACTAGCAAGATAGTAAATGAACTAAAAACGTTCCGTTATCCCCGACAACTGTGACAATTTTTGATGGAGCTTCCACTCGTGTGGAATTGCATGCACCACTAAAAATCCTAAAGATAGTAAGTCTTTAGGTTTAACCTTTCTTATACTAGATTGAGAACTCCACCCACGTATGCTAGGATACGTGGAAGTCTTATCGTAGTATAGTTAAGGGTCGAATCCACAGGACAACGGTCTTGTTGGGAGCAACAAGATGGAAAACGTTAGAATTTCACTTTACCTCTTAACAGTTGGTATCTAGATCGAAAAGTTGGATTGGTTGTTTTAAACTAAGTGCAAGTAAAACAAAGCATGAAAGTAAATTTAAGGTTGTAAACAATGATATGAAACCACTAGGATGTGATCGACTTTCACCACCACTATGCATGGATCAAAACATGCAACATAAAAACATAACCTGCAATAAGAGTCTAAACAGGTTAGTATGTTTGTAGATTTAGTTTCCTTTCAGAGAACTAACTACGAGAAATGTGGGAATGTTGCAATGCCAGCCATCCCTGAACGAATGGTCACTTACTTTACATCATTCCCTTTGCAAAGTGTGTTCCTCGACTTATCAAGGTTGTAATTTCATACCTCAACTGATTCCATTTCATAGTATGAAAGTGCAATGATGGAAGTGAGTTTACTCCACTTCTTGAAAAACACTCCTAGATACCGAAACAGATGCATGGTGGATACAGGCATCAAGAACCAACATTCAATTGAGATTCAAATATAATAGTACAAACGTAGACAATTCATACGAAAAGATAAAAGGTAACACAAGTTGGTGATCAAGAAACAAGCATTCATTAAACGATTGATGTTGAACTGAAAAGAAGGTACATCTCTATTGCAAACTATGGATTACATTACATGAAATGAAAACATGGGTAGCGGGGCTACTCCCCGCACCCTAGTGAATAAGACTACTCGCTCATAGCAAGGACAAAGAAGGAGGTGAGAAGAGAGAGAGAGTGTCATCTCCACAAAGGAGGGAGGAAGGTCAACCCCTTGGAGAGAGAGACTATCTTCACACTTCACAGATTGCTCAATGATGAATTCTCCTCTTCCCACCTTCTTTGGCAATGAGAGAGAAAGCAACTTCTGGATGGAGTGTGGATCTCATACTAGCAGCCTCGGGGCAGTGGATGAAGGATGAAACAACTCTGGAGAAGCAGAGGCAGCCTTTGGACATTTGAAACTTTTTTTTTTCAGGACCCCTTGGGTCTTATTTATAGGCTTTAAGTGAAGACCAAACGGTTTGGGCAGTTTTGGATGAAGACCGTTTGGGCTCTGAGACCGTTTGGCTTTATGCGGTCTCGGGACCGTGTGACTCCATGCAGTCTCGGGACCGGTTGGCTTCATGCGGTCTCGGGATCGTGTGATTCCATGCGGTCTCGAGACCGGTTGGCTTCATGCAGTCTCGGGACCGTGTGACTCCATGCGGTCTCGGGACTGATTGACTCCATGCGGTCTCGGGACCGTGTGACTCCATGCGGTCTCGAGACTAGTTGGCTTCATGCTGTCTCGGGACCATGTGACTCCATGCAGTCTTGGGACCGGTTGGCTTCATGCGGTCTCGGGACCGTGTGACTCCAAATGGTCCTGGGATCGTTTGGTCTTCATACGGTCTCCAAGACTGTTTGGGGCTTTTGTAATTTTTTGTGTGTTTTTCTGTAAGAATAAAAAGGAGAAAAGTTAGTCTAATGGTGTATTTGTAATAAAGGAAGAAAGTTAAGGGTTCTATCTAATTTATCTGAGAAAGAGTATGGAAAATTGTAGAAAACTATTAAGATAACATCACAAAATGGGAGGTTATCAGGTAGATACAATGCTCTTCTTAAGAAATGAGATTTCCTTTTCTGTTCATACAATGATTAATACTACTGTTAATATAAAAGATTCTTGCTCAGTTTTATTATGCTAATATGCAATAATAATGTTTCTAGCAGAGAGTTATGTCTCTCGCTGGGACAATTTATAATTGTCTCACCCCCGTAGGATCCAATGTTTTTAGGTGGACGCGGACAAAGAAATAGAATCCCCACAGCAGAGAAAGAGCAACAGCAACAACAAGGGCAGCAGTGAATTCTCAGGTGGAGACACTGGCTGTCATGTCTTGTATAGGTGTACATAGAGTCCTATGTGTCGTCTCTGTACTCTTAGGTCCTCGGAGTGAGTAGATAGTGCTTCTATCATCGACTTGAGATTTTTTCTTGAACACCTCAAGGTTTTATGTTACTAATGTATAGTTTGGCAAAGTAACTGTTGTATGTAATTCTCGAGAAGAGATGGTACATGGAATGTAATACTTTGGTTCTTATTATAAGAGCTTCCTAGAATTGGATCTCTTTGCAAAAAGTTTTAATTTTTAGTGATTTTTAGTAATCTTCTGTAAATGATTCGCTTCCTCTTAAGTAAATTTTGTTTTGTAAGTTGGATGCAACAATTTAGTGGTATCAGAGCTCTAGGTTCACTGAGTCTACAGAGACATAGGACTAAGGTAGTAGAGTCTGTTCTAGTGTCTTCCAGTTTATTTGATAGTGTCTTCTGCTCATATAGGAGAAGAAGAACTTGAAGATGGCTGGGTCATATGAGGAATATGCTGCAGAAAGCAGCAATGCTGCACCAAGAAGAGGTGCATGGGGTCAGGTAAGAGAGGAAAAATTGCCTGAGAACCCTCAAGTTGATCCAACTATGATAAGAAATCCTTCCTTAGGTATCACTGTTGGGCAACTTAGGGCAACTATGATGCATATAGTGGACCAGGCATTAGCAATGCAACCTAGATTACCGGCCCCCAATGAAGAAGTTTTGGATTCCAACAGGATTCTTGCTCAACATTAGCATGTTGAAGCAATGAAAATTGATGAAAGGAACATGATACAACCTGAAATCAAGATCTGTCACAAGTGTAGGAAACCGGGACATATCAGAAGGTATTGTACAGAGAAGAAAGATAATGTGAGAATTAAGAAAAGGCCTATCCAACTCAGGAACAGAGGCCTAGTAGTTCCAAAAAGGGAAAGTTTTTGGTACCACCAGTACAACTAGGGCCTAATACACCAAGGCAATGGCTATATGGAAAGGGTAAAGAACCCTCTAGACCACATCTAAAGCCCAGAATTTGCTACCAATGTAGACAGGTAGGACATCTGGCAAGAGATTGCTCAGCTAGCAATGTTATGATGACTCAACCTCTGAGGCAGAATCAGCCTGAGGCAGTGAACTATCCACGAATTATGACAGGTTAGACAAAATAATGACATTTTAATATGTCTTTTTATTATTTCCTGAGTTAAATTAAGAAAGTAATTGATTGAGATTTCTTTGAATAGTCCTATGAGGACTTACATTTTTTACAATAATATTATAAATGTTTCATATTATTCTTACCTCCATGAAAAAGAATGAGGTATAGAAGAGATACCTGGATGAATCCAGGAATGTTAAATCTTATGTATGTAATAATATGAAAGGTAAGGAATGTAATAATATGTAAAGTGCATACTGCTTAATCTCAGTATTTATATACCCTGGTCAGGTATACAACTATTGATGATAAAGTAAGTATGGAAACTCTTAGATTGTTATCTTTTTGATTGCTCTAATCAAGTAGTCATTATGGGACAATCTAATGAGTATCATGAAATTAGAAATATAGAATGGAAAAGGTGTTATATCCTAAGAATAGGAAAGAGAAATCTGAGGTAATCCCAAATTAGTATGTGTGTACGAGGAAGTAAAGAGTATACTCCTCATAAGACAAGGATGAGAACAAGGGAGGTGATCCCTGTTCGATAAAGTTTATGTGTATGATAAAGATATTTTCCCATAATGATGAAATGGGAAATGTGATGAGACTATAAGATGCTTATGAACATGTTAGATAACAACAAAGAAAGGAATAATGTTATGTAATCATCCTAAAAAATTCCTATGCAGAAGGCAAGGAACCTGGGATGAGACAAATAGTAAATGATTCATGAAACAATAAAAAGAATATGATTCCTTGTTTTCTTTCCTTTCAGGGACATGGCAATCAAGTGGATCTTAGGACACTTGATGTGCATAAGATAAACATGTTCATGTGATGGATCCTTAGAAAAGTATCAGTTTATCTTGGACTTTAACTCCAAGGTGAAGATATGTGTAACAAGTAATGACCCAAGATGAAAGGAAGCACTACAAAAAAAGGGTCTTTAACTATAAAAAAAAATTGTAGCAAAAACCCCATATTTTGTAGCTAAAGGCTTTAACTACATATTTCTTTACACATACAAGGTGTAGTATATGCGCATATAGCTAAAGCCTTTAACTATATTTTTCAAATATGTAGTTAGATAATCCATTCGCTACAAATTCATATGTATTCGGAAGCGTAGCTAGATATTGTCCTTACATATATAAATATAAGTATAATTATAGCTAAATGTATGACTACAATTTCATATATAGTCAGTATGTAGCAAAAACATGAAGTTAATACATTTTATATGTATTTAGTGTGTAGGGAAAGGCAGCAATTACTATATACATATATATGTAGTTGATTATACATCTAGCTACATATGTAGTGCCATTTAGTACACATATATATATGCTTAGCTCGACTATATATTCATATATATATATACATATATATATATATATATATATATATATATATATATATATATATAGTGTAATTTGCTAGTACACAAGATCTTTTAGTAACAAAATTGTAGTATTTAGAGAAAGTTATGCTCATTATGCCAACAATCTTACTTTCATTTATAATGAAACGTCGAATGTACATGGGGCGTATACCTTGCCCCTATTACACAATGTGTACAAAGAAAAGTATATACATATATCAATGATTCAGTGGTCTACTAACATCTTTGCGAAAGAGTTGTGTCTTTCTCGGCTAGTTTTAACATCCTTATTGTCTTCTTCTTTTGTTCGAGCTCTTGTTGTTCGGCCAACATCGTCCAAAAGTACCCGAGATAGGAATCTGAAAAGAACCTTATAAGAAGAGATAGAAGAAATATAAAGTTGGTCACTACGTTTGTAGATGCTGACAGTGGATGTTCAAATATATACATAGGTCTATGAAATGCAACCTTCTCATAACAACAAAGAGCTATATCAAATTGCAACATATCATGATACATTGTTGCGCCTGTGGTTGTTGCTGCAGTTGTGACTGGGCGGGCCTGAGCTTCAAATGGAGATGCATCATCATGCTTCACAGGAGAGCACATGTTGCACTAGGGCTGTCTTAGATACTTCTTATACTCTGTATCTGAATTCTTGATGTTGTTAATCTCAATCTCTAATCAGGTAATGGAAGTTTCTACGATGGCGAAGCTTGTACTTCTCTTAATCCTGAAAATAAGGTTTTACAAATGGGGAGGCATTAAAAATAAGGTAAAGATCATCCAAATAGTTTAATAAAGATATATAAGCATTCATACATGGCATAAATGAAGGTTTCTATGAGAATAAGATGACAGAATTAGTACCTTGAAGAGACAAGAAGTATCTAGGCAGCTCATCCATATTTTGTTGCAACCCAACATTGTATGGGAGAGTTGTAAGACAATTCACTTGCACCATTGAGGCTTGCCATGTCCAGAATTTTTAATCTATAACCTGCACAATAAGGTCATTCATTTAGACCATTTGAAAGTACAACCCAATAACATTATTAGTTCTAAATTATACCAGATGTACAACCGTTGTAGTACTCTATCATATTCATTTTTATATGTAAAAGGTCTTCTCTTAACATATTACAGAAATACTTATAGATTTAATATTCATAGTTGGAAGAAAAAAGAAGTGAATATAACTTATGGATATCTCATAGTTGGAAGAAAAGACTTAAGTAGTGCAATGACGTAAAAATTTCCTTATGTCAAAGTATGCCAAGAATACAAAGATTGTTACCAGGTGAAACTTTGACAATTTGAGAGTTGGTTCAAGTTAAATTTCATACACAAGGATGTCATCATGTCCTTGATTATCTGAGTATCTTACCAAAAAAATGATTGTATTAAACCCACTTGTATGTTCCTCCATGACAATTAGATTAGAATCTTTCTCCAATTCGATTTCCTTGTCCAAATTGTACTCCTTTCCTCTATTTCATGCTGGTTATCTTTCCTCTTATGAACAAAGCAACAAGATTCAAGATGGCTCTTGAGATCAGAGATTTGAACTTAAAGGAAGAGGTTGAAAGGTTCCTCAAGCAATGAAACAAGTTAGGAGGACATCCAGTCAATATGGACCAAATAGAAAAACAACAGGAAGATAAATTAATAAGTTAATGGTGGTACCTGTGGCATCAACGACCAACCGCTTTGCTCCTCATCCATAGTTTTTGGCCCAATGGGAAGCCCAGTAGGGAGAGTAGCCATGATCCAGCTAGTCCACTTAGTTGTGCACTATTATCGCAATCCCACTTTTATGTTTTTCTCTTTTGTTCCATGTGGAAAATATGTAATCAAGTTGTGAATATATATTGAGAAACCTATAATGAGTCTTCAAGAAAAAATATTGTTAATACAACATAATGGAACGAATTTCACTTCAAGAAATAAAGATAACTTTAAACTTACTCCAAATCACCTACAGTTGAAAAAGAATTGCTCCAAGCACTCAGAAGCTATCACTGTTTATTATGTTGATTCTTATACAGCTGGTTGAGTAATACTGGCCATAGGTGAGGTTGTGGATTAAACTTTCTTGCATACTTTTTATAAAGGGAACACAACTCTACAATATTCTTTTAGAAATTTATTGTCATTTAATAAAATGATTGGCAAAGTTTCTTGTCCATTTTTCTACATCCCATGTGACAACCCAAGATGCTACATGCTCTAGGCTTGAAACTTTAGCAGAGCCTACTTATCTTGTGACCTGAAAGCAATTCAACATCGGTATAGATTTCTTGCCATCCTTATGGCAAAGAAGGCTATGAAGGGCAATTACATAATTATATTAGTTTGTAAGAATTTAAATGAACTTATCCTAGTATATTGTACAAGTTATTTCGTAATTAGCCCAACACTCGATGAGCAAGAAAGGTTCAAGAAAGGTTCTTGTACTGCTCTGTTCCTAACCTCTAGTCATACTTTGTATGAACTAAGCAAAAGACAAACATTCCATAATCTCTTGAGTACCTAAACAAGATAAAAAAAACTATTGTTTCCATATTTCTAAACGACAAAAAGCCTGGTTCTTAAGAAACTCCTGATCAAGAGTTAAGGTAGGAAACGTTTTACGCATGTTCCCTAGGGCCTAAGATGAATCTTAAACACTGTTGAAGCAGATGATGTAACTAATTAAAAGACGAAGGTCAATCTATACATGCATGATTAAGAAAATATGATCTAGTTGATTAGGAGCAATTCCAATCAGGAAGTTGCAGTTTAGCATCCATGTTCTTGTTCATTCTATCTCACGTTCATTTTCTATCTGAAATAGATGTGGCCTACAAACTACAACTAACATGCCTTTGGGGAAAGCAGTTGTGATTTATTTGGATAATGCATGTAATTTATATAAACTAGTGACCTCTAGCACAACTTAAGCTATATGAGAATCAAGTGATCATAATCAATTGTTTATAACCTTCTTGCCACCCTACTCCCCCCTCCTTGCCTTGTCCTCGGTCCAATACTCTACACACAAAATCAAACAATAGCAGCTATCTCCACAAAGGTCCTCTTTGTAGAACCCTTCCTCTTCTACAAGTGGAAAGACTAAGAGATGAAGCTAAAACCACTCAGGTGTTCAACAATTCAAGTTAACTCAGACAGAAACTACAGCAAATTAAAAGATTTTGTTCACCAGTGGAAGAATGGCTGCCCTGCGTTGCTTTTACACCACTCCTCTTAGTAGTAATGGAGGTTGTGCCCATACCGGGATCGGAGGTCAATTTGCAATAAGGTGAACATCAGTAAACTAGGCATCAAGAATAAGCAAAAGAGCATATCGGTTTTAAAAGAGGGGAAAGAATTCAATACATACATGGATCATACACTTGCACCTACAATTTCTTATCATCTCTTAAGATACTTTTAGTATTTTGCAACAGTAAAGTTTGAGTCTATATTCCACAACAAAGCAAAAGACAATTTATCTGGTGGTGAGGATTAATCGTCAAGGTAGACTTAAATGACACCAGTCATTTCCCTATCTTAGTTGGTCCATTCCGATCAATATCTCATCATTAACTACCAATGTGCAAAAATTGTAAATGAACATCCAAATCTTCATATAAATAGCTTCAAACAGAAACTCAATCTGAAAATGTTTCATCAAAAAATTATAGATGAGGGGATTTCAGATCTAAGATCCATAAGACAATCTACTCAATAGGATGAAAAAAATCATTTTATCTAAGATCAAAAGAACTCATATTGCAACAAACCCCAGGTTAAAGCATCATACCAAACTCTAGTCACCAAAGGTGTGTGCAATTAACTAAAACTTCAGAAACATATCTTAAGAAGAAAATCATCCAAACATGAGTAATGAGAATTGAACTCCACCAAGGAACGCCCAATAGCAAATTATAACTGACTACACCTAGGATTGAAAAGCCTGAATCAACCTCGGATTATTCCCACTGTCCTCACTGCCTTCAGGAACCTATTCATCAGGCAATCTAGATTGTGATTCATTATCAGACAAAGTACTTTGGCTAATTGATCTTGCCTTGCCTAAACTTTCTTCTTTGTGAACTTCAACTATAGAGACACCTACAAATATGTTATTGGATTTTTTGTGGTGAGAATAAATAAGAAACTTAGCATAGGCTTCTTCAAGACTAAACAATAGGGATCTTCAAGCTGGTTATCTTTGGAAAATGCTCATCTATACTAAATTAGAAAGCCCAGGAGCTTGTTTTAGAGATAGTGGAGGAAGGGTGAAGGTCATGGCAGTGAAAGTATTTACATATTTAGAATTCAAGGATTCACAAAATGCTCATGCCACCACACTTGTATTTGTATTACAAAATGATGTTAACTTTTGTATTCAAAGGATAAATGCAGATGTGAGAATAGATAATGGAAAAATACTTACTATCTTAGCAATGCCTTGAGTATGCGTCACACACCCAGAGTCTATCCTTAATTTCTATCCCATCTTGAAACTGTGAGTACTCTTGTCTCAAAAGATGACTTTTAAGGTTTGAAGTGCACAAGACTATTTTGAAGTGCACAAGACTATTGCAGTATCTCATCCTCTCACTATTCTGGAAATACAAAAGTGAGTTGATGATGAGATATACAAGGGAAAAGAAGAACAAGGGTGAAAGGTCAAAGACGATCTATACAAAAGAATAGCAATTCCAAAATCTAAAAGCCATAGAAGGGACCATCAAAGAAATTAAGAAAAAAGTAAGCAAAGCATATAGCTTTACTATTTTAACTGAAAACATGAGCACCCTTAAGATACATGGAAGTCCTTAAGATTAACAGAGGCCAAAATTCTACGTGATTTGGAAATCTAAGATATCGAACTGTATCTTAGGCTTTCTTGTGTTTGGAAATCTAAGATATCAAAATGTATCCAGGCATTCTTGTGTTTGCTATTACATGATAGCCTCATGACTAATGTCCTGAGGTTCATAACAAAAGATAATAGATAATTATGAGATGATGAATAAGACCTTGAAGATAATAACAATCAAGAAATCAAAACCGATTTGGAGCAGCCCACCAGTAGCTTACATTTTTCAAACAGATCTTGAACACCAAATCAAGAGATGTTCCACTGTAGAAAAAGGTCACCAAGTCCTTATGTATCAATTGTAAAGTTGAATTCTTAGCTAGAAATTCAGTGAGAAGAAACTGAAGTATGGGATACATGTACTTACGTATCATGCATGTGAGGTCACGGGGGCATCGCCTTTGTATCTTTAAGATTCACGTTTATGTTTTTTCCAACACTGCATGCCCATCCTGGCTCACAACTAAAGACCTAGGAACTTAACTCATAGTTATTATTGGGCTTCAAATAATTGACTTTAACCCCAATCCTTATATAAACCAAAGAAGTAGAATTTTAGTTCAGAAGTTGTATGTAGCCGTTGGGTAACATCTCTTAACAAGACCTCGAGTTAGAGAAATGACACAATAACAAGGTATAGTATATACAATGACTAAATACATTAGATAATTATATGAAGAAACAAAAATTAATGATAAAATAAGAACAAGATAAGCCATTTTTATACCTTTTACCTATCAGCCTGTCCATTAGGTGCCCCATGTCCACCTGGAATATGAGAGTTTTACAAACAGAGCTAATTTATTTCAAGACAAAGACTCAACATCATATTAAGAGAATCATAAACAAGATAGCATAGTCAGAACCAATGGCCAACAAGTTTCACAATTTAACTAAATTGGTGTCATATCACCTTTACCCCTATCATATATCCCCTTCAACACATAAAGAATCTTGCAAAAACATGTGGGATTAGCACTCTTGCGAAAACATGTGGGCTTAGCACTGAAAGTCATAGTATACTTACCCTGAGTATCAATAATCATTAGGGAACAATGATTTTGAAAATCACAACTTTGAGTTATATGACGATAAAAGTTTCTAAAGACTTCCCTTGGTAATCCCAGTAAGCCTAGACAGACCTGGAAAGATGACCACTTGGATGAATGATGATCCCATTAACTAGTCACCCTAAATGTCAACATTAGTAAAGTAGAATTCGTGTGTGTAAGATGTCCCCTAAAGATGAACACTGATAAGACTAACCAATTTAAGGAGCTTACTAAAACACAACAAAAGTTGAGACATGCCCCCCTCTTACCGTTAGTGGCATATGTTGATACAACCATCAGCCAACAACATTACCTGCAATGCACCAACTAAATTGTGAGAGATGAGGAAGGCTAGTACATGGGGGTTTAACAAAGAAAAGAAGAACCAATCCCCTAGCAGTATTGAGTGGTAACACAAACCTCCTAGAAGATAAGCACAATACTAAAACAATAGTAAAACAAACACAGAACACAAGGCCAATAAAATTAGATTACCTAACCAAATAAACACTTTTAATTCTAGGGAGCATCATTTCTTGGATGATGGAGTGGGAAAATATAGAAACGTGTGGAAGGTAAAGCATTGTGTTAAGGTTTTCTGCCACAATGCCACTAGATTGCAATTTCTGTGAACTACTGACATCAACATTGTTGCATTGATCACTTTGCTGCTTCTCCTACCTTCTTTCATATTACCTCTCTTATTTTCCTATATCATATTAGTTGCATACCTTGGCTCTTCCTCCTTTCGTTCTTGGTCCCTTCCCTTGCCTTCAGATAAAGAGTCATAAGAAGAGTTATATTCCTATATCTCATTCAACCTTACTAGTATATTTGATGAGATATCATTTCTAACTTTTTTTCACAACTTATAATATTATCTATTACAAATAAAAAAATATCCATGTGGACTTCCTTTCAATGTTATTTCAATTTGTATAGCTAATATCTCAATATGTTCACACTTTTTGGGCATCAACCATTTACCAGATCAGTTTTTAAAATATTATCGATATTATCACTGAAAACATCTTAAATAAATTATGTTTCACAAATGACTCCCCAACAGAAACTAGCAAGGAACATTCATAGTATTGACATTAAATGAAAAATTATATCAATAGGGATTGCTTCAAATAGGTCAGAAATTAACCTGTTCATATCAACATAAACCAGATCAGAAAATCATGGAGATATCGTAAAAGAGAATCCTAATATTTTACTGAATTTTCTCTCTGTTCTACAGCCATCGGTGGGCAAAATAGTTATCGGGATGTCCCACAAACATAGTTGTCGATTCATTCTATCATTACGAGAATTGGCACCGGATGAAAAAGCTAGACAAAACCGTATCAAGGAATATGATTGATTTCGGTAGAGTAGGTAAGAGCGGGTGTAATGGAAATTCATTTTTCATCATATAATCACCCAAAACACCAGTTCAGTTTCCCACTGCCACCTCAACCTGACCTCTACCTCTCCTACCATCATTTAGCACTATCGTGGTCTGCTAAAAAACATTGCATACTCATTAATAATTTGAACAGGGATATATGTATAACTAGTATGCCTATTCAGTAGTACATTCAGACTGCAAGGTGGGATTTGATTACAGAAGGTTATATATTTCTCTAATATTTAAATATATGAATTCAAACTTAGGTTAAAATCTTATAACTAGTGGGGATCACAGTAAACTCCAAGCAGAATACCTCATTGAAAATTGGCATAGACTCAACTTCGTGAGTGAATGTTTGGCCCACACCAGAAGAGTCGATCAGCACTGTGGGTTTGATAGACTGAAGTGGTAAAAAAAGAAAAATGGAATAGAGATCTGTTGCGGCCATAAATCATAAATATATAGTAGTATTAATAACAAGACCAGTGTATGAGGTACTCAAATAATAAAAAAACCATGTCGTTACGAGAACAAAGATTTGTTGTGGCCAACAATATTCGATCTAATTCACTGCATGACTCCTCACTAAGCCACACGTACTCTACAAGCATAGTGATATCTCCATTTTGACTTTATGTGTAATAGATAAATAGAACTATATGCAACATCTACCAAACTAAAAAGTCCATTCCCATCCACATCACACACAAGGTAATTTAATTAGAAAGATGGAACGAAGAATGGGTTGGAGATGGAAACTAATTGTTGGTAAGTAGTGGAGGAAAAGTGATTCCTTAGGGAGACATGCTCATGATGATGTGATCCCTTTAATCCTATGCATTCTCGTTACAACAAATGCAACTGATGACCTCCATTGGCACCCCACTAAAAACAGTTATTTCACAGTTAGATTGATATACTGACTGACTTTTAGCAGCTATAATCTTGAAAGTTGAAAGAATGAACAAGTTCACTAATGAAAATGAAAACTCCTAGAGAAATATATGGAAGATGAGCATACCCCTCATCTCAAACACAACCTACGGAGGTATTTCAAAAACCACCTACCTATCCAATATAATGGATATACGATTAGACGTGATGTAAGTAAAATTTTGTGAAATGGTAATGGAGAATGCTTGGTATACTTAGTTCAACTATAAGTGCGCCAAATCAAGGACACATGGGGAGAACACAGTCAGAAAATAACTTCTCATGGTTGCACTGACTGCTAATTTCATAAGTGTTCTAAAATGGCTACTAAACAAGGTAGGCTATAATGAACTTATCAATTACAGTTCTACCTTCTTGGCTTTGTGGGTTTGTAGGAACAAGTTTTTGTTTTTTCAGGATATTGTTGCATCATCTCTCAGTGTAGCAAGCCTTGACCGTTAGATAGCTGATTACAATAAATAGAAACAACTGATGCACATGGATCAAACTTATTTTAGGTTCAATCTGAATGATACTTAGCAGCCAACGGATGAAAATACAATCAAGATGAATATGCATGCTACTATCACACAAAAAGCCAAGGTTGGATTATTTGCAGTTTTCAGATATAGCAATGGACATGTTGTTCTTTTGGCATTTAAAACTTTGCTGAGCAAGTGGGATGTGTTTTAAACTGAAGTGTACAGTTTACTATACAACCTTCAAGCGACCTCAGGGTAGAACCTAAATAGAATGGAGATTGAGAAAATTTGTTATCTGAGCACAATAGAAGTCTTTCACATTGGAACCCTAGACATAGATGTCATACCTACCAACCAAAGAGTGATTTGAGAAAATTGCAAAGTAGCAATACAAAGAAGAAAATATTCTACACAAACCACAAATGACATAGTGGAACATTTTAAAAATCCATTGACGTGTCTTAAACATTAAGAATTTAGTAGTTTCGAATTTTCTCTTAAAACCACACTTAAGGATGGGTAACCTATTTGAGGTGAAAGTACACAAATAAATGTAAACTAAGCACATGTCTAAACTATAAGTACCTGAGATTTCAACTTATTTTTGTCATTCTCACATTCATAGATCATAGTGATCATATCCTAGAGAAAATTTGTACCATTTCCTACAACTTCTCATGAACCTATGAAAAGAAAGAATAGAAACTAACATTAAACACATACAATGTTGATAATTCATGTACAACTTTATCGTGAGAAAATTTTCCAGTAAAAGTTTGTTGAATATATTCATGCACAAAGAACCAATTATAAATTTAAAAATTACAAAGTAAAGAACATTATATTACATTTATATACCTGTGGGCAACATTAAATTCTACCATCAACAACTAATCCCAAAGGCCCCATGCTCTTTTTCTTAATGAAGGAGAACAGGGATGATCATGTCCACTGCATCCTTGCTACTACATACAAAAAATGAATAAAAACAACTTGTAATATAATTGTCTTTAGCATAAGGGCCAAGATCTGTGCCCCTGTTTGGTTCGTGACTGAGTCCAGATTAAGAGTTGTCTTTTTGTGCCACGTCTGCTTCATCTAGTCAGGATTGGGCCGTTTTGGTGTTTGGTTGGCAATGGGATACGTTTTGGATTTTGTAACCCCCAAAACAGGACCAAGCTCTAAGTAGGATTAGGATTCTCAATCCGGTTTGCAATTTTTCTATCTTCCCGTGACCCTCCAACTCCTCTCCCAAGAAACCATAGACCCTCTTGTTAACCTCTCTCCTCCCGACTCCACTCTTTGCCTCTCTCCTCCCAACTCTCCTCTACACCATTGTCTGTGCCTAGCATCTCCAGAATACTTCGCCAATCGACCTTAACACAGTCGATGCCGGAAGGTATGCATGGAGGTCGTCGTAGAACTGGAACACCTTTCTAAGGAGTGAGGAAGGAGTCACGGTGGATAGAATTCCAGTTGACTGACTGGATCTCGCGGCCATGCTCGTGGAGAGACCAGATCAGATTGGCAGGGGGAGGGTGGGCGGCATCCCATAGTTGGACGGATCCGTCATCCATAGTGGTGACAAATAGAGATTTGTGAGACTTGGACCAAGCACAATCATACACGCCATCGACGGTGTCGAAGGCAGTGATGTCAATTGGAGCATTGGAGGCCAGATTTAAGTCAATCACATGGACCCGACTGTTGGCTACGATGTCGAATTTCTAGGCGGTTGCTACCAGGAGGCACTGCTCGCAGAAAGGGATACATTTAACAGAGTAACAATTGAAGGTCGTCAGTCAACATTTGCAAATGCAATAGTATCGACGGGATGGAAAAACAAGCAAGGAAGGGAAAAATGAAGAAAGAATTCCACCAATTAAATAAAGATTTAAGGGCGATGACCAATGTGAATAGAGATTGAGAGGAAGCTCCGAGTCCACTCAGATTTGGACTGGAATCATCAATTTATCATGGTGGAATACATATCTGGAGGAAGTACAACGACGACAGCTCCAGGTCCACACGGTCAAGCTCTGGGTAGTAAAACATGTCATGGAATAGTGAGGTCCAGTCAGTGAATCATAACACCTTTGTGGAGCAGAGTATTCTCCACCATAATAAGCATAGTCTGCCCATACATATAAAATTAATCATACTCGAGTCATACTCACAACTAAAACAAGCATTTGTATACATTTTTTTGAAATGTATATTTTGTAATGCACTATCATATAATATTTTTGTATCATCCAAATATTTTTATATTAAAATAAATGCGGAATCAACTAGATCCTAACTTTGCTTCCAAACAGAATCAGACTAATTCATGACTGGTAGCCAAACAGAATAAGACTGAATCCTGATTCAATCCTGACCAGCTGACTAAATTTAGATTAGGTTGCCAAACAAAATCAGACCGGATCTAGACTAACCCAATCCAGATCTACTGACTAACCTCGACTAACCCAGTCCTGACTACAGAATCACAATTTCCGAACCAAACAGGGGCTATAAATCTAAATATATTAGCAAATGCATGCAAGTGCTAGACTGATTATAGTACCCAACTATATCATATGGGAAGCTACATATCAAGATTGCACTATTCACATATTTTGATACCAGTATTCAAATTTAATGCCACTTACAATACAGATGGAATAATGGAATATTTAAATACATGCTACAGACTCATCATGATATTATTGGTTTGTTTGAGGAAATACTTTAATAGTTGAAATGAGAGTGCATATCACTTTTGGTGTGATAATTCTCTAGAAACAAAAGAACTTTTAGCAACCTTAATTAATCACTGGGATAAACAATTTAAAATGAAAAACTAGTGTCTTCCAATTTTGTGTGGGGGTCATAAGTTAGAAATTTGACATTCAGTACCTCACCCCCTACAAGAATCTAAATTCCAATGTATGTAACGTCTAACTCAGATGCTATTGAGGGTATGGAATGTTGTCGTTAATTTGCACTTTCACATTTGGAGGCTCGATTCATAACATATTCAGACTGCATGGTAAGTAAAGTGAGATCCCTTTTTACAATGTGTGGTATTATGTTACACTTGTCAATGGTTATTTACTTGATGTATATGAAGAGAAATAATAGGATCATTTTCTGAATAAATACAGTTGTTAAGCCTAGAAATAGACACAACCAAGGATTTAAAACCAAAGGAAATTCCTATGACTGCAAAAAAAAATTTGTTGATTTGGTATCATCGTCCTAAGTCATACTGCTATGGCCATGGATTAAGTGGCAAACTAAAAAACTCAATATTGAATGTATGATCCATTTTCAACCATCACGGGTTGGATGCGCCTCTTTACCATAAGAGTATAAGATTAGAAAGTGTAGTAAATAGTTTTGCATATTAGTCATACCAAATGACTTTAATGGAAAGTACAGTACCATCCGTAGCACAAGAAATAGTCAATATACAATCTAAACTATAGTTATAAATGAAAACGATTTCAACTAACTGACTTAGTGGCAAAAAATATAAATTTTTTTTGTTAGTGAACTCCTCATGTATAAAGAGATGGAGCCAAAATGAACATAAAACTGGATGGAGAAGACCCACACCTAGAAATAATAGCATTTCAACAGAAATAAAAAAAACTATATACATATACAAACAAATATATACTCTAGCTCGCCACTATACATTTTTAGTATGTTAGTAAATTTAGTGATAAGAAAGAAAAGTATTCAGAAATATCATGTTTGATACAAAATAAAATTGAATGTCATGATCAATACAAAAGAGAATCTGTAGAAAAAGAAAAGATTGTCACTATGTTTTTCATATATATGGGTTTGTTGTTTCCAGATGTGCAGAGAAATAAAGCAAAGTCACCACTTGACTATCATGAACAGCTCCAAACAGAACCTGCAAAATAAGTGCTGGAATCCAGGCACAAGGAAATATATATCACGAAAATTCACATTGACTTTCCCATCAGAAACTTCTTTAGTGGACCTTCTCCTATTCCAAAACTATGTATTCATTCTAATTTGGCATGGATGCATTAGTAACGTTGCCCAACTTCTATTCAAGCTTCTTAGGTCTTCCCTTAAATGTCAAATCTTCAAATTCCCGATCTCTTCTTGAAATATAAGGATCAATTTTTAGGGGATACACTTGTTTTCCCCTGGGACAATACACTCTCTTTAGCCACTTTTTTTCCTAAAACATTATTCTTGGGACAAGACACACTCTTTTTCCTCCATTTTTCCTATAAACATTATTATTACGTGATCAGATGATCTTCTCAGTAGAAACTTACCTGACATTAAATGTTCCATGTTCTATGTAAACTTTCTTCTCATGGAGCATACATGTTGCATAGCATTCCCTATGGGAAAAAAGTTGCTATTGGTAGAGTAAAAACAAGAAGGAATAGAGGCAAAATGTAGGAAGATAATGTAGTATCATAATTTAAAGACGTGATTAGAGTGACAGGTGTAGGATAGCGTAGAGGTGGTCGTAGAAGTACCCGTCAGGGGAAATGACACCCAAGGCGATGTGATCCTCTACAAGGTCTTGATCTTCATCAGTATTGTGCTTCCTAAGATGCACTTGGTGCGGGGCCAGGTCTTAGCATATACCATGCCATAGGGGTACCAGATCACCTTCTAGACCTTCCTTTTCTTTGGCTTATCGCGGTACCATGTAACGCTAGCTTTGCGGTCGATGCCGATGCCAATGCCGCGCACTGGAACTTGGATGTAGTCTAAATTCGGTGGCATGGCCCATGCCGCAATGTCGACTAGGACTCCGTTGATGTAGGGCTTTGAGACGTCACCTAGGGAGCAGTCTTTGGGAACCATGCCTACCTTAGAGGATGAGACTGGTAGGATCAGATGGGCAGATAGTAAGAGAAGTAGACTAGATCACCTAGAGTGGAATTATGTGGCTAAGTGATGGTTTGAAGGCTGTTAGGAAGATAATCCAGGTACAATTTAGCTGATAGCTTTTCTGTTCCGTCGCAGGGATTTGTCCAGCCGACACTTCATCTCCGGCAGCCCGTGAGGTCAATGTTGAATCGGGAAAAGGGGAATAGGGGTGTGGGGAGAGTGACTGATCAAGTGTTTGGGTGAGGAGGAGGGAAGATGGAGGGGGGCACCATCGGGGGCGCAACCGGATGGGAGGAATTTATTGAGGTGAGGGTGAAAGTGTGATCCATCAACTATTAGAGTGAGGCGGAGCCACAGAGGGAAGACGATGGTGAGGGGGCACAAACAAACAAGGCAGACATAGCAAGGCCAGGAATAGGATGTGAGGGGCTTGGGAATTCATTAGTGCGCCATCCGGGGAGAAGAGTGCGTACTATCAACCCCAAAATAGAAAGTGGAGGAAGCAACACGCGGGAATTTTGTATTTTGGGGATTTTTGGTATCTTAAAGAGAGGAGGAGAGGAGTAGTTGTGAAGAATTTTGAATTTACTTAGTGTTGACGAAATTTAACCAAGTATATAAAAGAGTTACATAATGTAAAATTTATTCTTCTATTTTAACTAAATTGGTGTAAAGGAAAACAAAGAATTAGATGTACCTATACATCATTGCCCATCTTATTGTTTTCATGTGTATTCTGAGGTATTTCCTAACTTTCCATGGTGAGATCAGGAAAAAAGCATATGTGAGACATGTAGTTTAGCTATTATATCCGACTATACATAGATGCACATATAGACACTCACAACTTGATGCACAATGGGCTTGAATGATGATATTCCTACAACAGTAATTCAAGAAGTCAATAATTCCATTCAGTAGATCAATACCTGAATATAAAGCTTGAAAATATTAGAATGATTGACCAAGACAAATATCCCCAGATGTTATCAATAAGGAACTGCTTCATCAATGGATTTGTAGTCAGATGGTGATGAGTTTACATGGAATCACAAAGTTTCATGGTCCAAACTAACATGTATCTACGATGTCAAGTGAGAGTGTGTGCTTGGAAATGAGCATTTAAAGAAATAAACAACATCTAGATTTATTGAAGTTTCAAATGACAAAAATAGAGTGGCCAAGTAAACCTACCATAGAAATAAATAAAATCGGCGTTACATAGAATTAGTGGAGGGATAACACAAAGTTGACAAAGTTTACAGTAGTAGAAAATGAATTGATTGAAGCCTTCAACGGAAGGATTTAGCTCTCAAAAGATCCTTATATGGAGATTTGTGTACCCTCTCAAAGGAGGACCCTTCTAAGATATCATCAAAGCACCCTTATTCCCATTGCTGCAATAGAGAATTTCCCTCTAATCTGTTCACTATGATTTACTCTTTGGGTTTACCACATTAATACATAGAGCATCAATTATTCTAAAATTTCTAGTTGTACGTAAGCAACAAACACAATGAGATGCACTTGCTATAGATAAAAAATTCCTACAAACCCAATCCAGTCCAATCTCTAGCCCGACTCTCCAGTACTTTCTTTCTACAACCAATGGAAGTTGTTTCAAAATGTTTAGTTGGCCTTTAATTCTATCACATATAATTAAGCTAAATTAATGTAGCCTTATTTATCTTCTCCTTGACTAGACCATTTTACTGATAACCAATTCATCTATGTATAAAATGAGAAACAATAAGTTAATTTCAGTTCACAATTTTGTCTACAACAGATCATATCATTTTTTAGTGATATATAGTTCACATCCCTAATGAAATCATTAGAGGCCTTGTAATCATGATAAATAGTACAATGACTTGAGCAAGAAAACACCTTATGTCCCCCTTGAATATTAATAAGATTATAGTTCAATTCACTTGGAGCAATCTGATGCTTCCTATGTTGCAAAGGATAAAACTCTAAAATAGAAAATCTGGAATAAAAATAAAGTTCAAGATGTGAACAATACAATGTTAGATACCATATGTCATATTGAAAATCAAGGCACTAAAAAAGTCTTGAAGCCAAAAACACTTAAAATTAGGAAGCATGTTAGGAGTTACGTCAGGATTAAGATCAATGGATAAAAAGAGTCATCATGTGTAGATTGGACTTATCAAACACCATGAAAGTTTGCAAAGGAAGTGGAACATCCGTATAATCTAATAATCAACAATGCTGATAGAAAAATATACTCACATGAGTATCCAGATGCCCTGGTAAGTTTGAACATACATGTTGTAGAATCCTTGTTTGGGGTCCTCACAAGTAGCTAATTTTATTCTTCCTTGTCCTACCTTAAAGTGAAACTACAACCGATTACCTTCATGAAACAACAAGTACAGTAAAATTTCATCAACCAAATGTATGTCATCAAGAGTAAATGATTTATCAAGATCCTATAATGCATTAATTCCTATGTCATTTGATACTCCAGCTTCAGTTTCTTATGATAACTGAATAAACACAGAAACGAACTATAATGACATTTATTATTCATTATTAGTGATCATATTCTAATATTTTTTAACTCAACGGAGTCCAAATCCATAGATTGTAATTCAGAAATTGAAAGTCACTAGATCCCAATGTGTAGTGGGCATTGACCCTTGTATTTTAACATGCAAACTGATCTTCTTGCTCCTATAACTCCACTACATCCTGTTATTATAAAAAAAAAATTGAAATGCATGCACCCAAACCAAACTATGTCATGGCTGCAAGAAAGAATTTTGATCTGCAAGATTTAGGAAAAATTGCAATGAGAAATTAAGGATTACTCATAGCACTTTAACTCATATTTTATATTATTAATAAAATATAACATGAACTTTGGCACTTTGACACTAAACAGGAAGCAAATCAATCTTACGATGATTGTCACCAATGGAAAGGTTTGTGTTAGTGAGGCTCAAACAATGAGATGGAGTATAAGATTTGTACATTAAATCTTGAAGTCAAGCCCCCAAGTATAAAGGTATTACTGTCTCCTATAGTTGCAAACCATTGCCCTCTCCTAAGCAGAGGTTACATTTCCAACGTGGGTGGGGACCATGTATTGCTAAGGTTTAAAGAAAACTAAAAAATACATACTACTTATACCTATTCATTTCTATAATGATTCAACAATAAGGCTAGGGAACTAGACACCGTTGACACCATTTGGTTATGCCAATCTCCTTAACAAGAGTCAAGACCACAAGCATAAAGGTATTATGGTCTGCTACAGTTGTAAACCATGCCCTTTCCTAAACGGGATGAGTATTCTGCATTTTGTTAATGATGACTTCAATTAACGATTGACATAAGACAAAATGTTGGCTTTACTATCTCTACTCATCATTCCAATCGACCAACGAACCCTTCCCTATTGCTAGTTGATTCTCTGTGATCGCCATGGTGGTATCGTGGTGTTGGTTTCTAGTTGGTGGTCCAAGGTGTGTATCATGCAACCCCAGAAATCTGATCAAGATGATTTCTATCCAGAATCACATACCAGGTGTCTAAACCAATCTTCCAATAAATAGGGGAATATCATATTCAAACTATATTAAGAACATCATATATGGATCATAATGTCCACAAGGATGTACTAGGAGATAAAAGAGGCGCAAAATCATATTAGGAAACATGGAATATGATCTCGCTGTGAGTGGGACAAAAAGAGTTGTAGAATCAGGGAAGCCGACCTTGTACTTGATTAGTTGTGCCTCAATCAAGCTCCTCTCCTCTCGACTTTTCTATTTCGTCGCAGGGCTCCATCCTCATAGTGCTTCTTCTCTAACGATCCGCGAAGTGAGGTTCTAGCAGAGGGGGCGCAGAGGAGGAGAAGAGGGTGAGGGAGAAAGAATGTGATCAAAAGGGAGATTGGGGGAAGGAGACGAGAAGGATAGAATGCGACTGGGAGGGGGAGGGATTACAGACGCAACGAGGCTTCGTGCGTGAAACCACGCCAAATGGGGTGAAGGACTAGCCACGCGGCAAAATTGAAAATTTGGGAGTTTTTGTTATTTTTGGAGGGGGAGATCCGCGAAGAGGGAGAGGAATTGAGAGGAGTTCTCCTTCATGTGTAGTTAATTTTGTAGTTATTACAAATAACTATAATTGTTTTTATTTACATTTTGTTATTTATAAAGAAAAGTTGTTTTAACTATAAATACACTATATGTAGTCAGAAAAATTGTAGTTAATTCGTCTTTTTTTGTAGTGAAGATAAATATGTGATGTGCTTTTAACACATGTGATGGATATCAAGGTAAAAGATCATGATATCTAAAGAAGTATCATAAAGTTTATGTTGGCCACCTGGATTGGTCAACTATGAAATCACTTTAATTATATATAAAATAAAATGAACATCACATGTTAGGGGTTTATGCTTTGCATAAACATGACAATTAAAGATATCATTAAGATAAATTATTAATTGATAAGTAATCTTTCCTTATGATAAAGGAATGTACAATTAATAAGATAGTTAGTACAAGTAATAAGGAAATCTAGTATTGTGTCACCAAGGGAAACAACACAATCAAGGTATGGAAAGACTTATAGTCCCAAATGGGTGACAAAACATAATTGTGATCATAAAAGTGAAATGCTGAATTAAATAAGGAGTATAGGAGACTCCTCAGGAACAAGAATCTGTCACAGGAAAATGTGAAGTAAGAAAAAGTGTTACCTGACATAGGATTATTTCCACAAGTCAATAATGAAAAGACAGTGGGGTATGTGTCTTGTGTGATTGATTTTATGACAATCTTGTGTAGAAGAATATGAGTTGATTAAAAGGATATATGGTGTCTCCATAACAATGAGATGTTATGAGGAGACATGATGATATGATGAATGAATATTATCTGTCTTTCTTTATCTGGGATTTCGGGGACGAAATCCTTGTTAGGGGTTTATAATTTGTAACACCCCTAACCAGGGTTATGCCTTAACCCTGGGAGTTTTACTTAAGAAAGTTAATTAGATCCTTAATTTTATATTGTGAAAAGCAATTAAGGCTCAATAGGAACTTATATTTCAATTTTAGTCCTTTTTGAAAAATGTTGAAACAATACTTTGCTTGTTTTGGACTAAAGTGCAAATTACCCAAGTTGAGGGGTTAAATTGCAAATGTTACATGATAAGATGTTCCTCATATGTTTAAGCATCATGAGGATGAAGATTATGTAGAGGTATGGCTTGGTAAAAGCTTGAATACCAAGAAAGAGCTGATAAAGCAATGTTTGTGCATTAAAACCTAGTTTTGATATAATCTGCAATTTACCCAAAACCTAGGGTTCAATATGCAAATTACAACTTCAGAATAGTCTCTAATGTTTCTTGGCATCATTTAGAGAAAAGAAAATGAAAGGGGCGTCTCATTTGTATCATTTTGGAGGAGAGAGAATCTTGATATTAAAATAATCAAGATTTAAGCATAATTGAAACCCTAATTCAATTTAATGCAAAAATAAATAAAAATAATTGAAGGGCCTTCAAACAAAAACGAGATGGTTGCAATTTCTAAAGTGTGAACGTTCTTGTGCCTTGTAAAGGAAGCAAAAATATCCAAGGGAATGGATAACTCACTCACATTATTAAAAGAAAAAGTAATATCCACTAAAAAGGGGATATTAGTATAATATGTTTAAGGTGCTTAATTTTTTTTCTTTTAATTCTTGGATAATGAAGAGGTTTTGCAAGGGGATGAAGATGGCTTCATGGCCAAGGAATTGAGGGGGAAGAGGCGGCACTAATTTTGTAATTAAAAGATTTTTTATAAAGCATTTTCTCTTTCATTGAATTTATTATAAAAACACCCTTTCCAACTTAATTGAGAGGCTTTTTTTGAATCCCCTTCTTCTCTTTGCTTGCAAAATGACCACGGGAGCTAGGAGAAGCAGGAGGACGACCCCCAACCTGTAGGTAAGCTTCTTGATCACTTTCAACCATGATTCCATGGTGGAAATAAAAAATAAATGATGGATTTCTTCTTTTCCTCCATCAGTCTTCCTTTCTAGCCAATCCTTTCATCCAAAAAGCTTGAGAACGGACCTTGGGCAGTTGTTAAAGCTTTATCCACCATTTTTGACGTGAATCTCCAAGCTTTGAAGATCAATTGGAGGTGGGTTATATAACTCAAACCCTTAAATATTGTTATTGCATTCAAATCTCCATTATTTGTTGAACGCTTTGTTCTATTTGAAATTCCCTTGATCCATTGCTGTAATTACCATGAAAATGGCAGTAGATTTTGAATGAATGAAGGTAGATGATGATGAAATCATCTTGGTCATGCAATCCAACAAGTTTCCCTTGCAAACGGTTTTGAAGATCTTGGTCCAAACAGTTTCACCAAACCGTTTGGAGACCAAACGATTTGCAAACCGTTTGGAGTCTTGAACCCTAAACCGTTTAGAAAGGCTGACCGTTTGGATGGGTTGACCATTTGAGGTCATAACCCCAGTACACATTGGATAAGGATCTAATGGTTCCAATTAATTTAATCAATGTATGGATAATCATCTAATTAGAAACCCTAATCGGGTTAAGTGCTGATTTTGCAATTGAATAATTTAATTCTTTGGGTTGATTAACCAAAATGGTCTCAAGACCATTTGGAGATCACCCAAAAGGTATCAAGACCGTTTGGAGGTCAACCAAGACCATTTGGAGGTCTAGGGTTGAGTATGGTGAAGTAGTTGAAGATTCAAAGATATCAAACTGTAATGCAATCTATAGCTATTCTGATGAGCAATTCAATGATGCAAACCCTAATTGAACTTCACAAATTTTGATGTTGGGATGGGAAAACGGTCTCAAGACCATTTTGAGGTCATCCAAACGACCTCAAGACCGTTTGAGGCCAGGTCATGCCCAATTTGAATGATGGTCCAATGATTTCAAAGCAATTAGTTCCACAATGACTAATATTGAAGGTTCATCGATTTCAACCCTAATTCAATTGGGTTTAAAACCCTAATTTATGATCAATTGGATGCTTAATCAATTGAAGGATGATTCATTAATCTCAATTGAAGTATGGTGCTTAGGTTCAATTGATGAGTAATTACATGGATTCAATTTATGAAGGAATTAATCTTGGAAAACCTAAATCAATATGAGTGGTTGAGACCATTTTTGGTCCAATCGGTTTTGAGGAGGTTTGGACTCAAATGGTCTCAAGACCGTTTGGGACCAAATGATCCCAAACCAATTGAGACTCAAATGATCCCAAGTATATATGTTCTAAACAGTTTCAAGCACCTACTTTACTAAACAGTTTCAAGTGTATGATCAAGACCGTTTGGAGGTCTAAATGGCCTTAGACCGTTTGAAGGTATTTCAAGAAAGACCGTTTGAGGTATGGTTGGTCAAAACTATTTGGGATCTAAGTGACCAAGACCGTTTGGAAGTAATTAACCAGAACCGTTTGGATACTTAAGGTGATTAAAGGTCAATTGTTTAATTGATCATTACATGATGTAATTCAAGGATGGTTATGGTAAGTGTACTCTTAATAAGATAGGGTGATTAGTACCTCTTGAATGATTAATACTTAATGATTAAGGAAGTAATGACACAATACATGGTATCAACCCTTCAATCAAGTTGAGTTGACCTAATCCAATCAAGTCTGATGTAAATATCATTCTATAAAGGATGAGAGAGAGAGAACTTCTTACATGAATGATTATCATGTAGTGATTAAGTCTCAACTCTTCCAACATGAATGAATGTCTAATTAGGGTATGACCCTTGATGAAGAGATCATGAACCCTAATTAAGAAGGTTAATGTACCCTAGCCCTAATTAAGGGCAATGATATGTGAAACTCTAATCTATGATGTTGGGTTAACCCTAATTGAGGGCAATGATAGGTCAAACCCTACTATATGGTGATAGTATGATCCTAATTTAGGGTGATGTCATGAGAAACCCTAATCAAGGGTGATGTCATGAGAAACCCTAATCAAGGGTGATGTCATGAGAAACCCTAATCAAGGGTGATATCATGAGAAACCCTAATCAAGGGTGATGTCATGAGAAACCCTAATCGAGGGTGATGTCATGAGAAACCCTAATTGAGGGTGATGTCATGAGAAACCCTAATCAAGGGTGATGTCATGAGAAACCCTAATAAAGGGTAATGTTATGTGTAACCCTAATGTAATAAGTGCGATGTGAAATTCTAACCTAGGGTGATGCCATGAAATGATATATGAAACCTTAGCATAAAATCCTAACCCTAATATAGGGTGAAGGTATGTGAAACTCAAATTTTGGGTTATAGTGCATGAGCCCTAATCTTGGGCAATATGATGGTAAACCATAACTCTAATATTGAGGCTATGAGTTGAGAAACCCTAATCTCAGATAATGCTATATGAAACCTTAAAATAAGGATGAAGTTATGAGAAATCCTGATGAAGGTTGATATTATGTGAAACCCCAATATAGGGCGATGCTATGTAAACCCTAATTGATAAGAATGGGAGACCCTATTCCTAATAATGGAATAGTGACTAAATATTGATAAGTGAAATACTTAAAGAGATTGTTAATGGATAACCCTATATCAATAATGCCTCAACTCAAAGGTGAGTCCATATTATTGGTAATGGTTGAATATTCCAAATAAGTGACTTAGACAAAATACATTACATGATAATATGATGATCTGGTGTATAAAGTATTAGGATGAGAGATACCCTAATACCAAACAAGTTGGTGAACTCAAGTAAGATAAAGGTGATGAGGGAAGTGATATATCAATAGATGATAGATATCACATCCAACACCTCAAGATAGATATACCTTGATGTATTCTAAATCCCCTATACTTGGGGAGTAGCACATGAACTATGTCATGTCAAGTGTTACATTATGAAGTAATGCTCTTTGATAAGCATAGGCTAATATGCCCTATGAAAAGGTTAAATCATATCAATAAATTTTGATGCAATCATATTCTCACAAAGTTGAGAGAGAAACTTATATCTTGTGATGATAATTCATTTAATGAAGAGTGATGAGAATAAATAAGTATGATCAAATACTTATGTTATCAATGTTGGCTCCTAGCTGTATGGAGCAATGAATTAGGGCTTGATCATTAATGACATGATACTGAGAACCTAAATGGTTAGCTATGGATAACCCTAATCGAGGGTGATGATATGTAAGAGAAATCCTAATCCTAAATAAGGGAATGGAGATGCTACTCTTACTTTGCATAAGTGCTGATATGTACTTGATATAACTGTTTCTATGTAATAATCATACAGGTGGTCATGAGATAATGAGCATAGCTAGGTATGAGCTATGATGTATTAATTATTTAAATGCCTTATGGGCTTTGTGATCCATTATATGTATTGTTACCTAGTAAGAGGTAACAAGAGACTAATGGGATTTGACATCCATGTGAAATGCTAATGTAGTAAGTATCATGTTCACCTTGGTCAGATGACCTGAAAGTTTTAGTTACCAAGATAAGTGGTAACAAGTGTTCTTTGATGAACTGAGGGTTTAAATACCCATATTCCATAATCATGATGATGAGATGTTGAGGGATGAGAATAACCATGATGTGACAAGGGATTAAGATCCCAATGTTATATACATTGTTGAAAAGTACTTGATAGATAAATTACACTCTTCTTTGTATAATTTGTCATAATAATGTTTGAGAACTTGCCTGATGCTAAAAGAGGACAATAATGCACATAATTAACCAAGTAAAATCTTATCATGAAGTGCCCTGGCCATAGATCCATCAGTGTCAGAATTTGCTGAATGGTGAAATGGGTAGCTCCGCGGCATAACCCAGAACACATATTTTGAATATGTGGGGGGTGATGGGTGCGAATACCTTATGCCCTAGTGAAGGAATCGATGCGAGATAAACATTAAATATCTCTTCCTTCATTATGTGTATATCAGGGTGGATGTATCACTAATCCCCTGATAATGGGATGGATGTATCACGAATCTCCCAATGATAGTAATGTCAGATCGATTGAGATTATCATAGTCTCTCAATTGCGAAGAGAGTGCAGCGTGCCACTGTAACTCTATAGCAAAGTTGCCAGTATACCATGGAAAGCTATTTAGAAGAGACACAAGATGTCCTGCATGGAATCTCATACTGGCTGAGATGAGGGAGGTCATGGTAGCCGGCTCTACCTTTGACCTTGTATGGCACTGATTTCGACTTCGCAGTGGTCGGTTGGAGTATGAGAGGTATACCTCATATCCGAAGGGCATAAGTGTGGTTGTAAAATGTAATCCACCGTATAACATGTTTGCTTAAGGATTGAATACGAAAATCATTGGCTGATGTTATATTTCTTTCATACGTCTTTAGTTGATAAATGATATATTTATGATTCCTTGCATTCCTTGGAAAAGTGGATAGATGACATATGATTCTACCATGGGTAGATACAATGCTCTTCTTAAGAAAGGAGATTTACTTTTCTGTTCATACAATGATTAATATTGTTGTTAATATAAAAGATTCTTGCTCAGTTTTATTCTGCTAATCTGCAATAATAATGTTTCTGGTAGAAAGTTATATCTCTCGCTAGGACAATTTATAATCATCTCACCCCCGTGGGATCCAATGTTTTTAGGTGGACGCAGACAAAGAAATAGAATCCCCACAACAGAGAAAGAGCAATAGCAGCAGTAAGGGCAGTAGTGAATTCTCAGGTGGAGACACTGGCTGTCATGTCTTGTATAGGAGTACATAGAGTCCTATGTGTCATCTCTGTACTCTCAGGTCCTCAGAGTTAGTAGATAGTGCTTCTATCATCGAGTTGAGATTTTGGCTTGAATGCCTCAAGGTTTTATGTTACTGATGTATAGTTTGGTAAAGTAACTGTTGTATGTAGTTCTTGAGAAGAGATGGTACATGGAATGTAATACTTTGGTTCTTGTTATAAGGGCTTCCTAGAATGGGATCTCTTTGCAAAAAGTTTTAATTTTTAGTGATTTTCAGTAATCCACGACAAATGATTCACTTCCTCTTAAGTAAATCTTGTTTTGTAAGTTGGATGCCACAAAGAGGGGATATATACTAAGCATCATATCAGCCAAGGGCATAATTCCCACAAACACTATCTAAGGTAAGGTTCACATCGGTTAAAGGGGTCAAACACCACTTAGCATATCGCCCAAGACTCATCCCTAGAAGAGGGATATCAGGAAGAACACCATAAAGGGGTATCGTGCAAAAGTTCAAGGTCATGATAGGTTGATCATCTTCAACCTCAAGACTGCCACCAAGAAGCCCTAAAAGTTCAAGAGAGTTGGCTCACCTCTCAAGACGATTAAGTGAGAGAGGGGTATTGCACAACTTCCATCACCTATCGGGCAACAAGGAGGTCCTTCACATCATATCGGCCAACCAACCAAAGCTCAACTCACTAATGGATTTGGATACCCTAGGCTCACCTCTCAACAACAAAGTGAGAGAGGGGTTTTGCCTAAGGAACTCCACATCCATGGTTCGGCCAACCCAAGGCAACCCAAGATAACCATCTCAACAAGGTCTAGGGTACATCTAAAGCAACCATATAACCATTAAAGCAAGAAACATAGCTAAAATATGACTTGGTCGATCAAGAAAGCACATATAGAATGCAACATGAAAAAGAAGTAATATAGATAGGGTTAGAAGTTATGTAACCCGCCTCGGTTCTAAAGCTCCAAGCTCCTAGATCCAAGCTCCAAGGAGCCACCACAAGAGGAGAAGGAGCAAGGCACTCTCTAGGGTTCGACCACCACTATAGGAAGGAGACTATAGATATGGTGCCCACCAAGGAGAGAGTATCGAACACCAAACTCCACCAAGGGGAAGTGTATTGACCACCAAGGAAGAAGGAAAGCAACTAAGGAGCTAAAGGGATCCCAAGCTAGCAAAGAAGGGGGTATATATGCAAGAGGGTTATGTGGGCGTCCACTAAGGGAATGCTCCACATGTGCTCGCCCAAACCATCACTTGTCCAAGGGTTATGCCACCTACTAGCATCCCAAACCACTTATCCATGACCAACCACCCACTAAGAAAAGCAACTACCACTTCTCCCAAGATGGTGACACAAACAAGGATAGGGTGGAGGGTGTGTGTCACCCAAGATGGCAACCCACACATCCACCAACACCCTTGGCCGATACACCTTCCTGGCCGATACACCATCCTGGCCAATACACCATCCTGGCTGATACACCATGGCCGATATAAGGCACCATGCTCACCCTTGCCCGATACCAAGCCTCAACAAGGCTCAACAAGGCAAAACAAAGCCCAACAAGGCACAACAAAGCCCAAAGCTACTCAAGCAATGAGCCCAACCCATCCTCTCAACTCTAGAGGATTCAAGGAGAGAGAAAGACATCTCTCAAGGTGACAAACTTGTACACCAACCCTAAAACTTGGGTAATTTGCAAGTTGCACCTCAACCTCACAACAAAGTACAAACAAACCCTAATCACAACTTCAGGTGATTAGCAAGCATCTAAACACAAGGTTTAGACAAAGCAAATAGGGTAAGCCCAAAACAAAGGTCAGGGTCCTTACAAGCCATAAACCTCTACAAAGGGATTTCGCCCCCAAAATCTGAAGAGAAAAGTGAGGGATACTTCCTCCTCATCTCTTCCTCAAGCTCCCACGTGGCTTCCTCAATGCCACGATGATGTCAAAGAACCTTCACAAGAACCAGGTCCTTCCTCTTCAACTTCTTCACTCTTCTATCGAGGATCATCACTGGACCTTCTTCGTAGGTCACATCTTCATACAACTCAACCTCAACTGGCTGTATCAGTATCTCTGTGCCTGGATGACTTTTCTTTAACATACTGACATGGAACACCGGATGTAACCTATGAAACTCTGGTGGTAGTTCCAACCTATAAGCTACCTTGCCAACACGTGCTATTATCGGATATGGCCCCATATACATGGGTGCCAACTTGCCTTTCCAACCAAACCTCAACAAACCTTTCCATGGTGAGACCTTGAGATACACCTTGTCTCCCACCTGGAACTCTATAGGTCGTCGACGATTATCTGCATATGACTTTTGTCTATCCTGTACCACTTTCAACTATTGTTGTATCACATTGATCTTTTCTGTTGTCTGCTGTACTAACTCAGGACCCAAAAGTTGATACTCACTAGACTCATACCAACATAGAGGAGATCTGCACTTCTTGCCATATAAAGCCTCATAAGGTGCCACGTCGATACTCCGTTGGTAAATATTATTGTAGGAGAATTCTATCAAATTGAGATGCACATCCCAACTGCCTAGAAACTGCAAAACACAAGCTCGGAGAAGATCTTCTAAAGTCTGAATAGTCCTTTCAGACTGTCCATCTGTGTGCGGGTGGAAAGCGGTATTGAACCTCAACTGTGTTGCCAATGCTTTGTGCAACTATTCCAAAAAAAAACTCGTCAACTGGGGACGTAGGTCAGATTCTATTGTTGTGGGCACACCATGGAAACGCACAATCTCATCCACATACACCTGAGTAAGCTTTTCTGCTATTGGAATGAAATGAGCAGACTTTGTCAACCTGCCCACTATCACCCAAATGGAATCATGATTCCTAACTATCCTTGACTGACCAACTACGAAATCCATGGTTATATGATCCCATTTCCACTTTGGTAATTGCATGGGTTGCAACATACTTGCTAGTTTCTGATGCTTATCCTTGACTTGTTGGCATACCGCACACTTAGCTACAAACTCAGCCACGCCTCTTTTCAAACATGCCACCAATACAGATCATTTAGATTATGATACATCTTGGTGACACCTGGATGGATAGCATACATCGATGTGTGTGCTTCCTTGAGCACTAACTTCCTCAAATCATCAACATCTGGGACCACCATCATGTCATGATAACAAACTAGTCCATCCTCAGACTCATGGAAGCCATCCCTCTTCTCACTGCCGAACTATGATTTAATCAACTAAACTATAGCATCTACCTGTTGTGCTTCTTTGATCTGCTACCTCAACATAGGTTTCACTTGCATCCTTGCTAACAGTCCTGCCAAAAAAGATACTTCCATCTGTACATTCATCTGCCGCAAAGAGACAAACATATCCCGCCTATGGCATATCAAAGAACTTAATTTTGCTTTCTTCGTGGGTAGAGAAGGAGACTTTATGCTAATCGCATCAGCTACCACATTTACCTTACCAGGATGATACTCAATGGGGCAATCATAATCATTGATCAGCTCCATCCAACGATGTTGTCACATGTTCAGCTCACTTTGTGAGAAGATGTACTTCAAGTTCTTATGATCTATAAAGATCTAACACACCTCCCCATAAAGATAGTGTCTCCATATATTTAATGCATGGACCACCACTGCTAGCTCCAAATCATGTGTCAGATAACTCTCCTCATGTTTCTTGAGCTTTCGCAAAGCGAAAGAAACCACATGATCTACCTGCATCAGCACACAATCTAAGCTTTTCTTGGAAGCATCGTAGAAAACAACATAGCCTTTCCCAGGCTCTGGTAACACCAACACTGGAGCACTAGTCAGCTTTTCCTTTAAGCTCTGAAAAGCTTGCTGACAACGATCATCCCAAACAAAAGGTACATCCTTCCTGGTCAACTTCGTCAAAGGCAATGCGATCACATTGAAGTCCTTTATAAACCTCTGGTAGTATCCTGCTAAACTCAGAAAACTACGAACTTCAGTCGGCGTTTTCAGTTGGTCCCACTCTACAACTGACTCCACCTTCTTGGGATCCACTCTGACTCTTTCCGTAGATATCACATGTCCCAAGAGAGTTACTTCCTTCAACCAAAACTCACACTTGCTAAACTTAGCATACTACAACTGGTGTTGGCGAAGGAGAGTCAATGCTTGTCAAAGGTGTTGTTCATGTTGTTGACTATCTCGATTATAGATCAAGATGTCATCTATCAAAACTACAACAAACTAATCTAGGAATGGACGGAACACTCTGTTCATCAGGTCCATGAAAGCAGCAGGTGCATTGGTTAGCCCGAACGGCATAACCACGAACTCAAAGTGACCATACCTCATCTTAAAAGATGATTTTGGTATGTCATCTTCCTTGATCCTCAACTGATGATATCCAGATCGTAGATCGATCTTTGAGAACACCAAAGAACCACACAACTGATCAAACTGATCATCTATCCTCGGCAAAGGATACTTGTTCTTGATCATAACTTTGTTCAACTATCGGTAATCTATGCATAGACGCATCAATCCATCCTTCTTCTTTACAAACAAAACTGGAGCACCCCACAATGATGCACTCGGTCTGATGAAACCTTTTTCCAACAACTCCTGTAACTACTTCTTTAGCTCTGCCATCTCAGCTGGAGCCATCTTGTATGGTGTCTGAGCAACTGGTTGTGTCCGTGGCACTAGATTGATCTCAAAGTCAATCTCTCGGGGTGGGGGAACACTGGGAAACTCATTGGAAAACACATATGCAAACTCTCGGACAACAAGCACCTCCTTAAGGTTAGGACCCTTCTCTTTGGTGTCCATAACATGAGCTAAGAACACCTTACATTCTTGCTACAAAAACTTATCTACCACCATAGCTGATACCAAACACGTTGGAAGAATCTTCCTATCTCCTTGGAAGATCCACATCTCACCATTGTCAGCAAACACCGCTTGCTTGGAACCACAATCCAACACAACCTTATACTTTTCTAAGGTATCCATCCCAAGGATCACATCAAACCCATGCATATAAAGTGGTATAAGACCCACTTGTATATTGTGTCCCGAAAAAGATAGAACACATGAGGGACACCTCTCGAAGCATCAAGGAACCATCAAGAGGGGTTTCTAACAACAATCTATCTCTCTTACAACTAATAGGTAAAAGACAGCTATTAAGAAAACTACGAGCGATAAAAGAGTGCATAGCACCCGAGTCAACCATAATAGATACAAAGAAAGAAGAAGACAAATTAGAATAAAATAACTCCATTTGACCTGCCACCACTTATGGGTTGACAATCGCCTCCGGCTGACTCATAGCATAGAATCGAGCCGTTGCTTACTGTCCACATCCTCTACTTCCTTGAGCAGACGATCCAACTTGCGACACTTTACCGCATCCTCACCCTCTGGCACCACTAAACTGCTGTCTATCTGACCCCTGTTGATTTTGCCTCTACTGCTGCGTCACTTCGACATCTCTCTTTGGGCAATTTGACTTTAAATGCCTGGTCTATCTACAAAGATAGCATGACCTATCTTCAAACTGTAGCCTAGATGGCCCTGTTGTTGGTATGTATGCCCTGAGAGCCAATCATGGGATGATTGGTGGGATACATTAAGATTGATTTGATAAACATAAAAGGCAAGCTTCCAATTCTTTCTGGTTCAGTCATATGAGATAATGATAGAACATATTGAATGTCTAGAGAATGACAATACTCAATGATGTATGCTTTCAAGTTGAGGACCTAAACTATTAGATCATATGGATGCTAAGACTTTGTACATTTTTATTATGTCCCTAGTCAGATGTCATTGTGGAAGGTAGATAGACAACAATGACACACAAGACTAGATTGTGGTGTTGGTTGATGACAAAATCTCACTAGTCATGATATGGAGATATCAAACTAAACACATAGGTACTTGTTAGAGAACAAGTTACCCGGACAAACCCACCGTGAGTTTGACACATGGAACCATGACATGGTAGTCATAGTCAGTTCTCACAGTGATGGTGGTGAGTGTAATTCTTTGATCTGAAATCACTACACTCAACATATGTCATTGGGTACAGTTTGACATCAACAAACGCAGTCCTGAAACATGGGTTATTATAAAGGTGATGATTGGGTGGCTTTGACACATGGGGCTTTTGAGGGGTGAGTGATAGATAAGGGATTTGTCCCTCCTGAGGGAGTTATGATATCCATGGCCACTTGATGAGTAGGATTGAGATAGGCATGCGCACACATGTGTGAATCAGTATGTGATATTGATGTCATACATATCTCCTCCAATCTACTCTGAGATCAAGAAAGTGAATGAACATTGATAGGATGACTGTTCCATGCCTTGAGTTCATTCGTGATACCAGTGATAAACCAATTAAACATTCACTATAACAACATTCACAGATTGTAGGATTGAAAGTTGTTCTCCAACTTTCTATTTCACTTGGGTAGCACTGATGTGCGACTAGGTACCACTCTTTGCTTGTGAAGTCATAAGTGTTATGGACTTTCACTGCCAACGTGAAATGGGCTTGTAGGGTCACACATATAGGATTTAACCTGTAATAGGAGTTTATCCACAAATGATGTTTAGATTGATTACTAAAGGAGTTTAGTAGTTTAATTAAACACATAATTAATTGATAGCTCAGTATCATAGTGTTCAAGGTGTTGGACCGATTGATTAGAGTATTAGATTGATTGAAGTTGCAATTGACTGATTTTGCACAGTCTGCACTCCCAACCGATCGGCTCAGCTTGGTGAACCGATCGGCTCATGAGATGAACCGATCGGCTCAGAACAGGCTGAACTGACCGGTTCAAGGGTTGAACCGATCGACTCAACTGGTCCAAACGAGCGAGTTGGGAAAGTCAGGTTGGCAAGAAATTTCTCTTTGTTTCACTTGTCCAATTTGATTTGAACAAGGATTGGTATTTGGATCAATTTGAAACAAAAGAGGAAAAGTCAATCGGGAACTAATCAGGACCATCAACTGATTGGCTCAAGTGCCCCAACCGATCGGTTCAGGTGTGAACCGATTGACTCAGGTACCCAACCGACTGTTTCATGCTTGAAACGATTGGTTCAGCTGGCGCAGTTAGTTGTTTTGTGGAAGATCTCGAACCCTTCTACTCCTACTTTAATCTCACATTGCCCGGGGTAGAGAACCCTGTCCCATGACCCTCCTATATATATAGGGGTATTGGGGGCTTCTCAAATTACAACTTAGAACACCATTTGCTTTACAAAGTTATCGTTCTCTCTGGTTGTGGTAACTGAGAGAGCCCGAGCAAGTACTACCCGATAAGGGAGGCACAACAAGGGAAAGACAACAATAGAAAAATGACTGGTTGTAGGAGAGTGTGTCGGTGACTAGTACACTAACAGGAGGGAACGAAGCCTTCCAGTGCCTTGTGCAATAAGGCAATCAAAGTTTCAGGTGGTCTGTGTGGACTACTTCAGAGGCGGGAGACTTCTGCTGCTCGGAGGACAGCTGTCAATCCCGACAGTCCCGGTGAGACCAGGAGCTGCACAAACACCGTCCAAGACTGGAGGTGAAAACCGCTCAAGCCATGAGGTAACGTCACCGAGCAAGCCTTGGGACAAGCTATGTCTGTACAAATCATCCTTCCTATTGAATAGACGTTGATGCGATTCCTTTATACTGGGTTCGGGGAGAAGAAAATTTTTGTTTCCACTGCCTTCTCTGTCTCCCGTAAAACCCAACAGTTGCATCAGAGCCATGTCAACTACTCTATACTTTAGGATTATCGATATGATCGATTTTTGTTTGTCGCCTTTATTTATTGCATATGATGTGAATAAAATTGGCTTTATGCATGTCCAATCCTAAATCCAAAAATCCCAATATACATATATGATATGTAATATGTATGCACTCGATACACGTCACCCTTAAATGAGTTTTTTGGTGGATGTATAGCGTGGTTATGGACAAGAAACTCTATTTATGTGTGCTTGGTTGAATGTGGTTGCTTGCATCTCGGTCTGCGCACCGATTCCTTACCTCCTTATTCCTGATGTCACTCGAGATAACTTGAGATTTCTTTCCTTCCTTTGCTCCCCCCGAATGTAACTCGCGGTTTCCCAATTTATATGTAAACATGATATATCTTTTTATATTTCCTGTTATGTCAAAGAACGGGGGACAATCTGATGACAGATGAGACGATCGATTCAAGGTGTGAACCGATCGGTTGGCGATCCAGACGATCGTCTTGAGAAGCGAGACGAGCAAGTGGCGACCTAAGGAGGTGCACGATGACCAGGAGAACCGATCGGTTGGAGGAGTCAACCGATCGGCTGGTGGCACCCAGACGACCGACCAGGATGAGCATGTCATTCATGTGATGAGTTGATCAACTCACACAACTATAACACTTCCTCATGGATAGGTTACATGTGATGTAGACCTAGATGACCATGATTCCTCTTGGCTTGAGGAATCACATTAGGATGGCCATAATCATTGCTTTTATCGTTTCACATGTTTTCTGTTGGATATAGCATGTATATAATACGTACTATGTATTGTGGTGATTGAATATGTATATGTACCTATTAAACCAAATCCCTCATTAAATATTAAAGTTTTAGATGCCTTCCAAATGCAACACATGTGAAAAGCTTGATCGGCCAAGTGTGGGAACGCCCTAGCATGGTGCACCGTCTATCTCGTAGAAGCGTGAAGGATGGATATATGGGTCTACCCTAGAAGGGTGCATATTCATCGTGTTGGCTTTGGGTCAGACTTAACAAGGTGACCTAGATAGGATCTATCACCTTGAGACATGGAGGTGATCATGGCAAGGAGTTGCATATGACATTTTTCAAGAGTTGCATATGATGCAATTGGCAAAAGTTTCCTACCTAGAAGATCTAAGTTGTGGGTGACAACCCTAGCTGGTCCATGACTTAGAGAATTTCAAGATCTTGACCCACTAGAAGGTTGTACACTGTAATCTTCCAAATTGATGGTGAGGGCTATCAATTTGAACAAAAATAGTGGGAGTGAGAATTAATTAAAGTCCTAATTATATCATCCACCTTCCAAATCAATTGACGTGTATTTTACTACGCGCTTAAACACAAGTATACGCGTCGAGTAATATAGGCCTTTGTGAGGCCCGAGTCGAACTCAGGGATACGTGAATTATTGGAGACTCCTACTAACTAATCGCAATCAGCTAGGCCGAATGACAAAATAGAGTTTGTTGTCGAAATTAAAAAGAAAACAAAATGAAACAAAGAAAACAATCGATTAAAGATTAATTTAATCAATTCAAAAGAGTATCTTTAGGATTGCGGTTTCACCGCGGGTCAACATTGTATTAAGTTTTATATAATTCCTCACTCTTCTCTCTCTATCCGGGTAGTGGTCTAAAAATAGAACTACCCACTGTCGTGGTGTAATTCACTACTTAGGTTTAGGTTGATTCCACCGTCGTAGTAATCATTCCCCTAAACTAAGCGCATTACAAACGGTCTCTCAGTTTCCACCATTAATTTTACACCTCCTTTGTCAAGGGATTTATCGATTAATGTAGGTTTCGTCTCTTTTCAACCGTTAATCCTTCTGTCGAAGTGATTAAGGGCATTAGATTATTATTATGGTGATCAAGCATAACAATATATATGGAGAAAATGAAACTATACCACGGATTTAAGAGAGAAAATATGAATTATCACTATAAAATTGTCATACAATGCATTCCCGGGCTACTCCCGGTCCTAAAGATGGAGGGTTTTAGCCTCCCATGTTCATCTCACACGAATACATGGTAGAAATAGGGGAATTCATAAGAAAAACGTGAAACAAGTGGGAAAACCCCTGAACGGAGAAGAACTGGTAGAACCTTGGCGTAGAATACGAGCTTCCCCGCCTATCGGTGATGGAATTCGTCTTCGACAACGTCCGAATCACCCGGGATGAGCCTCTGGCCTCCGTTCTCCTTTTTCTCCTTCCTCGGCACTCGTGCAATGCCAAATTAGATCATCCTCTCGTGTGGGCGGCCGTCATTAGGTATAAGTCCCTAATTAGGTCATCATTTAACTCCAGCCGTCCGATTGAGACCAAAACGAATCCAACGCATATCTGCCGGCGTCGATACCATCGACGCGGGTCGATGGTATCGACCCTCCCTTTTTGGCGTCAGTTATTTCATTAAGCGACGCTGTAGCCTCCATGTGTCGATGGTATCGACTTGGTGTCGATACTATCGACTACTCCTTCGCCATGAATCTGAAGACGTCTCGATACCATCGACATCAGTGTCGATGGTATCGACTCTTTGCTGCTTCTTTCGGCTGGCAACCTGTGGCTTGGTCGATGGTATCGACTTCCGTCGATGGTATCGACGGAAGCAGATACTTGTTTTTCCTGAAATTCCAAGACAAGACCAAATAAATCCACACAAATTATGATAATGTGATAAATAATGCTCAAAATGATAAAACTAAGGGGATTTGACATAAAATGTTGGCAAAGACCGAAATGAGTGAATTATGCAACATTATCCATAAAAATGACTAATAAAAGCACAAACCACATATAAAATAGGTCTATAAATGCGACTCAAAATCATCGCATCAAACTCCCCTAAGCTTGAACGTTGCTTTCCCTCGAGCAACTACTCCTTAGAATAGGATTGCAGATGTCAACTGAAAATCAACACACCAACCCAACATCCCATGTGACTCCCACTGAACATTCTCAAACCGGCCTTCTCTAACCACAAAACAGTAATTACCCTAAAGGCGACAATAATCATCAATAAGAGAAATTATCCTTAAAACCGATGAACACTATCACATAAGGCAGTTAACATAATAAAATTCGTCGATTCAGCATTGGTGCATCTTGTGATCACCTATACTACGTTGCTCTCCCTAACTACCATCTACATGTAAGCAGTTCTCCTGATAATCATTAGTGAGGAGAATTTCACGGTGGCCTACCAATCCGAGCAGCGAATGGATGGAAATGGGTGGTTCATGGAAGAACTTGGAAGTATTGCACAATTTCAAAATGCATAATACAAAAATGTCCTAAATGATGCAAATGCACATTAGAAATGCCCTAATGCCTAAAATTGGGTGAAATGATGTATGCACTACCCTTCCACCCAAAATGAGATGGAATTCTAGTTAAGCTACATCATGTACTCAATTTCCTGTAATGCGAGTGATATCATGTTCCTTTCTCCCTCTTATTCCACTTTCTTCTAAAATCTCTTTTTTTTTCTTCTTTTTTTCTATTTCAGATTTTCAGAATTTTTCTTTTTCTTTAGCCCACATATCCATAATTGCTTAGAGATAAGTTTATTGGGCTATTTTCTTCATGCTCAGAAATTCTTGCAATATTTAGAAGGTATGGAACAGTTTAAATCACCTTTGAGGAAAAATTGAGGTACATGGTGTGCTTTATGCATGATAATCATGAAAGTCATGAGTGCAACTACATGACATGCACCTAAAGGTAATGTGCATGAATCCCTATATTTTTTCCTTTTTTTATGCACAAGTATGGAAAAAATATCAATGCGAGTCCTATCTAAATGCTATGCACACAAGAAGGAATTAAAACTGCACTTTACTTCCAATTCTTAGGTGGATTATGGAAAAATGAAGTGGAATGATCACAAGATTAGATGACTGAACCTTAGAAAGATATTATGTGTCCCTCCTTACTGACCTGTGTAGTGGTTTAGAGGGTTCTCGCTCTTACATCCAATTAAGATCTCATTACCATTTGGTTAGGTTAGGCTCAAACAAACGATACTATCCACTTTGCATGAATCCATAGGAGTACATGTGTGAAATGTTGTTTTAAAGTTGACATAATCAATCATTTTCGTAGGATGTGTTCCCCAAGGTCAACCAAATCAAGCTATCCAAGGACACATAAATTGTTAAATTTTCCTTAAATTTCCCATGAATTACACAGCAAGATGACAAACTTTTACGACATCCACAGTTACACTAGATAGCACGTGGATCCTACAAAAACTAAAAATGCAAGAGCAAATAGCAAGCAAAAACTAAAAACAACAAAAGAAAAGATAGAGCTGTTCCAGCTACCCCCCTAAGCTTGAATTTGACTATGGCCTCATAGTCAAAAACAAACTTAAGATTGGAACAGTGATACCAGATCAGTCCGATGGTGGTGGAGGCGGGTACTGCCAGGGTCGTGGGGTCCAGATTTGCTCTGGATGATGTGACTTCATTTGACCAATAACCCCGTCTTGAATAACTGACACCGAAACTGCTGTGTGCCCGTCGATACCATCGACGGAAGTCGATGGTATCGACTCGCTGATTAGGGCAACTGCCTCGCGAGTCTGGCCGCCACCTTTTTCACTTGAAAATGTCGATACCATCGACACACCCGTCGATGGTATCGACTCCACTGAGTCGATTTCTTCTGAAAATCTCCAGAGATCTCGATGGTATCGACTGGTGTGTCGATACTATCGACTTTGATATTGCGATCTGCATGTAGGTAGGTCGATACCATCGACTAGGCCGTCGATGGTATCGACGCAGAGCAAAATCTGCAGTCGTCAACCTGTAACCCGGTCGATACCATCGACCAGTGTGTCGATGGTATCGACTCTGCCTCAGCCTGCACATCAAACAAACCGATCACTGTATCTTTTTTATACTAAAAATTGAACAAAACTAAAGCAACCTACGATTATAAATACTCTATCCTAATGTACCGATGGTTGGGTTGCCTCCCAACAAGCACCCTTGTTTAATGTCCTAGGCTTGACATAAAGATATCTTTAACCTGGATTGTCAAGAGATGTCTCCAATGAGTCATGTGGCAATTTGAATTGAACTCGATCATGTCCAATCCCCAAGGTCAATGTACCTCTCCCAATGGCAACGATGACATCATACGTAGCTTGGAACGACCTTCCCAATAGCATCTCGCAACTTTGGAGCTGTGGCATGTCCATGACAACAAAATCTACCGGGAAGATGAACCTATCAACCTTGATGAGTACATCCTCGCACACTCCATATGGCCTTACAATGGACCCATCCGCCAACTCAATCGCTGCCGCCGATTTCTTTATCTCCTTCAACCCAAGCTTTTGAAATGTGGACAGAGGCATAAGATTAATGTTGGCGCCCGAATCACACTGTGCTTGTGGAAAATGTTGGTCACCTATTGAACATGGGATATAAAAACTCCCCGGGTCTTTCTTCTTCTCTGGTAAGCTCCCAAGAATGATTGAGCTCACCATTTCATTCATCCTGCATACATCAGTATCTTTGATCCGCCTCTTTTTGTTGATTATATCTTTAATGAACCTCCCATAGGCGGGAACCTTCTCAATCATTTCCACCAGCGGAATGTTGATATGCAGCTTGTGGAATATTTCCAAGAATTTCCTATAGTGTCGTTGCTCCTTCTTCGGCTTCGGATTATCCCGACTTGACACATCTACCGCATTGACACGCTTGTGAGGAGGCACATATGAGCTTTTCGGGGCCAACTCCCCTAAGCTTGCTTCAATCACTCCCTCTGATGTGGGCTTGGGCGAGACATCATCAACAGCAATAGCTTGTTGTGGTTTCTCTCTCGCATTAGATGTTTCCACACGTGCACAAACAACCTTCAATTGTTCTTCCTGCCTAGATGGAGATGCAATATTCATAACTCGCTATGATTTTCTGAAGAATGGGTTTCCGCCCGGCAGTCCATAGTAAGTGCGTGGATACGGTATCGCCGGTGACGCTTCCGTATCAAACTTCATTTTGCTTTGATCTTCTGCTTCTGACACCTGAGATTCCTCCTCATTGCTTACCACAGACATGTACTTCACTTGATGGTGTGCTTGGGCCACATTTGCACTCTCGGCCGGTTTCTGCTGGTTGGCATGCTTGATGGCCGCCACTTCACTTGAAATATGAGCCATGGTGGTTTCTAATGCCCGCATCTGTGCTCCATGGCTTTGTAGCGTCTGCCCAAATTTGGTTAGAATATCACCTTGAGATTGCAATTGTTTACCAAACATAGCCATCATCTCCTGATTCTGCTGCACCATTTGACTCAGTAATTTGATGTTCTTATCTTCAACTCTAGGTTGTGGCTTGGCATCCGGATCCTGCAGAAAATTATTTGGATCCTTCCATGAAAACTTTTTATCCTTCCTACATGCATAGTCATTGTTTCTATAGCCCTGTTGTTGCATGAATTTCACTTGGGCTTCCTCATCCTCAGATGCATCTTCCTTAGATAGCAGCTTCTTGGCTAGAAGATCTAACTTATCGTTCAGCTCCTTAACTACTCTGTATTCGCCAGCAGCTCTGACCTGCTCCACATCACCTCTGTCACCCCATGACTGTTTCCTAGCCATGTTCTTTAATATCTCCCAACATCGGGTATCTGTATTATTCAGAAAGAATCCGGATCCAGCTGAATCAAGGTTACTTCTATCGTGCTCGGAGAGAGAAAAATAAAAGATCTTCACCTGCGTCTCTTTATCCAACCCATGATGTGGGAACCTCCTCAGCATAACCTGAAATCTCTCCCAGGTCTCAGAATATGTCTCACCAGCCTGTTGGGTAAAGTTGTGAATCTTCCGGATCATGTCTTTAGTCTTCTCAGGAGGGACGAACCTCTCAAAGAAAACCTCCACCATATGGTTCCAGGACTCCACAAACTCATCATCCAAATTATATAACCATTCTCGTACGGCTCCCGCCAATGAACTCGGGAAAAGCTTGAGATACAGTGCCTCCTGTGGAAACCTATCGATTTTTACCATGTCACAGTTCTCAACAAACTGGCTGATGTGCGCGACGGGGTCCTCATTCTTGAGCCCATGGAAAGCATTTGATTTCACCAGATTTATCAACGCCGGATCAATCTTATAAGTAGGTATGTTGATTTCCTGCTTCTTTATAGGCCCTTTTGAAGCTGATGAGGAAGAAGCCTTGATCTTGTCCCATATAGTCTGTGGCTCGACCATCTCTTCCTGTTCAAGTTCGTAATCTACCTCTTCTGGTTGCTCTTGCTCGTGATAATCCTCGTCCTCAGGTCCCGGCAATGGAACCTCGGGTGCGCGTCCTGCGTAGTCAGTACTACGTGTCTGCACCATGCACAGTACCTGAAATGAGAAAATTCGAGTTCAATACAGTGCTATGACGAGTATAAAAATTATCGAACAATTTAAAAATATTTGAAGTTGTTTCAATCTAAATAAAAAAATTTTTGGCCTAGAGTAGCCGCTCGTAGCACTCAAAGTGCCAACAATTCGCCGTATCCCCGGCAACGGCGCCAAAAACTTGACGTGTATTTTACTACGCGCTTAAACGCAAGTATACGCGTCGAGTAATATAGGCCTTTGTGAGGCCCGAGTCGAACTCAGGGATACGTGAATTATTGGAGACTCCTACTAACTAATCGCAATCAGCTAGGCCGAATGACAAAATAGAGTTTGTTGTCGAAATTAAAAAGAAAACAAAATGAAACAAAGAAAACAATCGATTAAAGATTAATTTAATCAATTCAAAAGAGTATCTTTAGGATTGCGGTTTCACCGCGGGTCAACATTGTATTAAGTTTTATATAATTCCTCACTCTTCTCTCTCTATCCGGGTAGTGGTCTGAAAACAGAACTACCCACTGTCGTGGTGTAATTCACTACTTAGGTTTAGGTTGATTCCACCGTCATAGTAATCATTCCCCTAAACTAAGCGCATTACAAACGGTCTCTCAGTTTCCACCATTAATTTTACACCTCCTTTGTCAAGGGATTTATCGATTAATGTAGGTTTCGTCTCTTTTCAACCGTTAATCCTTCTGTCGAAGTGATTAAGGGCATTAGATTATTATTATGGTGATCAAGCATAACAATATATATGGAGAAAACGAAACTATACCACGGATTTAAGAGAGAAAATATGAATTATCACTATAAAATTGTCATACAATGCATTCCCGGGCTACTCCCAGTCCTAAAGATGGAGGGTTTTAGCCTCCCATGTTCATCTCACACGAATACATGGTAGAAATAGGGGAATTCATAAGAAAAACGTGAAACAAGTGGGAAAACCCCTGAATGGAGAAGAACCGGTAGATCCTTGGCGTAGAATACGAGCTTCCCCGCCTATCGGTGGTGGAATTCGTCTTCGGCAGCGTCCAAATCACCCGGGATGAGCCTCTGGCCTCCGCTCTCCTTTTTCTCCTTCCTCGGCACTCGTGCAATGCCAAATTAGATCATCCTCTCGTGTGGGCGGCCGTCATTAGGTATAAGTCCCTAATTAGGTCGTCATTTAACTCCAGCCGTCCTATTGAGACCAAAACGAATCCAACGCATATCTGCCGGCGTCGATACCATCGACGCGTGTCGATGGTATCGACCCTCCCTTTTTGGCGTCGGTTCTTTCATTAAGCGACGCTGTAGCCTCCATGTGTCGATGGTATCGACTTGGTGTCGATACTATCGACTACTCCTTCGCCATGAATCTGAAGACGTCTCGATACCATCGACATCAGTGTCGATGGTATCGACTCTTTGCTGCTTCTTTCGGCTGGCAACCTGTGGCTTGGTCGATGGTATCGACTTCCATCGATGGTATCGACGGAAGCAAATACTTGTTTTTCCTGAAATTCCAAGACAAGACCAAATAAATCCACACAAATTATGATAATGTGATAAATAATGCTCAAAATGATAAAACTAAGGGGATTTGACATAAAATGATGGCAAAGACCGAAATGAGTGAATTATGCAATATTATCCATAAAAATGACTAATAAAAGCACAAACCACATATAAAACAGGTCTATAAATGCGACTCAAAATCATCGCATCATCAATCAAATAAGTAAAAATTGAGTTTTGAAGTAAATTGCATATATTTCCTTTTATAGTACAAATGACAACAAACAACAATCACTTTTTGTTACGATCGGTCCTTGTAAAGGACAAGCTAAATGTGACTAACTTCCATGACTGGTTTATGACATTGAGAATTGTTCTCACTCAAGAGTGAAAGCTCTATGTCCTGGATACTCCAGCTCCAGTGGAACCTGCTCCTACCGCACCAATGGCAGAAAGGGATGCTTATAAGAAGCATTTGAAAGATGCCATTGATGCAAAGTGCTTGATGTTGTGCTCCATGAACCACGAGTTGTAGAGACAATATGAGAACATGGGTGTCATTGAGATGATTCAACATCTCAAGAACATGTATGAAGATCAAGCACGACAAGAGAGATATGATGTCTCCAGGGCGCTATTCAAGTGTGTCATGATAGAAGGAGATCCAGTTGGTCCTCACATGCTCAAAATGATTGGGTATGTGGAGAACCTGACAAGACTGGGATTTCCCCTGAGCCAAGAGTTGGCTAGTCTAGCCTAAGTCTGTGATGTTGATCAACGGAAAGAAAGGCAAGTCCAAGGGCAAGCGCAAGGGCAAAGCTAAGAAGGGTTCTGATGCTAGCCAACAGCCAAAGTCATCTTCAACTCTCAAAGCCAAGGGAGGCATGACCAAGAGAGGCAATTGCCACCATTGTCAAAAGCTAGGACATTGGAAAAGGAATTGTCCACTCTATCTGGAAGAACTAAAGAAGAAGGAGGCGACAGACGTCTCCACCTGAAGGTGTCATGAAATAAACTTGTAACATTTTTTTTGAGGTATATGATACCAAGATATAAAGTGTAAAACGTACAATAAATGGGGCAAATGTTGCCACCATAGATAGGAGTACTTTAGTTTATTTTCAGCCTTAAAGGCATGTAATAGAGTTATGAACTACTGTTTCATATTTTCCAATGGATAGAAACATATTATTTTTGCATATTGTATGACAATGATGGCAATTAATAAAGTTGATGTTTCAATCTTTGTGGCAATGCCTTGTTTATCTTGTGGTACTTGGTATGCATAAGATAAAATGATACCTAAAAGTTATTGATAACTCAAACAATCAAATTAACATAAATCATGAGAAATTCATTTCTAGTTTCCATATGATGGATAAGTCTAGACTCTTTTGGTTAGAGAACCAATAAGAGACATGAATCTCTTAGACATGATTAATCAATCTTCACTAGTGGTAGTGGGAGATTGATTATCCTATTAGGTATAATACATGTGATGTATTTACATACCTATTAGAGTTAATTCTAGTACTTTAAACATTGTTTAGAGAAATACCAATATAAATATCTTGAAATGTTCAAGAATATCATAAATGAAGTACGAATTTGGTAAAGTGTTAGTTCTTGATGAGATCAATGAATGAAATACTTAGACCAAATGTTTGAGAACCTTGTAAGGGATTATGATAGTGTATCATAGTGAGCTCATGATTAAGGAATGGTGATGTCTAAATCAACAAGGATTCATACTCTAAGGAGTTAGAGGATGATTATCAAATAAGTATTTTTTTCTTAAATAAAGAATATCCCACACTAATAAAAGACATTAAGATTCACAAAGGGTTGTGAGTTCTTATATCCTTAACAGAGACACCTCAATTATCTATGTGATGAGTTGGTCATGTGATGAATCATTTATCTAGATGAATATGAGGAACCAGATTTTGAGTTTATGACCATTACATCCTAAATGACTTCCATGTGAACCATAAGGTATGACCTTGATGGTAGCACCCATTGGGATGAAATCCATAAGTGTGAATGAGTCTTAAGTGTTAAGACACATGGATAACATTTTGAGAAGGATGATGCTTGTTGATTGCAACTTAATGACTAAGGGATTTGGCATATGGATACTAAAACTACATTCCAATGATGAATAAAACAAAGATGTGTACGTGACACAACCTATAAGGTTTATGAATCCATTAATGCAAATGAAGTCTATAAGTTACAATGGACTCACTACTACTAAACACGCCTTTGGCGTCAGTTGTTTAACCCCCTTTGGCGATGGTTTTCAAGCGACGCCTATGTGGGCGCCGCTAAAGGTTGAAATCTTCAACGTCGATTTTCTAACTGAAGCCTATATGATATATAGGCGTCAGTTATATATAGTTGGACGACGTCTATAGGGTTCACACCACAAAAAGGGCACCACCTAGGACACTTTTTGTGTCAGTTAACAACTGAACAACTGATGCAATACTCCCAGAAGACACAGATGTGCTTCGCTTCACGGCCATGTTTAGTACTATAGGCGTCGGTTTTATATGAATAAGCGATGCCTTTTCCACCACGGCCGTGCTTTCCTGCATGGTCGGGTTGTTTGTCATATTAGGCGTTGGTTTTTATCCAATAACCGATGTTGTAGGCCTATGATGACAATGTTCTATAAATAACCGACGCCTATATTTTAAGTTTTTTTTCTTATCAGTTTGCAGGCCTGCTGTGGCTGGTCAGTAGGATTAGAACCTACAGTTCAGTTTTCTGAACTGCAGGTTTACGACATCCATTGATATCAGCCTACAAACAGGCCACAGACCTGCAAAATCAACAAATATTTTTTCACACAAGTAGATACATTCAGACATCAATTCAATTCTCACATTCACACATGTAGAAACATTCAGAAATATTCATTTACAAAATATCATTCAGCATCGCTATTAGCATCCCAATTATATCTTACAATCGCCACTGCTTGTATGGCTTTTGCCCATTCTTCTCTTACTTCATTTAATTCTTCCATCGTATATGGAGCATGTACATTTTTTAAGCATTTACCTATAGTGTGGTCAGTTTTAAACACCTGCAAAGAGAATGATGTATATATAAGTAATAATATAAAAATAAGATTGATATATTTCATACTAACTAATGAGACTATATATAATACCTCATGTATGGTATTAATATCCAATGCGGCATGTCGGATAATCATCTGCATAAATCACATCACATAGTATGCGCATGCCCAGCCGTTGTCTTGTGTAGCGCACTATAAATTGAAACATACAAAATATTAAAAAATACAACTAAGCACAGTTCACATAAATAATATATACTTTGGAGTCGAGAACTTACTTTTACGTTCTCCCAAATTATTGGCTGGTTCTTTCTCCTTGGGGCATTTCCTCCAGCATTTTTGAATGCATCTAAACCCCTACATGTTAATGTAACACAGTAAATTGCATAATTAAATAGTAATGTAATAACATATGTTAACAGATATAAAAATGAAATATTTCTCACCAGAATAATGACATTCTCATTACATGTCCAATTTTAGTGTTCAATGTACTTCCCGCAGGATCTAGATAATAAAAAGTGAACATCTTGGGGACAATAACTAGTAACTCCCAATGTCTACCGCTAGAGGTAAAAAAGTTAAAAATTAATAACTCAAAATACACAATAAAAATGGAATTTTCTTAAGTCCAAATTATAAATAAAGTAAACTTACTTGACATTGAATGGAGCTATTATTATCGTCTTCTTTTGCGGACTGAAAATTGTAAAAGCATCTATACAGTATTGTTGAACACTATCAGGGTCTTTAGCTACCATACTAATCAATGATGGAATCAAAAATCCCACATGATCAAATGCAAATTGTTTGCATTGATCTTCGACTAAGTAGCTGCAAAACATGTATTACGTATGCATTAATATATAAGAAACCAGATCACCAGATCTTACACAAGGTATATGGATGTATAAACAAGATCTCACCTTATCCATGTCTCTATCATTGATGTATTCAGCCAATCATACATAAATAGCTCAATAATATCTTGTATAAATAAAGAGCTATCGTATGATTGACCTGCATAATCTACTTCTAAAGAAACAATTATAGGGAAATGTATATTATGTGCCCGTAGCCAACATGCCATTCCCCTACAAGCAGGACCTAACGGGTATTTTAGGTCAATTGGAACCCAATTTGGTAATGCAGGAAGTGGAGGTGGAGGCCTAGGTGCTCCGGGTGTCTTCTTTTTAACCTGTATATATAATTTCAGATCGGTTGACCTCATATATACACATTAACAATCTAAAGTAATGTAAATTTATCTTACAATTTCAGTAGTGTAGATGACATCTACTTTGGGCCACAATATCACCCCGCCTTCTACCTCAGCAAGTGTATCAATATCCGGGTGCGGATATGGCAATGTAGCTTCCCTCCAATCGGGTAACACACGTATCGGGCTCGCACGAACATAGCCCTGTGGCATTGGAGTCCCATGAAACATTGCCCTAGGAAGGGACGGGTAAGCCTGCGCCTCTGCAACAACATAGTCTTCATTCTTAAGCGGCATGGCTTCAATGCCTACAAATTTACGTAAAGAATATTATACATATATACATATCATCTTGAAAACATATCATCTTGAAAATACTAGCTACAATGTCATAAACAATACTTACTGCAGACGTGTTAGGCAGTGGGTCTACAAGATTACTTGTAGTCTGTACATCAGGAGAAGAGTGGGTCGCCATAGGCTGATTGGAAGCCTGAGATGCCTGCCACCGCAACAATTCTTCCTTGACCTTCTCAACAACTATATCATTTACCTTCTTGGAAACTATATCCTCGACTCTCTTATTCTCCTATACATGAATAAAAGAAACATTAGCTTCTTATTATTGAATTCCCTTTTGCAGTAACATTCTTAAAAAAAAATAGGTTAGGGTTTCTAGGCCAACAAACATAATAATAGATATGTACATGTTAGGGTTTCATCACAATTGATGTTAGGGTTTCATCAATGTTAGGGTTTAATCAAATCAAATTAGGATGCTAGAATGGACAAGTTTAAATCTTATTTCAACATGCATCAAAATTTACTGAATTAGGTCAAGCATTAGGATTAGAAGCACAAATATATGCAAGCAAAAGATTTGTTCGTATCCTAGAATTTACATAAAGCATTACATATAGATTTGTTCATATCCTTACCAACAGCAAACACGGCTGTGGTAGGCCAACCTACCACAGCCGTGTTTGCTGTAGGTAAAGAGCTAGGGAGAAAGAAGAACAGAGGCTACGGCTAATACCTGGAGAGAAGAGCAGCAAGCAGCGGACGGCGATAAGGAAGAAGACGGCGGGTGGTGGGCAAGGAAGAAGCAGTGGGCGGCAGCGGCGGTGGGCAAGGAGGAAGGTGCCGCAGTAGGGCGTGAGCAGGGAGGAAGGAGCACACTTAAGTAGGGTGTGAGCAAGGAGGAAGGCGGAGTGCCGGCGATGCAAGGAGGAAGGCGGCAGGCAACGGTGGCGACACAGAGGAGCAACAGGGAGCGTCGGCGGTGAGTGAGAAGCAGTAGGCACCAGGTGGAAAGCAGCAGCTAGCGGGCGATGAAACATAAGACGATGAAATAGAAGAAAGGGGACAATGGCCGTTCGAGGGTCTATTAAGTTGGTAAAAGGCGTCGGTTATACAATACAACTGACACCTAAAGTCTTCAGCGTCGATTCTACTTAAACAACCGCCGTCCAATTAGACAAATTTTGCCCTAAATAATTTGGCAGGAACCATTATCTGCGTCGGTTAACCAAGGATAACCGACACCTAAGCTGGAACTTTTCTTGCAAAGTTTCATCTTATATAGGCGTCAGTTTGTTGGTAAAAAACCGACGCTGTATGTGCCAAATTTTTTTCTCTCGAAAATTGGATTTCACGGGCGATTTAAGGCGTCGGTTGTTTGTTATCCAACCGACGCTGAATACAAAGCGGTACCCGTGTCTTGACTATAGACGTCGGATGACCTACATCACCGACATTGAATGTTATAGGCGTCAGATTTCCTAAATAACCGACGCCCAGAAAAGTGACATTGAACGGTGTTTCTGTACTAGTGACTAATCAATGTGATTGATTGAATACAAGCAACTCAAAGCTGGATCTTTACTTTGATGATATAGTCAAAGGGTTTGACTGGTATGACAAAGATAAAGAAGGGATCTGTGATTTAGTGGGAGTATATTCACATTCCACATGTTGATGTGAAATGGAAATGTTCTAGAATGGAAATCCAAAGTGGAAATTATCTTTAGGGAAGATAGAGACATTTCCTATGTAATAGGAATAGAGATCTATAGAGATAGTTCTTGAAAACCTCTTGACCTGACAAGAGAGAGCATACATTGGCAATCTAAACTGAAAGGTTCAGTATGCACAGATTCAGTGGGAGAAAACTTGTCCATGTTACATGGAGTTAGTATCCCAAGGCCAAGTGTCCAATTCTTACGAAGAATGGGAACACTAGGAATAGATATGGATCTACCATGTATGTAATCATCCCATTATCTTGCATGTATAGGACATAGCAAGAATAAAATACATTCATCATCTTGTATGTAGGAAATGACAATATGATGTGCTCATCCTGATAACTCGTATGTGGGACATACTAGTTCTATGGAAATAAGGAAGGGTGCATTGTAAAGAGTTACACTGATGTGAACATCTGAAAAGGATAGAAAATTAATCACAAAATATATATGAGATATATAAAAGTGAATGTTTGTTGATAAATGGAAATGTTCCACTAAAGCTGTTTTAAAAGAAAAGGCCGAGTATCCATGTGTTTTAGAACATTAGTGGATACTATATGGATCTGGAACTTCATGAGATGAACTTATAGATATTCCGATCTTTGATGACAAGTAAGGAGTACTTGGTCAGACAATGTGTCTAAAGCTTAGCAAAAGAAATAGTAGATCACATATTACAGCAACTCCATCTCATACGTGTGACATACAACGAAGAGATGATAGACATGCAATTAATACTGACTTTGGCAAGGTGTTGCCATAACTCACTATGATAACACTAGAGCATAGTAACATGTGGGATATGTTTGAAGATCACTATGAATATGATTCTAGGGTGATTGGCTCGCAGTGCAAGTGGGAGTCTATTGGTATGTATGCCCTGAGATCCAATCATGGGATGATTGGTGGGATACATTAAGATTGATTTGATAAACATCAAAGACAAGCTTCCAATTCTTTCTGGTTCAGTCATATGAGATAATGATAGAACATAATGAATTTCTAGAGAATGACAATACTCAATGACGTATGCTTTCAGGTTGAGGACCTGAACGATGAGATCATATGGATGCTAAGAGTTTGTACATTCTTATTATGTCCCTAGTCAGATGTCATTGTGGAAGGTAGATAGACAACAATGACACACAGGACTAGATTGTGGTGTTGGTTGATGACAGAATCTCATTAGTCATGATATGGAGATATCAAACCAAACACATAGGTACTTGTTAGAGAACAAGTGTACCGGATAGACCCACCGTGAGTTTGACACATGGAACCATGACATGGTAGTCACAGTTAGTTCTCACGGTGATGGTGGTGAGTGTGATTCTTTGAATTGAAATCACTACACTCAACACATGTCATTGGGTACACTTTGACATCATCAAATGCAGTCCTGAAACATGGGTTGTTATAAAGGTGATGATTGGGTGTCTTTGACACATGGGGCTTTTGAGGGGTGAGTGATAGATAAGGGATTTGTCCCTCCTGAGGGAGTTATGATATCCATGGACACTTGATGAGTAGGATTGAGATAGGCATGCACATGCATGTGTGAATAAATATGCGATATTGGTGTCATACATATCTCCTCCAATCTACTCTGAGATCAAGAAAGTGAATGAACATTGACAGGATGATTGTTCCATGCCTTGAGTTCATTCAGGATACCAGTGACAAAGGAATTAAACATTCACTATAACACCATGCCTTGATTGTAGGATTGAAAGTTGTTCTCCAACTTTCTATTTCACTTGGGTAGCATTGATGTGCGACTAGGCACCGTTCTTTACTTGTGAAGTCATCAGTGTTATGGACTTTCACTGCCAATGTGAAATGGGCATGCAAGGTCACACACATAGGATTTAACCTGGAAGAGGAGTTTATCCACAAATGATGTTTAGATTGATTACTAAAGGAGTTTAGTAGTTAAATTAAACACTCAATTAATTTATAGCTTAGTATCATAGTGTTCAAGGTGTTGGACCGATTGATTAGAGTATCAGATTGATTGAAACTGTAATTGACTGATTTTGTACAGTCTGCACTCCCAACCGATCAGCTCAGGACATGCTGAACTGACTAGTTCAAGGGTTGAACTAATCAACTCAACTGGTCCAAACGAATGAGTTGGGAAAGTCAGGTTGGCAAGAAATTTCTCGACGTTTCACTTGTCCATTTTGAATGGAACAAGGATTGGTATTTGGATCAATTCAAAACAAAAGAGGAAAAGTCAATCGAGAATTGATCAAGACCACTAACCGATCGGCTCAGGTGCCCCAACCATTCAGTTCAGGTGTGGACCGATTGACTCAGGTCCCCAATCGACCGTTTCATGCTTGAAACGATCAGTTCAACTGGCACAGTTAGTTGTTTTGTGGAAAATCTCGAACCCTTCTACTCCTGCTTTAATCCCGCATTGCTCGGGGTAGAGAACCCTGTCCCATGACCCTCATATATATATAGGGGTATTGGGGAATTCTCAAAGTACAACTCAGAGCACCAGTTGCTCTGCAAAGTTGTCGTTCTCTCTGGTTGTGGTAACCGAGAGAGCCCGAGCAAGTGCTACCCAGTAAGGGAGGCACAACAAGGGAAAGACAATTACATAAAAGAGAATGGTTGCAGGAGAGTGTGTCGGTGACTAGTACATTGATATGAGGGTATGACTCCTTGCGGTGCCTTGTGCAACAAGGCAATCAGAGTTCCAGGTGGTCCATGTGTACTACTTCCACTACTACAGAAACGGCCTTTGGCGTCGGTCGTTTAACCCCATTTGGCGTCGGTTTCCAACCGACGCCTATGTGGGCGCCGCTAAAGGTCGAACACTTCGGCGTCGGTTTTTTAACCGACGCCTATTTAGCCTATAGGCGTCGGTCGTTTAGTAGATATCCGACGCCAAACAGGGTCCGCGCCACAGAAAATGGCGTCAGCTAGGGCACTTTCTGCGTCGGTTATTCATCTCAAAACCGACGCAGAAAGTGCCCTAGCTGACGCCATTTTCTGTGGCGCGGACCCTGTTTGGCGTCGGCTATCTACTAAACGACCGACGCCTACAGTTTAAATAGGCGTCGGTTTGATATGAATATCCGACGCCAATTCCAGGACTGCTTTGGCCACATAAGGCGTCGGTTATATTAAAAAACCGACGCTGTAGGTCTTTGCTGACGGTTTTCGATAAATAACCGACGCCTATTTATATTTTTTTTTTTTCATATCAGTTTGCAGGCCTGCTGTGGCTGGTCAGCAGGATGAGAACCTGCAGTTCAGTTTTCTGAACTGCAGGTTTACGACATCCATTGATATCAGCCTACAAACAGGCCGCAAACCTGCAAAAGTCACAAGCAAAATTCTACACAAGTACATTCATTCAGACATCAATTCAATTCTCACATTCACACATATAGAAACATTCAAATACATGCATTAACATTCACAAACATTCATTTACAAACATTCATTTACAAAGTATCATTCATTATCACTATCAGCATCCCAATTATATCTTACAGTTGCCACTGTTTGTACAGCTATTGCCCATTCTTCTCTTACTTCATTTAATGCTTCCATCGTATATGGAGCATTTATTTTTTTTAAACGTTTACCTGTAGTGTGGTCAGTTTTAAACACCTGCAAAGAGAATGATGTATATATATAAGTAATAATATAAAAATAATATAAGATTGATATATTGCATACTAACTAATGAGACTATATATAATACCTCATGTATGGTATCGATGTCCAATGCGGCATATTTGATAATCATATGCATAAATCGCATCACATAGTATGCGCATGCCCAGCCATTGTCTTGTGTAGCACACTATAAATTGAAACATACAAAATAATACAACTAAGCACAATTCACATCAATAATATATATATTCGAGTCGGGAACTTACTTTTACGTTCTGCCAATTTATTGGCTGGTTCTTTTTCGTTGGGACCGTTCCTCCAGCCTTTTTGAATGCATCTAAACCCCTACATGTTAATATAACACAATAAATTGCATAAGTAAATAGTAATGTAATAAAAGATGTTAACGGATATAAAAATGAAATATTTCTCACCAGAATAGTGGCATTCTCATTACGTGTCCAATTTTAGTGTTCAATGTACTCCCCGCAGGATCTAGATAATAAACAGTGAATGTCTCGGGGGCAATAACTAGTAACTCCCAATGTCTACCGCTACAAGTAGAAGTTAACAATTAATAACTCAAAATGCAAAATAAAAATGGAATTTTCTAAAGTCCAAATTATAAATAAAGTAAACATACTTGACATTGAATGGAGCTATTATTATCTTCTTCTTTTGCTGACCAAAAATTGTAAAAGCATCTATACAGTATTGTTGAACATTATCAGGGTCTTTAGCTACCAAACTAATCAATGATGGAATCAAAAATCCCACATGATCAAATGCAAATTGTTTGCAATGATCTTCGACTAGGTAGCTGCAAAACATATAGGCGTATGCATTAATATATAAGAAACCAGATCACCGGAGCTTACACAAGGTATATGGATGTATAAACAAGATCTCACCTTATCCATGTCTCTATCATTGATGTATTCAGCCAATCATACTTAAACAGCTCAATAATATCTTCTATCAATAAAGAGCTATCGTATGATTGACCTGCATAATCTGCATCTAAAGAAATAATTATAGGGCAATGTACATTATGTGCCCGTAGCCAACATGCCATTCCCCTACAAGCAGGACCTAACGGGTATGTTAGGTCAGTTGGAACCCAATCGGGTAATGTGGGAACTGGAAGTGGAGGCCTAGGTGCTCCTGGTGTCTTCTTTTTAACCTGTACATATAATTTCAGATCAGTTGACATCATATATACACATTAACAGTCTAAATCAATGTAAATTTATCTTACAATTTCAGTCGTGTAGATGACATCTGCTTTGGGCCACAATATGACCCCGCCTTCTGCCTCACCAAGTGTATCAATATCCGGGTGGGCATATGGCAATGTAGCTTCTCTCCAATCGGGTAACACACGTATCGGGCTCACACGAACGTAGCCCTGTGGCATTGGAGTCCCGTGAAACATTGCCCCAGGAAGGGACGGGTAAGCCTGCGCCTCTGCGACAACGTAGTTTTGCATTCTTAAGCGGCATGGCTTCAATGCCTACAAATTTACGTAAAGAATATTATACATATATACATATCATCTTGAAAACATAACAACTTGAAAAGACTAACTACAATGTCATAAACAATACTTACAGCAGACGTGCTAGGCGATGGGTCTCCAGGATTACTCGCAGTGTGTGCATCAGGAGAAGAGTGGGTCGCCATAGGCGTATTGGAAGCCTGAGATGCCTGCCACCGCATCAATTCTTCCTTGACCTTCTCAGCAACTACATCGTTGACCTTCTTAGCAACTAAATCCTCAACTCTCTTATTCTCCTATACATGGATAAAAGAAACATTAGATTCTTATTAATGAATTTCCTTTTGCAGTAACATTCTAAAAAAAGAATAGGTTACCTCTTCTTGAGAAAGTCCCGCTCTGGGTTTGCGCTGGGATGGCCCAAAGAATGCTTTGATGCCAACACCAGCGCCGGCACCTCTAACACGTCCAGGATGCTCTGGGTTACCCAGAGCAACTGTCAATTCATCCCTTGTGCCCTGAGGGATGAACGTGCCTTGTTTCCTCTGCTCGTGCAGCTCCCGCTAATCACCATAAACAGAAATTGGTAAGTTAACACCACAAATAATCAATATTCAAACGATTTCTGTAAGAGTTGTATTTTACCATTTTTTCAGCCGCCTCAGCAGTTACAGGCTTCTTTATTTCACCCTTCTTGTTTTGCCTGCCAGCTATCCAGATATCATGGCGAGGAATGGGTGTGGTAGACTCCTGAGTAGGAGCAGACTCCTGAGTAGCCGCAGACTCCGCCTGTAGTCTTTGGCGAACGCTTGCATAGCCTTTTGGACCCATAGTGTGGTCATGCACATTCAGTGCACGCCTTGCTTTTTGTGCGTCACTGAGGGCCTAGTTAGTATGCACATTAATGATTTGGTTAGTAGCACTAAATGCTAATCTTGAATAGGTGAATACAATGTATATTAATTAAATTAGGAGTGACGCCTAATACCTTGAATTCTTCAGATTTTCTTGAAGCAACAAAATTGTCCCAATCTTCTTTGTCCAAGAAGTTCCATTGTTCAAGGGCTGACTTCTTCTTCTTATCACCCTCTTTTATGTATTCTCTATTCAGATTTGTCCTATAATTCCTAAGCATCTTTCCAGCGCGTTGCATCACATTTTTACGATGCAACTTCTCATCCAATGCAAACAGATTCTGTAAAATAGAAATGTTATTAACTAGTATCCAAAATAGAATTGCAAATAATAGAATTTGTAATCTACAAAATAGAATTGCAAATAATAATAACTCACGCATAAATCCTTCCATATCGAGTCTTTTTTCGCTTGAGGAACTTTATGCCAATTGTCATACTTAACACCACAATGGCTCCGAGTGGTACACCCAAGATAGTTCACAAAATTATTGCGGTTCACTCCAATTGGATTTCCTCCATTATCAAACTCCACCGCCAATTTAGATCCACTACCACTTAGCGCTAATAACTTCTTCAACAGAGTGATGCCCCTTTTCTTGTTAAGTGTCTGGTGTTGCGCATCAAGTTGCTCCAGTGCTTCAGTGGGTACAGGTGCATCAACCTAAAATTTGACAAAAATAAAACACACTAATTTAGCCCAATATAGAAATATAGGATATATGACATAACTAGAAGATAATGAATTTTATAGAAATACAGGATATGTTTTTAGAACTTACATTAGTATCCTCGCCATGCTCATCATGGACTTCATGCTCATCATGGACATCATGCTCATCATGGTCAGCCATCTGAAAATGTCATTAAAAAGGCAAACATTTAGCATTTGTATTAACTAGAAAAAGGCAAACATTTAGCATTTGTATTAACTAGAAAAAGGCAAACATTTAGCATTTGTATTAACTAGAAAAAGGCAAACATTTAGCATTTGTATAAACATACATGTCTCTAAAATTGTGATCTTTTATCAATTAACAATCCTTCATTGTGATCTCCGCGCACATATAAGTCATCATTAGCTTCAATATTTTGTGAAGTTGGCAACCCAACTGAGAATGGACTGGAGTCATCATACTTATCATAGTACTCTTCTTCATCTATAGGATCTTCAATGAACTGTCTTTTACCATGAAGAACAACCGACCATTTATCATTTGCAGGATCATCGATATAGAATATTTGTTTCGCCTGTGATGCCAATATGAATGGTTCACCCTTCTCGCCGATCTTTTCAAAGTTCACCAAAGTGAAACCCAATTCATCCACTATAACTCCTTTGGTGTTATCAACCCAATTACATTTAAATAGCGGAATTTTGAAATCTATGTAGTCAAACTCCCAAATGTCCTCAATGACACCGTAATATGACATTTTAGCTTCACGTGGACTCTTATCCTTTGCACTTGCAAAGTACATAGTCGACGCTTGAAGAGTGACCCCACTATTTTGGACGACACTCTTATCATCTTGGCGCTTTGTGTAATATGTGAATCCATTAATGTCAAACCCTTCATAAGACATAACATTCGGTTTTGGTGTTCAAGAACGGGGAAATGCTACCAAAATTTTCTCGAAAACCCAATACACATTATACACTTACATCCTAAGTGAGATTAGGTGTTCAAGAACAGTCCCAAACCGGGGACTATCCAAGATTTACTCCTAATGAGTCAATCTTGGACGGGTTTCTAGGCCAACAAATACAATAATAGATATCTACAATGAAGCCATACTCCATACAAACAATATATAATTTAGTGATTGTTCATTCTAATTTATACCAATGTACAAGTAATATAAAGAACAATGTGGATTATATGGGACATAAATTCATTGTTCATTGTCCAACATTAGGTTCAACACTTGAAACATACATTCATTTACAACATAAAAAATTTGTATCATTAGGGTCCATCAATACCTACTATTAATCAGTAATTAACTAAGTATTCATCAATACCTACTATTAATCAACACTAATCAACACATTCATTTCAACACTAATCAATACATTCATTTCAACACTAATCAACAAATCAGTAATTAACTAAGTATTCATCAATACCTACTATTAATCAGTATCTCTAATCATTAAAATCGGCAAGCAGATGAGTAATTGTAAATAACAAACTACGAATTGTTGAATTAAAGTAATCACTAAAGTAATACTAACCAGTAGGCGAGCTCCCAGCAGTGGTGGCAGTGACCGGCAAGCTCCAGGCGGCAGGGCAGCAGTGGTGGCAGTGACCGGCAAGCTCCAGGCGAGCTCCCAGCAGTGGCCGGTGAGCAGCAATGGCCGGTGAGCAGCAGGGAGCGGCAGGAGGCGGCGGGCAGGAAGGCGGCGGAGAAGGAACAGGAAGCGGCGGCGGCAGAAGGAGAAGGAGCAGGAAGCAGGCGGAGAAGGAGCAGGAAGCAGGCAGGCGGAGAAGGACCAGGAGAGGAAGCGGCGGCGGCGCACAGCGGAGGGTCGGGCAGCGTCGTCGTCGGTGAGCAGCGGCGTCGTCGGTGAGCAGCGGCGTCGTCGGTGAGCAGCGGCGTCGTCGGTGAGCAGCGGCGTCGTCGGCGTCGTCGGTGAGCAGGGGCAGGAAGTCGGCGGAGAAGACAATGAAACAGGAAAGGGGACCTAAAGTCGATCGATCGTGCGGCTAATAAGTGCACAAAGGGCGTCGGTTATCTAAAACGCCGACGCCTAAGGTCTTCAGCGTCGGTTCCTAATAACAAACCGACGTCCAATTAGAAAAAATTTGCCCTAAATAAATTGGCGGGAACCACTATCGGCGTCGGTTATCTAAGGATAACCGACACCTAAGCTATAAATTTTCGCGCAAATTTTCATCTTAAATAGGCGTCGGGTTTGAGGTAAATAACCGATGCCGTATGTGACATATTTTTTTGCTCGAAAATTGGTTTTGGCGGGCAGTTTTAGGCGTCGGTTTTTTACCAAAAAAACCGACGCTTAATACAAGCGGTACCCGTGTCTTGGATACAGACGTCGGATGACCTAGATGACCGACGTTGAATGTTATAGGCGTCGGTTTTCCTAAATAACCGACGCCCATAAAAGCGACACTGAATGTTGTTTCTGTAGTAGTGTTCAGAGGTGGGAGACTTCTGCAGCTCAGAGGACAACTGTCAATCCCGACAGTCCCAGTGAGACCAGGAGCTGCACAGACACCGTCCAAGACCGGAGGTGAAGACCATGCAAGCTATGAGGTAACGTCACCGAGAAAGCCTTGGGACAAGGTATGTCTCTACAAACCATCCTTCCTATTGTATAGATGTTGATGCGATTCCTTTATACTGGGTTTAGGGAGAAGAAAATGTTTGTTTCCGCTACCTTCTCTATCTCCCCTAAAACCCAACACTTGTCACTGCCACTGAAGCTGTGCTGTAAGCTATGGATGGAGAATAATCACACCCTCTTCCTTTACTTGGTAACCACTGTGATGGTGCACTAGAACCTTGCCTCACATAAGGTGTAGAAAACCTCAACTTCTTGTGGCTGTCAAACCTCTATTTCTAAAACTGAGCAAGCCTTTTCTCGGTCATAGCCTCTCTCTTCTCTCAGACTGACTATTCAATCCTTCAGACAGATTCCACAAATGAGGAAAACCACTCTCGGTTTTCTAAAGCAGAAATAGGTGTCGACAGTTCAGCACTCAGACCTTTCTCAAACTGTCTGATTCTCTCATCATCTATTGCCGCCATGTGAGGACAAAACCTCAGCATGTCCATAAACTTGGCTTCATACTCGGTGATGCTCATCGATCCTTAATGCAGACACTCAAACTGGTTGATCTTCTCATCCAGATAGGTCTTTAGGAAGTATCGACTTACAAACTCTCGTCAAAAGATGTCCCAATAGATCACCTCACTGGGTCGCTTCTCTTACTCGATGGCTCACCAGTGTCTAGCACTATCTTTCAGAAGGTAGACAACATGCTTGACTTTGTCTACTTCGGGGATGTCAAGGATCTGAAAGGCCTTCTCAAGACCTATCATCCATAGATATGCATCTGCTAGATCATCTATTCTAGCATAATCCGAAGCTCTGACTCAGCAAAGCCGTTTGTAGGTCTTCCCAATACCCGAAGATTCATCATGGGGACCCTGTGCTCTTGGCAGAGGCACTGGCAATCTATCCACCATGTGATTCATCATTGCCATTACCTATCCCATAAGGTGATGATAGGTAGGGTTCTCAAGAATGGCTGGGTCTATCTGGGGGACCTTAGGCACCCGATCTTCATGTACCTGCACTCGTGCTCCATCAACAGATGCAACATCACTACTCTTAGAAGCATGTTCTTCATGATTTCTAGACATCTTTAAGCTTTATCTTTTGCTGGGGGCAGAAGGTTATTGTAATAAAATTTGGAAAACTCACAAGAACATACACAAAACTAGTCCTAGATCCATGTAGACTTAGTGAACCTAGGGCTCTGATACCAAAAAAATATTGTGACATCCCGCTATCACACAGACAACAAAAAGCCACGTGAAGACGTGCAGAACTTCCATAAACCACATATTACCAAAAACATGGGTTAATTAAAACCGATTATGGAAAGCAGAGAAATAAAGAAACTATTACATCCAGATCCTTGTCCTGCAAGGAAACATGTTATATAAACATACATAAACCTTGATACGTGTCCACAGTTCATAGGAACCAACTGTCACATAGGCACAAAGAGTTCACCACCTGTTTATATATAGAAAAGGCCATATCAGGCCAGCAACAGGATAAACAAAGCTACATAGCTATACATCGTGAAACATCGTCAAAACACCTCCAAGGGCCCGAGTGTATAGGAATGAATCTAGGACTCTACTACAGAACAACCAAAACAACATCATATCCATCGCTTGCCTCCTACTGTTCTTCTTGCTGCTCGACCGCAACCTCACGACCACCACCACGTCTAGCACAATCACCTAAAAAGGTTGTAAACCAGCGGGGTGAGACACACAGTCCCAACGAGAAACATAACTCCCCGCCGAACTATAAAACTTCAGGAAAGCTAGAACAGATAAAGCAGATAACTATTATAAGCAGCTCATATATGCAGCATACTGAATAGAACTAACCTTATTAATAGCTTACCAAGATATCTAGGAGGCATATAACCAGATATTTCTTTATGGAACATGATTGACAAGATAAGCTTTATAAGAATTTATCACAAAATATGAGGAGTGTACAAATAACTTACAAGATATAACTAGTGCAAATATAAATGAAAGGCCTCAACTAATGTTCCATGTTTTGCCTTACGAAATACATAATATACGTCTAGATTACAATTTTATTATTCCCTAAGGAAGTGAGCCGTCCTGCTCAAATCCAACCTTCGACTGTGAAGCCCAAAACCGGTGCCATACACGGTCATTGAGAGAGCCAGACTCCATGACCTCTCCTCTTCATGGCCAATGCACGATAACCAAAGAAGGACCGTAGTCTCTTGCTTGAGTAGCCTCAGCCACAGGGTTAGCTCACAAAGTCTACCCTTTTTATCTAGCCCACCTTTGGTACATGTTACAACGCTAGTATACTTGAGCTACGAGCCAGTTCACCGTGCTCCTTGAGCCATGAACGCATTCATGATCTATCATACTGAGCCATGGGCTTGTTCACCATGCTCCTATACACATCTTGAGTCCACAACCATAGTTTCACTCTAATCCTCCTATTTTAGGCTAGGAGAAACCCCACATATTCAACAATATGCACTCCAGGTAATCCCGCAGGATGATCCTATTTCACCATCACCAGCTACTGATGATGATGGATCTATGGCCAGGGAAAAACTACATGAAGTGCTCCACTATCATTAATTAGTATATTTTAGGTGAATTGTTGAGGCAACCAAGTTGTAAAACATAAACAACATTGTCTCACATTGTTACTGCCATTATCACACTATCATGGGATCTCAATCCCTCATCACAGAATGCCACTGCCTCTTAAGGCATCATCATCATACATCATCATGGCATATCAATCCCTTATCTCGTCATAGCGGATAACACCTCAAACAAGTACTCAACCTTTCTCATCATGCTGGTGGATATGTTATCTCATCAATAAGGAACATCATAATTCAGTGTTATACAAAACACATACACCTCATAGCTCTTACCTGGCTATGAATTCATTTGATACACCTACATGGTTCATATGCATATCGAGAGAGATAATTGGATCACCTAACATAAATCTTAGAGAACATAGTATTATTATCGTGCCATTCATATTTAGGGAGCATATGATTGGAACCACATCCATTATTGTGATTATATGGAGTATAAAGTTGTATCTACAAGTCTGACAATTATATCAGTGTTATCAAACTGTGAGCATCCATTATGCCCTATATCTTATGAACATAACCATTATCTTATCATCTTACTTAACAACGACCGTAGGTAAAAAACATATCACTGATCACAACCTATCTTTCATACCTTACAACATCTTAACCAAAGATGAGGCTCAAGACAATAGGTTCACCAACCTAGAGTTCTCGGGCTAGGCTCATCCCTTACTAAAGGGGTCGCCTACCCTCACCAAAGGTGTGGTGGGCAGGGCACTAACCCTCACCCAAAGGATATCGGCTACTATCATAAAGTGCATCCAAGCATAAGGAGGTAACAGGAAGACTAGATCTAAAGGTATGTCGTGCAACCATGGGTCAAGAGTGTATCGTGCAACTAGAAGCAAGGGGATATCGTGCAACCAGGAACCATGGGTGTATAATGCAGCCATGACCAGGGGGTGTGTTGGGCAACACATCCACCCCATCGACCAAGACGCCCTGTTACCCACTAGGGTTAGGGTTCCATATCGGGCAATCATCAAGCCAGAACACCCAAGGTCACACTACTTCCATCCCTTGAATGATACCATGGCACCCAAGGTCATCTATCGTTCAAGCTAGGGTTTGGGACCCTATAACGGTCAAGGTACCATATCATCCATCAAGGTCAGGGTACGACATATCGGTCCTCACTATGGCACCCAACTAGGGTTTCACCATCAAGACTCATATCGGGCGACACTAGAGCCAACCCATGTCGCCCAGGACACCAAGAGGGGATATCTACCAAGCATCATATCGGCTAAGGGCATAATGCCCACAAATGCCATCTAAGGTAAGGTTCACATCGGTTAAAGGGGTCGAACACCACTTAGCATATCACACAAGACTCATCCTTAGAAGAGGGATATCAGGTAGAACACCATAAAGGGGTATCATGCAAAAGTTCAAGGTCATGACGAGTTGATCATATTCAACCTCAAGACTGCCACCAGAAGCCCTAAAAGTTCAAGAGAGTTGGCTCACCTCTCAAGATGAGTATTGCACAACTTCCATCACCTATCAGGCAACATGGAGGTCCATCACATCATATCAGCCAACCAACCAAAGCTCAACTCACTAATGGATTTGGAGACCCTAGGCTCACCTGTCAACAACAAAGTGAGAGAGGGGTTTTGCCCAAGGAACTCCACATCCATGGTTCAGCCAATCCAAGGCAACCCAAGATAACCATCTCAACAAGGTCTAGGGTACATCTAAAGCAACCATATAACCATTAAAGAAAGAAACATAGCTAAAAGATTACTTGGTCGATCAAGAAAGCACATATAGCATGCAACATGAAAAAGAAGTAATACAACAAGGGTTAGGAGTTATGTAACCCACCTCAAGCTCTAAAGCTCCAAGCTCCTAGCTCCTAGCTCCAAGCTCCAAGGAACCACCATAAGAGGAGAAGGAGCAATGCACTCTCTAGGGTTCAACCACCACTAGAGGAATAAGGAGACTAGAGCTATGGCGCCCACCAAGGAGAGAGTATCGACCACCAAGCTCCACTAAGGGGAAGTGTATCGGCCACCAAGGAAGAAGGAAAGCAACTAAGGAGCTAAAGGGATCCCAAGATAGATAAGAAGGGGGTATATATGCAAGAGTGTTAAGTGGGTGTCCACTAAGGGATTGCTCCACATGTACTCGCCCAAACCACCACTTGTCCAAGGGTTATGCCACATGATAGCATCCCAAACCACTTGTCCATGACTCGCCACCCACTAAGAAAAGCAACTACCACTTTTCCCAAGATGGTGACACAAACGAGGCTGGGGTGGAGGGTGTGTGTCACCCAAGATGGCAACCCACACATCCACCAACACCCTTGGCTGATACACCTTCCTGGCCGATACACCATCCTGGCCAATACACCATCCTGACCAATACACCATGGCCAATACAAGGCACCAGGCTCACCCTTGCCCGATACCAAGCCTCAACAAGGCTCAACAAGGCAAAACAAAGCCAAACAAGGCTCAACAAAGCGCAAAGCTACTCAAGCAACGAGCCCAACCCATCCTCTCAACTCTAGAGTATGCAAGGAGAGAGACAAACATCTCTCAAGGTGACAAACTTGCACACCAACCCTAAAACTTGGGTAATTTGCAAGTTGCACCTCAACCTCTCAACAAAGCACAAACAAACCCTAATCACAACTTCATGTGATTAGCAAGCATCTAAATACAAGGTTTAGGCAAAGCAAACAGGGTAAGCCCAGAATGAAGGTCAGGGTCCTTACAGTAACCTTCATGCACAACACCCCCTCAATGACTTGCAAGGTGTGGATGCTACAATGAAGAACATGTTCTTGGATGATGTATATGTTGTTGGAGTTGGCTGGATGGATGTTGACCTATATCTTTGGCACCTTATGTTGTTAGTTCTCCCTTGACACTTCTTCTCAAGCTTGACGATGAAATTAGACCCAATGTTGTTGGAACCATTTGACATCATCTAGTTTCTAAGATTGTGGCTAGGGGAGTAACACCAGACATTGTCTTATCTTCAAGATCACTAATCAGGTGTCAGTGTTTCTAAGGGTGTTGGAAAATATGGCATCAGATAAGGCAGCAGAAATAAAAATCTTACATAAATATTCCCTTTATACAATACATCGCATCAACAACTTTGTAATGGAAATTAGGATTTGTAAGACATATACCTTATCCTGGAACAAATCCAACGATGATGCTTGTTGTAGTGTGTGACTTTATTCAAGTTATATATAGACAACAACAACGACTTCCTGGTTGATCACCATGGACAACAGTTCTTTGTGTCCTCCTAGCAGGTGGCAAAGCCTCCTTGCATCTAGAGTAGTCCAAGTGGACCACCAGGAACTCCTTCCGTTCTAGATGAACAGACAAGGAGTTGTCCCTTCCGTCAACATGCTAGCACCGACTTGCTCTCCCAATTTTCTCTCCCTTGCTATCCCTCCCTTTGAAAGATATAACTTGCTCAGAATCTCTTGGTTACCACAACCAGAGATGACAAAAATTTCTAGAGCTTATTTTTGTGTTTGGAAGGCCTCCACTACCCCTCTATTTTTAGGAGGATCAGGGTTAGGACTTCTAGTCTGAGCGGGAGTTGAATAGATGAATTTTCATGGATTTTCTAGAAGCTATGAATGATGAACTGGTTGGTTAATTGTTGATCTGGTAGGTTCATGGGTAAAACAGTTGGTTCAATTACTTTCCCCTTCTCAAATTACATTGACATTCAATATACAATTAATGCACAACATGACGTCAACATTAATACTTGATCCAATCGTATTGATCATTGAACCAAGCTGTTCAGCACTTGAACTGACCGTTTCAGACCTTGAGTCGATTAGTTCACTAAATGAACCAGTTAGTTCATGCCCTAGTTCATATATTGTTTAGTCGATGTTGTTTACAATTGACATGTCACTTGAATCAATCAGTTCAACACTTGAATCGGCCGATCCACAGTTCAATCAGTCAATTTTCAACCATTGTTATTTAAATTGAATACCTAACACCTTAGTAATCAAGTTAAACAACATCATGAATAAACTCCTATTCTAAGTGTATCCAATGCATGTGATCCTATAGGTCCCAATTTATGTTGGAAATGAATGTTCATAACCAACTTATGACATCACAAGCAATGAGTAGTGTCTAGCAACACATTATTGCTACCTAAGTAATTTGGGAAATTAGAGAACAACTTCAACCTACAATCTGTGATTATTGTTACCATGATAGTATAGTTCCTTTGTCTTTGATATCCATATTGAACTTGAGGAATGAAATTGTCATCTTCATCAATGTTCAATCCATCTTACTTGAAATAGAGCAGACTGTATGAGATGCATGTGAGTTCACATATCACATACTAAATCTGTAGTAAAATATGGTGACAGAGAAGCCAGTGGAAACAAAAAAATTTTAACTGCCATATTCCCTAAAACCAATGGAACACATAAATAACTATGTAATGGGAAGGATGGTTTAGAGGATATACCTGGTCTGGAGAAAATCCAGCGACATTCTCCTCCTTGTAGTGTGTGTCCTATCTTCAAGTCACACTTGAACTACATCTTCATCGGCCTCTAGGTTGATCACCACAGACAATAGGTAGATGTTGTCCTCCTAGAGAGAAAAGCTCCATGCCTCTAGAATAGACCACACAGACAATGCAGAAGGCATTGATGAGAGTGTTGAAGGTGAGGAAATTAGTAGGAAACCTGATGAATCCCCCAGATTCATCATTAAAATCGCCAATTCTAGGATTTTTATACCTCATTATGACTAAATTACCCTTGCTTTGCTTTACTCTGAGTATTTCTTCATTCTCACATAAATAATGCTTAAATAATTCTAATTACTAGTTTATTCGATGCTATTATCTCTTACACACTCTCCTTTCCCTTTGCAGATCACTCTCAATCATCCAATCAAACATCAACAACTCACAATTATGCGTTCTGTCCTCAAAGCCTCAAGCATGTGCAACAAATGATCAAGATCATGAAGTAGAACATCCGCCACGACTGTGTTGGTCATGCCATGGCCGTGGCACATCACCAACAGTGCTGAGTCTCCATCTTCCACGACCGTGCTGGTCACACCACGGCCGTGGCGCATCGCCAATAGTGCCGAGTCTCCATCCGCCATGACCGTGCTGGTCACGCCACGACCGTGGTGCATCGCCAACAGTGCTGAGTTTCCATCTGCCACGACCGTGCTGTCCACACCACGGCCGTGGTGCATCGCCCACAGTGCCAAGTTCTCACCCGCCACGCCTGTGCAAGGTGGCACGACTGTGGGGCTGTAGCCTCACCATGACCATGGTGGCACGCCACGGTCATGGCACAACGTCACCAGAGCCGAAGTTTTCACCCACCACTCTCGTTCAAGGCAGCACAACCATGGGACATTAGCATCACCACGACCGTGGTGCCTCAAAATGGCCGTGGGGCGTCGTCCCCTACCTCCCGACGCTGCTAATTTCTCAACCTGCTGCTCCAAAGCTCCATGGCCCCCAACGTCGCCCTCCTCACCAAGTGTGTTGACGACCTACATCGCCTCACGATCCAAGACTGCTTGGAAGAGCGCAAGATCCCAGATGGTTTGGAGGAGCTCACGTTCCTAGACCCTTCGGAGGAGCTCACGATCTCAGATCATTTGGAGGCTGGATGCTCGAGGTCATTTGAATGTCGTTTAATCGAGATCACAGAGAGAGCTCCATCATCTGGCACCATGGTCACAAGACCGTTTGGAGAAGATATTTCAAGACCGAAACCATTTGATGCAAAAGGCCACAAGATCATTTGGGACCAGACCTGTGCCTATAAATAGGACCAGCATGGTCCCCAGTTGGACATCAGTTCCTGGATGCCGACAAGCTTCCAGTACATAGTTTCGACCAAAATCCAGTCCCATCTATGCCAGTTCCATTCCACCGACTACCCGTATTGTAAGCAAGGAGACTGAGAAGAGAAGGAAGATGGAGCGAGAGAGACTGTCCAGACTGTCTTGGCGTCTCTCGTTCTGTGTCCAGATCTGCTCTGACACGACGTAGAAGACCGCTTCATCTTCACCGAGCTGCGACTACCTTCTGCACCGAGTCCATGGAGGATTTCTCCCTCTTTCTCATTCGTCTTGTTTCTCACATGAGGATCAAGTAGTTTCATCCACTGGGGTGCGGGGACTAGCCCCGTTGCCCATGTTTTGTAATCTGTACCAAAAAGATGTTATCATTCTCATTCAATACTAAATCATTTCTTACATGCTTGAATGTTGGCCGCGTTCTTGTATGCATCGATTGTCTTTCATTGTGGTTTGTCTACGACCTCTCTTGAGACTCGAATACCGATTCAGTGTTGGTTTTTGGTGTGCATATCCATCGCGTATCCATTACGGTATCTAGGAACACCTTCTAAGGAGTGAAGTAAACTCACCTCCATCGCTGTGCTTTTGTACTATGAAATGGAACCAATTGACGTACAAAAGTGCAACCTTGACAGGTCGAGGAACACATTCCGAGGAGAGAGTGGTGCAAAGTAGTTGACCATTCATTTGGGAATGGATGACGTTGCAACACTCCCATGTTTCTCATAGCTATATCCTCGAAAGAGGGATAGTCTATAAGGATACTAATTGATTTGGTAATTATCGCTCGCTTGTTAGTTTTCCGATGCACGTTTCACAGGGTTGAGTAAGGTTCTCTCTTCAGAGGCTACATATCTTCATTGACATGTAGATATGTACCGAATGAGGGTTACTCAACCCGTGAAGGATGTGTGCATTACTGTTGTCCTATAAGACATCAGTATTGTATAACATCCATGTATCTTGCTTGCAGGTCTTGCTACGATTGGTATAGGTATAATACATGTGTAGTGGTGGTGAATACCCGCATCACCCCAGTGATCCATCATCATTTGCTAAATCTTAGATTTTAAACCCTCAAGCTAGTATTTATTCTTGCCTTTACTTTTGTATGTTTTAGGTTATATAACTCAAATCAAACTTTTGGTCTTAGATGATTGACTGAGATCGGTACGAAACGAGAAAAAGACACTCAGATTCTTAATGTTGTCCTTTGGGTTCGATCCTAAATCTGTACTATGATAAGGCTTCCATACACTTATGGGGTTGGAGTATTTATCTAGCACCAGTTGTAGGTAAACCTAGAGAGAACATCATCTCCCTAGGGTTTTTGGTGCCTATTAGGACTTCCATTGGAAGAGTAATCTTTTGGTGTAAGTTCTAGCTCCATCAAAAAATGGCACCGTTGCCGGGGACAACGGTATAAGAATCGTCTTTTTTGAATTCCGTGTCAATTTAGGTTTCTCTAGGGTTTTTCATTTTCTTTTCAAAAACCTAAAAAGCGAAGGGCTTAATCTTACATATCTTCTTGGATTTGAAGTGGTTGGTCAAGCCTGATACACTCTTTCCTTGATTTCAGGTACCAACTCTCTTCAAAATGAAGCAGTCGACACCACCAACCGTTAGATGTCAACTATGTGGTGACTATTCTCATGCATCGATTTAATGCTTCAATGTCCCTCCTCTCTACGTGATGGCTCTGTGTCAAGTAATCGTGAATCATATAGTTGGGAAACTCAAAGAAGCCTCTCCATACAACTATGGATATAACAAAAGTTATAATCCGTATCACCCTGGAGGCTACTACGAAAAACCTAACTATGGTGGATTTCAAGGTGTAGACTGCAATGAAGGAGGGAACCTAGAAAACAATGCAACTCAATACAATGATGAGGAGAGATATTATCAATATCAACCCAACGGGTGCAGTGAAGAGCCTTTTTATGAAGATCGACACACATTGATGGAAGAACTACGTGCTTTACAGATGTCGGTGGCTCAACAACTAGCTGATCAGAGAGCTGCGACTAAGAAGTTGATAGCTGATTTTGATCAACTTATGCAACTTGTCAACGCTCCTGAGCAACATGTAGAACAACCACCTATTTCAACTAAGCACATCCCTAGTCCACATGTTGCAATCAATTACGATGATGATTATGAAATCATGTGGGATATGCCTTCCAATGATCTTCAAGCATCAGTGCAAGGTGAAAGATTGAGTAACCAATATGAGGATTTTCTACAGTCAGGTGATGAATGCATATTCATCGTAGTTCAATCATCTCGTTTAGCCCAGTTTTGGTTGCATTCATGCATTTATTGGCTTTATCTTCTAATATGTTCTTTTACTTGGCTTAATTGATTTAATGAGATTTTATTGGCCTTATCTTCTTATATGCAACTTATATTGGCTTAATTGATTTTACTCCTATTTCTATTGATTTTCTATACCCTTGTACATGTCATTTTGAGCTTTGGGCTTCATCTCCTAGGCCCATATCCATTTCAACCCTTGGATTAGGCTCGGTCAACCTTGGTCAAAGGACCCTTGCTCCCTCACCATTACCGTTGTGCCTTAACTTCACCATCGTGACCTGCCTCTGAGGTCGCGGCTCTGCTGCACCCCACCACAATTGCGGTCGTGATAACACTCCAACTAACCGCGACACCACCGACACCAGCAGCAACCCCGCGATCTCTTCCAAGCCACCCCATGACTGCGGCATTTAAAAAGCCACGACCGCGGCATTTGAAAAGCCACGACCGCGACATTCAAAACACTACGACCGCGGCATCATTCCAATAGCTGCGACCGTGCAAGACACAGCGACCGCGACATCATTCCAATAGCCACGACCATGCAAGAAGCCGTGACCGTGACATCATTCCAATAGTCGCGACCGTGCAAGATTCCGCGACCGCGACATCATTCAAATAGCCGCAACTGTGCAAGAAGCCGCGACCGTGGCATCATTCAGAAAAGCCGTGACTGCGACATCATTACTAAGGTCGCGAATCTAAGTCGATGCCCAGCTTGCCTATAAATAGAACACAATTCCAGCCTGTCAAATCATCATCTCCAGACGCCGTTAGGCTGCAGGTCTGTCCTGGGCCTAAGGAGATGATCCCATAGCCAAGAACCTACCCCCGTGGTGGTTTTGTGGCCTACTCACCCAGGTATGGAGTGAAGACTCGGATCTGCAAGCCACCTCGTCTAGATCTAGATCTAGATCTGCTGCATCTACGCCACTTTCACATCACCATCTCGTCCACGAGCTGCTCCTCCTGCTGTGAGCGAGGACTATGAGAAGAAGAAGAAGGTGGAGAGAGATGATCTGCCCCGTCTGTCGTGGTGTTCTTCTCTCTTCTTCCAGTTCTGCTCCGATGTTGTGTAGAAGACCGCTCTCCACAAGAGCTGCAATCATCTTCTTCACCATGCTCATGGCGGAAACTTCTCTCTCTCTCTTGTTTTTCTTGTTTCTCTCACCATGAGCGAGTAGTTTACTTTCACTGGGGTGCGGGGACTAGCCCCGCTACCCATGCTTTCATATCTTTTTGTTAAACATTCCATGGCATGTATATAATCTTCCATTTCATTGTTAATCGTTGATGTGTGCTTGTGGATTGATCACCTGCTTGCATTTATCTTGTTCGTTTCCTATGTTGTGAGAACTTCAATGCGTAGGTTTTGAATGTCGATTAACACGGTTGACTCCCAAACTAGAAATAGAATGGGATTCCTTGAGGTCATAAGTGTATGATCTGTGTGGTGATGAGCCATCTAGCCCACAGTGACGCTTCTGTGTGCCTGACGCCTGTATAGGGGGCCCACAACTTCATTTGGATTTCTGTATCTTCAGATCCGTAAGTATGTGATCTGGATGGTGACGAGACATCTGCAACCTAAGGTGATGCTTATGCAGACATAACGCCCATACGGGGGTTCTACAACAGCTCTATTTGAATGGTTATATCTTGCCTAGATGTTTGATGTTTGTATGTGATTGCATGTGTAGTGGTGGTGAAACTCGGGACCATCCCAGCGATTTCCATCATTAATCTTTAATCAACCTTTAATCCTGCTCTTTTACTTTCCTTGCATTTAGTTTAATTAAACTCAAATCAATCAACCTTGTTCTAAATATTAGTCCTGATTAAACTAGATTCAAATAGAGAAAGATTCTTAAAAAAGTTGTCCCTTGGGATTCGATCCTCAACTATACTACGATAAGACCTGTCCGCTTGCGGGTGGTATTATTGCACGTTGTTTTGGTTAAAAACTTAGGGATTTCAACCCTAAGTGAGTTTGTTAGTGCGATAATATAAGCCACGTCATCAGGAGATCAATGGGAGATAAACTTCAATACTTACCCACCTTATGACTTCATAGACTCAAATCCAACCATTGAAGAGCAATTGGCGATAATCGATTCCCTCAATGACAAAATCTTTTCAACTTTAGCTGTCTCATCAATAAAATCCATAAAAGAAGGGTTAATGTCGCAAGGACTCTACACTCCTTCGTAGTCAGACTCAGATAGATATGTGACCGATTCAGACAAAGATATGCATGAGAAGCAAATGTCTCCATTTCTGGAACAAGACCTGAATTGTCCTTATGAAGAAATTTTTGAGCATTCAGCTGATCTAGGAACAGACTTCGAGGATAGGACTGATCAAGATCTTGCTTCAGGAATGGACCATATCACTCTCACTGATGAAACAAAATCAAGGGAGGATGACAAGTCTCAACATGACACTCCTATGACCGGTCCTTTTCATGAGATGATATTTCCACCACCACAAGAAGTCCAGACGAAGCTAGTCCTCAAACAAGATCATGATCTTTCTATTGAATCTTCTTCTAGTCGCATGAACGAGTTGACAGTGCACTGTGAAGAGAAACATGAACCACCCCTTGATTTTGGAATGGATCACGATATTCCCGTAGACTCTTGTAATGATAAAAAGGGCCTGTGGGAGGGGATCGAGTCACAAACCCCTCCACTTAGAGAAATTCACCCCTATGAAGAAGACTTTCCTAACATTCAAGAAACATAGATATGTCTATTACCTGAGCCAGGTTTCAATCTTCCCATAGCAACTCCTCCTGAGCACTCAATAGAACCGGAGGAGTACTATGAGAAAGTACTCGAACAACAATCTGACTCAGAAATGGAGTACTTTAGTCCCAACAATGAAGAAACGGAGTCATCATGAGATTCTAGCCTTCAAAACACTATGTCATGGACTAATCCCCACCATGAAGAAGCATCATGGGAACCTTTACCCCAGAATCCCATTATTCCTTTACCTGAGAAAGAGTTTGTTCTACCAGTCGAACCCTCTTCTAGTTACTTGGACGAATTAAGGATGTTCTATGAGGAAAATTCTAAACAAAAAGTTCAAAAAGAAGAACGACACTCTCATCAATTCCAACATTTATAAAGATGATGATACTTCTCAAAGCAACTCCTCTAATGAAGAAATGTCATGCTGGCTACCATATCCTACGCAAGAAAAGACAAGTGACAAAATAAAGCCTGAACCAGATCCGCCACCTGAACTAGGACAAGAGGAAGTCCAAGTGGCCGACCCACAATCGACTGCTCTGCATTTTGGAGAAAGAAGTTCTACTTTAAATTTTGAGGGCGAGCCACAACTGGAGGACACAAATAAGCAATGCTTCGACTACTCACCTAGCCCTCCAGTCTCAATTGCTTATATTTTACCTCCCCCACTGATGGGGGAAGGACTCTGGATTCTTCTGGATGGACAAATAGGCGAAAGAAATATGCATCCAAATCATCTAGAAAACCTATTTGACTTGCCACGACCACCCAGTCAACAGGATGTTCAGGCCACTCCCACGCTTCCAGCACCGGCTATTGTGCGACATCTTTTCCGGACCTTCTTCCAACTACGAGGACCGCCCGGTTAACAATGCACAACCCTTCCCCTCCATCTCGAACCTAGTATTTGTTCAGAAATGAGAAAACTCATAAGTTCAAGGTGGAGGGCGAGTGGTATGACTCTCATTCCACCCTCTACCTTTACTGCTTTTTCTATTCTAAAGTTCTTTTTCACATTTTTTCTGCTTTATCTTTTTTCTTCTTAAAATAAAGCCTTTACCTAGTCGGCTTTTTCTTTTTGAATCTTTTGTCATCACCTGTTTTCGTTGCAAATCCATGAGGAACAAATGCTTAAAACTAACTGATAAATGATTTCATCTCGTATAAGTCCATGAACCCTAATGTCATATCCTCCATAAAGATGATACACTTCAATAAGACTGATATAGATCAAGTACATCGTGCCTCTAACTATTTAATGGATATGTTGTATGTATTTCTCATTTGATGTTTTATCATGTCACTTTTTGAGCAGAGTGTGATGGAGAAAAGAGACCCGTGACATGGAATCGCTAAGCAAACTGTATCATGATCTGAACTCTCTTCTATACTTCTTCCTTCATTTTTCATATCCCTCTGCTCACCAATCATGCCAAAACTTTAAGTTCAGTGTGGTAAACCACACCTTTTTCTAGTGTAAACTAGAATTTTGCCGAACTCTAAGTTCAGTGTGGTACACCACACCCCTCTTTCCACTACCGCTTCTTCCATACCCCGAAATACATAACAGGGGTGTATCACCTTCTTTTCTTGATTCAAAGAGTATACAATGATGATTTTGCACATACCGAGGTTGGTGAAAAATCTACCCCGATTCCAAAAAGAGGCTTGGCAACCCAAATATACAAAAATCCAAAAATACCCTTACTCCCAAGAAAAGTGAGTATGAATAAAAGCCAGAGTGTGAATGAAAACATGAGAGTTGTGCCCTAAATAAGGATAACTGATAAAGGTCTTGCCCGGCCGGTACATTAGCTTCCCTCACAAAGGCATATGTGTCGCGACCGGTAGTGAGACCCTAAGGATCTAAAAATAACCCCTTACATCCTCCTGAAGAGGTAAAAAAACTAAAAGCCTTAAGCCAACCTATACACACTTCTGAGTTTCCTTTAGAAAAAAAAATTGGGAGTAAGGCTAAGTCAACTAGTATTGTTCACAAATATTCAAAGTGTCGTGATGAATCACCAATAATAGAGTCTTGAGTCAATTAGAGGAGAGAGTCTTATCTCTTGACCATACCCCCATACTCTCCTTTTTCAACACCAGTGATGGATCATATGCATTTTGTTGATTCTGTGGGTCTTTTCAAAGTCTCATAAAACTTTTAAACATGGCTGATACAACAGAGAATGAGAAGGAAATACTTCAGAAAAATGAACTCAGAGACGAGGATATCATAAGAAGTACTCTGTGATCTAAGGAAGCCTTGAGGCTGCATCAATCTGAGCCACAAACAAAATTACGATATGACAATAGGATGAGGCAATCACAAGATGTATGTTTTCATTGGTGATTGTTTTAAGTTTTCCGTTCCTCGAGACGAGTAATGCTTAAGTTTGGTGTGGTGATGAATCTTCCAAACTCATCCTCAATCACCAATTCAAAGGATTTCTGACATTTTTGCCCTAATTTTGTTTCGCCTCATTTTTTTTCCTTTTCGTGAAAATTCTGACAATGATGAGGAAATTACGTGATGAGCGAGCCTTTTTTCGACTATCTTAAGTTTACCGTTCCTCAGGATGAGCAACACTTAAGTTCGGTGTGGTGATGAATCCCCCAGATTCATCATTACAGTCACCAATTCTAGGGTTTTTATACCTCATTATGACTAAATTACCCTTACTTTGCTTTACTCTGAGTATTTCTTCATTCTCACATAAATAATGCTTAAATAGTTCTAATTACTAATTTATTCGATGCTATTATCTCTTACACACTCTCCTTTCCCTTTTCAGATCACTCTCAATCATCCACTCAAACATCAACAACTCACAACTGTGCGTTCTGTTCTCAAAGCCCCAAGCCTCTGCAACAAATGATCAAGATCATGAAGCAGAACATCCGCCACGACCGTGCTGGTCACGCTACGGCCATGGCGCATCACCAACAGTGCTGAGTCTCCATCCTCCACGACCATGCTGGTCATGCCACGGCCATGGCGCATCACCAACAGTGATGAGTCTCCATCTACCACGACCGTGCTGGTCACGCCACGACCGTGGCACATCGCCAACAGTGCCGAGTCTCCATCCGCCATGACCGTGTTGTCCACACCACGGCCGTAGCACATCACCCATAGTGCCATGTTCTCACCCGCCACGCCCGTGCAAGGCGGCATGATCGTGGGGCTGTAGCCTCACCATGACCATGGTGGCACACCACGGCTGTGGCACAATATCACCAAAGCCGAAGTTTTCACCTGCCACACCCGTGCAAGGCAGCACGGCCGTGGGACAACAACATCACCATGATCGTGGTGCCTCAAAATGACTGTGGCGCGTCATCCCCTACCTCTCGACGCTGCTAATTTCTCAACCTGCTACTCCAAAGCTCCATGGCCCCCAACGTCACCCTCCTCACCAAGTGCATTGCCGACCTGCAGCGCCTCATGATCCCAAACTTCTTCGAAGAGAGCAAGATCCAAGACGGTTTGGAGGAGCTCATAGTCCTAGACCGTTCAGAGGAGCTCACGATCTCAGATCGTTTGGAGGCTGGATGCTCGAGGTCATTTGAATGTCATTTAATCAAGATCACAGAGAGAGCTCCATCGTCTGGCACCATGGTCACAAGACCGTTTGGTAGCAAACGGTCTCCAGACCGTTTGGAGAAGATATTTCAAGATCAAAACCGTTTGATGCAAAAGGCCACAAGATCGTTTGGGACCAGACCTGTGCCTATAAATAGGACCAGTAGGGTCCCCAGTCGGACATCAGTTCCCAGATGCTGACAGGCTGCCAGTACACATTTCCGATCAAAATCCAGTCCCGTCTACGCCAGTTCCATTCCACCGACTTCCCATATTGCAAGCAAGGAGACTGAGAAGAGAAGGAAGACGGAGCGAGAGAGACTGTCCGGACTGTCTTGGCGTCTCCTATTCCATGTCCAGATCTGCTCTGACACGACATAGAAGACTACTTCATCTTCACCGAGCTGTGACTACCTTCTGCACAGAGTCCATGGCAGATTTCTCCCTCTTTCTCATTCTTCTTGTTTCTCGCATGAGGAGTGTGTAGTTTCATCCACTGGGGTGTGGGGACTAGCCCCGCTGCCCATGTTTTGTAATATGTACCAAAAAGATGTTATCATTCCGATTCAATACTAAATCGTTTCTTACATGCTTGAATGTTGGCCGCGTTCTTGTATGCATCTATTGTATTTCGTTGTGGTTTGTCTACGACTGCTCTTGAGACTCGAATACCGATTTAGTGTTGGTTTCTGGTGTGCATATCCACCGCACATCTGTTTCGGTATCTAGGAACACCTTCTAAGGAGTGAAGTAAACTCACCTCCATCGTTGTGCTTTTGTACTATGAAATGGAACCAGTTGACGTACAAAAGTGCAACCTTGACAGGTCGAGGAACACACTCTGAGGAGAGAGTGGTGCAAAGTACTTGACCATTCATTCAGGAATGGATGACATTGCAACACTCCCACGTTTCTCATAGCTATATCCTCGAAAGAGGGATAGTCTATAAGGATACTAATCGATTTGGTAATTATCGCTCGCTTGTTAGTTTTCTGATGCACGTTTCACAGGGTTGAGTAAGGTTCTCTCTTCGGAGGCTACACATCTTCATTGACACGTATATATGTACCAGATGAGGGTTACTCAACCCGTGAAGGATGTGTGCATTACTCTTGTCCTATAAGACATCAGTATTGTATAACATCCATGTATCTTGCTTGCAGATCTTGCTACGATTGGTACAGGTACAATACATGTGTAGTGGTGGTGAATACCCACATCACCCCAGTGATCCATCATCATTTGCTAAATCTTAGATTTTAAACCCTCAAGCTAATTTTTGTTCTTGCCTTTACTTTTGCATGTTTTAGGTTATGTAACTCAAATCAAACTTTTGGTCTTAGATGATTGACTTAGATCGGTATGAAACGAGAAAAAGACACTCAGATTCTTAACGTTATCCTTTGGGTTCGATCCTAAATCTGTACTATGATAATGCTTCCACACTCTTGTGGGGTTGGATCATTTATTTAGAACCAGTTGTAGGTAAACCTAGAGAGAACATCATCTCCCTAGGGTTTTTGGTGCATATTAGGACTTCCATTGGAAGAGTAATCTTTTGGTGTAAGTTCTAGCTCCATCAAAACCCATAATAGAGGATCTCAGAGTAGAATTCCCAAGAAGATGTCACGACACTGGGGTGGATCGAAGGGTGCATATCCAAGAGTTGATGTGTGATAAATGTACATAAACTGAGGGCTATGACAGGGAAGAGTCCACGATTGGGGACAAGGTGGATAATTCTTGTAGCGTATGGGATGAAACTAGTGTCAGCATAGGCGACGAGGAGGAGGTTGAAGACCAAGGGATGGGGAGGTGGTGGGAGTTGGAATCCTCGAGGGCGGGTTTGAATATTGAAGCTACCAAATCATGGAATTTCTAGGATAGAAGGAGGCAAAACAGAGGGAGAGAATACAAGGGGAGAGATGTATAGTAGAGAAAGTGAGTCATGGAGAGATACGTCTGTGGGGTGTGGTAAAATTGAGTGGCTGGAGCGGAGTTGGGAAGCCACTAAAAGAAAGATAGGATGAGAGAGGGAGAGGGATGAGGTTGAGGTAGAGCATTGTGACCACCCTAATTCACACATTTAAAATAGAGCGACTCTTGAGTAGTCAGACTCTTAAATTTATAACCCAACTCTCAGGCTCCCACAACTATTATACGGGGTCCGAAGTAGTAGATTAGGGTCAAACTATAGCGACAAGTAAGTATAAGTGTTAAGAACATGGAACCTTTGTTCAGATACACCAAACAAGGGTAGGTTAAGATGGTGTTTCTAACAAGATGATATTACTCTAAACAAACAAAACAAGTAACAAAAAGATAAGGAAACAAAACAAGAGAATAAAAGCAAACATGCATGTGGTAAAAAAGTATGGATGGGAAATTGGATTGGGTTTCACCTACTAAGATCTATCACCAACATGCAATACCCACACCCTTTGTATACCCTTATAAATATTACAAGCAATCACCACATATGTCTATTCCCTCCTCTCTCAAGATTCGAATAGATCTAGTTTATAAGTTTGTCTCTCTCTCTCTTAAAAGGGCAAACAAACAATCACAAATACTACCATATGATCATTATCTTTAACATTCCAACATTCTCATGCTTTCATGCAACTCCAAAACACATACATAAGATTAGTATTACTATTTTGAGTCACTAGCAATCAAACATCACAATATGGTATCTAATCTTACAAGTGAAGCATTAAGACCAAGTAAATGGAGATAATCTTTGCTAAGAGTATATGTATTCAAATAGATGTAAGTATATACATGTTAGGGGAGCCTTAGTGGCTACACCCAACCCAAGCAATGAGTTTAGTCACTCATGTTAGTGAGTAGAATTATAGGTTTACAAAAGTGAAGATACATCAAGATAGAAGAAGATGATGGATGGAAACACGAGAGGGATGATATAACTAAAGAAGGAGGAAGGCGATACACCAAAAATACTCCTTCATATCTAGATCTAGAATCAATGTAGATTATGGAAACTCCTTCTCTCAAAGAATAGGGGGATGATCTTGTCCCTCCTTAAGACCTTCATCTTCAAAGGTAGAAGATCGATGGGTATGAATGAGGGCGACTCTAGAATGCAACAACACCCCATCATATCTTGATGTGGCGAACCCCCTGAATGGATGAGGTGGGGGTCTATTTATAGGTGTTGGCTAATTACTTAAAGGCTTTTGTGGTCGATAGACTAGATCATGTTTCGTTCGCAACCTGTAACTAGCTCCCTTTCGAAAAAGATGTGGATGGACCCTTTGCGGTCGGAATGCTGAATTGACCCCTATGGTCACAATGCTCATCTGATCCCTACAGCTACAAGGACTAGCGGGTTGTAGCATCTACAATAGCTTTGAGATTCACTAGTAACTAAGAATGCATCTCATTCAGTCACAAGGATGGGTTGATGCCTAATCACTGCAACACTGACAATGTTTAGTTCGCTGGGTAATCTTCGAGGGTAGCAACTGATGGCAATTTTGCATGAAGTAAAAAGGTATTGTGAGCTTAGGCAACTGAATTAGGTCTTGTCATAAACAATTAAAATGGATTGGGAAATCATAAAAGGGATGGCATTATGGAGATAAAAATGGACACAAAATGTCCAGAAAATCGGATGTCATCTGCTGACTTGAGAGTTATACATTGTCCATATTTTGATAATGACTCGACCGTTGCATTCATATGTATCTAATATGTTTGTTTAATATTGATTTCAAGTATCAGGTACATGAAAAGGATTAAATTACACATTCCCTAGCTTGTCCAAGTTCAAGTCAAAAGCAATCCAAATGTGCAATTTGGGAAATCACTTCAAACCACCTTAGAATATTTTTATAATCATTTGTATTGATGATATGACTTGTAACTAAGATGAGAAAAAATCAGGTACACTTAATTTCAACATTTTATCACTCAAAAATCATTTTGGAAAATTTGTCACCAACCTTTCGATCGAGTTTGAATCTCGACCAATCATTGATGGATTTTTGGAAATGGTTGCATTGGTCGAGTTGTACACTCACAAAAATTGACTGACCGACTCACTGACCAAACTTCATTTTGACTGATCGGTCGAGTTACCCTAGGACAAACTCGATCAATAGTTTGAAAATTGGCTTTGTTAGTTAGTGGATCGATCGAGTTACCTTTAATTTAACTCGACCGAATGTACGGTACTAAAAAGGTAGAAAAAGTGGTTCTAGCTGTTGGAGAGTTGTTAGAAACAAAAATAGATTCATTGTAAGTTCTAAAATAACTATTTTTCATTCTTAAGTGATCCCACACTAAAAGGAACATCCCTATCTATAAATAGGACCCCTTGGAGTTCATTCCAAGGTTGCTCATTCATGCTATCCTTGATCCTTACTATAGTTGAGTGTGTTACAAACCTTTGAGCCCCTTTTTCTCTCTCATTTACAAAGCATTTCATGATTATGAGTGAGTTAGGCATGTCTTAAGAGAGCTACCTCAATGTTATATTATAAATCTCTTCATCTTTCCATCTTTCAAATCCCATTTCTCAAAAATGAAAAGGTTGAGGTGATATTCTCTTAGTGAAGGAGGAGTTTTGTTCTTCTTCAAGGTTGAAGAAGATGTAAGGATCTTCTCCAAGTGAAGGAGAAGGACAAGGTGGAATATTCAATAAGAGTGGGTAATCTCTGCGAGGCCAAAGACTTGATGTGAGTGTGGATATGCCCTTATTGAAGGCTGAAGACATCTTGATCAAGTGGGTAAGTCCTTGTGTAGGTGAAAGACTCTTGTCTTGGATAGGTAAGCCCTTGGATGTATGGTGGTCTTCTTGTATCTCTTATAATAAAGTATTGGTATACATGGGTTGCAAAGTCCTGAGGTTGACCTCTCTAGGTAGTGGATTGACGGTCTCCTAGTGTTGAGATTGGAACCATTCTAAATACCTTGTCCAAGTGTTTGTTTCAATCTATCTTATCCTTGTTATGCTTGTTTAGATAAGACTTCAAATTGAGTTTTAGCATTTTGTTTTAATTGATATAATTTGAAGGTCTAACTATTCTTGTGAGAATTTTGAAGCTCTATTCACCCTCCTCTAGATCCCTAGATCCAACAAGTGGTATCAGAGGAAAGATCTTCTCCAACAAATCTCCAATGACATGAGAAGATGGGTGAGATCCTACTTGGTTTCCTCAACCTAGAGGGAGGGTTGTCCATGTTCCCCCAGTCTTTGACGACACCAACTTCCTCTATTGGAAGCGGCAAATGCAATTCTGCATTCTAGGGATGTACTTTGATATGTGGAAGGTGATGATTATGCTCTACAAGGAACCAACTGGAGATGCATCAACTTGGGATGAAGCAGCCCTAAATAATGCACAACTCAAAGCCAAAGCAATTACCATCCTCTATGCAGCCCTCACTCTATCTGAGTTCAACTGCATATCCTCATGGGATACATCCAATGAGATATGGGACCAATTTTGCATCACTTATGAAGGCACAAAGCAAGTGAAGGAGACAAATATATACATGTTGAACAACCTTCGTGAGAACTTCAAGATGGGGAAGAAAGAAGGAGTTGTAGAGATGTACTCAAGGCTCAACATCATCATCAATAGTCTAGCTGCTTTGGGACACACTTTGGATAGATGAGCTATCAACTCAAAGATCTTGAGGTCTCTTCCAAATAGATGGGATTCAAAGGTGACCTCCATTGAAGAAGTAAGAAGTCTTGGTGATATTTTGACCAAGGAGCTTATTGGCTATCTACAAGCTCATCAGCTAAGACTTGACAAGCAAGAAGAGGAAGCAAATCAAGAAGAAAATGAATCAAGGAAGATTAAAGATAGTACCTTCAAAGCTCAAGTGGAGGTCCTCATCCTTCAACAACAACTTGCTTTTCAGACCTCTCCCTCATCCTCTAGTGACGATAATGGATCTAGTGAGCATGAAGCCAACTTCTCTATGGGAAAGCACTTCAAAGGAAAGCAATCTTCTTCATCTACTCCAAGGTTCTACAAGTGTGGTAAAAAAGGACACTACAAGAATCTACTCTTGTGGTGTGACTTTCTAGCCTTAGGACACTACAAGAGTGAATATCCTAAGGCTAGAAAGTCACACCACAAGAGTAGATCCAAGAAGGAGGAAGAGTACAAGAAAGTTAGTAAATACAAGAGCAAGGACAATAAGTAGAGGAGGAATAAGTACGCATCTCATTCATCTTGGGAAGGATCATCGTTTAGTGGATCAAGCTCTGACGAAGATGGAGAGTGCCACCTTGCACTCATGGCCTCTACAAGTGAAGATATTGGTGAGGTAAGTGAGGTAAGTTTACATGAGTTATCTAAAAAACTCTTATTGACATTCTTGTTATTACTGGTTCCTCTTATTCCAAATGTAAATCTAAAAGTAAGAGGTTGGGTAAAATCATCGATGACTTGTATGCTAAAGTTGATATTCCTGATCAAAATTAAAAAAAATTCATCTTGAGAGCATTGATTCCTTGAAAGGGAAATTTCTTGATCTTTAGATCCAATATAATGGAGTTGAAGTAGGGAATTGTTTCTATCTTAAGAATATTGCATCTCTTAAGGAAGACAACCAAAAGTGCGTTAATGAGCTTGAGTTACTTAAAACTGAAAATGCTGAACTTAAGCTTATGAGCAATGCTCGTAGAGATGTGAGGGATGTTTATCTTAAAGAAATTCAATTGCTTAAATCTAAAAATGCTATGTTACTTGGTCAAGTTAATGATCTATCTTCTAGACCTATTTTGCCTATAATGATATCGCTTCTATATCTCTTGAAAAAGATTCTTATTTGACTAAAGTTCTCTGTTTAGAGACCGACCTTGTTCATGCTAGAGATGATCTTGCTAGTTTTTCTTGTACTGTTATATCTCTTACTGATGACAATCATAAACTTAGAGCCTCTTTATAGAATTTCCTCAAAGGGAAAAAAATACCTAAATGAAATCCTTGACCATTCTATCAAAAAAAGTGGTACTAGTGGTTTGGGTTTTGTAGGGGTAGATCCTAAGGGAAAGAGTAAGGCCAAATTTAAGAAAAAGAGTATGGAAACTCCTCTTCTCATTAGAGAGTCTTCTGAATCTAAGAACCCTATGACTTGCTATCATTGCAAAGTGATGACCATTATTCTACTTATTGTCCTTACAAGCATAAGGGGACCAACCCAAAGATGAAATGGGTACCCAAGCTAACACCGGATCCCAAAGTTTGAGTTGGTATCTAACACTATCCTTTCTTACAAGAAAAAGGAAAATGGATTTTTGATAGTGGCTGCACCAAGAACATGACAGGTGATATAAGGCATTTCAACAGTTTCACAAAGACGAAAGGAGGTTCGGTTACTTTTGGGGACAACAAGAATGGTAAGGTAAAAGGTGAGGGTGATGTAAGTGAATCCTTGTGTATCAAGAATGTTCTCTTAGTGTTTGGCCTACATCACAATTTAATAAGCGTTAGTCAATTATGTGATAATGGTTACCTTGTGCTATTTACTTCTTTTGAATGCTTGCTTCTAGATTCCCTCACTTATCATGTCATAATGGTTACCTTGTATCAAGAATGTTCTCTTAGGGAACCAGAAATGGTGATCTTTATGTATTTGTTCATGACTCTATTAAGCCTATTGTTGGTAGATGACTTGTAGTCAATTCAAATGATATTTCTCTTTGGCATCATCAACTTGGTCATGTAAATATGCATCAATTGACGAAGTTGAGCAAAGAGGACTTGGTCAAGGGACTTCCCAAATTGGATTTTGAAAGGGATCAGGAATGTCAACCTTGTACCCAAGGAAAGAAAACCAAGTCCTCCTTCAAATCCAAAGGAGTCCTTAGCACCATCTCCTTATTACTAGATGAAAGCCACAAGGGTAAGAAACAAAGCAAGGTTAGTGGCTCAAGGCTACAATAAGTGGGAAGGTATAGATTTTGATGAAACATATGCACTTGTAGCTAGACTTGAGTCCATTCATATGTTGCTTACTTTTGCTAGTAATAAGAATTCCTTCTATATCAAATGTATGTTAAAAGTGCATGTTTGAATGGTACAATTGAGGAAGAAATGTATGTTACACAACCTCCGGGCTTTGAACATGACAGTTTATCTAACCATGTTTATCTATTGCAAAAATCTTGCTATGGCCTCAAACAAGAACCTCGATCTTGGTATGAGAAATTTAAGAATTTTTTGTTAGATAATGGGCATATCATGGGCAAAGTAGATTCTATCTTGTTTCTATAACACACTTCTAAAATTTTCTTATCATTCAAATTTGTTTTGATGATATCATTTTTGGTGGAACTAATCTTGATCTTTACAAGGAGTGTAGTGATCTTATGTAGAGTGAGTTTGACATGAGTATGATGGGTGAGGTTACATTCTTCCTCGAGTTTCAAATCAAGAAAACTAAAGATGGGAACTTCATCAAATAAGGCAAGTACACAAGTGAGCTACTTAAGTGCTTTGGGATGGAGAACACCAAGCAGATAAACACCCCCATGTCAAACACCGCCAAATTTGATAAAGATGAAGAAGGTGAGAAAGTGGATGAGAAAATTTATAGAGGTATGATTGGAAGTTTACTTTATTTAACTGCCTCTCAACCCGACGTAATGTTTATTGTTGGCTTGTGTGATCACTTTCAATCAAATCCTAAGAAATCACATCTTATAGTTGTTATGAGAACTTTAAGGTACTTAGCAAAACCCCTATATTTTGGACTATGGTATCCCTAGTCAAGGGACTTTTCTCTTACTTCTTGTAGTGATGTTGATTACGCATGATGTTTGATTGATAGAAAGTGCACAAGTGGCACTTGCTTCCTCCTAGGACCATGCTTGGTGTCTTGGTTTTCCAAGTAATAGAGCACAATGACTCTATCAACTACCGAGGCTAAATACATTGCAACCAAAAGTTGTTGTGCCCAGGTTCTATGGATGAAGCAAATGCTCCAAGACTTCAACATTTATTTTGATGCTTCTCCTATATTTTATGATGATACTAGTGAAATCAATTTATCTTAAAATCCTATATTGCATAGTAAAGATAAGCATATAGACGTTTGTCATCATTTTCTTTGTGATCACATTACCAAAAAGGATATTTATATCACACATGTGGTTACGGAAAATCAGTTGGCAACCATTTTTACTAAACCTCTAGCTAGAGAGCAATTCAATTTTATTAGATATAAACTACTCATAACTATTTTGGATGAATCTCATATGCCTTCTAGTTAGTTTCTATCTATCCTATATGCTTTGCTCATGTCTTGATCACCCTTACTACTAAAGTGCTATTTTTTTCATGTTCTTTTGCCTTGTTCTTCACTTGTTTTAGTTTTTTTTGCAAATGATTGTTTTATCGCTAAATAGTACCCAATTATGAGTGATATGTGCCTAAGTATGTTTAAAATGCAAAATGGACCAGAAAAATAAATTTAATTAGAATTCAAATGGATAGAATCTAAGATTTCTAATGATGGATCAAGTTGACCATCAGTCGAGTTTCCAACTCAACTGATCTGTAGTTGAGGGCTTTTGTAAAAAGCCATTCAGTCGAGTTTCTATCTCATAGAACTCAACTGATGGCCGAGCTGGAGAAAACTTTAGTAGGGTTCGACTGACTTTTCTCCCTCTCAACTAGAGAAAAATCAACTGATTCCTTCTCCAGATCTCTCAAGCTCTCAACCTTAGCCCCGACCTTCCCTTTCCTAGCCCTAGCCAGTCCTCATTTGACCTTGCTAGATCACTTTCCTATCATTCCTAGTGGTTGGACGATCCTTGGCAATTCTTCCTTCATTTTTGACCTCTCAATCTTCTTCTTGCCTCTATGGCTTCAAATAGGAGAAAGAGAGTCGCCCCCACTGAAGAACCATTCTCTTCATCCAAGTCTTGCCTCATTCCATTCAATGATACCTTCTTTGTTTCTGGAAAAGCTCTAAATAGTACAAGGAGCTCTTTCCCCTTTTGTGCCTTGTTTGAGCCTCATCCACGTAGACAAAAGGTCATAGATGAGGTAGCCAACTTGTTGTATGATAACCACCTAGATGCCCTGAGTGTCAAACGCCAGTGCTATACAACTCCATCACAAGCACTAAGGTAGTTCATGAGTTCTATGCAAATTTGTCATAAAATTATGACACTCTTGTACCCCCGCCTAATTCTCAAGTAATTCTTACTTCCATGATTGCCATTACGAAGTTCAAAATCTCAGAGGATACCTTGAATATGTTTTTCAATGTTACTGAGGTGACAAATACATGGAGGAAAGATGACCTTGAGTATTTTGACCTCCTCTACCCTGAGGCCTTCTATAAGCAATATGATATCACTCTCCCTGACATACATAAATTCTTAAAGAAGCCTTAGTTTCCCTATAGGAAGAATTCCACCCTACCTTCCTATGCCTTGAACCTTAAAAACTGCATTCTCAATCTGATAATCAACTACAATATTAATCCCAAAAAGAATCAAACTGAAATTGTAGAGAATACCATAGTGATTATGTTGTTCCTGTTGAAGAACATCAGAGTTAAGTGGTCTAGATAAATTCTTCACCATTTGACCTGCTTCGACCCGGGAAGAACATCTGAGTTACCCACCCACCCTACCCATCCCTGATTTGTGGTCTCTTCCAATATGACACTGGGAAATATCTTATTATTGATATTCATTACAAGCCTTCTCAAAAAGGAGTCTGTATTAGTGAGACCACAATCAAGAAAACCTTGCCTACATCATCTTCTACCACACATGGAGCCTCTACCTCCACCTAGGCACCTGCACCTCCACCACCATCCCGAGGGTGCCCTCACCTCGTTCAATGTATCTTCATGTTTAGGAGCATCTACATCAAGATCTCTATTCTATCATATCTTCTATGAACCTATCTTGTACCCATCCTTTCCCTTCCTACCAACCCTAACCAGGTGGTGATTATGCATCCTATGCATATAATCACTTCTTCCCAACCCCTCCACCTACTACTTCTACTTCTACACCTTCTACTGTTGGTGGATCTGCCTCTAGAGTGCTACCACTCCCTATTGTCCCTATATATACCTTTCTTGTAGGACTTGGAACCTCTGCTACCACTTTTCCTCAAGCCCAGGAGTTGCATGACCTTGATATGTCTTGGGCTGAGAAGAATGCCATGTGGCCCGATCATGGTTTTGGTCCTTCTAACGATGAAGAGATGTCCCACTAGGTTGATGAGGAAATTGCGACTTCTAATGAGGAGGAATTTGATGATGATGGTGATGATAGTTTAGATGGTTTTGATGATGTCTTTTCTGGTTGCTTTGGTGATGAAGGTGAAGCTGCTGCCTCTGCACCTTCAGATGAAGATGAAAACTATGAGCCTAAAGTTGGTGATGATGATGTCGATGATGATGTAGTGGAGATATATGCCATACATGTTTAGATGTTTTAGTTTTTAGTCCTTAGATTCTTATCATATATATATATATGTTTATAGGCTATTTTTTTACTTAAAACATTTGGGCCCATTATCTGAGATGTAATATTTCTATGATCATGTCATTTTCATTGTTTTGGCTTGTCGTTGTTCTTAAGAACATGCTTTCAGTGTTATAATCTTAATCATATGTACCCTTACAATCTATTTGACTATACTCATGAGTTGGTGGTATGTTACCCATATATTGATTATGACATAGATTGCTTGTTTCTCTCTCATCTCTATTTGATGTGTGTTGCGTGGTTGTATGTTTTATCTTGTAGCTGGTTGATTTGGTTGTGCTTGGAGAAGACCCAATTTTGTTCTCTTCTACCCCCCTTACTTTTACTTAATGTCAAAAGGGGGAGAGAGAAGTTCAAAACTTTGAAATCTCAAACATATTCGCCTATATTTCCTATGTGATCCTTTTCTTGTCTAAGAATACATTTTATCATGTGACTTGCTAAAGGACCATGTAGTATACATGTTATATTGCTTCATTTCAAAAGATTAAATATGCTTGTAAGAGTGAGAATAGGTTGAGGGGGAGAAATTCACATTGTTAAAATTATGAATCCCCTTGGAATTCACAAGGCTAAGGTATAACTTTACATATCCTGTTCAACATGTTGTGGAATGGTTTGTCATTGTCAAAAAGGGGGAGAATGTTGACTCGAGAGTTATACATTGTCCATATTTTGATAGTGACTCAAACATTCCATTCATATGTATCTAATATGTTTGTTTAAGATTGATTTCAGGCATTAGGCACATGAAAAGGATCAAATTACACAAGCCCTAGCTTGTCCAAGTTGAAGTCAAAAGCAATGCAAATGTGCAATTTGGGAAATAACTCCAAACCACCTTAGAATATTTTTGTAATCATTTGTATTAATGATATGAATTATAACTAAGATGAGAAAAAATCACAGACACTTAATTCCAACATTTGATCACTCAAAAATCATTTTGGAAAAATTTTCACAACTACTTTGTCAGTCGAGTTTGAATCTCGATTGATTAGTGATGGATTTTTGGAAATGGTTGCATCAATCGATTTGTACACTCACATAATTCAACCGACCGACTCACTGACCAAAGTTGATTTTGACTGATCGATCGAGTTACCCCAGGACAAACTTGACCAATAGTTCAAAATTTGCTTTGTCAGTTAGTGGATCGGTCGAGTTACCTTTATTGAAACTCGATGAATGTACTGTATGAATAACACAGAAAAAGTGATTCTAACCATTGGAGAGTTCTTAGAAATGAAAAAATTTCCATTGCAAGTTGTAAAATTGATATGTTTCGTTCTTCAGTGATCCCACACTCAAAGGAACACCCCCAATTATAAATTGGACTCCTTGGAGTTCATTCCAAGGTTTCTCATTCATGCTATCCTTGGTCCTTGCTATAGTTGAGTATGCTACAACCCTTTGAGCCCCTTTCTCTCCCTTATTTACAAATAATTTCATTATTATGAGTGAGTTAATCATGTTGTAAGAGAGCTACCTCAATGTTATCTTGTAAATTTCTCCATCTTTCCATCTTCCCAATCCCCTTTCTTGAAGATCAAAGGTTGAGGTTATCTTCTCTTAGTGAAGGAGGAGTTGTTGTTCCTCTTGGGTAGGTAAGCCCTTGGATGTATGGTGGTATTCTTGTATCTATTATAATAAAATATAAGTATACATGGGTTGAAAAGTCCTAGAGGTTGACATGTCTAGGTAGGGGATTGACAATCTCCTAGTTTGGAGATTGGAACCACTCTAAATAGCTTGTCCAAGTGTTTGTTTCAATATCTCTCATCCTTACTATGCTTGTTTAGACAAGACTTCAAGTTTAGTTTTTGCATTTGGTTTTAATTGATATAAGAAGGTCTAACTATTTTTGTGAGAATTTTGAAGCTCTATTCACCCCCCTATAGAGCCCTTGATCCAACATTATCAACTTCCCAGAAAGGCATTGAATGACTTAGAAAGGCTATAATGCTTATTGTTTTTACATGTGTGAAAAATGTGATAATGTCAACCTTAAGTCGAAACTTATGCATGAGGACAAGGCGTTGTAGGTTCCTGGGCTCTTCCTCTCAAGTTGGAGTTGTGGTACTCGTATTCCATGTTACAATTTTCTTTAGTAGAAATATATCTTCTTCATGATGCACTGATGATCCTTTTCCAGGCTGTACTTGTTTAAGGTTCTGGCGAAGGTAGCTTTCACACCCATCATTTAATTTTTTGGACTTCCTAACAATTGTGTTGGGTAGGCTAAAGCTGCTATGTTTCCTACATTTCTCTGTGTTTCTCAACCATGAAAGCTATTTTAAGGACATGTGATGCCTGATTGGGCCCTGATGTAATGTCATGTGGTTGCGTGAGGTCCCCCTTTGAAATGCAAGTGTGTAAAATTTGGCTTCCAGACTCCACTATTGGGTACGACATATCTACATTCTTGAGTGCATCTATACACCGGTCGGGCGAACTCCTTCAAAATCTTTCTAGACACAACTCTCATAATTTTATTCCTCTTGACTTTTATTCTTGCTCACAGGCTTTGGGATGATAGGATTTTAGAAAAATTTGGGCTGCCATTCCTCTTTTGATCCCAAAGCGAGGATTTTTGCACTAGATGGGGTAGTTGTTTCCTCCTTGCCAGTGTTATGCGCTTTCCTACATGTACTTTGAAACATGATGCTCAATCAAAAGTGTATTAGACTGAGTCCTCCTTAATTTGAGGTTTTTTCCCTTGGGGACAAACATTCTTGTGTCTTCTACATGATCTCGAAGTAAGGCTGATGTTAAGACATTATCACACTTAGAATTTTTAAGTTGATTAAGTAGCCCAAAATTTTCATTCTTGAAGTAATTACGCTAAGAGTTAGCCTAAAGATAAGAAGGTATAAGAGTTGGATTTATAACACTATTCATGAAAGTTGGATTGAAAATTAACCTTTTCAGAGTTCCCGTGCATCAAATTTCCATAAGGATATATACATTGACATAGATTAAGTCAAAATGGCCATTTAGGCAGATCAAAATTTCAAAATTTTATCAAAATTTTAAAAGTTTTAACAATAGGGAACATGCATGCACTGAGTTGATTTTTGGTTTTAACAAAATTAAGTGAACTGAATATCAATTAAAAAAGAGACACTGAAACTTGAATAAAGGAAGCTAGAGAGAAGTACCTCTCATGCCCATCTCTAGACCCCCCAAACATATCAAGCACTCCATCTTGGAGTGTCAAAGATAGTGAGTGGAATTAAATGGGATGAGTTATTGAGGCTGCTCATAGATCGTCCATTTGGATTGCAGCAACATGTTGACATATCCTCCTCTGAGTGAATGATAGTGTTCATGCTTCAAGCTTTAAAAATTTTCACCCTTCAATGCGACGATGGCTATCTATTCCACACAATCAAAGCCACAATCATTTGATTGAGAAATTTTTTGGGGGCTTCATGATAGAACTGTATTTTCTTGAAGTCTTTATTCTTTACAGACGTGTATCCCTTTCCGAACTTGCTGATCATGTCAGTAATTTATTTCGCACATGTTACCACTTTTTCTTTGGTTGGTGTCTATGATGTAGCCATGTTTCTATATTTGTTCAATGTGAAGGATGAATCAAAGGTGTTATAAATATTGCAATCTTTTCCTTGATTTTGATCACCAATATTGACCAATGGTTGTCGTCAAAGATGGGCATGAATATAAGTTCTGGGAGGGAATTTGACAGAAGAAGCTTTCGGTGTTCCTTCTCTACAAACGTCTTATTTTTTAGTATTTCATCCACTAGTATGTAGTAGGTCATGTGTACATCTGGCATATTATCTCCCAACAATGACTGGTAAGCAGACATCACACTTACTTCTAGGTATCCTCCTATCTTCAAAGTGTCTCAGAGGTCATTTTTAAGCACACAAATGTCTTCTTATTTGAAGATAACATCTCACTACTATTGTCCTCTTTTAGTCTATCCATAATCAGTAGTAGAGAGTCCCAGGATAGATCTTCACAAGCCCACCTGTCGAAATTAGGAAGTGTGGGCTCTATCAGTCCAGCTGGCCAATCTGACCGTACTTATTGCAGTTCATCCTCATTGATTTCTCCTTCTTCTGATTGGTCATTTGTTGTCTCTTATTCTTTTTCTTTTTTGGGTGTGGCTGTTGACTCTTCAACAATTGTCTTTTTCTGAGGGTCTTGCCACTCATTCTGTTCCACATCATCTTGTTTCTTATTGGGTAACCACCCTACCTTCCATGCAGATGCTCGAGAGGGCTTATATGGGTAGAGCCATATAGTCTTTAGATGCTCTCTCCAAGACTTTTTCTTAGGCAGAGGTACCCCTGTATGCAGTCTACATGGCACATCATTAGGGGGCATCACCGGGTCATTGAAGAAGTGATGATCATATATGACTTCCATTGTGTAGGTGCCACACAACCTATGCAAGTTTATAGGAAAGAGATCTTCTAGTGGAATACCTTTATGATTCACCTCCATCATTCAGAGAACTATGAAGGAACAATCTCCTGATCCCTGTTGTTCTTGAGGGACTTTGGTTGTGATTGAGAATTTCTTCTAGTTCAGATTGTGGCTGGTAACTGCTTCCTATAAAGGTTGTTGAAGGTGAAAAGGTACCTTCAAGATGTCACATGCCTCCTTTTTCTTGAAGATCAGTGACGTTCTGCACAACTCAACACCAAAATGATTGTAAATTGTGGTATGTTGATCATATAGATTTATGAAAATTAAAACCCAGTTCTTGATAGTCCTAATGGGCAATGTGATGAAATAGGTTTTAGCCCAATTCATGACACTTTGTAGCTCTTTGACAACTTCTGAGTCATTTATATCTTCATACAACATCCTTTCCAGATGTGTTGTATCATTGAGCACTAGTTTACCTTATCATGGTGGAAGAATTCTTCTAGTAGGGTTGCACAGATCACCTTAAATAGGTGCTTGTGCACTCATGCTCTTCTTAGGAAGATCCCTCAAAAGTGTTCCCTGGTTAGTGATCTTCCCTTGTTGTGGTAGATGACGCCCGCTCCTGGTAGGTTATTATCTATAACATGTACCAGCATGTGAACATCTCAACAATTAATATGAGATACTGATGTCATATCCATTCATGTTAGCTTGCAGGGTAGCGACGGAGTCATTGGTTCTCTTAGTTCCACTTCTTATGCTAGTCTATGCTCCCTTGGGAGTGCTCCTATGAAGAAAGAGGCGAGGAAACTTTTGTCTTCGTAAAATTTTCCTTCTCCTACACCCGTCGGTTTGATTATTACTACTTGATCATTTGGGTGCATTATCAGAATTTCTTGTCAAAGAGGCTTTGTTCTTGTTGTTGTTGCTTCGTCTGGCAACATTGCTTCATCTATTATTTTTAGCATGGCCTCACTAAGTGCTTCAAGAGTGTCCACCATTTTGCCATCGAACATGACATCGTTGTGTTCGCTGTGGACCAGAACTTAGACGTAGATGTCACAAATATCCATACCAATATTCATCTCATCTAGAATTCAATTGAGCGTTGATATCTCACTAGATGTTAAATTCTCAACACTGGTGGCCTCCTTCCTGACGATGCTTCTAGTGGGTATTTCTTCTAGGATACGTTCCTCTTCTGTGGAGGAGGAGTTTTGATGAAATTCCTTCATAGTGTGTTTGTGTCTATAGAATTTGGCTCTTTAGTGTGTTGTTGCATCTCCTAATTGGATGAACCTTCCCGTTGTTCTTGTGTTGTATTTACAATCTATTGTTCTCCAGGTGCTGGGTGTGTGCTTACTACTTCGTCTTCCTCATGGTATTCAGGGTTGGATGGGCTCGAGGAAGATTGAGACGGTGAAGGGTTGGCAATTTGCTTTCACCCTCTTTTGGTTCACCATTTATTGAGTTGCTAGCGTTCCTCCTCTATCTCCTTCCGATCCTCTTCTAGATTTTTGTACTCTTCTTATACAACCTTGAGGGCTTTTTCGTGATGTTGGTGCATGTTATCCATATCCTTTCTCATCACCTCTCGTTCCCTTCTGTGTTATTTCATCTCTGCCACCATTGCTTGCATTGTATTTATCATGGTTGCTTGGTTGAGGAGGACATTGGTCATGAATTCTAGGAGCATCACCATTCCATTGTCAATTTGTTGTACCTGCACTATTAGTACATGCAGGCTAGAAGAAATAAGCATATTTACTGAAGATAAATTATTCATTTGTACCTAGATTGCATCAAACTGATGTCCTAGTTCTTCATCGAAAGTTGGTTGGTGCAGTTGTTGTTCACTTGTAGATGTTGTTCCCACCACCATCATTGTATCAAAAGTTCATGGCAGTTGTTGGGTTCTTGCTACAACTTCTTGTTGAGGATTGGCTTACTAGGCTAGCTATGTAGGTATTTCTTGTACGCCTTCCTGCGATGTACCCATTGTCTGTTTGACACCTGATGGTTGAGGCGGGTCCTTCGTCCTTTTAGTTTGTATTTCTAGTGCTACATTAGTTATTGGAGGGGGTGGGGTCGGTTGTGTGGTCTCCTCAAGATGTCCAACTGGCTCTTCTTTGGTCTCAACTATTTGTTCCCGATTGGCTGTGGGGATGCCCATCTGGTCATCTGGTTCTTCAACTTGTTCTCTAGGTATTATCTGTTTGACTGGAGGAAATGGTGGGGTAGCATGGAATCCTTGATCATCATGTTGGTCATTTGTTTTGCCAAAGATGATTTTTTTTACAACTTCATCTTTGATTGGTTGAGGTGGGGAGAGCTACAGTGTCTACATTGGAGCTTCTAATACATATATGTGTGGTTTTATTGCTGGCTTCTTCCTTTTTTCTAGCCTTGGTTGCCTAGTTAGGCACAATTGTTCTACTTCCTAATGTGGTTCAACATGTGAGTGGGGATCTATTGTTCACTGGATAGCACTGGAGTGCATTTTATCGACTTCCTCCAGACTGGGCCTATTACAACCTTAATTTTGCTTGTATGGTTGTAAATGCAATTGTTCCAAAGAAATGTACTTGTCAATAAATTGTATGAATTATGATAAATATATGGGTTTCTTTTTCAACATTTTCACTTGTGCATGCGATTTCGTGGATGCTGATGTATAAATGAGTCCAATATGATAAAAGAAGAAGAAAAGTTGAAGGAAATCAAATAATGCATAAATAAGAAAGGAAATTGAAATAATGATGAAAAATATAAGAAATAAGTGGAAAGATGTATGATTGATCATCATGGATGATATTTCAAATTTACATGGTTCTTAATGGTAAAAGGAATTCAAATAAAGGAAAAAAGAGAGTAAGAGAGAGAAAATATGAATAAAATATGCCTTATTAAGTGATAACTTGCACATGAAGAAAAGTCTCTTTTACTTTCGAATTATGACTCCAAACTTGGGATGCAAGTAGATTAAGTCATTAATGAGTTTCCCTCAATATTTGAGATTAAAAGGAGGCATGGTTTGAGAGTTATGAATTTTGGAAGATTCTAAAAGTGAGAAGGATATCCTTAAATGTCATGTTTATTTCCCAAGTGATTTATCCTTTAATTTCCGACTTTGTTTGAGAGGGTGGAAGGAAAACTGTTGGATATGAGATCCAATGGTGGTTGTTTCATCACCTAACTCGAGTCAGATTGGGAAATAGGTAGATTTTCTTCTCCACTTTCCTTGTAACTCCACACATGAGGGGATTTAGGAACAAGTCCTTTGTCTTTGGGAGGTCCTATGGATCCCATCCATACTAGGATTTGGGACGTGTCATGGTGTGAATAGGATTTCCCCAAATTGGGAGAACCACTGATGACCCTACCCTACAAACAAAGGACCACATACCCTCTACGAAGACCCAGAACATCTCAATTTATTCAGGGAGATCTAGGGAACTCGTGGGTACATCCAATTGCTATGAAGAATGCGATCTTCACCTTGGTCCAATAGCTTCTTCTCACCGGAGAAGAGCAACTCCATCCCAACATTCTAGTTGAGCCACAAAGCAATTGAAGGGTGCTTCGAGTCTGGGAGGCCGAGACGAAGGTGAAGCTATCCTTGCCTTGCACCCAGGAGAAGCGTAGCATGAATTCAACATCTTGGTTGACTGTCAGCTTTCATGAAGGTAGGAACGTTAGGTTGAAGACTACGCGTGGTGAAAAGACGCTCCTGCCCTGGAGCCTGCGTTGAGAAGGTAAGGGTATTATGGTAATTTGCATCTTTTCTTTTGTTGTGCAGGCGAGTTGCCTTGTGGGCCTGGGTGCCTACGTGGCATGAGCCGGTTGGCTCAAGCCTGGCTTCACTGGCGTGGCTTAAGTAAATCTAAAATGAATACGTGGCAACTCCTGATTGGTTGAAAATGAGTTTTCTTATAAAAATCATAACTAATGATAGGATGATCAGATTAAGGCATACAACATATGTTTTTTTATTACAAAAATATGTATAAACCATTAAACATATAATGCAAGCTTGATTTTGCTTAAAATTCGAAAAGTGTATAATGTATCTTCATTAATGGTTTAAATAATGAAAAAGCATGAGTTTTAATGATAATTAAATCTAGTAATGTGCCTTGGACATTTTGAGCAAATATTAACCTGTTGTTGATTAAAGGAAGATTTAGATCCAAAATATGATCTTTGTACATGATTTTCTTAATTTCGGGTTTCATGTATATAAAGTGCATTAATGGGCCTAGAAACCCTAATTTTGATAATTATGATTTTTAATGGTTTTTATTTTGAAAATCCATGTATAGGACAAAGATATGATGATCCTAAGCCAAATTGAGAATAAATAACCCTTAATATGGATAATTTGAGTGATTAGGGTTTTTATGAGTAGAAAAGCTATTTTAGGGCTTGTTGACCTAAAAAGAATAAATATTGAGAAATTGATCTAAGAAACCCTAATGAATCCTAATGAGACTTAGAAACCTTATAAAGGTGTCCCAAGTCAATAAAGAGTTGTTTGGGATGTGATGGTATTAATTAGGTGTTACACTTGTTTTCAGGATCAAGGGTTGCTTGCTTTGGTTGCTTAGCTTGCTTGATTGGACATCTAGTTGGATTTGGATATCTTTCTTCTTTTGACTCATAATAAGGTATGTGGTTTTGCTTATGACTAATCACTCTAGTTTCACGGTGATTTTTGAGGTTTTATTGGTTGCTTGAAATTAACTTCTTGATTGACTTTTATTTCATGCAAATATAAAGTGACTATGGATATCACCATAAATATATGTGCATAACTAGCTCAGATCCTAGTCCTCCTCTATAGCTTTGAGTAATTGTGAGAGATGGATATCCTAGTTATTGGTCTACCCTTGGGGTAGGATCATCATGTTATCTTGAATTGATGTTTGGTCTACCTTTGGGTAGGATCATACGACTATACAACTCCATATCTTGGTATACCTATAGGGTAGGGTTAAAAGGGGCTATTTTGGATCTACCATATGAGAAAAGTAGGATCCATGTCCACTATAGGGACAACACAGAGGAAAGGATATGTTAGGATTGAGTAGTTATGTTTCAGATGTAAAGTTTGATCTGTTAAGCAATAATTTGGTTGTAGTATATTTTTACAAATAGATGCAAGCTATTGGTTCCCCCACATACCAGTATAATTCTTTATACTGACTATCATTTTGTTTGTTGGTGTTTTTGGTTTATCAGAAAGTGGATAATCCTTTAAAGTGACATTGAATGAAGAAATCTAAATAAATATATATAGTTTTTTATTTGGGGTAAAGTCCCTCAAATCCTATATTTTGCAAGGTATGTGAAAATAATTTTTTTATCCTATTTAAAGATTAGTTGTGGTAGAATTTATTAATTATTTTTTATTATTTGCAAAACCATATGATCTAGTTTTAGGATACGATTCTAGCCTCTTGGTCTCGCTTAATTGGGGGTTATCGAGGGGTGGGTCATTACAGGGCCACTGTTTGAGTGCATCATAATAGGCCATTTTTTATAGTGGGAGTCGTAATTTAGAATGGGGTTTCTTGTAGAAGGACTTCTCTCCTTTCTGCACCAGTGTGCCAGTGGTTATCAAGGATTTGGTATCAATCTTCATGTATCCCTCACTATATCTTCTTAATTTCTCAAGCTCCAAAAAGTAAGACACAGTGAGAATTATTTGACCCCCCATACAGAAATCCCTAGTCTTATTGGCTTCTTGTCACACTACCGCCGACTGTCTATCGATGAATAGCCTCCCAATGTTGACTGGTCTGTTGTTCAACATTGACCAAATTAGAAACAGATCTCCTTTGGATACACCTCCTATCTCATATCGTGAAAAAAATGTGTTTTCCATGATCTTTTAGATCACTCTTATGAAGCATGAGGTGATCGAGGTTGCTTTGTACTTTCTAGGTTTGTGTATACTTTCTCAGGTCAGTTTCTCCCACATTTTATGGATGTTGTAACCCACTCTATTCTTTCTACTGAGTGCTATTGTGCAAGCCTAATCTTCCTTTTCCGTTTTAGTGAAGACCATATTAAAAAAAACTTCAGTGACATAATAGTCCACGCCTCCCATCCTCACCTACAATTTGAATTCTCCTCCAGCCTCCTTTCTTTTGATGTCACTGACTGGTACCTTCTCAAGTGAGGACATAAATTCAACATTCAGTTCTATTAGTGAGCATACATTGGTTGTACATAGGGTGCACATATTTGTTCCACCTAGGAATTCCATTACTCTATCATAGATTCCCAATCCTTTAAAGTCTTGGATGTCCAAGTATCGTGTTGGATTGAAGGTTTCGGTCCTCATGATGATGTCATAATTTCATTAGTGTACCCTATCCCTGGGTATTAATGTTGTGTTCTGCTCTTCATATGTTATTGTTGGATTCTTCCTTGTTGTATCAACATTAGGTGCCAGGTCGGTTGTTACGTTTGCTTCTTGTCTCTGAGCTCGGGACCCTGTCTTCTTTGTTACCTTTTCTCTTTTTGGTTGTTGGTGCATTTGAATCAGATGCCTTCCTTTTCCATTTGTCTCTTGGTTCTTCTTCCAATGTCACATATTTAAACGTATTTGTTCCTTCTATGCCTTGTGATACCTTTGTATTATCTAGTGACTCATGTCCAAGTATGATCATATACTTCTCCTTGAGTAGCTGTAGGCAAACCGTTTTCTATTGCGACATGTTGGGATGCTTCTATAGCTCCTTGTTGATTGCTTTGATGGTTTCTTGAATCCCTTTTAGGTATGTTGCTTGTTTGTCTAAATTATCAGAATTTGAGGCTGATATCCTATAGTTTGAGTAATGCGTATACATGAAGGATTTCCTAGAATACTCTTCAATGGTTTAGGTATAAACAGAATGTAGTGATCGCTAAATCATTGATAGGGGTCAATGTATAGTGGCTAATACAGATGAGGTTAACATGTCACAGTCAATACAATTCCTAGGAGGGAGTAGCAGTTTCTATAGACAAAGAAGATAAAGATAATATGGTTTCCCAACATCATTGTGTAGCAGTCGCTACATACTCTTGGTAGGGGTAGCAGTCACTATGGTTGAAAAGGTTAGCATCCACTACACTGATTAATAGACATAGTGGTTGCTAAAAATGAGAAAGATGTATCTATTGATTTAGAAGATCATTGTGATCGATGAAGATGGGCGGGGCTAACAGTCACTACAGATGGAAGAGATCAACGTGTATCTGATGCTACAATCATTTTCTTGGCGTTGTAATGGATGCTACATGTTGCTAAACAAATGAACTTCAACTGAGGAGATTTTGACCAGAGGTGGAAGTTGAAACGAAATGATGAACACTAGAGTATCGAACGATGGTGAAGAAGAGAAAGGGGGTTGTTCGGGACAAAAAGAAAATAGGAGCAAGATGAAAGAGTCATGAAATGACAGGGGTGGGAAGAAAGAAATAGAAGGGAAAAAAGAACGAATCACTAATGTAGATGAAGGAGAAGGAGTTAGGGTTGAGGAGAGATACATTTTGACCGTCTGAGAGGAAGAGTAGAGAGAAGAATGAGATGGCGACAACAATGATGATCTTGATCAGTCACAACGATAGTGAATCTCTATTGTCACTATCGTCTAAGATTGGTTGTCATAGGCACAACACTTCAACTCACTCCTTAGTCTAATAAGGCTTCACCACAAGAGAGAGAGTGAGGGGAAGAGAAAGAGTTTGCAATCCGGCTTCTTGTACCTTGCTAACTAAGCAGTTTAGTAGTCTCTACAGATAAAGAAGCACTACAATCCCGGTAAGAGGTCAAAGTGCAGCGGTCACTACAAAGCATTGGCAGGACTAGCGGTCGCAACAAATAAGGAGTGTATTGGTCTCTATGTTATTAAAGAGTAGCGCTCGAAAGTAATCTTTTATAGCAGTCGCTACCTGTAAAAAGGTGTTTCAGCTAAAAAGGTTAAAGCAATTTGTTGCCATCAGGTACTAAGGCCAAAAAGTTAGTAGTGGTCGCTACATTTGTAAATGTAGCGATCACTAGACATTTTTAAGAACTAAAGGCATAAAACTAAAGATCAAGGTGGGATTAACATTCTACCTTTCTAAACTCAAAAACATTTAAAGAAGACAAAAAAGAGTTTTAAGACAAAATTTTGCATTCAATCTACTTAGATAAATAGAGAAATTCAAAGCTAAATTTAGAGGTTATGACCAATCTAGATTCTAAGTAAGAGAAGGGAAAGTTAGTAAATTTAGAGGAAGCACTAAATCCTTGGGTTTCCTCCCAAGAAGTGCTAATTTATAGTCTTTAGCTTGACTCTCTGTTGTGGCTCTTCATGGTGCTTTGGGTGGGGCAGGTTGGGGTTCCTCTAGTTGGAGTTGTGACCTTCTTACAAAATCCTCATCATCATATACCTATTGACTTGATGACCATTCATCTTAAATGTACCAATCTTCTCGCTAGAAATCTACATCATTCTTTATGGGTATATCTTTGACATAGTTAATGGGCCAGACCATCTTGATCTTAATTTCCCTGGAAATAGATGGACACTGGAGTTGAACAAAAGAAATTTGTCTCCTTTAGAGACATCTTTTCTTCAAGTGGGCATCATACCACACCTTAGTCCTTCTACTTTGGAATTTTCATAAGCATGTATCATGAGTTCTTCGAGTTCTTGTAATTGCAAATATCATTTCTTTCCAACTTGGTTCAAGTCCATGTTCAGGAATGTGATTGCCTAAAAGGCCTTGTGATCCAATTCCACTAGGAGATGGCAAGATTTTCCATAGATCATCCTATAGGGAGTAGTCCCCATTGGTGTCTTGTATGATGTACAGTAGGCCCATAGTGCATCATCGAGCTTCATCGACCAGTCCTTCCTAATTCTATAGACTATTTTCTCAATGATTTGCTAAATATGCCAATTCGAAACCTCCCCTTTCCTTGAAGTCTGAGGGTGATATGGAATTTCTACTTTGTGTGTCATTCCATATTTCTTCAACAAGGCTTCAAATTGCCTTCCTCCAAGTGGGTTCCCGATCACTAATGATAGTGCACGGGACTCCAAACCTTGAGAAGATAGTTGTCTCAAAAAGTCTGATAACAACTTTGGAGTCACAAGTAGGTGTTGCTATCTCTACCACCCACTTTGAGACATAATCAATAGCAACTAGAATGTAATGGTTTCTATTTGAAGGCAAAAATAGTCCCATATAATCTATTCCCCAAACATAAAAAATGTCCACTTCAATCCAATTTTCCATAGGCATCTTGTTCCTCTTCAAGATATTGCCTATGAGTTGGCATTCCTTGCAAGTTTTCACATAAGATTGAGCATCTTCAAATAGCGTTGGCTAGTAGAAAATAGATTGCAAAATCTTAGTTGCAGTTTTGTCTCCGCCTAGATGCTCTCTATAAGTTCTAGAGTGGCACACCTTAATGATTTGAGGCACTTTTTCTTTCGGTATACAACGTCGATACATATTGTTGGCACATTTCTTGAATAGGATAGGATCATACAAGTAATAATTTTTCTAGTCAGAGAATAACTTATTCCTTTCATTGTAAGTGATCTCTGGTGGCAATTGGTGACAAGCCAGATAGTTGCATATGTCGACAAACCATGGTACATTGGGTTCAATGGCCTTGGCCATCATGAGTGCTTCATCTGGGTAGTTGTCATTAATAGGCAATGGCTCTTCTTCAATCTCTATTATCCTTGACAGATGGTCAACAACTACATTTTCCATCCCTTTCTTATCAACAATTTCATGATCGAACTCTTGTAAGAGAAGGGCCCAACATAATGGTCTTGGCTTTGTATTTTTCTTCTGCATAAGATACTTTATAGCTTCATTGTATGTATAATCTTTTAAATTTCAACCCTATTAAGTAGGATGTGAACTTGTCAAAGGAAAACACTATCGCTAGTATTTCCTTTTAAGTGGTGGTGTAGTTGATTTGGGCATCATTTAACATTTTGCTAGCATAGTATCAACATGTTGTTTCTTGTCTTTTCTTTGACAAAAAAAAACACTGATGGCATAGTCACTGGCATCACACATGACTTCAAAGGACAACTCCTAATCTAGTGCTTTTAGTATTGGGGATATTGTCAAGGCATTCTTTAGAGTATTGAAGGCTTCAATGCACTTGCCTATAAAGTTAAACTCAAAATCTTTCACTAGAAGGGTTGACAGAGGCTTGGTCATTTTTAATAAATATTTAATAAATATTCTATAGTATCCAACATGGCCTAGGAGGCTTCTTACCCCTGTTACTATTTTAAAGGTGGAATTTTGGATACCCAACTTCTATTTTGCTCAGATCAACCTCTATCCCTTTCTCAAAAATCTTATGTCCTAGCACAATGTCATCTTGTACCATAAAATGCACTTCTCCCAATTAAAGACCAATTTCTTCTCTTCACAATGTTGTAATACTAGAGATAGATTCTTGAGGCACTTATCAAAATCAATGTTGTATATAGAAAAATCATCCATAAACACTTCCATTATATCTTCCAAGAAGTCTTTGGATAGAAATATCATGCAACTTTGGAAGGTGACTAGTGCATTACATAGGCCAAATGGCATTTTTTGGAAAGCATAGGTGTCATAAATACATGTGAAGGTGGTCCTCTCTTAATCGTCAGGGTGGATTGGTACTTGATAGAAACTAGAATACCCATCTAAGAAGGAGAAGTATCAAATGATGAGCTAATCTCTCAAGGACTTGATCAATAAATGGCAATGAGAAATGGTATTTTCTAGTTGCAGCATTCAATTTCCTATAGTCTAAGCACATTCACCACCCAGTCATGGTCCTTGGGTCTACTTCATCTCCCTTTTCTCCTTCCACGATGGTTATTCCTCCCATCTTCAGTACTACGTGTATTGGAATCACCTAGTTTCTATCACTAATAGGGTATATAATTCCTACATCACACAGGTTTCTGACCTCCTTCTTGAGTACCTCTCTTAACATCTAATTAAGTTTCAGTTGGGATTGGCTAATGGTTTAGCTGTTTCTTCCAGATTGATTCTATGCATGCATACAATTGGGCTCAAGCCCTTTATATCTTATACTGAATAGCCAATGGATTTCCCCCTAAGCCTAAGCTCCTCCCACAACTTGTCTATTTGTTCATCAATCAACTCCAAGTTAACTATCACTGGGTTCCTTTCTTCATCATCTAGGGATTTAGATCACGGTGCTTCATATAGTTGTTTCAACTCTAGCTTTGTCGTTGGTGTTTCTTTCTCTTCAGGAGTCTTCTCTAATGATGCATACTTTACCATTTTTATGGTTGTATCTTCTTTTTCACTGAGCTCTTCCTTAGGTTGATTCAATTAATCTAAAATCTTCACTACCTCAGGGTCTTCCATGTTAGGATTCGGGTTGTTCAATGCTCTCATAAGTGGATCGACAATGGCGTTGTTTTTCTGTACCTCTTCATAGTATTGGGTGTAGCTATCCATGAAGTAGACCAACAATCACCAACTAAATTTTCATGTCAATTTAACCATGTCAACAAGTACACACCTTTGATCCGATATTAGTGGCATGAGGCTAATTCTTTCTCCCATATCGACTAGCCCCTTTCTTTCCACATTATCCCCAACATAAAAGGATATATTGAATTCCCCTGAGTCTTTATTCTTCGTGGGCATTTTGACTTGAACAAAGGCACCTGACATTTTTGCTAGTTGTAATGTCTCAATGTGGTCTCCTCTTCTTCTTTTCATGATGAGATCCTTGAAGAACTTGGCATAGGTAGGAATTTCTTTGATCCGATATTAGTGGCATCCATGAAAGGAAATTCTAAGTGCAGTTTGTTCACAACTTCCATAAACTTCTCATACCTCATCTTAAGATGTGCCTTGATCAACTTGTATGGAAAGGGAACCCTTGGAGAGTAGGAATCTCTTTGGGTTAAGATTTCTTCATCTTGGTTTGATTTCTTTGTCTCCAACCTTTCTTCTCCCTGCCTTCTCCTTTACTGTTCTTCTTCTTTGTGGACTCTTCCTTCTCACACTTTTCTACTACTATATTGGATTAAGATTGTGGCTTAGTAGAAGCGCCTTCTTCAGGGCGATTCTCATCTTGCTATCTTTCTATGTCCTTTCCGAAATAGAGAGTGGTCATATTTGCATTCTCTATGTTAGAGGGAATCTTTCCTTGAGGGTTATTAATTAGCTTAGACAGTTGCACTAGCTGTTTATAAACTTGTTTTTGATGCGTCTGCATGTCGGCCATCTCGGTCTACATTCTTGTTAATATGACTAAATTGGTGATGGAACTTTGAGTCAGTTGTTCATTCACACAAACTTGTCTTTTTGAAAAATCAAACAACTGCACCATCATGTCTGGTTGATTGCTACTTTTAGGTTGGCCTTGATCTCGATTTTGTCGGCTCATATTCTTATATTGGCTTTGACCTTGCCCTTGGCTTTGATAATTATTTCATTTTTGTTGATAGTTCATAGACTTGATAAACTGAGCCTGTCCACTTCCTATCCTGAATCCTGGTGGTTGTTTAGATGCTCTGCTTAGCTGACGAGAATTTTAGCAGCATATTTGTTTCCATAAATGAAACCAGGGTAGTGTGGCCTCTTAAAATTTACATAAGAGACATTCTCTGTCTTTTCTTCTTCTTCTTCTTCTTCTTCTCTTTCCTCTTCGGGTTGATATTGGTTTGTAGTCGAGAATGTCATTCTTGTGAAGTAGATCCTCGAAATATTTGGATTGGTGTAGAAATATGCCAATAGAATTATATGCAACTTCAGTGCCTACAAAACAATGGAGTTATCCCAAATCTCACAATGAAATCTAAACTTCAAGGCATTTGATACAATCGTGAATTATTTTAGGATCATTACAACTAATTATTATATCATAGACATATAAGAGAAATAATATGATAAATTGCTTGTGTTTGTATGTGAATAATGAGGGGTCAACACCTCTAATAGATAACTCAAAATCCATAAGAAAGTAACTAAATTTGATATACCACTCATGTAGGGCTTATTTGAAACATTGAAAAACTTTATTTAGGTTACATACATAGTCAAGTGAATATCCTATTATGAACCTTGGTGGTTATTCTATGTATGCAATTGTATCTAGTTTTCCATTAAGAAGACATTCCAGACATCAATTTCTCTTAATTTCATTTTGGTGAAATGGATAGCATAAGTACAACTCCATGGTTGGAGATTTAACTATTGCACTAATAGTAACATGACCCAAACCCAAAAATCCAGGGTTAGGGCCCTCCAAGTTGATTAGCCTATCCATTAGTTTTTAATCACTTAAACAAAATTAGCCAAAAAATTCTTTTCTCAGATATATAGTAACATCACTTAGCTTTCTGATAACATCTCATTTAAACATAACATTAAGGGATACAACAAAGTTCAACTATTAGATAGAAGAAAGAGTTTCACTCTTAATATCCATCATGCCCATTTCATTACAAACTACTCTCTTTTTTCACTCTCTCATTCCAAGGATCCAGAGGAAGGATAAGAGACCATCTATATATTCTATCTACTTGTTATTCAGGACGATTGTTCTACTCTTGATAAAAATGGGTGTTCGTCTTCTAAAGAAGATCTAGTACTTTATTGAAAAAATTGTTCAGTAGGTTGTTGAGGTACTGGCTCAATGACTAGAAAATTAATAGATAACCAAGATACTTGTAATGTTTAAAATTAATAGAACTTAAATGCAAAAGTGTGAAAGCATTGGTGGTTTAAAACTGTGAATCGACCATCATGGCAGTTGGTGTGATATTAAATGTATTAATGGACACACTACATCCATACACATGATCTTTGGTCCATTTATTATGCCATTGGGCCCAAATGAGGTGTACCACAACATGTAAAAGCATCATATCAAGCTACAATATCACTGTGCAAGACATCAAAGCATGTCTGAGTTTCTACATCTTTAATCTCAATACCATATTTACAGTGGGCATCTCCAAGTCTCACACTCGGTGGAAAATGGAAGAGGTCGGATATTTGTACTCTTCCTCTGAATCGGGTACTCTGGCGGAGAGTCAAAGCACTCTGGCTTAATGTGCATCCATGGATCTACTGGCCACTGATCACTACAACTTGTAACATAGGTACCATCGTCATCCCCAGTTGATGTTAGGTACCACAGATTTCATAAGGAGTCTTCCCTACCAATCAAGACCCCCACACCCTACTGGTACAATCTGGTTTACCTCAATTTGGACTACCTCAAGTTAGGAAGCCATTTCCTTGTCACAACACATGTCTCATCCTATGAAGATTCTACAATATCCAGGGAATCTATCATCTAATGATACTTAATTGATTAAACAGGATTCATTGCCATAACTAATCGTTACCCTATTTTTGTCAATTAAGAAACTTGTATTAAGCAAATAAATCATCTTCCAATTTCCACATTTCTCATAAACTACATTTCAACTCTCTAGTTCTGAATTAGGGCAACCCAACTCTCCCAGTGCTTCTATTTACACCATTTAATCACTTGTTGTTCATAGCAACTCACACAATTTTGACATGTTATTACATCACTAAAATATGATTAATAAAGCATTCCTACTACTGAAAATTGTTGCATAGATTTATTAAATTCATCACAGTTATTGTAGAGAAAGATCTAAATATGAAAAGGCCATTATTTGAATTTGTATATTGTAAATTTTGGTTATAAGTTGATTTTTCACTCACTGATCTTGTTACATATCACAAATCTAGTATGTCGGACAAGTAAACTGGAAACTCTACTCACACGATCTAGAATCATGTCTTAGGATGAGAGATCTCATCACACACAACTCATCCGTGAGCAAGCAAGCTCAAAAATGTTGGCTGGAGGTAGAAAATGAAGGGGTTGATGATTGGAACCATCTATTCTTTGGTTATATACAACCTCCATATCGATAAAACATGGGAAAAGACAAGAGATCAATGTTTTAAACAACGTACCAAGTCGAATCTATAAAATCCTTTGATTTTCACTATTATTCACGTTCTTCCCCAAAAAATTACCTTAGAAATCACCTTAAAGGTCTTCTTTTTATCATCCTAACGGTTTGATAAGGTACAAGATCCAATAGTGATTCTAATGCACTTCATTTTGTTGAAAATAGATGTGCATAGACAATTTTATGATCGTTTTACAATTGGCTATCTTGGGTGGTGATGCTCAATGGTTGATAGGCTTACTAAGCCTTCTCAGTGGTCGTTGGGCCTTTGTCTTGGTGGTCTCTGGGCCTTTTTGACTCAGGTCATTGAAAAAGCCCATTCTTGGTAGTTGTTGAAAAAGCCCATTCTCACGGTCGCTGGAAAAGCCCATTTTTGGTGGTCGTCGGGAAATTGTACATGTTACTCAAAATACCATAACTCTCGCATTTTAAGTCTGGTTTGGTTTATTGTTTAAGTATTAGATTCATAATTGAATTATGTACAATCCTAGAGTATTAGTTTGATAATATTCTCAAATAAAAATTATTTATTAATAGTTTCCTCAAGTATCACTAATTCTCCTCCAACATATATGTATGAGCTAATCATATATAAACAAAAACATAAGATCTTGTGATATGCTTAAGTCATGATTATGAGTTATCCATAACGCATTTGAGATAACCAAGGTTAGGATAAGCACAAGGTAAATATATTACCAATAAAATATCAACAAGCATTAAGATTATCTTAAATCCATAGAATTACTAGCAAAGCTAGAATAGGGTTGTAACAATTCTCCCTATGTAATAAAAAATTTGGTCTTTAAATTCCTAGAAGAGGAAAGGATAATTGTTACACATCACTAAATCCACTTCCCAAATAGATTCTTATATACCATGATTCCTTCAAAGAAATTTCACAAGGGGTATCTCCCTCTTTTTAAGCGTCTGAATTCTGCAATCTAGAATTTGAATTGTCCCTTCAACATAGGAGATATCCTCTCTTAATTGTACATGATTTGGGTTTATAATCTTTTTTGTATTTGAGATAACCAAGGTTAAGATAAGCACAAGGTAAATATAATACTAATAAAAGTACAACAAACATTAAGGTTATCTTCAATCCATAGAATTACCAACAAAGCTAGAAGAGGGTTGTAATAATTCTCCCCCTCAAATAAAAAAATTGTCTCCAAATTCATAGAAGAGAAAAGGATACTTGCTATACATCATCGACTTGACTTCCCAAGTAGATTCTTCTATACCATGATTCATTCAAAGAACTTTCACTAGGGGTATCTCCCTGTTTTTAGGCTTCTGCATTCTATGATATTGAATTTGAACATTCCCTTTAGCATAGAAGATATTGTAAAAGAGTGAAATCACCCTTTTACTAAAATTTGAAGAATAAAACATCCATTCAAATGTACTCAAAAGGTATGTTGGAATAGGTGTATAATTTTCAAATATTATATAATGGTCTGCAAAACAACCAAAGTGTAGCCGTGGAACAAAAGTAACGACTCTATTCAATTTTTTAAAAGATTACAAAATTCCATCATATCTCCCATTCAGGAGTTACATGTAATATACATCAAAAAGATCTAAGATAGAGTGAATTCTAAACTACTTCAAGGTTGTATCCAAGCTTTAACTCCTTAAGATATGTCCTCATTATCATCCCATGTCCTCATTGTCCTCGACCTAGGGTTGGAAGCATACCCCAGAAAGAAGAGAAAAATAGATGACATTAGCAAATACCAACATGTGCATACTAAAAAGAAATTGCGTAGTTTAAAAGAGTAAAGGACACCAAGTATAAAAGGATTCCCATGAAAGAGAAAAGTACTAACCAAAAGAGCATAAAAGAAAAGAATCCCAACAAAAGAGATATTGGCCATGACCAAACAAATAAATTGTGCCAGACTAGCACATATAAAGATTTAGGGAGCACATTCTTTATCATTAACATCAACCTACATGCATGTAAGATAAGCATAGCACTAGACAACATAAAGACAAAGGTGGGCAAGCCTCAAAAACTTGAAACACGATAGAGAATGACGTATTGCCAAACTCCTGATATATAAAAGTGGGCAAAGCTCAAAAACTTAAAACCCGAGTATGGGGCACCACCACCTCCATCCCAATATTAACATGGGTATACTTCCCAAAAACCAATCAATTACACTAATCTAGTGCTACCGAATCACATAGCATGTTCGATGTAGAGGCAAGTAGAAAGTACAGTCAGATTATACAAAGTCACCACAAAAGTAACCAACATATACATCATCATCACAAGTGAGAAAAAGTAATCACATGTCATCATATAGAGTTATATCATAAACAAAGCATAAGAAAGAGGTCAAGAGAATGTCCACATATGATTTCATGATCAATACTAAATAAAGTAGTTCACGTGAACCATAATTTTCAAAAGAAAGAAAATTGTGTAGGCGATTATCCATAGGATAAAGAGAAAGATTACAATAGGTGAATAGCTCATTAGGAATAATAGGGGATGCAAACATACCTCTATTCAAAGTCAAAACAATCCAAAGTTCAATCTAGGTCCAGGCCTAGGCCTCTAAAGAATCTATTAAGAATATATGTAAATTTTGAGTCAATTTCACATTGATTATTCAAACCCTAAAAATCACCCTTTTCCTTATATGTGATTTAGGTTATCAAAACCATGCCATATTTTATATTATACTTTTATGAGTTCAAAACATATTTTATTATATTTTCCTAACTTTTAAATATTTAGTTTGAATTTTGCAAATTATAATTCATTTCAGAAAGTCCATTAATATTCATATATTACTTAGTTTGGAATTAGATGATAAAATCAACATCATTAGATAGGAAATATTTTTCTGAATCCAATGAATATTTATTTGTAATCTTTGGTTAGTCATGGAACTAGTTATCAATTTTACAATTATGAACAATCATGAAACTCAAAAATTCCAAATAAACATCAAAGACCAAACTATAAGAAAGGGAGAGGGAGTGGGCGCGCTGAGTTGGCCCAATCACATATGGCCAAATCAGTTGGTCCCACTACCAACACAACACATAGCAGGTGCAAAACAAAGAACGCAAATTGAGGAAAAAAGACCTCTATACCCTTGGCTAGGAAAGAAAGAAGAAAGTCATGGCGAGGGGCAAAGAAAGAAAATCACAGGAGGGTCATCCCATTTCTCCAAATGGGCACCATTGTTGTGGAGCTGAGAAGAAACAACATCAGACCAAATTGGGGAAAAGGTTAATGGTCGATTGCTCATGAAAATGACTCCAAGAATGTGAAGAACAGACATCATGGATACTCATCATGTGATGAATTGATTCGCAACAAGGCCGAGCGCCAAGATAGGTAGCCGCAAGCTCAATTTGGAAACATGGTTTGTGGAAGTGCAAAATGGCTTTATGATTGAAGTTAGAGTGAGACAAACATCATGCGATGAAGGAGGAAGGTCGAGGCATGGTTATTTATTGGTGAGTTAGTTTTATGGGGCATTTGGGTATAGGAGCTTTTAGATGGTTGGAGAGGAGAATTGGATTTTTATCGAAAATAAGAAAGTAGGGCATGTATTAGAGTTCTTCATAAGTGGGAGTTCCTCACAAATTCGTTTCTTGATAAATCACGAAGAACGATGGACCATGGAGGAAGAAATCCACAAAAAAAAGCTATGGTCTAGGTTTACTATTCATGTGTGTGACGTCTCCTCCTCAAGGTAGGAGACATAATCTCTATCGTACATTTATGATCTGACAGATAAAATTGCTAAGTTGCTAAAATGTGACGCATTTGTAAAGAAGTGAGATCACCTCTCTACTAAATATGGCACACAAAATCCAATGAATAGTGGAAGAAGTTGAAATTGTGGCTATATTCAATTTAATAAAGAGTACATCAAAAATTTTCCCAATAAGGGTGTGCATGCTTTATACAAAAAGAGGATCTAAGTAGAGGGAAACTCAACTACGTCAATATGTCTCTAATAAAATAAATAACTTATATTCCAAGGTGGAAGGATGGACTCCTTTTCCTAGTCTTAGGTTGGTTCACCATGCTCCTATTGCATACTCTGATCCTAAACTTGGGTGGTTGGGATCACCCAGCAAGAGGAGAGAAAATGTTGTGTCAATTAGAAAATAAGGACAATTATAAACTAAAGCAGGAAATAATAAAGATTCACTATGCCAAGAGGGTCAAGAATATGAGGCAAGTAAAATAAATAAGAATTCTTCCAAGTCAAGTAATAATAAAGTATGCATGCATGATTTAATATGACTACATTAAGCTAATATAGGGCTGATGCACCTACCTAACCTCAAAAAAAACAAATAGGTGAGGGAGAGTGGTCACATTCCCAAAAACCTACAATATATATATATATATATATATATATATATATATATATATATATATATATATATATATATATATATATATATATATATATATATATAAAAGTGAGGAGAGTGGTCACATTCCCAGGGCTCATGCCCAAACTATGGGTGTTTTGTACTCATGTACACTACATTAGTAAATTAGTGTTTTACACCATCATGCTAGAGTAAATGGGTGTAAGAAATTAATGTGACATTATTTAGGCTTAATAACTTGTTGGATAATATTATCTATTTCTTACAAAATAACATGTGATAATTCTATATGATGGTAATATGAGGATAATGGAGAATAAATTCAAGTTATTATGGATTGTAACCTAATAAATATTGAGATGATTTAGTAAACCCTAATTTTGCTTAAAATTCTTAATTAGTAATGAGAAATATAGATGAATTGTAGATAATGTTGAGATATAATTCTACTTACAACAATGTGAATACAACATGACACAAGTAATAGATTAATAAGGATGATGTAACTTCATAATGTAGATAATGCTAATAAGCCAAAAATGGTATTGTGTTATATTTGATAAAAGGTGATATCAATAGTGGAAACCTTAGTAAACATGACTTATGAGTAGAGCATGTGAAGTGCCCTAGATTAGGGGTTATCACCTAGTTGCTTAAGGTTGGGATGTTACATACTCACCCTTCCCTTTTGTTGAGATTTCAGGACGCAATCCTCTTTATTGGGTGGAGTGTTGTAACATATTGAATCTTGGGTTCAATTGCAATTTAACCCATTTTCAATCCTTTTATTTCCTTCTTATCTTTTTTGTCCTTTTTCCTAAATTTTGCTATATTTTCTATCATCTTTGTCCTTAATGTTGAATTTGAGCTATACTTGATGGCTTGAATTATATTTACCCACATTCATAAAAATGAATGGGTTTTTGCACAAATTACCTCAACTAGTGTGTTAATAATGCAAAATGACCATTTATGAGAGATAATGAGTATATTATATAAATTTAGAGTTCTTATGGCTTTTGGGGAAAGAAATAAGTAATAATGAGGAATTGAGTTAGTTAATGAGATAATACACCTCTTTTGTTTTCTCTCTCCTCCTAAGCGGCAATAAAACATTAAAAGAGAGTAATGTGGTGAGATAGGACTCTAAAAATTAATATATGTTGTATATCTCGAATTCCCCCCCAAATATTAAATTAGAAATCATTTTCAAGTTAATTCACCCTTTAAAATACATTAATATACACATTTAAGACCAATATGGTGGTTAATAGCCAAAAGGTGAATAAAAATGAGATTTAAAGACATAGGAATACTCTAGAATTTATTTTAGACCTATGGTTCAAATTAGGGATCAAGTGACCTTTGTTTGACCCCTCAAAATAGTTTTAAAAGAATTGACTAAAGTTTTATTAAGAAATTAATACGATTTGAATAATGTCCCGCATCAAACCTATAGTTCAGACATTAAATGAATGTCACACATTACACTTATTCGTGTGAGCCATCCAACAGCTGAGATTCGATCATCTTGATTGGAGACGATCTGACGACTCAAAAGTCATCAACTACCTCCAGGCCCGAGGTGTAACGTACAAAAATCTAAGCTGATTTTCCATTGACTCATTCTCACTCGTTAATCAACCTTTCGACTTGATTTCTTCACCATAAAGATTATCATTTCTTCCCATTTCAAGCCATTACTTGTCAGATAACACCCCCAAATGACGAAACACCATTGTGGTCGAACGGATCCCTCTCGCCTCGGATTAGCCTAGACCAAGGGTAACCACCCCACCTATAAATATCGATGCAATGGAATCACCTAGTCACTAGCAATCAAAAGTAGCTCTCAATTCGGCCGAAGCCACTCCCTACATCCACCAAAAGCTCAAGCTCTTCCCTGACCTAGAGGCAGCCTTCTCAGGCTAACAGCAAGACCAACAGAGCAATAGATCGCTCAGGTTAGTTCGCCATCCCGTCGTCCTCATTTTTCTTCTATAAGTTCGAGCTTTCATCACGATCTGTGGAATCACCCAATCTCAAAGAGAGCTACTCGAGCAAGCTCACTGTCATGGCTGGCACGTGAGAGAGGGGATTAATTTTTCCAAAATGCCCCCGCTCGCTCCTCTTCACTCATTTTTTCACCCAAGGGCATAATCATCTTTTCGTCCTATTTTTACTTCTCGCTGACCGAAGATACACGAGCCTTGACCTGTGAACTAGATGCTTGCGATTGGACCAACTCACATAGGCACTGACCTCCATATCCATCCTCTTCGTGAAACAAATACCCCACGTAGCATTTTCCTATTCGTCAATTTTAGAAAATTCATAACTAATTACTCGATTATCAGAAAAATATAAATAAATATGCTATGGATTCAGAAAAATAAATCATATCTAATAAAATGTTTCTCGAGCCCGATTTACAAGCTTTTAAAGAACGTTTTTCAATAAACCAAATTTCTAATTAAAAGGCCCTAAAATGCATAAATAATTCATTTCAACCTCAAATTGACTAAATGAGTATGTTTTTCTAATTAGAATAATATACCCAATCATTTGACCTAGCTTTAAAACCTAAAATTGAGGTTTTATCTAGAAGGTCTAAAAATTAGGGTTTCTCACATAAAATGCTTTATAAACCCTAATCCATGTGTATAAACTTGTATCTAGGAAAAAAAGTGACATTGGACACATTTAATTGATGAAAGGTCTTCTCTAGGAATCTCAAATGAGGTATGTATGTTCATTTTTAACCCTAAGTTGGGAATTTTAATATACAACCCTAATATTTCCAATGAGGCATTGACTTAGCCTTCATTCTCTTTATTTTCTTCTTGTGGAACTTTTATTTCAATTACTTTAGGGTCTTAGACCCCACTTGCAAAGTTATTAAATTTATTAAATCTTCCATTGATTTACTCTAGCATGATGATGTAAATGACTAATTAACTAATGTAGTGTACATGAGTACAAACCACCCATAGTTTGGGCATGAGCTCTGGGGAAGGTGACCACTCTCCCCAGTTATATATATATATATATATATATATATATATATATATATATATATATATATATATATATATATATATAAAAGGTGTTTGGGAATTTGACCACTCTCCCTCACCTATTTGTTTTGGTTGAGGTTAGGTAGGTGCCTCATCCCTATATTAGCTTAATGTAGTCATATTAAAACATGATGGAAACTTTATTATTACTTGACTTGGAAGAATTCTTATTTGTTTTACTGGCCTCATATTCTTGACCCTCTTAGCATAGTGAATCTTTATTATTTTGCTACTTTAGTTTGTAATTGTCCTTATTCCTTAATTGACACATGCATTTTCTCTCCTCTTGTTGGGTGATCCCAACCACCCAGGTTTAGGATCAGAGTACGCAACAAGAGCATCGTAAACCAGCCTAAGACTAGAAAAAGGAGTCCATCCTTCCCTCATGGATTTACTTGTTAAGTTATTTATTTTATTGGATACATTTTGATGTAGTTGAGTTACCCTCTACTTAGATCCTTTATTTGTACAAAGCATGTACACCCTTTTGGGAAAATTTTGATGTACTCTTTATTAAATTGAATATAGTCAAAATTTAACTTCCTCTGCTATTTGTTTGTGTTTTTCTTACCATTTTAGTAGAGAGGTGATCTCACTTCATTACAACATGACAATAAATGAAGTACTAAATCAAGTTGGACTAAAGTGTGGGTGTGTTTATTTATTTTTTTCTCTCTCCTCCATTGAGGGTTTAAACAAACTCTAATTTTAGTGAAATTTTTCACCTAAACTATTTTTGACATGTGTTTATTATTTGGGATGAGTTATTATGAATTCCCCATTTCTCTCATGTGACATATTTTATGTGTCCATTATTGGCCTAAGACTAATGTGAAAATATTAGGTTACAATAGGCTGATTTATACATGCATTAGCTCATTAGGATTATACTTAACATCTTTTAGGTCTAACCTCAACCTTGTTTGGCTAAGTCAAAAAGGTCAAAATTCAAGGGTAGGATCCAAGATCTAGTGTGTTACAACACTCCACCCCTTAAAAGGATTTTATCCTCAAAATCTATTGATCCAAACATCAACAACCAACTACTTTCCACCCCTTAAAAGGTTTAACCTAACAAGTCAAACTAACAACATTTAGGGTTACCCGCATATCTTTTAGTTTTGAATGTTTAGAGATGTATCTACCTAACATGTCATAACAACTTAGGGTTGTGCTATAGGTCCTTGTGTCTCTAACCTAAAAACCCTACATACACAACCAAAAAGTCATAGTGTACCAAGGGTAACTCAACTATACCTTTATATTACTTCACATGTTCCTAGTCACTTCTTCATATACATAACTAGGGTTAGATTCTATTACAACTATGTTTAGGGTTTCTATACTAAAACTTATCATATCACTTCATTGTGACTTAATTTAAGAAAACATTAACAAATTAGAGAAAAATTGTGTACATATAGTAGTATAATGAATCGCCATGCCCACCGATGGTAATGTTTTGAGGTGTCATATTTAGATGGCATTCTCGAGTAACTATTGTGAATCCCCTGTTATCTACACGGAGAAGCATCTTTTCCTCTGTAGTAATGTTGCATTGTTCTTCTAGAATCAACTTTGTAACCTTCTATAGATGGATAGTACCTGGTGTGCGGAAGATATCCAACACTTCTACCATTCTAGGGAAGTTGCACACTCCAAAATTCTTATGAGAGGATGGTTATACTCCTGCATGTTGCCTCTTGTGTTGTGGTCTATTTGTATATACATGTGTACATCTAGGTTTGAGGGAAAAAGTCTTAATCTTATTACTCTTTGGAACTCCATTATTGTTGTCGTAAATCAAAGATTCAATAAAGTATTTAGAACGATTGAGAAACTTTATTTCTATAATTTTTTGGCAAAACACAATTTTACATCAACAAGATTCAAGATACAATGCCTTCTTCTTCTTAAATAGCAACCCCCATACATCACCAACCTAAAGATGAATCTCACCACCAGGCATGTGATTCTCCAGATGGAATTTGTAAATGTTGAGTGGCGGGCTGTGTGAGGAATTGCCATGTTTATAATAGGCTTCTTTCATTACTAGGTTTAATGGCAAAGACCTATTTGAAGCATACTTGTGGGGTTGTATTATTATTCTTAAGACTACTGAAAATCATAACCCTACTACTTCTATTATTAAGATTGATGAGAAATAGGTTTTCGATTGCATTCGGGGTAAAGAATCATACTTGTGGAAGTTGACTACATGGATAAGAGAAATCAAGAAAGTTATAGATGAATCTTCTATGATTGGCCATGCTTGTGATAAAATCTTAAATTTAGTCCCTAGAGAACTTGGTATTTAGGGTGCTGACATAGGCAATTTCTACGTGGTTGTTGAGCCAAGTTTGTTGCCTATGCGAATGAGAGGACTTGCCACTTTGGATAAAAGAGGTATACCATACATAGGTAGTGAATGGATAGATACTTGAATATTTTACATAGTGATATATTTGTATATTTTTTTTTGGCTCTTTAAGGTTGGGCACCGTAGAGTCACGTGTGTATTTTTTGGGGGTTTTGTGAATCACCTTTCTGAGTGGAGATGTAAATCCATTTTTGACTAAATTTGTCTATAAGAGGAGGATAGAATGAATAATATTTCCTCCTAGATTAATTAAAAAAAAAGTTAAGATTTACCAAATTGACAAACTTACTTCTTGGTTATGCATTTTGTCTATTTTTAAGGGATTTCATTTAGTTATTTTTTTAGATTAGGAAAGAAAGAATAATACTCTCTTCTCTTAATTTTTTTTTGGATCAGGTGTTCTTCTCTTAAATTTGGTTACAAAGACAAGACATATAGAAATGTAATAAATTAAGAAATTTTTATTTGTGTAGTTTTGGCCCTGATTTCCATTATTGTGGACTATAAGAGTTCATCAACTTGCACTATCCCTTACTAGCTCCATTTAATTTTTTGTTACCTTAGATGTAAACAAAATATACTTGGTGACTTCTAAAACACTTAGGGGCCATTTGGGTGAAGTATTCGATAGGGGGATTGTAATTTAAAATAATATTCTAAATATCGACGCTTACAATGATGTCGTTTGGGAGTTAAAGATGGTAATTGTCGATTCCCTGTAGTTCGGTTGTGGTATTTTCACTGTGGCAAATGTAGCTTTCCAAATCTCGTCGTTATCAACGTGATTCTAGAATTACTTTCACATCCCAATTTTCAAAGATAATTTAAACTTTAGAATGGGGTTTTTCCTAAATAACCATAGTTTAGGGGTTTGATGTAAAAAACATGAAATTATAATCCTTATATAAAAAAAATGTAAGAAAGTAGAATGAGGTTAAAAATAGCTTTCTTTTGTGCATATATGCACAATGTATTGCAATTAACTTAAAATGTTGAATACATGTCTTCCTTTTCACTTTTACCTCTCCCCCAAGACAATATTCTCATAAAATGATAAGAAGAGATGTAAATTAAATATTGATATGATGATATCCATTGATCATCTCATTTTGGAGTCAAAGGAAACAAGTATGAATGGATATCACACATTATTTCAATTTTTTGTACATAATTCAAGATAATATCTATTAATGTATTAATGGGCATAGTATGACCAACATGAAGATCTAAGTGTGTAGGAAAGATCCATAGTAACTAATTATTGTTTGATCAAAAATTTAAGTCATTATGACTTTGTTTGACCCTCCAAATTAATTAGGAAAGAGTTAAGTATAGTTTTGAATACATTTTAATTGGAATCATCATTTAATGCATTGATACACCTAAGTTCCAAATTTTTCTTCCTATCATACACCTAGATTTACCCTTCTTGTCTTGCGTGCCCTTTTAACAATTCAGTCACAAATTTATGGTCAGATTTTCATCTTCTTCTTCCATCCATCCGTCGAAATAGAATAGAAACATTTTCCATGTGTGACCTTACGCAGCTCCTCCCTCTCTCATTACTACACCGTTAATTCATGTGATTTTTCCTCCTCCTTGTTCATCTCTATTAGCCATTTTGGTCAATCCCTAACACGCCCTCCCTCGTGGGCTATTGGAGAAACACCCAATCTAGGACTTTTCAGATCTCGCCTCTCTAAGTTGAAGAGGACACAATAGTGCCTCCCCCACCTATTTAAGAGCCCCAAAATCACTTCCGCCCCTCATTTTATTCTCCTCCTCAGTCAATTGTTCCTTTGGTACCCCGAAACTCCATTATATACTCGTTGTTGTTCTCCGGCTACCCCTACATCACCTGAGCCCTCCTCATTTCCTCTAATGAAATTGACTGCCCAATAAGGATCCAAGATGACCCATCAAAGATTTTCAATTGCTATTTTGCCCTATATTAGTCTAGCCAAACTGCCCAAGTTGGTGTTCACCTCCATGGCATTCAAGTGGTCACCCAGCTTCGAGATGTCTTATGTTGACCTTGCTTTGCCTTCACACACATTTTTCAGACTTCAGTGGGTGTGTTTCGATCATTCTATGTGGGTTGGTCCATTTTCTCATGTTACCTTGATATTTTGACGAGCCCTATGAGTGTTGAAGTATTGTAGATCTCGAGCTTGTTTTTGTGAACACTCTAGTCTTCAACAAAGCCTTTCCATTCATATGTACCCCATATTGTTGTCAGTTGTAGTTTATTCTTTTGGGTTGTAACCAATGATGATGGCACCATGAGACCTAACACTCTTGCTCACCTCAAGCCCAAGCATTAGCTCGTCAGCTTCATCTCGATGAAGGGAAGCCAATAAAAATACCTGGATGCTAGTTTCGGCTGAGCTTCCCATGCCAGAGTCGGAACTTGGAGCTCCAGGCTGGTGCTCGAACACCATCGCTCGTGGAAGAAGAAAATAGGTCACAAAATGACCTTGGTTCCCATGTTAGTCAAGTCGACAGATTTTACAAACAAGGACAATATTGATATTTAACATGCCTTTAATTTATTTGAAGCGTGACTTTGATTTCATGGTTAAATGACACTTTTTACCTCACGATTTCAGTGATTGTGTCATGTGCGTCTATGGTTTCCTGGTAATTTGGCCTTATATTTACATCACATTTATATTTGGTTTAATCAATGTCACACATATAGTTTCCCGAATTTTGATTGGTCCACAATGCAAAATTTATAATTTTTGCATACAACGTTAGAAAAATATGCATAATACTCGTTGGAAATCTCTTTTGATTTTCTATTGATTGGTGTTTTTTTCAAATGTTGTTTTCCACATTACTTCTATTAAAAAATTCAAAAACCATGATTAGGGTTTAAGGATTATAAACTCATGAACATATTATGATTTTAACAACATTATAGGTGGTTAGATGATCAATCAAGTTTTAGGACTTAACCCTAAGGAGGTGTACTCTAGGTAAGATGGACATGGATATTTGGCATAAGTAATTTTGGTTTATTGGTTGTTTATTAATGATTATGCACATTAGTATTCTCCATGAAATTATGAATGTTTTATGAAAAGACATTATGTATAGTTATTATTGTTTGATTTGTTCCTAATTTATAGTCTATGGTAAAACCCTAACTATGATTATGAATTAAGATTAATGAATCATGCTCAAGAAGGGAATCCCTATTATGGTTTATGAGGGAGAAATCCCATTATGATTCAAGGGGAGAAATCCCATGATATTAAAGTTCAATAATCATGTTAATGTCAATGTAAATGTTAATGTTAAGATAAATGGAATTGAAATATATTTATATGCTTTCGAATCATGAACCTCAAGGGGTCATCAGGGGCTTTCCTAGCATCAAGGGATTTCCTAGCAATCATGTGCTCCTAAGTGGGCGTCATAGAGGGAAGCATATACTTACTGTTCAATTTTTCATGTTATTAATGAATCATAAATGCTTAAGAAAATATATGTTCAAGTTTATGTTGAGTTATTTCATGTAAATTTTACTCATGTCAAGTTATATTTATTTTTATTTATATAAAGTTTCAAATGCTACTTACTGATGTGATGTTTGTTTTGCATGGCTGGGGACGATATGTCTGTAGTACTTGTAGTGAAGGATAAAAAGGAAAATCAAGACTAGGAGATGTTCAAGCTTTGCCCAATGGGGTACCATTTACCAAGATGATTTAGATATTTAGATGTCATGTATATCATGTTTAGCCATGTCATCAAGTAGACTAGACTTCATATATGAACATCATGTAGTTTTATATAGTCAAGAACTATGTATAAATCAGTTCTAAGTCAATGAAAAGTGTTACATTTACTTTAATTGCATGATTAGCATATTGTAACACCCACATTGAGTAAGAATGCTTCCGCTTATGTGATATGAAAAAGGGTGTTACGATTACATAGATCAGCAGTGTCCTTGAAGGTCAAGAACCATCCGCACAACTTCCTTCTCACTCTTGTGTCACCAATACCCCCCTTTCCTCCCTTCTCTTCCATCTCCATCACCCTTATCATTTGCCTCTTTCACACCGCCCTCCTCCCTTTCCTACTTGATCCTCCTCCTCATTCACAATCCTGACGCATCTGGATCTATGCCTAAAATCAGTCAGTTTGGTCATTGCTCCTCCAACCTTCCTTCGACTACCCCTCTTAAATGCCCCTTCTCCTTCCTTTGTCATTCATCTTCCTTTATACACCACCTCAGCAACTAATCCTCAACTGTGCACCCTCTGTCATTTTCTATCAATGCTTACGGTTGTCGCCTTCTCTCTACTCTGTGTCTTTTCCACTAGATAGGAGGATCCTATTTGGGCGAAGCTTGGTGATGCAAGCGGAGAGATAAATTTGTGTTTGTAAGTTGTTCTCTATGTTGGAAAATACCGGTGAATAGACTTTCTATACACAAACAAAGCATTACTAAACAAATGGATTTGCATCTGATGTTGTTACAATCCTGATAGTTATAAACACTATTGTAGTTCTAAAATTGGCATATGAACGACCCCTTATCTCTTTTGCTAATATGTGTATATTTTGATGATAAATGTTGTGTGTCTAGTGATAAGTTGATAGCAATTGAGTTCAAAACTATATCATGGTCTTCCACATTCTAGCTATCTGATCGGACCAAAATCCCAGAGAAAAGAACAATGCAATGAGCCTCTTCCCACCCAATCCAACTCTTCTACCACCTTGACCATCATTGTCGGTTGTAGCAAGAAGACCTACAACTGACCCTTCCACCCTCACCCTCTTACTCCACCACCCCCTGGTATGCTCCCCCACAATTGGACCCAAACCTACACGTCCCCTCATTCTTTACTGCTCTCGTTGATTATGTCGTACTATCTACTAACTTCAGTAGCCTGACACCATCTTTCATCCCCTCCGCCGCCCTAAAGTAGCTACTCCATGACCTCACCACATCTTAACTCATTGTCTTTCTTTCTTCTGATGTGATAACATCCTATTTTGTGGACATTTTGTGTCCATGTTTATCTCCATAATGTCATCCATATTATGATTTCCCAGTCTATTTTAATTGTTTTTAACAAGACCTGATTCGACTGCCTAAGCTCACAATGCATTTTTACTTCATGTAAAATTACAATTGATTGCTACCCCCAAAGACAACCCAGTTACTAAACATTGTTAGCATTGTAGTCACTAGGCATCAATCCATCCTTGCAACTGAATGAGATGCATTCCTAATGATCGATGAAGCATGTAGCTGTTGTGGCTGCTACAACCCGCTAGCCCTTACGACTGCAAGGATCATTTGAGCATTGTGACCGTAAGGATCAGTTCATCATTGTGACTGCAAAGAGTCAATCCCAGTCTCAATCTAAAGGGAGCTAGTTATAGGTTGCGACAGAAACTTGATCCTCTGTAGCGACTGAAATGGCCTTTAATTCGTTGGACAACACCTATAAATAGATCCCCACCTCGCCTATTCAGGGGGCCAACTCAAGAGACGACAAAGTGTTGCCTCATTCTTGAGTCATCCTCATTCATACCCAACGATCTTCTACCTCTGAAGGCAAATGTCCTGAGGAGAGAGAAGATCATCCCCCTCCTCTTTGAGAGAAGGAGTTTTCATCCCCTCCGTTGATGCCAAAACCATATATGAAGGAGTATTGTTGGTGTATCACCTTCCTGCTTCTCTAGTTGTATCATCCCTCTCATGCTATTCATCCATCATCTTCGTCTATCTTGATGTTTCTTCACTTTTTTAAACATGTAACACTACTCACTAACATGAGTGGCTAAACTCACTGCTTGGGTTGGGAGTAGCCACTAAGACTCTCCCAACATGTATACACTTACATCCGTTTGAATACATATGATCTTAGCAAAGATTATATCCATCCACTTGGTCTTAATGCTTCACTAGTAAGATTAGCTACCTTTTTGTGATGTTTGATTGTTAGTTCCTCAAAAGAGTAACACTAATCTTATCTAAGTGTTTTGGAGTTGCACAAATGCATGATAATGTTGGAATGTTAATGCTAATGATCATATGGTAGTATTTGTGATTGTTTGTTTGCTCCCTCAAGAGAGAGATAACTTTATAATCTAGATCTACCCTAAGCTTGAGACAAGAGGGAATAGAAACATGGTGATTGCTTGTAATCTTTCTAAGGGTATACAAAGGGTGTGGGTATTACATGTTGGTGAGAGATCTTAGTAGGTGGAAACAAATTCAGGTCGCATCCATACTTTGTTACCACGTGCTTGTTTGGTTTTATTCTCTTGTTTTGTTTCTTTATCTTTTTGTTACTTGATTTGTTTGTTTCGAATAATATCATTCTATTAGGAACACCGTCTTAACCTACCCTTCTGTTTGGTGTATCTGAGCAAAGGTTCCACATTCTTAACACTTATAGTTACTTGTCCTTGTGGTTCTATCCGAGTCTACTACTTTGTACCCCGTATAATATTTGTGGGGGCCTGAGAGTCGGGATATAAATTTAAGAGTTTGAATACTCTACATCCGCTCTGTTGTAGACGTGATTTCATCCGGCCAACGTTTTGGCACCGTTGTTGGGTACAAGGAAAACAGAACCATTAAAGACCTGAACTTACTCACTATACACAAGTGCCTCGAAACTAGCAAAAGACTCAACTACATTACTTATAAATCTACTATACCTAACTACTTGAAATACTTCATTTTAATAGGTCCAATTTGTTTTTAACTCGACTATGCAAACTATTTAGGTAGCTTGGACATGAGTAGATTTTAATCATCAACCTACCATCCTTTTTCAACATCATGTTGCCTCATAGAGGAGAACATCATGGACGAGGTCGAAACCCGAGGGTGAATTAACAACCTCAACCTCCTCCTGATACTGAGTCTGAGAATGAGGAGTACCACTCTAATCCAGTAGGACACCTAGATCCTCCTCCACCACCTCCTAGTGAATAGGAGCATGAAGAATGACACTGCAAAGAAGAATGTGTCGTCGACCGTGAAGTAATAGAAGGAACCACCATGAAAACAAAAACAATAACAATAACAAATAAGAAGATGATGATAAGGAGGCCCATCCCTCCAAGATCTATCTGCCACAAGGGCAAATGAGTCAAGATTCACAATTGTTATTCCAAGATTTGACACCCCAAACATCAAAGTGAAGCCAACCATCATTGCAATGATTCCAAACAAGTCTTTTGGTGGGAATTCTAGAGATGTGAATCCTTACCATCATGTCAATGCCAACAAAAATATTTGTGATACTTTTCCCTACCTGACAAGAAGATTAATAGTTGGGGACCATTAGCTGACGACTTTTTCATCAAGTTCCCAATGGAGAAGCTCTTAGAAATAAGCAGAAGATCAATGGATTCATGTAGAAACCCAGTGAAAACTTGTATGAGGCATGGGAACGATTCTAGTAGTATCAAAGAGATTATCCACATCACAACTACGACAAGGGACACATGGTCACTACTTTCTATGATGGTCTTACTTCTGTTGAGAGAGATTCATTGAACATCACCATAGGAAGCAACTTCCTAGGAAAAAATCCCAAAAAGACTATGAAGATTATTGACATCATGGCTACTCTGCAAGCAGGCATAGATTTTGACAGAGTATATAGGGGTTCACCGAAGAAGAGTACATATGAAGGAACTTCTCTTGAATCTAAGGCCTTAGAAACTATCACTGCCCAAATTTAGAAGATTGCTGCATATGTCGAACAACTGAAGGACTCTGGAGGCAAGGGAAAAAACCTATAGAGAAAGTAATGAAATGTGTTACACGTGGTGAGGGAGGCCATGGACTTCTTGACAGTAATGATTGAAAAAATTGATAAATTATAGAAGACTAAGCGATGAGTATAAAGTTATCTTTATTTGATGTTTGTTTTGACCATCAGGGTTATTATAATTTTGGGTTGTTGATAAGCCCATTTAGCATAACAATATTCTATTACTAAAACCTAGACCCATATCCTATAATGAAAACCTATATATATATATATATATATATATATATATATATATATATATATATATATATATATATATATATATATATATATATATATCATGGTAAGGAAAGGAAACAGGCAAGGATCATTCCAAATATTTCTCAAGACTCTTTCATTTTCTCTCTTTTTCAATGTCTTGGAAATTATACTCTACCTATATTTTAGTTTTTCTCTTTTGTTTAAGCATTACTAGGCATGCAACATATGTTTTCAAAAATTAGTTTGGTATATTATGCATGAACTAGAACTTCATTTGGCTACTTTTTTAGGGGAACCATTTGGCTATTTTCATGTACTTTAGATGCTACTATTGATTCACATGAAGTTCCATTAAATACATTAAGTGAACTCTAACGGGCATTGCTAATCTGCTAAACATTGTTGTGTTTATTAGTATGTAGAAATATATAATGCATGTTTAATGCTAATCATAGAATATGAAACTATATCATCATTTTTGAAATTCTAAGTCTAGTAAATCACATGTTGCATGTTTATTGATATCAATTGAAAAACATTTCAAAAAACCCTAACATGAGAGGTTGTAGAAATATCAAAGACAATCCTTGGAGAATAGTTTGGTAACATAAATTTCTTTTCATCTTATGCATGCGACCAATGGACACCTTACCTCTACATTTTAAGAACCTACATCGTATGGTCTCAGTAAGATTTACTCCTTTGTCATTTTCAACAGCTATTCAAGAATGGATTTATCAATTTTACATTCTTGAGGCATCCCTATAGTAGAAAAACAAGGTTTCCTCTTTAGTATACTCATTTACTCCACCCACTTCGTCTACTCCCACTCTCTTGTCCTGATAAGAAAAGGTGGTCTCTCCTTGTGCAACCTCGCCACAAAAAGGATACCAAACTATTGACAAATTATGTTCATCAAGCATTGAAATTTGGCTCGACGTCAGTGAGTAGTGTCTACTGTTAACATGTTACAACATACCCTAGGAGCACATTGACAAGCAAGGTAGGTGTGAATATGTTTGACTCTACATTTTCATTCTGGAGGGTAAATCATATACTTAACATCAAACCTTACACTCATAACTCTCTCTCTCTTCCTCACCCACTCTATCATTCCATTGTCATCACTTTCCCCCTGTTATGGAAAAATGAATCATATCAAATTGTGTATATTTATTAAAATGATTAGTAATCTATTAAGAATGATTAACCCATCCATCATGTGAAGATGTAGTAATCCAAATGTTTTCACGACTGGTTAGATTCATGCTCAGTGGAAAGTATAACTTCATACTTTATCTATGAGACAACCACTAACCCATGTCATTGATGTGGGGGTGGCAAGATATGATCTATGACTTAGTCATTGAGGTTGAGTGACCAATAAAACTCTATCTAGTAGGTCATCATGAAATGTCAACTCAATTCTTTTACCAAAAAGGTAAGACCATACCCCACCTTGACTCTTTATCAGATACAAGGCTAACACGATCCGTACTTCCTTTTTCAACAATTGGCAAAATTGGGGGTAAGATTTCCACCTTTGATATATACCAATACGATCAAGGAGTGGCCTTAAACATATACTAGATAGTTTAAGACTCCTTCATCACTACATAGACACTAACCCTAGCTACTCCCTCCTAAAGTAGGTACAATCATAATTTATTCTTATGTGTTATCCTCATCACTCGAATGGTAGTAAGATTTGTTCCTAGAAATATCACAAACATGGTTTTAAAACATCTCTCCTCGTGATAATCATTAAATCACCTCTTTCTATATTGGTACCTAATAGTTATATACATGATTATCCTTAGTCTTTGATTTTTTGTTCCTCTCATTTGAAGTTTAATATTACATATATTATATTGATATGGTACTCTCTTTTATCCTTGGATTCTTATTTATCATAAGTCATAATGGTCATCTATTTAAACCCAAACATACCTTATGTATGTTGTGACAAACATTTGAAAATCCAACCTCACCTTTATAGGGGCATATAAGACACGCCATTTTGGACCACCTTGAAAAGTTCAAGCTTGAATGTGGCTGAAGGATGTCACCAACATCCATTTTACACCCTCAAACCATAACCATTAGTCATGGTACCATGAAACTATGTAAAGCCCGTCAATTAGTCACTGAAATGGACTTAAGTAGTCTATTGATGGATCTAATGAGAATTCAAACACATATTTGGATCATCATCCCACCATAACCCAAAAAATATTCTATTATGGTCGAATCCCACAATAGTGTGGATCCATACACACCTACAAAAGCCCTTCAAAGATATCTTTTCCGAATAGTTGGAACAACCCTAAATCTACCATAACCAATCCCACAAGAAGTTGGAAGCCCAACATAGGTGTATATCCATTACACACCTATGTATATTTAGGGTAGAAATAAGATATTTTGATCAAATCATGTTTTATTGTACCAAACTCATCTAAGACATTAAACATATGACCAAACACCTATCTATGGTCATCCTCATATCTTAATATTGTTGGATGATTGCAATTTCCCAAGCTTTAAACCATATTCTTTACTTTTTTATACTCATTGTTCCTCCTAGAATATATAATTTCGTGAAAGTGAGTGTGTTAAGGTACCAAACCCCTTCCAAACACCCAAGATAGGTGTCATGCACTGACCTTCTCGAATAATTTCACAAAAATGACATCAATGATTAATTAATGCATTCTTAGAAACAAGGCATTACATTTATGTTCTGAGATCTTTTGTGGAAAATGTTTTTCCAAATAACATGGTTTATTTTAAAATTGCTTAGAGATAAGTTCAAGAGATAACAATTGTATTGGAAATATTTTGGTAGTTTCAGTTATGTAATTATGGATGAGAGTGATCTTAGTATTATGATGCCCTAACTAAGTTTTAGTTAGACCAAAAATGTAATCATATATACATTTGGGAAATTTAATGTTGCCATGGAGGTTGCTATGATGAGGTTGACACATCATTTTGAGAACTAGGAGTAATTTATGTATGGCTTTTTAGGATATGTATTGGACCCTTAAACCTTGCCACTTTGAGTTAAAACTTGGTCAATATGGAATTTAGGATATTGTTAAGCATTGTTTAATATTTTCATGAAATAAAATATTTACATTAGAAGTGATGGGATATATTATGTAAAGCTCTTTGATAAATCTAGGCCATTTAGACCATGGTTTGATTTACTTGTCATTCAATGGGCCTAATATTGCAATCATATCCTAGTCTGAACTTGGTCAATTTTATAATTTTGAGTACCTTTTTGGGTTCAACCTATGTGTTGGAAAGAAAGCATATTCACCTTTGGATGGCCATGAAATGGTCTTAATTTCATATTATAGCTCCAAATGTTTGGAGAAAATGAGTTAGTAAGGCATATTTTTAGACGATTGTTGCCAGTGTATAAAAATCATTCCATAATTGATGTTGCAATTCTCTTGATAATAGTGAAGAATAAATCTAAATGACCTCTTATATATTTGTTTAAAGCATATAAAAGAGAGAGTTATGACCCTTACTCCCCTCTCTTTCTCCATTTTAATTAAAGTAGGAAAGAAGGAAGGGACGTTATCTTCTTAGAGGTGGTGAAGGGGGGGCTTTTTTAGGGAAAACCATCCCCTATCAAACTTGGAAGATAGAGAAATGGCAACACTTTTCTCTCATTGTGGTGTTGGGGTGGACCTCGAATTCATCAGAGAAAGGGGAGAGCTTGTCACAGAGTGCCTCAGCCTTCAAATCACAATCAATGACCACCCTTGGGTTGTTTTAGGTATATCACATCTTTAGAAGGCCTAACAAAGACAAATGAGGGTTCCATGAGGCTTCCCCACTTAGACATGGCCATAAAAGCAAAAGTATCGACAGGGTCTTTGGAGACCCGGCACAACAAAATGATATTACTCAAAACAACAATGTTGATCGATACTAATCACCACCATCAAATAGAAGATAAGGAAAAGCATAATATAAATTTCCAAGAAAATCTCAATACAGTGCAAATAAAGGGCCATTTCTTTCATTCATCAACAAGTGATTGTGATTCATATCTTCAGTGATGACTTACCAAATTTTATGCACACAAATTCATATTTTATCAAGTTTATCACATGAGAATTTATACGTGGCTTGCAGGAAAAAAATTGAGTCATAGACACATCATGATATAAAACCACCTTCCTATACTTGAGTGAACATGGATGACTCTAAGACACCACCAAAATACCAGTACCAACCACCATCTACTATTGTACATCCAAAGTAGGTTCCTCACCACAAAGACTTGGTATGATATGGAACACCTAATAATATGTGAACAATCACTAGAATGAGACCCATGTCCCAATTATATAATATATAAATTAAAAGCATTCTATGCATAAAAACTATTATCATTGGCATAATGAAGTTAGACACATTTATGAACAAAAAACTCCCCATGGAATATTGAAGACTGGATGAAATATATTAATAAAAATGATAATAATTGCATACATATATGAATAATAAAATCATCACAATGTGAATCATCAAAGTACTTATACATATAGAGACACTTGTATCAATTAGTTGTTGTATTTTAATCCCTAGGTAGATTTAGGTGTACCTATCAAACCACTAGCTAAATATTTTGAAGTCCCCTATCTCAATGTATACGGTCTTAGATTGTTGGTCTCTAAAACACCCTACGAAACCTTAGATGGTGTGAGTATAAACAAGTAGGGGTACATCCAATAGAAACCTACTAGTAGGGTCTACAACATTAGGTAAATCATGGTACTCAGGCCATGACCATAGCTTATGGGTATAAAAACTCAAATATCTTGATATCACATATCTCATTCACATTGTGATGTATCACTAGAGATACAAACTCAAAGACACTCATATAGATTTCCATCATTTGAGTATCGAGTAAATCGTCCCCCAATTACCTATTTATGATCAAAAGCATATGAATCTGAGTACCTTTTCACAATACAAGATTTATATAGGGTTAAACATTTCACCATCATGCAATTGTCAAACATTGGGATAGTTCCCACAGTCCTAGAGAACTATGTGATTATGGTTTCAACCAATTTGTTAAATTATGTACTCATATTTCATGAGGCAACCAACAATACTAACAAGGCTAATATGTACAACAATAGTTTTGATGTATAATAGACCCTAGAAGCTATGTAAAGTATCAGATTATGCATGAAAGTGCCCATAAATAACAAAGGCCAAAATAGAAGTGGTATCTTCCTCTGAAATACTAACTGTCTCTAGAGATTATCGTAGTTGTTGGAGAAGGGATATGTCAAGAATTACATCTCTGTACATTAGTGTGTCTGATCATTTTTTTCCCTAGAATATCCAACATGTAGTCTCCCTATTCATTGCTATTTTCTAGTAGGCCTCATGGATGGAAATATCAATATGAGGTATACTAACTTGGACATGAACATAGAGGAAGATGACTTGATACTTTTAAAGAATGAAGGAGTCAATCCCATTAAGGAACATCTAGATGTTAACCTGGTCAGTGTACTTGCTACAAAGCTCACACAAAACATTAATGCATTTTCGAGGATGATGATACTCATCTGGGGACTTCTATAGAAGGTTTTATTTAGGCTTGTCAAAAGAAACCTATTTGACATTCAATTTATGCATTCGAATAACCTCAACCAAGTTGTTGAAGGCCCCACTTTATTTTTTGAAGGTCATATCCTACTATTTAGTGTTATACTAGCCGAGGAACAACTATCTTCATCTTTCTAGTATCTAGTCCATTCTAGCTATGCATCTACAACTTCTTGATGGTTTACTTGAGAAACATTATGGAAGTGGAGAGTTGAGTAGGAAAAAGTTATGGAAGTTGAAGAACGGAACCTAGGGTGGGACATTTATTGTCATGCCTGGGTGGTCCTTGGCATTAAAAAGCTAACAAAGTAAAAGCTACATCTATGAGAAAACGTGGAAGATTCTTGAAGTAGAACTGAAGTATGAGAGGATCTCAAACTTTTGTTATGGTTTTCATTTGATTGGACACATCATCTGAGATTGACCATTAGAGGACGGGTTTGAGAAAGGGAAAGGGAGTGGGGGCATGGTTTAGGGCCTTCTTGGTTAGGTGGAATCAAATGAAAATTTAGAAAGAGATGGAAGGAGGATTTCTCAAACAAAAACATTATTTTAAGTGACAATCTTGGGCATCAAGAAACAAGTGATTCTTGGGTGTCTGACAAACCAATATAGGTGACCACAAAGGATAAAAATGTAAACTCCCAATGGAAATATGTGGGTGTGAAGGAGAGGAAGGAAGAGAGAAACCTTGACCCCCACCTATCTAGAATCATGTAGCCAAAAGTAGGAATGTTATAGATGTGGAAGTGGTGGGTGAGACCAAAGATAGCAAAGATGATGTATCCACCATGGTGAATTAGTAGGATGAGATCAACGTCAAAGATACCAAAGAGAATTCTTATGTTTAGGAGGAAGAAACACCATTCTCCGATGGCATGGAAACAATTATGGAATTGGAATGAAGAATATTTACACATGGAAATAGGAAGTACAATGGTAGTTAATCCAAATAATCTAACTTCCAACATTGAGAGTATCTCGTTGCATCTTTGAACCCATGTATTGAGGATACATGCACCAAAAGGGACATTGAAAAGATCAAATGAGGAATACAAAAATACTTGAAGAGGGATAGGAGGACCAAGATTAGTGTCAAGGAAAATCAATGGAAGTTACACAAAAGGGGAAAAAAGAAAGAGGGGTCGAAATAAGAATAAAAGAATGAAGAGGGAAAGGAGGAGGTATGCATTGAGGTGGGGGAGAAGAAACATAGGTTTGACACACAGATTGAGACTACAAATTTGTAGTAGAGGAGGGACACATCCCTCTCCATGAAAAAGATTGGACCTATTAGCCTAGTTGGGACACCCTAACCAAGTGAGGGCCCTTTCAATAGTGGTGATGAAGAGAAGGCCCCAACATGTTGTTTTGTTTAAGACTATGGTGGAAGCTAAGGTGGCAGAGGGTGTAAGAGAAAGTGTGGTTTTATCGATGGGTTGGGACTGAGTAGAATTGGAAAAGAAGGGGGTATTTGTTTTGGTAGAAGGACATTGATGATAGATGATGAGTAGGATCTATGTTGATAATTTTTAGTGTGACATATGAGAAACATATAACTAGAGGCGATCCAAGATGTAACAAATTGTGTTAGAAAAATTTGAAGTAAATTATTGTGATATAATGAAGAGATTAGAAAAGTTACTTAGGAAATAATTATTTATTGATGAAATAATGTGACTAAACATGAGGAATAAAAGTATGTATAAAGTGAGATGAGGAGACTAAAAACCTAATATATCATGGAGTCAGATTCCTGACAGGTATGTATGATGATAAAGAAGAAAGAATTTGAGGTTTACATGACAATACAAGGGACATGTATATGATTTTGTTGTAATAATCTTGAATTTTACAGTTTGATGTCATTAAAAAATAAGAATAAGTGATGACATGGTATTGTCTTGGAAAAATGAGGATGAAATATGTACGAATTGGATGTTCCACAAGGAATTCTTGTTTGGCAAGAATTTTGTTCATTCATAGACCAAAGCGAGAATAGTGATGACTAAGAGGAAAAATGAAATAACATGGAACTTTCCATATGATGATAAGTTAGCTGTGAAGTTATAACAAGTGAAAGGTTGCTACCTTGAATAAGATATTGAACCTATGCATGGAAGTGTTCATTGATTGGATGTGATTTAGGAATACATAAACTAATTCCCTTAATGCATGGATCCAATCTACAAAATATCACATAAGAGTAATTATATGAGAATGAACATAAAATATGATGGATTTATCCTTATTTGGTAAACTAAAAGTATGGTAATAAGGAAAAGGACAAAATAATATTAAAAGGTAATTAGACGAGAAATGGAATATGATAATATCATTAACTGCTAAGTGAATGCTAAGGAACCTAGATAACTTGATGAATGGTGCATAAGAACTTGAAAATTGAATTTGACCATATATAAAATCTATCTTGAGAATTCAAAATAAAATCATGATAACCAAGTTCTAGCAATTATGAGGTCATGTGAGTCATTCCCAAATGGTATCAATAGTTATTTGTGTATTTCTTCTTGTTTCTCTATACCCTAGCCTTGAAATTTTAGGCACAATTTCCTTTTGTAATGTTTATGGCTGTGAGACCTTGAACCAATGTTAATCCTAATTAAACTCTAAACTTAATTTATTGTCACAATTCAATGCTTATTCAAGTGTTGGAATAAATTTATTAAGTGTAAATCCTAATCTGGTTTGAATTTCACTTTGTTTGTGCTATATTCATGTTTTCTTACTAGTTGTGAACTTAAATGCAATTTTACTACTAAAATTAGGACCCATTTTCAAATTTGTGAAAAGTATCTAATATTGTGTTTTCCTATATATTACTGATTTATTAAGTTTGAAATAAAGTTACTAAAAGATGATCTAATTTGGCTTCAACTATACTCCTTTTTTGGGGAAGTTGGGATGTTTTTATTCATCTCACCCTACTCGTTCAAGCAAACTCGGGTAATAATACAACTACAAGGTTTGCCATAAATATACACTTTTTAGCACTGCTATCATCACAAGTATCAATAACCAACAATTGACCAAACTCATCTGGTGATCTAGTGTAGCTAAGATAGTCACTATGGTGTTTTTGTTGATACTTGGCAAGGTCATAACCACTTTTTTGCACTCCCTTCTCTCAAATTTTGCACGTCCAATGTGTGTAATACTTATTTGAATTCTATTTATCCATTTTCTATATCTCGTTTTCTGACATGGGCTATTGTTTATCATTTGCATAGACATCAAGCTATCCATTTCAATGGTGAAGTAATGATATTTTTCCTCTTTAGAAATGTTAACTGTCAATTGAATTTCCTTCAACTTACCTTCAATTAAGGTGTTTGTCTTAATGGTATTACCATGACCCCTCATCCATTTACCTCCATCATCTTGCATCAAAATAGATATATATATGTTATTCTTGTGTGTGGAAGTGTTAGTATTTAGCTTAATCTTTGTTTTTTCCATCCTTTTCCAATGGATCTCACATATAGCTTTAGTTTTGGTTTCAGACTATGTCCATGTTTTAGCAGTTAAATGGATTTTCTTGCTGATATTTCATGTGGTGCATAATGGAGTACATATAGTTCCAACTGATAGAGTCATAACCATTGGAAATATTATCTTGGATACACATGTTACTACTAGACATTTTCTTGAATTGCTAAGAACTTCATTTTTAAGGAAAATTGGTGTGATTCTGCCAATGACATTACACACTACTCAATTGAGATTTGAATAGATGAAACTCCATGAAAAAACACACATGGTGGATTCACTTTCATTATTTATAAGGACCTACAAAAACAACCTACTTTTATTAAAATGCTAACCCTCAAGCGCACGGGGTCGTGTCATAGTATAGGAGGGTGGCAAGTGTAGGGTCGATCCATAGAGAGAAAAGGGGGCACTAGAGCTAGGTTAGTTTTTGGGCTAGGTTCCTACTATGGAGTCAAGGGTTTGAAGGTTGATTTGATTGATTACACTAAGTTGAACAAGAAGGAAAGTAAACGAAATCAAGCAAGAACAAAACCTAAGTTAACCCTAGACAGTTAATTCTACTAAGTAAGAAAAAGACAAGGAAAGATAGGAAAAGAACAAACTATGATAAGGCAAGCAAGAAAGGGGACTACACCACACTATGCTAGCAATCAAGGTAAAAGAGAAACTAAAGATCTAAACTAGCAAGAACAAGGCAAGTACAAGGCAAGAAGCTAACTAAACAAGTAACGAGCTAACTAAGCCAACACTAGCTAAGCATTAAGGCAATTAGGGTTTTAAAGAAATAAAGAGAAATGTGGGATGTTTAGGGTATGAACTTATCAATTAGGTTGGGGGGTACATATGAACATAATGATTTCATTTAGATTATAAAACCAAACAACAAGCTAGAGTCTAATGAATTAGACTAAGCTACTAAGTGGCCATGGATATGATAGGTTGTGTATAGGGGAACTAGTCCCTAACACTCCCTACTACCCTTATGAGGCTCAATTGGGTTAGGGTTTAGGTGTAATTCAATTATAGTCTAATAAATTCTAGGTTTCTACATTAGATGATCTTAGGATGATTAGGGGCTGAGGTTAGTAATGGGAGTGGAAAAGAAATTTTAGACCTCCCATCACCCACATTCTAGCCTTGAGAAAGCTCCATGATCAGCACACCAAATTCATCTAAACTAGCTACTTAGATCTCTCAACTAGGGTTAGTAGAATTGAATAGAATGTAGGAAGATGGGTATCTAGCTAGGGATCCAAGAATTGGACCTAGGAGCAAATCCCAAAATTCACACATATAGGCAACTGCCCTAAATTCCTAAATGATTTCAAGCAACAACCAACAAGAAATTTATGCAAAGTGATATGGAAATAGAACATAATCATTAGAAATGATTTTATAATGTTTACATATCATTTCCCCCCAACATGGTATCAAAGTAATATTTTTCACCTCAAACAGCCCACCCAAGGGACCTAGCTACTCATGGCAATGCAAAATACAAAAAGAAGGGAGAAAGAGGTAGAAGAAGCCATGGAGCTCGGTGTAGATGAAGCATTCCTCCACTTCAACTACTGTAAGACATCATCCTCTCTCCTCCAAGGTGCAATGGCATGGGATGATGGTGGAATGGGGGCAAAACAGTAAGAAACTAAGGTTTTGGTGGTGGAATGGTGAAATGGAGTGGAATGGAGGTGGAAATGTAGTGGAATGGATAAGGGACAAAAATGGAGTGGTAGGAGTGAGCTAGGGGTGTCAAACCTCATGCTCCAGCCACCACCTTGGTATATATAGGTGTGGGGGGTAAGCAATAGGTCAAGTAGGGGTAGTATGGGAAATACAGTGCAAAAATAGCTGGGTTTTTGTGAGTAGCACGATCCTGGTGGTCACCACCGCTGTGGTGGGGAGGGGTGAGAATGGTCGTGGTGGATGAGAATGAACGAGGTGAGAAATGGGGAAAAATCACAGGGACTTTGTTGATTTTGTACTGGAGGTGGCATGGCTGTGGTAGGGCTAGGGTAGCACGACCGCAGTGGTCACCACGGCCATGGTGGCTCAGATTGTATTTCCTGTTCTTGGCTCCATGGCCGTTCTATCTTAGCTGTCACATGGCCGTGCTAGGTGTCACAGTCGTTCTAGGTCATGACCATTCTGAGTGTCACAACTATGGTGATTCTAGCTTTGCTCAAAGGCGACTCTGTTGATTTGCAAGTATGCTAGCACGACCGTTCTGTGGCACCACGGTCATGCTAGCCTATGGATCAACATTTGCACTTGTTTCTTTGGATTTTCTTGGACATATTTGCTTCAATGGATCTTTGGCCACTAGGGGTAGGTTCAGGGAGCATATGACTTCACTTTAGGTCTCTCCATGGGTAGAGAAACCCTAAGATCACTCCTTCTCTCTCTCTCTCTCTTCCATCAAGCATGTACCAAATGCCTGAAAAACATGCAAATATTGTCCATTAGTGTATTTTATATAAATATGCATATTGAGGGGAATAACATGTAATCTACCAGGTATAGATGTGATTGAAGTGAAATAAGGCACAAGATGAAGCCCTAAAATAAGGTTTAATCACCACCCCAAACTTAAAACATACTTGTCCTCAAGTAATATCCAACTCAATCTCTCTGCAACTTTTCCACAATCAAGAAATGACAAACGTAATGCAAAAGACAATTATTGTTGAATGGGATCAATGATGACTAAGTGCATGCATTACACCTCTATCCTCTCGTAATTCTGCAAACCAATCATGAAAAGAGCATAAAACATATAAACTCCAAATACAGAGCATAGAACATACAAGCTATCCATATTTTGTTCATGTAGTTCCTGGTAGACCATTTCATGATGGCATTAATCAAGGATGACTAGGAGTGTTGTTTCACCTTCATCCATTCAACCTTATGCTTCAAACCATACCAAGTGACCCACGTGGCTGTTGAAAAAGGCTAAAGTGGGCTAGGTTTCATGTTTCCTAGCTCAATGGGTATGAAACTGGAAGAAAGGATTGCAGTAAGCTTTTGGAGTGCTTTTACACACTCATTGTTTCTTTATTGAGATGCTCTTAAACATGAGCATCTTTTATTTTCTTTTTGCATTTTTTCCCTTGGAGTAGATAGGGAATATGGTGATGAGAGTGAAGTGCTGAGATGTTGATGTGGCCACCCCAAACTTTTGGAGGTGGCCATGGATGACGTGTACTTTGGCATCCTTTCATGAGGCAGAGGGGTAAGAAGATGGTGAGTGAAGAGTCAGGTCAAAGAGGGGTCACTGGCGTGATTCTCAACATAAGGTCTCCTACATGAAAATTAATCCAACACTTCATCCAACAATTTCACACCACATAAATGAACAACATGAAATTGATACTTCTATCAAGTGATTTCATAGGCACTAAGCACACATAGCTTGCTCAAGTCACAATTAAACCAAAACATTCACAAACACAAGAGAGGTGGTGCACATGTAAAAATTCAAGAATTGATACCATTTAGCAATAAACAATGATAATTCACTTTCATTTGTAAAAGGTAATAATTTTTAATCCAAAGAGTAGAGATTGGGTTGAAACTAACTTTTAGGCAAGAAATCTCAAATTTGGGCAAAATTGGCCAAAACGGTGCCAAGTTGCTTTCAATCACTTCTAAGCCTATATTATTGTACATAAAATAGGAAACAAGCAAATCCTAGCTAAGACATGCAAGAATTACCAAAAATCTACATGATGTGCAATGCATGGAAAAAAGAGCATTTTTTTTGAAAATTGCGCAAAAATTGCAAGAAAGTAACTACATGGCATGCATGAATGCGAAGTAGGTAAATTCTAAACTAAAACAAACAAAAGCAAACACAGAAAAGTAAATGGGGGTGAAATGCAAAATGAGAGTGAAAATGAGATAAGGTCATACCACCCTACCACCCAAACTTTTGAATCATGTTGTCCTCAACATGACACTAAACTCCAGGAATTATAGGGTAGATGATCACCAAGGTAGTGGTGTTCCTCCCTATGGTGGAGGATGCTGGTATTAGGAACCCCAGTATTCAAACTGTGGAGGTGGGTAGTTGTGATAACCCCAATTTTAGGTGCATTTGCTGAGAAATGTAATTTCTCATATTAAAGATATTTAGACAAATAATGATACAACTTGTATTGAATAAATGGATTTCTTTTACAATAGCCTTGATGATTGCTTTATTGGCTATTGGGCCCAATAGCAAGGAATTTCAATTAATTAATGAATAATTGAGAATTTGAGAAAAGAAAGATGTGGAAACCTCTAGAAGGCAAGAGAATATAATACAATGATGGATTTCGTGCCTCTTGAGTTCCTTGGATTCCAAGGAGTCCAAAGTTGCATAGAGAGTACAATAAGAAAAGAAAAGAACAATTAAGTATTTCTTTATTAAGAAAGAAATTGAAAACAATGATAAAATGTGGAAAATAAGTGGAAAGAGGTGTAATTGAGGTATCCTTAGTGGAATTTCGTATCCCAAGGATTCCTAATGATAAAAGGAATACCAATGAGTAAAATAAAAGAGAAATAAAGAGAAATCCTCAAAAAGAACTATTTTAATAAGAAATAAATAAGATAATGAGAAATAATGAAGAATAATGCATTTAGATGCATATAGAAGGATAATGAGTATCCAATAAAAAGGATTTCGAAATAATAGAGTTTATTGGGGTCCAAGGAGCCCCAATGGAGAAAAGGAAAGAGAACATATATATTTTAATGCATAAAATATGCCTTATAAGTCTTTGACTTGCATATGAAGAAATATAGGTTTTCCTTTCTCTTTTTGTACTCAAACTTCGTCAAATGGTAGATTAAGTCATTATAGACTTTACCCTAAAATTTGGTTTTAATTGGACATGTAGTTTGGGAGTTATGAATTTTGGAAATATCCCTAAAGTAATAGGATTCCATTAAATGTCACGATCGAAATATTCTGAGTTTAATCCGAGTCGTGGATCTTGGATCCTAGGGACCACGGTCATCATGCTCCTTGCGCCTGAACAGGAAACTCAGGGAATAGTGCCGATTTCTTCTATGAAATCTCTATCTCTCTCTAATCCATCTCGTGATTTGGAAACAACTCCAACAACTTCGGGAGGCCGGTCCGAGTTGTTTAATCCTAGATTTCTTAGGGTTTCATTGCTTCTAGTAGATTCACCCAATTTGCCACAGAGGCAGGTTGGTTCCACGATTTCCTCCTATAAAAGGAGGGTTGTTGACCCCCAACAGGGATGCAAACATCTCCAAGGCATCCTGCTGCACTTCGCGATCACAACCCTACGAGAAAATTTGCTTGGAACGATGGTCATCACCCCTCCCTGGTCTAAGCTACCTCGTTGGAGAAGAACTCCTCCGTCTTGATGACTCCGGCCAGCTCTAGCAAAGATGAGACCACTGTCGAATTCGGTGGCTCATGGCGAAGGTGGTGTCACTTTCTCCCTAGCCTCCCGTGCCCTTGAGCTCTAGGTCAACTCAGGAGTTGACCACGGCCTGTTGTCGCGGTTCTATTCGCAAGGATCCGGAGGAAGAAGATGAAAGGAGGAAAGACCTGCTTGCCCCGGATGACTATGAAGGATGGTAAGGGTAAGATAGCCATTCGTGACATTAATCTTAAGTTCGACGCACAGATCCTAGGCTATTGGATCCTGGTGGTCCATGGGACTACGGATCGGGCGGCCACTGATTTTCTCGAATTAACGAAAATATGAGGAAAATGACTTTTCTTTGAAAAATTCATGGAATCTGCTAGGAAGCTCTAATGAGAAAAGTTTATACATGAAAGTTGCTTAGAAAAATACGAGGAACACATTAAAATTAGTTTGAGAACCTGAATTCGTACCTATTTGCAAAGGTACATTAATTTGATTAAAAATGTGGTTAGAAATCCTAATTGAGGGTAAAAGATGAATCTTTGGGGTTTAAGGGGTTGATTTGGGAAGTATTAACCTATTGAATATTAAAGTAAAGTTGCAATCTGTTTTAGATGAAAAGTTGATTAATTTAAGGTTCCATGTGCATATATGAGCATTAATGGGCCTTAAAACCCTAATGGCAGTAATTATGATTCATCATGGCTTTAATTGTTCGATTTCATGGTAAAAGTTAAGATATGACAATTCTAAGTTATTTCGAGCATAAAAGTTCCTAATTGTGGATAAATACCCTTAATGTGATAATTAGGGTTTTCTAACGGATAAAGGTAGAATTAATGGTAAATCAAATTCATATGCGAATTAGACTATAATGAACTTTGAATTGATGATAAATGACATTAATGATATTGTCATAAAAATAGTAGCTTTAATGTAAAAGAGGCTTAATGGACTTATATAATGGTTAATTATGCCTTAAATCTGAAACTGAGGATTAGATGTTGACATAATTAGGGTTTGGGATCAATTGCGTTAAATTAGGGTTTAATATAGTAAAAGATGAAGGGAAACCCTAATTGCAATGGAAACCCTAAAAGTGGACTATAAATCCTAGGAAGCAAGATAGGTTTAATGGATCTTGATGACATGAGTAATAATAGGAAATTGCATGATTATTTCAGGATCTTGATATGCGTGCTTGCTTGCTTGGATTTCTTATTGCATGGATTATTCTATATCAAAATCAGCCTGACAGGTATGTGGTTACGCCTATGAATATCCCGAATTAGTTTCTCGAGGATTTTTGAGGTTTTATCGATGACTTGAATTAAACTGTTGGTTGCATTTAATTCATGCAAATTATAATGTGAATATGACTATCACATAAGAGATGTGCCTACTAGCTCAGATCCTAGTCCCCTCTGTAGCCTAATGGATTGACCTAGTACATGGCTACCAATGGGGTAGGCCCATCAGGTCATTGAATGACTTAGTACATGGCTACCAATGGGGTAGGACCATCAAGTCATCATGAGTCAGGGATTGGGCTACCTTTGGGTAGGGCCATGCGACTCCATAACCCTAGGAATTGGCTACCTGTGTGGTAGGACCATGGGGGGTAAGGATCTACCATATGAGAGAGGTAGTATCCATGTCCACTGTTGGGACGGTACAGAGACAGGGGATAGGCAAGGATTGAGTAGTATTTATTAAAACGTAATCTTGGATGTTAAATGATATTTGGTTGACTACATTGTTAACATAGTTGTACAATTATTGTTTCCCCCACATACCAGCTTCTTGCTGACCGATGTTTTGTTTGTCGGCGTTTTAGATACAAATGAAAAGAACAAACAGTAAAGTGGCATATGTGGAACTAAATGAGAAATAACGTACACATGAGGATTAGTTAGATTAGTATCTTCATGGATAGAAGTTTAGAAATCCCAACTTTTAAAAGGTAAGTAAAGTTTTTATTTTATGCCAGTTTTCAGTTTAGTAGTAGAATTTCATAATTATTATTGATTATTTGTCGAACCTTTGATATGGGTTATTAGATAACGGCTCTGATCTCTTGGTCTCCCTTAAGTGGGGGTTACTGGGAGACAGAGTCATTACAATTGGTATCAGACCGAAGGTTCCTCACTTAATCTTTAATAATTTTTAAATTTTACAAATTCCGTAGAACCCAAGGGAGTTATTATAGGATTATCTGAAAGACAGAGGTGTCTAGAAAAGGATCACGACCGAGGGCTGGCAATATTTTCCTCCGCACTGCTAGTCAGAATATGAGGACTCCCAGATCTGTGTGACTGCCTGGCGAAAGTCTTAGGGTATGAATCGAAATAAGATACCTTTAGGACTCTCTCATCTTGTTCATCCCTTCTCAACTCAAATTCTGTTAAGGATCTTAAGGATTAGGGTTTTCTCTCTTTTCATCACCCTCTTGTGGTATGGGTAAAAGTTGATAAGGTCTAAGGAATCCTCCACCAAATTAATAAAAAACATGTAAATAAGATGTCATGGACATAAGCTTAATAGATTAAGTGCAAACTAAAGAATAGATACATGCTTAGGTCTTTGCCTCAGGAGAGACCTAAGGATAGACCTCCTTGTCAGGAGGATGAGTAGAGAGAGTTAGTCTTGGAGGTAGAGACCTCCATTACAAGTAGTGACCTAGTACATCCTCTGAGGATGATGTTAACCCTAACCCTAAGTGGAGGATAGAGAGAGATGACATGAAGAGTTAGATGTTGTGGTGTACCAGGTGTTTGGATGGACATGCCTTTGGATTGCCATAGGAGCCATGAGAGGTTAGATGATCTAGTACCTTTGGCAACCCAACCCTGGGAAGGGTCGTGCATGTTTGAGCGAAGGATAGCTCCTTCATTGGTAAGGTTAGTGAAGAACCTATAGAAACCCTATGGGTTGTTGCATGTAGGATATAGCTTGCACCCAGAGTACATCAGTAGTACGAGTAGTAAGTTAAAACTAAGGCCAAAAGGATAGGATGGATGTCTTATGAGATAAGCATAAGGGGATATGGATAATCATGAGCATAGGCTTCACCCATGTAGAGGTATGATTGTGAGCTTGATCCTTCATGGAGAGAGGACCTTTAGTAGTAAGGTTGGATGTGGAATTAGCTCTACAGAGAGAAAACATGACTCAAGCAAGAAGGTTGGAAGCTTAGATTTCGAGACATGAGGAACAGTGGGGAGCTAAGGATGGTGCGACCTAAGTGGATGATAGTGGTTACCTCGTTCTTGATCCCTGGAGATGGATGATATCTTGGTGACCTTTAGAGGAACCAAACCCTAAAGAGAGAGTGATGCTTCTGGAACCTATGTGCCTATGGTATAGGAGTTTACCTACTAAGATGAGACAAAGAGTGTCTTAGACCCTGAGGAGGTTTAAGTAACCAGTTGTGAGGCTTTATACCGAATTGGTTGTCCTTGAGGAGGCCCAACTCTGAGGTGTTGCTCATATAAAAGGATCAAGGGAATACATGACATACCTTGGACATGCTTAATTCATGGATAAGAGATTGAGCATGCAGTTGGATACCCAAAGGAGCACCTAGGGTTCCTAGGTATAAGAGGGGAAGCAGTGTATCTGATGCTCATGATTATATTTGAGTCCCTATAGTTTTGAGCATGGTACTCCTCAAGTGTAGAGGAAAAGGAAACCCCTTAAGTTAAGGGTATGATTGATGAACCCCTCACAAATAAGTTGATCTAATGTCGAGGAAAGAAAACAAGTATTACCTCACATGGTTTAATAGGTGGTTTGCTTGTGCCTTAGTAGATGTTGGGTTAGGCATGCTCATGTGAATGTAAAACCTAAAGAGAGTTGTGACCTAGTTTTCAAGTGTTGTAGTTTCCTCCCATCCTGGGAGAGGGACCCTTTTGTAGGGTATATACCAGTTTTGTTAGTTTTGAGGTAACCTAAAGAGATTTCATAGGATCTTGAGAAGCTAAGTATAAAGTACATGATATGAGAATGAACCTGTAAACCCATAGATAACCATCTATATGTGCATGTGGATGTGTTACCATAGAGGTAACCGGTATGGGGCCTGACCAAGGAAGGCAAGTCGCCATGACCCTTATGAAAGGATGAAAGTCAGCCCATGAATGTAGAGAGAGATGATGAAGGCTTGGGTAAGGTTCTAAGTCGGACATGTACTATAATAGAATCCCAAGTCCATCCTAGGATCAGGTAGGGATAAGACTGATAGGAGTAGGAGTTGCCTAATTCCCTGGTTGCACATGACCATAGGGTCGGGAGGTAAAAACTATCATTGTCTGAGGGCCATGGGTTAGGAGATTGATCACCTTCATGAACTCATGGAACCCAAAGGGCAGGTGAGTAGGGCACTCTCTGGATGCATAAGGGAAAAGGGATGACCCCAAAAGTTTCGGCACCCTATAGACCTAGAGGAGATGACCAAGGATTGTGTGGTGACCCAAGTAGGTTCCAGATCAATTTTCCATGGAAATGACTTTGATATCAAGATGGTTGTGATGTTGAGACATAAGATACACGTTTCAACTTAAAGGTGTACTGGCAAGGTGGGTTGTACCATATCTACTCTTGGAACAGGAAGAACTCTGTATTTGGACTACAGCCAAATGCTTATTTCCTCTTGTTATGGGAATGAGAGATAGGACAGTACACATGCCATACAGCAAGGATAAAGAGGATGTGAGTTGGAACATTGCTATAAGGTATATGAGGATAGAGATGATAACATACCTTTGTGGAGCGAATGATACATGAATGGTTTACAAACACTAAGAACATTAATAAAATTATCTTGTGAGGATGTTTTATCATGAGCTATGTGGAATTTGCAAGTTATGCAAAGTTGAGTTGGATCACCATGAGGATGAGCTCAGAATTTCTTGATAAAGACAAACTTAGAGTTTGAGATGAGATGATAAGTAGAATACATGGAGGTGTATGTCTTCCACATTACCTAATACCTAAGGATGTGAAGTGGTAATGGATTCTTTGGTTGAGATATAGCTTCCTAGTTTGGCTAGAGACTAGAAGAGGTTGTTAGGCTAACCCTAAGTCTAGAAGGGAGATGTGTATAGATAACACTCAGATGTAACGAGATATGTTGAACAAGTTAATGTTTGTTTGGTTAGCCATCATAGGCTTTGATGCAATGAATGGATGGTGGTAGAACCTCAGATACACTTCTTTGGATAGGAAGGTAATGAAACCCTATTGAGAGTGGTTTAGGGTTTTTGAGGAATCGATCTTGAGGAATCATGCCATACAGGAGATCGTGGTTTTAAGATCACCAAACACCGTGATACTACAAAGATAGTAAGTGATAATAGCACTTTGGTTTCTTGATGTGAAGTTGTATGTAGCATGTGGTCATGCAAACCAAGAGTGAAGGACAAACACCAGTAACCCAGTGCATGGATACAAAGTATAAAGAGTTCCCAAGAGGGGATGAGAGTTCATCACTATGGATGTTGTGAGTCTCCCCTAAACCAAGAAAGGTCAAGATGCAATATGGGTTACGGTAGACCGCTTTACCGAGATGACATGAGAAAGAAAGAGTACTTCCACATGGCAGATTCGGTTGAACTACTTAAGAGATAAAGATGGTTCAACTACACCATGCTGTGAGTTCAAAAGTTCTTGGGTATGACCAAGGTTCACTTCCATACGGTGGAAGTAGGTACATGAAGAACTTGGTGTCAGTACCGCCTATCACCCCTAACTAATGATCTAGACTAGAGGGTCTGATGAGAGCAAGTGTGCTTGTGCAGGGTGATATAAAGAGATAGTTCTTAAGATGTGATGTTAACCACCATAGCCTTTATCGGGATGCAAGAAGTTCTATAAGGAGGTTGTGTCAGGCACCACTTCATTATGATGATGTTGGTGAAGGAGGCCTCACGAAGGTCAGAAAAGAACCATGGTGTGTGCAGATAAAGTTGCTTGATCGTGCAATGGTTGAGAGAGAACCCAAGGGTGACATGAGTCATGAGCTGATTTAAAGCAGACTGACATGCAGTTCACTGAGGGAGAATATGTGATGTGAAAATCTGACCCCTCTAAGCTACAGTTGAGAAAGTTGAGTCCCCGATATATGGGTCCATTTGAGATGGATTGGTGGAGATGGTTGTGCTTAGCCTTGACCCTCAGGATAACATGATGTATAATGTGTTACATGAGTCTGATCTAGAGCACTATGTGAGTTACCCAAGCCATGTGTTGAGCCCTGAACCTATTCAACTTTTGAGAGGCTGAAATGTCCTGAGTCACCTATGAGGGTACGATATACCAAGGTAAGAAAGAACTCAGATGGAAGAATATGAGATGATGAAGGTTATTGGGAAGCACCATGGAAAGGGTAAGGCCACATGGGAGCCATGATGGACATATGAAAGGCTTATCCTGAATTGTTTGTTTGCTTGGTGGAATTTTGAGGGCAAAATTCTTATCGGAGGGGAAGGATGTTACAACCCCAATTTTAGGTTCATTTGCTGAGAAATGTAATTTCTCATATTAAAGATATTTAGAAAAATAACGATACAACTTGTATTGAATAAATGGATTTCTTTTACAATAGCCTTGATGATTGCTTTATTGGCTATTGGGCCCAATAATAAGGAATTTCAATTAATTAATTAATAATTGAGAATTTGAGAAAAGAAGGATGTGGAAACCTCTAGAAGGCAAGAGAATATAATCCAAGGATGGATTTCTTGCCTCTTGAGTTCCTTGGATTCCAAGGAGTCCAAAGTTGCATAGAGAGTGCAATAAGAAAAGAAAAGAACAATTAAGTATTTCTTTATTAAGAAAGAAATTGAAAACAATGATAAAATGTGGAAAATAAGTGGAAAGAGGTGTAATTGAGTTATCCTTAGTGGAATTTCGTATCCCAAGTATTCCTAATGATAAAAGGAATACCAATGAGGAAACTAAAAGAGAAATAAAGAGAAATCCTAAAAAAGAACTATTTTAATAAGAAATAAATAAGATAATGAGAAATAATGAAGAATAATGCATTTAGATGCATCTAGAAGGATAATGAGTATCCAATAAAAAGGATTTCGAAATAATAGAGTTTATTGGGGTCCAAGGAGCCCCAATGGAGAAAAGGAAAGAGAAAATATATATTTTAATGCATAAAATATGCCTTATAAGTCTTTGACTTGCATATGAAGAAATATGGGTTTTCCTTTCTCTTTTTAGACTCAATTCGTGAAATGGTAGATTAAGTCATTATAGACTTTCCCCTAAAATTTCGTTTTAATTGGAAATGTAGTTTGGGAGTTATGAATTTTGGAAATATCCCTAAAGTAATAGGATTCCATTAAATGTCACGATCGAAATATTCTGAGTTTAATCCGAGTTGTGGATCTTGGATCCTAGGGACCACGGTCATCGTGCTCCTTGCGCCTGAACAGGAAACTCAGGGAATAGTGTTGATTTCTTCTACGACATCTCTATCTCTCTCTAATCCATCTCGTGATTTGGAAACAACTCCAACAACTTCGGGAGGCCGGTCCGAGTTGTTTAATCCTAGATTTCTAAGGGTTTCATTGCTTCTAGTAGATTCACCCAATTTGCCACGGAGGTAGGTTGGTTCCACGATTTCCACCTATAAAAGGAGGGTTGTTGACCCCCAACAGGGATGCAAATGTCTCTGAGGCAGCCTGCTGCTCTTCGCAATCACAACCCTGCAAGCAAATTCGCTTGGAACGATGGTCTTCACCCCTCCCTGGTCTAAGCTACCTCTTTGGAGAAGATCTCCTCCGTTCTGATGACTCCGGCCAGCTCTAACAGAGATGAGACCACTGTCGAATTTGGTGGCTCATGGCGAAGGTGGTGTGGCTTTTGCCCTAGCCTCCTGTACCCTTGAGCTCCAGGTCAACTCAGGAGTTGACCACAGCCTAGAGCCGCAGTTCTGTTCGTGAGGATCTGGAGGAAGAAGATGAAAGGAGGAAAGACCTGCTTGCCCCAGACGACTGTGAAGGAAGGTAAGGGTAAGATAGTCATTCACGACTTTAATCTTCAGTTCGGCGCACGGATCCTAGGCCATTGGATCCTGGTGGTCCATGGGACTATGGATTGGGCGGCCACTGATTTTCTCGAATTAACGAAAATATGAGGAAAATGACTTTTCTTTGAAAAATTCATAGAATCTGCTAGGAAGCTCTAATGAGAAAAGTTTATACATGAAAGTTGCTTAGAAAAATACAAGGAACACATTAAAATTAGTTTGAGAACCTGATTTCGTACCTACTCTCAAAAGTACATTAATTTGATTAAAAATGTGGTTAGAAATCCTAATTGAGGGTAAAAGATGAATCTTTGGGGTTTAAGGGGTTGATTTGGGAAGTATTAACCTATTGAATATTAAAGTAAAGTTGCAATCTATTTTACATGAAAAGTTGATTAATTTAAAGTTCCATGTACATATATGAGCATTAATGGGCCTTAAAACCTTAATGGCAGTAATTATGATTCATCATGGCTTTAATTGTTCGATTTCATGGTAAAAGTTAAGATATGACAATTCTAAGTTATTTCTAGCATAAAAGTTCCTAATTGTGGATAAATACCCTTAATGTGATAATTAGGGTTTTCTAATGGATAAAGGTAGAATTAATGGTAAATCAAGTTCATATGTGAATTAGAATATAATGAACTTTCAATTGATGCTAAATGAGCATAATAATCTTGTCATAAAAATAGTATCTTTAATGTAAAAGAGGCTTAATGGACTTATATAATGGTTAATTATGCCTTAAATCTGAAACTAAGGATTAGATGTTGAGATATTTAGGGTTTGTGATCAATTGCGTTAAATTAGGGTTTAATATAGTAAAAGATGAAGGGAAACACTAATTGCATTAGAAACCCTAAAAGTGGACTAGAAATCCTAGGAAGTGAGCTAGGTTTAATGGATCTTGATGACATGAGTAATAATAGGCAATTGCATGATTATTTCAGGATCTTGATATGTGTGCTTGCTTGCTTGGATTTCTTATTGCATGGATTATTCTATCTCAAAATCAGCGTGACAGGTATGTGGTTACGCCTATGAATATACTGAATTCGTTTCTTGATGATTTTCGAGGTTTTATCGAAGACTTGAATTAAATTGTTGGTTGCATTTAATTCATGCAAATTATAATGTGAATATGACTATCACATAAGAGATGTGCCTACTAGATCAAATCCTAGTCCCCTCTGTAGCCTAATGGATTGACCTAGTACATGGCTACCAATGGGGTAGGCCCATCAGGTCATTGAATGACTTAGTACATGGCTATCAATGGGGTAGGACCATCAAGTCGTCATGAGTCAGGGATTGCGCTACCTTTGGGTAGGGCCATGCAACTCCATAAGCCTAGGAATTGGCTACCTGTGTGGTAGGACCATGGGGGTAAGGATCTACCATATGAGAGAGGTAGTATCCATGTCCACTGTAGGGACGGTACAGAGATAGGATATAGGCAAGGATTGAGTAGTATTTCTTAAAACGTAATCTTGGATGTTAAATGATATTTGGTTGACTACATTGTTAACATAGTTGCAGAATTATTGTTTCCCCCACATACCAGCTTCTTGCTGATCAACGTTTTGTTTGTCGGTGTTTTAGGTAAAAATGAAAAGAACAAACAGTAAAGTGGCATATGTGGAACGAAATGAGAAATAATGTACACAGGAGGATTAGTTAGATTAGTATCTTCATGGATAGAAGTTTAGAAATCCCAGCTTTTAAAAGGTAAGTAAAGTTTTTATTTTATGCCAGTTTTCAGTTTAGTAGTAGAATTTCATAATTATTATTGATTATTTGTTGAACCTTTGATTCATGTTATTAGATAACAACTCTGATCTCTTGGTCTCCCTTATGTGGGGGTTACCGGGAGACGGAGCCGTTACAGTAGTTGTCATGAAATGATGATAGTGAACTCCACCAATCTTCCCCTACTAGTGATTCCTCTGTGAGTGGGCATGCTGGAACTAATAGAAGTGGTTGACCTAATAATAAATATGTTGATGGTCTAACCACATGGCATCATGGGTGTGTGAGAGACCCTCTTGTTCCCTCAGAATACCCTCTTGGGTGCTCAGTATGAGATCTTGAGTGCTCTGGATGCCCTCCAGCTGTGCATGTACGGTGTATATTTTATATGCGTTCGTTGTGGGCTACTTCTACTGCTTTGATGTCTCCACCTCACGTCACCTCACCCTATGCATCTCTCGCTCCTCATATATCCTCCTCTTGACAACTTCCTTTGACTCTTCAAGCCCTTTAGGTAGATCTTTTGGCTCCTGCCATGTATCTCTAGGGTGATCCTCTTCCCACCTCCTCAAGATGTACAGAAAATCGAGAGATAGACCACATCCCTCTAGGAGAGGTGTGACATGATAGGGGAGCTATAGTGAAACTCTTGCATAAGGAGGATTGACCTGGTAGAAAATCTTTTGATCAACCACTAAAATCATAGATGAGTGAATCAAGTAGTGCAGGTCAACAAACTTTCCTCCTTCTGCCTTTGTATAGCCAGATAAATCATGCCCCATAGCCAAAGCAATGAAAGTTACAATCCCTCCCATAATAAAAGGATTCTTTCTCTTGGATAGGATTGTCTTCATGTGATCAATAATAAGTGACCCAATATTTCCTATCTTTTCCTGAATCATCCATCCCAACACAAAGAGGTCTTTCTTGGTACAACTACCTTGATTTTCATATGGGGCGAAGATGGTGCTTGCCAAGACCTTTTGAATGTATCTTACGACATGGTTGTGAATCAGACTTGTCTTTGATTTACATGCCACAAAATTGCTTTGCCCTATAAGTTTCTTCAAAGTTGCATTGTAGTTCGCATTGGTTTCCCTATATGTGCTTCCTTGATTAAGCGATGTTGCTGCCTCGAGAATTGGAGTAAAAATGCCATTAAAAAAAGATGTAGTGATGAGGTAGGTGCTATTCCCCAAAGTGACACTGATGGCATCCTATGAGACCTTCTCTAGTATTGCAAAAAATTGGTGTGTAAGCTCCACATAGGTCTCCTGAACTGTGGTCAACACCTCAACTAGCCCAACGGGCTTCAAGATATCATGAAAAAAATCAAAGATACCCAAAGTTCCCATTGTCTCCTGGCACACGTAGCAAGTGGCAATCACTCAGCATGTCAAGCACTTTGGGAGCTTTGGCTTCTTCCCTTTCTTTCTCAGACTATCAGGTGTTACCTCATGATGTGCTTTAGGTGCATCCTCATATTGTGCATCTGACATTGTCTCATCTGCATCATCTATCAGTAGCTGTCGTTGTGCTCTTGGCTGTGGATGTGGCTGTGGCTATGGTGTCGTGGATGTCAAAGGTCGTCTAGCTGAAAATGACAGCTGCACTGCCGAAACTGATGGGTGAGTTTCTAAGACTGATGGTTCGGTTGCTGTCTTACCTCCGTCGGGTAGTCTGGAGGACTCCTCCATCATTGGATTGACCCCTGCAATTTCATGGGGTGACTCTACATGTGAACTGGGGGCTGCCAATGGTGGTGGAAGTTCTAGGAGAGCCGACAGAGTCGAAGAAGATGCATTCTTGGGCCGACGACCGTAGGAAATGACCTCCTTGGTCTTAGAAACAGACTTCTTAGCCATTTGCTTTATTTTGGATCAAAATTAGTGGAGAAAAATGGGATTTTTAGTTTTCTCTGATGAACGGGGCTGTTGGGGCAGATTGGAGAGAAATGGGGTGTTTTGTGGATGAAAAGGGTGGAATCTAGAGATCAAAGTAGTGGAAATGATGAGGGATTGATTGGAGATGGATTGGGGTGATTTGGTGGTGATTAGAGGGTGGTGGAGTGACTAGGAGGTATTGCACTGCTTCCATTTACGGAGAATAGTTGTGGTGGTCACAAAAGTTGAGAATAGAACTGATTTGAGGTTTTTGCAAATTGTTGGCATAAGTGCTAGAGTCGAGTTGTAGCACGACCATGATGTATGACATGGCCATGGTGGCTCACCTGCTGCATGGCCATGGTACCCCACACAACCATTCTAAGTGAGTAGCTACACGGCCGTGTTTCCTTGCATGGCCATGGTAGGTCTGTTCTTTAGTTCTCAGATTCTTTGATTTTTCTCAATTCCCCTGTTGATTGTGAATGCTTCACCATGGCCGTTCCATGACACAATAGATGTAGTGAGTACAATGGCAGTTGTGCCACACTTGAATCTTATCAAAACATCAAATCTTTGATTCAAAATGATTTTTCATGAATTACTTGTCAAAATTTCATCTAAGTTTCTTCATTTCACCCTATTTCTACTTGCACATCTGAAAACTAACAAAAACTATTAAAAACAAGTGCGTGTGTTTTCTTGGAAAAGTGTAAAAATAGAGAAAAATTATCAAACATGAAAGGTTGGGTGAAAAATTCCCCAAACCTAGGGGGTTTCCTCCCACAAGCGTTGAGTTTCATGCCTTCATCTAAGCTTCTTGGATATTCTTCAATCATTCATCCATTTGGCATTCTCATGTACCCATTCTTGCAATAGATATATCTCTCATTTTCATTCCACCTATGCTCCTCATCCCTTTGATCACCAAAGTTGTCATCAAATCCTTCATCTTGACCTTCTTCTCTCAAATGATCAATCATACTCTTGAAGTGACCATATCCAATATCCTCATCTCGAACTCACCAGTTTGAGGACTTGTATATGTTGAACTTTATCTTCATGTCCATGAAAGAGACTGTCATTATGCCATTGTACACATGTATCTCAACATCAACTGTAGATAAGAATGGTTTTCCCAAGATGATGGGGATCTTGCTATCATCTGGATACATGTCAAGAACAATGAAATCAGCTGAGAACACTGCTCCTCTTTCCTTATAAATCAACACCAAGACATCATCTACTTGTCCTCTAGGAACTTTGATGGATCAATCCGCCAATTGGAGAGTGCAATGTGCTGATTTCAACCTATCTAAACCCAACTCAACATAGACACTATATGGCATCAAATTCACACTGGATCCCAAATCAAGTAAGGATTTGCCTATGTGATGTCCCCCAAAGTATCTAGGTATGATTGGGGCTCCTGGGTCTTTCCTCTCCATGGGAAGTAAGTGTTGGAGGATAGAGCGCACTTGTTCATTCAACTTTGCTTTCTTTGGTATTCTCCCTATTGAACTTCTCTTCACAGTGTAAAAGATTTTCAAAAACTTGGCATATGATAGGATTTGCTTAATAGCATCCAACAATGGAATATTGTCCTTCACTTGTAGAAGCACCTCAAGAATGTCAATATTGTGCATTTGTCTCCTCTTTACTTCTGGTGTCTCATCTAATGCCTCAATGAATGATGGATCACTTGCTTTGGCCTTTCTTGTGTCAACATGAGATGGAACACTAGGGATGGTAGTACCTACAAATGGAGTCTGAGGTGGAGCACTAGGGATGATGGGACCTACAAATGGAGTGTGAGGTGGAGCACATGGTTTCCCAAAATCAATAGGAGGTATCATAGAATCATTTTCATCAATCTCAATCATAGTATCACCACTTGGTTGGCTTTTCTTTGCTTTATCAACATTTTTTGACTTGCGGTCTGCTCAAGAGTTTTCTCAGTTTTTAGAACTATCACAAAACTTCCTTGCTCATGGTGGAGAGGGGGAGCTAGTTGTGGCTGTGGAGGAGGTGGAGGTGATACTTGGTATTGAAATTGAGGTGGAGGGGAGAATTGAGGTTGGAAGGTGAATTGTTGGGAATTTGCTGGTGATGGAGGGGGAGGAGTATAAGTCTTGGGATCACCTTAGAAACAGTATATGGGTTGCACTTGCATGGGAGGGGAATTATAAAAAACTTGTGGAGAAGGTGTTGGTCCACTTGCTTAATTGAAACTCAAGATGGGTTTTGAAGATAATTTTTCTTCTTGGAGAGTAGTTATGGAAGATAGTTTCTCTATCATGTCCTCAAGATTTGTCACATTCATTTGTATGTCATCAAAGATCTTCAACCTAGAGAGAACCTATTCCTCAAACCTTGAGCTATATCTTAGACTTTGTGGTTCCTGGTAGCTATAGGAGTGATGTGTCTTCTTTTCTTCACCAAAGAACACAATAGAATTGACCGGGTGGTAAGGAACATTTATCACTTGGTTCTTCATGAAACTCACAATGTCACCAAGAATCTTCATCACTTCCGGGCTTGAGTCATTATGAGTAGGATATGCCATATCAAAGGCATGGCCACAATCATTCATCATGCTTGAAGCTCATATTCTCGAGCGTTCTGCCAGTTGCTCATACAAGGGCCATATCTCCTCGGGTGTCCTAGCCATGAAAACTCCTCCACAAGCAGAATCTGATGAGGTTTGTCTCTTTGGAGATAGATTGGAGTAAAAGGACTGAACTAGCTTCCACAAAGGGATCTCATAGTGTGGGAACTCTCTCAACATCTTCTTAAACCTCTCCCATGCATTATGAAATTACTCATTGACCATTTGACTAAAACTTGTCATGCATGCCGCATTTGTGTTAAACTTGCTATAGAGTACAATTGTCTTAAGAATACATTCTTCTTCACTTCCCAACTCATTATGTTCCTCCTTGAGTCATACCAATCTTTGGCTTTGTCTTTAAGGGAGAATGAGAACAAGGTCAACCAGATTGTGTCATCACTAGCCATCAACGTCTTGAAGATGGAGCATACTTAAAGAAAGGAGTCCAAGTGCTTTTAGGGGTTCTCACTCTCCGAGTCATAGAAGATGGGCAGGAGCCCAAGAAGACATTGAGGGATGGAGAATTGCTCCCATAGAATTTGATCAACCCTGCTAGCAATTGGTGATTTGTAGTTGCTAGGCATGAAGTAATCTTGAAGTGGCTTGTGGGGTGTATTTTGGCCTTCAATCTTGTTTGCCCCCGAGTGTCTTGTCACATCCACAAGGAACAACCAAACAAAAGAGAACAAGTTAGCAAACCAATATGCACAAAGAATACAAAGAATAAAGAATAAATAATAGCAATGATGAGCGTAGTAGGAAAATTCAAAGCAAAACTAACTAGCTAGGTCGAGCGCCTTTCTTCCGTGACAATGGTGCCAGAAAGCTTGGCGCATTTCTGCCAATGTCATTACATACTACTCAATTGAGATTTGAATAGATGCAACTCCACTAATAGACACACACAGTGGATCCACTTTCAAAATTTATAAGGACCTACACAAGCAACCTACTTCTACTAAAATGCAAACCCGTAAGTGCACAAGGTCGTGTCATAGTATAGGAGGGAAGCAAGTATAAGGTCCATCCATAGGGAGAAAAGGGGGCACTAGATCTAGGTTAGCTTTTAGTCTAGGTTCCTACTACGGAGTCTAGGGTTGAAGGGTTAAAAGGTTGTTTTGATTGATTAAACTAAGTTTAGCAAGAAAGCAAGTAAAGGAAAGCAAGAAAGAAAAAAACCTAAGTTACAAATAGACAGTTAATTCAAATGAGAAAGAAAAGAACAATCTACACTAAGGCAAGCAAGGAAAGGTCTACACTGCACTAAACTAGAAAATATGGCAAAAGAGCAATTTAGGATGTAAATGACCAAGAACAAAGAAAGAATCAGGCAAGAAGCTAGCTTAGCAAGTAAAGAGCTAACTAAGCTAACACTAGCTAAGCAAGATGGAAATTAGGGTTTTAAAGCAATTAAGTGAAATGTGGGTTGTTTAGAGGATGCACTTATCAATTAGGTTGGGGTGACATATGAACATATAGATTTCATTTAGATTATCAAACTAAACAACAAGGTAGAGTCTAATGAATTAGCCTAAACTACTAACTGGCCATTGATATGCTAGGTTGTGTATAGGGGAACTAGTCACTAACACTCCCTACTACCCTTGCAAGGCTCGATTGGGTTAGGGTTTATGTGTAATTCAATTAGAGTCTAAACAAGTCTAGGTTTCTAGGTTATATGATCTTAGGATGATTAGGGGATGAGGTTAGTATTGGGAGTGGAAGAGAGGTTTTAAGCCTCCCATCACCCACATTCTATCCTTGAGAGAGCTCCATGCTAAGCACACCAAATTCATATAAACTAGCTACTTAGATATCTCAACTCGGGTTAGGAGAATTGATTAGAATGTAGGAAGATGGGTAGCTAGCTAGGGATCCAAGAATTGGACCTAGGAGCAAATCCCAAAGTTCACACATATTAGAAATTTCCCTAGATTCCTAGGTGATTTCAAGCACAAACCAACAAGTAATGCATGAAGACTGAGATAGAAATAGAACATAATCATTAGCAAATGAAATTACAATTTTACATATTATTTTCCCCCAACATGGTATCAAAGTATCATTTTTATCCCCAAGCAGCCCACCCAAGGGGCCTAGCTACTCATAACAATCCAAAATATAAAAAGAAGGGAGAAAGAGGTAGAAGAAGCCATGGAGATTAGTGTAGATGAAGAATTCCTCCAATTCAACTACTGTCAGATGTCCTCTCTCCTTCAAGGTGCAATAGAATGGGATTATTGTGTAATGGGGGCAAAACACTAGGAAACTAGATTTTTGGTGGTGGAAATGGTGAAATGGAGCGGAATGGAGGTGAAAATGGAGTGGAATGGCTAAGGGGTGAAAATGGAGTGGTAGGAGTGAGCTAGGGGTGGCTAACCTCATGCTCCAGCTGCCACCTCAGTATATATAGGTGTGGGGGGAAGCAGTAGGTCAAGTAGGGGTAGTATGGGAAATGTAGTGCAAAACTAGCTTGGTTTTTGTGAGTAGCACAAACGTGGGGGTCACCACGGATGTGGTAAGGAGGGGTGAGAATGGTCATGGTGGATGAGAATGACTGAGGTGAGAAATGGGAAAAAATCATAGGGACTTGGTTGATATTGTACTGGAGGTGGCACGACCGTGGTGGTGACCACAGCCATGGTAGGGCTAGGGTAGCATAGACATGGTGGTCACCACGACCATGTTGGCTCAAATTGAATTGTCTGTGCTTGGATCCATGGTCGTTCTGTCTCAGCTATCACACGGTCGTGCAAGGTGGCACGGCCGTTCTAGGTCAGTTCACCATGGACATTCTAAGTGGCACGACCGTGGTGATTCTAGCTTTCGTTAAAGGTAAATCTGTTGATTTGCAAGTATGCTAGAAGGGCCGTTTTGTGGTACCACGATTGTGCAGGACTATGGATCAACACTTGGTCTTAATCCATGTTTTCTTAGACATCTTTGCTTCATTGGATCTTTGGCCACTAGGGGTAGGTTGAGGGAGCATCAGACTTCACTTTAGGTTGAGGGAGCATCTTTCCTTCTCTCTCTCTCTCTTCCATCAAGCGTGGTCCAAATGCCTAAAAAATATGCCAATGCTATCCATAATTGCATTTTATACAAATATGCATATTAAGGGAAATAACATGTAATCTAACATGTATAGATGTGATTGAAATGCAATATGATACCTGATCAAGCCCTAAAATAGGGCTGAATAAAAAATTGCATAATTAATGCACTTACATTTAACAAAAGCAGTTTGGTCAGTATCAATAATAGAAGGCAAGATGACTTGGAGTCTATTTGCTAATATATTAGAGATGACTTTATAAAAAAATTATAGAGAGAAATAGTCTCCAATTGTCCAAATAAGATGTGTATTCGTTCTTAGCAATAAGAGAGATAAAAGTTCATCTGGCTACTTTCAACATGTTACTATTAGCAAATAATTCCTTGATTTCTTCAAAAAGGTCATCATCAATAATATTACAGGTCTTTTTATAAAATTTATCATTGAAACCATTAGGCCCAAGGGCCTTATCCACACTAAGATTTGCAATAACATTATCTAATTCCTTTCAAGTAATAGCATAAATAATGATATGCCTTTGCATATCAGTAAGAGTTGGACCAGACCAAGTATCACTCCAAAATCCTGAAGAATTACAAGGCTTATTGAAAAGAGTGCAATAGAATTCAACAACAACCTTTTTAATATTCTTTAAATCATTATTAAGATTATTATCAATGATCAAAAGTTTTATATTGTTTCTAATTCTTCAAACCTTCAAAGAAGAGTGGGAAACTTAGAATTTCAATCTTCTTCTTTTAGACATTGGACAAGAGATTTTGCTTTAAAACATTTCTTCAACATCACCATCTAACTTAACTTTCTTCCCAAGAGATTTTGCCATAGTTATAAGATTTTCATACTAAGGATTCAAATCAGCCTCTTTCTGTACTACAAGAGCTTCAAAGTTAGAGATCTTGACATTTTAAAAATATTGCCCGTGGATTTTTTATTCCATATTTAGATAACTTCTTTAAGATTATTAAGTTTCTTATAGAATTTAAACATAGAAAAGACCTCAACATTATAATTTTAGGCCTCTTTAAATATAGACAGAAAATCATCATGTTCATCCTAGCTATTTATAAACCTAAAGGGAGATTTCACAATTCTAGGATTGTCAATATTTGAAACATTTGTTCTATGATCACAGATAATGTTTGACACTACCTCACCCGAGATATTAGGAACATTACATAGGAAACAAGATCTATATAATATTTTATCAATCTTAGAAGTAATAAAGTTGTTACCATCCCAGTGATGATCCCACATGAAACAAGAACCACTGAGATCAAGTTTAAACAAACCATAGTTTAAGGTAAACTTATTGAATTCATTCATGGATTTTTTGGAAGGAGGTTGTTTCCCAACTTTTTCACACTTTTCCCTCACATCATTAAAATCACCTATGATGATCTAGGGAACAAAAATAGAAGGATTTATATTATCTAAATCTTGCCTTAGCCTCATTCTATCACAATCTGCATTGTGTCCATAAATAATAGGGTGTGACGAATAGTTTCATTGTTGAATTCAACTTCCACATGAATGTGTGGATTTGAGTCTGAAATCTTTGCAATAGAACCAAAAGAATCTTTCCATACAATAAAGACTCTACCAATAGCATGATTTGATTTTTTGAAATCCATTTAAACTTAGGGAAAAAGTTATTCATTTTAGAAGCAGTTTTAGTCAATCTCAATATGGTTTCATTAAGAACAAAGAGATCGCTGCCTAATCTCCTTCCTTATTCTTGGTCATTACATAGTTTATTACTTATGCCTATAACATACCAAAAAGAAATGAATAAAGAAGGATCCATTATAACCCATGTTGTTAATCTTTCAGCCTCAAAAATCTCTTCATTTATTATTTTAAGCCCCCCCCCCCAAAAAAAATACATTTTGCATGGGAGAGAAAATCAAATCAGTAAATCTATGAGAAATACATATTGTTTGGCTTAGAGTTACACTTTGCGGGAGATTTTGGTCTGCTTCTACTTCTAACTTCCTTGAAGCCATCATCATCGGTCTTTCACTTAGTGTTACTAGAACTAGAACTTGAGGAGGGAGAATCTTATAGAAACATAGAGAGAGGTGTAGATGGAACATATACATTCATGTTACTAGAATGTCTTTTAATAGGATCAACATTACTTTGCTGACCGATAATATTGAGGGCTATATGTTCTTCTTCCACTTCATTGTTGTCACTAGGAGAAGCAATTTTTATCAAAACTGACACCCACTTTTGTTTAATCTCCACATTTGAGTGGTCATAACATTGATTTTTATCTTCACCCTAAAAGACACAATGACAAAAGATGTGAGGTATCCAATTATACCCTAAATGAATGGTTTGTAGGTCCCCATCATCACTAGTTAGTGTGCTTTCTCAAAAAGTTTTGAATGTGTAGAAATCAGGATTTGGATTATGGCGTACTCAACTCTTGAACATGATCTAGTAGGCTCATCAATATAGATGGGAGTACCAAGGAAAGACCCAATCCTCTTAAACATCCTTGTATCCCATAGATCGAGGGTATGATGGTAGAGTCTGACCCAAATTGGACTTGCTCCAACTTGATTCTTCTTATCTCATTCCCTTGGCACCACTTGAGTAAAACCATCAGTCTACTTTTAACAAACAAATTGCCATAAAGAGAATAATCCTTGACTACCATATTTGAGAATATAATAAGGAAGACATAATAACCTATTTTTGTGATCTCCATAGAACTACCTCGGTTCCATAGCAAATATAGGTAGTTTTCAAGAGTTGGAAGATGTGGTTTAAAATACAAGATATAACCAACCAAATATTTCCTCCATTTACAAGCAAACTCATTTGATTTACCTTTAGGATGAACAAGCTTCCATATATGATCAAGAACTCCTTTTGAGATGATGGGTAGCTTTTAGGGAAGCATTCATTTTAGAGATCTCAAACTAGCTCTTTAGATATAGGGAAAGAGGAGACACCATTTTCATATCTATACAATATAAATCCTTTGCATCCTCCTTCTCCACATCAAGATAGGCCTTCGGGAAAGAGGCCAATGACAAAGTTGATTTTCCCCTCACCCACTCAGTTTCCCACCTGCACTCCATTGTAATAATTTCCAATCATTGAATACAAGTGTGTACTCACTTAAAGATGAACATTGTCACATCCCTGCCAGGTGTTGCCGTGACCCTACCAAGCGTTGCCGCTTTGAACGTTGTCGTCATCCTACCTTCAATGACCTCTACCTCTAGTCCTATCACTACCACCTCTCCCCCTTCTCTCCCCCACCCTCCTTCTCCTGTTGTCATCCATGCCCCCCCTTTTATGGAATCTTGGAATGATCTGGCAGCAGATGTTACGGTGGGAAGGACTTGGGTGGATACCTTGTCCAAGCCTATGTTCATGCCCCATAACAATCACCCATTTGACATTCCCTCCGATCCCAAAGCTCCCCACTTTAACAAAGGAGACTATAGACCATGTATGAAGTTCTTCAGCCCTATTCAGGAGGAGATGGAGGATTTCAACATGTTTGCAGTGATCGTTCAAGTTCTGGGAAAGAAATACCTTGTTGACCAACTCTATGGTTGGATGTTGTGCACTTGGAGACCCAGAGGCAAGTTACAACTTTCATCCCTCAATGATGGTCTGTTTCTCATCAACTTCTCTAATGCCACTGACATGGGTGTCCCGATCGATAGTGACCCTTGGTTCTTGATTTTCAATTGGTTCTAATGAGGAAATGGATTATGAAGGCCAATGTTAGGAGGGTTGCTTTAACCTCTACACCAATTTGGGTGTTTCCACAAGACATTGGCAAGCATTGGTCTCGCAGGGCCTTGACGGTTATTGGATATGCTATTGGTACAGACATATCCTTTGATTTCTCTAGTGGGGGACGACACCAAGGAGCTTCTCGGATGTGTGTTGAAGTTAGTGCATATAAGCAGTCACTGCTTGAGGTCATCATCGAGCTTCTTGATGGAAAGGAGATGGAGATCAGAGTGCATTACGATAAATTACCAGATAGATGTGCTGCGTGCAAAGTTTTTGGTCACATGACTGGACACTGCCCAAGAATTGTTCGATAGGAGGCCTCTGTGGAGACTAGAGGAAGAGGTGTCATCTTGAGGACCAACCATAGAAGGTGGAGGAGTTCCAGGTCTGCTCGACCTGCTGGTGAGACTACTACGAATGGGAATGGGATTGAAGTCCATGTTCCTAAGGTTACTCAGATTCCTGAGAGTGATATGCCTGTTGTGACTGGTTTTCAGATAATTTTGATTGGTGCTTTGGATGCTACTGGCTTGGGTGATTCGGTGGCTTCTATGATAGATAAAGAATCAAATGGGCAATGTCGAGCTGATGGTAGTGGCCTTGAGTCGGTAAATCTATTTTCTATTCTCAATGATCTTAATAATGACGAGACCAATGTCCTTGTTTCCCGAGGTGCTGCTAGGGCCAGACAGAGTAAAGTCCTGGTTCCCTGAGGGAGATGAGGATTCTCCCATAGAAGGGATGGATCAAGCCAATTGACCCAATGAAAATCCTTGCATGGAATGTGCGAGGAGCATCCATACCTTATAAATAGAAAAAGGTTAGGGACATTATCAGGGAGGTTGAAGCTTCAGTGGTAATATGTCTAGAGACAAGAATTAGAAGAGCTAATAATTAGGCTTTGAAGGGTCTATTTCAGGGTGGTTGGATTCTCACTTCTAATCTAGATCATATTGAAGGTGGAAGGATAGTGGTGGAATGGAATCCTCATATATGGGATATCCAACCTATTCACTCTATGAACCAGATGTTCACTTTGAGTTGTGCATTTCATTATGTGATATCAACTACTTATGGTCTTAGTTCAGAAGGAGATAGGAGGTGCTTGTGGGAGGTCATCAGATAGATGACGCAATAAGATCTACCTCAACTTGTGATAGGTGCATTCAACCATATTCACAAGTCCTATGAGAAGAAGGGTAGCCATATGGTACCTGACTCATCCTTCGCTAGGTTTAATGATGCTATTGATGCTACTAGTCGCATGGAGTTGAACATGAGAGGTGATGTGACGACTTGGCATAATAAAAGAATGCCATCTAGGTGTATTTATAGTTTCTTGGACATGGCCCTTGTTAACGCGATGTGGCTGGATACTTTTCCTACTGGTGCAATTCAGTTGGGGGGTCACCCTAACAGTGACCATTCTTGGATGTTTTTGGAACTGGTGGCTGAGAGAAATGTCGCTTGAACTTTTCAGTTCCTTAACCATTGGTTGAAGTGGCCTAGTTTCATGGAAGAAGTCAAGAAAGCTTGGTTCTCACAGATTGAAGGTAATTCCATCTTCAAGGTCATGAAGAAATTATCCATCTTGAAGCATCAATTGAATATTTTGTCCAAGAGACTTATAGATCTGCCCAATCTTATTAAGGAGGTCAGGAATAGCTTTGATATTGTTGTTACTTCATTGAGATTACAACCTACTAATGTTTCACTCATGGAGGTTGAAAATAGGGATGCAAATAGGTTTCTACAACTCGAGAAAGCTAAAGAATTGTATTTGTGGAAAAGGAGTAGAATTAAATGGATCCATGACGGTGATCGTAATTCAAAAATCTACCATGCTGCTATTAAGAAGAACAACATGTGAGATCATATCCATTCCTTGAGTGAAACTGAAGGTAATCTCATTGATGAACCGGGCAAGATGGCAGAGTCAGCTGTGGTGTTTTTTGAAGACTTATACAATCAACCTGATCAGTCTGGCATTGAGAATATTTCTTTTCCTAGTAGAAGGATTACTGAGGCTATGAACTTGATGCTTTTGAAGCCAGCTACTAAAAATGAAATTCGCAAAGAGGTTTTCTCCATTGGTGCTTCAAAAAGCCCGGGTCTAGAAGACTTTAATGCAAAAAAAAATTCAGAGTTGTAGGGACATTGTAAAAAATGATGTTTGTTGTGTCCTTAGATGGTTCCTTGTAGGTAGTAGGATGGTGAGGCAAGATAATCATGCCTTCATTAGGTTAATTCCTAAGAAGAATTTAGCAACTTCTATTGCTGATTACCGACCAATAGCATGCCGCTCTATTGTATACAAATTTCTTGCAAAGTTGTTGTCTTGTAGGATGAGAGTAATCATGCCTGATATCATCTCTAATTCTCAAGCAACTTTTGTTATGGGCATATCTATATCTAATAATTCTCTTCTGGCTTTTGAATTTCTGGTGGACTTTAAAGTTAAGAACACTAGTAGGAAGGCATGTATTAAATTAGATATCTCCAAAGCATATGATCATCTTAGATGGACGACGTTGTGGGCCATTATGAAATCTATGGGGTTTTCTAAGAGATGGGTTTCCATTATGCAGCAATGTGTCCAAACTACCTCATTTTCTATATCGGTTAATGGGGTTCCTCATGGACTTTTTAGAGACAGAAATGGATTAAGGCAGGGGGATCCCCTATCGCCCCTACTTTTTGCAATAGTCACAGAAGGATTGATGCATTTAACCAATGAAGGTGAGATGCAAGGTTTTTTTAAACTGTACAAAGTACGAGGTATGAAGGTATTATCCCATATGATATTTACTAATGATATACACTTTTTAATTGATGGATGTGACAAATTTATGAAAGGGACCAGGAAGGTTCTGAAGCTCTTTGGCACTCTTACCGGTCTATTCATTAGTGATCTTAAGTCTAAAGTCTTCTTTTCAAGATCATGTGATCCCAGAAGGGGTAGACTCAAAGAGGCTTTGGGTTTGGAAGAAGATTCTTTTCGGACTAAATATCTCAGTATTCCTATATCTGGAGGTAAAGGCAAAGGTGTTGATTACAGTGATTGCATTGATAGTTTGAGAGCATTTGTGGATAAATGGACTGGCCTGAATCTATCTATGGTGGGTAGAATTGTCTTGATTAAAAGTGTGTTTACTACGAAGATACATTTTTGGTGTAGATAAGTGGAGTTGCCTAAATTTATCTTGGATAAATGTAAGGCCATCATGGTTGGTTTCTTATGGGGTGGACGTAGGTATTCCATTGCTTGGGATACTATTGCTAGACCATCCTTTGCAGGGGGGTGGATATCATCCACCTGGATGTTATTGCTACTTTACCTACTACTAAAAGAGTGGAACACCTCCTGAGAAGCCCAAGCTCACCTTGGAGTAGTTGGTTAAGAAGTAGATATGGGGAAGAGCTACTGGATCTAAATCCCAAAAGGCACGATCTATCTAGAGTTGTTCGTGCAATGATAGTTGCTTGAATTGATATAAAACAAGACTATTTCAATAATGGCAATGTGTGGGACATGGTTAATAATAATATCTATCCGTGGAGCATGAACAGACATTTTATGCAGGTTCCCTAGGTCAACCTTCTTTGGAGAAAAATTCACCAGCCTAAATGGAGTGTCTGTTCTTACCATGTTCTCATGGGTAAGCTCCCTACTGTTGATAGGATGGTTAAGTGGGGCCTGGATACTAATCCCCTTTGTCTCCTCTATCACAAGGCTGATAAATCACATAACCATTTGTTTTTTGAATGTGAGTACTCCAAATATTGTTGGACACTAGCTGCTTTAAAATGTGGTTGGGGTGGTTTACCTCCCACTGACCTGAGATCTATTGTGGTGTGGATTTTGGAGAGGACCCAGCTGGATCATTCTCTGAGGTAGTTTGGGGGCATCATTCTTTCTGCTTTGATCTACCAGATCTGACATGAAAGGAATGTGAGGTTGCATGGGAAAGGAACAAAAGATTCCTTGATCTTTTTTGACTTCTTTGTAAATAGCATTGTTTGGGTGTGCAAGTCTAAGCCAAAATTTTTTTGTTGCCTCAGTACAAACATCTTGGAGATGTGGGGTATTGAGAAAGTGGTTGTTTAGTATATGGGGTTTGACCCTATACTTTTCTTTTGGAGCAATATATTACCTTATATAAAAAAAATGAATACAAGTGTGTAACTTTCATGGACTATTTTTCTATAATGTGATATGATAAAAAATTCTCATACCTCATATTCTATTTTAATTATGATATAAAATTATATTAGCACAACCCTTATTTGCATAAAGACTTTTTTTTCTTTGTAACAAATGTATTTGTGTCCTAAAATGCTCTTTTTATGGTAGCTTGATACAATACTGGTGGAAAACAAATTACATAATCTTCCTTACTATATGTATGTTATTTCAAGATGATATCTAAGTTTTCTTATCTATTATTGTGATAGAGTTTCATTGGAATTATATTTGAAGTCTGAGAGTGACTCATATATTCATAAATTGGCATGCTATGCCTAATCTTGTATTTTGTAAAACTTTCCTCATACTTGCAAGTTTATTTGAAATTTTGCATGGTGTTTTGTTGCTTCCATGTGAAGAAATCAATAGTTGCACGTGCATGTCAAATCCCTATTGGGTTTGGCCTTGATATGTGCTTTAATGGTAATTTGGTCTTTAGTGTGCCCTAGATTAGTGATATGGGCCTTGATGTGCCCCAATTTGATGAATGGATCATTGGTAAGGAAAAGATGGTTATAACACCATTATTGGGTAATTAGATATATAATGTGATATAATTTATGTTTTCTATAGTTGTAATAAATGATAAATGCCATATTTACATCTTTATACCATATTTCTAACTTGATTGATGTCAGCTAAAATATGAGTTATCTGGTTAATTAAAAATTTGAATCCCTAATCTTGTAATGATTGCTAGGTTTATGGGAAGGTCGTTATATTCGTATAATTATGAGTATACATGGATGACTTATGCATGATTCTTCAAAATCCTAACATAGTTATGTGATATTCAACACATGTTTCATCAACAACATAATATAGTTATGTGATGACCAACAACATGTTTCCTCGACATCCTTATATAGGTATATTAAAATGATGAATGTTTTGTCAATTTCATGATATATCTATTTGATGACCACTGCATGTTTTGATTGCATCTTGACATATTCTATTTGATGACCAGCACATGTTTTTAATCATCCTAACATGGTTATTCCTAAGATCTTATACAAAGATCTAGCTTGGACTTTAATGTTGCTAGCTAGTAATTTGAGTGATACATGTCAAAATACCTAGGGAAAAAGTATAACTAACACATAATTGACTAGTATATAAATCTTATTTCATATCATGATTGTTATAGTATTTTACAATGAATTCCTAAAGCAACATACACGATAATTATCTTTGTTGTATTCAAGATGATTGCACATTAGGAACATTATTTTAGTAATTTGAAACATGTTGTTATTGTAATGAAGACTTCTTTGACTGAGTTATGAAGTGATATAGATAATTGGAAATTTAATGAATATATTAATAATATAATATGAAGATCCTAGTTATCAAGTACAACTTTTGCAACCACAAAGACCCAGTCTATTTTGGTAATTTCTTGCTAAAAATCATCTATAAATAATTCACTACAAGCGGCCTCTTTTTTAGCAACTAGATATCCTTGCTTCTCTCCAAGATGATTATGCACTAGACTTTCTATTTGTTGTTAACATTTATGGTCTTGGTTTGTCCATGTCACTTTTGAATATCAAACACATTCATAGAAGTAACTTTAAAGTTGTACATGAATCTTATGACATCACTACACAATATGTATAAAAGCACAAAACAACTTTTATGGCAAATCATCATCATTTTTTGCTTTTCCTTTTGATACATTTAGAGTACTTTTAGAAGACACAAGATCTCTTTTACGAAACCTTCAATACATTACCAATAGGAACCTTATTCTTCATTTTTCTACATCTTAGAATTTTGATGTTAGATATATAGGCTTTTACATATAGAAAGGGTTGTCAACCGAATTTGTTGGTTGCTCCTCTCTAAAGGCATTTTGTAAAAAATATCTTTGTGCTCTTTAATTTGCAATTCATAAAATATGGATATGCATGTTTATATTTCTGGAAATAATTTTCTCATGGTGAATCTTGTAGAATCTCATGGGGTTCTTGCATGATTTTTTAGGTATGTTGGAATAGAGGAAAGGATATGGTGTTCAAAAAGTAACAAGAAAAACATATTTTGTCTGGAGTGTTGTTGTACTTTCACTTTCTTGAGTGATGGTTGGGTAGTTGATGATGTATGTGATAGGTTTGTCCCTTTGGTGTTTCCTTACTCTCTCAAGTTATATACTAGATTATTCATCTTATACCATTATAGTTTAATTATTATGGAACATCTTGTAATTATATTTGTAGAGATAAATAAATTGGTTTTAGTTTTTTCTCTATCGCTTCTACTTTTGGAACTATTTTGTCAAGAAGCAGTATGGTTTTATATGATTTCATTGAGGTTTTATGATGAGTAATCATAATTAGATATTTCAGTGGATCCCTTTATTGGGGGGGGGGGAATTAATTAGCTTTTATGGTTGATAGTCTGATGTTGGGTTTTGTCTGGGGATTGGTCCTAGTTATCGTTTAGGTATTTGATCAATTGGTTGGGTTCTCACAAGTGGTATCAGAGAATAGGTTGACTGAGTCTACATGGAAATTATGAATTAGGATTGATATAATAACTAAGTGATGAACATGATAAGAGTATGATGCATGTTTCTTGAACTCAATGTTTGGATTCCCTAGTCAGGTATCCAAGTATTGAGGGAGATTGTGTAGAACTCTTGGGTAGTTATCCTTCTAAGTACTCTAACCAGGTAATCACTTGGGAAATAAACTAAGGTATAGTAAAATATGAAATTACAATAAAAGAAATGAGATAAAAGATGATGGGAGATGCAAAACTTGAAACAACTATAGAGATATTGAACAAGAAAGAAGTACAAAACCGGTCAACTTAGTGAACGCAAAATACATGTTTAACTCATCAACATGTCAAAATTTAATGAATAAGGGAAATGATATAAGATGCAGTCTTATTCTAGGGCATAATCTTGTGTTTTATTGCACTTTAATCACATATATACCCATTAGATTACATGTCATTTCCCTCAATATAAGTTTTATCATCAAATGCACTTATCGACGTTCTTTCCATGTTTTTTAGGTACTTTGACCATGCTTGGATGGATGATAGATATGGAGGGGCCCAAAGAAGGCCCCAAATCTCCTCCAACCTACCCCTTGACCAACAGTCAAGTGAAACCAAAGAAGTCCATGGATCGTGAAGTTCAAAGCTCAAAGTGCAAGCAAAGTCCTCAACATGACTGTGGTGCCAAGGAATGGTCGTGTTGCCAAAGTTAAAGAACACAAAGATGACATCAGTTCAAGAGTTGAAAAAATAGCTCAACACCACGGCCATGATATGAAGACCCAACATGGTTGTGCCAGCCAGAATGACTGTGCTGGCCAGTGTGAGCACAAACATTTTTAACAGAATATGCAGTGCCTCCTCAATCCAAAATGGTTGTGTGGGCCACCACAACTGTGCAACTAGTGACCCACCATGGTCGTGCCACCAACCACTCAAAACCCTTAAAATAACCTATAACTTTCACCAATTGTCACCTAGGTCTTCAACCCCACCACGTCCATTCTACTCACTTCCCACCATGACCGTGCTACTTACAAATCAACCCCATTTTATACATTACATTCCCCATACTACCCCCACTGGACATAGTGCTTCCCCACAACTTATATATGCATGGGTGGCAGCTCGAGGCTACCCAAAACTACCTCCTACCACCTCTTAGCTCCCCATTTTTCCCGTTAGCCATTCAATCCTTATTTACACTCCATTTCACCACCAAATGAATACTTTTGATTCGTGTGATTGTCTCATCTTCACATCACTATTGTTTTCTTTCTGCTTAGTATGATTCAGTATCTCAACTTCTTGAGACCACTAAACACATCTTACTATATCTTCATTCCTGAGTTTGCTTTCCAATATCACTTCCTCCTCACTTTTTCCAACACCAAGCATGTCAAAGAGTTTTGTAAGAGTCCATAGATCCCTGTAGAATGACAAGTGTGCATCTGATCTGACACTGGTGTTTTTCAGGGCATTGAAGGCTTTTTATTGTGCATTTAGGTAGAAAAGGGAGTGAAGGGTGGTATGGAAGGAAGAAGTAAATCTCTCCTCTATTTGACTTGAGATTTTCTTTTTATGATTTGCAATTTCATTTATTGCAATTTTTGTGTGAATTTCTCCTCTATTCGACTCGAGATTGCATTTTTGGTGGTACACCCCTATTAATTAGTGAGGGGTATGGAAGAAGCAGTTATAGAGTGAAGTGGCGTGCCACCCCAAACTTAGGATTTGGCACAATTTTGGCTATTTTTGTTTCTTTTTGTTGGATGGAGGGAACGAAGATGATAGAAGAAGTGTAGAAGAGAGTTCAGATCAGAATGCAACTTGATTTACTATTCAGTGCACCGGGTCGTTCTCTTTATCTTACACTGCTCAATTAATGACCTGATGAGGATCCGGTAAAGATTCCATGTTATTGTTCCACTACTTAGTTAGGAAGAGCGATGTGTTTGGTCCCTATCAGTTCAATAGACACTTATCATTTTTGCATAAGTATCATGATGTTAGGAATCATAAGCTTCACAAGATGATTTCAATCAAAATGCATGTTTCAGAAAGTGGTCCTTTTGAGGATTTACTTTGAATAAGGAGGATATAATTATTCAAAATGCATATCAAGTTAAGAGATCGTCAAAATTTCATCAAGTATCCGTTCAAATTTATTGAGAACTAAAAATTTTGAAAATTTTTATCGAGAATGCGATAGTGAAAACTTAAGTATGAAAAGGATGGGTGAAGGTGGAAAGTAAGATACATACCACCCACCCTCCACCCCAAACTTAGGGATTTTCTCATCCTGAGGAAACCCTAAATCCAAGATGGAGGGGAAAATTCATGCCAGATTTGCGTTCCAATCAGCGCACATCCTCTTATCTGAAAATCTAAAAGGTAAAGAGAAATTAGATCTTAAAATAGCATCTCACGATGTGAATTTTATTTAATGAAAAATTAACTAGAACATAAAAAAAAATTAAAGAAACATTCAAATTTGAAATAAAATGTAAAACAAATTTATTGATCGGGTTGCCTCTCGACAAGCGCCTTTGTTTTATGTCGATGGCTCGACAGAATCTTTCAGCTTCATAGTGGATCCTTTGGATTAGAGAGATCAGTGATGTATTGATGCCTATGTCAGCCGCAGTGAAATATCTTTTTAAACGTTGGCCATTAGCCACAATATTCCCTGACTTTCACTCCATAGGACGAAAGCACCATGCAGGTAGAGGCTTTTAACAATATATGGTCCAATCCAACGAGAACGGAGTTTTCCTGGGAATAACCTTAGTCTTAAGTTGAACAGAAGAACTTGGTCTCCCACTTGAATATCCTTCCTTTTCAAGTGTCCATCGTGCCAAAGTTCCGTGCGTTCTTTGTAGATTCTTGCATTTTCATAAGCTGTCATCCAGAGTTCATCCAACTCCTGGAGTTGTAGAATCTTGGCTTTGCCTGCTTTCTACATGTCAAAATTCAACTATTTAATTACCCACCATGCTTTGTATTCTAGTTCTACAGGTAGGTTGCATGACTTTCCAAAGATCAACCAAAAAGGTGTTGTTACGAGGGGAGTCTTAAAAGTAGTACGGTAGGCCCACAAAGCGTCGTTGATTTTTACTGACCAATATTTCTGATTGCAACCCACTATCTTCTCTAAGATAGCCTTGAGTTGATGATTAGAAACCTCCACATGTCCACTTGTCTGTGGATGGTAAGGTGAGGCTACCTTGTGAGTAACACCATACTTTCTCAGTAGTGCTTCAAAGCTTCTTTCAAGGAAATGAGACCCTCCATCAGATATCACAGTGTGTGGGACACATAATTGGGGGAATATAATATCTTTGAACATCTTGATGACGGGTTTGGAATCACTAGTATTGGTTGGTATGGCTTCAACCCATTTTGAGACGTAATCAACCTCTACTAGGATGTAAGAAAATCCATGAGAAGATGGGAATGGACCCATGTAGTCCACACCCCAAATGTCAAATATCTCAACTTCTTGCCATAAGTTTAGTGACATTTCATCTCTCTTTGTTATGTTGCCTATTCTTTGACATTCGTCACATGTCAGGACAAAGTCATAGGAGTCTTTGGATATGGTTGGCCAAAATAATCCACATTGTAAAACCTTCAAGGTTGTCTTTTTAGAGTTCATATGTCCTCCAACTGGTCCTGAGTGACATTGCTCCAAGATAAGTTGAGCTTCTTCTTCTGCAACACACCGTCTGTATATACCATCAGCACATAGTTTGAAAATGTACGACTCATCCCAGTAGTATTGTTTCACATCATGCATAAATTTCTTCAGTGAATTTCCGGTGCATTGAGGATGAATAACCCCAGTAGCGAGATAGTTCACATAATCTGTGTACCACGGTGTGGATTCTGAGACCTTCATTAGTTGATCATCCGAAAGGGAATTATTAATTAGAATCTTCTCAGTATCCAGAGTGTGGATGTGACTGAGGTGGTCTTCTACAAAATTCTCAATACCCTTCTTATCTCTGATTTCTAGATCAAACTCTTATAAGAGGAGAATCCATCTTATCAATCTGGGTTTTGCATCTTTCTTTGCTAGGAGAGAACAGATAACAACATGGTCTGTGTAGATAATGACTTTCGAACCTATGAGGTAGGATCTGAATTTGTCAAAGGCATACACAACTGCAAGAAGTTCTTTCTCAGTAGTTGCATAATTCCTCTGAGCTTCGTCAAGTTTCTTCGATGCATAGTAGATTACATAGTGCTTATTTTCTATACATTGTCCCAAGACCGCACCCACGGCATAATATCTAGCATCACACATAATTCTAAAAGGATGGTCCCAATCAGGAGCTCTGATGATGGGTGTTGTTGTAAGGGCATGCTTCAGTGTGTTGAAACTTTTAACATATTCTTCATCAAAATTGAATTCAACATCCTTTAGTAACAAATTTATCATCGGCTTGGTTATCTTTGAGAAATCCTTTATAAACTATCTATAGAAACCTACATGACCAAGGAATGCTCGAACTTCCTTTACATTGATAGGGACAGAGAGCTTGGAAATCACTTCAATCTTGGCTTTATCTACTTCAATTCCTCTATTGCCGACCCTATGGCCGAGGACAATTCCATCCTTTACCATAAAATGACACTTCTCCCAATTGAGCACAAGATGAGCTTCTTCACATCGTTTGAGGAATAGGGAGAGGTGTTTTAGACATGAATCGAATGAATCTCCATATACAGAAAAATCATCCATGAAAACTTCCATAATGGTTTTGGTGAGACCGGCAAATATAGAAGCCATGCAACACTGGAAAGTTGCAGGTGCATTGTAGAGTCCGAATGGCATTCTTCTAAATGTGTATGTTCTGAATGGGCAGGTGAAGGTGGTTTTCTCCTAGTCATCTGGGTGTATAGGTATTTGGTAGAATCCAGAGTAACTATCGAGATAACAGAAATATTCTTGATGGGCCAGCCGCTCTAATACTTGATCAAGAAAAGGCATTGGAAAATGATCTTTTCGAGTTGCCTTGTTCAAATTTCTATAATCAATGCACATCCTCTACCCTGTGACTATTCGGGTGGGGATGAGTTCAACATTTTCATTTTGTATTACAGTTGTTGCACCTTTCTTCGGGACTGCATGCACTGGGCTCACCCATGGTGAGTCTGATATCAGATAGATAATTCCAACTGTGAGCAGTTTAATGACCTCTTTATGGACTACCTCCTTCATATTTGGATTCAGTTTTCGTTGGTGTTCAATAGTTGGCTTGTGATCTTCCATCATGGGGATCTTGTACATACACAACGCTTGACTAACCCTAGTGAGGTCACTCATTTTGTAGCCAATCACTTTCTTCCTCTCCTTCAATTCCTTCAGGAGTTTATCTTCTTGTTTGGTTGTAAGATCTGAAAATATGATGACAATACATACTTTGAGTTCATCTAAAAACACGTATTTCAATCCTTCCAGTAGGGGTTTCATCTCAGAAGCTGGTGGTTTTTCACATGGTTCTTTAGTAACTTCCAAAGCCTTGAGTTCCTCAACCTTGGCTTTGAAATCTTCTTCGACAGTGTCAAGGTTTAGAACACAGATTTTCACTTATTCATCTATTAAACTAGCTACATCTGGATTAATCAAAGCCACTTCTAGGGGATCGTCCTGTTCATAACCCCCCTGTGTTAGTAATGACATCTGTTCTATGCAATTGATCAAATACACTTCCTCTTGCATGCTTGGCCTTCTCATGCTTTTGAAAACCTTAAACTCTAGAGTTTCTTTACCGAGACCGAGAAGCAAAGTTTCTTCTTCCACATCAATCAAATCTCTTACAATTGCGAGGAATGGACGTCCAAAGATAAGAGGGTATCTGGAATCCTATTTTATGTCCATGATGACAAAGTCACATGGGACATAAGAATCTTTTCCAACCTTGACCGGTACATCTTCGATGATTCCCAGAGGAAGAGTTACAGAATTATCTGCAAGCTGTATGGTCATTCCTGTTGGAAGCAATTCTGCAAACCCTAGTCTTTTGCACATGCTAAAGGCATGATAGAGATGATTGCGCTGAGATCTGACAATCCTTTCTTGCATGATGAGTCTCCAATGTGACATGAAATTCCAAACGATCCTGGGTCTTTTTATTTTTTGGGCATCTTGCTCAGAATGATATCAAATGTGGTTGTCGCCAATTTTACTGTCTCATATTCTTCAGTTATGTACTTCCTTGTGAGAAGTGACTTTAGGTACTTAGTCTAGGCTGATATCTCAGCTAGCGCATCCAGAAAGGGTATATCAACATGAAGTTTCTTCGTAGCCTCTTTAAACTTATTGAACTGAGTATCAAGCTTGGTTTGCCTTAAACGAGCAGGGAACGGTATACGAGGCTTGTATACAGGAATATCTGGTTCTGGTGTTTTAGTTTCTTCATCAGTAGGTTTCTCAAGACTTCCCTTATCTGTCTTAAAATCTGTTGCTGGTGCTTTTGGTTGAGACTCCAGTGTTGTTGAGTCCTGGGCAAACACAAATTCATTCTCGTCTGTAAATACCACAAGTGTCTTGTCAGGGGGATCAGAATAGTCTTTTCCTAACCTGGTGGTGACTGCGTTCAACTGTTCAGGATGCTTAGGATTATTCTTTGGTTGTCCAACAAAGACTCCAGCATGTGGTTTTATGCTAGTTGTGAGTTGAGCTAGTTGAGATTCAATTGCCTTCTGTTGGGCTTGTTGGTTAGCTATCATAGTTTGCTGAGTTTGCAACATCTTTTCAATGGTTGTTAACTTGTCATCAGAAGAGACGGGACCTACTTGATGTCCTTGTTGTTGATTAAGATTTTGGTACTGAGAGTTGTTTTGATAATTATTGAAGTTCCTATTCTAAAAGTTTCCCTTGAAATTTCCTTGATTTCCAAAATTCTATTGTTGATTGTACTGGAATCCTGGTGGACCATGTGGTTGATTGTTTGAACCAAATTGATGCGAGTTTACCGCTCCAGAGGGGTTTCCATATTGAAAACTTGGATGGTTCCTATTTTGATTCGGATTATAGTATCCTTGGCCAGGAATAGTGTTGATAGGGTTAAGATTTTCCATCTGACCATTATCTCCTTGGCCACATACATTACTCAGAACAACATCATATAGAACATTGCATGATAAAGTGGAATGATCGGTACTTTTACATGCTTCACAAAATAGGGAAGCGGACTTGATCTGTTCTGGTTGTTGGAGGGGTGGACGTCCTCTTCCAATTGCAGTAAGGGTTGTTTTAATATGATCTTGCTTGGCCACTAAAAGCTTGAGTATTTCAGTGATAGACTTTTATTCTTGTGTCGCTTCATCCATAGCCACTTTCAACACTCCTTTGCCTACAGATCTGCCCCAATTAGCTTGGTTTTCAGCTCCAAGGGTTATGACTCTCCATGCGTTGTCATATCTTTGACGCATGAAATTTCCCCCATATGAGGAATCTAGAAACCTCTTAATATCATCATCCACACCCCTATAGAAGATCTCGATAAGTTTATTCTTATGAATTCCATGGTGTGGACACTTGCGTAGAAGCTCTTTGTACCTATCCCATGCATCAGTAAGAGTTTCTCCAGGGACTTGAGTGAAATTTGTTATTCGCCCTCTAATTTCATAGGTGAGAGACGAAGGGTAGAATTTTTCTAGAAACACATTTTGGAGTTGTTCCCAGGTGGAGATGGGTATTTCACTTTGTAACAAATTGTACCAACTTATGGCTCTATCATCAAGGGAATACTTGAAGAGAGGGAGTCGAATGGCATCATCAGAGACTCCATTTTTCTTTGTCATAGCACATAGATCAATAAACCTCAAAAGATGATCTTGACTATCCTCTCCTTGTTTGCCATAGAAAGGGTTGTTTTGAAGTAATGTGATTCAATGTGCCCTAATCTTGAAATTGGCAACATTGATGGGAGGAGGTTGTACTGGATGATGAACATTAGCAACTTTGGGGATAGAGAATTCCCTAAGATCCTTTTGTAGTTCTGCCGCTTGTGCCGCTGCTTGTGCTGTAAGGATTTCTTGTTGAACTGTGGCTCTGGCCTCTTACATGAGTCTCTCTCTCTCTGTGTTGATGGCTTGAGCCACTCTTCGGTCTACTTCTTCTTCCTGAGCCATCCTTGCTTGATTTTCTCAGATCTGGCAATGAAAAGTTCTGTTTATCTCGGGATCAAAGCTTGCTGTGAGTCTGGGGCTGTCCGAATGGTGCATACACTATGCCTTTGGTTGTACCTAAAATAGAGAAGACTTTGAAAATGAGATCCATGAAGTAGAGTCAAATTTAAGTGGATGATCGATTTTTTTTTTCAAAAAGAAAAAGCAAAATCCTAGATTAGCCTTAAAAGAACTAGATTTGACTAATTGATTCCGTTTTCCCTGGCAACGATGCCAGAATTTGATGTGGTGTTTTGAATGCACTAACAAACTCACTCGGGGTTGAAATCCCTGAGCTTTTACCAAAACCAAAGTGCAATAATACCACCCACAAGTGGATGAGTCTTATCGCAGTATAGTTAAGGATCGAACCCAAAGGACAACATTTTTAAGTGTCCTTGTTAGTCTAGTCTAGTTCAAGTTAAGACTATTATTTAAAATGGTTGGTTGATTTGAGTTTAATTAAACTAATTGCAAGAAAGTAAAGAGAAGAATTAAAGTTGGATTTAGATCAATGATATGGAATTGTTGGGATGGTACCAGGCTTCACCACCACTACACATGCAAACATATTCAATCACACATATCCAGGAAAGATATAACTATCTAAATGGAGCTACTGCGAACCTTCCGTGAGGATAGGTTCACGTAAACATCACCTTAGGCATCAGATTTCTCGTCACCATCCGTGTCACGCATTTACGACTCCGAAGATACAAAATCCAACTAAGGTTGTGAACCCTCCACGAGGATAGGCACACAGAAGCATCACCGTAGGCTAGATGGCTCGTCCCCTAACAGATCACACACTTATGACCTCAATGAATCCTATAAGAAGTTCATGTCAAGGAGTCAACCGCGGTAATCGTTAAGCAAGCAGGCGATTAATCCACAAGCAATCATCGACGATTAACTAAGAAGATACAACATCCAACTAAGGTTGTGAACCCTCCATGAGGATAGGCACACAGAAGCATCACAGTAGGCTAGATGGCTCGTCCCCTCACAGATCACACATTTACGACCTCAAGGAATCCTATCAGAAGTTCTCGTCAAGGAGTCAACCTCATTAAACGACATTCTATCCTACACATAGAGATTTTCACAACATAGGAAGAACAAGATGAACATGAGTAGGTAATCAAACTACAAACTTAACAATTAACAATGAAATGAAAAGCTAATTACATTGCCATGGAATGCTTAACAAAATAACATGCTTGCATGGGCAACGGGGCTAGTCCCTGCACCCCATCGAAAAGGAACTACTCGCTCATGATGTGAGATACAAGAAGAATAATAAAGAGAGAGAAATCTGCCATGAACTCGGTGCAGAAGGTTGTCGTAGCTCGGTGAAGATGATGCGATCTTCTACGTCATGTCAGAGTAGATCTGGATGCAGAACAGGAGATGCCAAGACAAACCAGACAATCTCTCTCGCTCCATCTTCCTTCTCTTCTTGGTCTCCTTGCTTGCAACACGGGCAGTAGGTGGAATGAAACTGGCGTGGATGGTACTGGATCTGGATCGGACCTGTGTACAGGAAGTCTGTCGGCATCCTAGAACCGATGCCTCAAATGGGGACCCTACTGGTTCTATTTATAGGCACAAGACTAGTCTTCCCGTTTTTGGTGTGTTTCCAGTCCAAATGGTTTTGGGGGATATTTTGCTTAAACGGTCTTGTAAAGTTTGACCAAACGGTCTTGGTGCTTAAACGGTCTTGCACAGATTTGGAAAATTGTCTTCTCATTCAGTCTTCATCTCAGCCAAACGGTTTGTAAAATGTTAATAACCAAACGGTTTTGGCTCCTTTGGTTTGGAAACCGAATGAATATCTCAAACGGTCTTCATGTTAATTTGACCAAACGGTCTGCAACACTTTGTCTCTCATAGTTTCAGAACCGGTAGGGACCAAACGGTCTCACAGACTATTTTCCGATGAAACAGTCTGCAAACTGTTTACTTGTCAAACAATCTTCATGTGGAAAGCAAGAGAAAATAGTCTTTGATTCGGTCCTTCCCTCAACTAACTCCAAATGGTCTTCGCGTGGACAGTAAGGGCAAACGTTATTTGATTCGGTCTTGCGTCGCTGGCAGAGAAAATGGTTTTGGCAAAAGGTCTGGGACCGTATGGTTGGCGGAGGCATGGTGCTGCAGCAACAGGTGTGGTGGAGTCAGAGTTGCTACTGGATGGAGCAGAGTTCTAGGAGCAAGGCGCCGTCAGGATCAGATGTATTGAAGAAAAGAAGTGCTGCTTGGTGGAGGTGCAGAGGTAGGGGACGATGCGACACGGCCGTATTGAGGCACCACGGTCGTGGTAATGCTGCTACCCCATAGCCGTGCTGCCTTGCACGGGCGTGGCGGGTGAGAACATGGGCTCTGATGGCGTTATGCCACAGTCGTGGCGTGACACCACGGTCGTGGTGAGGCTACTGCCCCACGGTCGTGCTGCCTCGCACGGGCGTGGCAGGTGAGAGAGGGTAGATGCTAATGGTGTGCCACGGCCGTCGAGTGACAACACGGTCATGGTGAGTGAGAACATTTAGGTGTTGGGGATGATCCACCATGGTCATGGCCTCACCACACAGTCGTGGCGATGACAGTGGAACACGGATGTGGTGGTTCAAAACGGCTGTGGTCTAGACTCTTCTTCGAGGTTTTGAATTCATGCACTACTCGATCCCTCGCAGCTAAATGATTTTGAAATGGAACTGTCCTTTTGGTCTTGAAACCATTTGGATGAAACTATTTGGTGAGACCGATTGGTTGAAACCGAATGGTCAAGACCGTTTAGTGAAACACCGTTTGATGAGACCGATTGGTTGAAATCGAATGGTCAAGACCATTTGGTGAGACTATTTGATGAGACTGATTCGTTGAAACTGAATGGTCAAGACTGTTTGGTGAGACCGTTTGATGAGACCAATTGGTTGGAACCGAATGGTCAAGACCGTTTGGTGAGACCGTTTGATGATAGCGATTGGTTGAAACTGAATGGTCAAGAACGTTTGGTGAGACTGTTTGATGAGACTGATTGGTTGAAACTGAATGGTCAAATCAGTTGGCCATGACCAAGGTTGAGTGAAGGTGGGCCCCAGCAGATTGTTTAGCTTTATCAAGACTTGCATAAAATCAACATAAATTTGGTTAAAACCTTGATAATCGAATCAATTAAGTAATTTTGCACATTATGATGCATTTTGATATTTAATGAGTGAAATTGGATGTGTTGAGTCAAAATGAGCCCAAGATGGTAATTGAATTCCATGATGAATATGTATTCATCAGTTCATCAATGATCATTCTCCAGTCATCACTGACTGTATTTTGACATGTTTCCTTGGGCTATGGACTCCCGACCTTCTCCCTTGGGTTTCTCTATTGTGTTCTCGGGACATAGAGGTCCTCACTACTTGGCGCTTGTTCCCTCATCTCCATCAGATCTTATAGACCATTGTTCACCCGTCTAGTTGCTCTGGTCTTTCCTAATGACGCTTAGTGCGACCGGGGATGGTCTCTCAGCTTCTTTTCCTCGCCATGGGTTGGAGGAGAAGATCCAGGTTGTTGATTTTACCCTGCTACCCCTGGTGGGTTGATTAGGGTATTAGATTAGCAAGGTCAATTATGGGTCTTAAAATGCATTTTTGTTTATCAATTTGCAAGATTTATTCGATCTAAGTGACAATGTTACCCTCACATGATTAATTAAATGATTTTATGCGTAGGGGCAATTTAGGGATTTTACTGTCTCATCTTTCCTTTATCGCCAACCCACTAGGGTGAGTCCCCTTGTGAGTTGGACAAATTTGATTGGTCAAACTCAGTGTCGGCCCACCTCCAGGCCGAGCCACTGGGTCTGGATATACACGCATGGCTTTTATTTTAATTTTCATGGTCAGATTTTGGAAATTCATAATAAATTGATGCTTTATTGGAAAAATATAAATAAATAGTCATTGGAAAGGATTTTTCACAAGGAATCTGATTTTAAGGTTTTCAAGTCATGTTTTTCTATCATGTTCTAATTTTTATTATAAATACTATTTTAATTATATAAAAGCCTTAAAATTTGTAACTAATTCATATTAACTCCAAATTGGGTAATAAAATTTGTTTTATTAATTAGAAAAATCTATAACAGATTGGTTTAATTTTTGAGTCCAAAAGTTGAGCTTTTCATAGAAAGTCAAAAATTAGGGTTGTCTTACACTTTATGCTTTATAAAATCCTAATACATGTGGTTAAATTTATAATTAGGTTAAAGTGGTCTTTGATACAACCATGTTGGTGAAATAGATTATTAGGACTCTACATTGAGGTATGTGCATATGTGAAATCCCTATTTATGTATGTGCACTCTTACCCTTCAGTTATGAAATTTTATTATCAAACCCTAATCCCAATGAGGCATAGACTTAGACTTTAATATTTTAATTGCCTTATTTTGGCACATTTACTTTAATTAATTATTGGATCTTGATCCCCTCTGCAATATTTCATTTATTTAATATGCCATATGATTCTTTTTCTAGCATGATGAATTATTGACTATATAGCTAATGTAGTGTACTTATGTACAACCACCCAGAGTTGGGCATCTGTTATTTTTCCCAGGGGAATGTGTTTACTCTCCCCAATTTTATATACACCTTAGGTGTTTGGGAATGTGTTACTCTCCCTCACCAATTAGTTGAGGTTAGGTAGGTGCCTCATCCTTACTTTAGTTATTGTAGTCATATTAATAATCATTCATGCAACTTTATCATTTGTTATGGAAGAATTACTATTTGTTACATGCCTCATACTCTTGAATATCTTTAGCATAATTAAATCTTAACCCTATATTTCAATTGTTATTTATACTTTGTGCTTATTCCCCATTTGACACATACTTTATTTATCCTCTTATTTGGTGATCCCAACCACCCAGGTTTAGGATCAGAGTGCGCAGCCGGAGTATGGAAACCCAGCCTAGAATCAGGATGAGAAATATATGCCTTCTAGCACAGACCTAATTCATGAAGTTGTTGCTTGGAGACATATTGGTATAGTTTGGTTTCCATCTATCTTAGATCCTATTGTGATAAATTCATGTACACCCTTAAGGGTGGATAAGATGTACAACAATTGTGTAATTGAATATAGTCATTATTTTATTTTGTTGCAATTCATTGGTCATTTGTTTACCATTACTAGTAAAGGGGTGTTTAGAATTATTTACAAACATCAAGATATGTCGAGGATGACAACAATCAACATGTAGATTATATGCGTGAGTAATTCGGAAGGAGTGGTCAACCAATGAGTCATGACATGTCATATGGAACTTATTCATTTTGACATATCTACATCTACCTTAGTATATGTTCTGGTTGACATGGGTGTTACACACTCATTTATCACTATAGAGGTGATAATATAGTTGTAACTTGTCTGTTTATAGTAGACCTATAACATTTTGTTAGAAACTCCTTTAGTTGGTTCATCTATGTACAGGAGGTGTGACCATATTGCATTCTTTCTTTCTCTAAACACTTCATTCAAGTGGACATTATGCCACTTGATATGTATGGGTTCAATTTAATCCTAGTATGGATACCTTGGAGCAGTACAAGGCCGTTTTGGACTAGGGTTCCAAGTTGTGAAGTTTTGTGAAGGAAATATCTCTTAGATCTTCCAAGGATATAGGAAGTTTATATCTACATGCCTTGTGTTGATTGTAATAGCAAAGAAATTGATGAGAAAAGGATGTGAACCTTTCTTAGCACATGTGGTAGATACCAAGGTGAAAAGTCTAAGTATTTAGGATGTACCTATGGTGTGTTAGTTTTACGATGTTTTCCTGACAAGTTATCAGACATTCCACCCCCGAGAGATATTGATTCTAAAATCAACACTACACAACCCATAAATCACCATATAGGATGGCTTTAGTTGAGATGAAGGAGTTGAAGAAATAGTTACATAAGTTTTTGGAAAAGTATTCATACAGTTGACCACATCCATGTGGGGTGCTCCAGTGTTGTTCGTGAAGAATAAGTATGGTCCTTTGAGGCTTTGCATTGACTACCGATAGTTGAACAAGGTCGTAGGGATGAACAAGTACCTTTTGCCAATGATAGATTATCTGTTTGACTAGTTTAAAGGTGATATAGTTTTTTCCAAGATAAATTTTAGGTCCAGGTAGCACCAGTTGAGGATCAAGGTAGATGACATACCTAAGACTACTTTTAGGACTAAGTATTGTCATTATGAGTTTGTGGTTATGCCGTTTGGACTAACCAATTCTTTGATATCGTTCATGGATCTAATGAACAAATTGTTTCTACTTCACCTTGATTACTTTGTGGTGGTGTACATAGATCGGGGATGGTCAAAAACATGAGAAGCCCTTTTTCGAGTGTTGGAGTTGTTGAGGTAGCATAGGTTGTATGCTAAGTTCATCAAGTGTGAGTTTTGGATGACTGATGTGTCTTTTATAGGTCATGTCATATCTATAAAGGGTATTTGTGTAGACCCTAAGAAGGTGGAGTATGTGTTGAAATGGGAGCATTCCAAGACCCCACTTGGTTTGAAGCTTCCTAGGTTTTTCTTGTTACTATAGGAGGTTCATCAAGAATTGTAGTGCCATAGCTTTACTGTTGGCTAGGATAACTAGGAAAGGTGTCCATTTTGTTTGGGATTGACAAGTATCAATGTTCTTTTTAGTCACTAAAGAAGAAGTTAACAGTTGCTCCAGTTTCGGTGTTGCCAGGGCTTGGTAAGGGCAAGATCAATGCATGTCATGCTTCAATGAATGGATTTGAGTGTGTGTTGATGTAGGGAAAGGATGCCATTTATTTTTCTTATTGATAGCTTAAGAAACATGAGGAGAACTACAAGTCATGATCTGGAGTTAGCAGTTGTGGTTCTTTCTTTGAATATTTGGAGGCACCATGGAGAGAGGTGTCAAATCTTCATAGATTAGAAGAATATGCAATACATCTCTTTGAAGCAGGAGCTGGAAAAGAGGAAGAGGAGGTGTATGGGGTTGATCAAGGACTCTGATTGTGAAATAGACTAGCGTCTTAGAAAGGAAAATGTAGTAGCTGATGTGTTGAGTAGAAATTCCTCTTTACCTTCATCATCATCTACATATAGATCACAGTGATACTCCATGGTTTTCCATAATTGGGACATGTTGGTGTCACATAGATAGATGAATGTACAATTGGAAGTCTCCTTGTTGACAGGTTTTTTGGCTCAATTACATGTGAAATCAATGTTGATACAGAAAATCAAAGATTCATAGAAGGATGATACTGTGATATACAATATCATATCATAGTTTGGAGATGGAAAGTATGATGGCTTTCATGAGACAGATGATGAGATGGTGTGTTTTCACAACCCTGATGGTGGTTCATGATGTTGTTAGTCTAAGGGAGATGACACTTGATGAGGCTCATTCTTTAATGTAATATATGCATCCTGGCATCACATGATGCAGCATAACGTGAAAGACTTGTATTGATGGACATGTCTAAAATGTGATCTGACAAAATTCTTAGCCAAGTGTCCAATTTGTTAACGGGGTAAATTAGAGCATCAAAAATTGACAAGTATGTTGCTTCCTTTACCAATTCTATAGTGGAAATGAAATCATATAACCATGGACCTTGTGGTTGGTCTTCTAAGACGGAAAAAGGTCATGATTCCATTTGAGTTGTGGTTGATTGGTTGAAAAATCATCTCACTTTCTACTAGTCAAGACTGACTACACTATAAATAAATTTGTAGAAATATATGTTGATGACATAGTTTTTCTACCTAGCATACTAGTTACAATAGTACTGGCTAGGGGTCCTCAATTTATGATTAGATTTTGGGAGTGTCTACATGCAATGTTGAGGACATAATTTAGGTTCAGTACAACCTTCCACCAACATACAAATGGTCATTCTGAAAGGACCATACAGACATTAGACGATCTGTTGAGAGCATGTGTACTCTAGTTTCATGGGAGTTGGGACATTTACCTGAGTTTGATTGAGTTTGCCTACAACAACTGTTAGCAGAGGAGCATAGACATGGAACTGTATGCGGCTTGGTATGGAAGACATTGTAGGTCACCCTCTTTGTTTGTACAAGACAAGTGAATATCAATTGTTGGGTCTTAGATCAATAGGCTACAAAATGATCAACCTTACCATGCAACAGTGTTGGCGGCATAGGACGGGAAAAAGTCGTATCCAAACAATTGATGCTGACCTTTGGATTTCCAAGTTGGGGACCATGTGTATCTCAATGTCACCCCTTTTAAGAGTTTTGTGAGGATTGGGAAGAAGTGTATGGTGGCCCCTAGATCTATGGGACCTTACCCAATTACAACTCAAGTCGATAAAGTGACATACAAGCTGGATTTCCCTCTAGAATTGCACAGGTTGCATGACATGATCCATGTCTTGATGTTTAGGAAGTGTCACCCAAATATAAAGCAGACAATACAGTCAGTGGAACTAAAGCTGAATGATGATGTTTCATATGTTGAAGGTCCAATTTTGATCTTAAATAGACGTGTAGAAGCTTGGGAAGGAGGATATATCTTTAACGAAGGTGTTGTGCCATCACCATGAGGTAGAGGAAGCCATGTTGGCGTTAGAGGATGGGATGTGTAGGAATTATCTATCTTTCTTTGCATAGGATATTGGGGGTTAAATCGTTGTTAGTACTTTATGGTTGTAAGAACCCTAACTTGCTTAATTCAGACTCATGCTTATTTTTCCTAGTCGGGTGATTAGTGTCATAATTACACTTTAGATAGTGATCTATTATTAGTTGAAAAGATATGTTTAAAATTTGGGCCAATTCCAACACAGTTTTCTCAAATTATGCAATTGATGTACTTTAAGGATTTATATGCAATTACCCATTTTTGGGGTCTTACTACAATTTTAAGACATGTATATTTTGTCACCTCGTAATCTTGATAATTTGGTAAATTTAATCTTGTTTATTTGTTGTTGGACCTTGATATATAAAGTTAACAATTCTTTATATTAGTTTTGTGTGGAATTGAGGTAAGTGCATCTACCTGTGCTTACTTAGCATCAACAAGCAAAGGTTGCAAACTGATGGTTGTTTTGGAAATAAAAACCAATCAAAACATGATATTTTGATCGATGGAAACATTGATTTGGACCCTTTGACTTTCTCTTTGTTATTTCATATCTATAAATACTCCTCCCTATTCCCTTCAAACTAACCTTTTACCCAACTCATTGATTCTACTAGAGACCAACAAGAAACCATCGTTAATGACTGGGAGACTTCTTGGGAATGAAACCCTATAAGATTTGTTGATGCATGTTGTTGCAAGACTTAGATCTAGCAATTCTAAGATGGAGCTAAACATCATTCTTAGTTTCTTACTTCAGACATGTAAGATCTTTTCTCCTAATCCTTTTCTAGTTGTTTTCCCCTTCTATCATCTACCATGGTCGACATCCATAGAGCTTCTAGATGGAAACTTGTGCCCATGGTTGAAGAACTCTCTTTTCTTTTCTATTTTCTCTAGATACACCTCCATCTTGATGATATGAGATTTCTTGGAGCTTTTGAAGGATAAAACTCGGGTCCTTGCTCCTCTTTTCATGGTCCCTTGTTGTTTCTAAGTTTTTTCATCCTTAACATGAGTGATATAACTTTTGATACATTTCTTGCCTACTTGTGGCATGGATAATGTATATATTGCTCTAAAAATAAGTAGTATGCTAAAAGATGATATTTTATGTATTGTTTTGCATGATTAAGATGGTTATACAAATTCATAAGTCACTATTAGGCCCTACGTACATTTGCTACGATATAATGAATATATTTTAACATACAATATCAAAAATTCAAAAGACAAGTGCAAAACTTCTTTAAAATGTCATTTTTATTGATTTTTGTACCCAACGAAAGGAAACTCGATCCACATACTAAAATTTGTTGTATGATGGTTATCCTATAGAGTTTAAAATTCTTTTTTGATAGTTATGGTCATGTATTAATGGTTGGACAAAATTTAAATAGTGATAGTTTCTAATGCATGCTAGATTTGGAACTTATGTTGACCTAATTCACGAGAATAATAAATTTACATCCATTTAGAATTTTAATATTTTATTTTAGATGCTACCTTGTTTATGACTTGTAAGCTTTCAGTAAAATTTCAGATGCTAATGAGGATCCTACATGAAGTTATCATTATCTTGAACAAAATGATAAATTGAGCCATTATCTATACTAGTTTAAGGTTGGGTCCTCTTTTATGGCCAGTTAGGATAAAGATATCATGATGGAGTATTATGAAATTGGTTGATACAATTTATATCTTTAGAATTTGCAATCTATGATTTATTACAATAGTCGGTAAAGAATTTGTATCCGACTTGATTGATAAAAATAAGAATACTTAATTGACTTAATTAATCAAGCATAACCTTAATCATGTAGTCATGTGACCCTAGAACTATCTCATTGTCAAAATGTGAGGGATAATGAAATATGTAATCCTAAAGGAACTCAGAGTCATAAATTGTTGAGTATATGTGGGTGTAGGGAAGGCATATCTCTGTCAACCTCATTCCAAGTTTTTAGAAAGAGGTTGAGATTATGTGTCAAATTTATGTGATAGAGAGTGTTTATAGTCATAACTCAATATGATAGTTTATACCCAAGTTTTGGTTTTGTGCTCTGTGTATCCAAGACGAATTAGGTTCGATTTTAGTCGTTTGGGCCAATGAGCTACTACAATTTGTCACTCGTAGTGACCAAGGGGGGAAGAAATATTTAGGATTTTGGTCATCCTAAATCTTATATGATGATGATTAAGACTTCACAGTGGTCAACCAATAATTTGAGTGGTACGCCTCAAACTACCCATGGTTTAATAAAATATGTAATTCAGCTGTGTAGTACACCTATTATGGTTCTATGGAAAATCAGTTTGAATGAATACTATTGCTTTGCTTTTCCTGTTGGAATCATATGTGATTCATATTTCATGTATAGTTATTTGTACCTATAAATTTAGCTATGCTTGATCACTATATATACACTGCTCAACTTTCCCATATGCCATAATACCTATCTTAACTATTCAGTCTTCTTAACTTGCTTATAAGCAATAAATGTTATTAGAAGTTATATCATATCGTTGGGACTTGGAGTCTCACCTCATGGGTTTCCACACATTTATAGGTGATCAACATCATGGTCAGACCCATGGTGATGAGGAGACTCAGTTTGGAGACCAGTAAAGTTGAGAAGTTGGTGTGATTCGTGTTAGAGTCCTAGAGTCATCCATATACTTTCAAGTCTGAAAAGGGGGATTTATATATGATGCATATCAACTTGAATTTTTAATTATATACCATCAATAATGTAAATGTTGAAATTATCTGAAAGACATATTTTGTATACATGTTGTGGTTGAAACTATGGTTATTCATGTGAAGTTACCTGACATAAGCATATGTGATGTTGGGCCTTTGTGCAAATCTTCCACGTAATGTTTGAATTTTTTGTTTGGTTTTATTTTGTACCTCTTGGTAATCTTGTTCATTAGTATTTGGTCAACATTTTGACTTTGAGTAATCTCATTTCAAGACAATCAATGGGATTAACTCAAGCATTTGACTCCCAATCATTGTCAAGTGTGCGCTTAATGTTGGATGTGAAACAGAAAGGCAAACATGGCCAACCAAACAGAAGAACCTATATGGAATAATATGCTTCACATATGTTGAATTCCATAACGTGGATTGAGAATGTCAATGTAATTTATAAATGGATTTTTTGCGTAATGTATATGCAAGAAGATAATAACAACTGAAATATTCATGGCACAACCATGATTACGCTGTCTTACATGGTCCGACACCTTCAAGAAGAAAAGAAGTATATCCCCTCGTGTTAGGGATCGCCATTGCCGTTTCAGATAATGAACCAAGAAGGATGGTTCTGACGACGTTGGTATCTTTAAAACGAAGAAAGAAATTTGTCTTTGTTCAAGAAATTAATAGTGGACTAATGGAAAGCCATAGAAATACCATCAATATATGAAGGTAAGTACTGAACTCAAATGCAGAATAAAAAGTTTGACAAATAAATTAGCAACCTGTTGACGTAGAAATACCAATAGTTAGAAAGTGAGGTGCCCTCGGCATTAGCTATCTAGAGAGGAAGAAGTAGTAATCGCATTCAATACATTGTTAGTTTGATTAGGTGTTGTCCGACTGTAAACTGTCAGTTGGACGTCTAAAAAGACATTGTAAATTGAAAATTTTTACATAGAGCCTGGTTGGGGACTAAAAATAGGACCTCATTTGTACTTTTCACACAAAACTAGATGTACAACTGAAAAAACATGACGCGTTTCAGTTATACAGCTTATTTTCTGTGAAAGGGATAAATGATGTTTCTTTTTAGGTCTCAAACCCACTATACATACTAAACCCCTTGCAAAATTTACAACACTATGCGGTTGTCTCTTTAGGTGTTGTACTCCAAACATATACTTTGCCGTTTTAATAGGTAATACATCCACCCGAAGGAGCCCACCAGTTCATATTGACCTTACTGAGATTCTTGCAGGCGTTCTTGGCAAGACAATGAGCACATCTATATATAGTATAATTATTATTATTCTTTTTGGGAGGAGATGATGTCGGGTGAGTCTATGTTTGAGAAAGAAAGTTGTAGAGAAACTTCATTGGGGTGTCCGCGTAGCATCTCTAGCTTGTTGGTCGTCCAGCTTTTTTGTGTAGACTTGGACCGAGCAGCCGAGCCGGAGACTGACTGACATTGTTATTTCAATTGACGATACTGATAAGTGGGTAAACTACGTCGTAAATTACAATACCAAGTGAGGAAGGAAATTGAATAGTGAGATGGTCCCACAGAAAAAAATCTTCCCACTTAAACACACAAATTCATAAACGGTCCCACTGAGTAGTGAAACTTGACAGTAGTTGCATATCACAGATCTGGCAATCTTTGAATCTGGTAGCTGGCGTTGGCATAGTTAATTAGTTATTAACCATTTCCTCATAAGATAGGGCATTAGTTGGAAAACTCACCGACTGTACGAGGCGACCTCAAAGGGAAACCGACAATGAGCCAATCCAAAACAAGCGCCAGTCTGGTTGAGCGGCAAACATTTTCGTGTTTTTTAACCCACACTGATTTCCAACTCCAATGCTTGGGTTCTGTGTTTATTTGTTCCGCATGAAAATGAATTCCACGGGATAATTTGTTTATACTGCTGACAAGGGACAACTATGTTTATGCTTCGATTGTACATAATAAGTAGACTATTCTGATAACTGGTTGTATATTTTCTGTTGAAAAAGTGGAGTAAAACGTGAATTACAACTTGCCAAACAAAAGCATGTTAAATTATTTGCATGCACTTCGATTTTTTGTTTTGGAATGTGTAGTACGTCTTTATTTTACAAGGAACCAAACATGTCCTAAGACTCATTTGGTGCAGGTTACAACGGCGCATAATGTACTCTTTTATGCCCATCAGTAGCAGCAGCCTTATCCTAAAAGCCCATGTTTTTCTCAAATGAAAAACAAAAGATAAAAAATCCACATCTTTCTATGCATTGTCCGAGACCTTTATTCAATCAAAACAAAAGGGAAGAAAAGAACACCCAAATTCCCATGCTTTGACCCGACTCCCGGAAGAACCCATGAAAAACCAACTGACCTGATCAACTCATACAGTTAGAAGATAATGTGTAGACCATGTTTGGAATAATGTAGTTTTTGTCCTAAAAGTGGACCATAGTCTGAAATAAGGTAGTCTTACAAAGACCCAAAACTATCTCCATCTCCTCAAGTGATCTCAGAATTCTATAATCACTTTAAGAAGTGTAACATAGTGTGATGTTAGATGTAATGGTATACCATTTTAGGGATGGAAGGAAGAAATACATCAAAGCTTAGATATATTTATTAATGAAACATCGGCTACATAACTTGAGCGATGATGTGTTTAGTAGTAGTACCCAATCTAACACTGTTCAGTTGTGCATGGATACCCATAATGTATCTGATGAAGCCCTTAAGTGGGTCTTTTATCTTGTGTCATTTTTCTCTTTGTTTATATCAAGATTCTTAGAAATCTCCAATAAATCATATTATTGTCAAATGTACTCATGTAAGCTTTTTGAATGTTTTATATGTACATTGGATTCTACTTGGTGGAATGAGGAGAGACAGGTGATCCTGAGGACTTCACCACCATGGAGGTCCCAGTGAATCAGCAAATCAAATCCAATCTACCCCAAGCATCCAAAGAGTATTAAAGCAATTGATCCATTGTTGAATCAACATCATACTCAAGTGTAACTGAAGCCATTTAATAGAAAGGATGTTCTATTTTGACCATGTCACCCATTTTATTCCACTTCTACCCATCCACATATCCACCTAAAACCTATGGATAGAATGGAAATGGTGATAATAGAACAACCACTCTGCCATCTTGACTTGATGCTTCCTATACTACATTACCTAAACTACATCCTTACTTAACCCTAGCCACCTTAGCTCCCTATATGAGTCTTAGTTGCATCTAGGGGGAGGAGGCGAGCACCTACTCACCTCATTTACTTGTGTGGGGGTAGGAGGAGGAGGTTAGCACCTACTCACCTCATTTACTCCCATTGTCTACCATCCACCTACTCCCATCTACCATATAATCACCTACCACCCAAAACCCTAATTTTCTTAGGTTTTGCCAATCCCTTACATACTTACATGGTTTCCACCCTTCGAGAAGTGAAGAGGATGAGTTTGCTTCTACTAGAGAAGAAGAAGTCCTCTACCTTTATCTCCATGGCCTCTTTCTATACCTTCTTCTCCATTTTTCTTTTTTGTTCTACCATGAGTAGCTAAGCCTCGTTGGTGGGTTGTTTGGGGGAGAAAATGTAACTTAGATACCATGTTTTAGAAATATTCTTGTAAAAATACTTTGATATCATTGAAATGTGCTCCATTTTACTTTTTTTGACTTCTGTCCTCCTTCTATTGTAATTGATATATGAAAACACATAGGGTAATAGAAAAGAGGGAATCTAACTATATGAGAGGCAAACTCCTAAGTCTAATTAGTGAATCATTAACTGTCGTCCTCTCTGCCCACCTATCCATTTATTTGATTGACCCTCAGTGTGATATCCAACTATCTAGGTGTGCTTCTCTTGATGAACTTGGAAAAGAGCATGTTAAGAGGTTAGATTGGATTAATAGGAGGTGAAACACCTTTTTTCCTACACTCCATACCACCCCTCACCACCAGGTGTAGTAAGAAAACCACTCATAGAAATCTAGACCATAGTGACCTTGATTTAATTTTACCTATTCCCTAGTAAATCCAGCCTCATAAAGATGGAAAGGAGGTTATAGGGACTATTTCCTCCTATACACACCTTATGACATCCATGGACAACTAGTACGACAGGATTTTTCATCATCATTGCCCTTAGTTGTTTGGTTTAGTTGCATACTAATTGGATGTATATGCATGAACATGACCCTAGCATGATTGATGGAGACATTACCCCCAAACATCCCACTCCCTTAATCAATAGTCTTAAACCCTATTTTATTAGTGATAATTATATTAGCCCACTTTCTTGCACACTTATTCTTAATTACTCAGTCAATGGTGAATTGCTCTTGTTAGGGGTTAGCTAGTCTTAGTTGTAGTTTCTCTAGTTGGTTGTTTGGTTAGTTGTATTGCTTAGTATCAGTTTTCTTATTATAGTCAATTTACTTGTTTAATTATAATTAGGATTTCTCTTAATAGTTTAGTATAACTAGTTTCTCTTGCTTAATGTCATTTTAATTGTTCTTTCACTAGTTCCTTAGACCTAAGACAAGAAGTAATTTAGATGTAAATCTTGTCTGGCTTAATTTTTTTAACCTTGGAGTAGTGAACCCAAAAAAAACTTTAAACCATTGAAACCCTAACGCTCTGCATTAGAAACCTAAAGAAACAAACTAGCTTTAGTGTCTTCTGCTCCTTGTGGATCGACCCCTGACATTCACTCTACAACATCCCAAGCCCATGCACTTCTGGATTTGTGTAATATAGTGTTCTAACTGGGTTTTTACAAATATTGAAAGCCTTTCATACCTTTGGCACATCAATCTTTCTAGAATCATTATCGGGGAGCGGTATTTTAGACCAAGCTAGTTCTTTATTTTGTACTTTTTCTAGTTTCCCTCACCATGTTTGGTCATCGATTTCTCTCCTTGGACACCTTCTTTAAGGATTCCAAGATAATTATAAGGAGGAGAAGGAACCACCAAGAACTAAGAGAGTGAATAAGATATGGCTAATCGATCTAGAGGACCACTTCCTCATGGTAGACATGAGGAAGAACTCAAATCTTCTCCTTACCCACCGCCTACTCCAAGACCTCTACATGAATAATTCATGCCAGGAAACTACACTTCACCTAATTCCTCAAGAGTAGAAAAAATGATTGGGAAACCTTCTCTATTCCTATAGTTTTGATGCAATTTATTTGCACATTTTATAGCTTGGAGAATGAAACTTATTCTACTTTCTGCACGTTGATAACCATGGATGATTCCATTTGTCTTATACTATTTCCATTCTTGCTTAAATATAAGTCTAAGGGGTGGTATTCCTATAAGACTAAGATTGTGACATGGGAGGCTATGAAGAACAAATTCCTTAAGAAATTATATCCAATAGACAAGATTACAAAATTGAGGACATGAATTACCTTATCTAGTCAATTGGGCCACAAGAATTTTGATGAGAGTTGGGAAAGATTTTAGAAGCTCCTAATGAACTATCTCCGCCATGAGGTACATGTATGGCAGCTAGTTCCATCATTCTACTCACCTTTATATTAAATGAATCATAATGTGGTATAATTCCCTTGTAGTGGAGTATTCATGGAAAAGTCTCTTGAAGAATTTTGGCATCTTTATTAAGCACTTGGCTTAAAAATATAGACATCTAGCATCCCTTATATCAAATGATTATGATATAAATATCAATGTTTCCCCTTATACTCCACCATCCCCTCCTTGAATGATGCTAGTATACAAATGGCAAAGTTTCTTTCGTATATGATGATTTTCATGATGATTCAAGTGGGAGGTGCATCAAGAGATGTGGTTTAGTCTATTAAGTCACATGATGAAGTGGCAGAATCCTTCAATCTTGTAGTAATATAAATTTGAATGCCCCCATGTATCACACCTACTCTCCCAAGTGGAGGAATCATCCTAATTTTTTCTTAGAGATAATAAGGGGATGACTTGCATGGACAACTACACCTATATCAAGGTCAAAAGTATACTTGAAATTTTGAAGAAGAAGTACTACATAGATTGAGAAGTCTATATGAGGTGAAGAAGGAAGCATCCACTCATGGACACTCTATCAATAGGATGAAGGAAATATTAGATCAATTGTCCTTGACACTTCCTCACCATGAGGAGGGGATACTTCCCCTTCTAGTCTATCATGAACTGCAACCACACTAGTGGACAAATAAGGATTCCTCCAAATCCCTACATCCCATCATAAGTGCAAGTACATCCCCTCCATTAATATAAAGCCCCCCTAAACCTTATGCACCACCACCACCATAATATCCCTTCAACTACCATTACCTTCCCCCACCTCGGTAACAACATAACCAAGGGCATGTAAATCACAATAGTGCACATGTAGCCTTTAAAGTCAATTAATAAGGTATCCAACATCTGTTATGAGATGATACTTAGGTTGGCGACACAACTGGTGGACGAATACAATGTTGGTTTGTGGAGAAAGTAAACTAACAAAGAATGTTAGCAGTGGTTCCAAACTGAGGTTTAGGATAGTAAAAATCAATGTGAACCAACTACCTATTATCAAATTTTGTCTAAATAAGGGACAAAACTTCCATTGCAATATTTAAATATTTTTTTTACAATAATTAACATGTAATATGTATTTTTTTTAAATAGTAGGTTTGTAGACCTATTGTCTGGCTAATTCTTAGGATGTACAACCTCTTCTTCAAATGAACAATAGGTTCCATCATGAGTTCAATGTAACAAGAGGCTATTTCAAACATGGAAAACCCACAATAACAAATGTTGATATATATATATACATATATATTTATATATATATATATATATATATATATATATATATATATATATATATATATATATATATATATATATGGCTGTTCATTCGTTGCCCGGCGGGTAGCCAGAATTTTTGCTACCCACTGGAGTAACTCGGGTCAAAAGAGTAACTATATGGTATGCTGGAGTAACCCGTCTGAATAGCAAGAGTAACTATATGGTATGCTGGAGTAACTCTGAGTGCAAAAGAGTAACTACGCCGAAAATATACAGTCAGTAATATATATGGACGAGTTTTTTAATTTTGGGGGGGGAAATGATATTATTTTTTGATCAAATTTTTTGGAGAGCTAGACAAAATTATCCTCTACAATTGAGAAAAAAAAAATTAAAAAAATATCAGGAAGTGTGAAAAATATATATATATATATATATATATATATATATGTGTGTGTGTGTGTATATATATATACATATATACAGTCAGTAATATATATGGACGGGTTTTTTGATTTGGGGGGGGGGCAAATGATATTATTTTTTGATCAAATTTTTTGGAGAGCTAGATAAAATGTTCCTCTACAATTGCGAAAAAAAATTAAAAAAATATTAGGAAGTGTTGCTGGGTAGCTACCCGTTAGTTACCCGCCGTGTATTAAAGATAAGCCCTATATATATATATTATATATATATATATATATATATATATATATATACATCCACATCTTCAATTGATTCATTGAATTCATATATATCTCTCAAAATGCACTTGTTTTTGCAAAGACATTTACTATTTGCATGTACATTCACACTCACAATTATAATTTCCCATATTGAATAAAAATCCAAACTCACTTGATTCATTGTAATCTAAATTCAAATACAAAGTTTTACTTATGGATCCACATATATAATCATATAAACCGCTAAATTCAAAGTTTCATATGCTATCAATCTCATTGGAATTCAAAATCAAACTATAGAATGAAGCCCTTTACCCATGATTCTTGTAACTCATCTAGAGTGACTCATGTATAAGGTTTTTGGGTGTTAAATATCCACAAAAAGAATGATATAATCACATAACATATAATATAAATTGTAAATTTACTATTAAAATTATATTATACACTTGTGATCAAAGTCTATCGTAATTGTTGTATATTCTGGATGACCTTTTACGGTGCTCTAACAATTACAACCATATACTTCATTACATAGTATCACACGCCTAGTCATTGTTTTGTAGGACATTAGAAATTCACAGTTATGAGAGACATTGATAAATAAAAATAAATAGAGTTTCCATTTTATTTGTCTTCTATGTGGAAGCCTTCTTCATCTTGTTGCAATTTATGTGTTCTTTTGTCATATTAGTCTTAATATTCTTCCACATATTCTATAAAATTGTATCACAATTTTATTTTGAGCTTCTTCATCAAGGTGAAAAATGCCATGAAAAAGCGGTTTTTATATTTTAGAAAGATAAATGAAAGCTTACGAAGAAATTAAGAAACTTGTATTAGTGCATATGACCCACACTTGTGTCCTTCAAGATGAGGTCTTTAATGACATCATCAACTTAATGCTAAGATTCTATGACTATTTGCACTTTGATGCAAGCAATAATCCTACAATAGTTCTCAAAGCAATAAGATGCTTCACATTAGGATTTCCTACAACATCTAAAGCAATGGCCAACTTCTCAGTTTTGGCCCTAAGCATTGTAATCTAAGAATGACCATAATGTCTCTACTTTGTGAGGAAGTAGAATCATAAACAACCTCCTTAATGACCTCCTCATCATGGTTGTAAACATATAAACCATGCTCAAAACCCTAGTGGTCCTAAGCCATGTTTTAACAATCTACAAAATTGTAATTAAATAATAAGTGTTAGAAGCATGCACATATAGAACATAAAACATATATAAATGATTGATAAACATCTAACATGTTGAAGTAGCTCGAGGATATTTGCTCTTGATAAAATTTGTGTGCTCGACGATATAATGCACACATCATTGATGTTATGTAAAATGTACAAGTATTCTTTTTGCACAACTCATGAGTAATTTCTTTCACTCATGCTCCTAAACTCCATTAGTCATAATTTGCTTCAATGTGATGATACTTCACTTCTGCATGAGTTTAACTACAAGTCAAAAAATCATTGCAAAAGTCCTTCACCTTCCTAGTCACATAACCCTCAATAATACTATCTTCAACCTGATAATGATTTTGAACATCACCTTTAAGTACACTCATGTATTGTTCAAAAGGATTAATCGAATGTAAGAAAATTGGGCCCAACATCTTCACTTCCCTAGTCAAATGGACAATAAGATGTACCATGATATAATGAATAAGAAGGAAAATACATCTCAAGATGGAACAAGGTAATGATCACTTCTCTTTGCAACTTATCAAGATTCCCAACATCTATAGCTTTGTTTCATAGAGTGTTGAATAAGAAATAAAGTCTGGTGGTTGCAAATCGTACTTACTTCAGAAGTATTGATCAACTAGCCACATGGAATTTGTTGCATTAGGGTGTGAAATTCATGAGATTTGATTCCTTACAACTTCAAACCCTTCATTGATACTAATTTATAGATATTAGAAGACTATATCTATGGTACACTAACATTAAGAAAGAATTCACAAAAAGATCTATTCTCCTTTCTAGAAAAAGTGTAAGAAATTCTTTCCTTACACACACTTCACAAAGGTCCATTTTGTATTTGATGTTGTCTTTAGTTTGGCTTGGTATATTCAATAAAGAACCAATGATGATGTCATGTACATTTTTATCAGCATGCATTACATTGAAACAACACCTAATTGTAAAACAACTCTAATAATGAAAATCCCAGAATATTTACCTCTTCTTAAATAAAACTTTATCACATTTGGCGTTAGTACATGGCCTCTTACCAAATTTGTTTACAATGCATAAAATTTCTCTGCTAACATAGGTTTAGGGATGCTCTGTTCTTTAGTTGATCCATTAAATGTTCTGTTCAACCTTTGTGTAAGGATGCATTTTTAGAAGAAAGCTTCGATGACCAAGATAATATAGTCTTTCTACCATATTTTAGTTGTATATAATGAATGTTTTTCTCGCATATAGGGAATGACTTGGTTCATTTTATGTTATATCTAAAAAAATTCTCAAATGTTTGAAAGTCATAATTGTGCAAAACAACATATCATGCAAATTAAAGATATCTTCACATGAAACATCATAAGTCATAATGCCTTTTTTCAAAGTTTATTTAAGTTTTCAACCAGAGGTTTTACACAAACATCAATATCATCCCCAGGTTGTTTCGGCTTTGATATCAATGTTCATAGCATGGTGTACTTATTTTTTGATACAAAATTGAGGAGAAATATTGTATATAACAATCATATAGGCCAAGTTCTATGTTGACTGCTTACTGTACCATATGAATTTATCTTATCAGTAAAAAGTTCAAGTCTTAAAATTCCGACTTCACCAAATCTAGGGTACAAAAAATCAATTTTCTTCCATTATGGGGAGTGAAATGTATGTCACAGGAACCCAACATTAGTTGTATTTTCCTCTACAAGATAGATAGACTGTGTGCATCCATCAAGTTAGCAAATAAGTGTTGAAACTATGGTATTATTGGTAGATACCACATCACCTTAGTAGGAGAGCTGATCTTAGTTTTATGCAAAGTCATCACTTTTATCCCTAGATGCCTCACATTTTGGACAATCAGTCAAACGTAGTCCTTTGAAAGAACACACAGTCATTTTAGCATGCATGTATCTTCAGAGACTCCATTCCCATTGGACACAACATTTTCTTTGTTTCATATGTCAAGATAGGAAGCCCATTCCCTATAGGAAGAATTTGTTTCAACAAAGACAATAGAGACATGGAACTTTTGTCGCTCCACCTATTGTTAGCATTTAGGGTATATAATCTCAACACATCACTCAACCTTGTAAACTTGGTACAACCTAAGTATAATAACTTTTTAGCATCATGGACAATGTTTCTAAATACAGAATTTGGATTAGTATGATTTACCCGCCACTGTCTAGCATCACATCAACCGTCCCATTCGGAATTTATTATTTCACATCAACATTATTGGTCATTTCTTCTTACACATAAGTTCCATTATCGAGATCTACTGATCTCATTATAAATCTCTCCATTCTAGTACCAATATTTATAGCTCTATATTATCCCAATATATCATATGACTTTTGATTTCATCACCAATGTTGACTTTTAAGTGGTACTGCAATTACAGGAGAAATAGAACATATCCCCTGGTTGTCTCCTATGTTCATGCTCAAATCTTTTCAACTCATCAAGACTGTTGGTGAACTCTTTAGTGCAATAATTTTCAATGGACAAACAACACAAATCGATTATCTGCCTAAACCAACAATTCACTGAGTATTGAATCATTTTGGTGTTAGCTATGCTAACTTATAAATAAAATATGTTTGAATTGAGATTAATTTTAGTTTTTACAATAACATTTGTCATTCATATCAATCAATATATACCACCCATCCCATTCTTGAATACTTAATCTCACTAGTAAGTGTATAATGTGTGTTTGGCTTTCAAGAATATTTCAACAACATTTTCTCGCTATTCTTCAACTACACTAATGTAGATGGGAAAATATCCACCTACATATGTACCCAGAATACAAATGGGAAAAAAATTCAAAATATTCTTGTAAACCAAATATGAATTATACACTCACACCTTAAGTGAGATTAAGGGTTCAAGAAAAGTCTCAAACCGGAGACTATCCTGCATATATCCCTAATAAGTAATTTTGGATGGGTTCTAATGCAACATGATATATGTCTTTAGCATTCATATATTAATGAATGTGTATCACTTATCCCATTCTTCGATAATTCATCTCTCTAGTAAGTAGATAATGTGTGTTTGACTTTCAACAAATTTTTTTGGCATTATTTCTCTGTAGTTCTCCAACTACAATGATGTAGATGGGAAAATACTGACCTACATAATTACCCAAATAACAAGTAGGGAAATTACTTTCAAAATATTCTTAAAAAGCAAACATGCATTATGGAATCACATCCTAAGTGAGATTAAGTGTTCAAAAATAGTCTCAAATCTGGGATGATCCAAGATATACTCCTAATGGGTAAATCACAGACAGGGTTCTAGGAAAACATAATAGATGTCTTTATCATTCATTTATTGATGAATGTAAACCACCTATCCCATTATTGAACATGTATTTTAACTCGTAAGTGTATAATATATATTTGGATTTTGAGAGTACTTTAGCAGTGTTTCCTCATAGTTCCTCAAGTACACAAATGTAGGTAGGAAAAGACCCATATACATATGTACTGAGAGAATAAATGGAGAAATGACTATCAAAATATTTTTGAAAATCAAACACACATTGTATACTCACATCCTAAGTGAGATTAAGTGTTCAATAATAGTTCCAAATTTGAGAATACCCCAATTTCACTCCTAATGAGTAAATCTTGGGAAGGTTTCTGGGCTAAAAAAATTTATGTCTATTTAGCTATTAGAGTTTAGAATTTAGGGATAAGGGGTCTAGGGTTTAGGGTTTAGGTAAATGCATACATATCAATTTCAATCCAAATCAAGTTGATATAATTTTAATGAATTCATATCAACTCAGTTTATAATGTTTTTTGGTTGTGATTAGTTATCTAATTGAAATTGAACAATGCACCCAACATTGAGAATAAAGGAACATTTCATTATGAATCATACATTCTAGACAAATAAAAGAAGCAATTAATCATTTATATTCCATTCTAATGAAATAAGTAGGACATTATACATGAATCCTAATTGTAAAAAAATTTGAACAAAAAAATAAAGTAAAAAAATTAAAAAACAATTATACCTACAATAGAGTTTGAAAAAAGAGAAGTAAAAGAGCAAACCCTAAAACAATGGAAAAAACAATAAAGAAAATGACTTGTTCTTTAGGTTGCAGTAGCAATGTCATCCTTAGCGGTGGCTAGTAGTAGAGGAGGAAGCAATAGCAATAGTAGAATAGGTCGACAATATCATCCTTAGCAAAAGCCTTTTCCTCGGTACCAGTGTCAACAACCACCATCAATAGGACCAGCAGTGGTGTCGGGGACAAAGTCTCATTGGCAATGACTACATCATCGATGTTGGTAGGAAGTCAAAGATAGAGAGGAAAAAGACTTTTCACAAAATCCAAACAAATGAGGGAAGAAAGCATAGTAGGTTTTATTAATAGACCTACAAATATCAGTTTAATGGTAGAAACTGATGATATAGCCAAAATGACGTCAGTTTCCTTCAAAAATTGATGTAACAGTGCAAATGTACAACATTAATTTTTGTTCTAAAACCAACATAACACTGACACTTTATCTTTTGGAATAACACTAACATTCGACATCAGTTATATACTACAAAAACCAACATAAAAGTATTTTTAAAGGACATATTATAATTATATAACCCAGACATATCACATCAATTTAGACTGTGAAACTAATGTAAAATGGTAATTGGAGGGAGAAATTAAATTTTTAAAGAAATCAGACTTTATGCATCAGTTACCTTCATAAACCAATGTAAGAGGTTAATTTGGAGGGAGACAATACTATGTGGGAGCATCATAAGAACATTATGAGGTTGGCTTATTTGAAGCTAACTTTGCATGTTATGGTCCCAAGTTTTATAAAAAAAAAATATTCAATGGGCTATTTGTTACATCAATTTCACCTTCATAAACTTATGTTTTAATATAAGTGTTATCCAAATTCTTTCTTGAGTGGCCACTACCTATTTATTGTGATGCTTATATTTCTAAAACTGATTTTGTTGACCTTTTGTGTCAGAATTTTACAACACTGACATCAAAATTATTGACACCCCATGCCAAAATGTACTAGTGTCAACATGTCCAAACTATACATCAACAACAAAAATATTAAAAAGTCACCTTTACCACCACCACAATAGCAACACACTCACTGTCCTCCACCATGACCAAGTGAATGAGGTAACTACCTAAAGGAGTGTAAGAGTGATTGAGTAGCCTAAGCGTTAAGTCAGTCATAAGGTTGTGGATGAAAGTCATGTTGAGATATTCCTATAAAAATACTAGTATTGATATTACGAGTCAAATTTGGTTGATGTTAGAAGATTTAGTGATCGTTGATTGCTAGTGTTTCCTCATTGGTTCTAATGACACCTCAAGTTGAGCATGTTGATACTCCAAAAAAAGTTAAAGTGAGTCCCCATTTCCTTAGATTTGGTTGAACAATCTTCATCTAAGAGAAAGAAAAGGAAGCACATCTATGAAACTTTTGAGGTCTTCAAGCAAGTCAAGGTGAACATTCCACTACTTGATGCAATCAAGAAGATCCCAACTTATGCAAAGTTCCTTAAGGATATGTGCATTAAAAAAGGAAGATATTGCAATACTACCAAATAAGTGAAGTTGATAGAGCAAGTCACCTAGGTTTAGATCCATACGTAGTGACAACCACCCAATGAAGACTCGATTTTTCTATGGCTCTGGTGGGTTCCTTTAACCAAGCCACTTCCTATGAGTCACCAACTCATTATTCAATAGGCACCGTGTCAGAGATCAAATTTGTTCTCCCACTACTTGGTATAGTTTCATGCTCTATTTCACTCCCCATCAAGCTCCACTCCACAACATTCGCTCTTGAAATACCATGGATTCCCTCTTATTCTTTTCCACATGGGTGGTCATTATTGAGAAGTCATTGGTTGATATAGAATCCAACATTAACCTAATGCCTGATAGTGTATACATGGAACTGGACATGGCTAATCTAAAGTCAACCAATTGTACTCTACAACTGATTGACTGATCCATTAGTGTGCCAATGTGCAATGCAAATGATGTCTTGGTGATTCATTATATAGAAACGATAATGTGGTCCTGGTAGCCTTTATTGTTTTTGACTTGGCGCCAAAGGACAACAAAATCCCCGTCATCTTGGAGAGACAATTCTTATTTTTTGTTGTATCTGATATATTTATGAACATGAAGCTGAGCTTCAATATAAATAAGACCTAACTAACCAAAGAGGAAAATGAAGACAAGGCTAAGGAGGAACATTTTGAGGGCTCACAAGATCAATGGGATGAAGAGCATTCATTAGATGTCAATGGGAATTACATCTACTTCGCTAAGGTGGTCACAAGATCTTCAAATGGTTGATTGAATCAAGGCACAACACACCCATAATTGAAGATATTGGGAGTGAACCCACTTTGCCTACAAAATTTTGATTCAATACTTCACAACTTTTATTATGCTTTTACATTTTACACTCTCCAAGAAATACAAACACACAAACAAAATTACTTGACATGTTGTCTATGCTTAATGTGCCAAAGGATAGTGAAATAGACAAGGAGGTTACCTACATGATGCACATTTGAAGACAAAAGAATAGTGAAAAATATCCTTAAATCCATGGAATATGGAAAATTGGTCAATATAGAAAGGTTGTTAGGTCACTAGTCGAGTTGTTCTATATTGGTCAAATTGTACAACTCTGTGATTCCATCAAAAAAATGAGAATGGTAGTTCCCATTAGATTGGCCATACTAAATCTGAAATAAGAATGGTCGTCACAACCCCAATTTCATCAATTTGAATACAAGAAAATCATCCTAGAATTATGGACCTTATCCATATCATTTTAAGTCTAGTTTCATGTTGAGGATAACTTGATTTAAAATCTAGGGGTGGTACGACATAAGCCATGTCCTTTTATTTATTTGTGCTTGTTTTTTATATGAAAATGATGCATGATTATGCCATAATCAATTGAGTGATTGACTAACTCACCCTTCATATATATCCTTTTTGTTTTGCATTTTTTTCATGGCATGTCATATAGATTTTATTCTTTGTACTTTTTGTGTAATTCTCCATTTTTTTCTCTTTTTTCCATTTCACTACATACATATTGTAGATTTTGTTAATTTTTGTGTGTGTCTTATGTGGGATTTACTTTCTTGCAATTTCCTACTTAGTAGACTAGATGTTGATGCCTATAACAAAAGTTTGGCACCATCTTTCAAATTTGCTGAAGTTTGAAATATTTTGTCCTAAAATGCGTTCTAGATTAATCTCTACTTGTTGAATGAAATGAATGAGATTTGACAAGTGCATCTCGCATTATCATTGAGCTATTTATAAATATTCTTCAGTTGTGACTTTATGCATATATTCTACATCTCTCATGAATGTTGAATTGAATGGTTGATTAATATCTTAGCACACCATACACTCTAGGGTTTATTAAAACTCATGATTAAAATGTATTTTATTGTATTTTCTCATTCTTTGTAGTTTGCAATTGATTTTTGAAGAATTTTGAAGTAATTTGTATATAGGAAAGCCTATATGAAGATTCACACCAATTACCCTACTTTTGATCCATCATCATTTACATCTCCACCTCATACAAAGATGCTAAGAAGTACAACAAGAAGAGAGGTAAGAGATGATGTAAGAATGGTACATCAAAAAATGTGTCACCTGTATGGTTCTTCATGCAAATTACTTCAACACTCTTCACATATCAACATCAAAATACAATGAATGAGCAAATACAATAAACAAACATTTTAATCACGAGTTTCAATTAAATCCTATGCAATTGTGGCTTGCTAATATTGCAATCAACCAATCTATGAAGCATTCATGAGAGAGGTAGAATATATGTATAAAGTCACGAATTGAGGTTATTTAGTGATAACACAATGATAATGTGAGATGCACTTGAAAAAGGACATTCAGTTTATTCAACAAGTAGACATTACACTAAAACACCTTTTAGTGAAAAATATTTTAAACTTGGGTATATTTGGAAAATTGACTCCGAATTGCCCCTATTCACATCTAGGTTTAATATGCTAAGAAATATATTACAAGAAAGTAAATACTCTCTAAGAACACACAACAAAATTAACAAAAGCTACACACAATACGATTTTTGTGATATATGGAAGAAACATACTTTATTATAAACTACACAAAACTTGTAGGAATAAAACCTATACGACATTTAATTATTCAAAATGAAACTTGAAAGTCTACCTTGATGAAGGATGATGTAGTCAAATAAATTAGTTGATCATGGAAAAATTGTGCAATACTTGTAGGCAAAATCAAGGATGAATAACAAAAGCAGAGGGCTTACCTCCCTAGTATCCTTATATGCATAAGTTGTATAAAATGTATACCAAAATTCTAACCATAATCCCCAGCTTTAGTATATGACTCTCACTTAGAAAAATAATGTGAAACATTAGTTATACAAGTTCCTCTTAAATAGTTCAATATAACAAGTAGACGAAATATATGCTTATAAGAACCTTAGGGGAAAATATGAAAAATGTGTGATCCTGAATTCCATATGGTAAATGGATACATGCATCTACATGAATATGATCCTGCATATGTTCTCTGGTTGGGCGATCGTTGGTCATGAGGCACATGAGCCGAAGAGACGCAAAGTTTGAGGCGATCGTTGGGCGATCCTAGGGTGATCGCGCCCCTGGCAGCGCCGCCGCCGCTCACTCCGGATAGGCACCCCGCCTACCGAAGGCCACCATCGAAAGTTTCCTCACCGCCGTTCGCCCTTTCCCCTGTTGGGTATGCTATAGAAGACAGGAGGTCCATCACGGCGGACGTGGAGGCGCCAGTGCCGGAAGAATACCCTTGGAGAGTCCCCGAGCTCTAGGGAGTACAGAAGTGATAACCCGGTTCCCGCTGAGATTAGTTGGAGGTTCAAAGGAGACATGAGTGTACCGTCATGGAGTTCGTCTGCGGCTCCATGATGATACCCAATAACTCTACGACGGCGGGCAGACTTTTGCACCGACCACCTTCACAACATGGACTGCGCGCTCAGAGGGTGGTCGCTCAGCGGAGATCGGACTCGGCAGCCTCCGCGGTTGACCCGGAGTCGGTTCTCCAAGACGTGAGGAGGATAATGCAAAAGGGAGGGGAGGAGACTCCTGAGAACCCCCCGGTGATCAAGGAGCAGGTCAACCCTAATCCACAAAGGGAGGAAGATTCTATTGAAACAACAAGGAGAGAGGATGTCGATCCACCGCGTACCCATATGGGGGGAATACAGAGAATACTAGAAGAATGGAAGCACAACGAGACTCGACGAAGGAGAAGGACCCTAAGAAATCTGTGTATGGCATCCCCATAGACACCTGTTACAACTGTATGACCAAGGGTCATTGGCAGGCCCAGTGCACCCGCTGGAGATTTTGTTACCAGTGTCACAAACCAGGACACGTTGCAAGGAGATGCAAAGAGGCCAGGAGGAGCTCACCCCCTGATCTCTCTTCACAACTGGTCTTCCCTCCGTTGTCGGCGGGAATTCCGGCTAGAGGTGGACCTCAACACTCTGCCAAGAAGATAGGGATAGACCTGGGCCCGGATGATGATATGCGCAGGAATAGATCAAATTCCTTGTTGAAAGCGGTGGAGATTTCTTGGCATCCGAGGGTGCGATGGGAGGAATTGGCGGAATCTGTTAGAAGAAGATGGCCCCAAGCCATAGATTTTTACAAGTTTGCTCCACAGAAGGCGATAATCTTCATCCGCTCCATAGAAGAGGCGAAGACTGCTTTGTCTGAGGGTATCCGCGATCCATGGGGAGAAACTCTGAAAGCTTCTATGATGGAGGAGGGCCAATCATGTTAGATTATTGAAAGATTCTGGTTCTGGATTACGGGAGTCCCGATCATCTACAGAGATAGAGATTCCTATGAGAAGATGACGGAACCTTTTGGCAACCTGAGGAGTGTCTCTACTTGGAGAAAGCAGGAGAACGAGATGACAGGAATTCTTATTGAGATGGAGGCTTTTGCAGAAGATATTCCTCAATTTATTAATTTGACATATGGATATAGAAGATCTTTGGTTAAGGTCCAGATGGTGGCTAGAGGAAATATGTTCTCAAACGATATGCATTTGACGGAGGAAGGCAGAGAGATAGGGATCCCCTTGGAGATTATCTCAGATAACTGTAGTATACCTCCCCAACAATCACATACATTGGGGGTGGCAAGAACAGCTGGACCTGAAGTGGATCAACGACAGGAGGTAGACGAAAGAAGTCACAATATGAATGAGTATACGGAGGATACCAAAATTGTGGTTGATCAGGAAGGTCACCGGGCGACGCTCAGACATAGGAGGCTGGAGGATTTTCTTGCTTTTGAACCTAGAGAAGATCATATCAGAAGAAAATGATGATCTAGAGGCCTTTGCAACAATAGAGTTCATAGATTCTTGCAGAGGGAGGATCAAGCCGACAGATATAAGCACATAAGACCAACCAGAAGGAGATCAGCAGATGATGAGGGATGGTATACAGAAGAAGAAGTCGATGAAAGGGGAAGATATAGCTATTGAAATAGTTCGCTTCAGGTAGTATAGGGTGTTAAAGTTTTTCTATGAACTGGAAAAGTCTTTTCTGGAACATTAGAGGTGCGGAAAACAACCACACCAGGCGAGTCTTAGGTAACATCTGTAGGAGATATAAACCGGAGATAGTCTGCTTGATGGAGCCTTTCCTTCAGGCAGAGAGGGCGGAGGAACTCCTTGACATTGTTAGACTAGACTGGAGTGTCAACAATGAATCAGAAAGGGGGAAGATCTAGATGTTTGTAGAGGGCCAGCACAGTCCATAAGTGGTTTGCATACACTGACAACATGTTACTATATGGCTTACTGAACTGGAGGGGACTCATGTATATATCACTGGGGTGTACGCCAGTTGCAATTTCTACAGAAGGAAAGAATTGTGGGAATCTCTCATCCAAATTTCGGCCGAGATAGGAGATGCTAAGTGGCAGATTGCTGGGGATTTCAACATGGTGAGATATGCAGAGGAGAAGAGGGGAGATACACCCCCGGGAGCGGAGGACATGCTCGATTTTAATAGTTTTATTACAGATGCTAGCCTGTTGGAGGTTCCTTTCGATGGTAGCAGATTCACATGGGTGAATAAACAATATCTCACACCAACTACATGGGAACGTTTAGACAGAGTTCTTATAAATCCGGTGTGGTCTAATGCATTCCCGGCGTCCAGCTCTTCTCATCTCACTAGGTTCAGGGTTTCCGACCATTGCCCAATCCTAACTTGGGGAAGCTTAACGATGACACAGAGACAAGATGCTCCTTTCTCTTTTCAATTAGCTTGGCTCCTAGATCAGAGATGTAGATCCCTTATAGAGGAAGTGTGGTCTTCTAAAGTTGTTGGCCATTCATCATTTGTTTTCTATGAGAAGCTAAGATCAACACGTAGAGTGCTGAAAAGGTGGAACAAGGAGATTTTTGGGAGTACACATCAGAAGAAGAAAGACCTGGAAGATGTGGTGTTCTTCACGCAACAAGCTTTTGATGAAAACCCTAGCAGAACCAATGAGGAGAACCTTCTTCATGCGGAAAGAGAGCTGAATGCTATTTTAGATCAAGAAGAGCTGATGTGGAAGGATAAGGCTCAGATTTCTTGGCTACAATAAGGGGAAAGGAATACGAGGTTCTATCACTCGGTTGTGAAACATAGGAGGAGGAAGAGAAGGATCCTTAAGATAGTTAAATCAAATGGATCCACCCTTGAAGATCCCAAAGAGATAGCTAGAGAAGCAGCGTCCCAGCTTCGTTTGCTTCAGGAGGAGGAGACAGATATTGATATAGAGGCACTGGAGAGTTTCTTGCAGACTATTCTGGAATTTATCTCAATAGAGGAAAGTCTTATTCTCAATGCCATCCCGGAGGAGAAGGATATTACTGATTGTATGAAGAGCATGGATTCACATACAGCTCCAGGTCCTGATGGTTTTACTTTACCTTTTTTTACAAATATGTGTGACTGTATTAAGAAGGGTTTTATGTCCTTGCTTGGTGATTTCTTTCGGGTTCAGTACTGTCATAGGAGCCTTTTTTGTTGTCGCACGGTGCTTCTGCCTAAAGTAGACAATCCTATAGAGATACATAAAGACTTCAGACCTATCACTCTAGAGAATGTCACTCTGAGGATCATTTCCAGGTTGATTAATAACAGATGGTCAGTATGCTTCAGAAAATTATCTCTCTACACCATGGGACATTTATTAAGCACAGAGACATTTCACATCATATTCGGTTACTACAAGAACTTGCCCATGATATCAGACAAGGTCAAAATAAGAAGAACATGATCATTAAACTCGACATGTCGAGAGCTTATGATAGAGTTTCGTGGGCGGTGTTGGAAAAAGTGATGGAGAAGTTTAGATTCATTAAGGAATCCATTGATCTTTGCCTTAGGTTCTTTAAGGAAGCCTAGACATCTGTTTCCATCGGGGATTTCACAGAAGGGTTCTTTCCTTTCAAGAAGGGTCTCAAACAAGGAAATGCTTTATCTCCCTCTTTGTTTATTATGTTTGAAGATATGCTTGGAAGAAGGTTGGTTCACCTCCAAGAGGAGGCAGTGATAGATACTTTCTATACCAGGGGTCCGGGCACTGCACCTCCGCTGCTGATGTACGCAGATGATATTGTTCTTTTCTTAACTACTTCTAATGGATCAGTAGAAATCACCAGAGAGGTAATCCAGGCTTATGAAAGAGCAGCGGGGCAAAGGATTAATAGGGACAAGTCATCTTGTGGTTTGGGCAATTCGGAAGGATCTGAGATGAGTAGAATAGCTGGTGAGATCGGGATTGATAATATCACGGAATCTCTAAAATACTTAGGGGTCTCTATTGCCATCGATAGAAAGAAGAAGGTGGATTTTGAGTATTTGATTTTGAAAACTCAAAGAAAAGTCGTGTCTTGGAAGGCGAGAATGTTATTATTTGCTGGTCGCAGGCTTCTGATCAAACATGTTCTTTCTAGTATCGCTATACACACGGCGGCAGCGGTGGGCATTCCAGTTTCTGTTACAAACACTTTGGAGAAGATTATGTCGCGCTTCCTTTGGTCTGATAGAACCAATCACTCTAGACGAGCCTGGGTGGCTTGGGACAAGGTGTCCAAGCCCTTGGAGTTCGGAGGTCTAGGTCTTCAGTCTTTACATCTTATCAACCAAGCGTTTACTGCAAAAGCATGTTGGGAGGTCATTACTGGAGACAATCTGTGGGCTGTATATTACAGACAGAAATACTCATCCCAGTCGAGGAACATTTCGGGTATGTATCTGCCTATGCTAAAGAAAGGCGCGACGGCATCTCCTTCATGGAAAAGCATCTGGGACTTATTCCCTTATATCTACCCTAGATGTCGGTGGATGATAGGGTGTGGAGATATCTCTTTTTGGGATGCATATTGGTGTGAGCAAAGGATGTTAGATTACGCTATTCACAGACAAGATAGAAATCTGAGGCTCTTGGTGAAGGATTTTTGGATTGCTAATAGAGGCTGGGACTGGCAGACTTTGAGTACGATCATTGACGAAGAAGGTTTGGAGATCATAAAGAGAGCAGGTATTTTCATTATGGAAGAGAAGGATAAGATTATATGGACCTTGACTGAAAATGGAAACTTTGATATTAAGTCAGCTAAGAAGCTCTTTTACACGCCGATGTCGGCAGGCAGAGAGGACATGGATAAAATCTGGAAGCTTGACACTCCGCGTGCGAGTGCAATCTTATGGAAGATGTCTAACAGAGCCATTCCAACAGATGAGAATGTTAAAAGATGTACCATATAGATGGCATCACGATGCTCTTGCTGTGAATATCCAGTGACGGAGGATGTCTGTCACTTGATGTTTGCTAGCCAGACTACCTCTTTTTTCTGGGAGAGATATGCGGAACTGATCCAAGAATCAGCTCCTCAGAACTTGACATCTTTGTTAACCTGCTGTGGCGGTTTCATTCACTCCAATTGGGCTAGGAAATGGATTGGGAGTAGGCTGCCTTCTCTCATTGTTGAAAGTATTTGGAGGATTAGGTGCTCAGCAAGGTACGAGGATAAAAGAAAGAACCTTCTACAGGAATGGGGCTTTATATCCATGAGACTGAATGGGATGTTGAGAGAGTGGAGCTTCAGTATCAAAGAAAACTCAGAGTTCTATCACACCCTTACTAAATACGGGTTGACAGAACCAAAATGGAATTTTAGACAGATCCATCTTCTAAGATGGAACGCGCCGGACCTCAACAATCTGAAGTTGAATATCACCACTGGAAGAGCACATGATCTGAGAGGTTCTTGTCGCAGATGGGCCGCGGAAGTGGTGAGGAATAGAAGACGAAAAGTTCTATTGTCTTATAGAACTTGGTTACAGGCAGAAGATTTTTTGATGGCATATATCCAAGCATGTATTGTTGGCCTTAAGATTGTGGATGACCACATCCTTAGAGTTGCCATAATAGAGATTGATGACAGGCGCACCTTCTATATGTTGTGGGGGAACAACGTGGTGCCATGGAAGATAACTCCGATGTTCAGGGAACTGAAAAAGAAGATTATAGAAGACGCCATTAGTGGATCGTTGGTACACAAAGTGATTAATTCAGTCCCGAGGGAGATAGGTATTTGGGGCAGACACATGGATGACATTTTCATTAGCTCTTTTCATGAGATCCTTCCGCAGAAGATCAGGGGTATGTTGAATATGGAGAATCGTAATATCCCTTACATCCATGTGGTTTTGGGGGAAGGTTGAGCCTTCTTTGTGATCAAATTTTTTGGTGGGGGCTTTTTATTTGTTTTACGGGGTTTGTTATAAGGGGAAGACACCTGCATTTATATGAGTAGGATCTGTAAATTTTTTTGGTGATTTTTCCTACACGGGGAGGGTAGGATGAATAAAAGTACCTCCCGACTTCAACTAAAATAATAATAATAATAATAATAATAATAATAATAATGCATGAACATAAGTAAATATTCCTAACTATGTATTAATAATTTAAATATGTAAAAAACAGCTAAAAGTGGATCAATTCAGTTTTAATACGAAGTTGGATAAATTAAGTTTCAATTATCTAAGTGAAATTATGCCAAGTAAAATAGATAGCTAATGTGTATTAAACACTGTATTTTTTAAACATCAAAATTCAACATTCCCTACCAATGTCATAATACTAAGATAAGCTTATATCTCAAATGTTGGAACTAAATATGAATTATAGTGATACGTATTTATATAGTGCTAAAATAGCCTCAAGCTATTAGAAAACATAGTAAATCATATACCTGTCAAAATGGGTCATTGCCCCGCGGGTACCCGCGGGTCGACCTATTCAATACGAGTTTGGGTAGGGGTTTTGACAACACATTTAATTATGGATCAAACTCAACCCAACCCATGTATTAGGTGGGTCTCATGGTTTGACCCGTGAGTACCCACGGATAACCCATTTAAAAATGACATAAATTAGAAATAAAATTCTATAGATGAGTGATTATGAGAATTTATAGATATGACTATGCACCTAGTGAGAAATTGCATATATTGTTTTTTGTATTTATATGTCATATATATTTGACATACTTGAAATTACATATATATATATGTGTGTGTGTGTGTGTGTGTGTGCGTGTGTGTGTATGTTTTTGTTTTTGTTTGTCTTGTCAATTTATGTGTATTTGTAATAATAACAAGCATTTCTACTTTATACCAATAGAAATGATAACATAGTCCTAATTTGTTCTTATCTTTAAGTCACAATAGTTTGCTTCTGTGTGTTGAACATCTACATGCATCAACAAAATTGTTCCTCTTTTGTATGTGACATTAAACACAACAATTGAGTACATTTTAGTGTTTTTGAACGTTAATTTATAACACAATATGTAGTTTTCTATTATGATTGATGTGAAATGTAATAAACTAAATATTGTAATTTGTGTTACATATAAAAAGAAGCTGCATTCAGAAAAAAAATATAGAAAGTTCTATTTGTATTATTTTTAACAAGAGATTTGAGTTTTATCACAAGTTATATGGGTACCCGTGGGTCGACTCATTTAGAAGTGGGTCTTTTTTGACCCACACTTGCAATGACCCCAACCAAACCCAACCTGACCCACCCGTTTGATAGGTCTAGTAAATCATCTCAAATCCAAAAAAATTAGTATTTTTTAAGTTTGACAGTTTGAAAATAGGTTATGTATTAACATAAATATAACGTAGAAGGAAAGAGATAGAAAATTATAAATAAGAAGATGATATTCATTTAAATGAAAAGTATACAGAGTTAGGAGTGTATAAAGGTTATTATGACTCTAGTCTATTCTAGATTAAGTCACAGACTCCTAAGATATAGATGTAGTGTTTATGAATTTTAACTTGCTTCTTTATTATTTCCAATTTGGTATAAATAAAAATAGTTTATTAAGGTGAGATACTTTAAGAGATAAAAATACACACATGTGAATAATATTATAAGAACATCTTATACTTGTAAGAAATTTTGTAGTGTATGACTGTTTAGAGAATCACAATTTTATAGATATTGGTTTTGACACATCTGACTTATGGAAAATTTTGAAAGTAATGTGAGTTGTCATATGATGAAAAATGGAAAGTTTTATGGAATGTGTAGTATAGGAATGTGTCAAGGATGTGAAATTATAAGAAACATGTAGCATACGAATATTTTACTAAACGTGTAATTTATGGTGTATTATATGTTAGCAATATTATTAGTTAATGGCTTCATGGGCCCAATGTTGGTATGTATTCTCACAGAGTTAGTCATATGATGATTGTAATTTGGGATGATGTACTTGATTTGATTAATAATAAATGAGATCTTTTATAATATGTTTTTTCAATTATGAGATGATGGTATAACAAGATAGATGTCTAAAAGAATGATGTTTCTCAATGACATATGTATTCAAGTTGAGGACCTGAACAACGAGATCATATGTATGATAAGAGTGTATATACATTCTTATTAAGACCCTAGTCAGATATTATTATGGAAGCAATCAATAGACAACAATAATACATAAGGCTAGAATGTGTGTTGGCTGATGACAAGATCTCATTAGTCATGATATGTGATATCGAGCCAAACACAAACGTACTTGTTAGAGAATAGTGTATAGGACAGACCCACCTTGAGAATGATACATGAAACTATAATATGGTAGTCAGAATCATCTCTCATAGTGATAGTGGTTTTTAGCCTGAAGTTATTACACTCATCGCTTGTTGTTTGATATAGTTTGACACCATCCAATTTGACCTTGAATAAGGGTTACCATACAAGTAATGTTCAAGTATGTTGTGATACATAGGATTGACTGTGAGTGATGTATATGAGATTTTTCCCTCCCTCCAAAGTTGATATCTAGGTGACTTGGCAAGAGAGATTGAGAAACATATTTCCCCACTCATGTGAATCAATATGTTATATGTGAGCTCACATTCATCTCAGATAGTCTACTCTAGTTCAAGAAACATGGATTGAATATTAAGAGGACGATGATTCCAAGCCTCAAGCTCAATATATATATAAAAGACAAAGTAAGTATACAATCATTGTAATATTGATCATAGATTGTAGGTTGAAGTTGTTCTCCATATTCCTAGTTACACATGTAGCAATTATGTGATGCTAGATACCCAAGAAACCATTGGTCTAAGGCTTAATTGATGCTACAACTATATTATTAACTCACCATAGGTTTTGAAGACCTGATCCACCATCATTAGTGACCATTAAGTCACCATAGATTGTTAGATCAGCACTATGTTCATTAATCAGCATCAAATATCAAACTAATATCACCATTGATTGATAGCATCATTAGGGTACTTAGTTGTTAATCACTAGGCTTCTAATTATGCCAAAACATGACCTAAGGGGTGAACGTCAGTTGACACCCTTGGTTACCACCATCAATTTTCATGAAGACAACACCATAGGGTTGTTGCAATGGTACCATCAACGGGTCATGGGTTTATAGAAGAAATCAACTTAAAACCCTAAAATTGACCATTGGTTGATAGGTTCTTAGCACCATAGGTTGTCAAACCAACCTGATACATGTCATATTATACCTTAGGAATAACATACCTATGATCACATGTTCATATAGAACTGAAATCAGAACAGGGAACATTATAAAAATCAAAATCTAAGTCAAGCATAGCTTTTTAGTGCATGGATCATCATTTTCAAGCACGAACATGATCTAGAAAGCTTATGGTAAGCAATAAACATGGAGAAAGTTATAAAACTTGCCTATAATGAGAAGATAAACTCCCACACATAAGAAAACAGGATAAGGTAGGGTAGAAAATCCAAGCATAAGTTGTGAACTCCCCCATCTAACACCTTTTTTCATCAAATGAGCAAACCCTAAGCATAAGGAGCAAAAAAGGTAGGGTTTTAGAGCTTTAGAGCAATTTCTACCATGGAACAGCAAGGTTCCGACCTGAAGAAAGGTAGGAGGAAGGATATCAAAGTAATAAATTGAGGAAAGAAGGGGATTCATACTCTTTTAGGTCAAGATCACTAGAAGGAAGCTTTTTCAACCCTAAGATGAAATCAATTGCAACCCTAGATCCTTTTTCCAAGAAGGTCCCCACTTTCTTCTTCCTTGGATAGGAAAATTCCTAGAAGAAAAGAGCGAGAATGAGGTTGGGAGAAGGAGGGAAGTGGTGGAGACAAAATGGCTCATCTTGGTGCTTGGGGATAAGTATATGAAACTTTAAGATAAAGAAAAAGAAAACATTGAAGTTCTAGTATCTTTCCAAGTGTCCATGGCCTTAAACCATTAAGAATATACAAGCACACAGACAAGAAGCTCCCCCAAAATCCATATATACATGATTATCCCTCGTTTTTTTGAATTTCCAAGAAAAACAAATAACTCATTAGTTGATAGCTCCTAAAGGTAGCTCATCCATGAAGGGGTAAACCCTAAAATACCCTTGGAGAAAAAACCTTCAAACCAAGGATTAATTAGGTGACCCATGGATCAAAAAACTCAAAGATGATTATAGAATATCCAAGGAACATAATGCAAGGGATGAATTGCAAATAAAACCTCTCAATTGGGTAAATTGCATATAAGTCCAAAATGTGCATAAAATTGCATAACTTGCTCAAACAGTGTCCAAATTGGACCAAATTTGAAACTTAAGCGTATATTATGATTTAAAAGCATATAACAAGGTTATATTAGGGTTATAATAATTCAATTATGATAATTAAGCTTATTTAACTCATTAAGAAAGTTTAGGGGTCTTACATCTACCTCATACAAAGATGCTAAGAAGCACAACAAGAAGAGAGGTAAGAGATGATGTAAGAATGGTACATCAAAAAATGTGTCCCATGTGTGGATCTTGAAGAAAATTACTTCAACACTCTTCACATATCAACGTCAAAATACAATAAATGAGAAAATACAATAAACAACATTTTTAGTCACGAGTTTTGATTAAATCCTAAGCAATTATGGCTTGCTAATATTGCAATCAATCAGTCTATGAAACATTCATGAGAGAGGTAGAATATATATATAAAGTCACTAATTGAGATCATTTAGTGATAACTTAATGATAATTTTAGATGCACTTGAAAAAGGACATTCAGTTCATTCAACAAGTACACATTACACCAAAACACCTTTTAGGGAAAAAATATTTTAAACTTGGGTAGATTTGGAAAAATGACTCTGATTTGCCCCTATTCACTTATAGATTTAATATTCTAAGAAAGATATTGCAAGAAAGTAAATACTATCTAAGAACACACAACAAAATTAATAAAAGATGCACAGAATATGATTTGTGTGATATATGGAAAAACATACATTGTTATAAACTACACAAAACTTGCAGGGATTAAACCTATACGACATTCAATTATTCAAAATGCAAGATGAAAATCTATCTTGATGAAGTATGAGGTAGTCAAATCAATTAGTTGATCATGGAAAAATTGTGAAAAACTTTTAGGAAAAATCAAGGATGAATAACAAAAGTAGAGGGCTTACCTCCCTAGTATCCTTATATGCCTAAGTTGTATAAAATGTGTACCAAAGATATAACCATAATCCCCAACTTTAGTATATGACACTAACTTAGAAAAACAATTTGAAACATTAGTTATAAAAGTTTCTCTTAAACAGTTCAATATAACAAGTAGATGAAATATATGTTTATGTGAACCTTATAGGAAAATATGACAAAATGTGTGATCCCAAACTCCATATAGTAAACGACTACATGCATCTACATACATCTAATACATTAATGCACTTCATGATGCAAATAATGTATGAACATAAGTAAATATTCCTAACTCGGTATTACTAATTTAAATATGTCTAAAACACCTAAAAGTGGATCAATTGAGTTTTTAATACGAAATTGGATGATTGAAGTTTCAAGTATCTAAGTGAAATTATGCCAATTAAACTTGATAGCTAATGTGCATTAAACACATTATTTTTTGAACATCAAAATTTAACATTCCCTACCAATGTCATAATACAAAATAAGCTTATATCTCAAATGTTGTAACTAAATATGAATTATAATGATACTTATTTATATAGTGCTAAAATAGCCTCAAGATATTAGAAGACATGGTAAATCATATACCTATCAAAATGGGTGATTGACCCACAGACATACGCGGGTCGACCCATTTAATTATGGATCAAACTCAACCCAACCCATTTATTAGGCGGGTCTCATGGGTTGACTCGTGAGTACCCGTAGATGACCCATTTAAAAAGGACATAAACTAGAAATAAAATTCTATAAATGAGTGCTTATGAGAATTTATATATATATATGACTATGCACTTAGTGAGAATTTGCATATATTGTTTTTTTTTTGTATTTATATGTCATATATATTTGACATACTTGAAATTACATGTATGTATATATATATATATATATATATATATATATATATATATATATATATTATTTTTGTTTGTGTTTGTCTTGTCAATTTATGTGTGTTTATAATATTAACAAACATTTCTACTTTATACCAATAGAAATGATAAATTATCCTAATTTGTTTATATCTTTGAGTCACAATAGTTTGTTTCTGTGTGTTGAACATCTACATGCATCAGGAAAATTGTTCCTCTTTCATATGTGATATTAGACACAACAATTGAGTATGTTTTGAACGTTAATTTATAACACAATATGTAGTTTTCTATTATGGTTGACGTGAAATGTAATAAAATAAATATTGTAATTTGTGTTATATATAAAAGCAGTCGCATGAAGAAAAAATATAGAATGTTATATTTGTATTATTTTTAACAAGAGATTTGAGCTTTATCACAAGTTATATGGGTACCCTTGGGTTGACCCGTAACCCGGCAGGTTGGATTTGGGTGAACTTTTGTATGACTCATTTAGAAGTTGGTCTTTTTTTACTCACACCCACAATGACTCGAACCAAAACCAACCCGACCCACCCATTTGATAGGTCTAGTAAATCATTTCAAATCCAAAAAAAATAGTATTTTTTAAGTTTGACAGTTTGAAAATAGGTTATGTATCATTTTTTGACAGTTAACATAAATATAATGTAGAAGGAAAGAGAGAGAAAATCATAAATAAGGAGATGATATTCATTTAAATGATAAGTATACAGAGTTAAGAGTGTATAAAGGTTATTAGGACTCTAATGTATTCTAGATTAAGTCACCGACTCCTGATATTTAGATATAGTGTTTATGAATTTTAACTTGCTTCTTTATTATTTCCAATTTGGTATAAATAAAAACAATTTATTAAGGTGAGATACTTTAAGAGAGAGAAAAACACACATATGAATCATAGTATAAGAGCATATTATATTTCCAAGAAATTTTTTAGTGTATGATTGTTTAGAGAAGCACAATTTAATAGATATTGGATTTGACACATTTGACGTATGTAAAACTTAGAAAGTATCGTGAGTTGTGATATTGATGAAAAATGGAAAGTTTTATGGAATGTGTAGTATCAGAATGTGTCAAGGATGTGAAATTCTAGGAAACATGTAGCCTACAAATGTTTTACTAAATGTGTAATTTATAGTGTATTATATGTTAACAATATTATTAGTTAATGGCTTCATGGTCCCAATGTTGGTATGTATTCTCACAGAGTTAGTCATATAATGATTGTAATTTGGGATTATGTACTTGATTTGATTAATAATAAAGGAGATATTTTGTTATATGTTTGTTAAATTATGAGATGATGGTATAACATGATATATGTCTAAAAGAATGATATTTCTCAATGACATATGTCTTTAGGTTGAGGACCTAAACACTGAGATCATATGAATGATAAGAGTGTATATACATTCTTGTTATGTCCCTGGTTAGATATTATTATGGAAGTGATAAATAGACAACAATAATATATAAGACTAGAATGTGTGTTGGATGATTACAAAATCTCATTAGTCATGATATGTGATACCGAGCCAAACACATAGGTACTTGTTAGAGAATAGTGTATAGGACAGACCCACATTGAGAATGATACATAAAACCATAATATGGTAGTCAAAATCATATCTCATAGTGATAGTTGTTTTTAGCATGAAGTTACTACACTCATCACATGTTGTTTGATATAGTTTGACACCATCCAATGTGACCTTAAATAAGGGTTACCATACATGTGATGATCAAGTATGTTGTGATACATAGGGATTGATTGTGAGTGATGTATATGGGAATTTCCCACCCTCCAGAGTAGATATCTTGGAAACTTGATAAGAGAGATTGAGACATGTATTGCCCCACTCATGTGAATCAATATGTTATATGTGAGATCACATGCATCTCAGATAGTCTGCTCTAGTTCAAGGAACATGGGTTGAATATTAAGAGGATGACGATTCCAAGCCTCGAGCTCAATATATATATAAGAGACAAAGGAATTATACAATCACTGTAACACTACTCACATATTGTTGATTGAAGTTGTTCTCCATATTTCTAGTTACTTGGATAGAAATCATGTGATGCTAGATACCCCTCATTGTTTTTGATGTCATAATCTAGTTATAGACATTCACTGCCAACATAATTTGAGACCTATAGGCTCACAAATGTACTTGGAATAGGAGTTTACTCACGGATAAGGTTTAACTTAGTTACTAAAGTATTTAGATAATAAACTTAAACAACATTGGCTGATAGTTGGATGACTTGAAATGCGAGTTGAACAACTGGGAATGTGTGTTGACTGCTTAGAGTGTCTAGTCAACCAACTAAAAAGTCCAGTCGACTGACTCAATGATTAGTAAGACTGGATCAAGGATTGATGGTGACGCCATGATGTGCATTAATCATCACATTGAAAGATAATAGTTTTGTGAATAGGAAAACATTCCAATTGACCAACTAGAGTGTCCGATCAACCAACTGGGAGCCCAGTCGACCAACTCATGATTTGCATCAACAAAAAATTTATGAAATTTGTCTCCTCATGTTCTCGGGTTTGTGGAAACCTTAATACATCCACTTCTATATAAAGGGAGAAGGTGAAGTCTTTCTGTACAAATCTCCTAATCTCAACTTTTTGGTAACATGAGATCTAGAGTCAACTTACATATAAAAGGGAGAGATAGCAAAAGAGGAGGAATTTGATGCTAGCATGTTGACAACTCCTTCCTATAAGTTCTAGAAGAATGACATGGGTTCTTGGTGGTCTGTGTAGACTACTAGAGGCGTGGAGGCCATTTCCACCATGCTAGGAGGACGTTGTCAACCTCCATCCATGGTGATACACCAATAGGTTGCTACTGAAAACCATCCAGGTGCCGCTTGAGAAAGAAGCACATCGCTGCAAGGATTATTGTTGGAATTGGTTGCGATCTAGGTATATGCCTCACAAATCCTCTTTCCCGATTCATAGTTTTTGACATAATTTGCTGGTTATGGGGAATATGGCTAGAAAATTTTTGTTTCAGCTGTCATCTCTGTATCCATATTTTCCCTCAGTGGTATCAAACCCACGTCAATTTACTATTTTTTAGGATTTAATCAAATATGATTAATATTTGGTTTTACCATTTATTTTATTACATTCTATGTTAATATTTGAATCATTAATATTCATATCCAATTAAATGACACATACACTAGGGAATTTTTATAGATCCTATATATATATATATAAATATATATATATATATATGACATGATATGATATAATTTCAATATATAAGAATCACCTTAAAATTAGTTGTGATGGTGGATCTAAGTGTGGTTATGGCCAATACCCCCTAAATATGTGCTTGGTTCAATGGTTTATTTTCTTCTCTTTTAAATATAATTTACATAACGAGCCTCTTTCTCTTTCTCCATATGTATGTTAACATTGTCCTCCCTATGCTCTCCTCCAATGTAACTCAAGTTTTCCACTTGTACAATGTAATACTTTAATAGGATAGTTTTAGTTTCTATTTCGGTGAAAGAGGAGACGCTCTACACCAGGCGAGTCGATCGACTGGGAGTCAAATCTGTTTATTATAGGATCTAAAAGGCTACAATTGAACGAGTGAATCAATTGACTAGAGGACCAATCAACTAACTGGAGGAGTCAAGATAGTCACTTGAGTTAGGTGTCATTCAATCAACCAACAAAGGCTAACTGACTTATAAGTGGAGGAATCAATCAAGTGGAAGAGTCCAATTGACCAATCGGCTTGTTTCCAGCACAAATGTTTTTATGTAGGTTGCAACATGTGATGTTTGAACTTAGGTGGATAGAAATTTCTTGTGGATCCAAATAATTACGTTAGTGTGTCCATAACTATGGCTCGTGATTTTATGATTGCATTTGTCATTTATGGATATGGTATATATATGATACATATTATAAGTATGTGGTGATTGGATATGTATATGTATTTATATATAGATAAACCACCTCAATCAAATATTAAGTCTTAAATGTTTTCCACAAGCAACACACATGAAAAGCTTGATCCACCAAGTGTAGGCACATCAAGCATGGTGCGTTGTCTATCTCATGGAAGTGTGATGGTAGTTATGTGAGTTTTCCAAGCAGGGTACATTGATTTCGTATTGGATTTTGGGTCAGACTTAACTGGGTGACCTTATTGAGATTAAGTTCCTAGAAGCATATAGATGTAATATGACAAACTGTTGTGCATAACATATATCTAAGAAATGATAAGTGAGGGCTATCAATTTTTACAAAATGATAAGTGAGGGCTGTCAATTTTTACAAAATAGTGGGAATAATAATTAATTAAAGGCCTAATTAATATCATCAAATTTTCCTTTAATGAAATCAAATCAAAAGGGTTTTGATAAATGCTAATGTATTTTGTAGAAACAAATGACAAACAAGAACACATTTTCTTTGCAACCGGTCATTGAGAAGGATAAGTTGAAGGGGAATAACTTCCATGACTGGTTTAGGACATTGAGAAACATTCTTACTCATGAGCTCAAGCTCTATGTGCTTGAAACACTAGTGCTAGAGGAACCTACTTCAAATGTGGCTAAGGCTGAAATGGATGCATACTTGAAGCATGCCAATTATGTTGTAGATATCAAATACCTTATGTTGAGTTTTATGAACTATAAGTTGCATAAACAACATGAATACATGGGCATTCTTGAGATGGTAACACATCTTATGAATCATGATAACTAAGAAAGGTATAATGCCTTTGAAGTGTTTTTTCTAATAAAGGGAGATCCGGTAGAGCATGTGCCCAATATGATTGGGCATGTGGAACATCTAGAGAAATTGTGGCTTCCTTTAGGCTAAGAGTTGGTGAGTGGATATGATTCTACAATCATTGCTTGAATCATATAGCCAGTTTATCAAGTTCTATTACTAGAGTAATTTGGCAAAACCACTATCTGAATTGTTTGGCATGTTGATAAATGATGAAGCATGAATGAAGAAGGACAAACCTGTGATAGTGACCAATGAAGGGGGGTCTAAGGGAAAAGGCAAGGCCAAGAAATATTTTGAGGCTAAGCTAAATCCATGTCTTCTACACTCAAAATAAGGAGAAGGGTAAGTGTAAAAGGAATCTATCATTTTCAGTTAAAGGAATTAAGGAAGAAGAAGGAGGGGATAGAGATCTCCACTTTAGGTATATACGTTATTGAGATAAATATTTCTACTTATTTGTCTTGGGTACTGGATACCGGATTTAGATCTCAAATATGTTCAAATATGAAGGATCTGAAAAGAAGTAAGCCTTTAAGAAAGGGTGAGGTCAAACTGCACGTTGTGAACAGATCTTCAGTTGATGTCATTGTAGTTGGAACCTATCATTTATCTTTATCCAATGGGCTTGTAATAAATATAGAGATTTGCTATTTTGTACCTTTCATTAATAGAAACATCATTTTTGTATCTTGTATGGACAAGAATGGATTTGAATTTCATATAATGAATGGTTGATGTTCTATTTCTAAAGATGAGATATTTTATGGCCGTGCCCCAATAACCTATGGTCTTTTCTTATTGGATCTAGTGACAAATGTTTATAACTTAAATACCAAAAGTTTAAAACTTGATCACTCAAACAAAACATATCTTTGATATTGTTGTCTAGGAAAATTAATGAGAAACACATTTCTAGACTCCACAAATATGGTTATCAAGACTCTTTTGATGTTGAATAAATACAGACATGCAAATTTTGTTTGTTGGGAAAGATGAAAAAAGCTCATTGCACTGGTAATAGTGAGAGAGCAAGTGATCTATTAGAACTCATGCATACTGATGTATGTGGCCCTTTAAGAAAAAATGCTAGAGATGGTTATCAGTACTTGATTACCTTTACTGATGACTTCAGCAGGTATGGCTATGTGTACTTTATGAAACATAAGTCAAAACCTTTGAAAATTTCAAGGATTTCATGAATGAAGTAGAAAAATAAATTGGTATAAGTATTAAAGAATTGTGTACTGATCGAGGTAGAGAATATTTAAGATAAGAGTTTGAGGACCTTTTGTGAGACCATCGTACTGTATCACAATGGACTATACCTGGAACACCACAACATAATGGTGCATCAAAAATGAGGAACCACACATTACTAGATATGGTGTGGTCAGGGATGAGTTTTTCTAGATTTCCGACTTCTTTCTGGGGTTATACTCTAGAAACTATAATGTTTACACTCAACTATGTACCAGCTAAATCATTTCAAAAGACATCATATGAGAAATGGTATGAGAAGCATCCCAATGTGTCGTTTATGATGATTTAGGGATGTGAGGCTTATGTGAGAAAGAAGTTTACCAAAAAGTTTGGACCCAAATTATATAAATGTTATTTTAATGGATATCCTTGGGAAACCAAGGGATACTACTTCTATACTATATCTGATAACAAAGTGTTTGTTGTCAGCGATGTTGTATTTCCAGGAAAGGAATTTATTTCCAAAAGAATCACTAGGAGGAAAATAGAACTTGAAGAGGATAGAGATCAACAAGAAAAAATTGAACCTATGGAGGTGCAAAAGGAACAAGAAGAGTCACAAACTATTGTGGTATATCAAGTTATTCATGTAACATAGGAACCACCACTAGTACATAACCGGCCTTTAGTGTCAGTTATTTAAGGTCTTTAGTGTAAGTTTTTAAGCGACACCTACGTGGGCGCAGCTAAAAGCCCAACCGTTACGCTTCGGTTCTCAAACTGACTCCACAACCCTTCACGCCCCACCAAAAATGCACCAGTAGGGGGGTATAGGCGTCGATTATTAGCTTTCCAACCGACGACATATACCTTCACGCCACAGAAAGAGCACCATCTGGGGCACTATCAACGTCAGTTTAGTAGTGATAACTGACACCATCTCACCTACTGCCACGACCATGCTGGTCGGCACGGCCGTGGTGTCTGGCCCGCTGCCACGACGGTGCTGGCCAGCGCGGCCGTGGTGTCTAGCCTCATTAGGGAAATTGACGTCGGTTACTAGTAGGGAAACCGACACTGTAAGCAGTTGTCATCAGTTTTATACAAATAACCAACACTATTTTTTTCTGTCAATCTGCAGACTTGCTGTGGCTGGTCGCAGGATGAGAAACCTGCAGTTCAGTTATGAACTGTAGGTTCTACGACATCCATTGATATCAACCAACAACAGGCCACAAACCTACAAAATTAAAAACATAAATGTTCACACATTTAGCAACCTATAGTTCCATTCGATTTTCACACATGTAGAAACATTCATGTAGCAATTTGTAGTTTCATTCATTTTCACATTCACACATGTAGAAACATTCATATAGCAACCAGCAGTTTCATTCATTTTCACTCAGAACATGTTGAAACATTCATACATGTAGAAACATTCACACATATTATAATTCGGAAATTCATTTACAAAATATCATTCTTTAGTCATTATTCTCTATCAACATCCCAATTATATGTTAAAACCCCCACTACTTGTATGGTTGTTGCCCATTCTTCTCTTACTTCATTTAATTCTCCCGTCGTATAGGGAGCATGTACATTTGGTAAGGCCTTTTCTGTAGTGTGGTCAGTTTTAAACACCTGCAAAGAGAATGATGTATATATATAATTAATGAGCTATAAATAAGAGTGATATATTTCATATTATCTAATGAGACTATATATAATACCTCAGGAATGGTATCGATGTCCACTGCGACATATTTGATAATCATGTGCATAAATCACATCACATAGTATGCACATGCCCATACGTTGTCTTGTGTAGCACACTATAAATTGAAACATACAAAATATTTAAAAATACAACTAATTAAGCATTGTTCACATAATTAAATAATATATACATTGCAGTCGGGAACTTACTTCCACGTTTGTCCAAATTATTTGTTGGTTCTTTTCCTGGGGACCTTTCCTCCAGCCTTTTTGAACTCATCTAAACCCCTACATGTTAATGTAACACAGTACATTGCATAATTAAATAGTAATGTAATAACATATGTTAACGGATATGAAAATGAAATATTTCTCACCAGAATAATGCCATTTTCATTTTGTGTCCATATCTTGAATTCAATTTAGTCCCCTTAGGATCTATATAATAGAGAGTGAACGTCTCGGGGATAATAACTAGTAACTCCCAATGCATACCACTAGAGGTAAAAAAGTTAAAAATTAATAACTCAAAATCCACAATAAAAATGTAATTTTCTTAAGTCCAAATTATAAGCAAAGTAAACTTACTCCACATTGAATGGAGCTATTATCAGCGTCTTCTTATTTTGAACAAAACTTCTGAAAGCATCACAACAGTATTGTTGAACTCACAGAGGGTCTTTAGCTACTAGACTAATCAAAGATGGAATAAAAAATCCTACATGTTCGAAAAGAAAAATATGCATATATCTTGTCTAAGTACCGACAAAACATGTATTTTGTATGCATTAATAAATAAGAAACCAGATCACCAGATCCTACACAAGGTATATGGATGTATAAAGAAGATCTCACCTTATCCATAGCTCTATCATAGATGTATTCAGCCAATCATATTAAAACAACTCCAAAATATCTTGTATAAATAGGTTACTTTCGTATGATTGACTTGCAGCATCCACATCTATAGAAATAGTTATAGGGCAATTTATATCATGTTCACCTAACCATATTGCCATACCCCTACAATCAGGACCTAACGGGACAGGTAGGTCCTGTGGAACCCAACTTGGTAATGTAGGAGGTGGAGGTGGAGGCCTAGATGTTGTGGGTGTCTTCTTTTTAACTTGTATATATATATATATATATATATATATATATATAATTTTAGATCAACTGACATAATATACACACACTAACAATTTAACATAATGTAAATTTACCATACAATTTCAGTATAGAGGACAGCCGCTTTTGGCCACAATATCACTCTGCCTTCTGCCTCACCAAGTGTTTCACAATCTGGGTGGGCATATGGCAATGGAAGATCCCCCCAGTTGGGGAATATATGTACCGGGCTCACACGAACCCAACCAGCTGGTAATGGAGACCCATGAAACATTTCCCCTGGTAGGGATGGGTACGTCGACGCCTCTGCAATGACATATTCTTTACTTTTTATACGACATGGCTTCAACCCCTACAAATTTTTGTGTAAAGAATGTTATATACATATATACATATCATCTTGAAAACATATCATCTTGAAAAGACTAGTTATTATGTCATAAAAATACTTATATTGGAAGTGCTAGGTGGTGGGTCTACAGGATTACTCCCAACCTCTACAATAGGAGTAGAGCGGGATGCCATAATAGGTATTGTCTACTGAGTGGCAGTCTGAGATGCCTGCCACTTGCTCAGTGCTTCTTCGAGTTTCTTATCAACTAGCTTATCTACCTATACATGGATAAAAGAAATGTTAGCTTCTGATTATTGAATTGTCTTTTATAGTAACATTATAAAGAAAGAATAGATTACCTCTTCTTGTGAAAGTCCCGCTTTTGGGACATGTTTGCGTTGGGATGGCCCAAAGAATGCTTTGATGCCCACACCAGTGCCTGCAGCCCTAACACGTCCAGGATGCTCTAGGTTACCCAGAGCAACTGTCAATTCATCCCTTGTGCCCTCAGGGATAAACTTTCCTTGTTTCCTCAGCTCGTGCATCTCCCTCTAATCACCAAAACAAATATTTGTAATTAAGTAAACACCACAAATAATCAATATTCGAATGATTGTTGTAAGAGTTGTATTTTACCATTTTTGCAGCCGCCTCAGAAGTTGCGGGCTTCCTTATTTCTCCCTTCTTATTTTGTCTCCCAGCTATCCAGACATCATGTCGAGGCAGAGGTGTGCTACCTATAGTAGAGGACTCCTGAGTAGCAGCAGATTGAGCATTAGCCTCAGACTTTAGTCTTTGGCGAATGCCTACATACCCCTTTGGTACCATTGTGTGGTCAAGCACATTCAGTGCACGCCTTGCTTTTTGTGCCTCACTGAGGGCCTAGTTAGTATGCACATTAATGATTTGGTTAGTAACACTAAATGTTAATCTTGAATAGGTGAATACAACATATATTAATTAAATTGGGGGTGACGCCTAATACCTTGAATTCATCAGTTTGTCTTGAAGCAACAAATGCGTCCCATTCTTCTTGGTCCAGGAAGTTCCACTATTTTGTGGTTGTTTTCTTACTCTTTTCACCTTCTTTTATGTATTATTGAGTGAGATTTGTCCTATAGTTCCTTAGGACTCTCCCACAGCGTTGCATCACACATTTACGATGCAGCTTTTCATCCAATTGAAATATACTCTGCAAAATAGAATTGCTATTAACTAGTATCCAAAAAATAGTAATCTGACAAATAGAATTGAAAATTAATAATAACTCACACATAAATCCTTCCATATTACGTCTTTCTTCCATAAAATTAATCATAGTACTCATCTTCATCTATAGGATCTTCAATGAACTATCTTTTACCATGAAGAACAACCGACCATTTATCTTTTGTAGGATCATCAATATAAAATACTTATTTCGTCTGTGATGCCAATACAAATGGTTCACCCTTCTCTCCAATCTTTTCAAAGTTCACTAAAGTGAAACCCCATTCATCCACTATAACTCCTTTGGTGTTATCAACCCAATTATATTTGAAGAGAAAAATTCTAAAATCGATGTAGTCAAACTCCCATATGTCTTCAATGACACTGTAATATGACATTAGCTTCACATGGACTCTTATCCTTTGCACTTGCAAAAAACATAGTCGACGCTTGAAGTGTGACCCAACTATTTTGGATGACACTCTTATCATCTTGGTGCTTTGGGTAATATGTGAATCCATTAATGTCATACCCTTCATAAGACATAACAGTCAATTTTAGTTTAAAGGCGAGGCATTTGATAGTTTCAGTAATATCATCTGGTGTTTGAGATAGTTGATGTAAGACTTTCTCTTCGAACCACTTAATAAATGTCTTGTTATGCTCTCTAGCAAGCCACATTATATTGGCTCGAGGATATTGTCTCTTGATGCAATTGGTATGTTCCTCGATATAAACACTCACTTCGTCCATGTTGTGTAAAATATACAAGTGACCTTGTTCCAACTGCTCACAGCTGATTACTTTCACCTGTGATCCCAAAATTCCTTTGCCAAATTGCTCCTCAATATTCTTGTCATTACCAGGAGTGTCATTATCACTGAGAAAGTCATTGCAAAAATCCATAACCTCTCTCGCCACATAACCCTCAATATTACTCACTTAAGGCTGATAACGGTTTCGAACATCACTTTTAAAAATGCTCATGTATCGTTCAAAGGGATACATCCAATGCAAGAAAACTGGTCCCAACATTTTCACTTCCCTAGTCAAATGGACAACAAGATGTACCATGATATCAAAGAACGACAGAGGAAAATACATCTGAAGCTGACATAGGGTAACAACCACTTCTCTTTGAAAATTATCGAGAGTATCAGGGTCAATAACTTTGTTGTACAGACTGTTGAAAAAGAAACAAAGTCTGGTGATTGCAAACCTTACATGCTTCGGCAATATAGATCAAATTGCCACTGGCAAAATTTGTTGCATTAGAGTGTGACAATCATGAGATTTAAGACCTATCAACTTCAGATATTTCATTAATACCAATCTACGGATGTTGGATGAGTAACTCTGTGGCACCTTAACATTTACCAAACATTCACAAAAGGCTTTCTTCTCCTTTCTAGACAATGGGTGACAAGAGGGAGGTAAGTTTGTTCTCCGATTTCCCATTTCACGCAATTTTGTTAATTCTGACCTTATTCCCATTTCACGTAGGTCCAGTCTGGATTTTAGCCCATCTTTAGTCTTACATGGTATATTCAGAAAAGTACCAATGACGCTATCACAAACATTTTTCTCAACGTGCATGACATCGATACAATGCCTGACTGTCAAAGAACTCCAATAAGGAAGATCCCAAAATATTGACTTCTTCTTGAATAAAGATTTGTCACTCTGTGTGGCCATAGTACATTGTGATCTCTTACCAAATTCATTGACAAACTCTTTTACTCTTTCATAAACAACCTCCCCTTGTATAGGTTTAGGTGCACTTCGTTCCTCATTCAATCCACTAAATGCTTTGCGCTTCCTTCGATATGGATGGAATTTTGTAAAAAACCTTCGATGACCGAGATATACAGTCTTACCGCCATGTTTTAGTCCTATTGAATCAGTGTTCTCTTCACATATAGGACACGCTTGAGCTCCTTTGACACTATATCCAGACAAATTCCCATATGTTGGAAAGTCATTTATAGTGCAAAACAACTTAGCATGCAAATGAAATGTCTCTCTTCGTGAAGCATCATAGGTCATCACACCTTCACCCCAGAGTTTCTTTAAGTCATCAATCAGAGGTTCAAGATAAACATCGATATCATTTCTAGGTTGTTTAGGGTCCTATATCAACAACGACAACATTACGTACTTATTTTTCATACACAACCAGGGAGGAAGATTGTATATAACAAGCATGACTGGCCAAGTGCTATGTTGGCTGCTCAATGTCTCGTATGGATTCATCCCATCTGTACAAAGCCCAAGTCTTAGATTCCTGACTTCTTCACCAAATTCAGGGTACAATAGATCAATCTTCTTCCACTGTGGGGAATCAGACGCATGTCGTAGAATTCCATCATTATTTTTCTTAACATTTGCATGCCACCTCAAATTCTTCACATCTATCGGATTGGCAAACAAGCGTTGAAACAGTGATATTATAGGTAGATACCACATCACCTTGGCAGGAGAACCAGTTTTGGACTCCCCCAAAGTCGTCAATTTATACCGTTACGTACCACATTTTGGACAATCTTTCAAATGCACATAGTCCTTTTGAAATAATACATAATCATTTGGGCATGCGTGTATCTTCTTGGCATCCATTCCTATTGGGCACAACAATTTATTTACCTGGTATGTGGAGATTGGCAACTCGTTTCCTTCAGGAAGCATTTCTTTCAACAAAGACAACAATGACGTGAAGCTTTTGTCACTCCATCTATTGTTAGCTTTTAGCTTATACAATCTCAACACAGCGCTAAGCTTCGTAAACTTAGTAAAACCTATGTATAATGATATCTCAGCATCATGCACAATGTTTCTAAAAATAGGAGGTGGATCGGTGTGCTCTACCCCACAACTATCCAGCATCGCATCAACGATGTCTACTGGTTCATTCACATCTACGTCATCGGAGGCAATTTCTTCTTCCACACAAGAACTGCTATCGACATCCACTAGTTTCGAGTTTGAAATATCTCCATGACAGTGCCATTCTATATAGCCTTGTATAATCCTGTTGCACATGACAGACTTTTGATTTCATCACTAGTGCTGACTTTCAAGTTGTTACCGCAATGCCTACATGGACAGTAGAACCTATCTCCAAGTTGTTTCCTATGTTCCTCGGCAAATCTAATAAACTGGTCAAGACCAGATATAAACTCTGGGGTTTAGCGATTGTGAATGGACATCCATTATCTATCCATTCTATGATCAAAGAGAAAAAAAGTATATATTACAACAACATTAGGGTCTAGGGACATGTGTTGTCATTCTTATATATAATAAATGTGTACCACCTATCCCATTCTTGAACACCTAATCTCACTAGTAAGTATATAATATGTATTGGGTTTTCAAGAAAATTTTGGCAGCATTTCCCCATTATTCTCTAAGTACATATGTACTTAGAGAACAAATGGGGAAATGATACCAAAATTTTCTTGAAAACCAAATACACATTATACACTTACATCCTAAGTGAGATTAGGTGTTCAAGAACAGTCCTAAATCGGGGACTATCCAAGATTTACTCCTAATGAGTAAATCTTGGATGGGTTTCTAGGCCAACAAATACATGTGCTGTCATTCTATAACATTGATTTCAACATTTCGAGTGTCCATGCATGTTCATCATCAAGATAAAGATTACACATAAATTACTATGACCTAGGGATGGAGAGATTCATAATTGATTTCAAAATTTCAAACTAACTCATGCATTATCATCAATCTACATCATACAATAGGGATTCATGTAATGTTAGGGTGACACATCACTACAAAATCAGAGATTTAACATTAGGGTTTTAATATCTTAAATAGATTGATCACAAGATTTCAACAATATAGTTAATTCAAGATTATGGTGAAATGTGTATTAGGGTTTTAATATCTTAATTCAACATGCATCAAAATTTATAGAATTAGGTCAAGCATTTGTATTAAATTGCAAATGTATCTTCTTCCTCCTGCTCCCTCTCCTTACCAAATGGCCATAAAAGCAAGGCCACGATCGTGTGGGTTGGCCACGGCCGTGGATGGCCCACACAGTCGTGGCCTTGCTTTTATGGCCATTTTGTAAGGAGAGGGAGAAGGAGGAAGAAGAGGTGGAGGAATAAGAAGGGCAGTGGCCTACCTGGGTAGGACAGCAGTGGCTTGGAGAGTAGGGTGAGAAGAAGAGAGCAGGGGCAGGTGTCGGAGCAACGAAGCACATCATAGGAGAAGGCAGGCGCGAGAGCAACGAACCACGGGTAGGAGAAGGCCGACGAGCAGGAGAAGGCCGGCGAGTAGGAGAAGGCCAGTGAGCAGGAGAGCAAGAGAAGGTCTGCGAGGAGAGCAGCAGTAGCAGCGACGTTAGTGAGGAGAGCAGCAGCAACAACAACAGCAGGCGGCGGGCGGTGACACGCAACAACAAATCCGATCGATGAAACAGAAGAAAGGGGAAGAGTCTGTTGTTGCAGGGCTATTAAGTTACTCAAAGGTGTCAGTTATCCATAAAAACCGACACCTTTATTATTAAGCATCGGTTATCTAAGACAACCGACGTCCAATTGGACATTCCTTTACCCTAATTGTTTTGGTGTGGACGACGCACACACCCTTATAATGTCGGTTATGCTAAGACATCTGACACCCATATTGGAAATTTTGGCACAAATTTTATCTTCATTCAGTGTCGGTTATTAGGTAAAACACCAACGTTGTATCTGATACTTTGGCGCAATTTTTTTTTGCTCGAAAAAATTGGATTTCGCGGGCTACTTTAGGCGTCGGTTTGGTTTCTTCAACCAACACTGAATGAAAAGCAATATCCGTGTCTGGTTGGTCTTCAAATATAGACGTCGGATGTCCTTATTAAATGACATTTAATATTAAAATAGTCAGTTATACTAAAAAACCGAGGCCTCAGAAAGCGACATTGAATGTTGTTTCTGTACTAGTGCTCGCATATCTAGTAGGGCATGCCTTGATCTTGAAAGATTTTGTTATCTTGTGACTCAAGAAGGCAATGAATTGGTCATTGAAGATGGCCAACAACCTACCTCGAAGATGTTAAGGGAGAAAAGTTTGTGAAGTGGCTTGAGGCCATGCGATATGCGATGGAATCCATGTACACCAACAAGGTATGGACGTTGGTGGATCAACCAGAAGGGGTAAAACCCATAGGGTGTAAGTGAGTCTTCAACAAGAAGACTCACATGGATGGTAAATTACAAACCTATAAAGACCTCTTAGTTGCAAAGGATTTCAAACAATTTCAAGGTGTTAACTATGACGAAACCTTTTCTCCAATTACCATGTTTGAATCTATCAGGATCATGCTTGCCATTACAACTTATTATGATTATGAAATTTGGAAGATGGATGTTAAAACCACATTCCTTGACAGGTATCTTCTTGAGGATATGTACATTACACAACCTGAGGGTTTTATAAATCCAAAAGAAACGAATAAAGTATATAATCTATGAAGGTCAATCTATGGATTGAAGAAAGCATATCAGGTCTGGAATCATTGATCTGATGAAACATTCAAAAAGTTTGGCTTTAGTCAAAATGAAGATGAACCATGTGTCTAAAAGAAGGTTAGTGGGAGAATGACTATATTCCTCATATTATATGTAAATGACATATTATTACCGGGGAATGACATCCCTACCTTACAAACGGTAAAAACTTGGATAGAAAAAAACATTCTCTATGAAGGACTTAGGTGAAGCATCCTATATCATAGGAATCAAGATCTATAGATATAGACCTAGAAGGATTCTTGGCCTGAACCAGAGAACATACATTGGTAGAGTGCTGAAAAGGTTCAGCATGGAGAAATCAAAGAGAGGAAATTTACCCATGTCTGATGGTGTTCTTATCTCTATATCCCAATGTCTTAGTTCTTGTGAAGCACATGTGCACATGAGTAAGATTCCATATGAATCTCCAATTAGATCTATCATGTAGGTAATGTTATGTACTACTCACCCTTATGTCTTGTATGCCTTGAGCATGATGAGTAGAAATTAGTCAGATCTCAGTGATGGTCATTGGCCTACTGTAAAGAACATTCTTAAGAACTTCAGAAGAACTAAGGATCAGTTCCTTGTCTACGGTGGTGAGGAAGAGTTGGTGGTAAAGGGTTACACCAGTGTAAATTTTCGAACTGACAAAGAGGATTTTACCACAATCTGGATTTGTTTTTTTCCTAAATAGCAAAGTTGTAAGATGGAAGAGTTCCAAGCAAGAAAATATTGATGATTTTACAAGAAATGTTGAGTATATTGATGCCTCCAATGCAGCAAAGGAATTTGTTTGGATCAATACGTTTGTCACTGAACTTGGGGTGATTCCAAGCATTAATGATGCAGTAGAGTTGTATTGTATCAACAATGGAGCTATTGCAAAATCTAATCATCATTCCAAGCACATAAAGGTAAGAAATATTTGGGATGTCCTTTTTGTAATGTGGAGACTATATCAAAATAGTTGAAGTTTGGTAAAAAACAATGCTATGGTTTCCATTGACATTTTCTTCCAATGAATCGTCCATATAGACATGATAGGAAAAAATTTGATGGAGAAAAATATTTTTTCCTTCCACCTAAGCCACTATCTGGAGAAGATATACTAAGGAAATTTGATGGATATGAAAATATCACATTTGGAAAAACAAATAAGAGCAAGAGGCATGGAGATCAAATTCCACCATTACCTCGGGGTTGGAATAAGATAAGCATCTTTTTTTAGCTACCTTATTGGAAGTATTTATCTGTTAGACATAATCTGGACGTGATGCACATAGAAAAGAATGTGTGTGAGAACATTTTAAAAACATTATTGGGCGATTATAAGAAAAGTAAATAAAACTTACAAGCTCGTCAAGATATGAAGAAAATGCGCATTCGAAGAGATTTATGGCCGGTAGATGCAGGTGACCGATATTACTTGCCTCCAGCATCTTACACCATGACTAATGTAGATGCACAAAGATTTTACAAGCTAATAAAAGAGGCTAATCAACCACTCTATAGAGGTTGAACAAGTCATTCTAAGCTATCGTATTTGGTTGCCTTGCTATTTCTGAAGGAGGAATCTGGATGGTCCAATGATTCTTTCACAAAGTTGTTACAGTTGATTATTTCAGGATTTCCAAATGAAAATTGTCTATTCCCGGAGACGTATTATGAAGTAAATGCGATTGTGAAGGATTTATGACTTGATCATTCTACTATAGATGTATGTACAAATAAATGCATGCTTTTTTACAAAGATGCAGCTTAAAAGAAAATTGTGATACTTGTGGTGCTTCAAGATGGAATGAAAAGCAATACAAAAAAGGGAAAGAAGGTAGCTACTAAGGTCATGTATCACTTCCCTTTAATACCTCGGTTAGAGAGGTTGTATATGTCTTCATATGTTGCTAAAGATATGATTTGTCCATCTAAAGGAAAAGGCAAGGATGGTTGTGTTCATTGACACTATTTTACCGTGTGTAGAACGCAAGTGCACGCGTCAATGTAGTACAGGCCCTTGTGAGGCTCGAGTCGAACTCAGGGACACTAAATTATTGGTAGACTACTACTAACTACTCACAATCAGCTAGACCAATAAAAAGGTCATGAGAGTTGTTTTGAAATTAAAAAAAATAAAATAAAGCAAAGCAATCGATTAAGTGTTTAGTTTAATCAATTCAAATGGATATCTTTAGGATTGCGGTTTCACCGCAGGTTTTCATTGTATGAATTTCCATATAATAATTCAGGTTCATCTCTCAATCTGGATAGTGGCCTGTAGTCAGAATTGTCCACTATCATGGTACAATTCACTACCTAAATCTAGGTCGGTTCCACCGTCGTAGTAACCTATACCCTAAACTAGGTGCATTAGAATTGACCTCTGGGTTTCCACCATTAACCTTACATCACCTTGTTCAAGGGATTTGTTAATTAATGTGAATTTTGTCTCTTTTCAACCGTTAATTCTTCTTTCAAAGTAATTAAAGGCATTAGATTATCATTATGGTGATCAAGCATAACAATATAATTGAGAAAAACGAAATCATACCACAGATTTAAGAGATAAATTATGAATTACTATGATAAAAATGTCATACAATGCTTCCCCAGGCTACTCCCAATCCTAAAGATAAAGGGGATTAGCCTCGCATGTTCATCTCAGAGCAAAACATGGTTGAAGAGAGGGGAAACATGGAGAAAAACGTGAATAAGTGATGAAACCCATGAACGGAGAAGATCCAAGCGTTCCTCGGTGTAGAATGCACGATCTAAAACCTTTCCACGGTGGAGAACGTCTTCTTCAGCTTCCGGAATGGTTGGGGCGTGCTTCTGGGCTATGTTCTTTTCTCCACACCTTCTTGGGATGTGTGCAACGACTAATGACATGATACCCTACTCTTGGCCGCTGTCATTAGGTATAATCACCGAGTTAGGTTGCAAAAATATCACAACCGTTGGATTAGAGCTGATCTAAAACAAACTCTGATCTGTCGGTGTCGATACCATCAATGTGGGTCGATGGTATCGACCCCTCACGATATCGGCAAGCCTTCTTTTCTTTTCGTCGTTGTGCCTGATGCTGACTCGATACCATCGACGCGGGTCGATGGTATCGACACCCTTAGGCATCGGTTTTATCCCTTTTCCATCGTTGAAGCTGAACGTGTCGATAGTATCGACTGTGGTGTCAATAGTATCGACTAACTGGTTGCCAATAAACTGATGGTACATCACTACCATCGACTTCCCTGTCGATGGTATCGACTCTGTGCTACTCCTTACTGTTGGCTGCCTGTGGTTGTGTCAATAGTATCAACAGCTGTCGATGGTATCGACAGCTGCAGATATGTGTTTTTCCTAAAATTTCAAAACAAAACCACATAAGCCGAGATAAAACCTATTATTGTAATCATTTATGCTCAAAACAATAAAATAAGAGAGATTTGACACTGAGAAGGATCATAGACTAAAGTAAGTGAATTATGCAATATTAACCACCGAAATGACCAATAAACACATAAAACGCAAGTAAAACAAGTCTATAAATGTGACTCAAAATCATCGCATCAAACTCCCCTGAGCTTGAACATTGCTCATCCTCGAGCAACTAAACTTTAGAATAGAATTGCGAGGGTCAACTAGAGAACAGATTATTAAAAAAAACATCACCAAATGATCCCCGCTAGACATTCACATTCTGGCCCTCACTAACTACGGAATGATAATTACCCTAAAGGTGACAGTAATCATCCATTAAAGATATCTACCTCAAAATTGATGAACACTATCATATAAGGGAGTTAACATAATAAAATTCTCCAGTTCAGACTCGGTGCATCTTGTGATCTCCTATTCTACGTTGCTCACCCTAACTACCATCTACATGGAAGCAGCTCTCCTGTTATTAATGAGTGAGGATAAAATCATGGTGGCCTACCAATTCGAGCAATGGGTGGATGGAATGGGTGGCTAGTGGAAGAAATGGAAGCATTATACGGTTTTAACATGCACAAAACAATAATGACCTAAATGATGCATATGCAAGTAAAAATGCCCTAATGCCTACATTTGGGTGGAATGATGCATGCACTATCATCCCATCTCAAGGTGAGATGGAATATCTAAGAGAACTACATCATGTACTTATTCTTCTTAAAATGTAGTGAGACATGTTCCTTTCTCCCTCTCAATCCTACTTGCTTCGCAATACTCTTTTTTTTTCTTTTTTCTTTTTTCAAAACTTCTTCATTTTTTTTTTCAAGCCCTTATTTTCATAGCTGACAACGAATTAATTGTCATGCTCACTTATTGCTACATAACTTATACATTTGAAGCATTCAGAAGGTATAGAACAAGTTCATAACCCTTAATGTTTCAGAAGACATAAGATGCATGATGTACTATATGCACAAAAATGTGAATGCAGCTACAAAATGATAATTATGCAACAAAATGACATGTACTTAAGGATAATGTGCATGTATAACTAGTCTATTTTTTTCATGCAGAAATATGTGAAAATAGTTGCAATGCAAAACCTATATACATGGAATGTGATCAAAGAGATTAAAACTGTAATGTACTTCCAGTTCTTAAGGTGGAATATGAAAACAATGGGGTGGATAGATCACAAGACTAATTGACTGAACCTTTGGAAATTATTATGTGTCTCTCCTTACTGACCTGTGTAGTAATTAAGAGGTTTCTCTCTCTTATTTCAAATTAAAGTCTCATTATCATTTGGTCAGTTTAAGCTCAAACAACCAATTCTATCCACTTTTCATGAATCATAGGAATGTACAGTTGTGATTTCCTATTTTAGAGTTGACTAACCCAATTATTTCCTTAAGTTATGTGCTCAAAGTTGAACAACACAACCTTGCAAAAGCACTAAAAAAATTTAAATTTGCCCCTGATTCCCATGTACAAGTAGCGAGATGACACATGACTTAAGACATCCACAATTACACTAGATAGAGTGTGGATCCTACAAACAAACTCATAACTGAGAAAAACAAATGACAAAAGACAAAGCAATAAAAACTAAAAACTGAGAAAACTAAAGGATAGAGCTGTTCCAACTCCCCCCCTAAGCTTGAATTCGACTATGGCCTCATAGTAAAAAACAACCTTAAAAGGTGGAACAGTGATACCGATCATTCTGCAGGAGGAGGCGGGTACGGTGGAGCCGTGGGGTCCTGATAAATGTATATTTATCCCTTTTATTTTTATATTTTTGATATTTGTTTAGGATTATTTTGTTATTTATTATTTTAGTTTAATAATTAATTGTGTTATTTTAGATTTTTCTCTTTAATTAGAGTTTTAATTCTATTTTCTTGGGTTTTGTAGGAAAATTACACAATTTGCAGCAGTCCTAAAATTCATATATACCCTCCACGAAAAGTGACATAACTCTTGCATTCGAACTCCAAATTGAGTGCACAAGTATTCATTGGAAAGGGAATTTAATTTCCTAAAATAAAATCATATTATTTGGACCTATTTTGTGCTTTTAATGGGAGATAAATACGTTCGAAATAGTTTCTGCGAGAATCTGCATTAAAGGAAGTTACATGGTCAAGATAATTAAAGACAACAAACTTTCGATTTGACCAGATTTAGAAAATTCAAAAATTAATCTCCCTCTCTTTTTTCCCCCTCTTTTGAGGGCATCCTATACCCTATCCTTCATTTAAAAGGAGAGACTCTTCACTTGTAAAAGAATTCCATTCTTCATTCTATTTCATCCAATTTTTAGTTGTAGACCACATCTTGTATAATGTTGGATCTCATTTTAGTTTGTATTTCTTCTGGTCTTGTTATGTCTGAGTAAATCTCTCTGGGGAATGGAAGTAGCCCCTTAGCCCGGTTCTATTCAATATAATCAATTATATTCCTCCATCGAACAAATGTCTTCTCTCTATTTCTTTGTAGTTATTTGGATGATCTGATATATTCTTATGGAGTGATATGACCGTGGATCTCTGTAAGAATGAAACAATAGTCTCTTAATTGTGATTATCATCTTTTCGTATATTTAATATGATTCTTGTTATAATCCTTGGTGACGCGACCACCTGAGCCTTGGGTTTGAACGCCGGTTTGAATTCACATGCTTTTTGATATGACCGTGGATAATGGCATGTTGGACGGTTGGGCAATGATCTATGAATGTCAGGACCAGCGGGTTCACGGGAAGTCTGACCCTTGTGAGTTTGTCCGTAAGGACATGTAAACACAAGGTCCTGATTTGATCCTTGGACTTTAGAATTTGATTAGTTGAATAGGAACGTGGTTTTGGTGGTGATCTTCCGGACCCCAGATCATTATTTTTTGATTAGTTAAACTTTATTTCAGCACTTTTATTTTTTGTTCTTAGTTTTAAACAACCTTCTTATCAGAATTTATTTCTTGTTCTTGCGATTGGATTTGGATTTTGACTTTTCTTTTCCTCCGTCCCTTGGATCGATACCTATCTATACTAAGTTGACTTGTTGTTCACAACAAGTTGACAACCGGGTTAGAAGGTTAAACTCTAGGACTTTTCTTAGTGATTGTTGCATGTACAACGACGCACATCAATCCACAATTACACTAGATAGAGTGTGGATCCTACAAACAAACTCATAACTGAGAAAAAAAAATGACAAAAGACAAAGCAATAAAAACTAAAAACTGAGAAAACTAAAGGATAGAGTTGTTCCAACTCCCCCCTAAGCTTGAATTCGACTATGGCCTCATAGTAAAAAACAACCTTAAAAGGTGGAACAGTGATACCGATCATTCTGCAGGAGGAGGCGGGTATGGTGGAGTCGTGGGGTCCCAAGATGGGTATTGCCCCTGGAAGCTCGGATCATACTGGGGCATTAGCGGAGGTTGTGGATACCCCCCAAAATAATTCTGGCTCCAGTAATGATCGTAGAAGGGCTGCTGCTACATCTCCATCCTATGCAACCTGTCGTGGATGTGTTGTTGGTTGTCGAGGAGGAGGCGCTCATTCTCGAAAATGGCCCTCTGGTTATCTAACAGCCGGTTCGTTGTATCTTGAATACTGGCGTAGGATGTTGTATGCTGATGTTGCGTCTGATGAATCTCCTACAACATCGAGTACATCCCTTGCATGGAGTAGGCATCCTCTCCTTGACGAGAGGGTTGCGGTGGCGGAGGCTGTGAAGAAGATGATGCACCCAGATGCATGTGGGGATGCTTCTGGGGTGCTACTCATGCCCGAAAAGGAGTGAAAGCTTCATCTTCCTCTTCGTGCTCGTCGCCTTCATCATTGTTGTCATCATCACCGCCGTCTTCATCTGAGTCGTCGATGGCAATGACAGGCCATCAGAAATGCTGAGCACCCTCAATATTGAAGACGGGGTCTGGAAGTGAATACTCTTGATATGCGTTATTAACATGGCAATGTGCATATGCCAAGCCATCACAGAGCAGGAGGAGGTTGGAGCGGTGCAGATGTTGGAGGTTAACCTTGCTCCTATTAGAAAGGGGAGTAAGCTGGGAGAAATCTAACCCAAGGTAGAGGGCCAGCGGGGTGATGAGCCATCCAAAGTGGATAGGATCCTTCCACGTACTCCTCACGGCCAACACGCGCGTCAAAAAGAACGTGCCCCAATTGCACTCCTCGCACTTCAACAATTTGTATAGGAAAAACAAATCCGTCTCTTGAAACTTGCTGAGAGACAGGTCGCCACGAGCGAATAGTGTGGTGCAGAGCATGCGGTGAAGAATTCGCACAAACAGATGCTCAAAGTCCACAACTACCGCATTGTGGTAGCTCACGGATTTTCCCAGAGGCACAGTCACCACCTGGGCAAAGATAGTGTTGTAGTCCGTCCGGTTGTCTGGCCGCCGGTGCTGGTAGTCATCATGATACCAGTTATAAACTAAATTGAACTGGATGAGAGTGAGGGTGTAGTTGTTGTTGTAGAGTCTGAACAACACCCGCCCTTTCCTCCACTCTCTGTTGGTGGCGATCAAGTCATTGGGCACCACATTGATGTCCAATGATGCCATGAACTCCGCCACGAGTTCCTTGTATGTCGGCCACTCGCCGAAGAATGGCTGGCCGTCTGTGTGGTACTCCAACTCGTCGGGCCTCCTGGTGGTGTGTCTCGCCTGCCCCTTCAAGACATAGGCGAGATTGGCCTCGAACCCCAACTCACAGACCATTTCCCGATCAACATAGTGTGTGGGCTCCATCTTTCTCTTCATCAGTTCCTCGTAGACCTTTCGGACCTCCATGGAAGGATGGACAATCCTCGGACGAGGAATCGATGCAGTAGGTGGCGGAATGAACTCGGGGATCTCCATAGGAGCCGCCCATGAAGAAGATGCATCGTCTGTACGCACCATTGTTGCTGAGAAAGAAGGAATAGAAGATGGAGCTTCGTGAAGGTCGGAGAAGACAATCTCTGCTCGGTGAAGGCTCGGGGAAGATCATGCTCCTTGGATGCTCGTAGCTGGGCTCCGGTCACACAACAATACACACGTCACAAGTGGAGGGTGAATTCTCTAAAGGTGTGACGTCATATGACAACCATCCCTCTCTTTTATAACCACGGCCGTCGTTGTTGTGCACCCATCGATACCATCGACGCGGGTCGATGGTATCGACACCTGTAGCACAATCCGGTCTTCCGCTAGTATTGACGGTTGTCGATAGCCTGATGTGGGGGCCCGGATCGATGACGCATCGATACCATCGACGCTGGTCGATGGTATCGACCCATCCCACGGATTGACTCTCTTAATGCAGCGATCACCATTGATTTCCTCTCGCAGATCGGTGATATGTCACGTCGATACTATCGACGCAAGTTGATAGTATCGAATCTTCTTAGGGCACACACCCTCGTGAGGCCCGGCCGCCGCTTTCTACCTGTAAATGGGTCGATACCATCGACAGGCCCATCGATGGTATCGACTTCACTGAGACAAATTTCGTCTGAATATCTTCAGGGATCTCATGAGTATCGACATCCATGTCGATACTATCGACCCTGTTCTGGCGATGTGTTGATGGTAGGTCGATACCATCGACGAGGCCGTCGATAGTATTGACTTAGAGAAATTTTTGCAGCCGCCTAACTGTGCCCATGTCGATACCATCGACACAAGGGTCGATAGTATCGACCCTGCCTCAGTCCTGCACATTGAACAAACGATCAATGTATTTTTTTACACTAAAAACAAAATCGAATCAAAATAACTTATAAATGTGAAAGAAACTAAATGAAACTAACAATGGCTGGGTTTCCTCCCAACAAGCGCCCTTATTTAACGTCTTAGGCTAGACGAAATCAAGCTTCATCAACTTGGAGCTTTGGAAAGTGTGCCCCGGGGATCATGCGGCAGTTTGAACTCAACTCGATCCTGGCCAATCCCCAACGTCAAAGTACCTCTCCCAATGGTAGTGACAACATCAGTCGTCGCTTGAAATGGCCTACCTAATAGCATCTCACAACCTTTGAGTTGTGGCATGTCCATGATGATGAAATCCACCGGAAAGATAAACCTGTCTACTTTGACTAGTACATCCTCGCACACTCCGTATGGCTTCACAATGGACCCATCCACCAACTCAATAGTTTCCGTTGATTTCTTTATTTTCTTCAACCCAAGCTTTTGAAATGTGGACAGTGGCATAAGATTAATGCTAGCACCTGAATCACACTGTTCTTATGGAAAATGTTGACCGCCTATGGAACATGGAATATAGAAGCCTCCTGGATCTTTCCTCTTTGGTGGTAAACTCCCATGGATGATGGAGCTCACCATCTCATTCGCCCGGCAAACATCTGTGTCTTGTATCCGCCTTTTCTTAGTGATGATATCCTTGATGAACCTCCCGTATGTGGGAATCTGTTCTATCATCTCCACTAATGGGATATTAATATGGAGCTTCCTGAACATCTCCAAGAATTTCCTGTAATGTCTATGCTCTTTCTTTGGCCTCGAACAATCTGGAAAAGACACAACCGCCTCCTTTAGATGCTTATGAGGTGGCACATATGGGCTTGTCGGGGTCTCCTTCCCTAATCTTGCTTCATTGTCACCCTCTAGCGTAGGCTTTGATACATCTTTTACCACTGGTGTAACTTTTGGCTACTCATCTTTCTTAGTGGTTGTAGCTTCACCGTGAAGTATGGCCTTCACCTGCTCTCCTTGACTAGGTGTGGGAGTGGCCGCGATGGGTTCTTGGCGTGATTTTCTGAATGGGAAATATCAGCCAGGTAGTCCATAATGACTGCGAGGATACGGTATTCTCAGTGTAGCCTCCGTATCTAACATCATTTTTCCTTTTTCCTGGAACTCCACCACCGGGGAATCTGCCTCCTTAATCACAGATATGTACTTCACTTGATGATGTGCTTGAGCAACCTCTGCATTTCCAGCCTATCTTTGTTGATTTGTATGCTTCGTGGCCGCCACTTCATTGGCGATTTGAGTCACCGTCGCCTCTAGTATCCTCATCTGGGCTCCATGACTTTGCAATGTCTGCCCAAATTTAGTCAGAATCTCACCTTGGGACTGCAACTGCTTACTAAACATACTCATCATCTCTTGATTTTGTTGCACCACTTGACTAAGCAACGCGGTGCTTTTATCCTCTGACGTTGATTGTGGCTTTGCATCTGGATCTTGTAGGAAGTTGTTTGGATCTTTCCATGAGAATTTCCTATCCTTCCTCCAAGCATAATCATTGTTTCTATAGCCCTGTTGTTGCATAAATTTGACCTGGGCTTCCTCCTCAGATTCTGCATCTTCTTTGGCAAGCAATTTCTTGGCTAGAAGGTCTAATATATTTATCATTCAGCTCCTTAATGGCCCTGGATTCACCTGCGACTTTGACTTGTTCTGGTGCATCCCTGTCGCCCCAAGATTGCTTCTTTGCCATATTCTTCAAAATTTCCCAACACCTCGTGCATGTGTTGTTTAAGAAGAAACCTGAACCTACGGAATATAAGTTACTTCTATCATGCTCGAAAAGAGAAAAATAGAAGATTTTGGCCTACTTCTCCTTGTCAAGCCCATGATGCGGGCACCTCCTCAGCATAATCTAAAAATGCTCCCAGGTCTCTGAATAGGTTTCTCTTGCTTTCTGACTAAAATTATGAATTTTTCTGATCAAATCATTTTTCTTCTCAGGCGGGAAGAATCTTTCAAAGAACACTTCAACCATGTGGTTCCATGATTCCACGTACTCATCATCAAGATTATGTAGCCATTCTCGTGCATTTCCCACCAGAGAACTCAGAAATAACTTCAAATAGAGTGTCTCTTGTGGAAACCTATCAATTTTGATCATATCACAATTCTCCACGAACTGGCTTATATGAGTCACCAGATCTTCATTTTTAAGCTCGTGAAATGCATTAGATTTGACCAAATTTATTAATGCAGGATCAATTTTATAAGTTGGAATATTGACTGCCTGCTTCTTTATTGGCCCCTTTGAAGCGGATGAGGAAGAAGCTTTTATTTTCTCCCATATTATCTATTCTTCTGCCATGGCTTCTGGTTCAGAATCTGAATCTATATCTTCTAGTTGGGGTTGAACGTTGTTCTCCTCGTCGTCTGGTCCCGACAGTGGAACCTCTGGTGATTGCTGTGGGTAGTCTGTGCTATGCATCCTCACCATGTACCAGTACCTACAAGATGATAATTTTAGTTCAGTACCGTGCTAGATGATTACAAAATGTGAAAAATAACTATGAATTTCAAAAATGATTACAAAATAATAAAAATAAAAAGTGGCCTAGAATGGCCGCTTGCATAACTCGTAGTGCCGACAATTTTCGTGTCCCCGACAATGGCGCCAAAAACTTCACATGATTTTACCATGCGTAGAACGCAAGTGCACGCGTCAATGTAGTACAGGCCCTTGTGAGGCCTGAGTCGAACTCAGGGACACTAAATTATTGGTAGACTACTACTAACAACGCGCAATCAGCTAGACCAATAAAAAGGTTATGAGAGTTGTTATGAAATAAAAGAAAATAAAATAAAGCAAAGCAATCGATTAAGTGTTTAGTTTAATAAATTCAAATGGAGATATTTAGGATTGTGGTTTCACCGTGGGTTTTCATTGTATGAATTTCCATATAATAATTCAGGTTCATCTCTCAATCCGGATAGTGGCCTATAGTCAGAATTGTCCCTTGTCGTGGTACAATTCACTACATATGTCTAGGTCGGTTCCACCGTCGTAGTAACCTATACCCTAAACTAGGTGCATTAGAATCGACCTTTGGGTTTCCACCATTAACCTTACATCACCTTGTTCAAGGGATTTGTTAATTAATGTGAATTTCGTCTTTTTCAACCGTTAATTCTTCTTTCAAAGTAATTAAAGGCATTATATTATCATTATGGTGATCAAGCATAACAATATAATTGAGAAAACAAAATCATACCATGGATTTAAGAGATAAATTATCAATTACTATGATAAAAATGTCATACAATACTTCCCCGGGCTACTCTCGGTCCTAAAGATAAAGGAGATTAGCCCCACATGTTCATCTCAGAGCAAAACATGGTTGAAGAGAGGGGAAACATGGAGAAAAATGTGAATAAGTGATGAAACCCCTGAACGGAGAAGATCCAAGCATTCATCAATGTAGAATGTGCGATCTACAGCCTTTCGGTGGTGGAGAACGTCTTCTTCATCTTTCGGAATGGCTGGGGCGTGCTTCTGGGCTCCGTTATTTTCTCCACACCTTCTCGGGACGTGTGCAGTGGCTAATGATGTGATACCCTGCTCTTGGTCACCGTCATTAGGTATAATCACCGAGTTAGGTTGCAAAAATATCATAACCGTTGGATTAGAGTCGATCTGAAACAAACTCTGATCTGACGGTGTCGATACCATCGACGCGGGTCGATGGCATCGACCCCTCGCGATATCGGCAAGCCTTCTTTTCTTTTCATCGTTGCGCCTGATGCTGACTCGATACCATCGACATGGGTCGATGGTATCGGCACCCTTAGGCGTCGGTTTTATCCCTTTTCCATCGCTGAAGCTGAACGTGTCGATAGTATCGACTGACTGGTCGCCAGCAACCTGATGGTACATTGCTACCATCGACTTCCCTATCGATGGTATTGACTCTGCACTGCTCCTTGTTGTTGGCTGCCTGTGGTTGTGTCGATAGTATCGACAGGCGTCGATGGTATCGACAACTGCAGATATGTGTTTTTCCTAAAATTTCAAAACAAAACCACATAAGCCGAGATAAAACCTATTATTGTAATCATTTATGCTCAAAACAATAAAATAAGAGAGATTTGACACTAAGAAGGATCATAGACTAAAGTAAGTGAATTATGCAATATTAACCACTAAAATGACCAATAAACACATAAAACGCAAGTAAAACAAGGCTATAAATGTGACTCAAAATCATCACATCATTCATCATCCTTCCGACACACCAGAATGGTTGTCTATTGATGTCAGGTATCCAGACTTTGTTGCTGAACCACACAATATTAGACTGGCATTAGCAACCGATGGTTTTAATGCATTTGGCAATATGAGTGCATCACATAGCATCTGGCCTATGTTGGTGACACCTCTCAATCTTCCGCCTTGGCTTCTTATGAAAGAACAATTTATTATGATGTCCCTATTAATCCCAGGACCACACATGGTTGGCAATGACCTTGATGTATACTTGGAGCCATTAATTGAGGAGATGCAACTACTTTGGGAGCTTGGAGTCAAAGTTTATGATGCATATAGCAAAAGGAATTTCACTATGCAGGCAATGATTTTATGGACCATTAATGATTTTCCAGTATATGGTGACTTATCTGGTTGGAGCACTAAAGGTAAGAAAGATTTGGGATGTCCTTGTTATAATGTGGAGACTGTATCAAAATGGTTGAAGTTTGGGAAAACGCAATGCTATGGTTTCCATCGACATTTTCTTCCAATGAATCATCCATATAGATGTGACAGGAAAAATTTTGATGGTGAAAAAGATTTTCACCTTCCACCTAAGCCACTATCTGGAGAAGATATACTAAGGCAATTTGATGGATATGAAAATATCACATTTGGAAAAACAAATAAGCGCAAGAGGCATGGCGATCAAATTCCACCATTACCTCCGGGTTGGAATAAGATAAGCATCTTTTTTCAACTACCTTATTGGAAGTATTTATCTATTTGACACAATCTGGATGTGATGCACATAGAAAAGAATGTGTGCGAGAACATTTTAAACACATTATTGGGCGATTCTAAGAAAAATAAAGACAACTTAGAAGCTCGTCAAGATATGAAGAAAATGTGCATTCGAAGAGATTTATGGTCGGTAGATGCAGGGGACTGATATTACTTGCCTCCAACATCTTACACCATGAGTAATGCGTAGAAAGATAAGTTCATGTCTGTGTTAGAAAACCTGAAAGTTCCTGGTGGCTATTCTTCTAACATATCTAGGTGTGTTAGCAAATCTGATAGAAAACTTATTGGGCTGAAAAGTCATGATTGTCATGTTCTTATGCATCAACTTCTACCTGTTTCCTTGAGACATTGCATGAGCTTAGATGTGTACAAGCCTATTGCTAATTTGTGCTCATTTTTCAACAATCTTTGCTCTAACATTATTGGTGTGGATGAATTCAAAGAATTGGAACAAGAAACTGTTGTCACTCTTTGCTAGTTGGAGAGAATCTTCCCTCCTTTCTTCACCATCATGATGCATTTGCCCAACCATTTAGCTTATGAAGCCAGGCTTGCTGGATCTGCCTAAACTAGGTGGATGTACCCAATAGAGAGATACTTAAAGAAATTGAAGAAGTATATAAGAAATAAAGCTAAACCGGTTGGTTCTATTGCTAGTGGCTATTTAGCTGAAGAAAGTTTGACATTTTTTGCTAGGTACTTGCCTAATTTTGAGACAAAAATCAACCGCATTCCTCATAATGTTGACGGATCTCCAATTAGAGTTGGAGTGTCAAGGAATTTTGCTTCCACACTTTGGAACAAGCCCATCGTTATGTCCTTTTCAAAAAAGAGGAATTGGATGTTTACATAAGGTAAGATTTTCGTCATATAATTCTTCCTAAAGTATGTTATATTTGTTGTACATTAATTTAGACACTTCTTATAAAGAAGTGAACACATGTTTATTCTTCAAGATATGGAACCCAACATTGCCCCACGAACTCTAGAAACAAAACATGCAAAAGAGTTTTCTAAGTGGTTGAAAGAGCATGTAAGTCTCAAACATAAATATTTATTATCAATCTTAATGTTCAAGTTAGTGTAGATTATAGTAATGTTTTAATTTTTATAATGAAGGTAATGCAAATGTGAGAGATTAGGCCAAACAGTATCAGTGAGGAGTTGAGATGGTTATCCCAAGGCCCTTGTGCTGAGGGAATGTCTTATGAAGGCTTTTCGGTCAATGGATATCATTTCCGTTCAAAGCATATTGAAAGTACATGTACTACACAAAATAGTGGAGTGTACTTGTGTGCAGACACTTCAAGTTATGCAAGTGGTAGAGATCGAAATCCTATAAATGCTCAAGTCACATACTATGGCTACTGAGAGGAGGTTATTGAGCTAACTTATGGTCCAAGAATCAAAGTTCCGTTGTTTAGATGTTCTTGGTATGATGAAAGCACTTCTAACGGGTTGTGAATTGATGAGTATGGGTTCACACAAATCAACACTTCAAGGATAAAACGAAAAGAGGAACCCTTTATCCTGGCTTCTCAAGCATTGCAATGCTTTTATGTGAAGCATCCTAATGTTATTGATTGGTGCACAGTGCTAAAGCATCCTCCTAAAGATTATTCCAAAGTACCTCTTATTGAGAATTATTTGACTAGTTTACAATTTTAAGCTATTAATGGTGTTGTAACTAATGATGTGTCTTGGACGAAGAGTGACACCGAGGGATCTTTTGTTGATAGAACTAAAAAAAGCATGATGGGTATAATGTTTAGTTCATTAATCTCTCTGTTTTCATCAAATTATTTTGTTTGCAAATCCAGGATAAAGAATGTTCTTTGTTGTATTATTAGTATGTTCTATTACTTTTTTTTTGGCAATCTATTACTAAATGGCATATACTCTTTATTTAGTATTGATTCATATACCAACAAGTAGAACATCATAATAACTCATCTGTTGGTGTCTCAAACTCATATGCTGCATATTCTTTTTTGGGATATGAAACAAAGGTTAAACCCAAGAGCTACTACTTTGTTTTTCAAATGCAGCTACTACTTTTGTTATAGATTTTTCGGCACTAATAATCTAAATTCTTTTCTTGTTAGTTGAAGGATGGAAGGAAGAAGAATCACTAGATATAGTTGTAACATCACACCCGGTGAACATTCTGTTGTCCCTCCCTCCACAATTGAAGAAAATTTTGAGGATGAATGTACTCTCTTGTCCAACAATGTTGAAAATGATGTAACAATTGAAGAAAATGTTAAGGATGAATAGGAGAATAGGAAGTATGGATGTGGGCATGCAAGTGAGCAAAGCCTACTTCCTAAGCAAGGGGAGCCACATCACAAGGTCCAATGGGATTATGAAGGAAATGCTATTGGGGACAATGGTGCCAAATTGAATCGTTATTGTCATATGCTAGTAAGGAAACCACACATATGGCATCTAGACTTGAAGTGGGGTGAACAACCACAATAAGCTTTTGCAGATAGAAAATAATTTATTGAGGTAATCTTTTTCATAAAAAGACCAACAAATTGTATGATTGTTATATTCAAAGTAATATTTTCTATGTTTTTAGAAATACTTTGATTTAGGAAGTCATCCAAATGCATGGAATCACATTGATGAACATATTAGCAAAGGGATATCAGTGTGGAGGGCATGTGTAATGAAAGTTTACTATGAAAAGTACAAGATTGAATCAGAATTGATGACGAAGAAAGTTGAGAAAAATGCTTCCATAGATATGGACCAATTTAAAAATCTTGTTAAAGAATGCGGAACCGAGAAGTCCAAGGTACAATGGTTTCATATAACTTGCATGTATACCTATCTAATTTTTCTAATTATATGCTTCTTATGGTTTAGAAAATTTCTGAGATCAACAAGGCAAACAGAGAAAAAAAAGTGATGGATCGTACCATAGGATCAAAGCCATGGAGTTGCTACCGGGCAGAAATGGTATTAATAATGGACATTTGTCTTTCTTAGTATGAGTTGAAAATATAACATGGACCGTGAATATGTTATCTATCATGTGTAGGTCAGTGAAGAACAACTTGTTGTGCCTCTTAACAAATTTTTGGAAAAAGTTTACGGAAAAAGCCCACATGTGGTAAGAAAATGGATATTTTCTTTCCTATCATGTCTACAAAGCTACATATGCTCAAATATCTCAATTTAAGCTTTCCTTTTATGATGCTTTATAATTACAGCTTGAAATCTCTAATATTGTGGAAAACCAAGTAGCAGACCAAGAAGAATTAGATCCTAGACATGTTGATAATCTAACACGTGAAGCTTATTTGAAAGTTTTAAATCCTTCCAAAAAGGCTAGAATCCAAGGTGTTGGAATTGGGCACAAAGAGACAGGACATAGGGGAAAAGCTGCACCTATAAGAAATGAAATGCTTCTTGAGGAAAGCAATGCAAAGGATGTATGTTGGATTAAAACTAAACTTGAACTATTAGTTACAACTATTCTATTAGATCGATGTTGGTAATTTGTTTTCTATTTTAGGAGAAACTTAAGGAACTTGAAGAAACAGCAAATGGATTGAAGAACTCTATCTCCCAAGTAATGAGTTGGTATAAACAATCACAGGTAACTTAGAGTCAGTTGTCTATGTCAATGCAATATTTAACTTTTTTTGACAATGTTGATCTATTTGCTATAGGATGGTGGTATTAATGATGATTGTGTAGTTGGATACCCCAATCGGACTACTGGAAGTGTCTTACATATGCAAAGTGGCACAAATAGGTCAGGTGTGGGTTCTTTTCACATACAAGAAAATACAAGTGGTGGTGTAGATGTTGGCATGTATCCCAGGCAGAATATATCAAGCGGGGATGGCTTAGGCAGACTTTCAAGACAATGCAATTCAAGGGAGACTGGAGTAGGCAGGCTTTCCACACAAGGCAATGCAAGGGAGAATGGAGTAGGCATACTTTCCACACAAGGGGTTGAAAGTAGTTCTTTTGGAGTCATGGCTCCCATGCAAAGTGCTAGCAATGGACATCCACTAATCTTTCAGCCACAAGTACCTCATAACAGCTAAAGATTATTTTAGTTATTCATACACAAAAGAGTATTAACGTGTACACTTTATCAAAGGCTACAGTTGAAAGTTTGTGCCCTGCTTTTGGTAATAATCCACAAAGTCATCCTCAAATGCAGAACATACAAAGCACATCATCATCAGTGTCTTTCACACCAAGAACTCAGTGTTTAAATGAGGTATTCAATATTATATTTCCTCTCTTCTATTCAATATTAGTTTTATTCTAGTTCACACTTTTCATATCCCATTATCTTTCCATTGGTTTCTATACAATGCTCAGCCCTTGATTCTGTATTAGCCAGTCGGGATCTAATTATTCATTTTGTGTTGATAGTGATAGTCGTCACATAATAGAAAATTTTGTTGGAGCACACAATTCATTGTGTAATCTGGGTTACAACAAATGATTGGGGTTCTCCCCTTATAATGCAAATCATTTTTCTATAACACATATTATAGAGAACAACATGGTTCAATTTGCTAACTAGAAAGTGGAGAAGGTGCATGCTAATTTCCTCATCATAACATTATGTATGTTATGTTTGAATCTGTAACTTTTATTCTAGTTGTCCTATTTCCTTGTAATCTATAGGTTGCAATCATGTTTTATGAAGAATTCGGGATGGATCATAGTGTAAAAAACTTAGGCAGCTCTATAGGCTGCAATCATGTTTTATGAATAATTCGGGATGGATCATAGTGTAAAAAACTTAGGCAGCTAACTAACTTTAGAAGAAGTGGAATTTCCTTGGGGAAGGGGAATGGCTTCTCTGAAGGGTGTTCAAGTGATCACATTGAGTCTGAAAGAATTAGCTGCTACTTGAATACCTTGTAAGAGATACACCTTATCCTGACGTCCCACTAACTGACAAGGTAAGAACAACATATCATTTTACTGCAAACCACCACCACCACCGTGCTATACGAAATGAACACCTGATTTGTAAGGGAACTAGTACTTTCTACAAAAGGGAAGCCAGAGAGGCATTTGTCTTCTAAGAAGATTGAAGTTTTAATCAACTGACCATAGAGGCAATTTCAGTAATTTAAATTGATATGATGCAATAAATATACATCTATGGAAATTTTTCAAGACATATCTTCAACATCAAGTGCTTATTAGGCAACTTCAAACAATTTAGTAGGGTGGTTTGGGGCTTCTTGACTTTATATCTCACTATGGACAGTGAATAGTAGCAAGTCCTAATAGTAGGATTCTCAAATCTGTTCATTTGCAGCAGTTATACTAATCAGGGAGCTACTACTTCAAACATGAACCAACATAAGGTACCAGCATACTTTAAAGGGTTTGCAAACCAACCAATCTAGAGCCTAGAATGGATATCGCTACTTTACTTACTGATTTGTGAATGACTTGGACTTTAGGAACCAATTACGATTTTTCCAAAACATACTCAATGAGATAAAACCTTAGCAATCAGATATTAGTTTGAAACTTGGAGGAAGGAGGATGTCAGCTTCTTGGGTCCTTTTTCTATAGTCAAACGTCCTTTTAAATTTTAAACTCATTGAAACCACCAGGTGCATTGTAAGAAACAATTCGACCTATGAGCAAGCTTAGAATATAAGAATATACTTTGTGGACCATTATGTATGCTATCACAAGCATGAAATCTTGTTAAGACACCCCCACTAGTATGAAGACATACACTTTAGATGGAATACTATCGTGCATAGGAGAACAAGACCATGAGCTACAAAGTAATTCTAGGGATGGTCTCTATTTTATGAACTCCAAAAAATGATGATTTAAATCAAAAGACAAGTTGAGTTTCTACAACAATCTGAATGGTGAAGGCAGGACTCATCAGAGTGGGTAACATGGTGCACCAATGCTTATTCAACTATCAATAGTGGATATTTTTTACCTAGTATTTCTCTCACGCACTAAAAGTGAGGTAATAATGTTAAAATAGATAGCATGTAATCATATAAAAGTAAAAAGTCCCAATAGTTACTGTCCTGGAAGAAAGTGACAGTATATTATGGCCATATAGATTATATGAGAGATTATTCAAAATAAAAAATAATATATAATCATATATTATATGTCTAACACTTGCATGTTAATATTACTCATAAGTTTAGAGTATATTTATGGGAATGTTGGGCCTCCTTTATTATCGTGATCAACCTCCAATCATGCGTCCCAGCTGAAAAACCATCATTTCTATCATGATCAGTAATGAATCAGTGGTAGAAGGGCAATGTAGATAGCATTGGCGATGAAGCCCTATCAAAGATGAACAACCATCCTTTTATGATTAAATAATAGACATTGATAAATATAAATATCAATTGGTTGTGTACAAATAATTTTAAAAGGTAGTCTCTCACTAGATAGGGTTGTAAGTGTGTGTCTTGAACTTTAAGCAATAGAAATTTGAGATGAATCAAGAATGTTATGATTTAGAACAATAGTAGACATGGTGACTTCTATGAAAAATGAAACAGATATGCTATACATGTAGATATCTAACAAATAGGGACCAATTCCTAAAAAAAACCAGTCATGTTGTCAAATAGCAATCTTCTCAGCACATAGAAATATATTAAGAAAGATCACCATCTAGTAGCATAGATTTCGTGAATGCCTACATACGCATATGGTTGCCCCTATTCTGAGGCAAGATGGAAATTGGTTGCACAAATCCTGTCTCAGATTAGGGGGCAACAATATGCATATGTAGGCATTCATGAAATCTATGCTACTAGGTGGTGATCTTTCTTAATATATTTCTCTGTGCTGAGAAGACTACTCATAGTGAATTTAGGCCCTATTTGGATTCAGCGGTTCAAAATCACAATATTTTATTTTTATCTTAACATAGAAATCAAAGATCACTAGCATGGTCATCATTTAATGGGTTCAGGTATCATCCAAATGGCTTTCTCTTTCCAGGTTACTAAGAAGTTTGAAGTACTATAATATTGAGTCAAAGTCAAATAGAAACTAAACGGTAAGAGGTATATCTAAATTGATATAAGAAGATATATTAAAGGAGATCTCTAGATTCATTAAAACTAAGATACATGTTGCAATGCCCATTCTGAGACTGCAATTGTGATGTTTATACTTTCAAGTCTACTAATTTCCTTGGTTTTATTAGTTCTTTTCCCTCTTGCAATGATACTTTATGCTTATATTAGCAACTTGGTTTTATTAGTTCAAATACCTCCATGTTTCTATTGTTCCATATACTCCAAGCAGTAGTAATCATCAAACTGTAGATCTCAACTTTGGATTTTAAGATGAGGTTAGTCCAATACTATAAATTTGTAGTGTAATATATTAGCCAAACAATGGGAGCTTAGGTACCCAATTATCAAACCATACATTCATATTTTCGCCACTAATCAGTACCTTGGTGGAATTTTCATCAATTAGCTCCTTGCACTCGTACAACTTTTTCCAAAAAAATTGTAGCAAACCTACTGGCCTAGTTTTGGAAGGTTTTGTATTTTTGTTGTATACCAGGGATCCAAAGAGTATCTTCATTGCTCTTAACTTCCCAAGCAAATTTTGCAATCAAAGCTCTATTCCAATCACGCATGGTTTTCATCCCAAGACCTCCATCTTTTTTTTCACTGATGACTTTGTCCCAATCAACCAAGGATATAGGCTTCTTTTTGTTTCCTCCACCCCAAATAAACCGTCGTGTGGTGCCATCCACTCTGTCACAAAAGCTCAATGGAAGAGCAGTAGTTTGCATTATGTATGTAGCGGTTCGTTTGGAGCAGAACTTTGTAAATTTCTTCCTTATTAGGCATTTTTTGGAGGGCCTCATCCTGTTTCTCAGAAATCAACTAGAATTTTCCAGGAAAGAAGTTGATAATATCATGACCCACCTTTCTGTTAGAGGTGAAGTGGTCCTTGAAATATAGTTGTATTAAATTTTGGATCTTTCCTTGGTTGGTGATCCAAGTGCCGGCTTCGTCTTTGAGCATCGTGATGGTATTATGCCTAGTACATTGTTTAACATAAGCTTGGTAAAACTTAGTGTTGGAGTCTTCATTCTTAAGCCAGTTGACATGGCTATGCTGCTTCCAATCCTCCTCCTCCTATTTTAAGATGACATCCATTCACTCTTCTAAGCTCAAGTAGCATATGTCAAGCTGCTCGTCATACATAATACTCATGTACCCTTGTAGTTTATTGATTTGACCCATGATTTCAATCTTTTCCTTGTTTAGTTGGTGTTTTTTCAGTTTATCCCGTTTGATAATAGCAAGTTTAGCCTTATTCAGAGCGTCAGTAAAATATTTTTGTTGATCCCAGTGTTGTGCTAGCAGATGATGAAAGTTGTTATTCATATTCCATGAGGCTTTAGTTCTAAAAGTATACTCTCCTTTTTCTTTTTTCACAAGCCTCAACAATAAAGGGCAGTGGTCTGATTTGATGTGGGGTAGGTGAACAACGTTTCTTAGACCAAATTTGTTTGAAAAATCAGTGGGGTAGGTGGGTAGCATTTTTTTAGTGTTTCTAACAATTGAATGGTTGACTGATTTTTATTATTTATATTGCCAGGGTAGAATTTCTTCCAAAGATGGATTTGGACGCTCAGTACACCTTGGATTTGGCCAAAATCATATGCTAAGGGTATGTTCATTTGTGTACTATGCATTATTTTATTTATCAACATAGAATTTTATATTTTTTCATGTATATCTATTAACATTGATCATGCAATGAATGGATAATATTTTTGTTTCATTAATAAATGTTGGTTTGTTGTGATTTTACATTCATGAGTGTTATTTTGGTGTGTAAATGTTCTTATGATGTCATGTGAATTTTATGAAATAGATTCAAAATTATATACAATATTTTCATCTAAAAATTCATATTTTCTAGAGTAATAAATACATAAAAATTAATAAATCAAACAATAATAAATAAAATAATGTCCACTATTCCCTCTTAAATATTTTGATGAAGGACTTCAGTTTCCTCAAAAATGTATTACGAATATCAAATTGACCACCACAATTGTATTCATGAGGACCATACAAGTCTTCAAAAATAATATTAATGAAGATAGTAGCCCTCAAAATTGCATTTTTCAAGGCATCAAGTCCCTCAAAAATGTATTTATGAGAATTAAACAAGCCCTCAAAAATGTTTTCTTGAAGGCTGAATAGTCCATCAGTATAACATTTTTGAGGGTCAACTGGTCCTTGACAACTGCATTTTGTAGGGTCAATGGTATTTGTCATGAGGGTTCTCTTCACGGACCATTTGTGAGGGTCGGGCCCACAACCGTTCCTTTTTGTGTGGGCATGTAGAGAGGAGCTTGTCACGGGATTGATCCGTGAAGGAAGACCATTTTTTTTGTAGTGGCGGTGATGGTTCCATCTCATATGAGAGATCGTACAATGAGGAGATATGAATATTTGTAGAGTATCAACTAAAAGTATTATTGTTGACCCCTTTGCAAAAGCACTTTCACAGTAGAAGCATGAAGGTCATCTTAGATCACTTGGGATTAAATTCATGGGTGATTGGTTCTAACTGCAAGTGGGAGTCTGTTGGTATGTATGCCCAAAGAGCCAGTCATATAACGATTGTAATGTGGCATCATGTACTTGATTTGATTAACAATAAAGGCAATCTTCGTCTATATGTTTGTTCTATCATGAGTTGATGGTTTAACATGATACATGTATAAAAGAATGATATTACTCAATGCATATGTCTTTAGTTGAAGTCCCTAACCAATGAGATCATATGTATGATAAGAGTGTATATACATTCATGTTATGTCCCTAGTCAGATATTATTGTGGAAGCAATAAATAGACAACACGAATACATAAGACGAGAATGTGTTTTGGCTGAAGACAAAATCTCATTAGTCATGATACAAGATATCAAGCAAAATGCATAGGTACTTGTTAGAGAATAATGTATCAGATAGACCTACCTTGAGAGTGATACATGGAACCATAGAATGGTAGTCAGAATTAGATCTCATAGTGATAGTGGTGATTATGGTTCTTAGACCTGAAGTCACTACTCTCATCATACGTTGTTCGATATATACTTTGACACCATCCAATGTGACCTTGAATAAGGTTACCATACAAGTGATGTTTTGGTATTGTTGTGACACATGTGCATTGATTGTGAGTGATGTAGATGGGATTTGTCCCTCCCGTCAGAGTTGATATCATGGCCACTTGATAAGAAAACTGACAAATGTATTGCCATACTAATGTGAATCAATATGTGTGTGTGGTCAGAGACATCTCAGATAGTCTACTCTAGTTCAAGGAACATGGATTGAATATTAAGAGGATGAAGATTCCATGCCTTGAATTCAATCTAGATATTAGAGACAGAGGAATTATACAATAATCGTAACATTGATCAAAACTTGTAGGTCAAACTTGTTCTACCACTTTCCAATTACTTGGATAGCAATGATGTGTTGCTACGCTCATTATTTTTTTATGTCATAATCTAGTTATGGACATTCATTACCAGTGTAGTTTGGGACCTATAGCATAAACATCATTAAAATTGGACCGAACTGAAAACATAAGCATGTCACATGTTATTAAGGCACAACACATGATTAGATTAAGGTTTTAAGTATCTTATTATGTTAACAATAGAAGATCAAGGATAAGGCTAGGTCAGGGGTTTTACATCAAGAGAGATAAAAACACACATAAATGAATAATAATATAAGAGCATGTTATACATGTAAGAAATTTTATAGTGTAAGATTTTTTAGGGAAGCACAATTTAATAGTTATTGGTTTTGACACATCTGACTCATGGTAAACTTGGAAAGCCATTGTGAGTTGTCATACCAATGAAAAATTGAAAGTTTTATGGACTATGTAGTTTAGAAATGTGCCAAGGATGTGAAATTCTAAGAAACATGTAGCCTAGGAATGTTTTACTAAATGTGTAACTTATGGTGTATTAGATGTTAGCAATATTATTAGCTAATGGCTTCTTGGACCCAATTGTCTTGAACCATTAGGGTCATTTTCAATTCCTTGTAAATACATCATCTCCTATATATAGGAGACAATTCTTCCATATATAAATAAGAAATAAAACTTACATCTAATTTTTCTCATGCTATTAGAGCATTGACCCTAAACTTAAACAAAAAAGAGAGAGTCTCTACTTGTGCACCTTCTCTTCTTGTCTTGGCCACCTTCCAGACATCTTTCCAGACTCCATGGATCCCCTCTCTTTTTCTTCTTTTGTAATGTATACCTATCATATCCTCTATCCTCCTTAAATAGTTTCACTCCCTTTACTTTCTACACAAACTCATTGACAAGGATATTATCCATCGACTTCTCAAAATTTTCCATACACATATCATGCACCTAGACTCCCTCTATTCTAAAAAGATGAAAACATGATAGGAAGAGAGTATCAATGAATCCTCTTCCCTTCCTGATGCCTCCCATTTCCCTCCTATTTATTGCATCTAGGGGAGGCACCACCCAGCCAACCACAGCTTTTTTTTCAAGGGGACAATGACTCAAGGAAAGCCACCTCGATCAATGGCCTAGCATTTTGGATCTCAAGATCCTTGTGTGAGATAATCATGCTAAATGGGGAGAACCTAGAAAAGCCCACATCTGGGTAGGAAATCCTCAAGCCCGACATCTTTTCTTCCGGAATCAATATTTTCATGGCATGGATCCTCGTGGCACTGGCCTGCTAGTTGTCCCCCATTAATTGGAGTTTTGTTTCCTTTACTGAATCTAGCCGGTCTATTGCCAAACACACCAATAGATACAACTCTAGACACTTCAATAACCTTGATGATCAAGCCCACAAGATTGAAGGCTGCTAGACATGGGTTGAATTAGCAAGAGTGAAGTTATAAGAACTAGATTGAATCTTATTGATCATTAATTTCTTGCATGATATTCCCTTAAATTTTGTCATATTACTGGGGGGTCACACCCCCTAGACCTCCAACAATACCAAGGCCATCTACCAAGGATCCCCACTGCTTCTACTTTTAAAAGCTACAATGACATTCCCTTGACAATTTTATTCCCCTATCACCCTCATGTGTGCAACCCTTTCCCCATAACAAGGGTATTACTCTTTTCCAACCCCACTACTAATTCACTTCATAATTGGTGTGTGAGGCATAAATACATACAGAGTAGAGGAGGTAGAGAGAGGAGGTATGAAAAGGGAGTTTGATAAGAATGAGAAAGATTATATGTACATTCTAAGTTATTCTGATCTTCATGGATCTTCATATTCTTCAGCATATCCATCTTATGATGTCTTCGTGACCCTTCATTCCCACGAAGCATTATTCTTCTAGTATATTATTGGTGTATCTCCAATGGTATTGTGATTACCTGTTTGCGCCATGATATGCACACAGTTTGACTATCTGTGGTTTTTTCAGTTGGCCCCCACATTATGTGATGTTGAAGGATCTTAGTTACAACATTGACACACATTGAGATAGAGCTTGCTTTTTCTAATCCAACCTCTTGTTCTCTTTAGTGTTAGTGTTGTGGTGATCGTGCTACATTCTCAAGAGATGACTCTTTCCATACTTTTTAGAAGTTTGCCAATATCTACAAATGATGTATATGCAAGGTTGTGTTAATCCACAAACTAACTTCACCGAGCTACTTCAATCATGTTCTCTCCGAGTTGTATTTGTCATTTCTCAAGTGTTGAGATGATGCATCTTCCGATCTTATTAGGCTTTCCTTATTGGCATATTTCGTTCCATCTCATCACCTCTTTGTGTTCGTGCCTCGTTAGGTATGTTTGTGGTTTTTGTACTTTAATTTAGTTGGATACACTTCTCAGACAACATGAATATACCACTACCGCTAGATCATGGAAGTGATGATTATACTTATTCCAATAACACATTTCTTTCCCGTGAAGATGGCATAGTCGAGGTGCTTGGATCATCTGCTTTAGATTGATGATGATGTTTTTCATTTCAAACACACTTTCAGAGATCTTTTCTAAAGTTTCTGTATTACCATAACTACATAGTACAACTTGAAAGGAAGTGCCATCTGATAATCCTATATTACTTTTAAAGTCATGTGTAAAAAGGGTGGGGGTTAAAATTCTTGTATGTAGATTGATATTTTTTACTTATTGTATCGTATAATTGAATCTATTATGCCCAAACCATATGTACGTTCCACCTATATTCCATCTTGAGGGGGAATGTTACATGTTAGTGATATTATTAGTTGATAGGCTCATGGCCCTAGATCTCTTGCCACATTAGGATCTTATCTGTTTCCTTGTACATGCCTCCTCTCCTTAATATCGGAGGGGAGTCTGTCGTCTACCAATAAAAAATAAAACTCAAATATAATTTTTCACATAATATTTTTAGAATCATGTGGTTTCAAATTGTCATTAGAGACGCATACTTTAAGAAAGTATGCATCGTAATGACCTTTTATTATTATCTAGAGAATTGTCGCTGCAGTCGGACTAATTAGTGACCCCCTTCTCCCTATAGAGCGTAAAATCCTGGGGCCTGAACATCTCACCCCACCCAAAAATCAGCTGAAGGGCGTAGTTGGTCATCTTGTTAGGCATACACCGTTTGTGAAAAGTAGTTGTAATCATTTTGAAGATGGAATTATAGTATAATAAATAAAAAACAACTTGGAACCTAGGATATTTTGAATAGGACTATAAATGTCCTTTTAGAATCAATGTTGTTGAGACTCATAGAAAAAGTATGAAAAAAAAAGATAAATTTAAATAGGTTTAGTTATGTGGACATATTTTGGATTTCAAAATGAAATTAAAATCGTTCTTCACCACTAAACAAAAAACAAAAAGTATCTATAGAAAATAATCTATTTCATTTATTATACTTTCTTTTGTGGTCCAGATTTGCTGTGACGGAATTGCTGTGACCCCGCTGTTCCAGCAAATTAATATTAAACACGTCACAGTTGTTAAAGAGAGTTCAGGGAACGCAGAGCCCAATCCAGCTGCTCAGTTAAAATTTTATCTGAACCGAAAAAGAAATCAGGATGCACTTAAAACCTAAACCGGAAGTCAAAAAGTTAGAAAGTAATTAACTTGTGCCGCATTGCAACAGAATACCTATAACTTGCCGGTGCCGCCAGCCAGAAAACTACGAAGTCATTCAGTTTCAGGTTTTTCATTGTTGGCCCTTCCAGTACCAAAACTCATCAAAAGTGCAATTTGATTTCCGGTTTAGGCTTTAAGTGCAATTTCATTGCTTTTTCGGTTCACATGAAAATTCATCCGTGCAGCTGAACCGGGCCTTGTGGGCAGTGTTCAGCAATGTGATTACCTTTGATCGCGTTTCGGTGCGATGCGTTTAATCAGCGGCAAAATTTTGCCCGTTCAAAAAACTGGGATCTTCCAACACTTGCCAACTCTTCAATAACATAAAATCATATAAAAGAAGAGCGACATCAGATCTATTGTTGGGTAACAACAATCGCATCCTGCCCGCGTTGTGGATTGGATTGAAAATGTTGCCCGAGCCATCGCTGATGCGCTCCCAAATGAAGCCTAGGTCCCTGAAACGCCCTTTGATAGTCGTGACGTGTCTAATATTGAATGACTGGAACAACACTGTCATAGTAGTACTGTCACAGCAAATCTGAACCCGATCATTGCATAGGTTCAGATTTGTTGTGACAGCAAAACTGTGACGGCGTTATTCCAGCCATTCAATATTAGACACGTCACGGCTGTCAAAGGGCGTTTCAGGGACCGCAAGGCCCAATTCAGTTGCTTGAATGAATTTTCATCAGAACCGAAAAAATAATCAAATTGTACTTAAACCTAAACTGAAAACTGAAAAGCCGAAAGAAAATAACTTGCACTGCACATTACAACACATCACATATTAATTAACTTGTCGATACCACTAGGAAACTGCAAATAAAACTTTGGTAATGTGATTAATTCAGATACGGTGGCGGTAGAAGACCAAAACCCAACTACGGATAGCCAAAAATAGTAGTTCTGAAACACTAGATTGACACCGGTAAATTTTTACACAATTTTCACATTCATCAGTGATTATCCTACTGGGATTATCCACCTAACTAATTTTTCACGGTGGCTTATCTCATATGCATGATCGTGGTTAAAATAATAAATTTTTCGTACGGAGCCAAAGTTGGTTGACTTTAAGTTCTTCATTATATGCCCTTCCATCAACGACGACGACCGACAGAGAGAACTCATAATAAAATTAGATCCTACGACTTCTTATCATTAATATTTTCTCATGACCTGCGGCCTTTTCACCAACGATGACAGTCGGTAAAGATCTATTAAAAAGTAGACTACTTTGTCTTTCCAACCAATAAATTTTCAATAGCTACCTCGCCAACCAAAAATTTTCAATCACTTCTGGTTCATTGGGTAGTTTTGTTGCTCACTCATATATATGACTCAAGATTATATCATTGTCTCTTTAGCATCAAACACATGCCAAAATAGCCTTCATCCATTCGAAAAATAGAGTCAATTAATAGATACAAAGATATTTAAATGGAAATACGATAAAAATAAATTCAAAATTGAAGAAAAATACATATAGAAAGAAACCATGCATGCCACCAATTTAATTAATTTCTCAAGTTTTAAATGATCCATACAAAATAATGAGAAAAGCCTATATTATTAGAATTCAATAATAATCCCAAATTGACATATAAAAATGCTATCATATTATAATTGTCATGTCAAAAAATAATAAGCACTTCAAAAAAGATGATCTATGATATCCTCTTCTCTTATTTTACTTGAGTCAGGGTCTACTGCATCCACCTGTCAAGAAAAAATCATGTTAACAAATTAAGAGAATTATGTGTTAGCCAATCTTTAAAAAAAAATAATACCTCCATTAGTAGTTGCATGAAGCTTCCAGATGTGCTTGAAACATTAAATGTGGAGTCTAAACATTGACTCTGAAAATTATAATTTCAAGAAGCATTGTTAGTAAAACAATATATTACGTTGTAACTTTTATTAGTAACGTCTTTTTTATTATAAATATTACCTTGTTGATGGTCTCCTTGTAGATATCATTGTTATCATGCAAGCCATTATGTGTTTCAACAGAATAATCAACATTTGCATCCTAAAAAGAAATGCATAAGAGCTCTAAAAATATCTACTAAAAAATAAAGCAATTTATAAATTTACCTCTAAAAATCCTGTCGAATGAGAAAAAATTTGGTCATTTTTTGTTGCATCTTCTTTATGATGCTCACAGTTCTGTGAAATCATAACAAAATATATAATAACACATTACTAAGTTCTATGTATATAAAATATTTTTCTCGTACCTTTACTTGCTTTTGTATTGGCTTTGTCTTTCTAGATCTTTTCTTCTTGCAAGCTCTCTCCAATGCACCCATCAACCTCTTAGAAGACCTTGTTTTACAAAGCTTATGTTTTATCCCTTTCACATTCTTTGTGGTACAGTTGGCTCCATGAGGCTCACTTTCTTGGGTCATTTTATCATCCTTTGCAGTATCATCAACATTTTTTTCTTGTCTATGATCATCAATAGACAATTCTCTTAGTTTTGATTCTATAATACTGGAAAAATCTCCATTATTGTTTGAAGCAAGCTCATAAGTTTCTTTGGTCAATGAAGCTCGCCCTCCTAGTTGCATATGCATATGACATAATTCCTTGTATCGTAATTTTGCAGTAAATTTCTGATCTGGAGATGTGTGATGCATGTTGTTGTCCTTATTTAAATCATATTTTGCTTTCTTTGTCCATCTTCTCAATATATACTTATCAGGAACCCTCTTCATATTTTGAAAAGAAATAATTTTTAATGCATGTGCGCATAAGATTCCAGCAAAAGTAAACTTCTTACAGCTGCACTCAATAGTTTCCTTTTCAGAATCAAATTCAACAATGTGGAATACGGACTTCCTTGGTTGGGAAACTTTATAAGTTGAAGTTGGTCCATCAACAGTAATAAGATGTTGTTCACAATCCCATGTTAACCACAATTCTCGTTGAAATATTTTAAAAATTGCAGGAGTATATACTTCACTGGCATGTACTAATATTTCAACTTGATATGGTATAGGGGGTCTGGTTTGATCTGCTTTAACATCTGCCTTCATTTCTTCGTACCTCCTATCATCAACTAAGTCTTCAAAATGTTGAAAAAATCGTAACAAATCACATTGATAGCCAATATATCTCTTTACTTGATTGTTCATGCTTTCGCTACGTTGTGTGCTAAACATGTCTATACAAAAAGTTTCTCTTCCGTAAACCAAAGCCCATTTCTCTTTCAAGTCAAATTGTTGTTGTAGCCACGGATTATCACTTAAATTATATTTTTGAATCATTGAATTCCAAGAATCTAAGAACTCTACTTCATCATCATGGTCATAAATACAACTACTAAAATCTTTAACAAAATTATGATACTTTTCAAATACATCACTGAGGTGCTTAGCTGCATTTTGATACATATGCTAAATACAAAGACGATGGAATGTTTTAGGCCATTCTAAAGACAAAGCTTTTGCCATAGCCGAATCCTGATATGTTAGGATAGTCCTTGGCTTCTTTCCCGACGTTATGTTAGCAAAAGTATTAAATAGCCATACAAATGTTTCAGAAGTTTCATCATACAATAAGGCAGCCCCAAATATAATTGTTTGTTTGTGATTATTTACACCAACAAAGAGTGCAAATGGACGACCTTCTTTATTTTTCTTATATGTCGTATCAAAACAAACAACATCGCCAAAATAAGAGTAGTCCAATTTTATTTTAGCATCGGCCCAGAAAATATTAGTTACAAGACCATCTATATCAACTTGAATAGCATATGAAAAATGAGGATCATTCAGCTGCCTATTTTGCAAATACTCCAATATACCACCAGTTTCTCCAGTCACCATTTGCATAGAACGCTTTTTAGACAAATAATTTCTATAATCTTCTGCAATAAAACCAAGTTTTTCTCTACCACCAACTCTTTTTGCCATAAGAGACATGCTTGCTTTAGGAGTTATGCCAGATTGGTCAGCTAAGTCAGCCTCAATAGTTTGTGAAAAATTTAACTTTCTATGTGAGCGCAATATAAAACTTTTACTAGGAGAAATCAAGTTATGAGAATGCTCTGGAACAAAATTTACAATCCGATATTTTCCATTTGAATGTTGAATTTTCATATGAGCCAAACAACCACACCTACTTTCTGGACGAGGATTTTTAACATCATCACGTCTTTTATCTGGTCCACGTTGACCTTGACAAGAGCAACAATATATTCTATCCAGCAAAATGCCAGCATTATCTTTGTGAAACGTACTTTTGCGAATGCTAAATCCCATCACCTTAGCATAACTATTATAAAAATTATAAGCATCAGGCTCATCTGTCTCAAATTCTTTTCCTACTTGTGGAATTTTTTCTGGATCAATATTGGCATGCATGGCTTCGGTATTATTCAGGTCATGAGACAAGTCTTCAACATCATTACAATTATTATCAAAATTTGCATTGCGTTGTGGTGTGGTATGTTCTAAGTTGTAAATGGTAACATCTTTATCAATATCAGAGTCACAACTTGAATTGTATGGATTCATATTTCAATTTACGCTGCAAGAATAACCAAATGTTTCCAATAAGAAGTCTAAAAATTATATGTTACCAATGAAGAATAACATTGACAAAATAGTATAACTGATATCATAGATTTTTTTCACAATAATTCAAGTGATATCAAAGAAAATAACAAAGTACACATTGCGAGATAAAACATAGTACAAATTAAAACAATTTCTTTTTAGAAAAAGTAAGATTACCCAAACAATGCTAGTTGTTATGCAACACTCCACACGTGATCTTGTACTTTGTCTCGACTTCCTCTTTGATTCCAACTTCAGGTTCAGTTTAATGCCGATGCACAGAATCCAACAGAATCTAACTATATTAAAAAGAGAAAACTTTAACATATAAAGAACAAATAATAAAATAAAATTTAACTATGTATATACACTTACCAGTATGTTTATGTTCTTTCACTTTTGAAGGGCATGGGTTTTCACTGATAACAGGGACATTGATTGTCGTTGGAACAGCCCTTGGGTATAAAAATTTGATACAACCCCAATGATCACCGATCGTAACAGTAGGGTCTACTCTCTTACGAGTTTTCACTAGACAGTTGGTGGTGGTAGAAAGCACACAGTCAGGAAAAAATCTAAGCAATCTGAAAGATCATTAGCGGGATGGTCTACTTGTTTATCAATTTCCAGCAACCGACATGTTTGGTGGGAAGGCCGCTGGCCATGAAAAAACGTGAATTATAAGAAGAATCACCGGCAGCAGTAGTAACATCTAATCTTTTGATGAGTTTTGGTACTGGAAGGGCCAACAATAAAAAACCTGAAACTGAATGACTTCGTAGTTTTCTGGCGGGCGGCAGCGGCAAGTTATAGGTATTATGTTGCAATGCGGCACAAGTTAATTACTTTCTAACTTTTTGACTTCCGGTTTAGGTTTTAAGTGCATCCCGGTTTCTTTTTCGGTTCAGATAAAATTTTAACCGAGCAGCTGGATTGGACTCTGCGGTCCCTGAACTCTCTTTAACAACTGTGACGTGTTTAATATTAATTGGCTGGAAAAGCGGGGTCACAGCAATTCCGTCACAGCAAATCTGGACCCTTTCTTTTGTAGTGGTGAATGATTTAGTTCGGTTTAGAATTCCAAAATAGTGTCCACATAGGATTACTCTATATCTGTTGTCACGTCATAGGGAAGAAATCATTTGTTTGACAAAACTGAGGCCGAGCAGGAATCAACTTATATTAATATTGGCACAATTATAGATGACTGAATCGATACTTAGTAGGGTCCAACTTTGGTGACAATTGAATTGAATTGACTTAGGTCTCACACACGACCAATCTACAAGCTACAGCTTGGCCTTGCTCCCGGCGATGTCGATGACGAACCGATACCTGACGTCATTCCTGGCAAGCCTCTCCAGTGCGGCGTTGATTTTATCTGGCTTGACAACCTCCACATCGCAGGTGATTCCGCGCTGGGCGCAGATGTACATCATCTCCTGCATCTCCCCGATACCGCCCATAACGCTTCCGGCGACCACCCTTTTCCCGAAGATCAGCGGAAAGGATGGGAGGTCAATGGGTTGGTCTGGCGCGCCGACGAGTATCAAGGTGCCGTTGAGCTTGAGCAGCTGGAGGAGAGTGCCCAGATTGTGCTTGGCCGAGACCGTATCGATGACAAAGTCCAGGCTCCGACAAGCCGCCTGCATCTGCTCCTGATCGGTGCTGACCAGAAACTCGTCCGCCCCGAGTCTCCGGAGAGCCTCGTCCTTCTTTCCCGGCGTGGTGCTGATCACCGTGACTCTCATCCCGAAAGCTTTTCCGAACTTCACCGCAATGTGTCCCAGCCCACCAAGCCCCACCACCCCGAGCCTCTTACCTTCCCCTTGCTCGACCATCCCGTACCGCCTCATGGGACTAAAAACCGTGATCCCCGCGCACAACAGCGGGGCCGCAGCGTCCAGAGGCAACCCTTCGGGCACCCGCACCATGAACCGCATGTCCGCCACAATCACGTCGGAGTAGCCACCGTAGGTGACGCTTCCATCCCAGAAGACGCCGTTGTAGGTGAATTGCAGCTTGTCGCAGTAGTTCTCCTCGCCTCCTTTGCAGGCATCGCAAGACAAGCAGGATGCCGCGAGACAACCCACGCCGACCCTGTCGCCGGGCTTGAACCCGGCCGCCGCCGCATTGGCGCCCGCCTCCGTGACGAGTCCCGTGATCTCGTGTCCAGGGACAACTGGGTAGCGCGTGATGCCCCAGTCGTTGTTGATGAAGTGCAGGTCCGTGTGGCACATGCCACAGAAGAGGATCTTGATGGTCACGTCGTCAGGGCCGGTAGCTCTGTTTATGTCAAAAGAAAGGATTGGATCAAGAGGATCTTGATAGTCACAACGCAATCAGTCATCATATGCATACCTTCTTTTGAAGACGAACGGCGCAACCTTGCCGGCGGATGAGTCCGTTGCGGCCCAGCCGTGAACGGTCTGCGTGTGGTTGGGGGTCGTCTCCATTCTCTATCGTTGCCTATCAAAACCCTATTGCTTCGCGAGAGAAGATTCAGGGGCAAATGGCTACAGCTTAACGGCGGTAGCGGCACTGGATTCCCAGGCGGGACAGGCGGGAGAAATAGTGGTGGTCGTAAGTGACAGGAGTTCTTGATGCTTGTCTATATATAGATGGCGCAGGGCGGGTAACGTGGACAGCAGTTCAGTGCTTGAAATTTCCTCGGAAACGTCTACTAATTTTCAATGAGTATTCCTCGACGAAATAACTTGACAGTTGACTAGCAACTGCAATGACACCACCCGCACCTGACCCACCGGCCCGCTCCTCAAAAGGATTGTAATTAGGTCTACTGAGTCAATTTTATTATGTGTTTTAGGTCAATTGAGACAATTTGATAATGTGATTGTCGTATACCTACGATTTAAACTTTTATCTTCGGCAATTTGAAAGACTAGAGAGTATCAAATCTTGAGTTGCCTGTTTCATATCTTATTTGGTCACACTTCAAGATCAGAAGTCTAGAAGAAGGAGCAACCAAGTTGGATGAAAGGTTGAAATCAATTCCACTACTCTTCGGTAATGAGGTAAAGCCAAGTGGGACAGAGTGGAGCAAAGTTGGTCGGAAATAAATGTCCCAAGGTGTCATGAATTTCACTACTGGTGTTTGAACTTCCACATCAATGGTGAAGTACAAAAGGATGTCTCTTACAATATTTCAACATCGTGGATGAGATCGAGGAGAGCCTCAGAAAATAACTTGTTGATGTAGAGTTTTATGTTTATTAAATATTCAATTCAACTTAGCCAATTAGATTTTTTGCAAGATCAACTAGGTTAGATTTTGCTCGAATCGACATCAGTTTCGAATTCCAAATAATTGAGGCTTATTGAATGACCTGCATGCAAGAATTACAACTTGTTTGCAATAAACAATGTCTTATCATTACATCTTAAACATTGATTTGGTCTCTAATGAGTGTACTTCGTCCTAACCAAGTTCCTATCCAAAAGTGCATCATATCTTGATCCACATTGATCAACTAACGTTTGGATATCAAGAGCCCAATATGAAATGGAAATTAACTCTCTAGATAAAACATAGCTATTAAAGGAAAACCTAATGCTAAAGTACAGTTTATTATAGACTGAAATTCAAACTAATAGTGATATTGTGAAGAAACCAAGGGGGAGCGACGTACCCAATTTTGTCTCATGCTTTCTCTTCCTTTCAATTTTTAGTTCCATTTCTAATTTAATGTATGAAGCTAGTTCTTTAACCGAATTCACTTAACGATTTGAAACTTGATCATGAAAAATCCATCACCCTACCCCTAAATAGATATTTACAGATTGAAAGTTTTCTTTTTGTGAAAAGTTCTACTTCTAGTAGGCAATGGTTTTCTTTTAAATATAACTTAGGGGCTCATCCCCTCGATGCATTTACTCATATCATTGATTTACTTTATCTCTATTTTTTAACTATATTTGGTTTTTCTTTTTTTTCTCCAATCAAATTATCATGATAAACCATTTTCTTATGTTTATTATTGTTATTCAAGTCTGGTTTTCTAACGGTTGTAGTCACCATATGACACCAAGGAGGTTGTTTCAAATTGTTTGGTGGGAAATGGGTTCGAGTGTAATACATATACTTAATTAAAGATGTAGACATTTGTAGAAGACCAAAACAACACTAAGAGAGGCGCCAATATTTTATATTACATTGGTCTACATTAGATCTTTGACTTTTGGAACCATTATTCTTTAGTATAATCATAGACATGGGATGAAAAAACATGTTAACATTCCTCGATGTACATTTCTTACAGACAAATTTTGGATAATGACTAGAAAGATTATGTGAAAATACAAGTCAGGAACATTAAAATCTAACTATATAAAAGTTAAAAACAACAAATATAAGAATATCATTTCTAAGTTTATCCAGTCTAACTGTATAAAAGGATATGAATGCATTGTTTATGGAAGTGGATGTCCCAAAATTTTATAAATATAGATACATTAAGTATAGTTATTGGTGAAATACAACAGGATGTCTCCAATTGGATCATGAGATGATGTTTTCTTGGAATATTTTTCTTATGCAAAGAAGTACTCACATTAAAAATGGATGTTTTATAGATCAAGAATTCTCTCAACAATGTTTCACTAAAGTGATTAATGTGTTTTGAAGATGAGACAATGTGTAAACAATAAGGGAATGATAGAACTAAGTATATTACAATATATATATGAGAATTTTCCAATATATGTGTGGGAATACAAGGGTACTAAATAGCAAGGGTAAAATGATGGAAGGCTAGATCTATAGAATCCTTAAAGAATCATAAAAAATTCTTCCTAGTCGATGACATTTCAAGAAAATGGACCAAATAGGATACTTTCTTAATTGTCAAAAAGGAACGACACCTGCAGCCAAAATTTTATATGGATTTGTGTCTTACTAGATTCATATATATTGGATTGTACATTGAAAAAGATAAAGATCCTATGCTCTTCTAGTAGGACTTTGGAAGATGAGACTAATCTTTTTTTCTAAATGATGAGTTTTGATCTTAGATTAATTTGTACACGACACCAAAACTTAGTTATAATTTTGGTGGACTAGCATAGAGAGAGATGCCTACTATTAGTTTATAACACAAGTATTTTATTTCTATAGCCTTCAATGATTTTTTTCAATTTACTATTTAAAATTGTTTGATTATAATTTTCAATACTAAAATTTTGAAAATCTTCATGAAGTTCGTCTACAATTTTAACAAGTTTCTTCTTTTGTTTTTGCATTCCATTTACTTATTGTGAGTTTCTTTAAGAATGCTAATAATTTCCTTTTTAGATAGATAAAGAATATCTACCTCATCAGATTCTTCTTCATGTATGGTTGACCATTGGTCTCACTTTCACCCCTTCATGCATCCTAAGCAGCTCTGTAGGACATGTCCTCTTTATCCTTTTCTTTTTTGAGTGAGGTTTTCTTGTTTTATGTGTCTTAGGATCATCATTCATTAAGTGTTCTTCCTTTCCACATTCAAAGCACCTGATAGTAGAAGAGTAAGACACACTAGAGTTTTTGTTAGGATAAAATCATTTATACTTATTACCATTTACAGTTACAACCTCTTCATCATCTTCACTTGAATCACTACTAGATTGAGTGGTGATTTTAGAGGTAGCTTTGGCATCGACTTTTAAGGAAATTTTTTTTTTCTTCTTCTTTTCTTTTGGCCTCCTCCTAGAGCTTCACCTCATGTGTCTCCAAGTTACCAATAAGTTGTTTCATTAATTATGTGGATAAATCACTTGAATCTTCTATAACAGTGACCTTGTATTTGAACTTTGGAGGTAAATATCTGAGTATCTTAGATACATGCTCCTTCTCAGTCATATGTTTCCCAAAATCACTCAAAAAAATTATAAGGGTAGAAAATCTATCACACATTTCAACAATAGTTTCAATTTTAGTCATGCTAAATAATTCAAGCTTATGTTTCATCATATTTATTTTTGTATTCTTAACTTGATTAGTTCCTTCATGTGTCATAGAAAGTTTCCTACATATTTCATAAGCAGACTCACATGATGATATGTAGTTAAATTCACTAGTAGATAGAGAACTATAAAGAATATTAGTAGCTCTTGCATTGAGTTTTGCATTTTTTACCGTCTATAGATTTGATTTATCCAGTTCCTCCTTTGTAAGTTTGTATGGAAGTGCAATCATCTTCTATAGGTCAAAGATAATCCTTTGGATGTAAATTGCATTGTTCTCTTCCAATTGATGTAATTTGTGTCATTTAACACTAGTGGTCGTCTCACAGGAGATCCTTTGAGATTGAGAGGAATGAGCATATTTCCCTCCATACTTCAAGACGCATTAAGATTCCTTGAATACCTACTCTAATAACCATTGATAGATCTAGAGGGGGTGAATAGTGATAATCTGATAATTTATAAAATTATTTATTAAAGAAAAATAGATAAGCAACCAACATAGGGGGCAAAGAAATAGAGTGGTTCTGTCAAATGACATCGGTTTACTACTTGGTTGTTTCTAACCAGGATTGTATCAAAGAACTTTTATTAATCCACACAAGGAACAATACAAAGAATAATTGTTACCCTTTTCTTTCACAACCAAGGAAGAGCACCAAACCTTCACCTCTTCTTTGATGTCTTTAAAGAGCATCAAACCTCTTCTTTGACTGCTTTGAAGAGCGCCAAACCTCTTTTTTGATGGCTTTGAAGAGCATCAACATGAAGACTTTTTCTTCTCTAGCTAGTCCCTAGACAACCTTCTTGCAAGAAGTAGTCCAAGAACACTTGAACAAAGTAACAAGATTGGACAAAGAGAACACCAATGCTCACAATATACAAATAACCTATATCAAGCATATGAGTCACTTCCATTGTGGTTAGAATATATAGGATTTGATTGGTGGAATAGTGCACTCAAATGTTATAGTTAATAGGAATTGACAAATCTCTAGTTCAGACTTCATGTATACAAATAATGGAGTGCTCAATTGAGTTTTGCATGTCCATGAGGATATCCTACTTATAGGAATTACTTAGAAATACTAAAGATAACTATTGGGTGTGTTTTGGATGTAATTAGAGTTAGACTAGCTGTTAGAATAATAGTATAGTTAATAGAAATGGCTAGCGGAGCATTAAAAAATAATTCTACAGAACTTCCTCGGTCAAACTTTACTTCGATAGAAGGACCTCTCAGTTGAACTGTACTTTGACTGAGATTTATTCTCTTTGGCAATTTTACAACGACTCTTTTTCTTCAATGACTATTTTGACCAAGAAGACTTTTGTTTGATCGAGGAAAAATTTGACCGATAATGACTTCAGTCCAAAAAGACTTGGACCAAAAATGTCACTGTAAGTGCATCATTTAACTTTTAGAAAACACATTTAATGATATTTCTAATGGGATCTAACTATGCTAAAGCCTAGATATACATGTGAAATTAGGTTAAAGATAGTTGGACTTGACTCATAGCTTGATTTAACATGATATTTAATGATGTGTACATTATGCCTTGTACAAAAGTAATACATTGAATAAACATACAAAAATAACTACTTGTGTTTAATCATACACCTTTAAAATTCTTTTTCTTTAATCTCGGCAACACTATAAAGCACATTATATATACAAAAGATAAATTTTTGCATCATCAAAATATGATTGTGGAATATCTAGAAACCCAACAATATATAACATTAATCACATGCCAAGTGATATGTTGGATACTTAATGTACCTTATGTATTCATCACGTAGGTAAAAAATCATGTCTTAAATTTCCAATTTCTCCTTCAAATTTAAGATATAACAAATCAAATTTCTTCCATTGTGGGGAATCATAAACATGTCATAGGAATACTTTTTCTATTTATATTTATCAATGCATGTCAAGATAAATTATGTGCATGTTCCAAATCAGCAAGTTAGCTTTGAAATCATGGTATGATAGGTAGGTAGTACATCTCCTTTATAGGAGAGTCATTCTTAGTTTTACCCCAAGTTGTCATCTTGTACCACGAAGCTCCACATTCTGGACAATATTTTACATTGATACAGTCCTTTTGAAATAAAACACAATCATTTGAGGATGCATGTATCTTCATAGACTCCATCCCAATTGCACATAATTGTTTCATTTCATATGTCAAGATTGGAAGCTTGTTCCCTTCAAGAAGAATTTCTTTCAACAAAGACAATAAAGATGTTAACTTTTGTCACTCCACCTATTGTTAGACTTTAGGGTATAAAATCTCAACATAACATTCAGGCTTGTAAACATAGTATGACTTGATTATAATGATTTATGAGCATCATGTACAATATTTCTAAATAAGAAAGGCTGATCAGTAAGATTTACCCCTCAACAATCTAGCATCATATTAACCATGTTGTTCGGGATTGGATCGTTCAAATATACATCATTCACCATTTCTTATTCCACACAAGTTCAACTATCGACATATACTAATATTATAGTAGTAACCTGACCGACCTAAATCACACATCTGAAATGGAGCTGATCCAGAGCAGTCCGACTCTTAAATTTCTAATTTGGCACTCAGGCCCCCACAACTATTATATGGGGTCCGATGTTCTAGATTGGGGTTGAACCACATGGACAAGGAAATGTAAGTGTTAAGAACTTGAAACCTTCGCTCAGATACACCACAAGAAAGGGTAGGTTAAGGTGGTGTTCCTAATGGTATGATATAACTCCAAACAAACAAAACAAGAAACAGAAATATAAAGTTACAAAACATGAGAAATGAAGGCAAATGAGATCATGGTAACAACGTACGAAAGGGGAACTTGTATTAAGTTTTGACTACTAAGATTTCTCACCAGCATGTAATGCCCACACCCTTTGTATGCCCTTAGCAAGATTTCAAGCAATCACCATATATATCTATTCCCTCCTCTCTCGAGCTTAGGATAGATCTATATTATAAGGTTGTCTCTCTCTCGAGATGGCAAACAAACAATCACAAATACTACCCTATGATCATTAGCTTAAGCATTCCAAAAATTTCATGTATTCATGCAACTCCAAAATGCTTAGATAAGGTTATTGTTACTCTAGGCACTAACAATCAAAGGTCACAAGAAGGTAGCTAATCTTACAAATGAAGCCTTAAGACCAAGCAGATGGATATAATCTTTGCTAAGAGCATATGTATTTAAAAGGATGTAAGTATATACATGTTGGGAGAGCCTTAGTGGCTACTCCCAACCCAAGAAACTAGTTTAGCCACTCATACTAGTGAGTAGCATTACATGTTTACAAAAGTGAAGATACATCACGATAGTTGAAGGTGATAGATGAACAATGTAAGAGGGATGACAAATCTAACGAAGGACAAAGGTGATACACCAACAATACTCCTTCAGATATGGATCTGGCATTGGTGTATAGGATGGAAAATCCTTCTCTCAAAGAGGAGGGTGATGATATCTTCTCCTATATACCATCATCTTCCGAGGTTGAAAATTGATGGGTATGAATGAGGGTGTCTCTAAAATGCGAAAACACTTTGTTGTCTCCTGATGTGGCTCCCCCTCAATGTATTGAGTGGGTCTTAATTTATAAGTGTGTATTAAAATATCTCATTTATCATATGGAATTAGAGCTATTCTATTGTAGGGGTATCACAAGTGCTTTGGTCGCAGAGGCAGTAGGGCTTAGCAACCGTAGAAATGCCAGGGAAGCGCCCACATAGGCTGTAAGGACCCTGACCTACGTTTTGGGATAACCCTCTTTGATTTGCTTATGAAATGTTCTTATAACCTTAATATAATATCTTAAGATGTTTTGATATCATGTGACAAGCTCATGTTTCCAGTTTGGTCCCATTTGGATGATGTTTGAGCAATGTATGCTTATTTTGGACCAAAGTGCAATTTACCCAAAGTAAGGGGTTATATTGCAATATGTCACATGAAGAGCATGCCTTTAGTTCTCTAGCACCATTATAAAGATAATTATGAGGTGGGGTGCCTTGTGGAGGACCTATGTTCCAAGTTTGAGCTTAGTTGGATGATGTTTGTGCCCTATGTGCTAGTTTTGGTGCAAATGCAAATTACCCAAAGTGGAGGGGTTAATATGCAATTTATCAGCTATTGAGTCACCTCCCTTCTGTTTGGCATCATCTAGGATTGTATGGAAGTTGGGGAACCTTTTTTGGTTGATAGTTGAGGAGTAACATCTTTATATGGTCTTTATATCACATATGTGTCACACATGCTACCTTGTCTTTTAGAGTATCAGGTAGAAGCTTGAGAGTGTGTCGCCCATGAGGGTGTGTCGCCCATGGGAGGTACCCAGCTACATGATACACATCCTAGATTGTATCACCAGGCCATACATGTGTATCTTGGGTAGAAACAAGTGGCATTATGTGCATGAGCAAGTGGCATCTTGGGTTATGTGGTTATGACACCTCTCCTTTGCTACCTCTCTCTTCCTTGGTGTATATAGCCCCCTTCCTCCTTAACCAAGTGCTCCTTTTCAGTCACCTTCTTTCCCTTACTGTTTGAGACGAGCATGGGAGCTTGGGATCTCAACAAAAATCCCATGGAGCTTGGGAGGGCGAGCTCTTTCTCCATGGAGACTCCTTGCTCAAGATCTGACCTTGGTGAGTTATGCTTCCTTGCTAGCTTTTCCTTGTGCCTTCTTCTTCATCTCCTTCTCCTCCTCTCGGCCATGGATGGGCCCTTGATGTGAGTAAAAATTCTGTGGTTATCTCCTCCTCTTTTCTTCTTCTTGAGCTATACATAACCATGGTAGCTTCTTCTTCTTCTCTTGTTCCTTGAGGTGATGATGATGGAGCCAAAGACAAGCTTAGAGCTTCGGATGGATGGTTTCCATGGAGAGGAACGTGGGTTTTTTGCTTGGATCAGGAAGCTTTATGCCTTTCATGGAGATCCTCGTAATGTGGGTTATATAACTCTTAACCATCTCTATTATGTTCACTCTCCATATGTGCATGTGATGATGCTTGTCTTTAAATTGATACCCTTCTCCATGATAGTCGTGCATGTGGAAATTGAGATCTATTTTAATGGAAATGGTCAAGTTTTATTACTATTCTTATCTTGTTCTTCTTGAGTTAGAAGGTAATGGGTGGCTAGAGGTTGAAGATGACTTGCCCGATAGGGTGCTTTACCCGATAAGGGGGCTTGCCCGATATTATGCTTGTCCGACATAAAACCTTACTCAATAGGTTATACTTCGGTTGATGGTTTGTAGCAACACCCCTTTCTCTCCTTTGGATGTGAAAGGTGAGCCTATGGCCTAGATGTTTGGGGCGATATGATATCTCTTTCCTACCCTAGGGTTAGAGTTTGGACGTTATGGATGGTGGCTCGTTGAGGTTTTTGCCTGATACCCTCTTCTAGAGTTGAGCTTTGGGTGATATGCTAAGTGAACCCTTTGTTGACATTGTGACCGATATGCACCACTGCCCAAGATGATGATGGTGGGCTATATGGTGGTTGGCTGACATAAAACCCTAATCTTAGTGTCTTGGCCGATATAGAGCTCCAACCCTAGCTTGGGTGATAGGATTTCCCTGGATGACATGGATTCTCTACTCTAGTTGCACGACTAGCTCATGGGGTTGATCCCTTGGATAGTATCATGGGTGATATGGTGGTAATGCCTTTGGTGATAGGTATCATTGATAGTGTAGGGAAACCGATAGGTTATTCCTTAGTGTGGGTGATAGCCCTAGCGAAAACTACTAGAGGGGGGGTGAATAGAGTTTTATAAAGATTTTAATAATAATTTAAACTCAAACAACCACGATGAAGATATTGGACAAGGAGACACAAGGTTTAGAGTGGTTCCAACTATAGCAAATACTATAGCCGTCAGTCCACTACCCGGTTGCTTACCCAACCGGGATTTGAAAAGAAATTTATTTTATTACCTCGCAAGGACTTTACATAAAATACAATTTCTTTTCCCAAACCCTTCAAGCAGCCTTCACCTAGAAGTAATCGCCCAACCTTGAAGCAGCCTTCCCTTGAAGTAGATGCACCAACTCCCGTTGCACCAGCCTTCTGAAGTAGCTTCCCTAGCGATAGCCTTCTTGAAGTAGCTTGAAGTCCCCTTCTCCACCTGAGAAGTCAATCCTCTCCAATCCGCAGCCTCCAACCCTAGGAGTAGCAAGGAGAGTACAAATAATAAAAAGGAACAAGAAAGGAAAAGGAAATTACAACTTATCCTTTAAGCCCAAGGCTTGATATGCCTAGATCAAGCGTATAGATCTCCTAGCCAAGTGTGTGAACTTATGATTGTTGTGGGTAGGAGAATCTAGCCTATAGGACACGAGATTGAGCTAAGGAGAATGTAGACTAATAATCACAGTGCTCAAATTGCTTGCAATAGATTGCTCAAGTATGCTCAAGTGTATTCTCAAGTGTAACAAGTGAATTCTAGTGTCATATGGCTTGTCCTATTTATAGGAATGGCCTAAGTATGCTTAAGGACGTTCTAGACAACTTCTAGGGGTTTCTAAGTGATTAACTAGCCGTTAGGTACAAAGTTGTTGCTTTAATAACGACTAATTAATTTATTCTGCAGTTGCTGTCAGAGACCATCTCGGTCGACAAATGTTCGACCGAGACACCTACTCGGTCGAACTTTTGTCGACCGACAGGCTCTCTGGAACAAGTGATTTGCAACGTCTTTCTTCAACTGCCAACTAACTTTTCTGTTGTGTCTAACGGCTACTTTGGATCTTTCTCGGTCGAGAAGATTGTCGACCGAGAGTGTCTCGGTCGAGGAGTTTGTCGACCGAGAGTGATCCTGTTTCAAGGTTTCAATTTAGGCATTAATTATATGTGTGAGTGTGCATAAATGATCCTATTTAAATGGGATGACATGTCTAACTATGGTGTTTGGCTAGGGAAAATCTAACGCTTGATTTACATGCAATTCTAAGTACTTGTACATTATATATTTGTACAAGTTTTTACAACAATGATTACATTGCATGAAAATATAAACATTTTAGCTTGTGGATTTTCCCTAGTTGCTTTGCCATCCATCTTAGTCCTGCACACTCAAGTAGCTCGTTAGATTAATAAGAATGAAATGTTTTTCATAATCAAAACAAAGGGATTTATAGATGTCCATTTAGCTAACAATCTCCCCCTTTTTGAAGATGACAAACATTTCCAAAATATAAATAAAGGAAATATAAAACATATGAGTTTCATACCTTTAGATTGCCTTATGTAGCTTTTCCTCTTGTTTATAAAATCTGTGCTTATTATTCCCAATGAATTATAGAACATGAAATCCAGTTCAGTTGGGAATATAGCAACTTTCAATGTAAAGCCAAGAGTATATTTATGAAACTCATTTGATTGAGTTATAGTTTTACATATCTCTCCCCCTTTGTCATTTCAAAAAGATAACCGTTTTAATAAAAACTCCCCCTTAATTAGATATCCCGTCAAATCTAATGAAAAAGATGTCCATTTGAAAAGCCAAAATGAAATAAGTAAACGTATTCATTTTAAGAACCGCAGATATCAAAGAAAACATCTTCCAAAGGAGTAATAAGCAGTTGCTTCCTAATGTTGTTGAATTGATCTAGTGGAAGTGGTTTTGTAAAAATATCAGCCAATTGATTTTCCGTATCAACATGATGAAGGGAAACATGATTCTTTGAGATGTGATCCCTTAAGAAGTGATGACGGATTTCAATGTGTTTTGCCCGGCTGTGTAAAATAGGATTGTGTGCTAAGTTTATGGCGCTCGTGTTGTCACAAAAAATAGGTGTAGAGGGAAGATTAAAACCATAATCGCTTAATACCTGTTGCATATAAAGCACTTGAGCACAACAAGACCCGGCTGCCATATATTCAGCTTCAGTTGTAGATAGGGCAACCGTATTTTGTTTCTTGCTAAACCAAGATACTAAGGCTCTCCCTAATAAGAAACAGCCACCACTAGTACTTTTGCGATCAAGTCGACAACCAGCATAATCCGCATCAGTATATGCTTTAAAATCCAAGGATTGTCCTTTTGGATACCATAAACCAAAACAAGTAGTACCAGCTAGATATCGAAGAATTCTTTTAACCGCTAGAAAATGAGATTGCATAGGTTGGGATTGAAATCGAGCACAAAGACCAACGGAAAACATAATGTCTGGTCGAGAAGCAGTTAAGTATAGCAAACTACCAATTATGGCTCTATATAAGGAATCATCAATAGGTTCCCCATTTTCATCCTTATCAATTTTGATAGAGGTAGCCATAGGAGTAGTAGCATGTTTGCATTGATCCATCCCAAAATGTTTTAAAAGTTCTTTAGTATATTTTTCTTGGCTTATGAAAATTCCTGCAGGTATTTTCTTAATTTGAAAAACCAAGAAAGAATGTTAGTTCACCCATGAGGCTCATTTCAAATTCTTTTTGCATAATGTCACTGAATTGTGTGCATAATGAATCATTAGAAGCTCCAAAAATAATGTCATCAACATATATTTGCACAACTAGGAAATCAGATGCATATGTTTTGAAAAATAAAGTAGAATCTGAATTTCCAATAGAAAAACCATTATCAAAAAGATATGTCTTGAGTCGTTCATACCAATTCCTAGGTGCTTGTTTGAGACCATAAAGTGCCTTTTTAAGTTTATAAACATGGTCACCTTTTTCTGGTATTTCAAAGCCAGGTGGTTGAGCAACATAAACTTCTTCGTGTATGATGCCATTTAGAAATGCACTTTTGACATCCATTTGATATAGCTTAATGTTTTTATGGGCAGCAATAGCTAGTAACATCCTAATAGCTTCAAGTCTGGCTACGGGTGCATATGTTTCATCAAAATATATTCCTTCTTGTTGATTATATCCTTGTGCTACTAGCCGAGCTTTATTCCTTATGACTTCTCCTGCCTCATTGAGCTTATTCCTAAACACCCATTTAGTTCCTATGATAGTTTTATCTTGTGGTTTAGGAACTAAATCCCATACATCATTTTTAGTGAATTGATTTAACTCCTCTTGCATGGCTATTATCTAGTAATCATCCTTAAGAGCTTCGGATATCTTCTTAGGTTCAATGATAGAAACAAAAGCCATGTTTGCAACATATTTGAAGGAAGACCGAGTTTTGACTTTATCATTTGGATCTCCAATAATTAGTTCTTGGGGATGATCCTTGATAAGCCTAGGTGTAGGTTGTGTTTCAACTTGGGGATCGGATATAGGAATTTTCTCACTATCATTGGAAATGGTTATATTTTCGAATTGATTAATGATATCTAGATTTTCAGACTTTGATTCTTCATGAAAAGAAACATGAATGGATTCCTCAACTTTTCTAGAGATAGTGTTATATACTCTAAAGGCTTTGCTAGAAGTAGAATATCCCAAGAAGAATGCTTTGTGTGATTTAGAATCAAACGTGTCTCTATCATCTTTGGTATTTAAAATGTAGCATGTGGAGCCAAAAGTATGAAAGTAGTCAACTCTAGGTTTCTTAGAGTGTAATATTTCATATGGAGTTTTCTTCAAATGAGAGTGAACAGTTACTCTATTAAGCACATAACAAGCAGTGTTTACAGCTTCAGCCCAAAAGGTTTTAGGTGTGTTGTGTTCAAGCATCATGGTCCTAGCCATTTCCTGTAGGGATCGATTTTTCCGTTCAACTATACCATTTTGTTGTGGGGTACGTGGAGCAGAAAAATTATGAGTATACCCTTGAGATGTACAAAAGGTCTCAAATGTATGATTCTCAAATTCGCCACCATGATCACTTCTAATGGTACATATTTTATGTTGTAAAAGATTTTCAATCTTGGAACAAAATTGCATAAAGACATGAATAGTATCATCTTTAGTTGCAATAAAATGTACCCATGTATATCTACTATAATCATCAACAATAACAAAACAGTATCATTTACCACCAATAGATTGTGTCCTCATTGGTCCAAATAAGTCCATATGAATTAATTCTAAGGATCTACTGGTGCTAAGTACATGTTTTGATTTAAAAGATGTTTTGGTTTGTTTTCCCATTGTGCAGGGTTCACAGTTTTCAACTTGATCAAAAGACAAAGCAGGTAATCCACGAACAAGATCATATTTCACTAACTTTTTAATAGCATGTGAACTAGCATGTCCCAGCTTTTTATGCCATAGTTGTAAGGTATTTTCATTTGCAAGCAAGCATTTACCTACTACTGATTTCATAGAGTTTGGTTTAAGGATATAAAGATTTCCAACTCTATTTCCTTCATAAACGACATTTGTAGTGTTTTCTATCAATAATTTGCAGCAGGTTTTGTTAAATAACACATCATAACCACTATCACATAGTTGACTTACACTTATTAAATTATGATGCAATCCATCAACAAGTAGAACATTTTTAATTTCGAGATTTGTTCCAACATTACCTATTCCAACGATTTTGCCCTTACCATTGTCTCCAAAGGTGACCGTTCCACTTTTCTTTTCTTAAAAAGTTTGAAATGCGTCCTTATTCCCGGTCATATGTTTGGAGCAGCCACTGTCAACTACCCATTCCTGCATTAGAATGTAGATTTTGGTACCCATGTGATGGTCCGATATGGTTAGAAACTTTTTAAGTGCTTATGTATATAAAAGTTCTGATACAGAAAACCAGTCGGTCGACAATTGTTCGATCGAAATCTGTTTCGGTCGACAATTTGTCGATCGAGCAGGTTACTGTATTACAAGCAAAAACACAGAAAAATTCTCGGTTGACCGCTTTTCGACCGAAATAGGTGCTGTAAATTTTTGATTTGTTAAAGACATCCAGTCGGTCGACAATACTTCGACCGACCCAGAGCTCGGTCGACAATACTTCGACCGACAAGGTTTCTGTTTCAGTACAGTAATGCAGAAAAATAATAACAATAAGCATGGCACCTTTTGTTGAGATAAGACAATATAAATAGCAAAATTAAGCATTTGGTCATATCTCAACTACATTCCATTCTTCTAAGTTTGGGGTTTTGGGATCCAAACTAAGTCGGACTCCTTAGTCTTGTAGGGGCATGAAAAGCAATAATGTCCAAGACGTAAGCAGAAATGGCAAGTAATAGAGTCAATTTCATTTCTCTTTCTAGCCATTGTGTTCTTGGGTACAAACATAGTTTGGGTCTTTTTGGGTTGGTTTTTCTTTGGAACATATCCCAAACCTTTTCTTCCATTGAAGACAGTACCAACTCTCAATATGTTATCAAGAATATCTTTTCTTCTTAACTTATAAAGTTCTCTTTGCAACATAGCAATGTCATTCATCTTCTTATGTATATCTTTTCTTGCTTGGTCTAAATCAGAAAACAATGAATCCTTTTCTTTTACAATATTATCATAGTCCGGATGGTTGCACAAGATAGGTTGAGTTTGATAATCTTGTAGTTTAGCTAGAAAATCAGTCTTTTCTTTTGATAGAAGATCAACATTGGTTTCCAAATTGAGTAGCTTTCTAGTGCAATCATCTAAAGATGTTTTTAAAGATACATTTTCAAGATCAATGTTGTTCTTTTCATAAGAAAGTTCATCTAATTTGGCAATGAGCTCATTATTTGATTTTATAGCCTTTTTTAGTTTCTTCTTGGCATCAACATACTTACCATGAGTTTCTTGTAAACTAGTAACTAACTCTTCTTTAGGAAGATCAACTAGGCTTACCTCTTGAGAGTCTTCATTTTCTTCTCTTGCCATTAGACATTCCACCTTCTCTTCTTCGCTTTCACTGTCACTTGACTCATCCCAGGCAGCTTTATAGGCTTTTTCTCCTTTCTTCTTATGTGAGCTTTTCTTTCCCTTCTTTGCTTTGGGACATTCATTTTTGAGATGCCCTTTCTTCCCACATTCAAAGCACCTGGGAGTAGAGGAACTAGAAATTTTGTTAGATTTAAACCTTTTGTACTTCTTACCGTTGACGATTAAGGCTTCTTCTTCTTCTTCACTTGACTCCTCACTTTCTTGTGTGACGACTTTTGAGGCTTTGAGAGCCACATCCTTCTTCTTCCCACTTTGGTGTTCACGTTCTCTTCTTTCTTCCTCTTCTAGGTCTGCTTCATGAGCTTCTAAATTACCAATGAGTTGTTCCATTTTAAGGCGAGTGAGGTCGTTTGCTTCTGCAATGGCTGTCACCTTTGGCTTGTATTTTGGAGGAAGTGATCGAAGAATTTTTGATACCTGATCTTCCTCAAGGACAGGTTTTCCTAAGGCACTTAAACCATTAACAATAGTAGAGAATTTTGAATACATTTCACTAATAGATTCATTAGGATCCATACGAAAATGTTCAAGTTTTGTTTTAAGCAGGCTAATTTTGGAATTTTTGACTTGGGCTGTACCCTCATAAGTAATGGACAATCTATGACAAATATCATACGCTGTATCACAATTTGATATTCTATTAAATTCTCCTACAGAAATAGAACAATATAAAATGCTTACAGCTTTTGCGTTCATTTGGGCCTGTTTTACCGTGTTTGCATCCCATTCCGCAAAGTCATTTTGAGGGAATTGATAAGGAGTAGATACCATTCTCCATAGATCCCAGTTGACGCCTTGGAAGTAGAACTGCATCCTTCTCTTCCAGTATTGGTAGTTTGTTCCATCGAACGCCGGCGGCCTATCAACAAGAGTCCCTTCAATGTTGAGGTTGTTGAGCATTCCATCACCCATTTCTTCAAGACCTTGTTAGGGTTCCTTGAAGCCTTGCTCTGATACCAATTGAAAACTACTAGAGGGGGGGTGAATAGAGTTTTATAAAGATTTTAATAATAATTTAAACTCAAACAACCACGATGAAGATATTGGACAAGGAGACACAAGGTTTAGAGTGGTTCCAACTATAGCAAATACTATAGCCGTCAGTCCACTACCCGGTTGCTTACCCAACCGGGATTTGAAAAGAAATTTATTTTATTACCTCGCAAGGACTTTACATAAAATACAATTTCTTTTCCCAAACCCTTCAAGCAGCCTTCACCTAGAAGTAATCGCCCAACCTTGAAGCAGCCTTCCCTTGAAGTAGATGCACCAACTCCCGTTGCACCAGCCTTCTGAAGTAGCTTCCCTGGCGATAGCCTTCTTGAAGTAGCTTGAAGTCCCCTTCTCCACCTGAGAAGTCAATCCTCTCCAATCCGCAGCCTCCAACCCTAGGAGTAGCAAGGAGAGTACAAATAATAAAAAGGAACAAGAAAGGAAAAGGAAATTACAACTTATCCTTTAAGCCCAAGGCTTGATATGCCTAGATCAAGCGTATAGATCTCCTAGCCAAGTGTGTGAACTTGTGATTGCTGTGGGTAGGAGAATCTAGCCTATAGGACACGAGATTGAGCTAAGGAGAATGTAGACTAATAATCACAGTGCTCAAATTGCTTGCAATAGATTGCTCAAGTATGCTCAAGTGTATTCTCAAGTGTAACAAGTGAATTCTAGTGTCCTATGGCTTGTCCTATTTATAGGAATGGCCTAAGTATGCTTAAGGACGTTCTAGACAACTTCTAGGGGTTTCTAAGTGCTTAACTAGCCGTTAGGTACAAAGTTGTTGCTTTAACAACGGCTAATTAATTTATTCTGCAGTTGCTGTCAGAGACCATCTCGGTCGACAAATGTTCGACCGAGACACCTACTCGGTCAAACTTTTGTCGACCGACAGGCTCTCTGGAACAAGTGATTTGCAACGTCTTTCTTCAACTGCCAACTAACTTGTCTGTTGTGTCTAACGGCTACTTTGGATCTTTCTCGGTCGAGAAGATTGTCGACTGAGAGTGTCTCGGTCGAGGAGTTTGTCGACCGAGAGTGATCCTGTTTCAAGGTTTCAATTTAGGCATTAATTATATGTGTGAGTGTGCATAAATGATCCTATTTAAATGGGATGACATGTCTAACTATGGTGTTTGGCTAGGGAAAATCTAACGCTTGATTTACATGCAATTCTAAGTACTTGTACATTATATATTTGTACAAGTTTTTACAACAATGATTACATTGCATGAAAATATAAACATTTTAGCTTGTGGATTTTCCCTAGTTGCTTTGCCATCCATCTTAGTCCTGCACACTCAAGTAGCTCGTTAGATTAATAAGAATGAAATGTTTGTCATAATCAAAACAAAGGGATTTATAGATGTCCATTTAGCTAACAATTAGAAGTAGTTCCTTGGACGATATGGATGCCCTAACCTCAACTTAAGGCGATATGATTGCTTTGGCCGATAGGCTAGCTCTAACCCTAGTTGCCCGATATAGCATCTTGGACGTCGTGGAGTTTTTAGTGTTGGGGGTTGCCCTAACCCTAGCTGACCGATAGGGGTGCCTTTGTGGTATTGATCCCTTGGGTGATATGTTGGGTGCCCAAGATGGTGCTCCATGAATGACAAAGGATGTGAGGATGGGCGTTATGAACGGTCCCTTAATATGCTGCTCCGATATCATCAACCCTAGAAAGTTATGAGTGTGTATGTGTGCATAGCTTGGGCGGCATTCGGGTTAAGTGCATGGCCGATACCCCCACAAGGAGATATGTTACTTTGGCCGATAAGCCTTGCCCGATACATGCTCTCTCTTGGTTGGTTACCCGACATGTGTATGTGCTTGATAGCTTGGTTGGTCCTAGAGTTGAAGGTTTGGTCGATACATGAGGTGAGATTGGATAGTATAAGGTCTTGGATGATATAAGTTGAAGGCTGGATGATATAGTACTTCGACCATTCTAGGGTCCCAAACCCTAGTTGGACGATAGGCTACCTTGGGTTCCATGGCAAAATTTGATGGATGGTAGTAGTGTACCTTGGGCAGTATGAGATTTCCTTGGACATCATGATGTGCTGACCAAGTGGGTGCATGTTGGGTGATATAGTTGTGGCTTTGGGCGACATGATTTGGTGGTTGCCCGGTATGAACCCTAACCTTAGAAGGGCTATAAGGGGTTCTTGGCCAAAAAGGGTTCTTGTGATGATCATATGTTGACCAATATACTCTTGGTCCATGGCTGCACGACACATCATTAGGTCTATGTCCGGCCGTTATCCCCTTTGTGCATGGGTGCATGTCATGCTTGAGGATGAAAGCTTTGGGTGAGGGTTAGTACCCTACCCGATACACCTTTAGTGAGGCTTTCTGGTCGATTCCTAGTATTGGTGAGGATAGGCGACACTTCTAGTGAGGGTTGTTCCCTAACCCAATAACCCTAAAAGTTATCTTGAGACACATAATGTCAATGTAATACCTTGTTACCTTGATCCTGTATCTTTGATCATGATGATAAGACATGACGAATAGGTTGTGGACATTAGTATGGGGGTTACCTATGGTTGATGATATGTGAACCTTTGATAATGCTTGATGGTTGATCATGATTTTATGATCCCTAAAGATGAATCCTGAGGGATGGTGTGCATGATGATACAAGACATAGTGTATGGTGGATACCCATGGTACGGTAACAGTAATGTGTATTTCTTAATACACCATCTATGACTTATGCTACATGTGTTCATAATAATAGATGATTGTTCCAATCCTATAAACCTTAATATTAATGATATGATAATCATGATATGTTCTTTAAATATTGTATTTGGTGAGCAAGTTATCTCTTTGATATGCTCCCTAACCATGCAGGTATTATCAATTGAATTCATAGCCAGGTAAGAGCTATGGTGATTATATTATTGTGTGCTTGGTACAAGTGCAATATCTGAGCAATGATGATGTGCCTTGTTGATGAGATAACATGTATCACCATATGATGAGAAAGGTTTGATAACCTAATAAAGGTTGAGTGCTTGAATGAGGTGTTATCCCCTATTGATAACATGAGGGATTGATATCCCATGATGATGATGATGCCTTGAGGGGCAATGGTATTATGTGATGAACCGAGGGCTTGATATCCCATGATGATGTATGATGATGAAGCCTTGAGAGGCAGTGGTACTATGAAATGATGTGAGGGATTCATGTACCATGGCAATAAGATTATTGTTGAGGGCAATGAGAATAGAAATAGTGGTATAATACTAAAGTAATGAAATCTAATGTTGTTCGTGTTTTATATATGGTTTCTTAATGCAACTTGGTTGCCCCAACAATCTACTTAAAATGCATTAACTTATTATAGATGAACCTTTCATTTAGTTTTCCCTGGCCATAGATCCATCATCATCATTAATTAGGTGATAGTGAAATGGGTTCTCCTGTGGGTTAACCCGGAGAGAATATTGATGAATATGTTGGGTTTCTCCTAGACAAAAATAGGAGGATTAGAGTGCAACTGAGGTTGTGGACTCAAGATGTGTATAAGAGCATGGTGATCACGCCCATGGCTCAGTGTGAAGGAGAATGAATGCATTCATGGCTCAGGAGCACGGTGAATAGGCATGTGGCTCATGATAAAAGGGTAGATTGTGTGAGCTAACCCTGTGGCTGAGGCCACTCAAGCAAGAGACTGCGGTCCTACTTTGGTTAATGTGCACTGACCACGAAGAGGTGAGGTCATGGAGTCCGGCTCTCCCAATGACCTTGTATGGCACCGGTTTTGGGCTTCACAGCCGAAGGTTGGATTTGAGCAAGATGACTCACTTCCTCAGGGCATAATAAATCGTAACCTAGCTGTATAGAATATATTACGTATGGCAAAATACAAAACATTGGTTGAGGCCTTGGATGATGTAAGCTTTCTCATATGCTTTTGAATGGTCTTTTGTATAAGTTTTCATATACATGTTCTTTATATTCCATCTTGCATAACTGGTTAGCTATTATCAGTTGGTTACATTGATATATCTGCTCAGTTATCTTGATGATAATAAATTTGGTAGAGGGTTATGTTTCTTACTAGGACTGTGTGTCTCACTCCGTTGGTTAATAACCCTTTTTAGGTGGACGTGCCTGGTGATATGAAGATCATGTGGGTATGTATGATATGCAGAGGTATCATTCCCAGTGGAATAGATAGTGTCTAGCAGTAGATCCCTATGTGTCATCCATGTACACTCAGGTCTTGGGGAAGGTTTTCGATGTTTCTTGCATTACGATCGATGTACGGTTTTTGGTTTATGTATCTTGATGTAAATGAGCATGTGGAACAATTATTTCATGTAATGAGATGATGGGAAATTATGTTGTAGCACCTTGGAAATATGCTATGAAAAGAAAAATGTTGGCTCAAATATTACATGTCTCATCTTATGGTGCTTGTTGTAAATTGGTTTTAATTTCCTGTGATTTTCGGTAATCCGTTGGTTAGCATGTAATCGTGTTTTTTTGTGGATGGGGTGTCACAAGTGTTTGGTATCAGAGCTCTAGGTTTGCTGAGTCTATAGGGACACTAGGACTAGGATTAGGATGGTGTCTAAGGTTGGACCATGACATAAAATATGGTGTATACTATCTAATCTCATTACTTGATGCTCTGGGAAGGTATTCAAATATTGAAGACATAGGTAAGTGTGGAGCCTTAGATTGTTTCCTCCTTGATTACTCTGATCATGTAATCATTCTAGAGCAATCTAAAGAGCATAGAAAATCAGGAATATGACGCTAACACCTTCATCCTGTTATAAAAGAGGTAAATGAATGCACCATAACTCTTTAAAACCTGGATGCTTGGTAATCCAAAGAGGAAGTAATGGTTCTATGAAACCTAAAATCCATATAAGAATATGTTGAGATAAGTTCTTGAAACCATAATCTTAAGAGATACATTAGGAAAAAGATAGAATAACCTATAATAACACGATAAGTTAAAGCATAAAACTTACTCAAGATAAAGAAAATGCTTGAAAGAAAGCAAAATGATGGAAGAAAGAGAAGAACAAGTAACGAATAAATAAGATGGAACCTGAGATAATCTCAGACCAACCAATGAACATAAGAAAGAATGAGAGAGTATAAAGTGCAAATTTGAGATAAGAAAAAGGGAACAAGGGAGATGATCCTTGATTAATAAAGAATATGTGAAGAATAACAAAAAGGAAACAAAAATTTGATATAATCAAGAACTAATAATGATTACGATGAAACGACGTCAAGAGAAAAAGAATAATAACACGTAATGGTCTTGATGCTTCCTGTGCTGAGTGCAAGGAAACTAAGAAGAAACAGGATAAAACCAGATGGAACAAGGTTTAACGATGCACAAACAGTTGAAAGTTCATGTAAGGATTAAAGGAAGTGATAATATCCTCCCCTTTGATATGAAACCATAGATTTTGTTGGGGTGTTTGGAGGAGTTTGTTCCTTCCTTCTGAGGGTGTGGCAGTCAAGTGGACCCTGTGTCACTTGATATGTGTACTTTTGGAGTGATATCTGGTTGGATACTTCAAAAATTATCAGTTGATCTTGGACTTTAGCTTCCAAGATAGAGATATTTGTGATAGATGATGACGGTAGGATCCTCTTGACATGTTTTGAACCAGTTACAACGGTAGACTATGAATGGAGAGACTGGAAGTGATGTGTTTTGACTCAAGAGATGGATACTAAGGTAAGGAAAACTAGTATATGAGAAGTGTCAAGCATATGGGAACATGAGAACATGCCTTCTGGTAAAGGGTTGAGAATCAAGATGCCTAGATCATGGAGGTATGGTGGTGAACTGTTTTGAAAGATCATCCTTGACCTGGAACTCACAAGTTTGAAGTTTGTTTTGGAGTATGGATCTATGAGGTGACCCTTGAGGCAGCAGTTCCGCAACATTGAGGAACGCTGATAAGGATAAGCAAGTGAGGACTGGATGGTTTGACCAGGAAGCAGAAGGCAACAGTTAGATCTCGTGACATGAGTTGGCCAAAACAGTGTGTGCTGGCAGGTCAGATGGAGTCACTCCATTCCGCTTTGTCTTCTTCTTGCCTTTTATCTACTCTATTCGATCTAGTTTAGGATGTACCCTCCTTTGAGCGCTTATAGGATGCATGACAGATGTTTCCTTCTTGTTAGCCAGAAGGGAAGTAGCATGTTGTTGAATGCCTTGTTAGATGACCTGGTTGTGTTGGATGAAGTATATCCTTCTTGTATACTTTCTTTTGCTGGACATGATAGTCAAGCGAACCTCTTTCCACGTGATGTGTTGAGTATCGACATAATCCTGGGAATGGATATCCTTAGAAAGGTGTGAAGTGGTCTTAGATGGAGAAGTTGGCTTTAGTTCGATCTTGCTAAGTGCTTATAGTATGGCTATCACCTATTAGGGGTTTATGCTCCACATAAACATGACAATCAGAAGATATGCACCCAAGGAAAAGAATCACAGTAAGATCATCTTGGGAAAAGTTCATCAAGTTAAGCTTGATTCCTTGGAATACTCCTAGCTAAGTCTCGAGTAAAGGAAGATCCAGGCAGGATGTGTCTCGAATAGAGATGGATGAACGAGGTTTGTAATCCCTATCTAGACCAGTTGAGAATAATGCATACATGTTACAACCGTGTTGACACATGTTGTGCCCTTGGGAACCAATATGAAGTTGTGGCAGCCTTGCATCCAAGATGATGTGGTGTACCTTGCTCTGTTGCTGGTAATCGATATGTTTAGTTCCTTGGTTATAGCTCCTTTATGTTACATCTTAAGCAAGACATAGTGAAGTGCTTTATGAGTTCTGTTATGTGTGTATACGTGTTCATCTTATGACAATCCCTTTTGAGATAGATCTCCCTTGGATTAGAGACATCCTTTGTGGAAGGAGAAGGAACATTTGGAATGTATATAGCAGAAGGATAGTGATACAAGTTATGTGAAGCTTAAGTGTTGAGCTTGTAAGATCAGAGTAGAACAATAGAAGCATGATGAGGAAGGTGATATATCAGTAAAAGGAACTGATACCTGAGTGATACGAGTTACATGTGATGTTCCAGTATGTAAATATTGTCATTAGACAAGGATGATGAGACGAAGGGTTGAGTCTTTGACCAGTACAAGGAAACCTTGTGATGGCTCTAGAAGAAGAGCAAGTACGTTGGTCATAGATCTATGACACCCAAGGGATTTTGTGGATTTGTATGATGCGATGCGTGAGTAACACCCGTCTTCTTTCCGCTTGGGATTTGGGGGACAAAATCCTTGTTAGGGATTTATGACTTGTAAGGACCCTGACCCAAGTTTGGGCTAACCCTCTTTGCTTTGCTTATGAAAGGTACTTATAACCTTAATATAATCTCTTAAGATGTTTTGATATCATGTGACAAGCTCATGTTTCCAGTTTGGTCCCATTTGGATGTTGTTTGAGCAATGTTCGCTTGTTTTTTACCAAAGTAAGGGGTTATATTGCAATATGTCACATGAAGAGCATGCCTTTAGTTTTCTATAACCATTAGAAAGAGAATGATGAGGTGGGGCACCTTTTGTAGGACCTATGTTCCAAGTTTGAGCTTAGTTGAATGATGTTTGTGCCCTATGTGCTAGTTTTGGTGCAAATTACCCAAAGTGGAGGGGTCAATATGCAATTTATCAGCTCTAGAGTCACCTCCCTTCTGTTTGGCATCATCTAGGACGTGGATGGAAGTTGGGGAACCTTGTTTGGTTGATATTTTAGGAGTAACATCTTTATATGGTCTTTATATCACATATGTGTCACACATGCTACCTTGTCTTTTAGTGTATCGGGTAGAAGCTTCAGAGTGTGTCGCCCATAAGGGCGTGTCACCCATGGGAGGTACCCAGCTGCACGATACACATCCTAGATTGTATCACCAGGCCATGCATGTGTATCTTGGGTGGCAATAAGTGGCATTATGTGCATGAGCAAGTGGCATCTTGGGTTATGTGGTTATGACACCTCTCCTTTTCTACCTCTCTCTTCCTTGGTGTATATAGCCCCCTTCCTCCTTAACCAAGTGATCCTTTTTAGCCACCTTATTTCCCTTCCTGTTTGGGATGAGCATGGGAGCTTGGGAGCTCAAGGAAACTCCCATGGAGCTTGGGAGGGCGAGCTCTTTGGCCATGGAGAGTCCTTGCTCAAGATCCGACCTTGGTGAGTTATGCTTCCTTGCTAGCTTTTCCTTGTGCCTTCTTCTTCATCTCCTTCTCCTCCTCTCGGCCATGGATGGGCCCTTGATGTGAGTAAAAAGGCTGTGGTTATCTCCCCCTCTTTTCTTCTTCTTGAGCTATACATAACCATGGTATCTTCTTCTTCTTCTCTTATTCCTTGAGGTGATGATGATGGAGCCAAAGATAAGCTTAGAGCTTCAGATGGATGGTTTCCATGGAGAGGAACGTGGGTTTGCTTCTTGGATCAGGAAGATTTATGCCTTTCATGGAGATCCTCTTAAGGTGGGCTACATAACTCTTAACCATCTCTATTATGTTCACTCTCCATATGTGCATGTGATGATGCTTGTCTTTCAATTGATACCCTTCTCCATGATAGCCGTGCATGTGGAACTTGAGATGTGTTTTAATGGAAATGGTCATGTTTTATTACTGCCCTTATCTTGTTCTTCTTGTGTTAGATGGTAACAGGTGTCTAGAGGTTGAAGATGACTTCCCGATAGGGTGCTTTACCCTATATGGGGGCTTGCCCGATACTATGCTTGCCTGACATAATACCTTGCTTAATAGGTTATACTTCGGTTGATGGTTTGTGGCAATACCTCTTTCTCTCCTTTGGACATGAGAGGTGAGCCTATGCCATAGATGTTTGGGGTGATATGATATCTCTTTTCTACCCTAGGGTTAGGGTTTGGACGTTATGGATGGTGTCGCCTTGAGGTTGTTGCCCGACACCCTCTTCTAGAGTTGAGCTTTGGGTGATATGTTAAGTGAACCCTTTTTTGACCTTGTGAATGATATGCACCTCTAGACTAGATGATGATGGTGGGAGATATGGTGGTTGACTGACAGAAAACCTTAATCTTAGTGTCTTGGCCGATATAGAGCTCCAACCCTATCTTGGGCGATAGGATTGCCCTGGGCGACATGGATGCTCTACTCTAATTGCACGACAAGCTCATGGGGTTTAGCCCTTAGATAGTATCATGGGAAATATGGTGGTAATGCCTTTGGTGATAGGTATCATTGATAGTGTAGGGAAACTGATAGGTTATTCCTTGGTGTGGGTGATAGACCTAGAAGTAGTACCTTGGATGATATGGATGCCCTAACCTTAACTTAAGGAGATATAATTGCTTTGGCCAATAGGCTAGCTCTAACCCTAGTTTCCCGATATAGCATCTTGGACATCATGGAGTTTTTGAGTGTTGGGGGTTGCCCTAACCCTAGCTGACGGATAGGGGTGCCTTTGTGGTAATGATCCCTTGGGCGATATGTTGGGTGCCCAAGATGGTGCTCCATGAATGACAATGGATGTGAGGATGGGAGTTATGAACGATCCCTTAATATGCTACCTGATATCATCAACCCTAGAATGTTATGAGTGTGTATGTGTGCATAGCTTGGGCGACATCAGGGTTAAGTGCATGGCCGATACCCCCACAAGGAGATATGTTACTTTGGCCGATATGCCTTGTCCGATACATGCTCTCACTTGGTTGGTTACCCAACATGTGTATGTGCTTGATAGCTTGGATGGTCGTAGAGTTGAAGGTTTGGCCGATACATGAGGTGAGCTTGGACAGTAAAAGGTCTTGGACGATATAAGTTGAAGGTTGGACGATATAGTACTTTGACCATTATAGGGTCCCAAACCCTAGTTGGACGATATGCTACCTTGGGTTCCATGGCAACGTTTGATGGATGGTAGTAGTGTGCCTTGGGCGGTATGAGAGTTCCTTGGACATCATGATGTGCTGACCAAGTGGGTGCATGTTGGGCGATATAGTTGTGGCTTTGGGCGACATGATTTTATGGTTTCCCAGTATGAAACCTAACCCTAGAAGGGCTATAAGGGGGTCTTAGCCAAAAAGGGTTGTTGTGATGATAATATGCTGACCGATATACTCTTGGTCCATGGATGCACGACACATCATTAGGTCTAAGTCTGGCTGTTATCCCCTTTGTGTATGGGTTCATGTCATGCTTGCGGCCGACGGCTTTGGGTGAGGGTTAGTACCCTACCCAATACACCTTTAGTGAGGGTTTGTGGTCACTGCCTAGTATTGGTGAGGATAGGTGACACTTCTAGTGAGGGTTTTGCCCTAACCCGATAACCCTAAAAGTTATCTTGAGATGCATAATGTCAATGTAATACCTTGTTACCTTGAGCCTGTATCTTTGATCATGATGATAAGACATGACGAATAGGTTGTGGTCGTTAGTATGGGGATTACCTATGGTTGATGATAGGTGAACCTTTGTTAATGCTTGATGGTTGATCATGATTGTATGATCCCTAAAGATGAATCTTGTGGGATGGTGTGCATTATGATACAAGACATAGGGTATGGTGGATACCCATGGTATGGTAACAGTAATGTGTATTTCTTAATACACCATCTATGACTTATGCTTCATGTGTTCATAATAATAGATGATTGTTCCAATCATATAAACCTTAATCTTAATGATATGATAATCATGATATTTTCTTTAAAGATTGTATTTGGTGAGCAAGTTATCTCTTTGATATGATCCCTAACCATGCAGGTATTATCAATTGAATTCATAGCCAGGTAAGAGCTATGGTGATTATATTATTGTGTACTTGGTATATGTGCAATATCTGAGCAATGATTATGTGCCTTGTTGATGAGATAACATGTATCACCATATGATGAGAAAGGTTTGATAACCTAATAAAGGCTGATTGCTTGAATGAGGTGTTATCCTCTATTGATAACATGAGGGATTGATATCCCATGATGATGATGATGCCTTGATGGGCAATGGTATTATGTGATGAACCGAGGGACTGATATCCCATTATGATGTATGATGATGAAGCCTTGAGAGGTAGTGATACTATGAAATGATGTGAGGGATTCATGTCCCATGGCAATAAGATGATTGTTGAGGGAAATGAGAATAGAAATAGGAGTATAATACTAAAGTAATGAAATCTAATGTTGTTCATGTTTTATATATGGTTTATTAATGGAAATTGGTTGGCCCAACAATCTACTTAAAATGCATTAACTAATTACAGATGAAACTTTCATGTATTTTTCCCTGGCCATAGATCCATCATCGTCAGTAATTAGGTGATAGTGAAACGGGTTCTCCTGCGGGTTAACCCGGAGTGCATATTGATGAATATGCAGGATTTCTCCTAGCCAAAAATAGGAGGATTAGAGTGCAACTACGGTTGTGGACTCAAGATATGTGCATGGTGATCAGGCCCATGGCTCAGTATAAAGGAGCATGAATGTGTTCATGGCTCAAGAGCACAGTGAATAGTCCCATGGATCATGATAAAAAGGGTAGACTGCGTGAGCTAACCCAGTGGCTGAGGCCACTCAAGCAAGAGACTACGGTCCTGCTTTGGTTAACGTGCATTGACCACGAAGAGATGAGGTCATGGAGTTCGGCTCTCCCAATGACTTTGTATGGCACCGATTTTGGGCTTCGCAACCGAAGGTTGGATTTGAGCGGGACGGCTCACTTCCTCAGGGCATAATAAATCATAACCCAGCCGTATAGAATATATTGCTTAAGGCAAAATACAAAACATTAGTTGAGGCCTTGGATGATGTAAGCTTTCTCATATGCTTTTAAATGGTCTTTTGTATAAGTTTTCATATACATGTTCTTCATATTCCATCTTGCATAACTGGTTAGCTATTATCAGTTGGTTACATTGATCTATCTACTCAGTTATCTTGATGATAATAAAGTTTGTAGAGGGTTATGTTTGTCACTGGGACTGTGTATCTCACCCCGCTGGTTAATAACCCTTTTTAGCTGGACATGCCTGGCGAGATGAAGATCATGTGGATACGAATGATATGCAGAGGTATCATACCCAGTGGAATAGATAGTGTCTAGCAGTAGAGTCCTATGTGTCATCCCTGTACACTCAGGTCTTGGTGAAGATTTTTGATGTTTCTTGCATTATGATTGATGTACGGTTTTTAGTTTATGTATCTTGATGTAAATGAGCATGTGGAACAATTATTTTATGTAATGAGATGATGGGAAATTATGTTTTAGCACCTTGAAAATATGTTATGAAAAGAAAAGTGTTGGCTCAAATATTATATGTCTCATCTTATGGTGCTTGTTGTAAATCAGTTTTAATTTCCTGTGATTTTTGTTAATCCGCCGGTGTAAGAAATGAATCCCATAAGGGCCACTCCCTACTATTAAATTGAAAATAAATAAGATCAACCCATAAGTTTAAACACCACATATAGATATTTGGGTTGCCAGATTATTCTCAGATAAATGGTCAATCAAGAGCGTTTAAAAATATAGCAGCGGAAGTAACTAACTTATTACATATTCAAATTAGTCTTAAAAAACATCTCTCATGTCAACTAGGAAAAATAAAGGGAACTATATCTATGAGGATCTGTTGCGGTAGGCAACCTAGACATCTCAGAAGTCGTGATCTACTGTTGTACGTTTCCTTCAATTTTTGGGCCCACAAACTCTTATTCTTCAATAAAATTCTCAACGGGCGGATCTGCACCTGGGAGGTAGGGAACATCACCCAGGATGGGAAATAAAATAAAAAGGCTGAATCAGTAAAACTGAGTATTTACATTATATGTTAACTGGAGCAATATTTAATGCATAAGAAAGCAAGATGTTCCCCATCAAAGAAGGGACATAAAAACTAGGTAAGTTTCAATGAAAAGTACCAAAAGAAGGAATTTTCAAAAGAATGAGGCATATAAATAAACAAGTGAAATAACAGATCTTGTCATTATAAATCATCGTATCACAACAATTATTTGCATGCAGATATATTTGACTAAAGTAACTATAATAGGGCCAAGACACCACTGAGTCATTGACCTAAATAAAAATGGGTGGAAGTAGCGCTCCCTAGGTGGAAGTAGCACGCCTTTGTATATAAAAAGGTGGAAGTAGCACACCTCGGGCGGAAGTAGCGCACCCTAATGGTTATGCATTAGCGTCTACTATAGTTAAACTAGTTGAATTATCTAACATGCATAAATAGAGTGGCAAGATATACCTTTCACAAGTATGTGGTATGATTTAAGCACAATCACAGATGGGGTCATTAACCCAATTCAATATGATAATAATTTCAAAAGAATAATAAATCCAACCGAAAGTATATGAATTGTCCAACAAATGGAATAAGAGCAAGTATTTCAAAAGATGCCTCATTATGGGAAAATTTAGTCACATAAATGCCCAATTATAAATAGGGAGGAGTACATACCTCAAGTTCTACTTACATCAAATAAAATGTTACCTAAGTCTGAGCCAAGTTTAATATCACCTACGCATAACATTATACCTTTTGGTTAATATCTCCTCATGTAATATTTACTCAATAAAACACTCCCTATGAAAATTCAATATTTAGTGCGGAGGTCTGGATTAAACACCGGAAAACCTCTAGAATGGGAAGTCGATACCCATACACCGATAAACTTCTAATCCACTGTTGAATTTTGTACTGACTCAATAAGTCGTACTAGTCCCTAAATTCTCACTTAACTGGAATGGAACTGGCGATATAAAAACCCAAAGCATTCTGTCCCTATCTTGCGTATACCGTAGGAGCAATTTTGAAGAGTATATTCAAACCACCAGACAGGAAGTCAGAGAAGACGATTGCGTAATTAATCAACCTCAGATCAAGGTTTTGGAATGAATCGGTCACTGTATCAGAAGGATTGACTTCCGATATTCCAACATGATCGTCTTGCAAGGCAAGACCTTCCTGATATATCAATTTAGCTAGAACCAAGACTTGGTGGAGGCCAATCCACCGCCGGTTTGCAGAAACAAACAAGCCATTAGAATAAACAAAGCTAGATCATAGAAGCCTTAGATCTCTCGTATATACAATTCTCAAAACATTAACTATCGAATTTCATGCGTATTGGACTGGATCATCTTAACTGGCATCACCGGAACTTCTACATGCGTGGTAAGGAAGTCCATGACAGGAACGGTTCAAAAGAAAATGTCCATGTCTGGTGTAGTTAAGGCAGCAATAATTCTTGAAGAAAAATCATGTTGTAATTTTTGATCTACATCACAAATAAGGGAGCATAACGGCAGATCTGCGCTTCTCATCATATAAAATTGGGGAAGGTAAATAACATTCATAGCTGGTCGTGAATCAGCGTTGATAGGAGGAGGAACACCTGAATGATTCATGGTAGAGAAGAGTATGAAACAAGTCGATCAATAGCATATACGCTAATCGACAATGGGTCTGGAACCTGGTCACGAGATTCAAACGGTACCAAGTTTTACGCCGACAAAAGCACGCGTACAAGGAACATGGGACTCCCGTCAGCGTGGCAGTAGGGGCAGAACTAGTGCGAAAGAAAAATGAGGAACAAAAGCACATGGACCAGATATGGTGTGTTTACCTCTAATTAGGCTGTGAACCAACACGGCGACACTCCCCACTCGAACTCGCCGGAGGAGATTTTAGCAGTGGTTGAGGAAGCGGCAGCGTTCAGGAGAAATTGGACATAGGGAGCGCTGGAGGAGCATTCTTACAACTTCAGTAGATGAAATTGTGGTGCCGCGATGTAGAGATGGGCTACATCGGATCACTCCAGACAGAGACGGCGGAAGCCAGCAAGAGGGGTTTCGGGCGTTTAGAGAATGTGGCACCTTAGGCCTCATTTTAGGGTTCTCCTAGACCATTTCATTTCCTCGAGGCATTTCCGGTGCTAACACAAGCAACGAAGGCGTGGAGTGGAGACGCTGGGTGGAAGAGAACCTGTAACGGCTGCTCGTAGGGAGAGAAAAATGAAGATGGGGCCTTATTTTTGTCTTCAACGCGTTTCGTTAAATTAAAATCACAATAAACGACTAGACTTTGGGTCAAATAAGTGTGACCATTAAAATCTACATATTAATGCCACTTTATATATCTTTTCAATACACTTAAAGGGTGAAATCAACCTCCCTTGTCTCCTAATTACGAGGGCTATTAATTACACCCACAAGAAACATGTTTTCGATCTCAAAGTCTATTTTTATTTTGCTAGTCGCTAAAACACATATATGGTGTTTAATTAGTCTAAGGAATCGAAATGACATTTTCCTTTTTAATTAATATTGGCTCTTGACATTCTCTCCCTTCTGGTCTCCCTTCCTCGAAAGGAATATTACATCAATCTTGACCCCACGTCTATGATTAAGACTGGTTATACCAAAATATGTGAAATTAATTCTAAAATTTTGTTGAGTTACATAAAGTCGAATACTATGATAAATTGTTTCAGGGTCAAAGATAATTACTCATAATAATTTAGGGTAGGAATAAAAATTATTTTTTTTTAAGAAAAAGGAAATGGATATTAATACCTAGATTTGAGGTCGTTACAGCTGGTTAGCATGTAATCATGTTTTGTTGTGGATGGGGTGTCACATAGGTTCCAGGGCAAGTGACCGTAGATGCACTAGGAAGACCACATAGGTGTAAGGGCAAGCAAACACCGATGCACTAGGGCAAGAGACTGCATAGGAGCCAGGAAAAGCGACCGCAGATGCACTAGGGCAAGTGACCACAGATGCAATACTCATGTTTTAATTGCAGAGGTGTTGTCATTCGTTGATCGTTGGGGATTGTACTTCTTCAACTATAGGGAAGGTTGATGGTCAGCGACTGTTGTAGTGGCCCGAGATTCATCGGTCACTCAGGCATTATGGTCTCTATAGGAAGAGTAGTGAGTCTTGGGACCGAAAGGATGGGAGTTTTCTAGATAAAACATGGTAAAGCGATTAAAAAGGGAATAAAACAAGAAAGCTAATGACCACAAAATTGGAAGTTATCAACTCCCCCAAACTCAGAATCTAGCATGCCGTCAGGCTAACAAATAGAATTAAGGCATCGAATGACTTCAAAGGGCTATAATGTTTATTGTTTTTCTGAGTGTGAAAAATGAGATAATGCTAGCATTAAGTCGAGATTTACATATACAAACAAAGGGTTGTCGACACCCAAAACACTCCCTATTAGATTGGAGTTGCAACACTCGTATTTTTTGCTACAACTTTCTTCATCAGAAAGTTTCTCCCTATGATAAACCATTTGTTTTTTCTAAGTTGTACTTACGTGTAGATTGGACAAAGTAGCTTTCGCATCCAACTTTTAGTCTTCAAGATTTCTTAGCTATGGTGCTTGGGTGGGCTAAGGCTGCGGTGTTTCCTACATTTCTTATGTTTGCTCAACAATGTTAGCTATCCTAAAGATAGCGTTGCCCGAATGGGCCCCGATATATCGTCAGGTTGTTGTGTGAGCCCCCCTCCTTGAAATTTAGGTGTGTAAAAGTTGGCTTCTAGACTCCCGTACTGGGCTCTACATATCTACATTCCTGAGTGTAGAAATATGTCGGTTGGGTGAAGTCCTTCAACATCTACCCAGGAACAACTCTAAAAATTATATTCCTCTCAGCTTTTATTCATGCTCATGGGCTTTGGGATGGTAAGATTTTGGGGAAAGTTGGTCTAGCATGTATCTTTTGGTCCCAGAGCGGGGACTTCACTACTAGAAGGGGTAGTTGTTTCCTCTTTTCCCAGGTTTATGCACTTTCCTACATGTACTTGAGAACAAGGGGATCAGTCAGGAGTGTAGCAAATTGAGTCCTCCTTACTTTGAGATTTTGTCTTGGTTGGAAAACATACTTATGCCTCTTACATTATCTCTAGGTAAGGCTGACGTTAAGCCATTGCCACATTCAAAATTGTTTAAGTAGATTAAGTAGCCCAAATTTGTCATTCTTTATGTAATTATGCTAGGTGTTAGCCTGAAGACAAGAAAGTCCATGCTTTGGAGATATGACACTGTCTGGAAAAGAAATGTTCAAAATTTACCTTTTTAGATTACCTATGCATCAAAATTTCCACAACGATATATATACATGGACAGAGATTACGTCAAATTGGCCATTTAGGCCAATCAAGATTTTAAAAGTTTACAAAAATGAGTGAGTTGAACAATAATATAAAAGGGGACATTGAAATCTAAATGAAGAAATCTAGACAAGAATACCTCTAATGCCCATTTATAGACCCCCCAAACTTATCTCGCACTTTGTCCCAGAGTGTCAAAGAAAGAGAGTGGAATTTTACAGGCAAAATTATTTGTGTTGAGGTTGTTCGCCGATCACCCATTTGGATTGCAACAACATGTCAGCGTATGTTCCTCTGAATTCATGAGATAATTCATGCTGCAAGATTTCTATTTTTGCATCATTTAATGTTGTGGAGGTCATCCTTTCTAGAAAATAAAATCCACATTTGTTTGATTGAGTAATTTGTTGGGGGCTTCTGTGACATGACTAATTTTTCTTGAAGTTTTTATTCTTTACATACTTGTACCCCTTGCCGAACTTGTTGATCATGTCAACTATTGGTTTTGCACATGTCATCGCTTTTTCTTCAGTAGGTATCTTTGGTGTAGTCATGTTTATATATTTGTTCAATGTGAAGGCTGAATCAGAGTTGTTATATACTATTGTAGTATTTGCCTTGATGTTAATCACCAACACTGTCTAGTGGTTGTCATGGAGGATGGGCAGGAATATAATTTATGGAAGGGTATCCAACAGATGAATCCTTTGACACTCCTTTTCTCTTGACTTCTGGTTTTTTAGAATTTCATCCACTAGTATGTAGTAGGCCATGTGCACATTTGGCATATTGTCTCCTAAGAGTGATTGGTAAGCAGACATCACACTTACTGCTAGGTATCGTCCTATCTTCAAAGTGTCTCAGAGGTCATCTTTAAGCACACATATGCCTTCTCTTCTGAAGATATCATCGCCAATACTATCATTCTCTTTTAGTATATCCGTGATGAGCAACAACGATTCCCAAGAAATGTCTTCACATGACCATCTATCAAAATTAGAAAATGTGGGGTCTATTAATCCAACCGGCCCATCTGGACTTACTTCCAATGGCTCATCCCATGTTTTGATGAATATTAATTATTCCACTTATTTGTGTCTAATATTTCTATTTGACTAATTTTAGATAGGCACACTCCAAATGCCTATACTTCCAAATCCTAATCTAGAAAAATCAATTCTTACATGCATACAGATCAAGGTTGAGTAGATATTTTCTCTCCTTGAATCATTGTTTTAATCCCTTATAATGATTGTATGACTTGTAATTAATCTCAAAATGTTAATAGAACTAATTAGACCAAATTAATATTGTACTTATCATTAATTTGCATTTTCCAAACATACTTTTACATTGGATGAAATTATCCTAAACGAAACTTGTCCAAAGACACTTCTTGTAGGGCTAGTTGTTGCAATAAACCAAATTCTTAATTGAGAAGAACCTCAAACTACGAGCCAAAAGCAAATTTCCAAGAATGTTCATTGGTTGAGATTTCAAGGATAGTCACCCAACCGACGTGTCTAGGCCTTGTCTTTTTATGTATCAACAAGTTTTGGCAACATAATCTTTGTCGATGATATTGTAGTTCTAAAGTGCACAACAACCATCAAAGGGGGTTCGAAAGAGAAAGTAGATTTGTTAGGTACCTTCAATAACAAATAGAATTCATCCTAAATGATTCTAATCTCTATGTGGAATCATCAACTATAAGAAGGACTCATTGGGCTTCATCCCATGGTTAGAAACATGCCACATAAGGCATCTACGTTATAATTGAGTGAGTTGTGCCACAAAGATCCCCTTTCCACTCCCATGCATTAATCACTTGCTACATCCATTAGAGTGAGTAGAATATTTTTAGGAGACTTAGCCCTACCATGTATTTCCTATGAGGCTCTCACTTTTTAACCTTCCAACCCATCTCACTCATTGGAAGTGTGATTCTCTCTCTTAGAAAAGAATAGAAAAAGGGAAGGAGGCCCTTGGCAAAAGAAGGAATCCCTTTGCAAATGAAACAATGTCTAAGTGAAGAGGAATTGGAGGGCAGTGGCGTTAGCATGGAAAGGAAACAATGTCTATGTGAAAACTCTTGGCTAAGGGTGGGTAAGTCCTTGGTGCAGATCAAAGCTTCATATGGTGTAGGTGAAGTAAAAAAGAGAAGACCTTTGGATAAGAATGGGTAAGTCATTTGAAGGATAGAAGATCCTTGGTAAGGATAGGTAAGTCCATTGTAAGGTTATTAAATCCCTTACTATATATAGGGAAGGTGATTTAGCCTTTGCTATCGATAAAAGTGGTCTCTTGATGTAACTCTTATTATAGAATGTAAGGAGAAAGGTTCAAAGTCCTAGTGAATGATCTCTCTAGGTATTCTTCTATCTCTCTCTCCCTTTCTTCTCATATTGCAAAATTATCTTGGAAAAATATTTTTAAGGTCTAATAATTTTTTTGAAGTGAATTTTTTTTCTAAATTCAACCCTATATTGAACCCATAGGCGCAACAATATTTAATTATAATATTTTTTATTTAAGTTTTTCTAAGATTTTCCTCATTAAGAGGGAAATTTCTGATATTGATTTTGTGTGAATTTCTTTTAACCAAACTAGTCATTATGTCTACTTGGTATTATCTAATTTTTCTTAGATAATTGCAATTAAAATAATCTAACATGTATTAAATCCCTACATGTGTTTTGGACATATTTCCCCTATTAATCAATATTGAGGAGTATTTATCCACGTTCATTATCATTTGCATTATTAAGTGTATTAGTATCATTTTGACATATGGATGCATGTATCCATTAACGGGTGAAATTTAGGATCACATATAGTGTCATATTTCACCCTTAGATTCATAAATGAAAATATATATCATCTAGTTCTTGCATTTAGACATCCTTGTGTAATAAAGTTGTCACATTGTTTTTCCAAGTGAGAGTCACATGTTAAACTTATGGTTATGACAATGATTTAGTGAACAATGTATGTTACATATTATGCATGCATGGGTACATGTATGAGTATCAGTGCACATTTAAAGCCTATTTGAATTAACTAGACACAAACACATCCTTACCTAAGTTATGGAATCAGTGTTTCAATGATAAATACATCTATGAATATTGTATGCTGCACCACTACAATTTCCTTTGAAGAGGATTAGATTTTGAAACTCCACCCATCCTAACTTAGTATACCATTGCAACTTGTATTGCACTAAGTTACACTACTTAGATTGATATAAGGTTTCTAGATAACTATAGGAGATTAAGATAGTTTAATGTCTTAGTAACACTACTTTATTTCAAACTATGTTATTCTTCCAAATGAAAACTATACTACTCTAGACTTGATATATCCATTAATCTTCTCATGCTAATGTTGGGTTTTGAGGAGGCAACAAGCGCAATAGAAGCAGCAAAAATATCTACACACTCCATACTAGCAGATCTCGTCAATAACAACATATTACGAAAGAGGGTGTGCATAATATACCTCATTGCAAAGCAATTCCAATGATTTCCCTTCACATGGTGATGTGTGTATCCCCTCGTGTGCACAGACAGTCATCATTGACGTCCTCCGAATGCATGCAACTTATCATATGTGTCTCTACTTCATCCACGTGGATGGACTGGAACTCCATGCCACACTTCTCAAGTCAGAGGCATTGAGTAGCCTTCTACTTAACTACGTGCTAGCATCGTGTCGCTCTCATTCTCTCTCTCTTACGAACAATGATGACTAGGGTTCACATACAAGAGTGTCTCTTCAAGTGTCTCAAAAAATCCAGTTGTCATGCCCCTATAAATAGGAGACAAAAGGAAGCAGGGTTTTCTAAAACCCCTAGGAAAATAGAAGGGTTGTAGTATGATAACACCAAATTTTGTGATGTTTTTGGCCCTTATTTCATTATCAAAACTGCCCTTTTAAACTGTTTTCCTCTCTTTTTATATATGTTTTTGCATAAACAGGCCATGCCACGCTCTTAACCCAAAAGTATCATATTTTGCAGAGTTTTCCTCCATTTCTTACTCATTTAACATCAATAAGGCCCGTCCCGGCCCACAAATGTGCTCCAACTATATCGGCCTTTCCACCAACTGGTCGATACACTCGTTGCCCAACAGGGTAGCATGATACACTGACGCGCGACACAAGGGTGCCACATAGGAAGGAACTAACAGGTGACACACCTCTTACCCGATAGGGAGCCGGGCTTGTCACGACAACTTAAGCGTGTCGCGCGATATGGCCACCCACCGGCAGGAGCCGCCCGTCACGGAATTCGACCAGTCAACGTCCTGGTGCCGGACGATACTGATATCGGCCATCGCCAACCCCGCAGTAATAAGAGCCGATGAAGGACATGTGGCATCCTGAGCACCATAACTTCGCCAACCGCTGGCTATAAATAGGAGCTACATGACTCCGATGGGATGGGTCGGAACCCTGTGAGAGCTACCAGATAAAGAGCTTAGAGCTAGCATATCGTGCCTCAGAGGTTGTGCCGGGTGATTCTAGGTGAGCACTTCCCCATCCCGAGAGGGAGGGAATGGTTCACTTAGGGTTGTCCCGGGTACCACTGCAGGGCGATATCGACCAATAAGGATGCCCGATACCAGTGACCGATACAAAAAGTGACACTCTAAGCTCGACACGATACCGAACCCCGATACGTATCGCTTGTCATAGCGCGTCGTCCGATAGGGTGCCGCCCGACATGACCGTATCGGGCAAGGGCGCCCCGCGCTATACGTGTACCCATCGTAAGTGTGTCGCCTGAGAGGGTGCCACCCGACACGGGCATATCGGGCGAAGCTCCTGCCCGGTATCGGGCTGGAGAGTCCACTGCTGTCTGTCCTCCTTCTAGATTAAGGAGGTGACATTTATCTTTATTACTTCAGTCATTTACTTCTTTTACTTATGCAATGTAATCAGACCTTTATTTGTTATGGAAATAGAAGAGTTTTAATCATCTGCTACTTTATGTTTGGTACCTTTGTTGGATGATTGTTGTGGTTAACATCTGAACTCTAGCTCGTGTGCTTGGATCACACTTCGATTAGCTATCGAATCGTGTTTTTCCCGTTGCAACAGTCTCGAGAGAGGTGTTGTGGCTCTAGTGTTTGGTCTGATTCTGGAGTACGAGAGTGCCTGGAATCGGAGTTGCTTTAGTAACCTTTCCACTCAAACTTAAGCCCAGCAACCTTGAGAGGGGTGTTGATGCTTGGTTAGAGGTACCTGCTTCGAGAGGAGGGGTACTGGATGTTTCTGCTGCCGCTTGTTTTACCGTAGTTTTCTCTTTCGTACCTTGCTATAGCATTAGTGTTATCCCTCTGTTTCTGTTTCGCGAAAACCCCTAAAAACTACTAAATGCTTAAAACCTTACTTTTTTTTCCTCATAACTCCAGTTGAAGATAGATTTCTTTTGTTTTATCGGTCTTTTTATGTTGTTCCCTTTGGGTACCTTAACATCTCTTTACCCTTGTCGGAGTGTAATGTATCGATTCAGCGTTCTCAACACTACCACCCTTGTTCCTGTGTTCGACCCCATAAACAAAGTTGTGGGGGCCTAGAAGGTTTCGGGTTATAAATTAAAAAGTCTGACTACTTCAAATCCGTCTCCACTTTGCGGACGTGTGATTTAGGCCGGTCAACTTTTTGGCGCCGTTGTCGGGGACAAGGCAAAACAGTACTGTTGATGAACCTGAATCCACTAACTACACTCCAGTGCCTCAAGCTTAGAAATAAGCTTGACAACACTCTCTTTCTCCTTGCATTATTACCATTATTATTCTTTGCCTGAAATGAATAACTCCAATTATTAATGATAGTTTTTCTAACTTGATTATTCATGCTATTTCAGCTACTCTGAAGAAATCCATTCTGTTCAACTAAGCACCGACCTCATCCGACATGCCACCTTGCGTCGAACCACCCCATTCATAAGGGGAATGCCAAGAAAGGGCTAGACCTCATTCGCCTCCACCAGAGGGAAACGACCGCTACGACGGAAATGATCAACTCTAAGATCCAGAAACAGAGCAGTTCAAGGAAGATCCCCGTCGCGACAGGCATCGCCACCGCCAAAGGCACAGGAGAAATCACAATGATCAGGAACGACGCTGGGAAGGCAGTGGCAGTGATGATTCGAAATAAGAAGGGAAAACCCTGACGAAGTTAGCCTCTACGAAGGATACACTCTGCAAAAATGGAGGGTTAGCTGAATGAAGCGACGCCTGACTAGCTCCACCACATCGACTACCACATCAAGTGAGGAGAATACGTGTGGGAGCTTCTATCTGGCACAGACGCGCTCACCGGCTAACCCTCACTGGGGTAACATTACCCTACCTTATCTACTTCACCACTCTGGGACAGAGTGTGGAGTAAGTTTGGGGGGGGTACCATGTACCAGTGAGGGAGGTATAAAAATTTCGAAAAATCTCACCTTTCTATTCTTCTGTTAATAGAAAAATTAAAAACTTTTCGGAACCACTTTTTAATTTTTGGACCACTTTTTGTTCTAAATTACATATATACAAGATTTTTTTTTTTGAAAAATTCTACTTATTTTGTCTCCATGCATTTGTACAAAGACACTATATAGTAAAAATCTGATACAACTTCTTGCCTGTTCGTTTTCAATATGATTAAGGAGATGCAAGTTTTGTTAAGTCTTTCCGATAATGCAGCCTCAAACGACGAAGGACTACAACTTTCCATGCCAAAAGTTTCAAAAAATAATCTCACAACAGCTAAGAGACGAGTATGGAGAAGGAAAAAGCTGCCCAATCAGCAAAAATTTCTCTTGTTTTCCCTTACCCAACGAAAATCCCAAAAAAAGAGAAAGTAGCCTTATGAGAGTGAATAAAAGCATGAGATTTGTGCCAAATGAAAAGAAAAAAAAATACATACACACTTGTTTTCCAAAAGTACCCATCTTTAGGCATGGAAGATCCGGGGCAGTGGTACGTAGGATGTGAAATCACTGCTCTAAAGTCAACTGGCTTGGACTGCAGGGACCACTTGCCTGCTAACGGACCCTTACCTGGACGGACTGATGGGAAACAAGAAAAACCCAAAAAAGCCTTAGCCTATGCAACACACAACTTTCTGCCCCTAAAGCTATTTGGTGTGAAAGCTAACTTTAGAATCATGCGCCAAAGTCTCGTCGTGGCTGTAGAGAAATATTTTACTGAAATAATAAGGCAGGAGAAATAAAGTTTGTGGTTTGTGATCGGGCCATATTCTCAGAAGACACCTCAATTCTAGCTCTAACCCTTGGTCTGAAAACTATACCAGTCAAGAAGAAGCATCACAAAATAAGTTTAATGGTTGATTGAGGACAATAAAAATGCTAAGTTTGGGAGAGTTGATAACACCAAATTTTGTGATGTTTTTGGCCCTTATTTCATTATCAAAACTGCCCTTTTAAACGTTTTTCCTCTCTTTTTATATATGTTTTTGCATAAACAGGCCATGCCACGCTCTTAACCCAAAATTATCATATTTTGCAGAGTTTTCCTCCATTTTTGACTCATTTATCATCAACAAGGCCCGTCCCGGCCCACAAACGTGCTCCAACTATATCGGCCTTTCCACCAACCGGCCGATACACTCGCTGCCCAACAGGGTAGCGCGATACATTGACGCGCGACACAAGGGTGCCGCGCAAGAAGGAACTAACGGGTGACACACCTCTTACCCTACAGGGAGCCGAGCTCGTCATGACAACTTAAGTGTGTCACACGATATGGCCACCCACCGGCAGGTGCCTCCCATCACAGATTTCGACCAACCGACGTCCTGGTACCGAGCGATACTAATATCGGCCATCGCCAACCCCGCTGTAATAAGAGCCGATGAAGGACACGTGACATCCTGAGCACCATAACTTCGCCAACAGCTGTCTATAAATAGGAGCTACAGGACTCTGATGGGACGGGTCGGAACCCTACGAGAGCTACCATATAAAGAGCTTGGAGCTAGCATATTGTGCCTCAAGGGTTGTGTCACGCGATTCTAGATGAGCACTTCCCCATCCCGAGAGGGAGGGAATGGTTCACTTAGGGCCGTCCCGGGCACCACTGCAGGCCGATATCGGCCAACAAGGATGCCCGATACCAGTGACTGATACAAAAAGTGACACTCTAAGCTCGACACAATACCGAACCCCGATACGTATCGCTTGTCACGGCACGTCTCCCGAGAGGGTGCCGCTCGACATGACCATATCGGGCAAGGGCGCCCCGCGTGATACGTCTACCCGTCGTAAGCGTGTCTCCTGAGAGGGTGCCACCTGACACGGGCGTATCGGGAGAAGATCCTACCCGGTATCGGGCTGGAGAGTCCGATGCTGTATGTCGTCCTTCTAGATTGAGGAGGTGACATTTATCTTTATTACTTCAGTCATTTACTTCTTTTACTTATGCAATGTAATCAGTCCTTTATTTGTTATGGAAATAGGATAGTTTTAATCATCTGCTGCTTTATGTTTGGTACCTTTTTTGGATGATTGATGTGGTTAACATCTGAACTCTAGCTCGTATGCTTGGATCGCACTTCGATTAGCTACTGAATCATGTTTTTCCCATTGCAACAACCTCGAGAGAGGTGTTGTGGCTCTAGTGTTTGGTCCGATTCTAGAGTACGAGAGTGCCTGGAATCAGAGTTGCTTTAGTAACCTTTCCACTCTAACTTAAGCCCAGCAACCTCGAGAGGGGTCTTGATGCTGGGTTAGAGGTACCCGCTTCGAGAGGAGGGGTACTGGATGTTTCTGCTGCCGCTTGTTTTACCGTAGTTTTCTCTTTCGTACCTTGCTATAGCATTAGTTTTATCCCTCTATTTCCGTTGCGCAAAAACCCCTAAAAACTGCTAAATTCTTAAAACCTTACTTTTTTTTCCTTGTAACTCCAGTTGGAGATAGATTTCTTTTATTTTATCGGTCTTTTTCTGCTGTTCTCTTTGGGAACCTTAACATCTCTTTACCCTTGTCGGAGTGTAATGTGTCAATTCAGCATTCTCAACACTACCACCCTTGTCCCTGTGTTCGACCCCGTATATCTACTTCGACCCCGTAAACAAAGTTGCGGGGGCCTAGAAGGTTTCGGGTTATAAATTAAAAAGTCCGACTACTTCAAATCCACCTCCACTTTTCAGACGTGCGATTTAGGCCGGTCATAGTAGCATTTAAAACAAGCCACTGGTGGACTATGTGCTTGCGTTTATATGTGATTGTGTTTAAAACAAGCCACTAGTAGACTATAAAAAGAATATTATTGTAAGGCCCCTCACCTATCATAATGCCTGATTGTGTTTCCTTTATTTAAAAAGATGCTTAAACCTTAATCTAATCTCTTTAGATGCCTTAATAACATGTGACAAGTTTATGTTTTCAATTTGGTCATGTTTGGTTGATGTTTGAGCTAGTTATATTTATTTTGGACCAAGTTGCAATTTACCCATGATGATGGTTAATCTTGTAATTTTTCATGTGTAGATTGTGCTTCTTGTGACTTGTCATCATGAGAGAGAAGTTGATGCTATGGGGCACCTTGTTTGGGCCTTGGTTGATGAAGTGACACCTTGAGGTGATATTAGGGTTATCATGGTTTGCATGGTTTTGGTTGAAGTGTTGATGTTGACCATGTGTGTTCTTGAGTGTAGAGAATAGTGTTTCAATGTTGATGATGTGTTTTGGAAGTGCTTCAACCACTACACCATGTTTGGTTGGTTTGTTTCGACCTTGGTTCTTTAACCTTTGGTTGGGTCGCTAGGATTTTTTCCTTGTTGATGTGTTGCAACCGCAACACTCATGGTTTGCTTTTGTTGCGGTCAATACTAGGGTTTTAAGGTGTGTTGCGACCGCTACCACATGTTGTACTTCAACCATGGTGAGTCTGGGAACCAACTCGTCACAACACCACATTGGTTTTAACATTTCTCTTGCATGTGTGCATGCATGGGTGATCTTTTGAGGGACAAGTGTCCTAGTGGTGCTCTAAATTCTTGAAACCTAATATCTTTACCTTCCTCCAACCCCATGTTTATACAAGATCTCTCTTTCACATGAAAGAAATCCTTTTAGCTCTCTCTTCTTCCTCTTTCTTACTTCATCTAACATTGGAGCTTGGTAGAGCTAGAGAAGGGTGATCTTGGTGCTTTGGTGGTTGATCATCCTTGCATGTGGTGATCTTAAGCTTGACCATTTCCCTTGTAGTGATCCTTGGTGATTTTGCTTCTTGGTAAGTGGTTCTAACCCTTGATCTCATTTCCTTTGAACCCTAGATTCCTTCTTCCTCTCTTGGACATGAGATAATGGTTCAACCATGGTGTCTATCTTGAGGATCTTCTCCTCACAAAGGTCAGAGACTATGGTTTGACCATGGTAGTACCCAGTGGGATGAAACTTCCTCCCCTCTTCTTTCTTCTTCTTTTGTCGGCCTAGGTTTTGAGTTTTCTTCACCTTGAGATATCCTTTGACCTTGGTATGTTTTATTCTTCTAGAGGTGACCTTGTTTCCGTGGAGTTGATCCAAGTTGGAGCTTATTCTCTCTTTATTAGAGCTCGAGGCTTTGGAGTTTAATTGTCTATAGAAGGTGGGTTATATAACTTGTCCCTCTTCTATTATTGCACTATATTATTTCTTGCATGTTGCTAATTTCATTTCTAAAATGTGAATTTAAGTTTATAGATGATAATACCATGATCTAGAATTTATTATTTTTAAGTATTATTATATGGACTACTCTTTCTCCTAAATCCTAATTCTTGAACCTACTTTGGTGGTGACTATGGAGGTGATGGTTTTTACATGCATCTTGACCATGCATTTTATAATCATGTTTTTGGTTCGACCATCTTCATTAACTTGAGGTTTTGGATCTGTTTACCCATGACTGATGTTTGGTTTTCATCTCTCTCATCATGATTTCCATGTTGATTTCTATGGCGATGGATTTAGGGTTTTGATGTCTATCCTTGCATGGAGTTTTTTCCTTAATGATGCTTGGTTTTCTAATGTTCACCATCTATTTTAATCATGGACTATCTCTGTTTTGAAGATGGTTATGTGTTGTTTAGGTAGCTTGACCTTAATGGTCGCTACACCCACTCTCATGCTAGTGGTCGCTACAAGTTGTAGATGGGTTGTTGCGGGCACAACAAACCTCAACCCTAGTGATGGGTTGATTGTTACTCTTGGTTTTCTTGTGGTTTCAACATGAGCTTTGGTTTGAGATGGTTAAGGTATATATGGTGATGTGTTGTGGGCATTGCATGGCTAACCCTAATCACCTTTATTCACTACACCTTAAGTTTTGCATGGTCGCAACAATCACTTGCAGTCGATACATGTGTTTTGGTTTGATGGGTCGCTACTTGTTTTGTTTCAGTCGCAATAGAGGTTGGCACCTTTATTCACTACACCTTAAGTTTTGCATGGTCGCAACAATCACTTGCAGTCGATACATGTGTTTTGGTTTGATGGGTCGCTACTTGTTTTGTTTCAGTCGCAATAGAGGTTGGCACCCATTTTTTGCGGTCGCTACCTTTAGTCAGTTAACCCTAATGGTCTCAACAGATGGTGAGTGTGAAGTGGTCACTACAGGTTGTTGACCTAGTGGTCGCTACATGTGTTATGATGTGTTTTGATTACAACAAGGTGTTGACTTAATTAGATCGATTGATTGGATGACTATTATACGAATGATAACCCTAATAATCTTAAAGACAGTGGGAGATGGTGTATCTAGGGTTGTATGATGATTATTGAATTGGAAACCCTAATCGGCTACATGGGAAAAACCTAACCCTAATTCTCAAATTTATATTTTAACTATTGAGCCAGCTTGAGTAATTAGCATGAGATGATATTTTCTCTCTCCTACTTATGTAACTCTAACCTTGCAGGTGGAACTAAATAACATAGCTAGTGAATGCTATGGTGTGATTGATGTGACACATGGTGAATGATTATGAAGCATGTTAAGGCATGATGAGATGATAATGATGTGTTTTGGGTCTCATGACCAGGCAGAGGCTTAATACCTAAATGAGAGGTGATATTGAACATAATGTTATCTACATGATTTAAGCTATATATGCTTATAATAGTTGCCAGCGGAGAGTTATATTTTTTGCTGGGACGTTAGTCTCACCTCTTGGGTTTCCACATCTTTTAGGTGGTCATGCACGATGAGGTAGAGATCATGCAGTTCAGGCTGAGCAGTAAGAGGAGCAGTAGTTGTAAAGGTTGGACATGTTTCTAGTGTTTTGTAGTAGATTCCTATGTGTCATCTATGCACTCTTGGATCCTTGGGGGTGTTTTGTAGATCTTGTATATGAGATTTTGGTAGTAGGCCATGTTTGTACATATATGGCTTGTATATGTGAACATGTTGTTATATGTAACAAGTTGTGGAAAGTTAACCAAGTGAACAGTGATGTGTACACCTTTATGACATGTTATGTAATACAAGTGGCAATGTTTTTGGAGTTATATGTGATATGATTCAGCTTGATATGTTGTGAGGTGATCAGTTTTAATTTACTATGTTTTATAATAAACTAGATGATTCAGTTTAATTCTACTCTTTAGTTTGAGTAATCTTGCTTGTGTGGTGATAGCTGCCACAACTGGTTGGTATCAGACCTCTAGGTTCACTAAGTCTATCGGGGCATAGGACTAGGGTTTGTGTATGTTCTAGTGTCCTTTGACATATTTAATGGTAACTTCTTCTTATGCAAAAAAAGAAGAAGAAGAGAAGAAATGATATGTTTGGAGAACATGAAGAACATGCTGAGAGAAGTGTTGTTGCACTAGTAGGTGGTACCAGGAGGCAGGAAAGGGTTTATTGAGTGCCTAAAGAGCCTCGATTCAACCCAACAACTATGGCAAATCCTGCTTTTCACTCCATGTTTGGACAGTTTATGGCCACGAGGCGCATATGGTGGATAGGATGCCCGTATCCCAAGTGTGTTCCCAATGTGGAGTCTCAAGGTTCTGGGAAAACCTTTGAGAGGTTGATGCATGTGGGGTCATTGGAGTACGTAGGTACAACAGATCCAGTGAATGCTAACATGTGGTTGCCGAGTTGGAGAAGGCCTTCAAGATCCTCAACATCCCAAAAGAGGATAAGGTAGCATGTGGTGTACCTATTGAAGGGGAGTGTTGGCCATTGGTGGGCCATCGAGAGGGAGAGGAGGTCTATTATGGTGATCAATTGGGAAGATTTCTGACGAGAGATGGTGAGTCGATACTTTCTACAAACCTACATGGACAAGAAGATCATGTAGTTCAAGGAGATCTGGTAGGGATCTATGCCAATCAATGAGTATGAAGCCAAGTTTTTGAGCTTCTGTGGCTCTGCCTGCATATGACTGCTATAGATAAGGAGAGGATCAGACATTTTAAGAAGGGTTTGAGCTCCAAGTTGACGACATCACTGTCATCTTTAGAGATTAGGGAACAATTTTCCATGTTTGTGGATTCAGTTATGAGGATAGAGCAGTCAATTGCGGAAAAGTGAGAGGTGAGTGCCAAGAAGAGATCGACACAGTATCAAGGTCGTCAGTCATCTAGAGGCTTCAAGAAGCCTAGGTTTTTATCACCTCAGTCAGAGAAAAGGTTAGCAGTTCATTCTTAGTGGTCGCCAAGCAAGGGCAGAGGTCATACCTTTCTATATACATGAGCCCAGAGTGCAGCGTCAACGTTAGTGATAGGGTTGTCTAGGCCATAGTATGAGACTAAGACTAGCCAAAAGTGTGCGCAAGTGGGACATCTTAGGTGGGCATGTCCAATGAAGAATGAAAAAGTGACACAACAACTAAGACAAAGTCAACAAGGGTCGCAGTAGTGTCAGTTTGGTAGTGGTGGAGGCAGAGGATATGATCAAATGTCACAGGCTGGTTCATCTAGACAAGCCAACAGAGGAAGGGGGTGACAATAGGAAACAACTTGATTATATGCTATGTGTTTGCTAGAAGGAGTAGTCAACCCGAGGGTTGTGACATGTCAGATGGAGTTATTTCATTTTTATTTGTCTTCGTCCTAATTTATATCTATTTTGGTTGACTCAGGTGTGATGCAGTCTTTTATCAATAGAGAATTGATTGCTAGTTGTTCTTTGCCTGTTAATTGTAGACATGATAGTCTTTGATTAGAAACCCCTTTGGTTGGTTCCGCTAAGTTGCGGGAGGTGTGCCCATCCTACATCCTTTCTTTCTCAAGGTGCAACATTCAAGTGGATCGCATACCACTTGACATGCATGGAATCGATGTGATCATTGGAATGGATACCCTGGAGAAGCATCAGGTGGTCTTGGACTGTAGTTCCAAAGTGGTGACATTTATTGATAGTGATGTTTCATGGATCTTCCAAGGAGATAGGAAGATTCTTTCGATGTGTCTGGTTTGGCGACGATAGAAAAGAAGCTTATGACACAGGGTTGTGATGCGTTCTTGGCACATGTGATAGATACCAAGGTGAGGAGTCCTAGTCTCTAGGAAGTACCAGTTGTTTGTGAGTTCAAGGACATGTTTCCCAACAAGTTCTTAGGTGTACCCCCTCCTAGAGAAATTGACTTTGAGATCAATATGGTACCCAACATGCAACCAATAGCATAGATACTATATAGGATGGCGCCAGCTAAGATGCAAGAGCTGAAGAAATAGTTGCAGGAGTTGCTTGAGAAAGGCTTTATCAGACCAAGGACATCTCCTTGGGGTGCTCCCATATTGTTCATGAAGAATAAAGATGGATCCATGAGGTTGTGTATTGATTACTGACAGTTGAACAAGGTGACGATAAAAAACAAGTGTCCTTTGCCACATATAGATGACATGTTTGATCAGTTTAGGGCTGATCTAGTATTTTCAAACATAGATCTCAGGTCATGATATCATTAGATCTGGATCAAGGCAGATGGCATACCCAATTCATCTTTTAGGACTTAGTGTGGTCACTATGAGTTTGTGGTTATGTCGTTTGGGCTAACCAATGTACCAATAGCATTTGTGGACCTGATGAATAGAGTGTTCAAACCTTATCTTGACCAGTTTGTGGTTATGTTTATGGAAAACATCTTGATATATTCTAGAGATGTCCAGTAGCATGAGAAATGTCTACAACACCGTTGACCTTATTGAGATAGTGCCAATTGTATGCTAAATTTAGCAAATGTGATTTTTTGTTGAAGGAGGTATCTTTTCTGGGACACGTCATATCTACTGAAGGTGTGTGTGTGGATCCCAAGAAGGTTCAGTCTCTGTTAGAGTGGAAGCAGTTGAAGACACAGATAGAAGTCCACCATTTCCTTGGGTTAGCAAGCTACTACAGAAGGTTCATCAAGAACTTCAACTCAGTGGCATTACTCCGAACAAATCTGATGAGGAAAGATGTGCCTTTTATCTAGGATGACAAGTGTAGGAATTCATTTCATTTTAGAAGGAGAAGTTGACTAGTGCACCAGTGTTAGTGCTATCTGAGCAAAGGAAAGGGTACATACACTACAGCAAAATTGCCCATTAGCGACATTTATTCTAGTGGCATTTATAAAAAAAAGCCACTATCTTTCTAATATACAGTCATTTTTAATTGAAATGCCTCTAAACATCCTATTATAGAGTTTCTAAAAAGGACTTAACATTAAAGGCATTTGTATTTTTAATTAGTGGCAATCCTAAATTACCATGCCCAAATTTGCTAAGGCAATATTGACTTTCCTGCTCCAAATTTCACAACTCGCGCTCCAAATAGCTACTCTCTCCCTAATTCAGCCCGACATCTGCCGCTCTCTCCTTGCAACTTCCTCCCTCTCTAGTCTCTCCTTGCGATGAGCCCTAGCTTTGTGGATCGCGTCGACTCCAGAGAAGCTGCCGGCCACAGAGTTGTCGGCGTCGACGGTGAGTCCCAACTTGGAACCGGCATTTGCGAGTGGAGGAGTGAAACTTGCTGCCCGTGCACGTCAATTGGGAACCGGGAACCTTCATCCGCCTCCTATTTTGACCTAGCCAACCTGAAGTATCGCCTCAGGCACTGACAAGCTCGAGTGAGGGACTCCAATCATCCATTTCCTCTAATCTTTGCAACTTTCTGAAGAGGTATGTTGTCATCACGATATTTCCCTGCTTTTTGGTTCTTTCTTATTTCTCAGACTCGGTTGAGTTCATCTTTATCCTTCTAGAGCTTCATGGTTATTGTTAACAAGTGTGTGGGACATTGTAATCATTTTTGTGTATTGATATGTACACCCATGTCCTATGTTTAGGAGAGGAGGCAATTACAAGGAATTAGACAGAACCCTGATGGCCACGACAAACAAGCCCATGCACGACATTTTTATAGCCACCTCAAAGTACAAATCAATGTGGTTAATCTATTCAGGTTGCTCGTCCTTTGTTCTTGATATTTCTCATGACAATGACACCAAACCAATAGGCTTGGTGAGCATTAAAGGATCTCAAGAGGTTTAGCCACCACATCTACATATTGTTTGTAAACGTGAGTTGGAAAGGAACCATGCTAATTGATTCAGCGTATTCCTTAGGTAGGTGTTGCAAGAATACATCCAGGTCCCATCCTATGTTGTTCTCAAGGATTATCTCACACACATTATTCATATGAGTGGTGATTAAGATAATCTAATACTTGGCTTTGAAGTCCTCTAAAATTTACTGATTGGGCACAAAATATTTTCCTAAGGCAAATTATACAGGATTTCAATAGAGATTTTAACTTAAGATTTATTGATTTTTTCCCATGCTTAGCTTTAGTTGTGTTTTTTTATATGGATTGGATTGATATGATTTTTTCCATGGATATGAAGCACCACTTTGTTTCATGCCACATTTTCCTCAATTTGGGTCATATTATTCAGGCCAAACCACATTTTGTATGCTTAGTTCATTTTTAGCTAAGTTGTTTGCCAAATTCTGGCCATCAGTAGCATTTAGACCTACCTTTAATAGGGTTTGGTTTCCATTTGAGCCAATGTAGTTGAACATGTGTCTTTTTCATGTGTAAAACAAGTTGCATGACATACTTTGCAGTCATTGATACATGTGTTAGGAGTCTGCAACTGGTCTGTAAATCATGATGAGGCTTTACTATGGTTGTTAATGTGTGTTGACCTTAGCTTAACCTATTTTTTAAACAAGTAGATGTCAATGATAATTTCGTTAACCAATCCCTATGATTGATCCTAATTCAGTTTAGTATTGTTTTGCATTCATACACGATCGTGCTAAAATTTGTAGTGTGCATTTCCAGTTTTAGGTTTGACTTTTTTGATGTTACAAATTTATTGTGTGGGGCATGACATTTTCAGTATATCCAATGCAATTAGTTCAGGGAAGACCACAATTTGTATGCCTACTTTAGGTTTAGCCAAACAATTTGCCAAATAGTGCTTGTGAGTCAGATTTAGACCTATCCCTAACAGGGTTTGCTTTCCACTTGGGTGAATACAACTGAACATGTGTCTCTTTCATGTGCCAAGCAAGCTGCATGATAGACTTTGCAGTCATTGATACGTGCAATCATTGATACTTTCTGGCTGTATATGTTCTAAAGGTTTGAAGAAGGTGAGCTTGTAGAAGATGAGGTTGTAGGTTTGGAAACCATGTTGGTGGTTTTGAGGTTTACAAATTCTCCTTTGATACTGGCAGATAGGACCCAGGCTCCTGTTCATTTTCTGACTCACTTCAAAATTATTAGAATGTGCATGGGTCCTTATTATAAGTGTGTTCTTTTATCCTTTTAAAAAGTATTTCAAACATAGTGTCATGTACTCATAAAACTAAAGTGGCAGGAATCTATCCCATTTACATATAGGTCAGAGAATAATAACCTCACATAACTCATTTAGAAGTACAAGACTATAGTAAAATGTGCAAAGACACCACTAACCTCTTTAAATAGGTCTCACACCTTCTATAGTAGTGCATGGATACTCCAAATTAAATATGTCTCACACCTATACAAAATAAGCCAGACACCATTAACCTCTTTGATAATCTAAAGTATGAGTGTTGATTAAACAAATAGATAATAAGTGTCACCTCATTTTATGAATTACCAAGATACATCAAATTCTATCAAGCCTAAATCCTATGATTCCTGGCTCTTGAAAAAATTGCTTAGACACAGGGATACTTTGCTTCTTCATGCTCATTTTAAGCTAGGCAATGGTTCCCGTTTTTTCCTATGGAAGGATCCGTGGTGTGGTAATGGTACCTTACTATCTGATCATGTTGATGTGCAGTACAGGAACAGATTGGGAAAAGGTGATGATTTTCGGGTGGATGCATGCTTGAGTAATGGTAATTGGGCAATCCCTGGTAATATTCGTGGAGGAAATGATGTTCTCTGGATCCTTCAAAATCTGGCTATTCCCAATGCAAATATTGAAGATTGTATTCTTGTTAATGGTAAGGTGTCCTTGTCGCTGAAAGAGTGTTGGGACTTATGCAGGTCCAAGGCTCAAGTTTTGAACTGGACTGCTGATGTGTGGGCGTCCTGGATTCCTAGGAATATCTCTATTTTCTTATGAAAATGTTACCTTCAGCACTTACCTTCTCAGGACACTTTAAAGAATTTTAACTTCCAGCTCCCTTATGTTTGATATCTATGTTGGAAGCATGAAGAAGATGGACAACACCTCTTCTTTGACTGTTTCTATTGCATTGAGCTTTGGTCCTTCTTCAAGCTTAAGTACGGTTGTGCTCCTTCATGTCTGACAGAGATTTTATCACTCAATTAGAGAGACAAATGTGCAGCTTTCTTCCTCATCTCTAGTATTTGTAAGGAGAGGAATAGAAGAATCTTTTCTCAAAAAGTCTGTGATCCAAAAGGGGTTTGGACCCTGTGTATATGTGATGTCAATAGCATAAATAGATAGTTATAGTTTTTCTTTATGTACAGTTGTTAGCTTCTTAGCTTGTAAAGAGTTAAACTCTGTTTTGGTGTTGTTTTTAATAAAGGAGGAGGCACGCATGGTTCAGAAAAAAAAAGATACATCAAATTATAGAAAATACTAGTTACTTCCTTGAAATTCTCAAAGAAGGATTAGTGAACATTGGACTGATTGCAAAGATATAGGACATGATCTCCTCTATTAGATTTCTTTTCAAGCTATCATGTCTACCACAATAAATTTGGTTATGACAAGCAATAAAAGGTTAACTGATGTTATGTAACATCGTTATATGTACTTACACTTTGTTAATACTAATATTATGCAGTCTCTGTCCACCCACAACAGTCACTATGAACTGGGCCTCTATGGCAATGTTAATGTTCCCTATTGAAGAACAATTGGACATCATCCAAGATGATCGTTCCTTAAACCAATTGTCCATACCCAAACATTGGCATTTTCTAAAAGGAAGACACTACAGGCCTGGTGAAGTAACCCTAAATTTTGGCAATTATTCACATGTTATCGAGGTTGATTATGATTTGGCGGGAAATCTTGTATCAAAATCCAGTTGGCATGATTGGATTGGAAATATGCATGTGGGCCGTAGCGATAGGCTTTTTCTCCATCCAGTTGGCCATAATACCATCAAAGTTTGGATAACCAACATCAACTGCGAGACCCTCGATCATCTACTGCGGTATGAGCACACATCGGAGGATATCAGCTCGGACGAATCTGATTATGAGGCCCCTATCAGTTCAGATTCGTCTAAATACAGTGAGGAGCTCCGTGACACAGCATGATCATCAAAAAGTCCACGGTAAGTCCAATTAACAAATATATTTGTCAAGACAAAAAATTTGTTTTTACACTTTTTGTCTGAAAGCAATCAATACTCATAGCTGCTTTCTTTTCTGAACTTCAAGAGAAGATCACCACAATGATAAGTCCTCGAAGTTACTGATGCGGGACCATGTTGGTGTAGTATTTAGTTGTCTATCTATCTAGACTTGTCTGTATTAATAGTTTTTTTAATTATGCGCATGTTTAGGGGTACACCAACCCTTTTGTTTAGTTACTGTTTAGGGGTACACCCCTGTGTGTGGATGTAAAAAGAGATTAATGAATGGAACTGAAAGTTGCTACATGAATGCTTATAACTGAAGTGTGTGTTCCCATGAATGTTCCAAATTCACAAATCCATCCTATCTAACGACACATTCGAAACCAAACAACAAAAACAAATATGCATATCCTATTATGTTACAAATTATTGATAAATTTCATTATAAATGTTCTTTTATCCTTATTATAACTATGTTATTTTATGCTTATTATAAGTATTTCAAAAAATGCTTGGGCACCCGCCTAGTCGGATAGGCTCACGTGAACTTCATTTGCATGATTACACTAGTATTTTCTCATATTGTATAGTCTATTTTAATATGACATACTTACTCATATGTTATATGTTTTACTATTTTTATAGAATGGATAAGTTTTGGATAGCAAAGGATGACCGAACTAGCAGTAAATACTTATGTGGAGTATCTAAATTTTTGGATTTTGCTTTTGAACATTCATAGATTGGAGACAATATTGTATGCCCATGTAGAAAGTGTGCTAATGTATACCAGGTCACCAAAAAGACTGCATTGAGCCATCTACTGTGGCATGGCTTCTTACCAAGCTAAATTTCTTGGGCTTTTCATGGTGAAGATGTCGATGTTCAAATGGATGCTCCTACTGATCAGGGAGATTTCCTTAATGCTGAAAATTTACAAGATATGTTGCATGATACTTTTTCGAGTTTCAGTGAAGATGGAAATACAGAAGGAGTGGATCCATCTAGTGATCAACATTTCAATACTAAAAAATTTTATATCTTTTTAAAGGATTCTGAGACATAATTATATCCAGGGTGTAAGAAATATAGCAAACTTGCTTGCATCCTAGAATTCTATCACCTAGTTTGTCTTAATGGATTGAGTAAGAAAGCATCATCTATGTTTCTTAAGTTCTTTAAGAAGATGCTACCAGAAGGAGAACAGTTAGCTAATTCATTTTATGAGCTAAAAAAGACGATTACGGGGTTGGGCTTAGATTATGTGAAGATTCGTGTTTGTCCAAATGGTTGCATGTTGTTTTGGAAGGATTCTGCTGATAAAGACGTTTGTGATACATGTGGAGCATCAAGATGGAAACCGATTACAATCCCAGATGATGATGATGAGCTTACAAAAAAACCCAAGAGAATACCTATCAAAGTGCTCAGACACTTTCCACTTATACCCTGCCTAATGCGGTTATTCATGTCATCAAAAACCTCATCCTTAATGAGGTGGCATGCAGAAGAATATGAAAAATATGACAAGTTAAGACACCCGGTTGATTCACCTGCACGGAAAACATTTGATGTGATGCATCCAAAATTTACTGCAGATGCTAGAAACCTTCAATTGGGACTTGCAACTGACGGATTTAATCCTTTTGGGACAATGAGTACTTCTTACAGTACATGGCCTATTGTGATTATTCCATATAATATACCTCCTTGTTTGTGCATGAAGCAACCATATTTTATGTTGTCCCTACTCATTCCTGGACCAGCTTCACCCAAAAATATAGATGTGTACTTGCGTCCATTGATTGATGAGTTGAAAGAACTATGGCATACTGGTGTACATACATATGACGCTGGAACTAAGGAATTCTTTCCGATGCGTGCTTCTTTATTATGGACAATTAGTGATTTTCCAAGATATGCACATCTATCTGGTTGGAGTACTAAAGGCTACAAAGCATGTCCCTATTGTAATAAAGATACTATCTCACATTGGTTGCCACATAGTCGTAAAGTTTGCTACAGAGGACATCGTAGGTTTTTTCCAACTAGCCACAGATTCCGAAAAGAAGCAAAGGCATTTGACGGTGAGCAAGAATTTAGGTGTCCACCTAAACCTCCTTCTGGAGCTCAAATCTTGTCACAATTGGAGGACGGAACAACTGTAATTGGTAAGAAAAGGCCAAGAGGTAAGGATTCAACACACAATTGGGAAAGGAAAAGCATATTTTTTGAGCTACCATATTGGAAAACTAACATTGTAAGGCACAATCTCGATGTCATCCACATTGAGAAGAATATATGTGAGAGTATTCTTGGAACATTTCTAGGTTTGAAGGATAAAAGTAAGGACAACTTGAATGCAAGGAAGGATTTGGAGGATATGGGAATCAGATTTCCGCTTCATCCAAAAACTGTTGGTAAATATACCATCCTACCTCCAGCTTGCTATACAATGAAAAAAGATGAAAAAATATTATTTTGCAACCTCCTAAAATCTGTCAAAGTTCCAGGCGGGTATGCGTCTAATATATCTAGATGTGCATGGCCGAAGGATCAGAAGATGCTACCAATGAAAAGTCACGATTATCACGTGCTGATGCAACAGCTTTTGCCATTAGTTGTCACTGCGTCCTTGCCCAGTAAGAATGCTAAGTCATGTATTATTAATCTTTGTCACTATTTTCAAAGGTTTTGCACTAAAGTCATAGATCCAATTGATTTTTCTGCATTGGAAAATGCAATAGCTGTTACACTTTGTGAGATGGAGAAGATATTCCCTCCATGTTTTTTTGACATAATAGTGCATCTATCAGTCCATCTCTCTTATGAAGCTAAGATAGCCGACCCTATTCAGTATCGTTGGATGTATCCAATTCAAAGGTAACATTTCACACGTCGTGATGACTTTACCTATTGGAATGTAATTTATCATAATATTTTCCTCAACTTTGTTTTCAGGTATCTGATGACCCTAAAAGGATATGTTCGTAATAAAAGATATCCAGAAGGGTCAATAGCAGAAGGATATATAGCTGAAGAGTGTCTAACTTTTTGTTCAAGATACTTGGATGGAGTTGAAACAAAGTTAAATTGACCAAATAGAAATGATACTGACGAAGCAAATTTGGAAAACGAGCCAACACTTGACAATGATGATTGGTCTATTTTCTCGACAGTAGGTCGTGGTATTGGTAAAATGGTAACATGTGTCTTGGACGAACATACATTGAAACAAGCCCATAAGTATGTACTATTCAATTGTGAAGCAATTGAACCCTACATTAAGTAAGTTAGTGTCAACTGTCTTCTATTAATAAAATTCTATAACATATTCCAATAACATATTGCACATATTTTGTATTCAGGATGTACTATGATATCATTAGGCAAAAACATCCTCAAAAGTCCTTAAAGGAGGTTCAGAGAATACATAGTAACTCATTTGATGGATGGTTTAAGGAACATGTAAGTTTAGTTGTGGTAATTAAATTAGTTATGCTTCATGAATAAAGTCTAACAAACTTTTCTTTTTTTAGATTGAGACACTCCTAAGAACAGATATGGTAGATGATAAAATCAAGTTTCTTTCTCAAGGTCCACATCAATTGGCCATTAAGTACAAGGGCTATGTTGTCAATGGTCACAGATTTCATACCAAGGCAAAAGACGCAAATCGAACAACACAAAATAGTGGAGTCTTTCTGGTAGCTAAGACTGATTGTTATTCTAAAACCACTGACCACAATCCAATTACTAGAGATGTAACCTACTATGGTGTTTTGAAGGATGTTATTATGGTCAATTATTATGAACACTTTAAGGTGACATTATTTAAGTGTGATTGGGTGGACATCTACTCAACGAGGGGAATCAAGCATGATGAACATGGGTTGACTCTTGTTAATTTGAGACCCCTTCAAACTACAGGAGAACCGTTTGTAGTGGCATCTCAAGTTAGAAAATTATTTTATGTAGAAGATGTCACTGCAAAAGGGTGGCATTTTGCTGTAAAGATTGCCCCACGGGATATGTTCAACATGGAAGAACAATCTTGTATTGAGAATGTCGAAGCTTATGTGCAAGGTGAAACTGGAGATGGGCCTTCAATGACATCAGAGGATGGAGATACTGATTGTGACATAGTTAGATTGGATATGGAAGGAATTACTGTTGCTAGTTCAACAACTGAAAAAGATCAATCCCGAATTCAGCAGGATGATGAAAGTGTATCTCAAAGTGATGATGATGACTGTTTTGAATGAGAAGATTACAAAATAGTAGCCAATGTTTCTTTTTGTTTGTCATTAATATTTGACTTAAATAAGCCTTTTTTGGCTCAATGTATCTCTTTAATTTTCTGTCTCACATTGTGCTCTAGCTAGGTGTATCAATTTTGCATGTCTGACATTATTCTTATTCATATTTATCCTTGTCACTACTGTTGTTTATAATTATATTTGCTTAAATATCTGAGTTTCATTTTTAAATATTATTAATAAAATTGTTATTATGTTGTTCAATAACATGACAACCATAACATGACAGACGCAAGCAATGATAAGAACAACAACAATGTCTCCTATACGATGACTCATTTGCCTAGCATTACTCGACATGCTTGTTGGCAATCTTTGAACATGTCAACCTCAAATCGCTCCAAAAAAATGTTAGCTTCCCTTCCAACTGAAATTCGTAATGATAAAGCAAACAAATTCAATAAAACTACTGCTAGCTCTACAAAAAATGCCCAATCATCCACGTCTCCCCAAGACTATAATATAGTTGGTGGTTCGAAATCCTCTCAAACATGCACAACTGAAAAGGAGATGGGAACAAGGTTCCAAAATCAGCAAAATAAAGAAAGTGGCGATAAAGTTACAAGATCAAGAATTTCACAGCTACCCCGTGTGCCTAATGTCAATGCTTTCGTGTCTATTCATTCAAGAATTGTAGAGAATAGAGATGCCAGTAACCAAAATAGCAATGTATTTCCTGATAACATGGAAAAAAATAACATCTCTGATCACCATGTTGAGTCATTGAATGTTACAACAACACCTTCTGATGGGCTAGGTAATCATTTCATTCATATCATTGTATTTATAGTGCTGCATTTAATCATATATAATTATGCATATATATATTTTATCCTTTATGAATGAATGCTTAGGTCAAAAACATCGAGCAAACAAATTCAATAAAACTGCTACTAGCTCTGCCAAAAATGCCCAATCAGCCACATCTCCCCAAGACTCTAATATGGTTGGTGGTTCGAAATCCTCTCAAACATGCATAACTAAAAAGGAGATGGGAACAAGGTTCCAAAATCAGAAAAATAAAGAAAGTGGTGATAAAGTTACAAGATCAAGAATTTCACAGCTACCCTGTGTGCCTAATGTTAATGCGTCTGTGTCTATTCATTCAAGAATTGTAGAGAATAGAGTTGCCAATAACCAAAATAGCAATGTATTTCCTGATAACATGGACCAAAATAACATCTCTGATCACCATGTTGAGTCATTGAATGTTACAACAACACCTTCTGATGGGCTAGGTAATCATTTCATTCATATCATTGTATTTATAGTGTTGCATTTAATCATATATAATTATGCATATATATATTTTATCCTTTATTAATGAATTCTTAGGTCAAAAACATAGAGCATGTGGCCGAACACAATGTTTGAAAGTTTGGAAAAGAAAGCTCGACGATCCAATTCCCATTAAGAAAAATCAATTTGGACAACCAGTAGGTGAAAACCAAAGTCACTTATCTAGTTTTCTGACAACCATTGCAAGAGATCCCAATCTTTGTCCACTAAACTATTAGGAGTGGAGACAATTTCCAGCAAATAAAAAAGATTCTATATGGAATTTTGTGAAGGTATATTATTAAATTTTATTTTTAAATGGTTAAATGAAGCATCTAATTGATATCCTTTATGTCGGTAGAGTAAATTCACAATGGATTCAGATCTGAAGGAGTGGACAATGAAGAGACTAGGAAAGAAATGGAAGGACCACAAGTGAGAGTTAAGGATACTATACTTTGTAGAAGATAGTCCATACGAACAACAGCTTGAACAAGTTGTTCCCCGTGTGGACAAGTCGCATTGGAAATTTCTTGTCGATTATTGGAGGAGTAATAAAGGAAAGGTAATATTATTTTTTTCTATTCGTTGATACTTACAGTACCGCATAGATAATTACTATGCACAATACTGGAATGTTTTCCACAGAGGAAGTCTATAACTAACAAGACAAGCAGAAAATTTCAAAAGGTTAGCCATACAACAGGAACCAAGTCGTTTGCATGTCTGAAATATGATGTAAGTTAGTAATTTTTGTGATCCATTTAGATAATTTGATGGCATCCATTAATTTGATGTTTACAATAACCTTGTTTGAATGATAAAGATGGATAAGGAAATAGGCAGAGAAGTGGATCCCATAATGTATTTTGAGAAAACTCATCATAAAAAAGATGGGAGCATAGTTGATGTTGAATCTGCCAAAATTTTGGTACAACACATAATATCCTATAGTATTATATTACATTTACTAATTTCATAGAGGTATATATTTGGTATAAATTGCATCTTGTATGATTTGTTGTATGTAGGAAAAAATTTCTGAGGTAGGAGAAGAGCTGCGAAGAAAATAACCTGATGTTACTTCAGATGAAATTTATAGGCATGTTATGGGAGAAGAGAGACCAGGATATGTTCATGGTTATGGACTTGGACCATCACCTTCTGATATCTGGGGCAAGAACTGTAAATCCTGAGAAGTTGAAGAAGCACAAAGGAAGCATTTCCAGGATAAGCTTGAAGAACAACAGTTGGAATTTGATGCAAAACTTCAACAACAAAAGGATGAATTCAACCAAAAATTAGAGGAGTTACTTGCCTTAACTAGAGCAGGAAAAAGTCAAGCACAGTATGTTGGCACTGGCCAAGTATGAATACATTTTATACAAGATGTGTGGTATCAATTATTTTCCATGTTGACTTTTATGGAATTATGACAAAAATAAAATAATTGTGCAGACAAACTTATTAATGCAAACTCCACTCCAAATAAGACATTCATCATTTAAGAAGGGACAAGTATGTTTGTATTACTGTGAATTGCACTTCATGTTACGTTTATATAAATTTGTTATGTAAACTGTATTTTTTTTTGTAGTATGTGTATCTGCTGAGTTTTACAGATCCAGATGCTAGAATTGCATTCGGTCGAGTCTCTGAGGTTGACCCCATGAAAAGGGTGGGAGGTGCAATTTTAGGCTCATCATTTGTTGCTGTTTTTGTAGAGGTTTCTTTGTTGGGCAACGATCCTTTAGTTAGACCTTATTTTCAATATCAATCTGTTGATGATGTTGTTGGCAACGTCATAGCATGGCCGAAAACACATATGTTGCCAAGGTGAGCATAAAGTATTGCTTATACTGTTACATAATTGAAAACAAAAGTAGTATCTAAAGTCGTTTCCATTTGTTGCGGGACATGAAGTTTAAATTTAATTGCATTCTTGGATACTATCTAAAGAGAGGAGAGATATAGTTGTTTTTATGTAATCCACTTTGTTATTTGTACATGCCGATCCAAAGTAATGGTGTTTCATGTCCATTGTCATAGACAATGTTGCCAAATAACAATCCTATTTTGTTTTGTCCTACTTTTAATTTTGTTATGGAGAATCTTAGTATTATGGATGATACACGCATTATGATTGGTTTGTGGTTTTTAGTGAATGGGGTGGATGGGTGATGTGGATTGAATAATTCTTTTTTAATGTAAAAACTACTACAGTAAAAGGGTAATTGTCCCTTTGTATGGCAGCCACACATCGTATACCATGATTTTTTATTTCCCAACCTATGCAGGTTTGATTCTGTTTGATAATATCTTGGAATGCAATTGCTTATATAAGTAGGTTTGTTGTTCTATTTTCTCACTGCGTTGTTTTTGAATGTTTTGTTTTTGGTACTGAGTATAATATAGCCTGGTATTTTTTCATTTTGCAGAGGCACACTAAGTCATTGTCAACATTTCAGAGGTCTGCTCTGGTTGAGAAGTCTAGTCAGAAGCCTCAAGAAAGAATGGGTGTTCTTAGTAATGTGGATTCCTCCTTGTTCCCTTAATTGTTAAAACAACATTTGTATATTTGTCTTTTTTCCTTTACCCCCTCCATCTAAAATAATACCCTTTATGTAACATGTGGTTGTGATGTAGGCCCTAAAAGCCAATAACTATGGTGATGATCCTCTGCTAACTACAAATCTGTACTTGGAGATTAATTAAAGGCCAATCTTGAGAGATGACAACCTCTGTATTGATGGCTTGTTTGACTACCCAGGGCTCCCATGGGACACATCCATTCCTAATATAATAGTTGGCACTTGGCAGATCTTTGGCATGGATGGAGGATGGCTGCGGTGAACTTCTCTGCACAATGTGACACCCGTAGGCATATTCAGGATCTCATTCGATGTGGAAACATGAAGGGCATTGTAAGTAAAATCTTTTAATGTATTTCGTTTAAATTAGTTAAACAAAATACATAAAAAAAATTTACTGACAACGCACTTCATGTTTCCACAACGAATGAGATCTGGAATAAGCCTACAGAGAAGTTCACCACAGCTGAGCATCCTCCATCCATGCCAAAGATCTCCTAAGAGCCAACTATTATACTAGGAATGTATGTGTCCCATAGGAGCCCTAGGCAGTCGGAAAAGCCATCAATAGTTGTTGTAAGTTTTGAAATTTGACTCCTTAGCATATGTATGGGTTTTTGAATGCTTAAGAGATACAAGTTAACTAAAACCTAACCATAATTTAAGAGTTAGGTACATTTTTTACTTTTTCCTTTGTCATCCATGAAGTTATTTTATTTTGGTGTCCTTCAGTGTCATTAAGCTAACACGAAATCATCATGCTATAGTATGCATTCTTCGATACTATCTAAAGAGAGGAGAGCTATAGTTGTTTTTATGTAATCCACTTTGGAATTGGAGGTTGATCTTTACCTATTTGTGTTACAGTTCTATCTTGATGCTGGAAAGGGACATGTATACATGTACATTTTTGTGAAGATCGAGTTGCATTGAATTTCAAAGACTCCTTTTGTTGAATGCATGTCTGAAGCTTTCCATGGGCATGGCAGACATTCTATTGATGCTAAGTGTGCACAAAGATGGTATGCTACTAACTTATAATGATACATATCATACAAGTGAACCAGAAGTTACCATCATTATTGCTGCCCATGCTTTAGTGCTTCTATGCCCATCATTTGATTTTTAAAGATACCAAACTTATTTACATATCATTTCAATTTCCACTGGAGAATCTTAGAGTGGAGAAAAATGTGTTGAGGGCTCAATTAGAAGAGAAGGATGAGCTGAAGAGGGAATGTTATTCAACATGTCACTTTGTAAGTGTAATTGTAATTTTTTATAAATTGCCTTCAAGTGGCCACTCGAGCTGTTGTGATAGTTGAACAATCACATGTGTTTTTGCATATGCTAGATTTTGTTGGAGGTCCATCTGTCTGTGAGGCTTGCACCATTAGGGGTGACAAGGCTTCCTCTATATATAATATGAATTGTACATGCTCCGTTTTGCATCTACTTTAAGACAAATATGGCCAAAAGCCTTGGAGTTCTACATTCCTATCCCTGATCTCTTTTCGATTATCACACATAACTCCAAAGGTGCACCCAAAGTGGTGGATTGAGGAAAATACAAACTTTCCGGGCCTTTTTATGTATAGTTACTTTCATGTTCTTGAATTGGACATGATCAGGTTAGAAGTGGAGCCAACCAAGACCAAACTAGTTTTTAGCTATAGGGAGGACTATAGTGGCTGAATACAATCCAAGACAACCCAGTTGCAGCCTTGTCAAATATGTGAGATAATGACTGGTTTATAGGTCAGATGGTGGAATTTCCTTCTGCATTGAGGGAAGCATTGCACTTTGTACAATGAGCTGTGGCAGCCACATCTTTGGCTAATAACTACATGCTTCTAAGGAGTATGCTCGACTTCCCTATAGGACAAGCATGTTTGGTGCACATCTTTTCTACATCTCTGTTTAATAATTAACTCATGAATTTACCATTGCATATTCCACACATTTTTTGTAGAGCAGGAATCATTATTTACCTTGTTATTATGTCTCATTCTTCACATGCCTTCATACATATTGCCAAGGGAATTTCATCTATTGGGGAGTTTTTATATTGTTCTCTGTCGAATAAGAAAACATCACTCATAATTATTGAAGTGAGTTCTCTTATTGCTTTGATAGAGATGGAATGTAAATTTCTTTTTAATTTGATGAATAAGCAAACATGAACATTGCTTTGATAGAGATGGAATGTAAATTTCTTTTTAATTTGATGAATCAATGTATTGTCATGCTAATTGTAATCATGGGCTAGTGAGATTTTTTGATGAACATCGCACTTCTATTGCTGCAACTTGTAAGAGGAATTAACAATTCCTGAAAGTTTTTTTTGGTAATGGTTTTTTCTAATTTCAGATCTAAAACCTGAGAAGAGCATGAAATTGCATTAGGTCCTTGGAGGAAGCTATCAAAGGAAAATGAAATTGCAAAGAAAGAAAGAAAGGTTTGCTTGGCCATTTGTCAGTTAGTCTGTTGGTGGATTCGACATGGATGTTGTAGCTGCTCTGTATTAGGCCACTTGGTGGATTCAACATGGATGTTGAGTACTTCTGCATATGTATTGACTATGGATATGTTTGGACCTATTGTTAATAATGTAGGTGGCATTGTTGAGATGAGTCAGCAGGTAAATTATTTACCCGTTTTATTTGGTGCTTGAAACTATTGTTGATAATGCAGCAATCACACAATTGTTTACCAGGAGTTGGATGAAATAATAGAGTTTGTAAACTTCCTGGTGGATGCAGAGAAAGATGACCTGCACATAAACAAGGATTCAGTCCAAATCTCTGCAGTAAAGGAAACCAAGGAAGCCAATATGGATGTCACTCCAGAGAGATCAGTAAGTAGGAGAATTAAAGGAAGTGGCACAAAGATGAAGAGGCGAGGGTCTATGAGAAAGATTGAGACTAATAGAAGAAGTCCAAGACTAGAGGATTTTCAGAATCTAGCAGTGACATCTGAAGTAGATCAAAGTTTAATCACACCAAAGCCGATCTGTACAACCTAAGGAATGAATACATACTTAATCAAGAGAATCATGTTGCAACTCCTGCAGGTTCTGGTTTATAAGCGGCTATACAGATCGTTAATTCAGTTAATTTAGTCATTCACGCCTCCCTACTATTGTTCTTTTAAGTCAGTGAAGACTATATTGGCATGTGAAGCCATCCAAGTTCAATGGAGCTTGGTAAACATTGGTTTTGTATTCAATATAAGGGGCAAGGTAAAACGTCCTCCCCATGTAATTCAATATAAGGGGCAAGGTAAAATGTCCTCCCCATGTAATTCTCAATTGATTATAAATAAAAATTATTCATACTTTCAGAAAAGTGAGTTCGTCTACAATTGACATTCATTTAGAAATAATGATAATGAATTGAAAACTGAATGACTAAAAGCCATGAACATGTAGTAATACAGAACTAGTAGTCATTAGTGGCATTTTTTATATGCCATTAAACTCAATAAGAACATTTTCATACACCAACAAAATACAAAATAGTGGCATTTGTATAAAAGCCAATTGATGGATAGTGGCTTTTTTATAAATGAAAAATGATGGTTTAGTGGCCTTTATGTGGCATTTATTCGAAGCCACTAAAGAAAAACTTTTAGTGGATTTTACAACTTAAGCCACTATCTTCCTAGTAGCATTGGCGCTAGAGGCATTTTTTTAAATGTCAACAAATTCCGCTAAACCTATTTACTAGATTTTATTTTTTTTAGTGGCATTTCTGAAAGGCCACTAATGAGTATGTTTGTTGTAGTGATAGTCTTCTGTGATGCAAAAAATAATTGTTCGGCTTATCTGCTGATGCAAGACAAGAACATGATTTCTTTTGCTTCATGACAGCTTAAGAAACACAAGGAGAGTTACCTGATGCATGATCTGGAGCTTGCAGCGGTGGTTCATTCCTTGAAGATTTGGAGGCATTATATTTATGGTAAGAAGTGTCATATTATCAATGACCACAAAACCTCAAATATATCTTTCTGTAGTAGGAGTTGAAGATGCGGCAAATATGTTGGATGGAGCTTATCAAATATTATGACTGCACCATAGACTACCATCCAAGTAAGGTGAACATAATGGAAAATACTTTGAGCAAGAAGTCTTCTTCTTCATCATCATCATCAGTGGATAAGGTGCAGTTATGCTCTTTGGTGTGCCACAAAAGAGACATGTTTGTCTCCTTCGTCAAATGAATGTGATGTTGGAGGTGTCCTTATTAGTGGGGCAGTTGGCAGATTTACAGGTGAAGCCTGCATTGAGGCAGGAGATTAGAGATGCATAGTGTGTTGATATTGTGATTCAGTATATCTAAGCATAGTTTGGAAGCAAGAAGTGTGATGGTGTCGGGACCCACTCTTTTGATCAATGTAAATACCAACAATTACAGATAATACCAAAACCTGAATTTTTCTTTCATCACAAAATCATAAATCAATGTCACAACAAGGACATCACATTTATATATTACAAATCTTATTCAACTTAAAACTAGAATCAAATCTTTTTCTCATATGTTGTTCAGATTACATCAAATACATGTACATTGATGAATAAACTTAGTCTACAGCCCATCTCCGGAAAGAGAGAGTACAGGGACATTCTAATCTATCTAGATTTTTCTATTTATATCTTCTTTGTCACAACCTCTCTTCTATATAGCATTATACGTAAAAACACTTGAAACAACCTTGTGAGACTAATATAGAGCCCTAGTGAGTGGATACATCCCACTCAAGCTAGGTACATGCATCAGCATTAGATGAAGTATAATAAACTTAACAGAAACATGCTGATATTGAAAAAGTCCAGTAGATATTTCTATCATAAGTCATATCTAACTTATGATGGTAATCTAATCCAACAGATAAGGTAATTCGTTAAACCAATTATAACTTGAAAACATCTTTTAGAGCATGTCTATGAGCAAATCAGTACATACTTCTTAGTTTAGATTAAGAATCATACTGCATGAGTAATAAGACAAGTTCTAAGCATTTTGAATCAATACATAACAATAGCATTATAATTGTCCAGACCAGGAACACATCTTGCAGTCCTGAAGCTGAAGTACACATAATACATATCTACCAAACAATACTATCAAACAACAACCAATCCAACTCATATTCAGAATGGATATAAATCCCATCATTAATAACTTGTCAACATGACATATTATAATATAAAATAGAAAATGTCCATAGCTACATGATTACTTTCCACAACAATAAGCATAATAAAAAATGACAAATCATCAAGTAGCAGTATAAGGATTGTAACAACCATTCAAATCATGTTCTACATGGCTTTTCATCTTTTATTCATTTTCCCTGAAACTACTTGGCTTGTACCTCACCAAGTAGAAGTCACCACACTAGAATCTTGTGTTGACGACTCACTATCACTATCTTAGGGTTTAGTCGGCCACCCTAAGATATCAACAACAGACCTCGGCCACCTCAGGTTTGCCTAAAGAGGCTCATGTCCTCATCTCGGGTACATGAGATAGGAACCAACAAAATAGTATATCACATATCACAACATCTCACATATTTTCACATTTCTCATGTTTCATTTCAACAGAGTCTATTCCATCTGGACATAAACTTTCACCACAAGGATTTAGGGCTGAAGCCACTCCAGATGACTCATTCCTAAATCTTGGTGGTCTAACCTTTAAGGTCTTGATCCACACTCTAGAAATCATTCTCATAATTCATCGAATACTACAAGGAGATACATTTTGTTTCCCGAGTGTGGTCCTCGGGGGAAACTCACGGTGTTCAGGGCACCTAACTAGATGTTTCATCATTTCACATGTTATTAATCTCTTTTACTCATCTTAAAAGAATTCAAAACATCATATATCATATTTGTGTATTGTCACGTAACTAGAATAACATGAAGTAAATTAAGTTGATCAATAAGGACAATGATCAAAGCAAGAAGCATAATATATCTGTATATTGCAACACATATGATTATTTCTATCTTCTATATCATCTCATAGCAATAATCAACAGTGGGCTTTCATCCTAAGATATAATCTTATTGTCTAGCATTTATCCCATCAGGGTTTTATGATCATCAATGGGCTTTCAGCCCTAGACATAATCTCATTATGCAACATTTACCCTTATCAGGGTTTCTCAAATGTAAGAAGTGCATATTAAATTCAATTTCAACATATTTCTTATCAGTTCATTGTATATCATAGTTCTTAACAAATATTAGCAGAGACATTAGAACTGGAAACAATAAAAGCATATAGATGTCATGTATCATTCATCATACTCAGAATAGATTTATCATACAACATATGCTTGTTCCATCCAATCTCAATAGATGCAAAAAATTTGCAAGCATAACAGACTTAATTCTCTTCCTCTTTTATTTCAGATTCTTAATATGGGGTTACTAGTCAGCACATGTTGACTATCAATTGAAGTTTGTACTATTAGTCCATTCTCATAGTACAATTCACAATTCAAGAACACATTCTTGTAAATCAATTCAAATACTTGAATTTCATCTTTTAGTTGAATTCAACTACATTTATGTGCATCCCTTAATCCTTCATTTGAGATTGTCATTCACTAGCATCATCAGACTCATCATTTTAGGTAAGAGTTACGCTCTTAGAATAATCTACTAATTCCCATCTTTTTCCTTCATTTTATGTTCAGTAGTCTCAACTTCTTTCATTTCATGTTCATTACATTATTCGGACCAATATTTCTTGATTCACTTTACAAACAATGCTTCTCTTCTCCTTAGCATTTATCAAAGTCTAGTTCTTAGTATATTTCATTTAATTTGGATGAAGCCACATGCAATTAAAATAAAATACAAAATACTTCATCATACTATCTTCATGTTTCATCTTTAACTTGCAATCTCCATTAAATACATCTTATTCATAGTATTATATATTTATATATATATATATATATATATATGGTTTAGGTTACGTCTTCTTACATTATAACTTTTTTTATCATCCTTTACAAATCACGATTAAGTAACTTGTATAAAAGGACCCACATTCATATGAGGGCTACTCATTATTCCATAAATTGTTCTAAAATAGATGCATTAGGCTTAGATAATATTAGTATGACTCATCATCTTTAATTGAAGTATTAATACTTACATTCATCATTAACATCATATACAAGTTCTAGCTTCATCACTCATAATCGTCTTAATACTAAACATCTAGGGTTTTCAAGAAGTCATCCTTAGTTCAACACATCATAAGAGCCATATCATTAAGTAATTTCATAATGACGCATATAGGTTCATTAGGGCTATTCACATACATGGATTCTCTAGTTTCCATTTTCACATATTCCATTCATCAATCATAAGTATACACTGATTAATTGACTCATTTGATTCACTTCCACAACACAAACCCAAATCAAGAAGTGGTCACCTCATATTGATATTTATATGAATATCATATTCAATTCCATTAACATTCAACAATACACTTGTATAATACATTCTAATACAATTTGAATATGACTCTATACATGTCAATTCAATTCCAAGCATATAAGCCATTAGGCTGATTTTTAAGCATGTCAATACAATTCACATGAAACAGCATATTCATCTATTTAGGGTTACCCATGGATCCTCAATTAATATATTAGGAACTAATCAATTTCCAATAAAAGAGAAATAATCAAAATCAGTAGATTTTTGTCTCCTAATATATGTCCCAAATCAATATCTAATCACCTACATATACAAGCAAGGTTTCTGATTACTTTAGCCCAATAGAATTAGGATTTCAACATTAATACAGAGCTTAGGAGGGATAAAAACACTCACCTTATGTGCCAAGAATCTTAAAAACGTAGGTTAACCTCTGAATTTTTGGAAACCCAATCAAACTCTAGCAAAAGAATCCAATTCTTTCTCCTCTCAACTCGGAAACCCTAGAAATGGGGATTAGAATAGAAAGAGCGAGAAAAGGGGGATATTTGATGTTATTTTGAATCAAATTAGAGTATGGACAAAATCTTGACATGTGAGAGAAGATTCACCCACTTACTTGATTTCATCATATCATGGATAGAGAAACCCTAGGTCAACATCTCCACCCCTTTCTCTTCTCAAAACCCTAGCTCTCCTCTCTCTATAGAATTTTGTTTCTTTGATAGTAATGATGAGTTATGAGAGATCCTTGTATTTGTTAGTCATATAGATGAATTGAGGTGCTTAGAACAATTGCAAACAAGTCCTTCATTGTATTTTTATTTTACTCAGAATGTTTGGTCGGCTGAGTTATAAACTTGATCGACAACACACTTTTTAGTACCAAAAATAGTCCATAAATTATGAAACTTTAACCCAATGTCTAATATTGAGTTTTTAATAAAAATTAAAAAAATTATATTATTTGGAGTTACCAATAAATAACTAAAAATCAAATAATACACTTCTATATTGTAGTCTACAACATGGTTGGTCGAGTTTGTCCTTCATAGAACTCGATCGACACCCCTCTCTATAGAGATAAAAAAATATCCAAAAAATATTGAAAATTGAAATGATATCTATAATGGAGTTTTCCAACTACTGTGAAAATTTTAGATCAATTGGAAATACCAATAAAAAGATAAAATTCAATGACCACACTTCTATATCAATATGAAAATATGGTCAGTCGAGTTTGAAACTCGACCCAAAAATAGGTCATAACATTATTCAAAAATTATGATATTTTTCAATACTTCTCAATTTTGATATATACAAATCATATCCAAATTTTAGTTAAATAAGAGTTACACATAAAATACTAAAAATCATTTAGTGGGACACTATACTTATCAAATTATGTATTCATATGCCATCAACACCCTAATTTGGGCCGATTAGGGTTTCCCATTCTTAACCCTAATAATGTGAATCAAAGTATGATTAAATTTTCTAATTATATTAAAAACATCAAAACTATCATTAATAAAGCTTTAAACAATGATAAACTTAGTTAAGCATATAATCATCCAAGTAAACCCTCATTAGATGACTAATTTGAAAATGGGTCATTGCAAATTCTCCCCTCCTTTTAGGATTTTGTCTCAAAATCCAAAAAAGAAATGGAAGAATATCATATCACCTAATAATTCACCTCTCTGGGCATCAAGTTATAAAGAATTTAATTTTATCTTTGTTTCATATGACATTTTTTTGCATTAAATGGATAGTTCATCCTTTGTCATCATCATATCTCTCCTTTGGTATTACAAACACTTACTTCACAAATATTAGTAATACATCTTTTATCAAGATCGAATTCACATCACCTTTCACATCCTTTTAAAAAAAATTGATTGTGTTTCTCATGGATCAATATTATGACTCATTCACGTACTATCATCTGCATTCATCAATATCCTTCATAAAGGATATTATTTAGTGTGCATTATTCTTAGTTCATATTTTTCCCTCACAATTTTAGATTTCACACTCAATTTCAAACTCATTAGAGTTTTTCTTCATAATCCATTAGCCTTTCATCTTTATTATATGACATTTCCTGCTTGCCATAGGTTCATATTGAATTATAAAATCCTTTTCTTTTTCACCATTTTATCATCATGCATCTTTTTACACTACCAATTATGTTCATCTGGATACTTGGTTAGGGCATCTAGAAGAATTACAATTGGCAGTTCCATACTAGCTTAGCTCAATACCTAACCAGAGTATCTAGATACTGAGTTCAGTCAGTATGAACATCATTCAGGTTATATTCAATGTCAATATTATCATATAGTCCTAGATCCTATTGTCCCTGTAGACTAATCTAACCTAGGCTCTGATACCACATTGTCGGGACCCACTCTTTTGATCAGGGTAAATACCAAGTATTACAGATAATCCCAAACCCTAAACCCAGATTATGAAATAAAACAATGAATTCATGAAAAAGGCGATTAAACAATATACAAAAAACATAGATAAATTTTTCCTTTTTCTTTCTTCACAAATTCATAAATCAATGTCACATCAAGGACATCACATTTATATATCACAAATCTTATTCAACTCCATTAAAACTAGAATCAAATCTTGTTCTCATATGCGATTCAGTTGTCATGAAAAGAAAGCGCTCTTAGTTCAGTTTGGTAGAACGTGGGTCTCCAAAACCCGATGTCGTAGGTTCAAATCCTACAGAGTGTGATTTTCTTCTTTGTTATGCTGAATAACAAAAATGGAATTCCAAACCGAATTTGACCTCCTATCTACAGGAGGTCAATAAAAAAAAAAAATGTTACTCAATTAAATTAAAAATCCAACTGATCACCGCGTCTATATTGTAAATATGTAGTTACGAATAATCCTGCCAAAGTAATAGGAATTAGACCTAAGAAGATTCCAAATAAAGAGACTTCACATAAAATACATGTACATTGATGAATAAACTTAGTCTACAACCCATCCTGGGAATGAGAGAGTACAGGGACATTCTAATCTATCTAGATTATGTTATTTATATCTTCTTTATCATGACCTCTCTACTGGATGGCATTATACCTAAAAACATTTGAGACAACCTCATGAGACTCATATAGGGCCCCAGCGAGTGGATACCTCCCACTCAAGCTAGATACATGCATCAGCATCAGATTAAGTATAATAAACTTAACAAAAACATGCAGATATTGAAAATGTCTAGCAGATATTACTATCATAAGTCATATCTAACTTACGATGGTAATCTAATCCAATAGATAAGGTAATCACTTAAACCAGTTATAACTTTGAAACATCTTTTAGACCATGTCTATGAACAAATCAGTAGATACTTCAAATATTAGATTAAGAATCCTACTGCATGAGTAATAAGTTAAGTTCTAAGCATTTTGAATCAATGCATAACAATAACATTATATTTGTGACACTCCACCAGCCAGACCAGAGGCAACTTGCAGTCCTGAAGCTGAAGTACACATAATACATATCTACCAAACAATATTATCAAATAGTAACCAATCCAATTCATATTCAGAAAGGATATAAATCCCTCATTTTTAACTTGTCAACATGACATATCATAATATGAAACAGAAACTGTCCATAGCAACATGATTACTTTCCACAAAAAGAAGCATAATTAACAATGACAAATCTGAAAAACACTAGAGGGGGGTGAATAGGGTTTTTACAATATTTTAACAACTATTTAACTCAAGCAACCAACAATTAAAAATGGAAGAAGGAGACAGGTGTTTAGAGTGGTTCCAACTTTAGCAAATACTAAAGTTGTCAGTCCACTACCCGGTTGCTTACCCAACCATGATTTTGAAAGTGTTTATTTTATTACCTTCACAAGGATTTATACAAAATGCAATACTTTCTTTACACCCCTTGAACAGCCTTCACTTGATGTAGATGCACCAACTTGAGGTAGCCTTCTTGAAGTAACTTCAAGCTCCCCCTTGAAGTAGCCTTCCTCTCTAGAAGTAACCTCCCGTTGCACCAGCCTTCTTGAAGTAGCTCAAGGTCCCCTTCTTCACCCGAGAAGATCTCCACCCTCTCCAATCCGCAGCCTCCAACCTAGGAGTAGCAAGGAGAGTACAAACAATAGTAGAGAACAAGAAAGGAAAAGGAAATTACAACTTATCCTTTTGTAGCACAAGGCTTGATTTGCCTAGATCAAGCGTATAGATCTCCTAACCAAAGTGTATGGAATTGTAATTGTAGTGGATAGGAGATGCTAGCCTATAGGACACGAATTTTGAGCTAAGGAAGGAAGTAGCCAATTGTCACAATGCTCAATTTTCTCACAAACAGATTGCTCAAAGTATGCTCAAGGATTTCTCAAGTGTAACAAGTGAGTTTGAGTGTCCTATGGCTTGTCCTATTTATAGGAATGGCCTATGGATGCTTAAGGACGTTCTAGACACCTTCTAGGGGTTTCTAAGTGCTTAACTAGCCGTTAGGTACAAGTTTGTTGCTTTAGCAACGGGTAATTAATTTACTCTGCAGTTGCTGTCAGAGTTCATCTTGGTCGAGGAATGGTCGACCGAGACACCTACTCGGTCGAACTCTTGTCGACCGACAGGCTCTCTGAATCAAGTGTATGCAACGTTTATCTCCAACTGCCAACCACCTTGTCAGCTGTGTCTAACGGCTACTTGGGTCTTTCTCGGTCGAGAAGATTGTCGACCGAGTGTGTCTCGGTCGAGGAGTTAGTCGACCGAGATTGAATCTGTTTCAATTTTTCAATTTAAAGCACTAAGTATGTGTATGAGTGTGCATATGTGACACTATTGAAGGGGATGACCTATCTAAATGTGACGTTTAGCTAGGGAGAATCTAACGCTTGATTTACATGAAATCTAAGTACTTGTACATTATATATTTGTACAAGTTTTTACAAAAGTGATTACATTTCATGAAAATATAAACATGTAAGCATATGAATTTCCCTAGTACTTTGTCATCCACCTTGTGCCTGCACACTCAAGTAGCACGTTAGATCAATAAGAATGAAATGTTTGTCATTATCAAAACAAAGGGATTTACATATGTCCATTTAGCCAACAATCTCCCCCTTTTTGAAGATGACAAACATTTCCAAAATATAAATGAAGGAAATATAAAACATATGAGTTTCATACCTTAAGATTACCTTTTGTAGCTTTCCCTCTTGTTTATAAAATGTGTGCTTATTATTCCCCATGAATTATGGAACATGAAATCCAACTCTTTAGGGAATATAGCAACTTTCAATGTAAAGCCAAGAGGTTTATGAAACTCATTGATTGAGTTTTGCATAATTACTAAGTTTATATTTATTTCTCCCCCTTTGTCATTTCAAAAAGATATCCGTTTAAGAATAAAAACTCCCCCTTAATTAGATGTCCCATCAAATCCAATGAAAAAGATGTCCATTAAAAGCCAAAATGATGCAAGTAAAAGTTTTGTTAAGAAGCACAAATATCAAAGAAAACATCTTCCAAAGGAGTGATAAGCAGTTACTTCCTAATTTTGTTAAATTGGTCTAGTGGAAGCGGTTTTGTAAAAATATCAGCCAATTGATCTTCCGTATCAACATGATGAAGGGAAACATGATTCTTGGAGATATGATCCCTTAAAAAGTGATGACAGATTTCAATATGTTTAGCTCGGCTGTGTAAAATAGGATTGTGTGCTAAGTTTATAGCGCTTGTGTTGTCACAAAGAATAGGCGTAGATGAAAGAGTAAAACCATAATCATTTAACACTTGTTGCATATAAAGCACTTGAGCACAACAAGATCCGACTGCCATATATTCAGCTTCAGTTGTAGATAGGGCAACCGTATTTTGTTTCTTGCTAAACTAAGATACTAAAGCTCTCCCTAACAAGAAACAGCCACCACTAGTACTCTTGCGATCAAGTCGACAACCAGCATAATCCGCATCAGTATAAGCTTTAAAATCCAAGGATTGTCCTTTTGGATACCATAAACCAAAACACGTAGTGCCGACTAAGTATCGAAGAATTCGTTTAACTGCTTGAAAATGAGAATGCATGGGTTGTGATTGAAATCGAGCACAAAGACCAACGGAAAACATAATGTCCGGTCTAGAAGCAGTTAAGTAAAGCAAACTACCAATCATGGCTCTATATAAGGAATCATCAATAGGTTCCCCATTTTCATCCTTATCAATTTTAATAGAAGTAGCCATAGGAGTAGTAGCATGTTTGCACTGATCCATCCCAAAACGTTTTAATAGTTCTTTAGTATACTTTTCTTGGCTTATAAAGATTTCGGCAGATGTTTGCTTAATTTGAAAACCAAGAAAGAAAGTTAGTTCACCCATGAGGCTCATTTCAAATTCTTTATGCATAATGTCACTGAATTGTGTGCACAACAAATCATTAGAAGCTCCAAAAATAATGTCATCAACATATATTTGCACAACTAGAAAATCAGATGTATATGTTTTGAAAAATAAAGTAGAATCTGAATTTCCAATAGAAAAGCCATTATCAAAAAGATATGTCTTGAGCCTTTCATACCAATTCCTAGGTGCTTGTTTTAAACCATAAAGTTCTTTCTTAAGTTTATAAACATAGTCACCTTTTTCTGGTATTTCAAAACCGGGTGGTTGAGCAACATATACTTCTTCTTGAATGATACCATTTAGAAATGCACTTTTTACATCCATTTGATAGAGTTTGATGTTTTTATGTGCAGCAATAGCTAATAACATTCTAATAGCTTCAAGTCTAGCTACTGGTGCATACGTTTCATCAAAATCTATTCCTTCTTGTTGATTATATCCTTGTGCTACTAACCGAGCTTTATTCCTTATTACTTCTCCTGCCTCATTTAGCTTATTCCTAAAAACCCATTTAGTTCCAATGACGGTTTTATCTTGTGGTTTAGGAACTAAATCCCATACATCATTTTTAGTGAATTGATTCAATTCTTCTTGCATTGCTATTATCCAATAATCATCTTTAAGAGCTTCAGATATCTTCTTAGGTTCAATGATAGAAACAAAAGCCATGTTTGCAAAATCCTTAAAGGAAGACCGATTTTTTACTTTATCATTACGATCTTTAATAATTAGTTCTTGAGGATGATCCTTAATAAGCCTAGGTGTGGGTTGTGGTTCAGCTTGGTGATTGTTTGTAGTAACTTTCTCACTATCATTTGGTATGTTTAAGTTTTCGAATTGATTAGTGAGATCAATTATTTCTAGATTTTCATATTTGGACTCTTCATGAAAAGAAACATGAATAGATTCCTCAACTTTTCTAGAGATAGTATTATATACTCTAAATGCTTTGCTAGAAGTGGAATATCCCAAAAAGAATGCTTTGTGTGATTTAGAGTCAAACTTATCTCTATCATCTTTGGTATTTAAGATATAGCATGTGGATCCAAAAGTATGAAAATAGTCAACTCTAGGTTTCTTAGAATGTATTATTTCATATGGAGTTTTCTTCAAATGAGAGTGAACAGTTACTCTATTTAACGCATAACATGCGGTGTTCACAGCTTTAGCCCAAAAGGTTTTGGGTGTGTTATGTTCGAGCATCATAGTTCTAGCCATTTCTTGTAGGGATCTATTTTTCCTTTCAACTATACCATTTTGTTGTGGAGTGCGTGGAGCAGAAAAATTGTGAGTGTACCCTTGAGATGTGCAAAATTCTTCAAATACATGATTTTCAAATTCTCCACCATGATCACTTATAATGGTACATATTTTGCTTTGTAATAGATTTTCAATCATAGGGCAAAATTTTATAAAAGCATGAATAGTATCATCTTTGGTTGCAATAAAATGTACCCATGTATATCTACTATAATCATCAACAATAACAAAACAATATCTTTTGCCACCGATAGATTATGTCCTCATAGGTCCAAATAAATCTATGTGAATTAATTCTAAAGATCTACTGGTGCTAAGTTCATTTTTAGGTTTAAAAGAGGTTTTTGTTTGCTTTCCCAATGTACATGGTTCACAATTTTCAACTTGATCAAAGGATAAAGTAGGCAAACCACGAACAAGATCATATTTTACTAACTTTTTGATAACATGTGAACTAGCATGTCCTAGGTTTTTATGCCATAATTGTAAAGTATTTTCATTTGCAAGCAAGCATTTTCCTACTACAGATTTCATAGAGTTAGGTCTAAGAATATAAAGATTGCCAACTCTTTTTCCTTCATAAACAACATTTGTAGTGTTCTCTATTAATAATTTGCAGCAGGTTTTGTTAAATAAAACATCATAGCCACTATCACATAATTGACTAACACTTATCAAATTATGGTGCAAACCATCAACAAGTAGAACATTCTTTATTTCGAGGTTTGTACCAACATTACCTATTCCAACGATTTTACCTTTACCGTTGTCTCCAATGGTGAATGTTCCACTGTTCTTTTCTTCAAAAGTTTGAAATGCATCCTTGTTCCCGGTCATATGTTTGGAACATCCACTGTCAACTACCCAATCCTGCATGAAAATATAGATTTTGGTACCCATGTGATGGTACGATATGGTTAGAACCACTTAAGTATAGATTGCATAAAGATTTTGATTCAGAAATCCAGTCGGTCGACAATTGTTCGACCGACATCTTTCTCGGTCGATTAATTGTCGATCGAGAAGGTTACTGTATGATAAACAAACAAACACAGAAATTCATCTCGGTTGACCAATTTTCGACCGAAATAATTGCTGTAGATTTTGATTTGTTACAGGCATCTGGTCGGTCGACAAAAGTTTGACCGATTATATTTTGGTCGACAATACTTCGACCGACTATTTTTCTGTTTCAGTACAGCAGTTCAGAAAATTACCAATATGCATGAAAACCTTTTGTTAAGTTGAGATAAGACAATATAAATTGCAAATTGAGTGTTTTGATCATATCTCAACTGTATGGCTTTTGACTTTACTAAGTTTGGGGTTTTGGGACCCAAACTAAATCGGAATCCTTGGTCTTATAAGGGCATGAGAATGAATAATGTCCAAGACGTAGACAAAAATGACAAGTAATAGAGTCAACTTCGTATCTCTTTTTAGGAATTGTATTTTTAGGTATGAACACAGTTCGAGTTCTCTTGGGTTGATTTTTCAGTAGAGCATATCCCAAACCTCTTCTTCCATTGAAGCTAGAGGATATTTTTAGAATGTTATCAAGAGTATCTTTTCTTCTTAACTCATGTAGATTCTTTTGTAGCTTAGCAATGTCATCCACTTTCTTGTGTAAATCTTTTCTTGCTTGATCTAAGTCAGATAATAGAGAGTCTCTTTCTTTTACAACATTGTCATAGTCTAAATGATTACACAAAATTGGTTGAGTCTGCAAATCTTTTAGTTTAGCTAATAATTTAGTCTTTTCTTGAGAGAGAAGATCAACATTTGTTTCTAGAGTGAGTAGCTTGTTAGTGCAATCATTTAAAGATGTTTTTAAAGACAAATTCTCAAGATCAATGTTGTTCTTTTTAGAAGAGAGATCATTTAATTTAGCATATATCTCATCATTTGTTTTGATAACCTTCTTTAGTTTCTTCTTGACATCAACATATTTATCATGAGTTTCTTGTAAACTAGTAATTAACTCTTCTTTAGGAATATCAAGTAGGCTTACCTCTTGAGAGTCTTCATTATCTTCTCTTGCCATTAGACATTCCACCTTTTCTTCTCCGCCTTCACTTTCACTTGATTCGTCCCATGCAGCTTTATAGGCTTTTTCTCCCCACTTCTTATGTGAGCTTTTCTTTCCTTTCTTTGCTTTAGGACATTCACTTTTGAAATGTCCTTTCTTTCCACACTCAAAGCACCTAGGAGGAGAAGAAGAACTAGAAATTTTGTTAGATTTAAATCTTCTATATTTCTTACCATTGACAATCAATGCCTCTTCTCCTTCTTCTTCACTTGACTCCTCACTTTCTGGTGTGATTATCTTTGAAGCTTTTAGAGCCACATCCTTCTTCTTTCCTTGCTGAAGTTCATGTTCTCTTCTTTCTTCCTCTTCTAGGGTTGCTTCATGGGCTTCTAAATTTCCAATGAGTTGCTCCATTTTCAGCCGAGTGAGGTCATTAGCTTCTTCAATGGCTGTCACCTTTGGCTTGTATTTAGGAGGAAGTGATCGAAGGATTTTGGATACCTGATCTTCTTCAAGAACAGTTTTTCCTAAGGCATTTAAACCATTAACAATAGAAGAGAATTTTGCAAACATTTCACTAATAGTTTCATTTGGATCCATACGGAAATGTTCAAATTTTTGCTTAAGCATGCTAATCTTAGAATTCTTGACTTGGATTGTACCTTCATAAGTTATGGACAGTCTATGCTAAATGTCATAGGCTGTATCACAATTTGATATCCTATTAAATTCTCCTACTAAAATTGAACAATATAAAATGCTTAAAGTGTTGGCATTCATTTGAGCCAACTTTACCGTGTTTGCATCCCACTCTACATATTGTGTTTGAGGAAGCTCATATGGGGTTGACACCATCCTCCATAAGTCCCAATTGATGCCTTGGAAGTAGAACTGCATCCTTCTCTTCCAATATGTGTAGTTTGTTCCATCAAACGCCGGAGGTCTAGCAACAAGTGTTCCTTCAAGGTTAAGGTTGTTGAGCACTCCGTCCCCCATTCTTCAAGACCTTGTTAGGGTTCCTTGAAGCCTGCTCTGATACCAATTGAAAAACACTAGAGGGGGGATGAATAGGGTTTTTACAATATTTTAACAATTATTTAACTCAAGCAACCAACAATTAAAAATGGAAGAAGGAGACAGGTGTTTGGAGTGGTTCCAACTTTAGCAAATACTAAAGTTGTCAGTCCACTACCCGGTTGCTTACCCAACTGGGATTTTGAAAGTGTTTATTTTATTACCTTCACAAGGATTTATACAAAATACAATACTTTCTTTACACCCCTTGAACAGCCTTCACTTGAAGTAGATGCACCAACTTGAGGTAGCCTTCTTGAAGTAACTTCAAGCTCCCCCTTGAAGTAGCCTTCCTCTCTATAAGTAACCTCCCGTTGCACTAGCCTTCTTGAAGTAGCTCAAGGTCCCCTTCTTCACCAAGAAGATCTCCACCCTCTCCAATCCGCAGCCTCCAACCTAGGAGTAGCAAGGAGAGTACAAACAATAATAGAGAACAAGAAAGGAAAAGGAAATTACAACTTATCCTTTTGTAGCACAAGGCTTGATTTGCCTAGATCAAGCGTATAGATCTCCTAACCAAAGTGTATGGAATTGTAATTGTAGTGGATAGGAGATGCTAGCCTATAGGACACGAATTTTGAGCTAAGGAAGGAAGTAGCCAATTGTCACAATGCTCAATTTTCTCACAAACAGATTGCTCAAAGTATGCTCAAGGATTTCTCAAGTTTAACAAGTGAGTTTGAGTGTCCTATGGCTTGTCCTATTTATAGGAATGGCCTATGGATGCTTAAGGACGTTCTAGACACCTTCTAGGGGTTTCTAAGTGCTTAACTAGCCGTTAGGTACAAGTTTGTTGCTTTAGCAACGGCTAATTATTTTACTCTACAGTTGCTGTCAGAGTCCATCTCGGTCGAGGAATGGTCGACCGAGACACCTACTTGGTCGAACTCTTGTCGACCGACAGGCTCTCTGAATCAAGTGTATGCAACGTTTATCTCCAACTGCCAACCACCTTGTCAGCTGTGTCTAACGGCTAATTGGGTCTTTCTCGGTCGAGAAGATTGTCGACCGAGAGTGTCTCGGTCGAGGAGTTAGTCGACCGAGATTGACTCTGTTTCAATTTTTCAATTTAAAGCACTAAGTATGTGTATGAGTGTGCATATGTGATACTATTGAAGGGGATGACCTATCTAAATGTGATGTTTAGCTAGGGAGAATCTAACACTTGATTTACATGAAATCTAAGTACTTGTACATTATATATTTGTACAAGTTTTTACAAAAGTGATTACATTTCATGAAAATATAAACATTTAAGCATATGAATTTCCCTAGTACTTTGTCATCCACCTTGTGCCTGCACACTCAAGTAGCACGTTAGATCAATAAGAATGAAATGTTTGTCATTATCAAAACAAAGGGATTTACAGATGTCCATTTAGCCAACAAAATCATCAAGTAGCAATACAAGGATTGTAACAACCATTTAAATAATGTTCTACACAGCTTATCATCTTTTATTCATTTTCCCCAAAACTACTTGGTTTGTACCTCACCAAGTAGTAGTCGCCATGCCTGATTCTAGTGTCAACGACTCACCATCACTATTGTACGGTTTAGCAGGCCACCCTAAGATATCAACAACAGACCTTAGCCACCTCATGGTTGCCTAAAGAGGCCCACGTCCTCATCTCAGGTACATAAGATATGAACCAACAAAACAATATATCACATATCACACCATTTCACATATTTTCACATTTCACATATTTTCACATTTCACATATTTCATTTCAACAGAGTCTATTCCATATGGTAGTAGACTTTTACAACAAGGATTTAGGGCCAGAGCTACTCTAGATGACACACTCCTAAATCCTAGTGGTCTAACCTTTAAGGTCTCATTCTACACTCTGAAAATCCTTCTCATAATTCATCAATTACTACAAGGAGATCCATTTTGTTTCCCCAGTGTTATCCTCAGGGGAAACTCACAGTGTTCATGGCACCTAACTAGATGTTCCACCATTTCACTTGTTATTAATCTCTTTTACTCATCTTAAAAGAATTCAAAACATCATATATCATATGTGTGTATTCTCATGTAACTAGAATAACATGAAACGGATTAAGTTTATTAATAAGGACAATGATCAAAGCAAGAAGCGCAATAAATATGTACATTGCAATACATATGATTATTTTTGTCTTCTACATCATCTCAAAGCAATCATCAACAGTGGTTTCAGCCTGAAATATAATCTTATTGTCTAGCATTTATCCCATCAGGGTTTTATCATCATCAGTGGGCTTTCAGCCCTAGACATTACCTCATTATGCAAAATTTACCCTTATCAGGGTTTCTCAAATGTAACGAGTGCATCTTAAATTCAATTTTAACATATTTCTTATTAGTTCATTGTATATCATAGTTCTTAACAAATATTAGCAGAGGCATTAGAACTGGAAACAATAAAATCATGTAGATATCATGTATCATTCATCATACTTAGAATACATTTATCATACAACATATGCTTATTCCATACAATATCAATAGATGCAAATAAATTTCATGCATAAAAGACTTAGTTATCTTCCTCTTTTACTTCACATTCTTCATATGGGGTTAGTAGTCAACACATGTTGACTATCAATTGAAGTATGTACTATTAGTCCATTCTAATAGTACAATTCACAATTCAAGAACACATTCTTGTAAATTAATTCAAATACTTGAATTTCATCTTTTAGTTGAATTCAACTACAATTATGTGCATCCCTTAATCCCTCATTTGATATTTTCATTCACTAGCATCATCAGACTCATAATTTTAGGGTATGAGTTACATTCTTAGAATAATCCACTAATTCCCATCTTTTCCTTCATTTTATGTTCAATACTCTCAACTTCTTTCATTTCATGTTCATTACATTATTTGGGCCAATCTTTCTTGATTCACTTTACATATGATGCTTCTCTTCTTCTTAACATTCATCAAAGTCCAGTTCTTAGTATATTTCATTTAATTTGGGTTAAGCCGCATGTAATCAAATAAGAAGATAAAATACTTCATCATATTATCTTCACGTTTCATATTTAACTTGCAATTACCATTAAGTACATCTTGTTCATATTGTATCTTATATTCAGATAAGTGTACCATGTCATTGACTACTAATGTCATTTCCATAATTGACAATGATCATTCTTTTTTATACTAATCACTTTAACTTAAAAGAATGGTTTAAGTTACCTCTTCTTACATCATATTTTTTTTTATCATCCTTCACAAAGCACTATTAAGTAACTTGTATAAAAGGACCCACATTCATATCAGGGCTACCCATTATTCCATAAATTGTACTAAAATAGATGTATTAGGCTTAGATCATATTAGTATGACTCATCATCTTTAATTGAAGTTTTAATACTTACATTCAACATTAACATCATATACAATTTCTAGCTTCATCACTCATAATCATCTAAATGCTATACATCTAGGGTTTTCAAGAAGTCATCCTTAGTTCAACATATCATAAGAGCCATATCTTTAAGTTATTTCATAATGATGCATAGAGGTTCATTAGAGCTATTCACACACATGGATTCCCTAGTTTCCATTTTTACATATTCCATTCATCAATCATAAGTATTCAATGATTAATAGACTCATTTGATTCACTTACACAACACAAACCCTAATCAGGAAAAGTGGTCATCTCATATTGATATTTATATGTATATCATATTCAATTCCATTAACATCTAGTAATACACTCGTATAATACATTCTAATACAATTTGAATATGACTCTATACATGTCAATTCAATTCCAAGCATATCGGCCATTGGGCTGATATTTAAGCATGTCAATACAATTCACATGAAATAGCATATTCATTTATTTAGGATTATACACGGATCATAAATAAATATATCAGGAACTAATCAATTTCCAATAAAAGAGAAATAATCAAAATCAGTAGAATTTTGTCCCCTAATATATGTCCCAAATCAATATCTAATCACCTACATATACAAGCAAGGTTTCTAATTACTTCAGCCGAATAGAATTTGGCTTCAACATGAATATAGAGTTTAGGAGGGAGAAAAACACTCACCTCAGGTGCCAAGCACCTTAAAAACGTAGGTCAACCTCTGAATTTTTGGAAACCCAATCAAAATCTAGCAAAAGAATCCAATTCTTTCTCCTCTCAACTCAGAAACCTGAGGAATGGGGATTATAAGACAAAGAGTGAGAAAAGGGGGAGATTTGATGTGATTTCAAATCAAATCATAGGATGGATAAAATCTTGACATGTGAGAGAGGATTCACCATGAAATGTTATGCAAAGAAGCTAAACTTACTTGATTTCATCATATCTTGGATAGAAAAACCCTAGGTCAACATCTCCACCCCTTTCTTTTCTCAAAACCCTAGCTCTCCTCTCTCTCTAGAATTTCGTTTCTTTGATAGGAATGACGAGTTATGAGAGCTCCTTGTGTGTTAGGTTAGTCATATAGATGAATTCAGGTAATTAGAACAATTGCAAACAAGCCCATCATTGTATTTTTATTTTTCTCAGAATGGTTGGTCGGCTAAGTTATATACTCGACCAATACCACACTTTTCAGTACCCAAAAATATTCCAAAAATTATTAACTTTAACCCAATATCTTATATTGAGTTTTTAATAAAAAAAAATAAAATTTTTAGATCATTTAGAGTTACCAATAAATAAATAAAAATCAAATACTAAACTACTATATTACAGTCTACAACATGGTCAGTCGAGTTTCTCCTTCACATAACTCGACCGACACCCCTCTCTGTAGAGATCAAAAATTTTCCAAAAATTACTCCAATTTAATATAATATCTATAATGAAGTTTCCCAACTACAGTTATAATTTGAGATCAATTGGCTATACCAATAAAAAGATAAAAATCAATTACCACACTTCTATATCAATCTAAAAATATGGTCAGTTGAATTTGAAACTCGATCGAAAAATAGGTCATACAATTCTTTAAAAGTTATGATATTTTTCAATAGTGTTCACATTTGAGATATAAAAATCATATCCAAATTTTAATTAAATTAGAGTTACACATAAAATATTAAAAATCATTTAGTGTGACATTATACTTATCAAATTTTGTATTCATATGTCATCAAAACCCTAATTTGGGCCGATTAAGGTTTCCCATTCTTAACCCTAATTATGTGAATCAAAGTATGATTAAATTTTCTCATTATATTAAAAACATAAAAACTTAACTACCATCATTAATAAATCTTTAAACAATGATCAACTTAGTTAAACATACAATCATCCAAGTAAACCCTAATTAGATGACTAATTTGAAAATGGGTCATTACGGATGGATTCCATGATTCATAGGATGTGACAACATGTTACCATGGAATATTTGTGGTTCCTAATGTTGATGGTTTGAGGAAGTTGGGTCTGGAAGAGGCTCACTCTTCAATGTTTTCTATGCATCTAGGTAGCACCAAAATGTACTAGAACTTCAAGGACTTGTATTGGTGGCCTGGCTTAAAATGTGATGTAGTTGAGTTTGTGGATAAGTGTGTAGCATGTCAGTAGGTTAAGACAGAGCATCAAAAACCTGCAAGAACTTTACAACTGTTTCCTATACCACCATATAAATGGGATCATATCACGATAAACTTTGTGGTTGGACTTTGTAGCACAGTCAAGGGCCATGATTTCATTTGGGTGATCGTTGACATGTTGACTAAGTCAACACATTTTCTTCCTATAAAGACAACCTATAGTAGAGAAGCTTTCTCAGATATATGTTGATGAGATCATTCATTTGCACAGTATCCCAGCTACCATCATGTTATATAGAGGTCCTCAGTTCACCAATCGCCTTTGGGAGCGTCTACATATAGCCATGGGTACACAGTTGTAGTTCAACAAAGTGTTTCACCCATAGACAGGTGGACAATCTGAGAGGACTATACAGACTTTGGAAGAATCTATTGAGATCTTGCATATTGTACTTTTTGGGTAGTTGGGATGTCCATATCAGTTTTAATAGAGTTTGTGTATAATAATAGTTATCAAAAGAGCACTGATGTGGCACTGTGTGAGGCTTTGTATGGGAGGCATTATAGATCTCCACTATGTTGGTATGAGATAGGTGAATATCAGATTTTGGGTCATGAGCTTGTACAATAGATAAAAGAGAAGATAAAGATGATACAACAATAGTTGAAGGCAACCCAGGAGAGGCAGAAGTATAATGTTGATAACCGTCATAGGCCGTTGGAGTTCCAAGTGGGAGACAAGGTGTATCTCAAGGTCTCTCCTTGGAAAGGCATGTTGAGGTTTGGTAGGAAGGGTTAGTTGGCCCCCAGGTATATGGGGCATGATCCTATGATGGCACACATTGGGAAGGTGGCTTATAAGTTGGAGTTTCCACCTGAGTTGCACAAGTTGCATCCATACTTTCATGTTTCGATGTTGAGGAAGTGTCACCCCGACACTAAGTTAGTTTTACATCCCGTGGAGGTTGATCTAGATGAGGATGTGTCATATGTGGAGGGTCATGCGTTGATCCTAGATAGAAGGATCTAGAAGTTGAAGAAGAAGGATATCATTTTGGTTAATAAGTTGAAGAAGAAGAAGGATATCACTGTGGTGTGGAGGAATCCATCTAGGAATTGAGGAAGAGACGCATAGGAAGTACATGTCTCTTTTTGCATAGGATTTGGGTGGGGGGGAATCCTTGTTAGGGGTTTATGGTTGTAAGGCCCCTTACCTAGCTTAATGCCCGATTGTGTTTACTTTGATTAATAAGATTCTTAAACCTTAATTTAATATCTTGAGATGCCTTAGTAACATGTGACAAGTTTATGTTTTAAGTTTGGTCTTGTTTGGTTGATTTTTGACCTAGTTATGTTTGTTTTGAACCAAGTTGCAATTTAACCATGTTGAGAGTTAATCTTGCAATTTGTCACATGTAGGTTTTGCTTCTTATGCCTTGGTATCATGAGATAGAAGGTTATGCTATGGGGTACCTTGTTTGGGCCTTGGTTGATGAATTGACATCTTAAGGTGATATTAGGGGTTGCATGGTTTTACCTTAAGTGTTGATGTCGACCATGTGTGTTCTTGAGTGTAGAGACCAGTGTTGCAACCTTTATGATGTGTTTTGGAAGTGCTTTGACTACTACACCATGTTTTGTTGGTTTGATTCGACCTTGGTGCTTTAACCTTTGGTTTGGTCACTATGGTTTTTGCCTTGTTGAAGTATTGCAACCGCAGCACTCTTGGTTTTCTTTTGTTGCGTTCAATACTAGGGTTTTAAGGTGTCTTGCAAGCACTACCATATATTGTGCTTTGACCATATTGAGTTTGGGAACCAAGTGGTCGTTGCACCACTTTGGTTTAAATTTTTCTCTTGCATTTGTGCATCCATGGTTGATCTTTTGAGGGACAAGTATCCTAGTAGAGCTCTAACTTATTGACAACTCATATCTTTACCTCCCTCCTACCCCATGTGTATATAATCTCTCTCTTTCACATGCAAGCAATCCTTTTAGCTCTCTCTTCTTCCTCTTTCTTGCTTGAGCTAACCTTGGAGCTTGGTAGAGCTAGAGAATGCTGATCTTGGAGCTTTAGTGGATGATCTTCTTCAGAAGGTGGGTTATATAACTTGTCCCTCTTCTATTATTGCACTATATTATTGCTTACATGTTGTTGATTTCATCTCTAAAACATGAATTTAATATTCTAGATTATAATACCATGATCTAGGGTTTACAACTTTGAAGTTTTCTTACATGGACTACAGTTTCTCCTACACCCTAAATCTTGAACCTGATTTGGTGGTGACTATTGAGGTGATGGTTTTCACATGCATCTTGACCATGAATTTTATAATCATGTTTTTGGTTTGACCATCTTCATTAACTTGAGGTTTTGGACCTATTGCACATGACTGATGCTTGGTTTTCATCTCTCTCATCATGATTTCCATGTTGATTTATATGGCGATGGATTTAGGGTTTCGATGTCTATCCTTGCTTGGAGTTTTCTCCTTAATGATGGTTTGTTTTTTTAATGTTCACCATCTATTTTGATCATGTATTATCTCTATTTTGAAGATGGTTCTGTGTTGTTTGGGTATCTTGGCCATGATGGTCGCTACACTCACTCTCATTCTAGTGGTCGCTACAAGTTGTAGGTGGTTTTTTGTGGGAGCAGTAAACCCCAACCCTAGTGATGGGTTGGTTGTTACTCTTGGTCTTCTTGCGGCTACAACATTAGCTTTGGTTTGAGATGGTTAAGGTATATATGATGATGTGTTGTGGGTACTACATGGCTAACCCTAACCACCTTTTTTCACTACACCTTGAGCTTTGTGTGGTAGCATCAATCTCTTACAGTCAATACATGTGTTTTGGTTTGATGGGTAGTTACATGTTTTGTTTCAGATGCAATAGAGGTTGATACCCATGTGTTGTGGTTGCTACCCTTAATCAGTTAAGCCTAATGGTCTCAAAAGATGGTGTGTGTGAAGTGGCAACTATAGGTTGTTGACATAGTGGGTCGCACCATGTGTTATGATATTTTTTTACCGCAACAAGGTGATGACTTAATTAGATCGATTAATTGGATGATTTTTATATGAATGCTAACCTAATACACTTCAAGAAAGTGGGTGATGGTGCATTTAGGGTTATATGATGATTATTGAATTGGAAACCCTAATTGGCTACATGGGGAAAACCTAACCCTAATTTGAAATGTATATTTTAATTATTGATCTTGCTTGAGTAATTAGCATGAGATGACATTTTCTCTCTCCTACTTGTGTTACTCTAACCTTGTAGGTGGAACTGAATACTAAATAAAATAGATAATTAATGCTATGGTGTTACTCATGTGACATAGGGGAATGATTATGAGCCTTGTTAAGGCGTGATAAGATGATAATGATGTGTTTTGGGTCTCATGACCTAGCAGAGTAATGCCTAAATGAGAGGTGATATCCTTAAGTAATGAGATGAGGGATTGCTATCCCCTAATGATGTGATAAAGTTGATGGCCTTGTATTGTAGTGATATCAAGTGATGATGTGACAAGTTTATGCTTCATACATTTTATTTCTTCTGAAGTTGTAATATACATTTGTCTTTGTAGAATTTGTTTAGGGTTTGTATGTTGTAACCAGATTGATGTTAAAAGACACTCAATTGGCTTAACTATTCAAGTGAAACCCTAATCATGTAGTTTCCTTATGCCATAGATCCATCTTTAGTGTTAGTACTTGTTGGATGGTGAAAAGGGTTCTTCCTCTGAGGAAGCTTAGAGTTGCATATTGTTGAGTATATGCATTTAACATGATTAGTTGTGGTCATACCCTAGCAGGAGAACGGTCGAGGTTGTATCTCAGTGCTGTGATTTAGAATACATATATGATATAATTTGATGATGGCTTCGGCCATACCTTAGTAGGTGTGCAGTTGCGGTCGTAACTCAGTTTTATTAGTGTTGTGTCTATATACCATGGCAGACTAGGTTGTTTTGCATTTAGATTTTGTATGTCACTGTGTAAAACTTGAACTGACCGAGGGTGTGGGAGATCATAGGAGTTCAGATTCTCCTAGATCTTATATGGAACTAATTTCAACTTTGTAGTGGTTAGTTGGAGTATGAGTGGTATATCTCGTCTCCTCAATGCATAATAAAAGACATAATAGAGCCATGCAATATACTTTCTTAGGGTTAAACACGACTCACATAGGATGATCATTTGCCTTATCTCTTGTCTTGATTTCTTGAATTATAATGCAGTGAGAGAAATCAACTATTATACATGTTCTTCGTATACCTTCTTAAAGTATAAGATGTTCTACTTCTCAGTTATATATGCCTGAATTTCTTAAACAATGGTAACTACTTTACTCATATCACTTAGCTTAATCTACTCATCTTTAACATAATGATATCTACCTACTTTAATCTATATTTGCTTATAATAGTTGTTGGTGAAGAGTTATATCACTTGCTGGGATGTTGGTCTCACCCCGTGGGTTTCTACATCTTTTACGTGGTCGTGCACGATGAGGTAGAGATCATGCAGTTGAGATTGAGTAGTAAGAGGAGTAGTAGCTATAAAAGGTTGGACACTTGGCTAGTGTTTTATAGTAGAGTCTTATGTCTTCCCTGTACCCTCAGGTACTTGGGGTGTTTTGTAGATCTTCTATATCGATATGAGGTTTTGGAAATAGGCCATGTTTGTATAGATATGGCTTGTGTATGTGAACTGGTTGTTATATGTGAACTGGTTGTGGCAAGTTAACCAAGTGAACTGTAATGTGTACATATTTATGAGATGTTATGTAATATAGGTGGCAATGCTTATGCACCTAGATGCAATATGAATCAGATTGAGATGTTGTGATGTGATCTATTTTAATTTATCATGTTTTCTAGTCATCTAGATGATATGTTTTAATTTCACGCTTTGTTTTGAGTGATCTCGATTGTGTGGCGATAGGCACCACAATTATGGAAACAATTAATTAACCAATTAATCATATTAATTGATTAACCAATCTTCATCATTTTCTCTAGTCAATCATTCTGAACCAGCCAACCGACTTAACAAAGGAATCTAATTAATTGGCTTAAATATTTTATACAATTAACCCAAATTATATTAATTTTATTATAATATATTACCTAAGTGTTTTAGTAATTAATTAGATTCAAAAAATTTCCAATCATTTTCCTATTCTAAAGCATCCTATTTGTGTAATCCGGTAGGATCCAAACTACGTTGCCAGTAATATTCATAGCCATATAATGATTTCACAAGGAATGATTGGTATCTAGAAAGACTTTGTTGTTATACCACTAATTGAAGAAGTTGGAGAACAATATTAAACTAACAATATGTCATTGTTGTTACAATAAATGTATACTTCCTTTGTCTCTAATATCAATATTGAACTCGAGGCATGGAATTTTCATCCTGTTCAACATTCAATCCATGTTCCTTGACCTAGAGCATACTATCTGAGATATGTGTAAGCTCAATATCACATATTGACTCACACCAATATGACCATGCATTTCTCAGTCTCGCTTATCAAGTGGCCAGGATATCAAACTCATGTAGGAGAAACAAATCCCATCTACATTACTCATAGTCATCTCCATGTGTCATAGTACACCTGAGCACCACCTTTATGGAAAACCTTATTCATGATTGCGGTGGATGATGTCAAAGTACACTAAATGACATGTGATCAGTGTCATGATGCCATGATGCGCCACAAAAAAGATTACTCAAAACAAAATGTGGAATTATAACTAAGCAAGAGGATTACCAGAAAATACATGTAATTATAACCAATTTTGCAAAAGAACCATATGTTACACCCCTATCTCACAATTTCCACTAATCATGAGATTAGGGATAAATTTAGGATTTAACGTAATACAAAGATCACCCTTGGCTTTTTCTTATCTTTCAAAACTCTTTATTTTCTCGCATTGAACATAAACCAACTTTACAAGGGAATCTAAACATTGATTTCTCTAATCTGATTTCAACAGTAAAAATGCATGCATGAACATTCATTATGTTCCTCATACTTTTAAGCACATAAGACTTGCTGATTCGCACATATTGCTAAAAGAGGAATAATGTTATACATCATCATTTACAACTCTCTCTTATTTCTTTACAAGGACCTAGAGTGACAAGGACCGAATGAACTTAACTATACTCAGACTTAACTCTTGTGGAAGATCTACTCTGATGCAATGATATCTTCTTCAAGTCCATGTGATTTCCTTAAAAATTGTGAGTAGAGGGGTGAGCCTACTCGCTTAGTGAATGAGTACTTCAAAGAAATAGTCTAAAGCACTGATATAATTACATATATACTTTTGAGCAATTGATATTAATTATAACGACAATAAGCTTTAAAGAGTCTAATAATTGACAATCATAAATATGTCAAGATACTCTAAATATCTATAAGAGTGAATCAATATATGAAATGCTTGATTGATCATAAAGATAACTAATAATTTATAAACATACAAAGAATAATTGAATGACTGTACACACTTGTTTGACCTCTCATTCATTTTATTATGCCCTGATCATATGCAGTGTACTCTACATATGAAGACTCGCAGTACACTACGATCACACCGTACAAGACTTAGCAGACACACCCGGGAAATGCTAAGTCTGACTGCTCACCTGGTCTGCAATAGGGAAATGGGTCTCTAGCCTAAACTGGACTCCTCCTCTAACTTGAGCACATAGGCGGAGAGTCAAGCCACCTCTTGGCTTTTCTGTACTCCAGTGCCACCAGGACTTCTGGTTGATGTTGGACACTACAAACTATAATTTAAGGAAACTTACACTAGGGCTTCGTCCCCCGTGCCACCTGATAGCACGTTATGACCCCCTGTATACTGGATGTTGCCAAGGTTAGGTCGTTTCACCCCTAAGGTGCAGACCTCACATAGGGGTTCTACGGTGTTCAGGGCTCCTAAGTCTATTATTTTATTATTCCTAGAAAGCTCTTTCTACAGTGTACCCTTCTCTTACTTATACTTGACTACGGTATCTCTATGGTGTCGTGTCTACTTATTTGAAGTTATAACACAACATGTATATAATTCTAAACTTGGCAGAGCAGTATATTCAAAACATTGTAATATACTGAGTAATCAACATACTATACATGCAGGCAGACTAAAATTATTAAATAAATGGATTACATATCCACTTGGCATATTCACACTAGAATCATACAATTTATCATATTATTACACTGATAAGAGTTAATTACTTGACATATGAGTAATCATCAATATCACCTACAACTTATCTGTAATTTCTCAAAGAACATGCATATCAACCCAAATCTTGAGTTGTGCATCTCATAACTTAATTAAGATTTAATTACTTATCATGAGAAGAATTATTAATAATAACTAAGAACATTGATATCACAATACTTGATTCATTGAACACCCTACCAATAGGGTTTCATTTAATCACAACAAATGCTACAAAGCAGGTGTAATACATCTATCACATACTTTTCAAACCTTTACAACACATGATACCTGGGATCTCAATCCCTTATCACATTACTGGGAATTCTCATCCCTTCACATCATTATCATAATTATTGTATCTAGGTATTCAAACCCTTAGATCATCACATAGCATTGTTACCTATGAAACAGGTAACCATTATGTGACATCCCGCTATCACACAGACAACGAAATGCCACGCGAAAATGTGTAGAACCGTCATAAACATCGTATTACTAAAAACACGAGTTAATTAAAACCAATTGTGGAAAGTAGATAAAAAGGGAACTATTACAACTAGATCCACACCCTGCAAAGAAACATGTTATATAAATGTGCATAAATTTGATACATGTCCACAACTCATAGGATCCAGCTGTCCCATAAGTATAAGAGTTCACCACCTGTAATTAGCCAGGTCAACAACAGGATAAGAAGCCATATCAACTATACATCATGAAACCTTGTAGAAACACCTCCAAGGACTTGAGAGTGTAGGGATGACTCTAGGACTCTACTACAAAACTACCAAAATAGCAGAATATCCATCTCTTGCATCCTATTGTTCTTCTTGCTACTCAGTCGCAACCTCACGACCACCACCACATATAGCATGATCACCTAAAAAGGTTTTAAACCAACAGGGTGAGACACACAGTCCCAATGAGAAACATAACCCCCAATGAAACTATAAAACTTCAGGGAAGCTAGAACAGATAAAATGGATAACTGATATAAGCATCTCATATATGCAACATACTGAATAGAACTAACTTTATTAAAAAACTTACCAAGATATCCAGGAGGCATATCACTAGATATTTCTTATGGAACATGATTGACAAGACAAGTTATATAAGAACTTATCATAAGATATGAGGAACATGTAATTAACTACAAGATATAACTAGGGAAACTATACAAGCAAGGCCTCAACCAATGTTCTATGTTTTTCCCTAAGCAATTTATAATATACGGCTGGATTACAATTTATTATGCTTTGAGGAAGTGAGCCATACCACTCAAATCTAACCTTCAGCTGCGAAGCCCAAAACCGGTGCCATACAAGGTCAATGGGAGATCCAGACTCCATGACCTCACCTCCTCGTGGTCAGTGCAAGATATCTAAAGCAAGACCATAGTCTCTTGCTTAAGTGGCCTCAGCCTCAAGGTCATCTCTACAGGCTACCCTTTTCTCTAGCCCGCTTTGGTATAGGTCTCGGCGCTAGCATACCTTGGGCCACGGGCCTATTCACCGTGCTCCTGATCCATGAACGCATTCACACTCTATCACACTGATCCATGGGCCTATTCCCCATGCTCTAACCATACTGACTCTACAACCAAAGTTGTACTCTAATCCTCCTATTTTTGGCTAGGAGAAACCTCACATATTTGACAATATGCATTCCAAGTAATCATGTAGGATAAACCTATTTCACCATCACCAGCTACTGATGATGATGGATCTATGGCCAGGGCAAACTACATGAAATGTTCATCTGTAATTAATTAGTATGTTTTAAATGAATTGTTGAGGCAACCAGGTTATAAAACATAGACAACATTATGTCACACCATTACTGTCATTATCATATTGCCATGGGATCTCAATCCCTCATCACATAATGCCACTGACCCTCAAGGCTTCATCATCATACATCATCATGGGATATCAATCCCTTAACTCATCATCAGAGGATAACACCTCAATCAGGCACTCAACCTTTACCAGGTCACCAGACCTTTCTCATCATCATACATCATCATGGGATATCAATCCCTTAACTCATCATCAGAGGATAACACCTCAATCAGGAACTCAACCTTTATCAGGTCACCAGACCTTTCTCATCATACTGGTGATACATGTTATCTCATCAACAAGGAACATCATTATTTAGTGTTATACAAAACACATACACCTCATAGCTCTTACCTAGCTATGAATTCATTTGATAATACCTGCATGGTTAGTATGCATATCAGGAGAGATAACTTTATCACCAAACACAAATCTTTAGAGAACATATTATGAATATTATGTCATTAAGATTTAAGGTGCATAGGATTGGAACCACATCCATTATTATGAACCCATGAAGCATAAAGCTATAGATGGTATGTCAAACAACTTATATTATTGTTACCAAACTGCGAGCATCCACCATGCCCTATATCTCATGATATCATGAACCCAACCATCCCTAAGGATACCTCCTTAAAGACCACACTACCATGATCTACCATCTCACTTTATCCTCAACCTTAGGTAACCACCAAATCTCATCATCATAGATAAGGGTTCAAGATAACAAGTTCACCAACTTAGGGTTATCGGGTTAGGCGCATACCTCACCAAAGTTGTTTCCTACCCTCACCAAAAGGATATCAGGTAGAGCATCATCCCTCACCAAACATTATCAGTCACCACCAAACCCTAGGGCACCAAGCCACATATGGGGAAACCAGCATATCGTGCAACTATGCACAAGAGGGTATCAGACAGACATGTACAAGAATGTATATTGGGCAACACTATCATCATATCGGTCAAGACCCTATATTGCCCTCTAGGGTTAGGGTGCTCATGTTGGGCAACCACCAAAACCATATCACCCAAGGCACACCACTGCCATCCATCAAGAAACACCATAGGCAGCCCCGCATGGTGCCCTAAGAGCTCCCATATCGCCCAAGGTAGCCTTATCGTTCAAGATAGGGTTTGGAACTCTCTATCAGTCAAGGCACCATATCGCCCATCAGGGTTACACCAACTAAGACTCCATATCGGGAAACACCATATCGCCCAAGGACATATCACCCAACTACATCTTGGGTGAAGGTCCATATAGGTCAAGGGGTCAACAAGGTGTTTACCTAGCATATCACCCAAGCTCAACCCTAGAAAAGGGATATCAGGTAGAACACCACTTAGTATTGTGCAACGGTTCAAAGGCCATGACGGGTTGATCATCTTCAACCTCAAGACTGCCGCCAAGAAACCCTAAAAGATCAAGAGAGTTGGCTCACCTCTCAACAACTAAGTGAAAGAGGGGTTTTGCACAACTTCCCTCACCTATTGGGAAACAAGGAGGTCCATCACCATATCGGCCAACCCTCCAACCTCAACTAGGTCAAGACCAACCAAAGGCTCACCTCTCAAGTCCATGGTGAGAGAGGGGTATTGCCCAAGCAACTAGAGTATAGACTCACCTCTCAATGACTAAGGAAGAGAGGGGTTTTTCCTACACCACTAGGGCTTAAGCTCACCTCTCAAAACCAAAGGGACAGAGGGATTTTGCCCCAAGAACACACCACACGCATAGAATTAGGAAACCCTAGGCTCACCTCTCAACAACTAAGAGAGAGGGGTTTTGCCCAAAGAACCCTAATCCAATGGTTCGACCAACCCAAGGCAACTATCTCAACAAGGTCTAGGGTACACCTAAAGCAACCTTATATCCATTAAAGCAAGAAACATAGCTAGAAGATGACATGGCTAAAACATATAGCAAAGCAACATGATAAAGAAGTAGTATTTAGGGTTAGGAGTTATGTAACCTATCTTAAGCTCTAAAGCTCCAAGCTCCTAGCACCAAGCTCCAAGGCACCACCTTCGGCCAACACAAAGAAGAACAACTTATAACCACCATGGCTGAAGAGAAGGGAGAAGAAGAAGAAGAAGAAGAATAAGATGCCAAGGAAAGGGAGAGGTACTTACCACAAGAGAAGGGAAGGGACAAACTAGCAAGGTGTGTCGCCCAAGATACTAGTTGTACTGGCCACCACTTGCTTCTTTCTTCTCCTAGCTCAGCCACCAAAGGAAGAGAAGCAACTAAAGGAATCAAAGAGACCTAGCAAGCAAGGGGGGTCATTTATATACTAAGGGGTGAAGGGGAAGAGCAAGGCAAGGTGGCACCCACCCCTAACACACTTGTACAAGGATTGTGCCACATGCTAGAACCCCAAACCACATGTCCATGACTTGCAACCCACTTAGCAAAGCAATGGCCACTTGTCCAAAGATGGTGGCACAAACTAGGCTAGGTGATGGGTGTGTGTCACCCAAGATGGCAACCCAACACACGATGGCCGATACACCTCCTTGCCCAATACAACTAGCACTCCCTTGGCTGATACACCAAGGTCCAACCTGATATAAAGCCTCAACAAGGCTCAACAAGGCTCAACAAAGCCCAAAGCTACTCAAGCAAAGAGCCCAACCCATCCTCTCGACCCTAGAGGATGCAAGGAGAGAGAAAAACATCTCTCAAGGTGACAAACTTGCACACCAACCCCAAAACTTGGGTAATTTGCAAGTTGCACCTCCACCTCTCAAAAAAGCACAAAACAAACCCTAATCACAACTTTAGGTGATTAGCAAGCATCTAAAAACATAGGGTTTATGCAAAGCAAATAGGGTAAGCCCAAAGCGAGGGTCAAGGTCCTTACACATTACCTCTAGGTCTTTAGACTAAGGTATTCATTTCACTAGTTGTACAAGTATTCTCATGGCTCACAAGGCCATCACACATCTTGTCACCTCTCACTAGGAAACAACTTATTCCCATGTCTCCCATAAAGATTTCATGTGACATCAACATTCACTGAATAAAGACTACTATCAACAAATCATATAAAATCAATATATGTATGAAACCTTGGAATTGAGTTGAATTTGGGTTTCCATGCCATTCACTAGGATATCATGCATCAATAATAACATTGAATAAATTAAGTCTATCATGTCAAGAAAATCCCTTCAAATGGATTTCATGATATCTATTCACAAATATCCAACTTTCCTCGCATCTAGGGTTTCACCCTCTTCACTGAGATACCAAACAAACACTACTCACTTTAAATGAAATCCAAGACAGTATCTGACATATATGTACTATGAATTTAGATAAACAATCATTCAAAACCAAGGGGATCTAGATAAGCAACTTTCTCTATTTACTTATACAGCAAATTTCAATCATAGACAAATTCCCTATATTTCAATTTACTCTTATAACCTCTGTGAATACTTAGGGAATTCTCATTAGAATGCATTGTATACATTACTAATATGATTTTATCATCTGAAATTCATTCAAACAAAGGAATAATCCATTTCATATCATTTTGTAACAACTTAGAACAAATAGCCAATTCAGGGTTTGTAGTCACATACTAAGCAATTAAAGATTATGGTTGATTTAACGATTTTTTGTGCAATATAATATTTAAAGGAAGTTACCACTCACTCTAAGGTGTAAAAACACCTTAAAAACGTATCCCATATCTAAAAATCTCAAATCCATATCAAATCCCTAGCAATTCACCCAATTCTTCTTCCTTTCAACTCGGAAACCCTAAAAATTAGGGGTTATGAAGAAAGAGTGAGAAAAGGGGAAGTTTTGGTACCATTTTTGACTAAATAAGAGGAGTGATGGAATTTTGACATGTGAGAGAAGATTCACCATGAAACTATATCCAATGAAGATAAATTTACATGATTTCGTCATTCCTCGGTCCACAAAACCCTAGGTCAGCATCTCCATCAATTTCTCCTCTCAAACCCTAACTCTCTCTCTCTCTAGGATTTCGTTTCTCTAGATTGAATCATGAATTATGAGTGCTCCTTGTGTGTTAGGTTGACCATATAGAGAAATTGAGCTGCTTGGGTTAATTTCACATTGACCCCTCACTAAAAATTTTCTTATTTCAGCAGATTTTTCTTTCATAAAAAGGTTTCTGTGAATTCGTGTATTTAAGATAAAAAAACCTTCTCTAACAATTATGAGAATTTATCATATGATATATAATTGAGTTAGAAAGCTTCAATTAAAATTTGAGATCATTCCAATCTTCCATTAAATAAATACAAATCTATTAGTGCACTCCTATCCAGAATTCTATAGAAATATCAGTTACTACAATTCATCTACTGATAATGTCTAAATGCATCCAAAAATTATAAAAAATTTACATGTTATTTATTATTGTATTTCAGATCTCTATTTAAAATTTCAGATCATTTGGATTACTAATAAATAACTAAAAATAAAATACTACACTTCTGAAAAGTACTCTGTCAGCATTTTGGTCGAAGTATGGTTCGACCGAGAAACACATTCAAATAACATTCAAATATTCTTAAATTTTTCTCCAATATTTATGATTGAGTTATACATATCATATTAAAAATTAAATTAAATAAAAAATTTGTATAAAATATGAAAAATCATTTACCACACTGCTATCCTGATCAAATTCCATACTCATGTACCATCAAAACCCTAATTTCAGCCAACTAGGGTTTATAGTTGTCAAACCCTAATTTATCAAACAATAGAACACTTAAAATTCTTATTATGTTTAAAACATAATTATTGAATTGTCATCATTAATTATATTTAAGAAATGATCAATCCAATTAAGCATATAATCATCCAGGTAAACCCTAGTTTACCAATTAAGCTCAGATGCGGTCATAACAATTCTCCCCCCCTTAAAAAGGTTTCATACCCAAAACATAAATATGCAAGTAAAGTACATTCAAGGTTTATTTTAAGCTTCTAAAATATTACATGTCATTATATTCTTGTATTTCATACTTGAATGCAGTTTTCAGCATTAAGTCATTTATTCCTTTACTAAATCACAACATGTTTGAAATAGTTATCAATGATAACAAACAAATTCTTTATGCCACAATCAATCATAGGATAGAGAGAGAAATAACCATTTCAATATTTTCATACTCCTAAGGTGTTACCTCAATATTGATTATCTGATCCAACTACCTCAATTCATACTGCTAAATATGTACTATTGTTATGTATTACCTCTAAATCATGAAAGAGAGTTCACCATGTTCTTTTGAATTTTACTATTGTGCTACTCAAATAGCAAAACAATCTTGAGTTAAAATACTAGATTCAACAACAATTGTGCATTACTACTCACGTCATCCCAATTGGATCATGGATGCATAAGGTGAAGCATTACCATCACATTCCATACTATTCTCAAGTATGAACTCACACATAATTCAAGGTGTAACCATCAGGTTATAGCATACTAGGGTTTCAAAAATAGTAATAGAGTACTCCACAATTGTATTAGTCATTCAAGGACTATTCATACCCAATTACCATCACTTAGTTATTTAAAGCTAGGTTAACAAGCTACACCTCATTAGGGTTACATATCAATACAATATGGTTATCATCCCTTCTATTCATATGAGTGAATAGGTAAGACTACCTTATTCAGGGTAACCCTCCATTTGTTCCATCATCATTCAACCCATATCACCATACCACAATTGTACAATACTAAGATGGATTACTGGTATGAATGACTTAAACTATCAGACACCTTTAATTAACATATTGCTTGCATATGTACACTAAAATCATACGTAGAACCAATTTACATCCCTTAATATACCTTCAACAAATTATACTTCTAAAAACAAATTCACATATTACTAAAGCCATTGTTTTCTCTTATCTCTCTCATCATTCATTACTACTTACTTTTTTCTACTTATCCTTCTCATTTTAATCATGTAGATTAAACATCCCTAAAATTGAAACATACAAGGTATGAATAGATTATTCATCATTCTTACTATTAATACAAGAATTTATTTCATATCACACTTCACTGATATTGTATTTCTCCTTTTGTTCAAAACACACCTCTTATATTTCAAATCTATTTCTTATCCTTTGCTCTAAATCATTTCCATATTGTTTATCCACCTTTTCGATTAGCGTGGATTACTATCAGTGCTAGTTTACTTCTCATACTGAAAATTTCATGATCTTGTTTTATAGAGATGTTAGTATTCAAGGTCAAATCACTAGTGACAACCCTTGAACTACTACAACTCTAAACATTCTAGGGTTTGGTCCTTATCAGTAGCATGACTTTATTGTGATGTGACTTTGCTCCCTTAATTTGAAAGTCAAACTTTGGATCTCACAAGTTTTACTAAAGTCTTCCTTATCTTATCTATTTAATTTCCTTTCTCTTACTTGGCCATTCAGATAGATTACATTCTCAATTACCCTACTAGGGTTTCATCATCATATTGGTGCCATTATTAGATTCACTAGATGTCTCTACCATGGTGGTTATGCATCATATATGATTCATTTTCCTATCACTTCATTCCCACATTGCTCTCATTAAGGAAGATATGAAAGAGAAGACGATTCTGAGACTTTATAATTCTTATCTTCAAACATTCAACAATGCATTTCTCATATGTAGGTTTAATTAATTATCAACATGGATACTTGACTAATTAGCACTTTCTTGAATCTCGCAACCTCTTTCTTTTATAATCTATATTACTCCATTATGTTTCAAACCCTTCTTTACTTTCCATAATCCCCTTATCATATACTGCTATTCCACATGTCATCTTTAACTTCTAGTTTTCTCTTATGATCATGTTGCTTCTTTTCTGTGTAAGATCATGTATACCATGTTGCATATATTTCCTTTTATCCTTCTACTAATGTGAAGTTGAAATTCTAAATCAATAATCTCTCTACTAGTATCACCTCATGTTTAATGCATTAAATATCCTTCATTTTAAATCAAACGGCTCATGCATGGGTCAAACTTAGTTTCTCTTTCAATCAAGTTTTTCCTTTCTGAATATAGTCTACCTTTGTGTGACTTATTCATTTATTTAGCTACACTTTTGTTCTTATTTTAGAAACTAGTTTGTTGTTCTATAAATATTTAGAATCAAAAGGCAGTAAGGATGAATGTATTAAACTTATTAATAAAGGTATACATTCCATGATCTCAATTATATCATAACCCTCATTCCTTAATCAAGCTCATTATTTTCAACATTTCTCTTTATTTCAACTAAGTTTCTTATCCTAGACTTATGATTTACATGCTCATCTAGTTCCCTTTACTTTAACTCATCTAAAGACTCTTCACTTCTATGTACTTATTGTATATTTAACTCTTTTCTTCTATTTTCCTTTTGCTTTGGAGTACATAAAAGCATTGTACTCAATTATATGATCCATTCCTCATGATTGATTCTTATTATCTTGACTTTTACATACTTTTCTCATATCTTTTCCATATTTCATATTTAAAGTTCATATAATACTAATCATTAAACTTAACTTGAACCTTATGTCATGTTCCTTTATTCCCAATTAAGGGTTTCTCATATGAGGCCCCAAAGTTGGGTCTTAGATATCAGTTCCAACTGATTCTTAGCTATTCTAATCTTTTCCTTATGTTTCAACATCTTAGTGTATGTACATTCTCACTATGATGTGGGTCTAATTTATCCAGAGTCTACTATTATCATATTGTTAATAGGAGTCATTAGATCCCAGTAATGCATCCTGCCATCCGGACCAGGCCAAACCTACAGTCCTGAAGCCAAGAGCTACTTAAGATTAACCAACTCCTATTAATCTCAAACATGTGGAAAGAATATCCATTTAGGAAAGTTCATTCAAAGATCATTTCTAGTCTACTTCATACAAAGAATGTAATCAATAAATTCTACAACTGCATAGTGTACAACAAATCTTAAAGACCCATATATATTTCAAAATACTGAATATCTGAATTCAAACATATAAGAGCATTTCTATTCATCTCCCATAAAATAACAATATGAAATGAAAGTTCTATCTCATTTTATATTTATGCTCTTAATTCATGTTGCTTATCTTGTTTCTAACCCTAATATTTCTAGGGTTCCTCTCTAACCCATCCTTCTACTGTATACCTGGCCAAGGTATACATGAAAGAATAGACAGAGTAGCTTGATATTGGTTGATCAAAGTACTCAGATACCGGACAAGGATATCCAAATACTCAAATCCCCAGATCTAAAATCATAACATATCCTATCTGCTACACTTATGACTCTAACTTACTAACTTAATGGTCCCTGACAACTCAGCCTAAGCTCTGATACCAAGTTGTTACACCCCAATCTCACAATTTCCACTAATCATGAGATTAGGGCATAAATTGAGCATTTAACGTAATACAAAGATCACCCTTAAATTTTTCTTCTCTTTCAAAACTCTTTGTTTTCTCACATTGAACCACATAAACTAACTTTACAAGGGAATCTAAACACTGATTTCTCTAATATGATTTCAATAGTAAAAATGCATGTATGAACATTCATTATGTCCCTTATACTTTTAAGCACATAAGACTTGCTGATTCGCACATATTGCTAAAAGAGGAATAATGTTATACATCACCATTTACAACTCTCTCTTATTTCTTTACAAGGACCTAGAGTGACAAGGACTGACTGAAATTAACTATAATCAGAATTAACTCTTGTGGAAGATCTACTCTGATGCAATGATATCTTCTTCAAGTCCATGTGATTTCCCAAAAAATTGTGAGTAGAGCTGTGAGCCTACTCGCTCAGTGAATGAGTACTTCAAAGAAACAGTCTAAAGCACTGATATAATTACATATATACTTTTGAGCAATTGATATCAATTATAACAACAGTAAGCTTTAAAGAATCTAATAATTGACAATCATAAATATGACAGGACACTCTAAATATCTATAAGAGTGAATCAATATATGAAATGCTTGATTGATCATAAAGAGAACTAATAATTCAAAAACATACAAAGAATAATTGAATAACTATACACACTTGTTTGACCTCTCATTCATTTTATTATGCCTTGATCATATGCAGTTTACTCTACATATGAAGACTCATAGTGCACTATGATCACACCGTACAAGACTTAGCGGACACACCCGGGAAAAGCTAAGTCTGACTACTCTCATGGTTTGCAACAGGGAAATGGCTCTCTGGCCTAAACTGGACTCCTCTAACCTAAACACACAGGCGGAGAGTCAAGCCACCTCTTGGCTTTTCTGTACTCTAGTGCCACCAGGACTTCTGGTTGATGTTCGACACTACAAACTATAATTTAAGGAGACTTCCACTAGGGCTTCGTCCCCCGTACCACCTGATAGCACGTTCCAACCCCCGTATATTGGATGTTGCTAGGGTTAGGTCATTTCACCCCTAAGGTGTAGACCACACATAGGGGTTCTACGGTGTTCAGGGCTCCTAAGTCTATTATTTTATTATTCCTAGAAAGATCTTTTTACATTGTACCCTTCTCTTACTTATAATTGACTCTGGTATCTCTATGGTGTCGTGTCTACTCATTTGAAGTTATAATACAACATGTATATCATTCTAAACTTGGAAGAGCAGTATATTGATAACATTGTAATATACTGAGTAATCAACATACTATACATGAAGGCAGACTAAAATTCTTAAATAAACAGATTACATGTCCACTTGGCACATGCACACTAGAATCGTGCAATTTATCATCTTATTACACTGATAAGAGTTAATTACTTGACATATGAGTAATCATCAATAGCACATGCAACTTATCTGTAATTTCTCAAAGAACGTGCATATCAACCCAAATCTTGAGTTGTGCATCTCATAACTCAATTAAGAGTTAATTACTTATCATGATAAGTATTATTAATAATAACTGAGAACATTGATATCACAATACTTGATTCATTGAATACCCTACCCTTAGGGTTTCATTTAATCACAACAAATGCTACAAAGAAAGGTGCAATACATTTATCACGTACTTTTCAAATATATACAACACATGATCATGGGATCTCAATCCCTTATCACATTACTCGGAATTCTCATCCCTTTACATCATTATCATAATTACTGGATCTGGGTATTCAAACCCTTAGATCATCACATAGCATTGTTACCTCTGTAATAGGTAACCATTGCCTCTAGGTCCTTAGACCAAGGTATTCATTTCAGTTGTTGTACAAGTATTCTCATGGCTCACAAGGCCATTAGACATCTTGTCACCTCTCACTAGGCAACAACTTATTCCCATGGCTCCCATAAAGATTTCATGCAACATAAACATTCACTGAATAAAGACTACTATCAACAAATCATATAAAATCAATATATGTATGAAACCTTGGAACTGAGATGAATTTGGGTTTCCATGCCATTCATTGGGATATCATGCATCAATAATAACATTGAATAAATAAAGTCTATAATGTCAAGAAAATCCCTTCAAATGGATTTCACGATATCTATTTGTAAATATCCCACTTTCCTCGCATCTTGGGTTTCACCCTCTTCACTGAGATACCTAACCAACACTACTCACTTTAAAAAAAATCCAAGATAGTATCTGGCATATATGTACTATGAATTTAGATAAACAATCATTCAAAACCAAGGGGATTTAGCTAAGAAACTTTCTCTATTTACTTATACAACAAATTTCAATCATAGATAAATTCCCTATATTTCAGTTTACTCTTATAACCTCTACGAATACTTAGGGAATTCAAATTAGAATGCATTGTATACATTTCTAATATGATTTTATCATATGAAATTTATTCAAACAAAGGAAGAATCCATTTCATATGATTTTGCAACAACTTAGAACAAATAGACAATTCAGGGTTTGTAGTCACATACTAAGCAATTAAAGATTATGGTTGATTTAACCAATTTTCATGTAATATACTATTTAATGGAAGTTCCCGCTCACCCTAAGGTGTGAAAACACCTTAAAAACATATCCCTTATCTGAAAATCTCGAATCCATATCAAATCACTAGCAATTCACCCAATTCTTCTTCCTTTCAACTCGGAAACCCTAAAAATGAGGGATTATGAAGAAAGAGTGAGAAAAGGGGAAATTTTGATACCATTTTTTATCAAATAAGAGGAGGGACGTAATTTTGACATGTGAGAGAAGATTCACCATGAAACTATATCCAAAGAAGGTAAACTTACATAATTTCATCATTCCTCGGACCGCAAAACCCTAAGTCAACATCTCCATCAATTTCTCCTCTCAAACCCTAACTCTCTCTCTCTCTCTAGGATTTCATTTATCTGGATTGAATAACACATTATGAGATCTCCTTGTGTGTTAGGTTCACCATATAGATAAATTGAGTTGCTTGGGTTAATTGCACATTAACCCCTCACTAAACTTTTTCTTATTTTAGCAGATTTTTTTGTCATAATAAGGTTTCTGTTAATTCGTGTATTTAAGGACCAAACATTCTTAAAAAATTACTATAATTTATCATGTTGTGTATAATTTAGTTACAAAGCTTCAGATAAAATTTGAGATCATTCCAAGCTTCCATTATATAATTAAAAATCTAATAGTTCACTACTATCCAGAATTCTGCAGAAATGTTAGTTAATGTAATTCGTCTACTGATATTATCTAAATGCATCAAACAATTATGAAAATTTTACTTATTATTTAATATTTATTTTAAGATCTTAATTTAAAATTTCAGATCATTTGGAGTTACCAATAAATAACTAAAAATACAACACTACACTTCTAAAAAGCACTCTGTCAGCATTTTGGTCAAGTATAGTTTGACCGAGAACCACATTCAAAGAACACTCAAATATTCTGAAATTTTTCTCCAATATGCATGATTGAGTTATCCATATCATATATAAAATTAAATTAAATAAAAATTTGTAGAAAATATGAAAAGTCATTTACCACACTGCTATCCTGATCAAATTCCATACCCATGTACCATCAAAACCCTAATTTCAGCCAACTAGGGTTTATATTTCTCAAACCCTAATTTCTCAAACAATAGAACAATTACCATTCTTATTAGGTTTAAAACATAATAATTAAATTATCATCATTTATTATATTTAAGAAATGATCAATCCAATTAAGCATATAATCATCCAGGTAAACCCTAGTTTACCAATTAAGCTCAGATGTGGTCATAACACCATAAGTAGAAACTTATCACATATAAGTCCACAGCCCTACCACATGCATTACATATCGTATCACAATGTGCTTACATCATCATACTCTATCATTCCTATGGTACATATGTTACATTAGGTACCCATTTCACATATATACATATACACACGCAACATCTTACATACATGGCTCACAAGCCCAAAAATCTCATATCGATAGCATATCAACAAATCACATCGAGAACACCCCTAAAGACCTGACTGTATAGGGATGAAATTTAGGACTCTATCACCAAAAGACTAGAAGCACATCCAACCTCATCAGCTATTGGTCTTATTGCTTCTCTTCCTCAGCTACACGATCTCCACCTCTTCGTGCACGACCACCTAAAAGATGTGGAAACCCACGGGGTAAGACCCAATGTCCCAGTGAGAAATATAACTCTTAGCCAATGCTATTATAAAACAAATATTAGGTAAAGAAAAGAAGAAAGTAAATCTATGGCATTATAATTAGTTAATACTAATGAAATAGTTAAGAGAAATTGCAACAGAATTGTAGAACATTTTATAACCTAAGAAGGAATATGAAGAACATGTATATTTTCTATCAACTAAACCATACAAAATCAAGGAAAAGGCTCGTATAATATTATTCACATTTATTCCTATGTAAATATGCTACACTGTTGTATTACATCTTTTATTAATGCCCTGAGGAGATGAGGTATACCACTCATGCTCCAACTAACCACTATTAAGTCGAAATTAGTGACATACAAGATCAATGGAAGAGTTGGAATCCAATAATTTCTCCATGCCCCTCGGTCATATCAAGTCCAACTACAAAACAACATATCCTTCATTGGTATATAGGCTCAGTGCTTGTGAAACTAAGTTATGACCACATTCGCACTCCTGCCAAGTTATGACCGCAGCCATCCTTAAAAAATATCATATATGTACTATGTATCACATCATTGAGATATGGCCTTTACCATTCTCCTACCAGGGTATGAACGCAGCCAAACCTATGAAATGTGTATACTCAAAAGTATACGACTCCGAGCTTCCGCTATGGAAGAACCTGTTTCACCATCCAACAAGTAAGAATGCTAAAAATGAATCTATGGCACAAGGCAACTACATGATTAAGATTCCACTTGATTAGTTATGTCAATTAAGTGTCTTTTAGCATCAAGCATGTTACAACGTACAAACCATAAACAATCTCTACAAAGATAAGTGCATAGTACAACTTCATAAGATATAAAATGTATAAGGTGTGAACTTGTCACATCATCATCACATGATACTACTACCCTACAAGGCCATCATGATATTGACACTATCATGGGATACCAATCCCTTACCACATCACTAGAGGGTAACACCTCTCACTCGGCAATAGATTTTGCTAGGTAATAGGACCTAATCACACAATCCATGCATGTTCATCATCACATTATGCCTCAACAATGTGCATAATCACCATTCTATATACTATAGAATTCACCATAGCATTCACATAGCTATGACATTCATAACACGTGCAAGGTTAGGAATTCATAAATACGAGAGATAAATAATCATAGTATGATAATAACTCCAAGTATAATAAGCAATCACATCACATGACCCAAAGCTAGGGTTATGATTTCACACATATAACTGATTAGGGTTCCATTACATCATGCAATCACCAAACCTTAGATTCCTCACCTCCCATATATTTGGAGTGCATTAGGGTTAATATTTACCATATTTGTGATCAATTATGCATATCAACATGATTAGGTATTCACCATCAACTTCATGTACATGTGTAGCATTCTTACTATGTCATATATATATATATATATATATATATATATATATATATAACAACCATGTGTTCATGTATGTATCAACCCACCATAACATATGTGTCTCAGCCACCCATCAAGGTTGGTCACGGCCGAGACACATCATCATGGTCATGACCAAAACTCACCACCAAAGGCACATGCCTCGACCCAAACAAAAGCATGTCTCGACCACCTTTGAGGTAGGTGTCATGACCGAGACACAACATGGTCATGGCCATCTATGAATGTGGTGTTACGACCAGAACCTAAACTAGATATCTCGACCACACTTCAACAAAGTGTCTTGGCTGAAAAATGACATGGTGTCTTGACTAACCAAACCAAAACAAAGTTGTCAACCAAAAAAATCCCATGTGTCTCGACCCAAGCACAAAACTAAGAGTAGCGACAAAAACTAAACAAGGTGTTACAACCACCAAGGTCAAGCCACCTTAGCAACACTTATCCATCAACAAAATAGAGATAAACCTCAATCAAAATAGAAGATAATCACGGCCAAAATAGAAGATAATCATCAAAGAAAACCACCATCATCAAGGAGGAAAACTTCCCATAAAAACGGTCACCAAAAACTCTGACATGCACTATGGAAACCATCATGCAAAGCCTTATGTAGGAGAGATAAGCTCACATTAAATACATGCAAAATAGAAAATAAACTCCATGTTACACTAAGGTATACAAACTTTATGCATGTGATCAAAATCCAAGATCAAAAGACTAAGAGAAAACGAACTATCTCATCATCATCTCAAAATTGGATACCATAGATTAGGGTTTCAGATTCTAAATAGGACCATCATAAAGTTATAGAATATGATATCATCAACTAGAATTTTAGGACCATGATTTAGAGAGAGAAACAACAACATGCAAGTAAAGAAAGGTGCAATAATAGAGAGGGTAGAGTGTAATATAACCATCCTTAAGTGTAGAGGCAAGCTCCAAGGATACGATCGCCAAGAATGATGATGATTCTCCACCAAAGGCTCCACTTTTGGCCACAAGATCACCTAAAGAAGAAGAAGATACCAAGATAAAATATAGTATAAGAAAAGAGGGAAAGAAACCCTAGGTTGAACCAAAAGAAGAAGGGATAAAGAGAAGAAAAATTCCTTACACTTGGCTTCCACCTTGTCAAAACATGGTCTATGACCCTTCTGGTGAGGAGTTTCTATCTGAAATGACCATCATGGATGATCCATGGTCTATGGCCAAGAAAAAGGGGAATAAATAAGGTATAAGATCCAAGGAAAATACCACAAAAGAAAGGTATACACTTACCAAGGTTGAAGATGACCAAGAGTCACCACAAGGAAGGTGATCAAGCTTCAAAGCACTACATGCAAAGTTGGTCAAACTCCAAAGCACCTAAGATCAGTCCTTCTTGCTCCACTAAGATCAAAGGATGAGAACAAGAAAAGGGAGAAGAAATAGGGCTGAAAAAGATACTTGCATGAAGAAGAGAGGGGTTATATACATGAAGGAGGAGAGATGTAGGGTGGAGATGAGGTGTCAACACAAGAGGGCTCCAAAGGGACACTTGTCCGCCCAAGAAACACACATGAAACCACTTAAGGCATGCATGAATGAGATGGTGATACAACCATTATTGAGTATCGACAACTTAGGTCCCCAACACATTGGTCTCGGTCGAGACACATCAAGAGGTCGAGACAAACATCAAAGCACAAGGGTCACCAAACACACAAGGTCGAGAAACTTCATAAGAAGACAACTGTCTTGACCCAACCACTCCAAGAAAATCATGTTAGAGACAAACATCAAACCAAGGTAGGTGTCTTGGTTGATACACACCCAAGACAACCATCAAGGTCGAGACAAAGGCCACTGCACTCAACCATGGTCAACATGGTTGACACCAAGCAAAACAAATAGGGTTACCCAAAACCCATGTCAGGGGTCTTACAGTAGTGACTTCAGGTCCAAGAACCACAATCCCTGCCATCACTCTAAGAGATGAATTTGACTACCAATCATGGTTTCCATGTGTCTCACTCAAGGTGGGTATGTCTAATACATTTCACTCTAATGAATATATGTGTGCATGGTTGGATATCACATATCATGACTAATGAGATTCTATCATCAACCAACACACACTCTAGTCTTAAGTGTTATTGATGTCTATTAGCCTTCTACAATAACATCCAACTAGGGACATAACAAAAATGAATACACTCTTGACATTCATATGATCTCATTGTGTAGGTCCTCAACATGAAGACATACGTCATTGAGTAATATCATTCTTTATACATTTATTATGTTACATCATTATCTCATAACTAAATAAAACATAATAATTGGAAGATGGCCTTTATTATTAATCAAGTTGTTTACAAGATATGCCATTACAATCATCATATGATTGGCTCTCTTCACATACATACCAATAGAATGCCACTTGTACTTAGAGCCAATCACCCATGAACTTAATCCCAAGTGATCTAACATGACCTTCATGCTTCTTCTATGAAAGTTCTTTTTTCAAGGGGTCAACCACATTGTTCTCAATTTGTACTTTGCAAATCTTCACATATCCTCATTGTATGGTTTCTCTTATGAGATGGAACCACCTTTGTATATGCTTGGAATAATGATATGATATAGGTTCCTTATCTTGTGTAATATCTCCATTGTTGTCACAATATAGGTCAATTGCATCATTAATGCTTGGAACCACTCCAAGTTCTGATATGAACTTGATCCAAACAACCTCCTTTGCTACATTGGATGCAGCAATATACTCAGATTTCATTATGGAATCCACAACTATCTCTTGCTTGGAACGCTTCTAGCTCATAACTCAGTTATTGAGACATAACACAAATCCAGACTGTGATCTGTAGTCATCTTTGTCAGTTTGGAAGCTTGCATCAATGTAACTTTTTACCACCAACTCTTCCTCTCCATCGTAGATAAGGAACTGATCCTTAGTTCTTCTCAAGTACTTAAGGATGTTCTTCATGCAGTCTGGTGGCTTTACAGTGATCTGACTTATATCTTCCCATCATGCTCAAGGCATACGAGGAAACTTGATGAGTAAATAACATTGCATACATGATAAATCCAATTGCAGAAGCATATGGAATCTTATTCATGCTTTCCCATTCTTCATAAGAATTGCTACATTGACCACTAGATATGTAACACCATAAGACACGAGAAGGTTGCCTCTCTTTGAGTTCTCTATGTTAAACCTTTTCAACACTTTCTCAATGTATGTGCTCTGACTTAATCCAAAAAGCCTTCTAGATTTATCTCTATAGATCTTAATTCCTAGGATGTAGGATGGTTTTGCTAAGTCTTTCATTGAGAATGTATTTCCTAGCCATGTCTTTATCGTCTCTAAAGTAGGTATGTCATTCCTCATCAATAGTACTTCATCCACATACAATATGAGGAATACAATCATGCTCCCACTAACCTTCTTGTAAACACATGGTTCATATCCATTTTGACTAAAGACAATCCCTTTGAATGTTTCATCAAATTGAAGATTCTTGCTCCGAGATACTTTCTTCAATCCATAGATTAACCGTTGTAGCTTAAATATTTTATTTGCATCCTTTACATTTTTAAAACCCTCAAGTTGTGCCATATGCACATCCTCAAGAAGATTCCCATTAAGGAATGCGGTTTTAATATCCATGTGCTAAATCTCATAGTCATGATAAGTTGCAACGACAGGCATGATCCTGATGGACTTAATCGTAGAAACTAGAAAAAAGTTTTTATCATAGTCAATAGCTTGAACTTGTTTGAAACCCTTTGCAACCAATTGACCTTTGTAAGTTTGTACATTACGATCCATGTTGGTCTTCTTCTTGAAGACCCATTTGCACCCTATGAGTTTTACCCTTTCAAGCGGATCCACCAAGGTCCATACCTTGTTAGTGTACATGGATTCCATCTCAGATCTCATGGCCTCAAGCCATTTCTCAAACTCTGGTCTCTTAACAGCTTCTAGGTAGGTAGTTGGCTCATAATCAATGACCAACTCATTGCCTTCTTAAGTTAGTAGATAACCAAATCTATCTAGCTCAAGACATGTCCTACTAGATCTATGAGGTTCCTATGTCACATGAGGAATTTTAATTTCCTAGAATGGTTTGTGACTCTCTATATTCCTCTTGTACCTCCTTAGGTTCAATGTTTTCTTGTTGGTCTCGAACTTCTTTGAGTTCTACTTTCTCCCCACTAATTCCTTTGGAAATGAATTCCTTTTCTAGGAATACAGCATCCCTGGCAACAAAGAATTTGTTGCTAGTTGGGCAATATAAGTAGTAGCCTTTGATTTGTATGGGATAACCAAAAATAGCATTTATTTGATCTTGGGCCAAGATTTTTAGGAAACGTTTCCTTTACATAAGCTTCACATCCCCAAACTTTTATAAAAGATATTTTGGGACGATTCCAGTCCATATCTCATATGGTGTCTTTTGAACCGATTTAGAAGGTGCACAACTAAGTGTAAATGTTGAGGTTTCTAAAGCATAACACCAGAGGGAAATTAATAAGATCTGGAAAAAAAATCATCATTGATCATACCATATCTAGAAATGTGTGATTCCTTCTTTTCTTACATCATTGTGTTATGGCTTTTTGGGTGGAGTCCATTGTGATATGATACCACGAGCTCATAGAAGATCTTCAGACTCTTAGATTAAGTATTCTCCACCTCGATCAGAATGAAGTTCCTTAATACTTTTACCAAGTTGGTTCAATACTTCATTCATGAAATCCTTGAACTTTTCAAGATTTTTTAACTTTTGTTTCATCAAGTAAACATAGCCATACCTACTGAAGTCATTAGTAAAGGTAACAAAGTATTGATAACCACCTCTAGAATTTGTTTTGAAAGGGACACATACATCAGTATGTATGAGTCCTAATAGATCACTAGCCCTCTCACTATTTCCATTGAAAGGAGTTTGGATCATCTTGCCTAACAAACAAGACTCACATGTCTCTATTGTCCAGAATCAAAAGAGTCTAGATAACCATCTTTATGGAGTCTAGATATGTGTTTCTCATTGATGTGACCTAGACATTATAAACAATGCCAAAGATAGGATTTGTTTGATTTATCGAGTTTTAACCTTTTAGTATTTACATTTTAAACATTTGTCTTAAGATGTAAAAAGTAAAGACCGTAGGAAATTGGGCATTGCCATAAAAGATGGACTTTTGAAATAGAATATTGATCATTGTTTATATGAAATTCATATCCATCCTTGTCCATGCAAGATACTGAAATAATATTTCTATTTATGGAAGTTACAAAATAGTTGTTCCTTAAATATATTACAAGCCATATGGGAAGAGATATATTATAGGTTCCAACTCCAGTGGAAGCAATTGTTTCTCCATTGGCAACATGCAGTTCAACCTTGCCCTTTTATAAAGGCTTACTTCTTTTTAGATCCTGCATATTTGAGCATATGTGAGATCCAAATTCATTATCTAGTACCCAAGATGAAGAAGTAGACACATTTATTTCAATAATTTATATATCTAAAGTGGATATATCTATCCCCTCCTTCTTCCTCAGTTCCTTCATGTAGAGATGACAATTCCTTTTCCAATGTCCAGGTTGGTGACAGTGGTGATAATTGCCTCCCTTGTTCACCCCTCCCTTTGTTTTGAGTGCAAAATAATTAGGTTGCTAGCTAGCTTTAGAACTCTTCTAAGATTTGTCTTTTCCCTTTGTCTTCCCTTTTCTTCTGAACATCATCGCATAATCGGGCTTGTCTTTCTTCATTTGTGCTTCAGTAGTCCTCAACTTCCCAAGAAATTCTAACAATAACTTGTCAAAATTGTTCATGTTGTAGTTCATGACAAACTGGCTATATGCCTCTGGCAGTGACTGTAGAATCACATTTGTGGCCAACTCTTGACCCAAAGGAAATCTCAATCGAGCAAGGTTCTCCACATATTGAATAAACTTGAGCACATGTGAACCTATTAGATCTCCTTCTACCATGTTTCACTTGAGCAACGCCTTGAGACACCATATCTCTCCTGTCTTGCCTGATCTTGGTACATGTTCTTAAGATGTTTTACCATCTCAGTCACATCCATATTTTCTTGTTGTCTCCACAACTCATTGTTCATTGAGCACAACATCAGGCACTTAACATCCACATAATCTTCAGAGTGCTTCTTGTAAGCATCCTTGTCTGCGTTAGGCACATTGGGAGCAGGTTCATCTAACTCTAGTATTTCCAGTACATAGAGCTTTTGCTCTTGTGTGAGAAAAATTCTCAACGTCCTAAATCAAGCATGGAAATTATTCCCATTCAACCTATCTTTCTCAAGGACCGAATACAAGGAAAATGTGTTATTTGTCATCATTCGATTCTACAAAAGAAATTTGCAATCTGTCAAAACACTTTGATTTGATTTGATTAAAATAAGATTTAAAGATAAATCTTAATGGTATCCCTTCTGAACCTTTTGCTGGAGGAAATGGAGTTATACAAGGTGATCCTATCGAACCTGAGTTGTTTGTGATAGTCATCCAAGTACTAAGTTCTATTATGAAGGTTTTTGTGGATAAAAAGAGAATGACTCTCTTACAAGCTTAGAAGGATTTTGGAGTTTCACATTTGATTTTTGCCAATGATCTTTTACTTTTATCTAAAGGAGATGTGGAGAATGCTACTTCTATTAAGGAGGCTTTATCTTTTTTTGGAAAAGTCTCAAGTTCGAACTTGAATCCCTACAAAAGTCAAGTTTTCCTAAGTTGAAATGTGGATGGTGAAAGCATTGCTTCTTTATTAAATGTTGAAGTAAAATCTTTACCAGTTAAATATATGGGACTTTCCTTATTACTGGTAGACTTACAAATAATATGTGTCTACCGATTGTGGACAAAATGAGGATTAAATTGAACTCTTAGAAGAGTAGGCTGCTTTTGATGGCTGATAGACTAGAATTGATAAATTCTACTCTGGCTTCATATTATATCTTCTGGTCTATTGCATTTCCCATTCCTAAGTCTATCATAAAGGATTCAAAAAACATTTTTAGGAAATTTCTATGGGGGATACTAAAGAGAAGAAGAAGATGCATACAATTTCTTGAAGTTAGATATGTAATCCAAAAAAGGAGGGTGGTCTTGGTATTAGGAGAATTGATGAATGGATGGAGGTTGGAAATAAGAAGTCCCTCTGGGTTAAATGGCTACATGAAAGATACTTAGAGAGGGATTCTAATTGGAGTTGCAGGATGAAGAATAACAACCATTCATGGTTGTGAATAAGTTACTTTCTATTCAATATAATTAGTAGATAAGTTTGAAGTCAAGAAAGGAGATGGTGCTAATACTCTACTTTGTCTTGACCCATGGTGTCCAGATGGGAAGACTCTCACAAGTATTCTAGGAACTCAGTTATGTTCCAAATTTAGGAACGCAGGTGGTGTTTTCCCAATTGTTGAGGGTTTGAAGATGTTCTTAAGTTCTTTAGTTCTTTACATTTTCCAACTGGAGATGATGATTCTATTTGGTTTAATGGGAAGTGTCCTATGAAGCTGAAGAAGATTTGGGAGACATGTAGGGAGTAGGGAGATAAATGTGAGTGGCTGATCTAGTTGTGTTCTAAGTTGTTTGCGAGGAAAATTGTTATTTTTATATGGAAAGATTTTCTGAATAGGCTTCCTACTCAATATGTCTTGAAATCATTTGGCTGTAAGATTGTTTCCAGATGCATTTTATGTCATAATAACACTAAAGATCATGATTACCTATTCTTCTGGTGCTCATTTTCTAAGAAGCTATGGTCTTTCTTTGAAGAAGTATATGGCAGGAATATGGAGAAATGGCAACATCTTACTAATACTATGGAGGAGGCTAGGATTATTGTTGTTCTTTTGATTTATGCTATCTAGCAAGAGATGAATCGGAGGTTGTTTTCTAATGAATCTAGGAAGGCTAAGAATATTTGGATTTCAATCACTATGGATAGGTATTCTTTTGTATATAAATAGGTCTAATGTACAGATAGCATAGATAGATATAGCTTGCTTCTTTCCTCTCTTCATTTTTCTTTTCTTCTTTGTACTTTTAACTCTTTTTCAAAAAATCAAATAAAAGGAGGAGGTGTTCTTGGCTCAGAAAAAATAAGATTTAAAGATATTTAATCAGACCTTTAATTAATTATCATTCCCACTATTCTTTTCAAATTGATACCCTCACTTATCAATTCGGAAGATTGCATCATTCAATCTTCTAGTGAGCCAAGATCCATATTTCATCAAATCATGAGGTAGCTTAGGTTGATTACCCACAACTGATTATTTAGGTAGGAAGCATTTTCCAGTTGCATCACATGCAACTCTTGATAGATGGTATGCACAACTCTTTACCATATTCCATCTCGATTCTTCTAGGTACTTAATCTCATTAAGATCACCTAGTTAAGCCTGACCCAAAAGACAAAATGATATAATATGCACCCAGCTTTGATAGATCTACATATCTACCATCACACTTCTAGGAGATGGATAGCACACCACGCTTTGGCATAACCTATGCTTAGTCAATCAAGTTTTTCATGTGTGTTTGTTATGAAAAGAATCTATGACTTAATATTATATTGAAGGATTTTATGTATATACATATACATACCCAAACACCACATACTTATAATATATATCATATACATACTATCACAAACCATAGACATGCAATCCACAAACACATAAGCATTGGTTATGTCCATACTATTGTAATCCTTTGGAGCCACAAAGGATTACTATCCATCTATGGTCTTTCACATCTCATGCAGCGACATCCTGTGATTATCACATGAACCTACATTTGATCAACATCAAGGTGAACAACTTTATTCACAATCCTTTGTGTCAGATCTTCAAGTTGCCTCTCCATGGATGCTTCTTGGAGTTGGATCTTCAATTTGCCTCTTCTCAGCAAGTCTTCCAAAACTAAATCTATTACTATCTCTATTACATTATGTAAAAGGAGGACGTTGAGTTACATCAGAGGGGATTTTAGAGGGAATAGAATTAATTACACTTTGAGATGATAGACAAGGCTCGACATGTAAGATGAATACAAACGATCTACGCACAACTGTTTACATCCAACATAAGATACACAACACAATACATCACTCACAAAAGGTGTCCTAGGTCATAACCATGCATGCATTCACCACATAAAACCATTTTTAAGGGTGATGTGTATGATTTTATAGGTATATCTTTATATATATATATATATATATATATATATATATATATATAATTTATTTACTACCCGCATGGGTAGATTTCTTAAGTTACATGTCCATGTTAGTCCCTACCGTTCCAATTTTCCCCGTCATCACCAATCATGCTAGATACAATGTATGGTGCCCTCAACGCGTGACACACATAGCGTCAGATTTTGCCCGGCTGTAAAATCCTCAAGCACCTATGCCCCCCTCTTAGAACGAGCGCTTCCTACCTCTCTATTCGTTCAAATTCATTATGTTCTTCATGATACTCAATTGCTCAGAGGCCAACCTACTCTGACAATGTTGATATACGTATCGAAGAGGGGCATGGGAACGACGGTAAAATTAGGAACTTTCTCGGCATTTGCAATGCCAGTGGTAGGATTGGGAGAGTTTATAGTAATAGAATAGAGGTAGCAACCACCATTGTGTCGGCTCTCATTCTTTTTCTCGGTGTTCTCGTCTTCATCAGGTACCATATCTAAAATCTTGAGGAAGCTTGTCAGAATAAAGAATTGGAAACCGCCAACAAAGACATGTGTCTATTCTATAGGGTTGAATTGTTCCACCCCGAGAAAGGCTCTTGAAGTCCACACAGGAGATTTTCCTGGATGAGGTCCTCGCAACATCGAGAAAACTATATGAATTAATTTGATTAATTGGCAGGTACACTGTGGCATACAACTCACAAAAACATAATTAACTAATGTGGAAGCGTTCACTAAGCAGCGGATTACCAAAAATCACTAAAAATTAAAACCTATTTATCAAGAGATCCATCAAAGGAAAACTTTCTCACACAGATCCAAAGTAACATATTTACATTCTTGTTCAAAGGTACATATTTTATATCATCTCCTTCAGAGAATTACAAGCATTAATTGTCCTGCCAAGCTAAACACAGGCAGTATAAAATCTCGAGGCACTGAGCCAAAATCTCAAAAGCACTAACTACTACTCCTAGGACCTGAGAGTACAGAGACGACACATAGGACTCTATTTATATCTATACAAGGCATAACAGCCAGTGTCTCCACCTGTGAGTTTACCGCTGTCCATGCTATTGCTGTTGTTGCCCTTCACCTATTGAAGGTTTTCTGTCTTCTTGTCTGCATCCACCTAAAAATGTGATTCCCACGGGGGTGAGACAATTGTATATTGCCCCAGCGTGAGATATAACTCTCCGCTAGAAACATTATTATTGCAGCTTAAGAAGATAAATATGAATAGAGGAATCATATTTATTTGGCAAAGATATTTTAATGTCTAACAGGTTAGAACATTATTCTTATCAAAAGCATTGCATCTATAACTTGATAGAACAACATGTCACTTATCCTTTAAGGAATATGAAGAACATGTATAACATTTATTCACTATAGAATCATTACCACAGCATTAACTCTCTTCAGGCTTAGATCGTATATCTAATGTCTGGCATTGTCATTGGGTAGTCATGGCCTGTAGCCATACTCTTTTCACAAAGTGTTGGGATCTTAGTCCCTCAACTTATCAAGTACATCTCCATTTCTTAACAAGTTCATTATCATGATTATATAATCTGGGTATTTGAAACCATAACTCACCATGGAACACTTATTTTCCACTTATTAGGTAACTTCATACCTTCATATCATCTGACCCAGGGACATTATAATTCTTGCTACACAAAGCATTACACATAGTTCACAAAGCTCATACCATCTCTTATTACCCCTTAATAGGTAATAAGGCATATTATGGCTTATGAAGCTCATAAACAATCTAAGATGATTAGCACATCATGTGACACACAAGACTCATTAATTGTAGGTTACCTCTCACTAAGAAACAAAGCATATGAAGGCTTATAAGGCCTATATAACATTTTCAGTATACAGAACATCATAGCTCATACCTGGTTATACTCATCATCTCAACATATCTACATGATTAGTAATCATGATACAATTACATATCAGTACCATGCAATACAAGGGTTATCTTATTACATTCATAACCCATTAGTCTGTATTTGAGCTTCAGATAGGATTACTCTGTATTAGATCCTCACATAGAATCACCCTGTATTAGGGTTTCATATAGCACTACCCTGCATTAGGGTTCACATTTCATTAACTTGTATTAGGGTTTCACATAGCATTACCCTGTATTAGGGTTCACATTTCATTAACTTGTATTAGGGTTTCACATAATGTTACCCTGTATTAGGGTTCACATAGCATTACCCTGTATTAGGGTTCACATAGCAAGGAAATCAATATGGATAACATAAGTATTCAATCATACTTAGTTATTCTCATCATTCACCATTAAATGAATTATCAACACACAACATGAGTTTCTCTCTCATCTTTTCCAGCATATGATTACATCATAGTTTATAGGTTTGGATTAACCTTTTCATAAGGCATGTTAGCATACATTCAACAGAATGCATTACATCTCAATGTAACCATTGACATGACACATCTCATGTGTCATTCATCCAATTATATTGGACTTATAACACATCAAGGTATACCAGTATTGGGGTGTTGGATGTGATATTTATCATATCTTGATGTATCACTTCCCTCAACACCTTTATCTTACTTGAGATTACCCACTTAGCTTGTATTAGGTTATTCCCCATCTTAATACTTTATGCACCAATTCATCACATTTATCATGTAAAGTATTGGTCATTAGTCACTCACTTATATTATACAACCATTGCCAATACTATGGACTCATCCTTGAGTTAGGAACTATTAATATAAGGATATCCATTATCAACCTCTCTAGGTGTTACATTTGTCATAACATTAATCATTATTCCATTATTAGGAATAGTATCCTCCATACTTATAATTTCAGGATTCACATAGCATATTCCATACATTTATGGATTTCACATAGTATTACTCTTCAATAGAGTTTCATATAAGCATCCTTCTATATCAGGGTTTCACCTAATATTATGTGAAATTAAGATTTCACAACACATCACCCAGTGCTAGGTCTTCACATAGGATTAGTAGCACTACCCCATATCAGGGTTTCATGCACCTTTACCCCATTTTAGGGATTAAGATTTACCATTCACATCCAAGTAGGGTTTCTCTTACCTGATACCAAAATTAGGGTTAGGATGTACAATTCCCATTAAATTAGGGTTTCCTTCATTGTTACACTAAGTTAGGGTTACATCATCACCCTGGATTTGTAATAACACTCAACTTTGTCCTAGATTAGGGTTTCACACATAGCTTTGCCCAAATTAGGGTTTCACACATAGCTTTGATCTAATTAGGGTTTCACACATAGCTTTCCTCTAATTAGGGTTTCACACATAGCTCTGCTCTAATTATGGTTTCACACATAGCTCTGCTCTAATTAGGGTTTCACACATAGCTCTGCTCTAATTAGGGTTTCACACATAGCTCTGCTCTAATTAGGGTTTCACACATAGCTCTGCTCTAATTAGGGTTTCACACATAGCTTTTCTCTAATTAGGGTTTCACACATAGCTCTGCTCTAATTAGGGTTTCACACATAGCTCTGCTCTAATTAGGGTTTCACACATAGCTATGCTCTAATTAGGGTTTCACACATAGCTTTGCTCTAATTAGGGTTTCACACATAAATTTTACCTCAGAAAAGGGTCTACATTCAATAACCAACAATTAGGGTTCACTATTCATCCCAATTAAGGTTTCACTTAGTATTACTCTAAATTAGGGTTAGGGCTCATTGATTAGGGTTTCATGATTCTCATTATTATGGATCAAACCATTATCATATAGTTTACTCATAATGACAGAATTAGGGCTTAATTATATAAGCATTCATCTCTCTCATTCTCTCTCTTATCCTCTTTAGGATGTTAACTACTCCAAGATTAATCTAGGTCAACTTTTCACTTTAGTACACATAGCTAGGGTTAACCTTCACAATCATCATGGGTCTACATCTTTAATAATCACATAGCTGATTGACCTTTGATCATATTAGATGTCCAAATGGTCTAATCAATTAAACCATCAATTATATAAGGAATTCAAAAGAATTGACCAATTAAACTTTCAATTCCACAAAGTGATCAATTGGGTTAACCATTGAAATCTTCAAATGCATTAAGTATCTAAACAGGTTCACCATATTGGACCTTCAATTACATGAGATATTAAAATGGATTATCCATGTTGATCTTCACAATGTTAAGGAATTCAAAAGAATTGACCAATTAAACTTTCAATTCCACAAAGTGATCAATTGGGTTAACCATTGAAATCTTCAAATGCATTAAGTATCTAAACAGGTTCACCATATTGGACCTTCAATTACATGAGATATTCAAATGGATTATCCATGTTGATCTTCACAATGTTAATTACTTAGACCCTCAATGATCTTGGTTCTCATAAATCAATTGGTTGAAAACCATTTGAACAAGTTATACTTGAAACCAATTGAACAAAAATAGGTGTTGAAACTGTTTGCACTTTGGGACACCAAACGGTTGAGATCATTTGGTCCCAAACGGTCTTGAGACCATTTGGTCCCAAATGGTATTGAGACCATTTGGACTCAAACGGTCTTGAGACCGTTTGGTCCAAACCTTCTCAAAACCGCATGGACCAAAAAGGCACTTCAACACTCAATCGACTCAATGTTTCAATCCATGGACCAAATATAAATTGAACCACTAAAGCATTCATCAATTGGACCACTGAATCACCATTCAATTAGACCTTAAATTTAGGGTTTTGATCCCAATTGAACTAGGTTTGATAATCAAGAAACCATCACTTAGGGTTTGAAATCGAGGATCCATCAATGGTTGGCATTGTGGAATCAAATCAATTGAAATCAATGATCCCTCATCATCACATGATATGCATGACCTCAAACGGTCTTGGATGACCAACAAACGGTCTTGAGACCGTTTGGTTGATCTCCAAACGGTATTGAGACCGTTTTCCCATTCCATCATCAAAATCCATGACATCCAATTAGGGTTTTGGACCATTGGATTGATTATTAAATTAGCACTTAGTTGCAATTCAATTTGGTACCTTTGGACCGTAAAACACTTAGCCATACTTAACCCTAGACCTCAAAACGGTCTTGGGTGACCCTCAAACGTTCTTGAGACCGTTTGGGTGATCCCCAAATGGTTTTGAAACTGTTTGGGTCAATCAACCCAAAACATCATCTCAATCAATTGGAATTTCAGCACTTAGTCGATTAGGGTTTGCAATTAAGGAATCATTCACAATTGAAACCTTCAAGATCAAACCAATTAAACCATTGGATCAATATCCAAGCACCACAACATATATCTTTAAATGGTCAACCATTCCAAATGGTTTGGAACCCAAACCACCAAACGGTTTGGTGAAACCGTTTGGACTCAACATTGAAATAGTTTGCCCTAGATATTTGGGGAGGCGTATGCTTAAGATGATGTCATCATCATCAAGCTCCAAACTCAAGAAATCTACTGTGATTTCCATGGAGATTGCATCAATCAACCAAACTTAATTTCAGAAATGTAGAAATGATCACCAATTGATAAGGAATTGATTGCAATAATAAAATTAAGGGTTCAAGTTATAAAACCTGCCTCCAATTGAGATCCAAAGCTCCAAGCTCACGGAAACAATGGTGTATGAAACACCTTTCACTATTCCAAGGGTCGTCCTCAAGCTTTGAGTGAAAAGAATTGGTTAGGATTGAAGAGGGGATTGAGATATGAAGAATTTATGCTTTGATTTTCGATTTTCACCATGGATTCAAGGTGAAAGGAGGTAAAGAGCCTTACCAACAGGTTGGGGGTCGTACTCCTGATCCTCCATAGCTCCTTGGTCGTTTTCCAAGCAAGGGGAAAGAAAGGAATCCGAAAAAGCCTTTGTTTTGGCTTGGAAAAGGTACTTTTATAAGAAAATTGATGAGAGAGAAAATACTTTATAAAAGTCTTTTAATTCCAAAATTGTTGCCACCACTTACCCCTTGGTTTCTTGCATGCAAGGGAATCTCTATCTCCACCGAGCTCCCTTCCATTATCCATGAATTAAGGGAAAAGAAATTAAGCACCTTAACCCTTATAATAAGAATATCCATATTTGAGTGGAAATTCTTTTTCTTATAATAATGGTGAGTGGAATTTCACCTTCTTAGGATATGATCGTGCCTTTACAAGACTTTAAGCTCATCCACACACATCTGAATCCAACCATTTTAATTTTGGTTGAAGGCCCTTTAATTAATATATTCATTTTTTCCCTAAATTAAATTAGGGTTTCACTTAGGATTAAATCTTGATTATTTTAATATCAAGATTCTCTCTCCTCCAACTTAATTCAAATGAGGTGCCCCTCTCATTTTCTTTTTTCTACATGATGCCAAGAAACATTAGGGACCTTATTGAAGTGGTAATTTGCATATTGAACCTTAGGTTTTGGGTAAATTGCACATTACACCAAAACTAGGTTTTAATGCACAAAGATTGCTTTACAAGCTCAATCTTGGTGCCCAAGCTTGTGAAAACCATACCACTACATCATATTCATTCTTATGATGTCTCAACATCATAGGAATATCTTATCATGCAACATTTTCAATTTAACCCCTCAACTTGGGTAATTTGCACTTTAGTCCAAAATAAGCAAACATTACTTCAACATTGTTTAAACAGGACCAAAATTGAAACATAAGTTTCTCATGAGCCCTAATTACTTTTACCAAGATAAGATTAAGCATCCACTAAATCTTTAATAGGAAAAACATCTAGGGTAAGAATATAACACAGGTTAGGGATGTTACATACACAAAGGGGAGACAAAAAGTAGTGTTCTTAATTGACAACTGTAGGCCATATTTCTTACTGGTAAACAAGCATAGTTTTTTCCGTAAGATCCGCTGATGTTTTCCCAATACCAGAGGATATTTGCATCATATATGGTTTAGAATAAAAAATTACAGAATTTTTCGATTGGGTACCAATCTATCAGCTATTGCATGTCGCTATGCTCCCCTCGAGCAGGTTACTTCCTCGCCAGCATGAAGGTGGTGTCTGGCATCAGTTGAGGATGATAATGTTTCTAACCACCCACTTTTGTCAATGGTTTAGTTAGCTTGTAGTCCATGAACAAGCTTGAATAAGATAGGCAAACCATATGCAATTTTCTCTTTTGTCTTAGACCTTCTCGTTGTATAAAGGCCTCAATCATCCATATGCTTATCCTCACTTTATTTATGCAAACCTCTAATGTTTGTTAAAATGTCCATGTGATGTACAAGTACGCTCTTTGCTATGAATTTTCATTGTTAACGTGTTGTTAAAGTTACTATTTTGTTGAAGTATCAGTGCTATCTAGCTGTATTCCACTGTGCAAATCTACCCATAATACAATCTCTTCTGAGATATTATAATTTATCTGTGTACATTACAAAAAAAATTCCCATTTTACAATCTATTCATACATGTTACAATTTCTCTACACACATTACAAAATGTCCACACATCTTATAGTTTGTTGAATGTACAATTTCTCTATGTTCATACAAGATAACAAGTCACTTTATAGTTTGTGCATACATGATACAGCTGTCTATGTACATTATAAAATGTCCACCCACCTTACAGTTTATTCATGCATGTTATAGTGTCTCTATGTACGTCACAAAATGTCCACCCAAGTTACAAGCTATAGTGTCTCTATGTACGTCGCAAATGTCAACCCAAATTACTAGCTTCTCATGTATGTTACAATTTTTCTATATATATTATAAAATGTCTACCCAACTTACAATTTATTTCAACATATTATAATTTTTTATGTACAGTGTAAAATATTGGTAAGTTTATGATGTTTGTGTTATACATGAACAAACTGTAATGTGATTAGATACATTGTAATATGCATGAGAAAATTGTAAAGATGGTAGACACTTTGTAATAGACATGTAGAAATCATAATATGTGATAAGAGGTTGACTACACTTGCTAAGAAGGAAACGAAAATGACCCCAATTGTATTGTTCAATTAAATACATTGGTGCCTTGTGTATTTGATGGCTTCTTCATCCTTATTATACCTATTAAAGAGAATGAACAATGACTAACATTTATATATCATATACCTATTACAAATAATTTGGAATGAAAATAATGACTAGTTTATGATGTTTGTGTTATACATGAATTAACTATGATGTGGTTGGATATATTATAATATGGAGGAACAAATTGTAAAGATGGTGGCCACTTTTGTAATATACATACATATTTCATAATATGTGAGAATAGGTTGATTGCACTTGTTACAAAGGAAAATGAAATGACCCCAATTATTTTTGAATTAAATAAATTGATATATTTATGCATTTGATGGCCTCCTCGTCCTTATTACACCTATTATATAGGCAAAAAATGACTAACATTCATATATGATATACCCATCACAAATATTTGGATTGAAAAGAGTGTGTTAGCAAGTTTATATTACGTATGAATAAATTGTAATATGATTGGATACTTTATAATATCCAGGAGCAGATTTTAAAGATGGTGGACACTTTGTAATATATGTATAAATATCATACTATCTGAGAAAAAGTTGATTTTACTTTCCAAGAAAGAAAATAGAATGACTCTAATTATATTGTTAAATTAAATAATGTGTTTGATGGCATGTTCATCCTTCTTACACCTATTACAAAGAAATGATTAACATTCATATACATATATCAATTGTAAGAAATTTTGATTAAATAAACTAACGAGTTTATGAAGTTTGTGTTATTCATGAAGAAATTGTAATGTGACTGGATATATTGTAATACACAAAAACTAACTATAAAGATGGTGCTTAAATTTGTAATATACATATAGAAATCATACTATGTCAAAAGAGGATAATTGTATTTTCTAAGAAGCAAAATAAAATATTTCCAATGCTGACCGTTGAGTTAAATAAATTCATAGTATTAAATCAACACGTCCAATTTTCAAATATGGTTTGCAAATACATTGTTGCCAAAGGATCTTTCATGCACGTAATGGTAGTTTCACAAGACACTATCCTTTTATTTTCCATTCTAATGTCGTGTGTCAACCACTCGCTGTCTTATGAGTCACGACTAGAATTAACGTGATTGGAATCTAGCCATTTGAGTATGGGCACTCAAATCAGCATGAGAAGCATAACACAGCAGATACAATGAACGACCGAATCAACGAGCAGGAAGAGTAAATACCAAATTGACTTGATGACACGAGTAACTAAGGATTAATACCTACACGGGAAGTAAAGGTAGACTTTCTCTCTCTCTATCTCTCTCTCTCTCTCACTCTCTCTCTCTCTCTCTCTCTCTCTCTCTCTCGCTCTATATATATATATATATATAGTCAGGCTAGAATACACTCAAGTAGTTTTTCATGATGTAATGTTTTTTTCAAAAAATATAATCCGTTGATCTTCTTAAACATCTTGTGAATAGCTCATGCGCAAAATTTGAGCACATTTGGACATTTATAGGTCATGTTATAAAAACCGCAAAAATTATGTATTTCAAATTAGTTTCGCATGTTCATTTTTCTGTCCTTGGATGAGTGACTTACACTCATCCAAATGGTCTCAAAATTTGTATGTAGCGTAGTTATAGTATGACAGTGAAGATCAATGGTTTACATTTTGCAACAAATAGTCTTGATATACAAACACACTTGAGTGTATTCGTGCAATATGTACACTCAAGTGTATTCTAGCCTGACTCTCTCTCTCTCTTTCTCTCTCTCTCTCTTTCTCTCTCTCTCTCTCTCTCTCTCTCTCTATATATATATATATATATATATATATATTAAAATTCCAATCCTTTAAAGTAGGATATTCCCCATTAAACAATATTTTGACTCCCAAGCAAACTAGGTGGGATACACAGGGGAAAAACCATTGGAATAGAAATTTCACTTTTATGCACTAGGAAAATTTGTAATTTTCCATATTCAACCTTGTCCGTCGGTCAAAATCAATAGGTATGTGGCATATGTGGAATTAGGTTAGATATGTACATTAACAGTTTTAAGTTTGAATCACATGTAACCACAAAAAACAGTATGCAGAAATGTCGATCATATCAAAATAAATTTAAGTATGTCGTACATCGATGTGGATTTGATTCTAGTATTTAGTTTTGTGGAGGCGACAAGCGCAGTGGAAGCAAAAAACAGATGTTCCACACATACGCTACTAGCAGTTCTCATCGATAACAACATATTTAGAAAGAGGATGTGTGTGATATAGCTCATCACAGAGCAAGTCCGACGACGTCCCTTCACATGGTGACATGCATAGCCCCTCACGTTAATAGATGATCGTCGTCGATGTCCTCCAAACACAGGTAACTCAGCATATGCATCTCTACTTCATCCACGTCGATGGACTGGAACTCCACGTCATGCTTCTCAAGCCGGAGGGAAGGAGTAGCCTTTTACTTGATGACGTGCTTGTGTCATGTCGTTCTCCTCTCTCTCTTGGGAACAATTTTGGCTAGGATTCATGTATAAGAGTGTCTCTTCGAGTCTCTCATAAAATCCATTCGTCCTACCCTTATAAACAAGAGACGAAAGGAAGTAGGATTTTCTAAAACCCCTGGGAAAACAAAATGGTTGCGGTTGCATTTAAAATGAGATGCTCATGGACTATTACAAGAATATTTTGAAAACAATTAACTAACCAATCAATCATATTTGTTGATTAATCTATCCTTTTTGTCTGACTCTAGTCAATCTCACCGGGCCAGCCAACCAGCTTAATAAAGAAATCTAATAAATTGGCTTAAACATTTAAACCAATTAACTCAAATTATATTACAATGTTATTCTAGTAGATTGCCTAAACATTTTAGTAATCAATTAGATTTGGAACATTTCCAATCATGTCTATAATTATACTTCTATCCCAATGCATCCTATGTGAGTGACCTGGTAGGCTCCAAATTATGTTGGATGTGATGTTCATAATCATATTATGATTTCACAGGTAATGATTGGTATCTAGTAAGACTTCATTGCTACCCAAGTAATTGAAGAAGTTGGAGAACAATCTTCAACATATAATATGTGAATGATGTTACAACAAAAGTATAGTTCCTTTATCTCTGATATCCATATAGAACTCGAGGCATGGAATTGTCATCCTCTTCAACATTCAATCCATGTTCCTTGACCTAGAGCAGACTATTTGAGATAATGGTAATCTCAATATCACATATTGATTCACACCATCATGACCATGCATTTCTCAGTCTCACTTATCAAGTGGCCAAGATATCAAACTCCTATAGGAGGTACAATCCCATCTACAACACTCACAATCATCTCCATGTGTCATAGTGCACTCAAGACCACCTTTACGGAAACCCTTATTCATGATCACGGTGGATGATGTCAAAGTACACCGAATGACATGTGATGAGTGAAGTGACTTCAGGGCTAATAATCACAATCACTGCTATCTCTATGAAAGATGATTTTGGCTACCAATCATGATTTATATGTGTCACTCTCTAGGTGGGTCTGTCTGATACACTATTCTCTAAAAAGTATCTATGTACTTGGTTTGATAAATATATCATGACTAATGAGATTATGTCATCAACCAACACACACTCTAATCTTAAGTGTTATTGATATCTATTAGACTTCCGCAATAACATCCGACTAGGGACATAATAAAAATGCATATACTCTTAACTTCCATATGATCTCATTGTTCAAGTCCTTAACCCGAAGACATATGTCATTGAGTAATATCATTCTTTACACATTATCATGTTACATCATTATCTAATAATTGAATAAGACATAATAAATTGGAATATTACCTTTATTATTAATCAAATCGTTTACAAGATATGCCATTACAACCATCATATGATTGGCTCTCTGGGCATACATACCAACAGCTAGTTGGTTAGCTTTTTAAAGACTAGCTATTTTAGTATCAAAATGATTCCATCATGCACGTAAATCATCATGCACTATAGTTAAACATAGGGTAATGGTGGTGTTTAGAGGTTTGAGAAGTTTGTTTTCTCCAATGGCATTATTCAGAGGTTTGAGAAGTTTTACCTTTCTAAGTGGTGGTATTCGGAGGTTTGGGATGGTGATGTGACTACAGCATGGTAGGACAAATTTTGGTTGGCGAAGAATATGACGTGAGTGATGGGTGGAGAGAGAGAGAATGAGTGAAAGAGGAAGAGTAGAGAGTGAATGAACCCCTCCTTTTTTCTAAGAGAGAGAAATTAAAAAGGAGGTTCGTAAAGAGGGAAGTGGAGTAAAGTAAAACAAAATATAAGGGGAGAAAAATAAATAGAGAAAAAAGGGAAACTATATAAAATAAAAGAGGAGGAAAGTACAATGAAAGAGGAGGACAGTGATGACAATGTGGAGATAGAAGATAAGTGAGGAGGGAAGTAATTCAAAAAGAGGAGGGAAGTAATGGGGAAAATTATAGTAAATGAGGAGGGGAGTGATAAGGAAATAAGAAGGAAGTAATAAAAAAAAGATAAGCGATATTGAGAAAAGGAGGAAAGTGAGGAGGGAGATAATAACAAATAAAAATGGGCACAAAATGATCAAAACTAGGCGTCGAAAGACCAAATCTTGGCTCAAATGGTCGAAAAATGGACACAAAGTTGTCCAAAGTAAAGATTGGACACCAGAATGGAAAAAATGGACATCAAAAGAAAAAAGTGCGCGTCAAAAGACCAACAATGGGTGCAAAATAATAAAAAATAGGTGCAAATATTAAAAATAAATGTAATTCGTAAAGTGACAACATGTGGGCGTAGAAAGACTAAAAGTTGACACAAATTGATCAAAAGTGGGAGAAAATTTACTATTGATGGGTGCAAATACATAAAGTAGGCATAAGGAGCTAAAATAAGCTCATATACGCATAGACTAGATGGATATAGGACACAAATTTAACATTAAAAAATGCAAATGACATGAAGTGAGTACAGCTATTCTTGGTGAATATGTGCACCTATTACCAATGAATAAGTACCTTTACATTGGACATGCACTGACAAATGGCTAAAAGCTCCCAAAAATAGTGAATACGGAACTAGAAAATGTTGTACCTATTCGTGATGAATACATGCACCTATTCCTAATGGATAAGTGCATATTACTTGAATATATGCCCATAAATTGGTAAAAGTGCACAATGATGATTACACGCCCAGAAAACAGTGAACAAATTCTTGATGAATATGTGTGCCTATTCTTGATGAATAACTACGTATTACTTTGGACATGTGCGCACAAATGGGTAAAAGTACCGAAAAAAGTGAATGTGGGCCCAGATATAGTGAACCTATTCTTGATGAATGTGTGTCTATTCTTGATGAATAAGGACATATTACTTTAGATATGCACCCACAAATGGCTATAAGCACCCATAATTGGTGAATATGTGCCTAGGAAATGTCAAATCTAGTCTTGACGAAGACGTTTGCCTATTCCTGATGAATAAGATCATATTACTTTGGACATGCACATAGAATGGCTAAAAATACCAAAAAATGGTGTTATGCATCCATAAAATGGTGAACCTATTCTCGATGAATATGTACGTCTATTCTGATGAATAAAAACCTAATACTTTGAACATGCGCTAATAAATGGCTAAAAGCACCTAAAAATGGTGAATACCTACCTAGAAAATGATGAACATATTGTTGATGAATATTTACACATATTCCTGGCAAGTACGTGCCTATTACTTAGAACACGCATCCACAAATGGCTCAAAACACCCAAAATAAACTTATTCTTGATGAATATGTCCACTTACTCTTGATGAATTAATGTCTATTATTTTGGACATGCATTCATAAATGGCTAAATGTGCCTAAAAAGTTGAATACATACTCAAAAAATGGTGAACCTATTTTTATATGTGCATATTCTTGATAAATAATGGACTATTACTTTATAAATGTGCCCAAAAATGATAAATACATGACTTGAAATGGTGAAATATGCTTACTTATTACTTCCGTCATATTTTCTCATACTTCATTCCTCTTTTTTCCTTACTTCTCTCCTCTTTTCTCATACTTACCTCCTTTTTCTCATTACTTCTCCTCTCCCCTCCTCTCATTACTTTCATCATCTTCCCCTTATCTCAAGTCTTCCCTCTTCTCTATCTTCTCATTACATCCCTCCTCTTCCATCATTACTTCCCTCTTTTCTCTTTCACTTTCCTTCTCTCTTTTTTCTCTTTAGAAAAAGAAATAAAAAAGAGTGTAGCTTGAGAGTAGGTGGTGTGACTGGTTGGGGGAGATAGGCAAGTTTAACAGGTAATAGGACAAATAAATATGTAGGGACAACTAGCGGTGGGGTGGTCTGGATGAGTGATTTCAGTGCACGTCATAGGCGCTTCAACATAATGAAAATGTAACCTTTCTAGAATCAAGTCAACAATGCATGGAGATATATTGGTGTCTTATTTTGCTTTAGTTTATTTTGGATAAGGATCTTGATTAAAGTATGAATCATGTTGGGTAATCGTTTCTATTTTTATTGAATCGGGCATGAGCTTTCAGGTTAGGAGGTTAGGGGTCTTAGAACTGCTGCTACTAAGCAGAAAAATGATCGGAAACATGTTAGATTTCATTCTATTGTTTTGGCCGAATAAAGTACACTTTTAGGTTACGATGTTAGAAGCCTTAGGGATGTTTCTACTGAGCTGCAGAAGGCTACATTTAGCTGCATGTAATAACCTCAATCAATGAGGGTTACATCTCACTAGAGATGGTGATGGTATTGCGGGAAAATCATATCCATGGATAACCGCATCATATTTTACACTATATAATCGCACCACATGGTTATGGCATGGATATAGTTTTAAATTTTTAAAATCATTGTTGTGTGGTCATGGTTCTAAATAAAAAACTATGGATAAAATCGTACTGCAAATAATTCATGTTAATTATATACAAATTTATGTAGAATGCTATCCTAAACACATTATTTTTTTCATTCTCACATAGATAGCTAGATCTCTATTTTTAAAGTGGAATTTAATGTATAGATAAAAATGAATTTTTTACTATAATTACTATCAACATGGTTATCTTCCTTGTACAACTAATAAACATACATGTACACTTTATTTATAATTTATGTTGTTATTTTTATTTATTGTGTACAATTCATAAATTTATATACGATGCTACTATGATTAATAGAAATTTGTTCATGATGTGGTGTGGTGCGGTGTGGTGCAGTTATCCGCGATTTTTTCACGGTAGAGATATTATTTCTCATATTAAAAATCACATTAGATATGGTGCAGATATAGTATTTGATTTTTCTATGTGATGTGGTTATAATTTTACTATAAACAACACCATATCTACTACCATCCTTACCCCCCACATCGTCCCTCCAATGACTTTAAGGTCTCGCGGTTTCTAGTGGGACCATTTCTGGATTTGTAAGTCTCAATGGGACCGTTTCCTACTCGCTATTGTAATTCCCGTTTCCTACTCGCTATTGTAATTCCCTTCGTGCCTTCCTTTCCTAATTAACTATGTAGTGTTTACCGATTTATCTGTCAATAAAGACTAAGATTTGGGGACGCTCACACGCAGCTTCACGCGTGCCCAAATCAGCCTCAGCCCAACAGCTAAACCGTCACCACGTGACAGATGATGATTGGGTGGATTTTTTGAAATTATGCAATAGACAAATAAATTTGTTTCGCTTATAACTTTTGAACCGTAATGAATTTTTTAACGAAACAAAAACCGTTAGTTTAGTTATGAAAAATGCAATCTAACAAGCCTAATATTGACATATTTTTGAGAAAAAAATATAAAAAGATATATATATGTTAATTGACAACCAACTATGACACAAATAAATGGTTATTGACACCCAAAAATGGTTAGTTGATACCCAAAACAGTTTATTGACACTCAGAAGTATAAAGATGATGCCCAAATAAGGTGCTAACAACTAAAAAAATCATTTAATCATTTTTAGCGCTATTTAGCCATTTTTGGATGCTATGGCGCCCATAAATGGTTATTGACACCCAAAAATAGTTAATTGATGCTCAAAATGGTGCATTGACACTCAAAAATATAACGATGACGCCCAAATAAGGTAATTGACACTCAAAATAGTTTATTGACACCCAGAAGTTTAAAATGACGCCCAATTAAGATATTTTTGGATGTTATGGCATGCATAAATGGTTATTGACACCCAAAAAAGGGTAATTGACGCTTAAAATGGTTCATTGACACCCAAAGTATAAAGATGACATCCAAATAAGGTAATTGACGCCCAAAATAGTTCATTGACACCTAAAAGTTTAAAATGACACCTAAATAAAGTATTGACAACTAAAACAACATAACGACACCCAAATAGGTCTGATTGACATCTAAGAACTACTTAATGATGTCCAAAATGGTTCACTGACACCTAAAATTATAACGACGCACATAAATGGCTAATGACACCCATAAATGGCTAATGACACCCAAATATGATTAATTGACGCCTAAAATGGTTCATTGACATCCTGAATAATCTATTCATATCATTTTTATATATTTTTTAAAATATATAAATATTAGTCTTATTTGAATGCATTTTTCATAACGAATCCAATAGTTTTTGTTTCATTAAAAAATTCATTACGGTTCAAAAGTTATAAGCAAAAACATTTATTTACATATTACCCAACTTGTGTGGGAGAATCATTTCCGCGTCAATAAATACCCCAACTGTGTCAGACTGTAGCTGTTCGATCCACGTCTGCACGAAAAAATGAGGACCAACAAGCTAGTGCTGCTACGCAAAATTTCTGTACAATTTACTTAACATTGACGCACTCGGCATCACTTCCTCCCTAAGAGAATAACAATTATACCATATATAGATCTGGTCATTGTCTTCCCAAAAACACGTGCGAGAATCGAAGTAAAGTCAATATATACTAATGGACTTCTTCCGTGGGTTGTATAAATTATTAAGTCTGCAATATTTAAGTTTGGAGAATATGTATGTGTAAGAAGAGTGAAACTCTCACATCCTGACATGAACTATGAAATAAGTCGGGTTAATATTTTTATAATATTTATAACCATTTAATATTTTTGTAAGTAGAATTTTCTTAAGATTTTTCTTTAAACAGAATAGTTGATATCTATGAGTCTTTGTAAGATGAAATTACAAATAAATAAAAAGGAGACGGGCAACAAGTTGTGCCCTCAGTTCCTTTTGGATGGCAAATTCAGTCTTCTGAAAAATCACATCCATAAATTTGGAAGTCATAACATTAGTGTGCATAATTTTTTGGACCGTCTTGAGGAGCTCCACCGCCTCAGGTGCTAAAAACTTAAAGGTATCAAATCTGAAATGGATAAAAATATGTTGGTTGTCAATACATTTTTTTCATGCTTGACCACTTTAGCTTAGGTAGCTTTTTGAACAGCAAGTCCCGCACTAAAAACACCCCCTTACAAGTCCCCCAATGGAGAAACTGTTGACTCAAGGACAATTAGGTCAATGTTGACTCACGTCTAAATTGACTAAACTCGTGTTTTGATGATGACTAACCATTCCACATATTGGTGTCTAATGTCTCTACTTGAGTGATTTCAGATTAGGTATAAACACACTCCAATTGCCCTAACTTGCGCATATCAAATTGGAGAAAAGACAAGTCAAAGTCAATACAAGTGCACGTTTTTGTAATATGATGTAAATCCATTAGAATCATGTTGTAAATCACTTGTAATGATTGTATGACTTGTAATTAAGCTTAGAAAAATATCAGGAATACTTAGATCGAATTTTAGAGCACTTTAGATGCATCTTTGAAAATTGATTACAGACACTTTGTCAGTCGAGTTTCCCAGCCTGAAAACTCGACCGATCATCCTTGATCAATTTTCTGGAGATTGCATCGGTCGAGTTGTGTTTACACAGAACTCGACCGATGGAGTAATTGACCAAATCGATTTTCATTGGTCGGTCGAGTTTCCTCAGGACAAACTCGACCGATGGTCTGAATATCGGCTTTGTCTTTTACTCTATCGGTCGAGTTACACTTATAGAAACTCGACCGATTGCACTGTACGGAAAAGTACAGAAAAGTGTTTCTAGCCGTTGTGGAGTTGCAACAAGTGAAAATAGATCCGTTTCAAGCCACAAAATAGCTAGTTTTCGTTCACAAGTGTTCCCAAAGGCTAAGAGGCATCCCCAGCTATAAATAGGACCCCTTGGGCTTCATTCCAAGGTTGAGCATTCATTGCAAACTCTATGTGAGGCTCCTATTCTATAGTTGAGTGCTTCCTACAGCCTCCTGTCTCTCTCTAAGCTTAATCACTTGCTACATCCATTAGAGTGAGTAGGAAATCTATAAGAGAGTTAGTCCTATATGTATATCTTGTGAGGCTCTCACTTCCACCACCTCCCCATCTCTCATTTCCAATCATGAAGATGAATGTTCTCTCCCTTATCCAAGAGAGGTGAAGAAGAACAAGGGAAGGAGTCTCTTGGTGAAGATCAAGGCTGAAGACTTGGAGCTAGAGTGGGTTAGCCCTTGGAGAAGGCAGAAGACTCAAGCTCAAGTGGGTAAGTCCTTGGTGGAAGCTTCTCCGAGTGAAGGTGAAGTCAAAGGAGGAAGATCCAAGAAGAGTGGGTAATTCCTGCAAGGCTGAAGACTTGTGCAAGAGTGGGTAAGTCCTTGGAGAAGGCCGAAAACTTTTGCAAAGTGGGTAAGTCCTTGGAGAAGGCCGAAGACTTTTGCAAAGTGGGTAAGTCCTTGGTAAGGTTGAAGACTCTTTGTATTGGATAGGTAAGTCCTTTGTTTGGTCATGCATTGTATGTCTTATGAATGAATATAAGAGTGCAATAGTTTGAAAGTCCTAGAGGTTGACCTCTCTAGGCAAGTGGACTGACACACTTCTAGTTTGAAGTGTGGAACCACTCTAAATAGCTTGTCTAATTGGTGCATGTTCAATCTCTCTCTCCCTTACTATGTATGTTTTAGTTGCACTCAAATTACCTATTTAGCAACCTTATTTTGTCATATATCTTGAAGGTTTAATGAGTTTTGTTTAAGTGCTTTCAGCTCTATTCACCCCCCCTCTAGATCATCTAATCACCCATCTAGGATCCAACAATTGGTATCAGAGCGGGTCTTCTCCAAGCATACTTCCACAAGTAGGAGAATATGAGTGATTATGAAGATGGGAAACCTTCAAAGAGAGCAATAGAAGGAAACAAGAGTGAAAAATGGATCACAAAGGCTCCATCAACAAATGAAAGCACTAGTGGAAGATCTAGTGAATGTGAAGATGGAAGATGCCATTGCGCCCTCATGAAAAGCTCAACTAAAGATTTAAATGAGGTAAATTCAAGTGTTGAGATTCAAATAAATGCTTATCTTAGTCAACTAAATGCTCTTAAATTTGCGAATTCTAGCTTGCTTGATAAGATTAAGTTTTTAGAATCTCAACCTTCTATGACTACTTCATATATAGAGTTGCTACTACTATTGTTTCTCTCTCTATTGTTTCTTATGCTCTTAAATGTGCTTATGAGAGTCAAGAGCTTACTTTACAAGGAATAGAATGTGTAGATAAAGTTTATCCTTCAAAGATTACTTGTCTTGTATACGAACTTTCTTCCTTGCATAGTAGTGTAATTGCTCTTGACCCTCATACTATCTTTTCTTATGGAGAGAAAGTTTTTGATGCTCTATCTTGTGATAAAGATTCTTATATGACTAAAGATGTTTGCTTAGAAATCTATCTTGTGCATGCTAGAGATGATATGAATCTATTGTGTTTTACGTTTACTTCTCTTGTGCATGACAATAATAGTTTGAGATCTTCTTTGCAAAGATTCTTAGGTGATAAAAAGAATCTTAATGATTTCCTACACCATACTACTAAACAAATTGGTAGACATGGTTTAGGATATGATAGTAGTCAAGGGAACAACAAAGATAAAGGACCTCCAATATTCCATGGAGAATCCTCTAGTTCCAAGACTATGGGCACATGCAACTATAGCAATGATTTTGGTCATTATTCTACTTGTTGTCCTTTTAGGAAAGCACCCAAGAGAAATACAATTTGGGTTGCTAAGCTAACTCCTCCAGACCCAAAAACATGATTGGGGACCATTTCATCTTTCTTCTTTTAGGTACTTGCAAATGGATTGACTTGAGCTATTGAATTGCAAATTGACTTGTCAATCCACATGAAAGAAGAAAGGTGAGATGTGTAGAGGGTGACAACAAGTGGAAAAAGGAAAAAGGAATGGTAAGAACAAAGGTAATGTTCTTCTTGCTTATAACCAATCCTAACTTGTTTTGTCAAGATGGTGTGCACTATACATATGGTTTTTGAGTCAAAAGTGGTATTTTATGTTTCTCTTAACACTCTTTCTCAAAAACTATTTCTAATGCTTCTATAGTGTATTATTAACTTGCTTAGACATGTTTAGATATGGTCTGTATATTTAGCATGCCTTTAAATATGTTTTTATGATATATATATGCTTTTTGACAGCTGCTCTGTCGGTCGAGTTTTCCCTATTGAAACTCGACCGATAGACACCTATGGGTGTTGCCAACAGCTGTCATCGGTCGAGTTGTCAATGCACAGAACTCGACCGATAACACAGTACACAGAATATACATTTGGCTTATTGAGTGAGAATTTCCCTCTCAACTAGATTTTCTCAACCAATAGCCTTATTCTTTGGCACTCTCATTTGGTATATTTATATATGCATATTGCCATGTTCTAAATTGCCTATCTTGCTTACAACTCTATCTCTCTAATTGCTCTAAATTGGTATATCTATATCTTGCAATTACTTGCTTTGAGTTTTTTTGCAGGTTTTGATGATGATCTCTTTGGATCTCTTGGTTGTGTCTTAAATTGCTTCCGTTGTTCTCTAACTTGCTACATCTATCTAGGTGTATATCTTGTTTTGATACACTACAAAAAAATTGGCCTTTGTTGAAGAACGTTTGTGAGGAACCAAAAATCGTGAATAATGATGTCTATTTGTGAGGGCTCATCCTTCAAACATGGGGCCAAATCCCTCAACCGTGTTTTTAACATCCTTAGACCTTTTATGTGAACACTAATCCCTCACAGATACATTACTCACTAATCACCCCGTGAAAAATGTCATGCCAAATATTTCCCTCCATCTCATAACCCTTCCCTCCATTCTAAATCACAACATCTCTAAATCAAAATTAAAAAATAAAAATAAACCCTCCCCTTATTCCGTGAAAACTGTTTCACATTTCATAGTTGTGTTGTTTCCCCTCACGTCGTGTGCATATCCCTCCCACGTCATGCGTGTTCGCTGGTTCTCTCCTCTTGGCACTGGTCATTTTCTCTTCTCTCTCGGCACCGGTCGTTTCCTCTCCGCCCTCCGTTGCTCCGCGTGCAAGCGCTTGTCCAGCAATCTGACGCCCTTGCAAGCCCGACGCCCTCGGTCGGCACTCCGATACAAGCCCTCAGTCGGAGACGCATTTAGTTCAGTGACTCTGCGCTGGCTCTGTGCGGCGTGATAGTTCGGCGCGGACAGAGATGGGCTTCACCAGAAGGTGTACAGTGGCTTCCACAACTCCATGCTTCAGCTTCACAGCTCCACTGTGGCAAGCTACTTCGGCACCTATACCTGATGCTCCAGGGCCTCTACGACTCCATGCATCAGCTCTTGCAGGTCCACAATTAGGTAGTGGTAAACGGCTTCGCCCAGAATAGCCCTCTCCTACACAAGCTGGTGTCTAGATGCGTCGACCTTGGGGATCTCTCCCACGCGCGCCTGGCCTTCGAAAATGCCAAAGAACCGAGTCTGACCGTCTGGAACCAGATGCTCAGGGGCATGTCGAAGAGTTCGCTCCCCTCGGAGGTTGTTCTTCTCTACATTCGACTCAGCAGGAGCGGTGGTATCGCGCGCCCCAACGGATACACCTTCTCATTTGTGCTCAATGCATGTTCCAGGTGCACGTTGTCGATGGTTGGGCACCAGGTCCATGGCCAGGTCATCACAACGGGGTTCGCGTCCAGTACCTTTGTGCATACCCGTTTGATCGACATATATAGCTGATCTTCTTGGGGAGATTGCACGGGTGGATTGTTAGTGGCACAGAAGGTATTCGACGAAATGCCCCACAAGAATGTTGAGGCATGGAATTCTATGTTGGCTGCATATGTAAGGCTGGGGAACACTATTATGGCGTTGACGTTGTTTGATGAAATGTTTGACAAGGATGTTTTCTCGTGGACGACAATGATTACTGGCTGTGCATAGGCTGGGTGGTCCAAGAAAGCAATTGTTCTCTTCTACAGGATGCAGGTAGCTGGGTTGGAGGCCGATCAGGTAACCTTGACTGCCACATTATCCGCATGTGCTGTACTCGGAGACTTGGAGCTGGGACGCCAAATCCATGCTAGGAGCATGAATGCCGTTCTCATTGATAGACAGCGTCGTGGTCGCCTGGTGTCTCTGGACAACTCGCTCATCAACATGTACACCAAGTGCGGGGAAATTGAGGATGCTCTGAGGGTTTTTGAGAGCATGCCCCACAGAACTACCGAGTCCTGGACAACTTTGATCATGGGATTGGCAACGCACGGCCGTGGTGCCGACGCATTGTGTCTTTTCCACCAGATGCTGGGAAGAACTGCCTGCTCCAGGCATGGTAGCAGCGAGAGGCCTGATGGGTTTACCTATGTCGCCGTTCTGTGTGCTTGCAGTGGCACAGGAAGGATCCAGGAGGGACGTTATTACTTCGATCAGATGACGTGCGTCTTCCAGATCCAACCGAGCATCCAACACTACTGTTGCTTGGTTGACATGATGAGCCGAGCCGGAAATCTTGAGGATGCAGTGTCACTAATCGAAAGCATGCCTATGGAGCCCAACGGTGCAGTTTGGGGTGCTCCTCTAAGTGGTTGCAGACTCCATGGGGACGTCAAGCTGGCTGGTCAAGCTGCAACTAAGCTTCTTGAGCTTATGCCTCATGACCACAGCTCCAGAACAGTCGATGGACATCTCGCCCTCCTGTCAAGCCTTCACACCTCAGCTGGAAGATGGGATGACGCCTCTTGGTTCAGGGATAGAATGGCGGACAGAGGAGCTGGGAAGCCCTTAGAAAAGATCTGGGTTGTGGCTCATGGGGTCGTGCATGAGTTCTCGGCCGGCGATAGGAAGAAACAATGTGATCTTGTTGTTTTCAAAGGTGTTACAAGAGATGATAAAGCGCGCCAAAGTAGCAGGCCAGGTACCAGACCCCTCTCCTGTGGTCCTCGACATATTGGATGAAGACAAGGAAGCACTGGTTGACACTCACAGTGAGAAGCTTGCCATGACTGTGTCTGTTGATTCCAGTTTCCCCATGAGGATAGTTACTAACATGCCTTTGTGCAGTTACTGCCATTCCGTTGCAGAAATTGTTTCCAGAAGTTACAGAAGAGATTTTATTGTCTAGGAACGAAATCTTTTACACAGTTTCACTGGAGGAATCTGCTTACCTTGCAATGATAGCCAAATTAGTGAAAGTTGTGGATAGTGACTACCTAGGATGTGGATGGAATATAAACATGTGAATAACTTAAACAAAAGGTTTTGATGGATATGCCACAGAGTTGATGGTGATTCCATGCCATGGAGTTCGTGTTTCATGGATCATTCAATTGATAGTGAGCATGAGAAAGGAGAAGGCCTTTAACTATAGCGCTTCTACACCATCAAATATAGTGGACATTGGGGAATCGTCTGCGCGCTATAACTTTCAATAGGGAGCAAAGCTATTGTCAATCGCAGTGTTGACATAGATTTTATTGTACACTTGACTCTGATTTTGGCTGACTTGGATTTTCTAAAAAAAAGCCCTCGGCCGGCATCTCCCTCTCGCGCCGTGCGTGTCCGATGGTTCTCCCCTCTCGGCGCTGGTCATTTTCTTTTCGCTCTCGGCACCGGTCGTTTCCTCTCCGCCCTCTGTTGCTCCGCGTGCAAGCACTTGTCCAGCAATCTGACACCCTCGCAAGCCCGACGCCCTCGGCCGGCACTCCGACGCAAGCCCTCAGCCTCGAGCAGGAACGCCGCCGTGGTTGATCTCCGACAAATCGAAGGTACTGACACAATCTCGGCTTGTATTATCTTCCTCCTGCTCCGTTCATTGTCATATGACAGGTAATTTTTCATTGCCAAGATGGCTGCTGCTACTATCAATATGAATTGCAGCTACTATCAACCAAACATTTACAAACCAACATGATCCGTTCAATCTACTCTGAACTAGACGAAAACATTTTAGTTTCAACTGACTGCAAACAATTTCTTGTTTTGTAACCCCACGTGTTGGTTGGTTTTACATCCACCCAAATTAGCCTTTAGTTGTCTTCCGCCACAATCAGAAATTATACGTCTACTATTTGCTACCTTCATCTACAACATAGTACATCAGCTAAACACAGTGGCTAGCGGCATCTTACTCTATTTTCTGGGTGCACTGAGTGTGCAAAGTGTGATTTTGCAGGGTAGAAGCTCTTTGCAATTGCGAAACCGCTCTTCACACTCCTACTAAAAATCAAACAATCCATGTATTTTGTTTACCATTGTATAACACTCAGTGGAACATTTTGTTTTGTGATGGTTCCAAATTTTAAAGGAAACTAAATTTTTGTGTTTTTGCCTGTATATAGGTACCCACAGTAGCATTGATATTCTTCTTGTCTGTCCGACTTGTAAATTTTTGTGATCATTTTCACAAAGTATGCATGTTTACTGGGAGTTTTCATCGTATTTCACCATAGATGTACATATGAAATAAACATGCATACTTTGTGAAAATGATCAAAAAAATTTATAAGTCGGCCAGACAAGAAGAATATCAATGCTACTGTGGGCACCTATATACAGGCAAAATCACAAAATTCAGTTTCCTTTGAAATTTGGAACTAAACACGAAATTGTGTTTTGAACATGTCCATGGTATATGAGGAAACATATTCCAAACTCAAGTCTGTTCCTTATATCTTAACAAACTAACTCCTATGTTTGAAACTATTGATTATTTTCACCTAGGGATGTCATCTCCATCTTGATTTTCGTATATGTGATAGGGTCGCCCATGATAGTAGCATTTCTGATCTTGTTTGGGACTAGAATATGCCAGTTCAATAGGAAGAGATTAGAAAAATACCAACCAACTTTTAAGAGGTCCTCAAAGAAGGAGTTAAATGCCTAGGTGATCTGGATTTTGTTGGTAGTGTGAATCACACTAATCAAGAGGTTGTGAATGTATTTTGTGTCGGTTACATATATAATGGAATAAGTAAGTATTTTATACCTATATTTATTCTGTATGATCATGGCACATTTCTTACACCATAGTTATCAAGGCGCCGCCTAGGCGTCCTAGGCACTAGGCAAGGCACCTCAAACTAGGCGCCCAGCCTAGTATGTGCATTATATGGGTTTCTAAGGCCTTTTAAACCTAAATTAAGTCATTTAAAGGATAAATTAGCATGAATCAAGTCTGGATTTGGTCAAATTAGATTATCTTGAGTCAATTTATGGCTGAAATAGGTCTGATTTAGGCAAAATCAGGCCAAAATTTGGAAAATAGGGAAAACATGTTTGATTTGGGCCAAATTGGTAAGTAATCATAATTCGAGCTTATCTGAAGAAAAGGAAGTTTGTTTACTCGCTGTCCCTTTTGACTATTTTGGTCATTGCACTTCAAGGAGAGGCTCCATCACATGGTTTCCTCTTTTGGTGGAAACCTAATATTTTTTCATGTAGGTTGTAGACCAATATAGACTAAGACTGAATGCTACCTGCTTTTCCATATTTTCTTTAAGCTACTTTTGCTATCTATATGCAACTCATGAATTTCATAATTTACTTAAGAGTTAATATACTACATAAAAAATGTTTATTGTGGATTGAGAAGTGATAAATAGTGATGATTTTAATTTATCACTTAGTTCAGTTAACCAGGTCCATTTGGGTTTGGGTCCTCACCCCTGGAAATGTCAGAAGATTCATGAGGGTACTGGTAGCACTGGAGTAGATGTGGATTGAGAAGTGATAAATAGTGATGTTTTTAATTTATCACTTAGTTCAGTTAACCAGGTCCATTTGGGTTTGGGTCCTCGACCCTGGAAATGTCAGAAGATTCATGAGGGTACTGGTAGCAGTGGAGTAGACGGTCTCCTATGTTTCAATAGTGTCTGATGTCTATGGCCTAAGGTAGAACAGTTAATGGTTTCTGCCAGAGAAATTCAATATAGGTTATCATCCTTTATCCAGAGATCTTTTTTGGTTCTAAGATCTAAAGTGGATGACCAAACAGCCCAGATATTGTATGTTAGGGTCCCTAAATAATCACTTCGTTTCTCCACCTATTCATGTTTATTGATCTTCTGATTCTGTACCTCCTATTCTGTACTTCATTCTGCATGATCACTACTAAAACAGAACACTAATGTACACTTCGTAATAGCTAGATGTTGGAACTGTATCCTCCTTCTAGCAGCTGGAGTTTCCTTCTCTTGAGTTACGGCTCTAGCAAGAAGCTGCACTAGGTGTGACCGTAGCTATTGAATCATATTCTGAGGGATATTTAGATGAGCTCTAAATCTTAGGTGTGTTGATTATGTTATCTACAAGCTGCATCATTCTTTACAATTAGAATGGTATAGGGACATTCTGGCAGGTTAGCCAATTTTCGGTGTTATAGATCATTTTGCTTCATCTCCAGACCTTTTAGTTGCATACTGTTTTTTTGTTGGATGGCATGTTTTTCACTAGAAATGACCAGCAGTAACTTATTAATTCAATTTTATTCGGCACCAGGTTTAAACAATGTTCGTGAAAGGCTCAAGTTCTTATTAGGGTTGAGGTTAAAAGGTATTGGAAGGGAATAACCAAATCAAATCAATTCTTTGGTCAAACTTCCAGGTAACACTAAGCCTATTATCAAGTTAACGATTGATTAGGTGATATTTTGGAAGATGTAGACGTCAGATTAACATAATGTAAAGTCCAGTCACTATGGCTCTGACCCAGTTCATGAAGAATCTATTCACTTTTCATGACATGTTGCTATGACTAACTACATTTCAAAACTAGATCATCTAAGAAACATGTTTTTATGCAAACTGGTTTAGTTAAGATGTTGACCAAATTATTGCAGGATTGTCTAGACTAGCCTTTTTAGAAACGTTTAAGGTTCCAAAATACAATGGTAATGGAGCATATAACTTGCAGCCACTGTGACTGTCGTACTTTTTTTAGGAATTTGGTTGTTCTCAATCAATGATGGGGATATACATATAGCCTCCAACTACGCATTTAATGAGAGAAGATGCATATGATATATGTTAATTTATTTATCAAGAAAAAGTTCCATTTCTTTATCAGAAAAAAGTTCAAGAAGAATTCAGTAATGCTATACAAATAAGAAGGATAACTCTCATTTATTTGTTGAGACTTGAGTCCTTCATCAGTAAATCAGAGAATTCTACTGCAACAAGCTAGGAGCTCGTTAAGAATTTCAAAGCTTTATGCTGCTATCACATTATGTGATGGTCTATTTGTAGTGGGTAAGTCAACAGGTCGGTTTGATCTATAGGCATCTAGTAGTGACATGCTCTTAAAATGTGCATAGCACCTGCGTTTCACCCGAAAACGTCTAAAGCTTCATTTTCATCTTTCCAGAATAAATATTTCCTTTAATATAACAATGCAACTGTCATAAAGTATATAACATAAAATCACAAAAGCATGCTATCAGAAGTTGATGAACAAGATACTAACTTTAATATAATAATGCAACTATCAAAATGTAGAAGTTAATCATGATACACAAATAAGAACTTTCAGTGTAATTTTAAATACTATGATTTTTGACAAATTCAGTTTGCTTGAATAAGAATTACATTGAGTAGGATAAAGCTATATTACCTTGCTTCTTACTGTTTTGATAAGCTTGTTGCATAGATCCTCATTGAAAGGAACATCTTTGGCCAAGCTTACAAAGGCATGAATGCACTGTCCTTTAATCTAAAAACAATAGTAAATGACATTTTAGATTGGAAACAAATCGATTACTGTGATTCTTAAAATATTTACCTCATGGTCAACACCAACAACTGCAGCCTCAGTACAATAAGGATGAGACACTAAAACAGACTCCACTTCTTCTGTACCAATTATGTGTCCACTATAGTTAAGAAAATGATGTGCCAGAAGTATTAGAACGTGTGAAATATCATAGTTTTATGAATATGCATAAGAATATATCATGAAAATATGATTGAAGTGTTGTATTCTAGCTCACGTTTCCCTATGACACATGACCACATCATTAAATTCGTGGCATGGTGCAATTACAAATTTGCAATTTTGTAAATGTTGGATGGATGACCAAAAAATATCTAAAATGAGCTGAAAGTTAGCATATAGATTATTTTTAAAGGTAAACATCAAGATCCTATAGTTTGAATTTACATACAGATGATGTATATAGAAAACAACTAAGTAAAATTCCTACTTTGCTAGATATGATTCTAACCTATTTTGACTCTTTCTCTCTTTTGTAAAATTCCTACTATTTACCACTCAGTTTTTTTTAATTATGTACTATTTACTAAGTTCAATCATAATTTTAGTTTACGGGTGCATGTTGCTGCTATGTTGGTTCACTTACATTTATCTCTACTTCACACTCACTCTTATTCCTTTTTGTATTTATATTGATAGGGTAGAATTACTTTTAATGATGGATTTTGACGGACAATGCACCTTGGAGTAGACCAAAACCGAAATATAAGGGTAAGTTGTTTGTTGTACTATGATTTATGTATAAATTTTAAATTCTATTAATATAATGATTTGTCATTTTTAGGAGAAGAATATTCAAGTACCTAACCGTATGAGGCCTGGCATTGATGAAGAGCACCACACCATTTGAAGGAATATGGAGACATTATAGATCTTAAGAGTTTCTAGCATGATATGTGGATTGTCATCAATCTCAAATTTTAGAACCATATGTACTCTTTATTTATATCAACGTTGAGCACGTAATGTATGGATAATATTTTGCTTCAATAACAAAAATTGGTTTGAGGTGATTTAACATTTTTATGTGTCATTTTGGTATTGAATCTTCTTATGATGTCATGTGAATTAGTATAAAAATATTGCTTGAGGTTATGTATACAAAGTTTTCATTTAAAATTTGATATTCACTATAGTAACAATTAATTAACATTTAATAAATCATTTAATAATCAATAACCAAATCATTTACAGTAGTCCCTCATAAATATATTGATGAAGGTCCAGATTGACCATCAAAATTGCATTGATGACGACCACATAGCCCCTCAAAAATAATATTAATGAAGGCATTATCCCTTCAAAAATATATTCTCCAAGACCATCAAGTCCCTCAAAAATGTATTTATGAGAACTAAACATGCCCTCAATAATGTTATTATGAAGGCTAAATAGTCCCTAAAAAATGTATTTATGAAGGCTAAATAGTCCCTCAATATAACATTCTTGAGGGTCAGTTGGTCCGTGACAATTGTATTCGTGAGGGCCACTGGTATTTGTCACGTGAGTTCTCTTCACGGACCATTTGTGAGGGCCAGACTCACAACCATCCCTATTTGTGAGGGCCTGTAGAGAGGGGTTTGTGACAGGACTCACTCATGAATAATGGCCCAATTTTTACTAGTGATACAACCTTGAGGTTCTTAGGGGTAAACATCTTATGGTAAGGATGCATATCTAGTGAGTTATATCCTTTCATGCTTCTAAAATTGCATCTCTCTTTGTTTAGATATATCTCTACATCTACTCATAGCTTTCTTTATCTTGTGTATCTTTCGGTATCTCTTGCTATGATCTAGATCCTACTAGTAGTCCTAAATTGTGATATCATCTACTAGTAGTTCACATACATGTAGTTCTAACCCTGGCAAAAATTGGTATCTTTGCTCATCTATATGTTATGCTTGTATCTTATCTCATACATGCTCAAGATTGTTCCTTGAATTGCATATCTACTATCTTGAGTTGCTTGCATAACATTGTGATGCAGGGCACATAGAGCTACATTATATGTAGAAATTGGAGTATTTTTTTTGGATTTTATGCAGATTTTGCTCCAGTTTTAGTTTTTGGTGCAATACTAGTGTTTTTCATGCAGAAACAACCTTCTAACCAAGACTCTTTGCTTTGCAATGAGCTCTGATGGTTTTTGATCAAATTTCGTCATCTTGAGGGTCAAAATTGCGATTTATTATTTTTCTCCAGCACTTTATCTTGCTTTTTGGGTTGTTCAAGTATATGCTTTAACTTGCTTTTCTTTCTATGCTTGGATAAGCCCCTATATGTGCTCTTCTACTCTCCTTATATATATTTGTGTTATCTCCTTTCCCTTTAACAAGTGATGTTTCTTATTTTCTTCATAAACCCCACTTTTTGAAATGACAAAGGAGGAGAAAGGTATGTCTTCTTTTAAAGAGGAAGAAGGCATGTCTTACATGAAGAAGAGAAGTATGTTCATGTAAAGGGAGAAGGTAAAGGGGAGAAGACATATATGTGTAGAACATATATGAGTAGAAGACATAGTATTCTATAAATGTTATGAAAGCTAACCATGCAGGAGAAATAACATCAATTGAGGGGGAGTATGAAAACTCCATGCGCATCAATTGAGGGGGAGCATATGAGCTTAGTCCTATTGAAACCCCTAGGTTTCTCCAAAGGTATTATTTTACTTAAAAGCTTTCAATACATTTATGGAATGGTTTGTCATCTTCAAAAAGGGGGAGATTGTTGACTCAAGGTCAATTAGGTCAATGTTGACTCACGTCTAAATTGACTAAAACCGTGTTTTGATGATGACTAACCATTCCACATATTGGTGTCTAATTTCTCTACTTGAGTGATTTCAGATTAGGTATAGACACACTCCAATTGCCCTAACTTGCACATATCAAATTGGAGAAACGACAAGTCAAAGTCAATACAAGTGCACGTTTTTGTAATATGATGTAAATCCATTAGAATCATGTTGTAAATCACTTGTAATGATTGTATGACTTGTAATTAAGCTTAGAAAAATATCAAGAACACTTAGATCGAATTTTAGAGCACTTTAGATGCATCTTTGAAAATTGATTACAGACACTTTGTCGGTCGAGTTTCCCAGCCTAAAAACTCGACCGATCATCCTTGATCATTTTTCTGGAGATTACATCGGTCGAGTTGTGTTTACACAGAACTCGACCGATGAAGTAATTGACCAAATCGATTTTCATTGGTCGGTCGAGTTTCCTCAGGACAAACTCGACCGATGGTCTGAATATCGGCTTTGTCTTTTACTCTATCGGTCGAGTTACACTTATATAAACTCGACCGATTGCACTGTACGGAAAAGTGCAGAAAAATATTCCTAGCCGTTGTGGAGTTGCAACAAGTAAAAATAGATCTGTTGCAAGCCACAAAATGGCTAGTTTTCGTTCACAAGTGTTCCCAAAGGCTAAGAGGCATCCCCAGCTATAAATTGGACCCCTTGGGCTTCATTCCAAGGTTGAGCATTCATTGCAAACTCTATGTGAGGCTCCTATTCTATAGTTGAGTGCTTCCTACAGCCTCCTCTCTCTCTCTAAGCTTAATCACTTGCTACATCTATTAGAGTGAGTAGGAAATCTGTAAGAGAGCTAGTCCTATATGTATATCTTGTGAGGCTCTCACTTCCACCACCTCCCCATCTCTCATTTCCAATCATGAAGATGAAGGTTCTCTCTCTTGTCCAAGAGAGGTGAAGAAGAACAAGGGAACGAGTCCCTTGGTGAAGATCAAGGTTGAAGACTTGGAGCTAGGGTGGTTTAGCCCTTGAAGAAGGCAGAAGACGCAAGCTCAAGTGGGTAAGTCCTTGGTGGAAGATTCTCCGAGTGAAGGTGAAGTCAAAGGCGGAAGATCCAAGAAGAGTGGGTAATTTCTGCAAGGCTGAAGACTTATGCAAGAGTGGGTAAGTCCTTGGAGAAGGCCGAAGACTCTTGCAAAGTGGGTAAGTCATTGGTAAGGTTGAAGACTCTTTGTATTGGATATGTAAGTTCTTTGTTTGGTCATGCATTGTATGTCTTATGAATGAATATAAGAGTGCAATAGTTTGGAAGTCCTAGAGGTTGACCTCTCTAGGTAAGTGGACTGACACACTTCTAGTTTGAAGTGTGGAACCACTCTAAATAGCTTGTCTAATTGGTGCATGTTCAATCTCTCTCTCCCTTGTTATGTATGTTTTAGTTGCACTCAAATTACCTATTTAGCAACCTTATCTTGTCATATATCTTGAAGGTTTAATGAGTTTTGTTTAAGTGCTTTCAACTCTATTCACCCCCCCCTCTAGAGCATCTAATCACCCATCTAGGATCCAACAGAAACTCCCAGTTAAATCCACACATGCGTGTCTTCCTCCTGCTCAGCTAAAAATTAAAACATCCGCTGGTCTAAGTGTCGATCCCTCCTGTGGATCCGTCAAAAAAATTCATAGGTACTTCTTTCTTAGAAATAACTCCATCGTGTATAAGTACATCATAAAGAACATCCCTTACAAGATCATTTCTATAATTGACATACAAGTTTTCTACAATGAACACTATGCTCCCCAAAAGTATCTATTTGGTTGGGTGTAGTGGGGTGTAGTTTAGTGAGTTTACAATGTTAAAATGTACATCAAACACACACTTTGTCGTCCAACTACACCCTGCCAAACTGACCCTAAGCATGATTTACGACATACTACATACTGGACATCTTGACATGCCTCATCTTAAGAACATATGTATGCATTTTATGTACTACTTATTCTGTAAAATGCGAACTCTAAAATATATATTTATTGTAGACCTACAGTTCGAGAAAATGCTATAGAACAATCATCAATAGTCTATTTTTTTACCGACATGTATAGTTTTTGCTCTGTTGTGTAAATTTACACTACAGCTAGCTCCTTGAGTAAATGTAGACTTTTTTATTGCACTTCGTCTAAATCTGTAACAGTATATTTCCATCATTGGTCAACGACTCAATGCAGCCTAAAAACAGTTTCCCACGGTCAATATATTTCAGTTTTATTGTCTGTTTTCTTTGTACTGTTCGTATGTAAATTATATACTAATGCGTATCACACTTTCTATGTATTTTCCGAATTGAAACTGGGTATAGTTCTATTTGTAAAACACCTCCGCGTAGTGGGGTGGAAACTCCTATCAGACGGCTATGACTCCTGCCCAGTAAAATTGATCATGAGGTCAAAATAAGGCTTTCCAGTCGTCCACCATTAATTTTCTTGCTTCAACGAGGCAAATTTCCTAGTTCGAAGCTCACAACTGACGTCGTCAAAACCATTCCTCTTGATTCATTTATCCAAAATGGCAGTGACAGTGCCTAACGAAAATCTCCTTTTCTTTCACGTGTCATGTCATCTAAGACCATCCAATAATGGACGTGCCATCAATAATCAACTGTCCTTATCTTGTAGCACATGCAATACACAAGAGAAAGTCATTCATAAAGTAAATTACATTCTCAATCTATGCCATGGAATTTTATAGGGTAAAATAGTTGTAGAGTCATACGACATATACAGAAATAACGAACCAAATGGATATTAGAAACAAAATAGTGAGAGGCTCAACAACATCATACGAGTGAGATTGGAAATACATACAATATTTGCAGTCTGGATTTATCCCCTTCACGCTTGCAGTAGAACCGGAACCGAATTACTAGCCAGAATTCACTTGCATTGAAGAGACCTCGTGCACTCATACCATGATGGAAACAGCCACCAATCACCATAGGAATCACCGTCTATTATCCACATGTAGTTTTTCATAGCACAAAAGCAACAACAAAAATCAAGTAGGAAGAGTCAGGTTGAGACCTCTCATACCCAAGACCAAAGAACAAACAACAAATGAAAAATGAAACAATAACAATAGAAGAGAGAGAGAGAGACAACACCATAAGTAGAACTAAGGCCGCTTAAGAGACTTATGATTGCATTGGAAGTCGATGGTACACCCCATGACAGAAGTGTGTGTGTTGGGGGGGGGGGGGGGGGGGAGTGGGGTTCACTGGAAATCCCACCCCAACACCAGTGAACCACTATGGTTGCCTTCCTTCTCAAGTGAGAGAAGGACATGAAAGGCGACGACTGCACCCACACCCCCACGATAACCCTTAAGAGTCCTAGACAATGTTTCACCCATCTACGATGAAGGAAAATAACCACCGTTCTTCTGATATTTGTAGTGCCAACAGTTGTCAAAAGGAACAAGTGTCTAGAGCCAGAACCCCTTCCACTTTGTGATCTCACATGAGAACCACCACTAGGGTTGGAAACAACAAAGGAACAAACCATGGTCAAAGAAGAACCCAACCCAACCCAGAATGTAGGCAAAGAAGGAGGCAACCAGGGGAGCAGGGAGTCACTCACAATCACTTCTCCCTCTCCCCTAATCTTGGAGTTTCTCAATTCCTTCTCAATTGTCTAGAATCTCTAACCCTAGAGCACTAGTAAAAATTGGGCCATTATTCACGAGTGAGTCATGTCACAAACCCCTCTCTACAGGCTCTCATAAATAGGGACGGTTGTGAGTATGGCCCTCACAAATGGTCTGTGAAGAGAACTCACGTGACAAATACCAGTGGCCCTCATGAATACAATTGTCACAGACCAACTGACCATCAAGAATGTTGTATTGAGGGACTATTTAGCCTTCATAAATACATTTTTGAGGGACTATTTAGCCTTCATGAATACATTATTGAGGGCATGTTTAGTTCTCATAAATACATTTTTGAGGGACTTGATGGTCTTGGAGAATATATTTTTGAAGGGCTAATGCCTTCATTAATATTATTTTTGAGGGGCTATGTGGTCGTCATCAATGCAATTGTGATGGTCAATCTGGATCTCATTTTTGAGGGACTAAAGACCTTCATTAATACATTTTTGAGGGATTACTGTAAATGATTTGGTTATTGATTTATTGAATGATTTGTTGAATGTTAATTATTTTAAATGAAAATTTTGTATATATAACCTTAAGCAATATTTTTATAATATTCACATTACATCATAAGAAGATTCAACACCAAAATGACACATAAAAATGTTAAATCACCTCAAACTAATTTCTGTTATTGAAGCAAAATATTATCCATACATTGCGTGCTCAACGTTGATATAAATAAAGAATACATATGGTTCTAAAATTTGAGATTGATGACAATCAACATATCATGCTAGAAACTCTAAAGATCTATAATGTCTCCATATTCCTTCAAATGGTGTGGTTCTCTTCATCAATGCCAGGTCTCATAAGGTTGGGTACTTGAGTATTCTTCTCCTAAAAATGACAAATCATTATATTAATAGAATTTAAAGTTTATATATAAATCATAGTACAACAAACAACTTACCCTTATATTTCGGTTCTGGTTTACTCCAAAGTGCATTGTCAGTCAAAATCTATCATTAAAAGCAATTATACCCTATCAATATAAATACAAAAAGGAATCAGAGTGAGTGTGAAGTCAAGATAAATGTAAGTGAACCAACATAGCAGCCACCACCAACACCTACACATCAGCACTCCCACCCACCAGCCAACACCACCACCACCAGCCAACATCCACCACCACCAACCAGCACGCCACCATCCACAAAACAGCACCAATAATAGCAAATTGTTTCTCCATACATCCTCCACACACCAACACACCATACATCAACCACCATCAACCAACAACACCAACAGCTATCACCAACCAACACCCAACAGCTACGACCTCACTCCTCCACCAAACAACTATCCAACACGACAGCCACAGAACCACCATCACTCACAACACCACCACAAACCTCCACCATTCAACACCAAGCACAACAGCAAGTTGTTGCTTCCACCACCTGCACATAACAAAATCCTCCACCAAACTATCCATCACGACAGCCACAACACCACCATCAACCACAGCACCACCACAACACCACAAAACCACCACAACACCACCAACATCACCTCAATCCTCCACAGCAGCAGCTGCGAGCAGCAGCCAGCAAATAGTAGCACAAATAGCAAATAGAAAATAGCAGCAACCGAATATACAATGAGCAATTCTCCATTGAAACAGAGATAACAATAGAATAATTGAACTAGATAAACCAAATTTCAAGGCACCAGGAAATCAACAACCATTCAACACCTTTGATAGACATGACAGCTGCAACTGTTACAGACTTCATAGGGTTCTATATATCCCATGTTAATTGGATTAGTCACATAGCTTACTAGTAGTAGCAGTTACCAAGATACTGGATTAACATATCATGAGTCTTACAATGCTCTCTTCACATTAGAATCCCTCATATTATTTTCAACTAAGTAGGAGCATATGAATTGATCACACTTATGCTCGTTCTGTGTTGTGTTCTTGTTATGGTTCATGGTAGTTTTCAGTAGAGAAAGCAAAGATGGGCAACTCTTAACAGCATAGATAAGGGATGAGGAAGAGAAAAGAAATATATATAACACTAAAGAAACATGGTAGCAACCTTGAGGAAAAAGCCAGAGTGGAGGGGAACACAGAACTAAAAATATTGGAAGAAAGATTTTGAAGAGAGGAAGAGGTGGCCTTACAATGGAATATGGGAGAAAAGAAGCACATGTATATGCACTGGAGCAAAAGAAGCCAGATACAATCTTTGAACTAAAGCACAAGGAGACTATTTTGGTAGTTAGTGGTAGTGAAGCAGGTGAGGTTGGGAGTGATAATATGTGGAAGCTATACCTCAACCTCAACCTCTCAGATGGATCTCTTTGAAGAAAGTAACACTAGGAAAGGCTATAGAAAGTTGAGATGGCATAAAGACCCACCTAACTCTGAACATATAATATTGGTAAAAGGCGGTAAAGAAGACCCATAGAAAAGCAGAGAATATACTAATAATATGATTCATAGAACTACATACATGACTAACATGTAGAAGGTGAGTGTGAGAAAAAGTCTAAGGAAACTAACGTTGTTGATGTTGTGCCCCCTATAGAACAATCAAATAAAGATACCCCAAAGCAAAATAGAAAGCTGGCCTAACCAATCAAACTAATAGAGATAACAATAGATAAATAGACTGAGTTGAAAGAGGATAACAATAACTACATACATAACCATGATACCCAAAGTGTATGGAAATATAGAACCACATAGGCATTAACCATTAAGTAGATTCGTGCCTTATTTATTTGATTTGGCCTTATATATCAAATTTGGTATAAGTACAAGATATATGGAAGAGACATGTCATGGTATACCTTTTGTGAATATGCAGTAGTGCTGCTTTTCTAGTCACTGGCCTTGAATAAAACTATCAGGACATATTGTTAAAATCATTCAACTTTCAGATGGCGAAGGAGCGCTTATTTCAGCCAGATGTGCAAGAAAATGGATGGTTGTTGGATGGATACCCTAGAAGTTTGGGAGATGGAGTTATTCAATCCCTGTAAGCATACATATGACATGTTGATCTATATATACCTGTAAGCATACATACTTGATCTATATATACCTGCAAGTGTATATCATGACATCCCAGTAATAGCCTCACCTGTTAAGATATGGGTAGACTAGTCATGATCTATATATTACTTTTATGTTTAACCTATTTGCTAGTATATACTTACACTTGTGAGACATGAAATAAGGATTTGCTTGATACTTACACATGTCCACACCATCTAGTCATGATGGAAAAATTAAGTTTTTACAGGTCATTTCCCAACTCATTAGCAATAGTCTGGAGTAACTAAGTGTTAATCAAGCACCTGAATAAAAAGCTAGAACTAGAATATAAAACCAATATTGAACACAAGAGAGGAAATATAATATTGAATACCCCATTTAAACGTTGAGTTCTTGGTGTGAAAGACACTGATGAAGATGTGCTTGGTGTGCTCTGCATTTGAGGATGACTTTGTCAATTATTACCAAAAGTAGGGCAGCAACTTTCAATTGTAGCCTTTAATAAAGTGTACATGTTAATATTCTTATGTGTATGAATATTGAAAATAATCTATAGTTGTTATGAGGTACCTGTGGCTGAAAGATTAGTGGATGTCCATTACTAGCACTTTGCATGGGAGCCATGAATCCAAAAGAACTACTTTCAACCCCTTGTGTGGAAAGCCTGCCTACTCCATTCTCCCTTGAATTGCCTTGTATGGAAAGCATGCCTACTCCAGTCTCCCTTGAATTGCTTTGTCTAGAAAGTCTGCCTAAGCCATCCCCACTTGAATTATTTTGCCTGGGAAACATGCCTACATCTGCACCACCACTTGTATTGTCTTGTATGTGAAAAGAACCCACACCCGACCTATTTGTGCCACTTTGCCTATGTAAGACACTTGTAGTAGTCTGATTGGGGTATTCAGCTGCACAATCAACATTAATACTACCATCCTATAACAAATAGATCAACAATGTCAAAAACAAATTATATATTACATTGACATAGACAACTGAATCTAAGTTACCTGTGAATGTGATTGATTATACCAAGCCATTATTTGGGAGACGGAGTTCTTCAATCCATTTACTATTTATTAAAGTTCCTTAAGTTTATCCTGAAATAGAAAACAAATTACAAACATCGATCTAATAGACTAGTTGTAACTAATAGTTCAAGTTTATTTTTAATCCAACATACATCCTTTGCATTGCTTTCCTCAAGAAGCATTTCATATCTTATACGGGCACCTTTTCCCCTATGTCCTATCTCTTTGTTCCCAATTCCAACACCTCAGATCCTAGCCTTTTTGGAAGGATTTAAAACTTGCAAATAAGCTTCACGTGTTAGATTATCAACATTTCTAGGATCTATTTCTTCTTGGTTTACTACTTGGTTTTCCATAATATCAGAGATTTCAAGCTATAATTAGAAAGCATCATAAAAGGAAAGATTAAATTGAGATATCTGAGCATATGTAGCTTTGTAGACATCATAGGAAAGAAAATATCCATTTTCTAACCACTTGTGGGCTTTTGTCGTAAACTTTTTCCAAAAATTTGTTAAGAGGCACAACGGGTTGATCTTCACTGACCTACACATGATAGATAACATAATCATTGTCCATGTTATATGTTCAACTCCTACTAAGAATGACAAGTGTCCATTATTAATACCATTTCTTCCCGATAACAACTCCATGGCTTTGATCCTGTGGTATGATCCATCACTTTTTTTGCTCTGTTTGCCTTGTTGATCTCATAAATTTTCTAAACCATAAGAAACATATAATTAGAAAAAGTAGATAGGTATACATACAAGTTATATGAAACCATTGTACCTTACACTTCTCAGTTCCCCATTCTTTAACAAGATTTTTAAACTAGTCCATATCTATGGAAGCATTTTTCTCAACTTTCGTCATTATCAATTTTGGTTCAATCTTGTACTTTTCATAGTAATCTTTCTTTACACGTGCCCTCTACACTGATAAACCTTTGCTAATGTGTTCATCAATGTGATTCCATGCATTAGGGTGACTGCCTAAATTGAAGTATTTCTAAAAACATAGAAAATATTACTTTAGATATAACAATCATACAATTTGTTGGTCTTTTTATGAAAAAGATTACCTCAATAAATGATTTTCTATCTGCAAAAGCTTGTTGTGGTTGTTAGTTCCACTTCAAGTCTAGATGCCAAATGTGTGGTTTACTTGCTAGCATATGACAATAACGATTCAATTTGGCACCATTCTCCCCAATATCATTTCCTTCATTATCCCATTGGACCTTGTGACGTGGCTCCCCTTGCTTAGAAGTAGGCTTTGCTCACTTGCAGGCCCACGTCCATACTTCCTATTCTCCTGTTCATCCTCAACATTTTCTTCAATTGTTACATCATTTTCAATATTGTTGGACAGTAGAGTAGGTTCATCCTCACAATTTTATACAATTGTGGAGGGAGGGATAGCAGAAGGTTGACCGGGTGTGATGTTACAACTTGACCTAGTGATTCTTCTTCCTATCATCCTTTAACTGACAAGAAAAAAAATTATATTATTAGTGCAGAAATGTTAGTTACAAAAATTATAGCTGCATTTTAAAAACAAATAAATTATGGAGAATATGAGACACCAACATATGAATATTCAGCATTTGAAAAATAAATAAATTGTAGAGTACCTTGGTTTCATATCCCAAAAAAGAATAATGATGAGTTATAATGATGTCCTACTTGCTGGTATATGAAACAAGACTAAATAAATTGCAAAGAATATGCCATATAGTAACATTTTGCCAAAAAAAATGCAATATAACATATTCCCCAAATAAATTATCCTAGACTTGCAAACAAAATAATTTGATGAAAACAGAAAGATTAATGAACTAAACATTAGCCCCATCATGCTTTTTTGTTAGTTCTATCAACAAAAGATCCCTTGGTATCTCTCCTCATCCAAGACACATCATTAGTTACACCACCATCAATAACTTCAAATTGTAAACCAGACAAACAATTCTCAATAAGAGGTACTTCAGAATAATCTTTAGGAGGATGCTTTAGCACTGTGCACCAATCATCAGCATTAGGATCCTTCACATAAAAGCATTGCAATGCTTGAGAAGCCAGGATAAAGGGCTCCTCTTTTCTTTTTATCCTTGAAGTGTTGATTTGTGTGAACCCATATTCATCAATTCGCAACCCGTTAGAAGTGTTTTCACCATACCAAGAACATATGAACAACGGAACTTTGATTTCTGGACCATAAGTTAGCTCAATAACCTCCTCTAAGTAGCCAGAGTACGTGACTTGAGCATTTATAGGATTTCTATCGCTACCACTTGAATAACTTGAAGTGTCAGCACACAAGTACACTCCACTATTTTGTGTAGTACATGTACTTTCAATGTGCTTTGAATGGAAACGATATCCATTGACCGAAAAACCTTCATAAGACATTCCCTCAGCACAAGGGCCTTGGGATAACCATCTCAACTCCTCGCTAATACTGTTCGGCCTAATATCTCACATTTGCATTACCTTCATTAAAAAGGTAAAACATTAATGTAATCTACACTAACTTGAACATTAAGAGTGACAACAACATTTTTATTTGAGACTTACATGCTCTTTCAACCACTTAGAAAACTCATTTACATGTTTTGTTTCTAGTCTGTGGGGCAATGTTGGGTTCCATATCTTGAAGAATAAACATGTGTTCACTGCTTTGTAAGAAGTGTCTAAATTAATGTACAACAAATATAACATAGTTTAGCAAGAATTGTATGACATAAATCTAACCTTCTATAAACATCCAATTCCTCTTTATTGAAAAGGACATAACGATGGGCTTGTTCCAAAGTGTGGATGTCAAAATTCCTTGACACTCCAACTCTAATTGGAGATCCATCAACATTATGAGGAGTGCGGTTGAGTTTTGTCTCAAAATTAGTCAAGTACCTAGCACAAAATGTCAAAAGTTTCTTCAGCTAAATAGCCACTAGCAATAGAACCAGCCAGTTCAGCTTTGTTTCTGACATACTTCTTCAATTTCTTCAAGTATCTCTCTATTGGGTACATCCGCCTAGTTCGGACAGATCCAGCAAGCCTGGCTTCATAAGCTAAATGAATGGGCAAATGCATCATGATGGTGAAGAAAGAAGGAGGGAAGATTCTCTCCAACTGGCAAAGAGTGACAGCAATGTCTTGTTCCAATTATTTGAATTCATCCACATCAATAATGTTAGAGCAAAGCTTGTTGAAAAATGAGCACAAATTAGCAATAGAATTGTACACATCTAATATTATGCAATGTCTCAAGGAAACATGTAGAAGTTGATGCATAAGAACATGTCAATCATGACTTTTTAGCCCAATAAGTTTTCTATCAGATTTGCTAACACACCTAGATATGTTAGAAGAATAGCCATCAGGAACTTTCAGCTTTTCTAACACAGATAGGAACTTATCTTTCTGCGCATTAGTCATAGTGTAAGATGTTGGAGGCAAGTAATATTGATCACCTGCATCTACCGGCCATAAGTCTCTTCGAATGCGTATTTTCTTCATATCTTGATGAGCTTGTAAGTTGTCTTTACTTTTCTTAGAATCACCCAGTAATGTGTTTAAAATGTTCTCGCACACATTCTTTTCTATGTGCATCACGTCCAGATTGTGTCTAACAGATAAATACTTCCAATAAGGTAGCTGAAAAAAGATGTTTATCTTATTCCAACCTGGAGGTAATGGTGGAATTTGATCTCCATGCCTCTTGTACTTATTTCTTTTACCAAATGTGATATTTTCATATCCATCAAATTGCTCAAAATATCTTCTCCAGATAGTGTCTTAGGTGGAAGACGAAAATCTTTTTTGCCATCAATTTTTTTCCTATCACGTCTATATGGATGATTCATTGGAAGAAAACGTCAATGGAAACCATAGCATTGCTTTTTCCCAAACTTCAACCATTTCGATACAGTCTCCACATTACAACAAGGACATCCCAAATCTTTCTTACCTTTAGTGCTCCAACCAGATTAGTCACCATATGCTGGAAAATCGTTAATGGTCCATAAAATCATTTCCCGCATAGTGAAATTCCTTTTTCTATATGCATCATAAACTTTGACTCCAAGCTCCCAAAGTAGTTGCAACTCCTCAATTAATGGCTCCAAGTATACATCAAGGTCATTGCCAACCATATGTGGACATGGAATTAATAGGGACATCATAATAAATTGTTCTTTCATAAGAAGCCAGGGCGGGAGATTGAGAGGTGTCACCATCACAGGCCATATGCTATGTGATGCACTCATATTGCCAAATGCATTAAAACCATCAGTTGCTAATGTCAGTCTAATATTGTGGGGTTCAACAGCAAAGTCTGGGTACCTGGCATCAATAGACAACCATTCTGGTGTGTCTGAAGGATGATGAACATGACCACCCTTTCCTTTTCCTTCTAATGGACAAATCATATCTTTAGCAATAGATGAAGACATATACAACCTCTCTAATTGAGGTATTAAAGGGAAGTGATACATGAAATTCACAACTACTTTCTTTCCCTTTTGTTTGTATTGCTTTTTGTTCCATCGTGAAGCACCAAAAGTATCACAATTTTCTTTTGAAGTTGCTTCTTTGCGATAAATCATGCAATTATTTGTACATACATCTATAGTAGTATGATCAAGTTGTAAATCCTTCACGATCGCATTTTCTTCATAGTACGTCTCTGGGAATAGACAATTTTCTTCTAGAAATCCTGAAATAATCAGTTGTAACAACTTCGTGAAAGAATCGTCGGACCATCCAGATTCCTCCTTTAGATATAGCAAGGCAACCAAATAGGATAGCTTAGAATGACTTGTGCAGCCTCTATAGAGTGGTTGATCAGCCTCTTTTAGTAGCTTGTAAAATCTTTATGTCTCTAAATTTGCAGGTTCCTCTGTAGCTTCAGTAGAATGGTCGTTTGTTGTGTCACCCATACCAAACAAATCCCCTAGCATCTTATGCATATTTTCGGTGCTAGGCACGTTTGGTGCCAAAACAGGATTGCTCCTACCAATCACCTCCCCATGAAACGTCCAAACATCATAGCTATGCACAAATCCTTTTTGTAATACATGTGAGAATACCTCCTCCTATGTTTTAAGGTATCTGTTTAAACATACCTTGAAGGGACATATTAATTTCCCATGTCTAGATGGTCTCTGATGGAGAAGAGCAAAATCAATGAACTTTCGTAACCTTGCCTTGAATACATCACTTCACACTCTATTCCCAATATACATACAACTCCGATCTATTAGAAAATCCATCTATATGAGAGAAAATATAAAATAAGTTAAGCACACATTATAAGAAATACACACACACACACAGATATATATATATATATATATATATATATATGCAATTCAAATACTTGTCAAAATTGAAGCAATGGCAGACATGATTGTGGAACTGATAGTGAAGCCACATTAGAGAGCCAATAATAATAGAAAAAACTATTGGTTTTTGGTCAGGTGAAGGAATAAGAGACTTGGTTCTACAATGATGACCAAGAGGAAAGTATTTGACATGCTAGTTTGGAGAGTACCCATCAATACCATTACAACTTTGCTATTCCTTCTTTATTGTGTTCAATACATTTTTATTTTGGGCTTAATAAAGTATCCTATTTTGGGCTTAATAGAGGCTAAATTATCTCAAAATTGTATGTATATAGATATATGTATCCTCATATCTATATATTTGTATGTTTGTTTGTTAACAACTATGGATATTTGACTACTTTTATCATTATATGCTGCACGTATGTACACATTCCCTTGTGTATGTGTATATATATGCATCTGTGTATAATTATAACTATATTTATATGTATAGATATGTATCTATATATACATGTGTATTGGTAATGGTATATCTATCTAAACATATATATATTTCTGTTTCAGAGATATGTAAATCTGTATAGTTATATATGTCAATCTATACAGTTATATATGTAAATATGTATAGTATAAAATAGAAATTTGTCTATATAGTAATAGTATATTTATATATATCTATTATATATATGTCAATCTGTATAGTATAAAATAGAAATCTGTATGTATAGTATATACATGTATGCATATGTAAATATGTATCATAGGAAGCAAATTGCTTAGAATGCTTCCAATGCTTCCAATGTATATGTAAATATGTATCATAGGAAGCAAATATGTATATACATATATGCATATGTAGTTCTGTATAGTATAAAACAAAATCTGTCTATATAGTAATAGTATATTTATATATATCTATTATATATATGTAAATCTTTATAATATAAAATAGAAATTTGTTTGTATAGTACATACAAGTATGCTTCCAATGCATATGTAAATCTGTATAGTATTGCTTCCAATGCTTTGTGGGTATGGAAGCAAATTGTTTACAACAGGGATATCGTTCTCAGAATATCGATTTCACTGTTGGTAATGGGAACAAGATCCTTCTTTGGAGGGATCTGTGGATTAGAAGGAATACTTTCCTGGATGATATTATTGGTCATGACTCAATCCCTAAACTTGGTAAAGGCAAATTAGTTAATTTGAGTTGTCTGTTTGATGAAGGAAACTGGATTAATTCTAAATCCAGAAGAATCAACTCTATTATTGATTCAGTGAAAGAGCTTTGCTCTCCTAATTTTGCTAGGGAGGATACAATCTCTTTGAATGGATTGATCCCTGTGTGTTTCAAAGATTTCTGGCATTGTTTTCCCTGTAAAAGCGATGTTAAACCATGGGCTAAGTGGCTATGTTCGGCTAAAACATCTAAAAGAAGTTTTGTTTGTGCTTAAAGAATGTTTCTTCATAAGCTTCCCACTCAAGACTACTTGAAGGGGTTAGGGATCCAGTTTCCTTTGAGATGTGAACTATGCATAACTAGGGAAGAGTCCCTCAATCATCTCTTATTTGAATGTTGTTGTGTGAAGAAGGTCTGGTTGATGGCCCATAGAAATGGATACATCAATAGGTCCCCTGATAATTTTTCAGATTGCATGACATACAACTAGAAGTAGAATGAACAAAATATCAATTTAATATTCAGCTTCATATCTGCCAAACCATGTTGTGGAGCACCTCCCTGGAGTTCCAAATTCCAATAAAAATTCTAAGTGTTTGCCACCCTATTTTGAGGATTAAATTCCCACCACCTTTTCTAGAAATTGATGGGATATCTTTCCCATTGTACATCACTTGTTCCACCCTAACTGTTTTTTGTGCAATCAAATCTAGGAATAAGTTGGACTTGATCTATAGTCAAATAACTAATATGAATAACTAACTTAGGGACACCTAAAGCTGGTATAAGCTGTGGGCATAAATAACATATAGACTAATAAAATTCTCTTCTGCTGGATGAAATATAAATCAAATCAGAGTTTAATGAAAAAGGATCCATGTATCTTACTCCAACAAGGTTTTTATTGATGATGTGAGTGAAGGATCCATGTAGCTTACACTAACAAGGTTGGCATTGAGGATGTGAGTGACAAGACAACAACTATAAGAGGCACCCTAGACTGAGAAAATTTCCCTATTGAGCATCAAGATTTATATTCCAGGGTAACATTCGTCAATAACATGGTATTTCCCAATTATAACAATCATTTTACAATTTTGGAAGTATTACAAACTAGGATATGAAACTATAATTTCTTAATATTTTTATCACTAAATTTTATATCACTGATAAGGTGATGTGCATATCTTAATTCAAACTAGCCTTAACTTTTGTCAACGTGGCTAATATAACAGGGCAATCCCATATAAACATGACTTACTGCTCACAATGATATTACATGTTGCCGATGATATGTGAATATTGCTAGCAATAACAGCAGCAAGAAAGCTGTCATGTGTGAATGGATGCTGGTGGAATAGGATTTTGTGGTAAAATTCTATAAACATGCGACAAAAGAGAAACCATGCCAATGAAATCAGCTACATCCACTGAGTCTTGGTGACATTAACTTCGGTCATAAATTTCTTAAAAATATCATGCTTCATATCCCAACTCTCATAATATTTTAAACACAAAAATATAACTTTGTCTGCCACATCATCTGACACTCTTGCCAACTAACCGCCTCATGATATTAATGGAAAAAAGGTAAGCTACATAGCAGATAATACCCTATGATAAACCCTGACATCGTGTAGCAATTCTGATTAATGAAAACATAAGTGTGTGTAAAACCATACTCATGTACCAAATCTGATGAAAGGTTCCCAAATAAAACTTTTTAACTGAGTATCGACTAAGAGATTAGGCACTAGTATGTCTATTATTTTGAATAGGTATGTAATTGCATATGAGGTGTGGTCTGATATTTCACTACATATGTTTATGGGGTTAATTAGTGGTTACCTAGACTTGAACACAAACAACTATCTACATGAGGCATCACCATTTTCTAAAACATGGGACAGTGAGACGTGGACTCTACAAAACTATAGAATGTTGAGATTATATACACTCTTAAAAACCTCAAGCAACTAGCACAATCTATGCTAACGTCCAAGAAATTTGTAGAGAAAGGAAAAGTTGATTATCACTGGGGTTGAATGCAATTGTTTGAAGATAGTGAAGTGATAAACCATTATAGATACGTTAGAAGTGTAAATAGCTAAAAATACAAATTGCATAGTAATAGATATATGTCAAAACTTTCAAGCTAGTACATAAATAGAATGCATGCTCAACTAGAGCATAAGTTTCATTGAAGATGGGCTTACACAATATAGGAATTTCAATCTCATTTTGAAGTTTAAACTCTCAAGAAGAGCCTTGATTTCCATATAGTTTGACTTACTACTTTCCTCAATCCATAAAATTTGGCTATATTGGTTTAACCAATTAGAATATGGACCAGTGTGTGGGGTTGATTCCTACACCCTTGTTGAGACACCATAGAGCAGTTGCTTTATACCTAACAAAAAGGATTTCTGCCTAATGGGAATTCAACCTAACAAGATTGAGGGGATTGGATTTCTTTTAATGGAGACATCATAGCATTTAATCTCAATGGATGTTTGTCGAGTTTCTTGAGAGTAATGTTGAGACACATGCTATTGGGGGCATGGATAGGGACCAAGTCCAGGTTTAAATAGTTTTCTAGTTTTAGAGATGCTCAAAGAAGACTAGTTGAGGCTAGTCAATGATTGATTTTAATACTTATAATCATTAAATGTTTCAATCACACATGGGATATTAGGATCAAATCAGGTTAGCTTAGGTTCAGTTTCTACTGCAAGCCAAAATTCCTTTTCTGTTTCTTATTGCGTTGTTGGCTTTATGACTAGGCTTCATTTTTAATGATTCTTCTAAGAATACATTGTGATATGCTTATTTACTGTGGAATAATTTTTTTAATAAAGGATCTATGGGAATATGTATATTAGTGTCTAGAAATGGTTGAGTTCCTGTCTCACAGTTTGACCTTGTGTTTGGGAGTTTGTTCTATCTCATAATCATCAATGATAATTGCATTATATGTGCTAGTTGTACATTGTGTCCTCCCCCTAGTGTAGCAACATGAATTGTTATTGTCTATCTCGGACGTCCCCTAAGCCCTTGTTACCACTTATGGTGGTATAATAACATACTTGATTCGCAAACCTGCACTTTCCTGGTAAGGCAACTTTTCTAGGATCTAGAGATTTTGTGGTCCTAGACAGAGTGTGGTCTGAAGGATAATTCTTAGATGAGATTGTAAATCAAGTGAACATATTCCTCCTTACCTTTTTCATTGATCGTGGTATGTCATTTTTAATTAGTATGCATTTGTTTAATTGATTGAGAAATTGTAGAATCTATGAGTCTAGTTTTTTATGGAGGTTCATGTATATTTGATATCTTCCTTGTCCTAAAAGAAAACATTGCACGTTTAGCATAGAAAATTTGTGCATTTGAATTCACGGCTCAGATTTTTGTTCCACAAACTTTATAAGAACCATACATGCTTTATGGATGAAATTTTGAGGTGGTGATTGGTTGAATCTTGGAAAAAGCATAAATGTAAACTTTAGGCTTGTATTTCTATTTACTAGAGACAAGGCAAAACCCCTAGTAAATGGTAATAGTGTTATGCATTTGACTGGAATGTATGATGTATCTAATTACAATACCTATTGTTAGTGATAAGTACTAGTGTTCGACCTCTTATCTAATCTTCCTTTAACTTCACTTCACCAAATTTTTCCTTCACTATTCCTGATTCGATAATTCCATTTATTTTTAATTTTGGTTTCTACCAAAATCATTGACGATCGCCACCTCCCAAACATCTTTAATAATTTTTTTATAATGGCCTCTCTAATTTTGATCCACTAGATGTGTACTACAATCCTCTCTTGCTTGTATAGTTGTCATACTCCTAATTTTGCATTTAGCAACAAAGAAACTCAAGAAAGTGTGCTTTTGGGTTATAATTCAAGACTTGAACCTAGCTACAATGAATCATGAAAGGTGAGTGTTTGAAGATTTGAGTATTGAATGGTGAAGCAAAAAACTTGTGTAGGCTCTGAAATGAGAAATTGGTAGATTTACATGATGTGGAGTCACTTGTTGAGTTATATTACACATTCTTCTTATTTCTTTTGAACTATTTCTGGGCATGATTCTTGTACTGAAGTGGGGTACTCAATTTATTGAGTATTGAGATGATCTTGATCATATCATGATCTAGAACCTCTATCAACATATCGTATAGGTTGATTTTTGTTCACATTGATAGAATCATGCTTGCATAGGGGTTAAATATAAATATCTACAAATATGCTAATGTATGAAGCTACAGTTATTGTCTTTCAGCTCATTCTATCTATTTTTTGTTGAGTTTATCAACTTGATTGGTTAGGCCAGCTTTGTATTTTTCTTGGGGAAATCCTTACTAGACTTGTTTGGAGATAAAATATTATCTTGATGAAGGTTCTTGGGAACCATTGTTCAAAATTTATAGGTACCAGTGCTAATTTTTATAATATGAGCATAAGAGACCATAAGAGTACCAGTGCATATTTTTATTTACTGAAGGGTATCTTCATAACCCATGGTTGATCTTCTAGTAGGACGGCATCCAGTACAATCAGAATCAAAATAGGAAGAGATTTGTATGGAGTCAGTAGATGAAATGACCAATCATCGAGTCACCAAAATGAGGGGAAGAATGATTTTGAATCAAGGTAATGATTGTTCTATTCACTTCTCTGGGAAGAACAATTTCGAAGGAGAAAGACAAAAGTGGGCAATTATTGGGTGGAAGCCTGTGATCCGATGAGGGTTCTGTCCAAGTAGAGAGAAGGTTGTCGAAGGAGGAAGACAAATGCCCCAGAACAATCCCTTAGCAGAGGCAACAAGCTCCAGTGATGCAGCTTCAACCCTCAGCGCTGCTGGAGTATCTTGATGGCAGCGCCCTTGACAGCCCTCAGCGCCGCAGATGTATCTCGACGACAGTGTGGAGCGACGTGACCCTTGCCAGAGGGAACAGACACTAGTGATGCAACTTCAACCCTCAGCGTCGTTGGAGTATCTTGACGACAGCGCCCTTGACAACCCTCGACGCTAGTGCAGAGAGATGCGAGGAGCGGGGGGGGATGCAGAGGGCGTAATGAAACAGGGCACGCGCTCGGAAGTTTCAGTTTTGTTATTTAGCCAAAATAAACATTGGGAATGGAGGGAAATGTATTACATGATGGTGGGAAATTTGTGAAAATCTATTTTTCACGGCATTAGGAGTGAATAATGAAGTTGTGAGGGATTAGTGCCTCTAAAAAATATTTATTTATGTTAAAAACACGCTTGAGGGATTCACTCTTGTATTTGAGGGGTGAGTCCTCACAAATAGTATTTAGTATTCATAGTTCTTGGTTCCTCATAAATGTTCTTGAATATTAGCCCAATTTTTTGTAGTGGAGAGCTAGAAAAAAATAGTCCATGTTATGAAATTCATCATATGTAAATGATTATATTCTATATGTTATATTGCAACCATATCCAATAGGTCTCAAGTTTAAATCCTTTTGTATGAATTATTCATTTTTTGCAACACATGTAGAATGTCGTTGTTATATATATTCTCTTTGACACAACAATACACATAACTTGACATGGTGTAGTGGTTAACATGTTGTTGTGGTACTTGAGGTCATGAGTTTCAATTCTGGATTGAGAACTTAACTTGTTTTGGCCTCCCAACTACCAACCCCTAGTTCCTCCACAACATAGATGAACCACCCGATTCATTGATCAATTTGATTGCATCAAGAATTAGAGCTGACATCATGTTATGCATTAATTGAATTATAATTGCCAACACAATTGTGATTGGGAAAAATGTTGAAATGATTGATTCAAGGGTTGAACTGATCGGATCGCTTGCCAACTGATCAGTTTACCTGTGAACTGGTCATTTTGTCGCTCATAGGATGAGAAAATTCATGAAATTCCAATCCCTTTCACTCCCACTCAGACTGGGAACCCTGATCCTAACTCTCCTATAAATAGAGGGGTACTGGGGGCTTCTTAGACACATCAATTTCCTCTAATAATTTTTATCTTCTATGGTTGTTGTAACTAAGAGAACTCGACCAAGTCCTACCCGATAAAGGGAAGGATAGTAAGGGAGAACAATTGTGGAAGAGCAAGTTGGTTCTAGTACATCAATGAGAAGGGACAAATCCTTCTTGTCTATTCTTCTAGAATGATAGAAGTTCTTGGTGGTTTGTGTGGACTACTATATAGGAGAGGAGTTTTTCTCACTAGGAGGATAAGGTCAACTTATGTCCATGGTGATCAATCAGGACACTACAAGAAATAAAGGCTTTAACGACCAAAGTCGCGACAAAATAAGTTGTTTGTCATAAATATTGTCGTAATAGTGACCACTCATTTTAATGGTTGCTATTAGTATAGTTAATAACGACCATATATTTTAGCTGTCGTAATTATAATGTCTATTCCATCGCTACAAAATACTCGTATGTTATGTTATTACTCCATTTTTTCTAAATCCCCTCAAATTTTTCCAAATTTATATGTTTTTATGTGGCAAAATGAAATACAAAAAATTGGGCTGTCTCCTCCCGCCTCAGCCCCCCTCCAATGCGCATACATCCCGTGCGACCAGGAACTGAGCCCGATCTCTGCGGCGGAATAGAACTCCACTTCCGAGTCCCGATCGACTCCCACATTCTCCCACTTCACCCTGTCAGTCGCCGCGCCCTCCAACACCCCCACGAACAGAGAGATCGATCATGTGGCTGCACTGGACTATCTAGGGCGATCCGACCAGATCCCGAAGGCATCAAAACTTTAGCTAGCTAGGTCAACCGGCGTGTGCTCCGACGTCCTCCGCCATCTTCCAGCAATGACGATCAAATCGAGCTAGCTCTTCTGTCGACAGATGTAGGGTGATCCAGGGCATCAAGGCTAGCATCCAGCCACGATTCTAGATAGACGCCAATAGCCTGAGTAAATGAATGCCGATCTACAACAAGATTTGAGTAGCAACCTAGGACAATATCCGGTAACTGGTCTACAGGAGGAAGAGAAAGGTATGAGGCCCCCATTGTACTCTACTCCCAATCTAATCTCTCCTCAACTCATCTCTCCCAGCTTTATTTTGTTTCTCTCTTCTTCGTGCAGTAAGATCCTGTGGCCCCGAGCGACCTGAGCGAGGAGAAAGGGTTGTAGATTGAAAGGCCAGAGGAGCTACAATCTCTACGGACCCAAGGCAGTCGGAATCATGTTTGCTTCAAATGTTGCGGGAGGGTATGCCATTTTTTGCTTCCCTGTTTGTTGTTTTAGATTGATTGACACATAAACATGTTCAGGATGAGGGAGTTTACTATCGCCAGACTCTGCTTTCCTCGATATTAGAAACTTTACAAGTTCTCTTCATCAGTGACCTCATTAACTTTTAGTGCCATGGAACATGAATGAAGCTCTATATATTTCTAACCAATACTATGAAATCCTAAGTTATATATAGGTTGTGAGGGTGATTATCCATGGATAGGGACCCTCTTAGAAACATAGTATAATGGATACTCTACATTATGTTTCATTCATGCACTTTAAGTAATATATCGAGAGTCCTTATATGTGTCCATTCTAATATAGGTGATTCAGGGTTAACTAGTGTCCATTAGCGTTATGGATTTTGGGAGAAATTGGAGGTTCCATTTTGGTTTCGCGTGTCACTTTAAAAACTGATTCGTGTATAAATTAGAAATAGCATGTGGAAGTCATTGTTAAGAGAGCCTAGGTGCTATAAAAGGATTCAATCATCAATGATAATAATCAGTACAAGAAAGAAATCTAAGAGATGTAAATCATATAAGATGCAAGGTAGTAAAAAGACAAGTATTGAAACTTACAATGGGTATTCCAGCCTGAAAAGATAGCTCAGTGGCAGCGAAGTTGTTAAAAGAGTATACTTCGATGGTTACATCACCAATGTACATCCACGAGCAAGTGCAGGTGAAACCTAGTAGAATATATAACAAGTAGGCATTTACCACAATTCTAATCAAGGATGTGAAATAGATATTGTTCATACTACATATCACATTATGGAAACATATAGCTTAGCCTTTCAAGTGATCATGGCAAGTGGGAAGTTTCAATGGGTAATAGCACCAACAACGCCAACAGGCTACAAATAGAACAATATGGAGAAATGCACGATTATTGTTGACAGTTGACACAATTATAAAAATTAGTAAAACAAAAATGATAACCAATAAGATATGAATATGAAGAACAAGCACCATTCTACATGGGGAAAGCAGACAACCACCAGAACTATATCTTTGAACATGAGCATATCTAATGAAGACAATATAGATAAACGGGCACAATGAAAAGCTACTTAACCCATCTTATTGCACTATAGAGTGATTTGTCATGCTCATGGTGTTTTATTTTATATCTATGTGTCATTCCACATTATTTATCTACTAATTTCCCTTGATGTAGGACTTATTTGTAAAAAGAGAGCTATCACATTTTTGCAACACATTTAGAAGCAAAATACATTGTCTAGCTTATGTCCTTAAACAACTGTTGTTATTGGTAAAAAATGCTACTAGCTGCTGCTAGCTGGCCTTCATATGGTCTGGCTTATCAGCAACCGCAAGGGCAGTTGCAACCCTCTCCTTCCTAGGTGTTTCGTTACATCAAGGCATGTTGCCCACTTCTCTCCTGATGGCATGGGTGGAATGTTGAGTGGTTCCTCCATATCCCCTCTTCCAGTCAGATCATTGAAAAAAACTAGAACCTCCTTGCTATTGTCCTTCCAAGCATTTTGCCTTGATGCATGTGTGATTGGATCTAATTTCAAGGGTGTGATCTTTCTCCAATTACAACACTTCAAATGCATGTAGTAGTGCTATCACTAATGTGTTTCTTTCGACATCCACAATCTCTGAAGAAAATGTGTAGCACAACTATCATCTACAATGACAATGTTAGCATCTCTATTGCTAAAAAAGACTGAGTTAGACCGCCACTAAGGTTTTGGATCTATTTATTTATAATGGAAGGGTGAAAATGTTGTTATAGCCCCATACAACCCTCTTTTTGTGGCTCTCATTTCATGTGATCTAAGGAAGAAAGTAAATGAAGGGCCAGGAGGGTGGTAGGTAAAGAGTGATTACAAAATTATAATACAAGCTAAATCACAATTGAAGATGGCTGCATAACAAAGAGGGCATTTTTTTCAAAGTGGAAGTGTTCAAGGGGGTAACTACGCCCCTACTCTTGAGTTCCAACCATATTGTGGCTAACCACATGGTTCATTTTTATTCATCTAGCCATGTGTTACCAATGGTTTTAGTGGAGTAAATTCCACATCGACACTGAACTTGTATCCCTTACTGGTGTTAATGATACAAATATATCCACCCTATAAGATGTTACACTAATTCTTTTCCAAGGTGATATTGTCATAAAAATCTCAAACTAGTGCTCTCCAACTCTCTTCTCCCCTTTCCCTTTCACCTTTGCCACTACAATGGCCACATAGTCTAGTACTACTACATCATACATAGACCACATGCACCTGTATTCACCCCTTCATTTGCCTTCCTTGTTCTTTTAATCCTTTGCTTCTACTAGTAGCAATAACCAATAGAGAGAAAATGAGATATATCATGGAAGGAGGAAGTGAGGGGCCAAGAGGTACCTAGAATCTCATGTTGTGACTTCAATAGATGAACATTGTGACCAAGGAATGGTTTTGGAAGAAAGAATAAAACAAGAGAGAACTTATCATGCGTTCTTATAGCATGAAAACCTTCTGGGGTTGTTGAGGGCCACTTACTAGATGTGGGATATTCCTACACAAGTTTTGAGATAAATAATAACCAAAAACATACTATAGATAAGATCAAAAAAGAGGATAAAAGGTTATGAAGGGTAGTTGTGCACCATGTCTTTGTCCTCCATGTGCCATTATCTTCCTCCCTTCTCCTCCTTTTCTTAAGAACCTCATTCTCCCCTTTCTCTTCCTCTTGCATGTATTCTCCCCCCCTTCTCTTCCTCTTCCATGTCTTGTTTTTCCTATTTTATTTTTCTTTATGCTAGTGCTTCACCATGATACTTCTCATTCTGCTTTGCGCTTCCTCCATCACACAAGTTCCTTCTTGCTTCCTAATCATGCTCTCACTATCCATTTTCTCCTAGTCCACATCCCCCTCTTCCCAATTTATCTCAACCTACATAGATTCTCTTTCACCTCATCCTATTCTTGATTTATGTTCTCCCTTCCCTCTTTGCCCCCCTCCCCTGATATGATACCCCTTTTTCTCTTCTAGACTTTTTTCCTCTTCAATCTCGTCTTTATCCTCCCCTTTGTATACCACAATACCTTTTCTCCTCTCTTGTCCCTTCCTCCTCACCTTCACCTATTATGTTGTCCCCTTTTCCAGTTATGATTATCCTCCTTTTCTACTTGTTATAGTGAAAGACGTCCTCCCCTTTCTCTCACCCTCTTCCATTGAATTTATTCTTACCCAGTACAACACGTTTATTCTCTTATCTCTTAGTTGTGAATCAATCAAATATAAGCTTGCCATACAAGTGCATAGAATGGAAGAGTAATATAACATATACCTGAGATACTAGTACATATAGTGGAAGAGTAACATAGGCACATACAAACTTAACTCCTGCATTGAAAAAGAGTGCCAAAGGGAAAGTAAATTGAAATCTTGACTAACTATAATGAACATGCTAGTTTATTAGAATAAAAGACGTGGGAAATTTCTAAGATTAATCCTCAATATCTTACCCAAGGAAAACTCTTGCAACTACAAGATTGTGATTGGAATGGAAACTAGATTCATTGCAGACTCATAGTACATGATAGAGAGAATGTGTCTAAGAATATTAGCATACATAGATTTCTCTAACAACTGAATAATATGAGATAGGCGTGCCCAATTCCACAGGAGATAGATGATTTGAAAACATTCTGCATTGAGCCAATCAAACCAATGAGAGCCCTGGACAAATATTTATTATATTTAAGTTGTAAAATTAAGTGCTTGATACTGAAATTATATAGCTGAGAATTATTTAGATGAAGAACTGCATATCATATGGATTTTGATATCAATTTGAATAATGTGAGACAATATAAATGTAAGTATCTTCTACTAGAAAATAGCAGGGCAGTTCTTCAACTTGGGTTACACAATACCTGAAATAACACAGGAAAAATGACAAATAAAACTAAAGTTGGTCATACAAACCAGAAGTGCGAGTCAGTTAATTGCACCAGGGGCATTCCTTTAACATCCACATGTCTTTCCTTGATTTCAATGCTCAGACTAGTAATGAGGCATTGTAGTTTTGTTCGAACAGAGAAGGGAATCTGCGGGGACAATGCATTGATGTATTATCAAATTAGCCTTGAAAGAAATATATGTTTGTAATTTTTGTTTCAGATGTTTGCACTACATACCACATAGGGCATGAGCGAAACCAACAACAATGTCCACCATCCTGAAAATCAGTATAATTATATTGAGATAAATCAAAATCCTCAAAACTTAAGGGACAAAGGTCAGTTATGACAATATCCATTGGCTTGCTGATCCATCACGTTTGAAATATGTCTGCATCTGCAATGCTTTTGTGTTGCTGTATTTATATGAAAATGACTAGATGCATTTAAGAAAGAGTTATGGAGCATGACTGTTAGATTTATAGGACATTGTTGATAATTTCCTAATGACTTTATTACAAAATTGAGGTTACACACACTCACAATCTCTCTGGTGTGTTAGATCCCTCAACCCTATGCCTAAGTGATTTACATATCGTCTTCCATGCAACGCATAAGCTGCTGGAACCTTTCATTGAAGAACATAAGCTGCTGGAACCTTTCATTGAAGAACATAAGCTGCTGGAACCTTTCATTGAACTAGTTCCAAATAACTAGGGCCTACGTTAGAAGTCCGGGCGCATACAGTTACACCAGTTTATAGGCCAAACATGGGCCTTTATATCCCACCCTGCTTGGTTCATTTATTTTTTCTTCTTATCCTAGTTTAATTAGATATGAAGATCACCTTCCTTTGAATCTGTGCACACATAGTCACTTTATTTATGGCTTACATAGAACCACATTTACCTTGTACCATCCCTCCATGACCGTCCAGGGAGGGAAAACTACTTGGAAGAACCCCCACTACTGACAGCACAACATACAAACTCAAAAATATTGGTAGGATTTCTGTAAAGTCTATGAAAATGCATTAGAATTATATGCTGTTAAATATCATTTTACTAACTTGTAATGATGGATTAGTTATGAGTCATAATATCTCAAATCAAAGCAAAACTAATATCACATTTAATTTATACGACACAAATGGTAGTTTGCAATTTATTAATGCACACAATGTAACTACTTCTGTTTAAGGATAAAACATAAAACGATGTGTAGGGAAACATTATTTTTAAAGCTCATATGCATGAGCTTTGCATTATATTTTTTATGAAAGTGGATATAGATAACAACCTTGATCGCCCTCTAACTGTTTTGTTCCTAGTTAAGTAACCTCAAGTTGACAGTGTACTTATCCAAATCGTGTGATAGCATGGGGGGTGGACTTGAAGAGGGCGATCATGTATATGCCAACCTTATAGTCATCTGGGCAGCCACCATTATGATATAATCTTCTTGTACTAATTGGTCCTAGACTTAAAGTCATGTAAACGTTACGATGAATGATAATATTTACTTCAAAATAAGTACCAGATTACTACCAACACCAATGAGTGTTTTGCATAGTACTTGTATTGGATTCATTCTCTGTAGAATAAAGGTCAAGTATCACATGAACCAGCTACAAGACATGTTTCGTCACTGATGTCTTCTTTTGAATTGAAAATGATATTTGAATAATGTCAGAAGTTAATTAAACCACAATTAGGGGAAGATGTTGGAATATGTTGCACACAGATCTGAAATTCTATGAATGTGTATTTACCTAAATATAAAGTTTCAATGAAATGGTTAGAATGAATATCCACTTGCTTCTCTGACTCCTACATAGTGATGGCTAATATGTTGTCCTCTTGTCCATTTTAGTTTTAGCATTAGGATTTTTGTCACTGGAAGAACATTATGTATGAAAAGTCACATAACGAGTTACATCAGTGAAATGGTTAGAGATAGAAACAACTATTGCATAATAAGGATAAACGGCTTAGACATATGATAGAGTTAATTTATTCAGCCTTACACCAATACCCTAGGTGGTATTCAATCAGTGGGACAAATGCAAAATTGACGAATCCTATTATGAAAGCTGCTTATTCAGATAATAGACATTTTGTGCTATCAATATGGGAAAAACTAAGGGGAAGTTACGTCTGATTTGGTCATGTTATACTAATATAGGTCTCACTTAGGCCAAATTAGGGCATACGAAGTTAAATTAGGTCCAATTTAGTTCAACTCAAATTCGATCCAATCATTTTACTATCTGAATCTCTTATTAGATTTAGAGCATTAAAGAGAGCTAGTAGATGAAAAATATTATTAGCACTACAATGTTGTAATGGAAAACTGATATGACTTGGAGATTGAAGCTAAGCCCAACTGTTGGCCAATAGAAATGATATTACAAACGAATAGAATGGTGTATCCAACAGTTTCATAGAAAAAATGAACCTAGAAAATTATAAAGTTCGGCTAGGATAGTATAGATACATCATTATGGACTATGTGCAGGTAGAAATAGGCCAGCATGATCATATGAATAAATCAAATGAAGAGAAAGAAATGTATACTAGCATTGACAAATGTAGGAACTTAGGAAGGGAACTCAAGGTTGAATCATTGAGGAGATATTCTTAGTGATACCATAGGCCAACTGATTGCTGAGTCCTTGGCTTCATTGTCACAGTTAGAAAGACCATTTAATTCCAAAGATGTGGTGAAGTTATTTATTTTTGAACTCTTAGAAAATTTAGTAAGTCAACGCAATTGTAAAGAATAGATAATTGTTTGTATAAAGCAATGGAATTTTGCTGATGGTCTGAAATTCTGGAATTCAATATCAGTAAACCATTATTGTCATTAATGGAGGCATGTGCCCTATGGTTGTTCTCAAATGTCCCTTTACCCCTGAGAAAAGATTGCATGATTTGAGGCATCAATCTGATAACCTTGTAAAAGTAGGTTATCAAGAATGCCCTGGAGGTCAGTCACTAGTCCTAAACTATCTGTAGCTTCTAGAACATCCCGATTGTTCAGGTATCCCATAGTCTCAGATATACCAGATGTCCAGTAAATTATGCATGTAAGTACACCATTCCTTACCCTATTTTCTGCCCTGCACCTAGGATAAAAACAAACTAATAAATTGAATCGAGCTATCCAGGTCATTTGCAATTTTAAGGTCTGCTTTTCTGACAATATCCAGTCCAAGGGTCATACAACTTAAGGAAAATAATAGTTACAAAGGTGATATTGATGTATTATATAACATGGACAGGACAAGAGAGAAAGGGAGGAAGGATTGTATTGGTGGTGTCTTCTTGCTCTTCATCCTCTAAGAGCTATCATGGTGTGTCAAGTTGGGCCACCGCTCTCTGTCTAGGCAGAGAGTGCATAGAAGGGGGTAGGGAAGACGCCGGAGAGGGTGGGACTAAGAAGGGATTGCATTGGTGGTGTCTTCTTGCACTTCGTCCTCTAACTTTGTTTATGTTCAACCCTTTCCCCTGATAAATCCTCCGTCATACCTCACAAAAAATATGATGCGAGTGGATATAAAACAAGTCACACTCCTCTATGAAATAGTGAATGATATGACTTTTTACTTCATGCATCATGGTCTGCAACAACGAAATTGGAAAACTATTTTTACTTCCTGCATTATGGTCGCATGATATAACTGTGTATAACCTATCTTAACTTCCTTATTAGTTTTCAAGGTGTTGCATAACCCAAGTGCTAAACATTGAATATATAGACGCCCAAAGGACTCGGGCATAGAGCTGCATGCTACACATCTTGATCTTTTTTTATAAAGGTAACAAAAAAGAGAAAGAAATCTTATATTATCACCAACAAGAAATAATTGTATTGTATGACTTGTAAACAATAACATGAATTCTTCTTTGTAGAAAATGGCACCAGATAAGGAATGGATCAGACTTGTTGACGATAGGCTTGATGATCCATCATATGAAATCGGTGTTGAAGAGTTTCTTACCTATGCATGTCAAAAAATTGGTGCAGATAAAATCAGATGTTCGTGTGTTCGTTGTGTTAATACTTCTTCTATCCCACGTGATGTGGTGAAAACACACTTGATGGTTTATGGTATTTTGAGCAGTTATACTCTGTGGTATCATCATGGTGAGATGGGAAATGAAAGTGAGTCTGATTCAGATACTTTAGTCAATAACGATGAAGGGGATAATGAAGTAGATGATGAGATGCTAGATCTTCTTGAAGAAATGCACCCTAGTTCACATAATCTTGGGAGGAATGATGGTGGAATGGGAAACTCCAACCATGGTGATCATGAAGAGGAACCTAATACCGAGGCTAAACGGTTTTTTAGGTTGTTGGACGACCTCAATCAACCTCTCTATAAGGGATCGAAGGGGTCAAAATTATCTGCCTTGGTAAAATTGCTTCATCTCAAGAGCCTTGGAAAATGGAGTAATCATTCTTTCACATTGCTACTTGAATTATTGAAAGATGAACTATTCCCATGTGATTCAACCTTACCTAGTTCTTATTATGAAGCAAAGAAGACAATTAAAGATCTTGGTTGCTCATATGACAAGATAGATGCATGTGTGAATGATTGTATGTTGTTCTGGAAGGAAGACTGTGGCCTTGATAAATGCAAAATTTGCAATACTTCAAGATGGAAGTATAACAAGCACAATGGGGAAGAGAAATTAAAAGCAAATGGAAAGAAAGTACTAGCAAAGATCTTGCGTTACTTTCCACTAAATCCCCGCCTTCAAAAGTTGTTTATGTCCTCAAAAACATCTTCACTAATGAGGTGGCATCACGATAAAGAAGATGATGGGAATTTACATCATCCGGCCGATTCCTTGGCATGGAAAAAGTTGAATGAGCTTCATGGTACTTTTTCTGCAGAGCCCAGGAATGTCAGACTAGGCCTTGCTAGTGATGGTTTTCAACCATTCAACAATTCTAGGTCATCATATAGCACTTGGCCCGTTATTCTTATTCCGTACAACTTGCCTCCTTGGATGTGCATGAAGCAAACAAATCTCATTTTGTCCATGCTGATTCCAGGTCCTGATGGTCCAGGTAATTGTATTGATGTTTATTTGCAACCATTAATAGATGAATTATTGCAGCTTTGGAATAATGGTATACAAACATTTGATGTAACTACACATCAAAATTTTAATCTTCGTGCTGCTGTGTTGTGGACCATCAATGATTTTCCTGCATATGGGATTTTATCTGGATGGAGTACCAAGGGAAAACTTGCTTGCCCGTGTTGCCATAAGGGTACTCATTCGATTAGGCTGGCTAATGGGAGAAAGGAATGCTTTATGGGTCATAGGCGTTATTCTCCTTTGGATCATCGGTGGAGAAAGAATAAATCTGCATTTGATGGCACGATCGAGAAGGGCACACCCTCTACACCACTAAGTGGTAATGATGTCCTCATTCAAGTGCAAAGTTTGGAAGGGAATGTTCTTAGCAAATGTTCAAAAAATGTATCTCACAAGAGCAGGGGGGATAATTGGAATAAGAAAAGCATTTTCTTTAAGCTTCCATACTGGAAAGATCTATTGATACGACATACTTTAGATGTGATGCATATTGAGAAAAACATATGTGATAGTATTCTTGGAACTCTTATGAATGTGAAGAATAAGACAAAGGACAATTATAACTCTCGTCTAGATTTGCAAGCAATGAATATTAGGCAAGAGTTGCACCCAATGATAATTGGAGGGAAAACAGTGCTTCTAGATGCATCATTCACATTATCTGTAGACGGAAAACGTAGGTTTTTAAGATTTTTGAAGGATCTAAAGGTACCAGATGGTTTTTCTTCAAACATTTCCCAGTGTGTGAATCTTAAAGAAAATAAACTTTCAGGATTGAAGAGTCATGATCATCATATTTTGTTACACCACATACTCCCTCTTGCATTGCGTGGCCTTGTTCCTAAGGATGTTTATGAACCACTTCTTGAGTTGTCGTGTTTCTTCAAGATTTTGGGAAACAAATGTTTAGATATGGGGGATCTGAAGCAAATTGAAGCTCAAATTGCAATTACACTTTGTAAGTTGGAGCGAATTTTCCCACCATCATTTTTTGATGTGATGCTACATTTGCCTATTCATTTATCACATGAGGCTATGTTATGTTGGCCCGTTCATGATCATTGGATGTATCCGATAGAGAGATATTTGTACACATTGAAGTCCTATATTCGCAACAGATGTTGTCCAGAGGGTTCCATAGCAGAAGGCTATATAGCAGAAGAATGCATGAATCTTTGTTCCAGATATTTGCATACTATAGAGACAAGGTTCAATCGTCTTGATAGAAACTATGATGATTATGTCAATGAATGTGCAACATTATCTATATTTTCATACAAGGGAAGAGGATTAGCATGTGGAACAACAAGGGACCTTGATGCAGTTGAGTGGGAGAAAGCTCATTTATACATCTTGAACAATTGTGAGGAAGTTAAGTCGTTCATTGAGTACGTGATTCTTGAATTGTGTAGCTGAGCCATTTGCTGATAGATTTTATATTTTGTTTACTAACTTCATCACATGCATTTTCAATTTATTCTAGAGAATATTATCAAGCTCAAGGAGTTGATCCAGACCAAATATCTATTAAGGATTTAAATGAGGATTTCATAGAATGGTTTAAGATGAAAGTAAGCTGGTCTGATTTGTTCAATATGGTTTTGTATACACACTAATTTGATTTAGTTTTTCTACTAACTATCTTTTTTTAGATAGCAGATCAACATGTGAATGATAAAAGCAAGAAGACAGATGAGTTGCTTTCATTATCACGTGGTCCACTCAAATGCGTGAAATGTTTCTATGGCTATATAGTGAATGGTTATCGGTTCCACACTAAGTCTCATGATGAAAGATCAAGGTCACAATGCAGTGGGGTAACCGTGGTTGGTGATGATGGTAGTGGAATTAGCAGAGATTACTACGCACAACTGACTGAGATTATAGAATTACAATATTTGGGCAGTAAGAGAGTGGTATTATTTCTATGTGATTGGTTTGATGTTGCTAAAGGAGTACAGACTGATGCGTATGGATTCACGAGTGTTGATTGCAAGTGTATTTGGAAAATTGTTGAGCCATTTATATTAGCAACTCAAGCATCTCAAGTTTTTTATGCGATTGATCAGATTAATAAGGGGTGGCATATTGTGACAAAGATCGATCCAGGGGACAAGTTGGAGCTAGTTGATGATACAAATGATGCACATGATGATCCAATGCTTATTTCATAATGTTAACTAGATTACTATTCCTCTTTAAGTACTTCTAAACGTGTAACAATTATAATAGTCAAACTTATTTTTTTCGTATCTCATTACAATGTTTTTTTTGGTGGTAACCAGCTTGCTCCTCTTTATTGATACTATGTAAAAATATGTACAAAACAGAAAAGAAAAGAACAAAAAAAGAGTTGTACAGAACGAAACAGCTATCTATACATGCTCACTGAATCATAGAGAGCAGTATCCCACACTTCCTGGACCTCCCTTCTATTATTAAGGAAGACCCTCCTATTTTTTTCCTGCCATATGTTGTATATAACAAAACCGATCATTGTTTTGGCTTTTCCACTATGTTGGATCATAAGCTTCTTGTTCTTGTGATGTTGTCAACTTAATTATTCCTTTTTACATTCTATGCAATTATAATTTCATTTATACTGATTTATGCAAGCAATTATATTAACAACTAGCTTGACGGTTTTGTAGGAAGTTGGCTGCTAGCACATCAAGAAATGGGAAAGATCCAATGGCTAAGTCCAATGCTAAGAAGTTCATCTCACCACAACAATTGAGTGTAATTGGGAAAGGACGTAATCATGGATTACAAATTAAGATTCGCTTGTTGAATCATATAGGAGGTAGCAAAAGTCGTGCTTACATGGAGTCATGTGATAATCATTTATCCTTTTTGAACAACTTGACTTCCAAACAAAGCAATATTCAGGATCAATCTAGAATGGCTGCCATGTCAAAAATAATTACTCCTCCACCAACTAAAAATGTTTCTCCACCACAAGACTGTGATGCTCCTCCAACTGAAAATGTTCCTTCCCCACAAACTGAAGCTGATCCTACACCTCTTGAAGAAGTTCCTATTGAACCAGAACCGAACGTGGAGACCGAACTGATGTCCACTAATGTCGTCAATGATGTTTCAATGTGTATGTTCGCTTTCCTTTATTCATAATAAGCAGATTCAAGAGCTTGAGTCAGACATTCCTTAACTTGTTTTATTTATTTTTTATTACTGAATATAGCCAGTGCCACTGAAAAGGCAGTCAGACGTCGAGGACGTAACAAATGTAAAAAAGTGGCTAGACTAAGAGGAGGTGCCAACATAAAACTTTACATCAATTCAAATTATTTGTTCTTATATTTCTTTTCTTTCTTCTATCTATATGCACATTATACTAAATGCAGGCATCGAGTAAGAGAAACTCCATAAACAGAGAAGGGCTGAACAATAAGTTACTTCATCGCACTGGTAGCATGCCTCTTAGAGAAATATCATGGCAGAAGGTTGTTTAATTTTCTCTTTATGCTATACTTTGTCTCTAGGTATGCATATAACTTTTTTGTTGTACTATAGGGAGGAAAAGATGGGAACCCACCTGACTTGGGAACAATGTACTTTGAAAGCCACAAGAAGGGTGATACCTTAGCTACTATGGAGTCATCTCAAGTTCATGTAAGTAAGAAAAAAATATCTATTTTCTGTCCATTAGTTACTAACATAAATTGTTGATTCAGGAAAAAATCATAACCATCCAACAAGCAGAGCCATCCCTTCGCCCCGTTGAGGTCGCCGAAAAAGTGTATGGAGAATCAAAGACAAAGAAATACATATCATGTTATGGTGGAGGTGTAAAGCCAAGAGATGTTAGAGGACCATACAAAACAAAGAATGCCTTACTTGATGAACTCAAAGCAAAAGACCAAGCATTGAAAGACAAGGAGGAAGCTTTGAAAGTACAAGAGAAAGCTCTTAAAATAGTTGAAGATGGAAAGCGTGCCACAAAAAAATGTTTGTAAAATGTGGAAAATGCACTATATAGGATAATCAGCAATCAAAAATTTCAGGAACTTTTGGATTTTAGTGAGGATGATGATCGTTGTGCCTTTTCTCCGGCTATTTCAGATGATGATACCTCAAATTAGTTATGAGGTCAGTTCACCAATTGATGATGTTTCTTGTTGCCATTGTATTATTTATAGTATATATATTTGCATATCATAGTTTTCTATTACACATATCTATTGGTGAAATGAAACTAACTGTTTTATTGTTTTATCTTGTAGGAATTGGAGTCTCCAATTCTATTAACCATTTGGATCCCATCATATGGTTAAGCTGGAACATTAGGCTATGAAGGAAGAACTTGTTAATATTTATATTTCGTTGCTGTTTATATTTATTGTTCTAGACATTCTCCACCTTTTCTTATGAACAAAATGTACTAGTTGCTCTGAGTACAAGTTGCTCTGAGTACAACTAATAGTAGGATAAAAAATATATTTGTGTTGCTCAGCTGTGATGTAGCTAATTTACTAGAGTGGTTTGGTGAAGTTTTATTGAGAAAATCAATTATATCTTTTATAAGTATAACATTGGTTTATTTTCTATATATGTTGGTTTGTAGGCCCCACACTTGGTCCTGTGGGAGGTGGCCAATGATAGTGATGTTTAGATTGTGGTTAAGCTAATGCCATAGTATGAATGTGGTTGTATCACTTTGAGTACAAATTGGTTGTATGTAACCCATGAGTGGTTGTTATCATTTAGCATTTGTCATTCGTTTCAATCATATGTAATAATGTGTTAACATTTAGTTCGTATATAATTGTACTCTTCAAGCTCTAGAAAGCCCACTGCCAATGAGGCTGAGTCAGAATGGTGGTGAACCAAGTATGAGTTAATAGCAATAGGTATATTGATGTTCAAATGTATTTTAGTGTTCTATGATTTTGTTGCACCTGATTTTTTTATTTGAGCATTGTTTGAACAAGCTATCTATCTTCTTTTGCTGATTTAGTAAATGTTGGAGGTTTCTATATTGTTTTGATGATAGAGAAGCCAATATAGGCCTGATCCAAGAATTTATGAGACTATGGAGTTGCTTCCACCTTTCTTCTTTAGGTTGTGTCTGAACTTGGCTCAAGTAAAGGCCTTTGTTGGCTGAAATTCTGCTGTAGATCTCTTTTCTTTTCTGTTTCTGACGAAGCCAATCTTTTTTATTGTTTGGTTTTAACTAAGATCCTAGTTATGAGCTTAGTGTAAATCTATATGGTTGAAGTCTTCTTCCTTAATGATGCTATGAAATTTTGTACATCATGCTTTCATTTTGAGATTTAAAACTATTGATTTACATCAATGACTAACTTATGTACCCATCCGTTGAGGAGTCTTCTAGGCAGTTGAAGTGATCTCCCTCCCATTCTCCACTTCTTCCTGACCAGCACTAGCAAAATGCAGAGTGGTGGGAGTAGGTTGAGGGGGAGGAGGAAGTTGAGAAGGTTGAAATAGTGGATGGGTAGGGGTTGATGGCTTTTGTTGTCTCTTAACCAATCCATGAAGACTACTGCAATATTATCTTTGTTATCTATATTTACCATGCTAGTTTTTCTTATTTATGAGCAATGTGTTGTGGTGTTTATATGATTGCAGTTTTCTCAATTATCGATATTTTCTTCTAGTTATATACATTGTGAAGAATGTAAGGAGAAGATGAAGAAGTTGCTCCAAATTGTTGATAATATTCACATACTTCCCTGATTCCTTATTGATGGAGCAACATGTAAATCACATGTATATTGCCACTATGAGATGTAGATGATAGAACATTAGTATTGATAATAGTCTACTGGTTATATATTATGTATGGGTTCAACACTTACTCTTATTTTCTTTTTTCCTTTTGAAACAGGTGCTTGGGAAATGTTTAGCTCGCCTCTATATTATAGGTATAGAAAATTGTAAATTATGAATTTGGGAATCTAATGAGTCGAGTATAATTTGAAAGATTATATTATGTACAACGTGTTGCAACGGTCCTTTATTTAATAATCTAATTTATCTCTCAGCTGTTAGTTTAAAGGTAAAATGCAAATGTACCTATGTGGCCACCTAGGCATTAAGAAGCCTAAGGGGGTGCTGATTTACACCTACCTATATGCCACCCTGGATGTTTTTAAGCATGATTTTCCCTATATATCGGTTTGAATGTATATAGTAGTGTACCAAAGCTCATATTTGTTGCTAAATTTTCCTATTTATCAATAAACAAACTCAAGGTCAGATTTGGATAGTGAAACACTGTTTTAGATCCCATCCTAGCTGCTATTTCTTTTGAGACCTTTGAGTGACCCAGATCTTGCATTGTAACTTGTTTGCTTCACATAGTACTTACCCATAGTTATCAAATCTTTTTCATTGGGTAATGAGGCATCTAGTGATGTATCCTACCTCTTGCAATTTTAGAAATAATTATGAAAACCATCCAATAAAAAATTGCTTGCATCTTCACTACTATCTCATGGTGTCCGTGTCTTTTTGTTTAATGAAGCCTATGGGTTGGGTCTAAATCTATACTACTACCAAATCGTATGGTGTCTCCTGAGGCCTGGGATCAGAAGGCTCAAAGGAGAAGGAAGTCATTAGACTACTAATCAACAAATCACCCACAACGGTAGAATAAGCATTAACACATTCATTATAATTTTTCAGTTTAGCTTGTGACCGAAACACCTACTTGTCACCCCATTATAGCCCTACACAACACAACTAACCTCATGTTGAGGATTATAACTAGTCAAGGGATTATTTTGATTACTTGGTATATTCTTTGTGTAGTAATTTATGCAGTTTATTTATGTAGATGAGTGATAAGTTCCTTCAAGTCAATGACCTATGAAATTTCTTAGTTGTGGAAGGTGATATATCCACTCTCTCTACATGTAGTCTTATATAAAACTTTCAAGAGGAGCTTGTTTTGGTTATATGGCTCGAGGCCTCATTTTCTTCTTATCTTTTTGAATCTGTATAGACTGCCCCTTTGGTTTTATATCTATAGTTGTTGTAGTTTTATTTTTTCAGAGCTACTGAGAGAAGTTTAGCCTCCAAACTGGATATGTAAAACTTACAAAAGAGCTCCACTATGATTCTATAATGATTTCTTTAGGTGCCAAAGTGGTTGTGCTGCTGGAGTTATCTCGAAAGCTCCTATTTCTCTAGGTGCCAAAGGTAACAGTACTCTCCTATTTTTAATTTTCTTCTCCTTTAAATAGTAAATACTCTAGATTACAGTTGTTCTTAAATGCACTCCCCATCAAGTGTCACTTCTATTGATTGCTTTTCATTTTCTACAGAGCAGAGCTCCAGTTTAGAGCCTTTCTTTCTGCTTCTGCTTTTCGTCATTATATGCGAGCTCCATTTTAAGACCGAATGCTCCACATTCCCTAAAGCCTCACGAGAAAGGTTGCCTACCCTTCCAACAAGTGAGAATAATATTTCACAAATCATCATTCAGGGTCCAGGCTTCTTGAGCTTTTAAATGAGGTTTGCTTTTAGTACTCATTAAATTGCAGATTAGAGTGGGGTGGTGATAAGGACTGATGTGGGTGAGATGATTAACGACAAAGCAAGTGAAGTCTTCAATCCGATCTATGTTGTGAACCAGCCTATCCAGTCGTTCAGATACCAACCTCTTACGTTTTTTAAAAGTATATTGCTTTCATAGAAGCCCATATCCGAGAGACTATCAAGCATGAGGGCCTCCTGGAACAACTCACAATCATTTAGATTGAAGTGGGAATTCCCTCTCTTATCACTAAGGTGCAACATAGAGTTGAACACTAATTACAATACAAGACTCCTTAATATCATATCACAATTCCACTAGCTGACTCCAAATGAGTTTCATAAGAGTAGGGTTTGGGCTATCATAAATGGTGGTCAGAATCATTGAGTCATTTACTTTGCAGTATATAAACTACCCATGGATGATCTTGATTCCTCCACATTTAATACAATTCCAGCATAGGTTATTGATTCATGCTTTTGTTGTGTCATCCCTCTGATATACTATTTATCATCGGGTAGCTTCTGTCTATATTCTCTGTTGTGTCCATAATGACAATAGTTTCCTACAATGAACCTTGACCAGCTTCAAGGACTCGAGTCAGACATTTCCCTAATTGGGTGGTGAGGACCTCTTCCCTCATGGTGGAAGATGGAATCTAATAAACAAGGTATAATCTTTGCACTAGTTTAAAGTCTTGTCTGAATATTTGCTCATTACCTGCTCTCCTTTTAAGAGATTGTATGAAAGTGTTAGCATAAACCGTTGGGCTGTTGTAAATTTTTTTGCTCGTTGTGATGTTCATCGTCTCGTACTAGACCTCGTGAGGTGTTGTCAGATAAAGGGCATAGTGAGTGTTTTCCCCTTTCTTTTGTTTTGAATTTACTCATTCTATTCTTTTCCTAAAAGAGTACTTATTTTCAACTGATAATAAAGAAGTCACGAGCAGTTTTAAGTGTAGCAAGCCGCGTGGTGGTGTGTGTGTGTGTTGTGCTCTGGGGGGACAGAGTCACGAGCAGTTTTATGTTGTTTTGTTGGGGGGGGGGTGGTGGTGTTTGTGTGTGTGTGTGCGCGCACGGATGACGTGCTATCTTTGCAATATGAGAAAAGCCACCACAATCTAAGTGTAGGCAACCTTGGATAGATACCACATGTAGGGCTGATGGCCTTCCGATTATAGAATAAAGGAAAATTTACAGCACAACTAGAAAAGTATCCAATTTGTATCCAACATCCTTAAAGAAGAAACGAATTGTTGGGCAGAGCTAGGAAGTTGTTCAATAAATATTCAGGAGTGTTAAAGAAGCTTCTATCCAGTATGGATTTGGGGAGTGTTTTGAAATGGTTGTGCTTCATAGGTGATGGCAGTGATGTATAACATGACATGCAATGGACAGAAGATCAACTTTTGCATTATAGACATTCATAGCATGCATACACATTGCTAACAATCGAGCAAGGTTTCTGGCTGATTCAACCAGGAACAAACCGCAATCAAGGTGTGGTTGCCTCCCACACCCGCTTATCACTTAAAACAAGTATCAGTCATCCAACAGGTTGGACCAGGGACCCAGTCACCAATTCTAAAATCCGGCGGCACAGTTCAATACTCTGCCTAAAAATCTCCCACAGATATCTCACGTGATTGAACAGAGAAAACCCTCAAGGCTCTTGTGAACCCAATATCTGTTCTTCTCCCATGGTAGAGCCCTAGCCATGGAAGAGCCTTCATTGGACATTAACTAAAAGATTAACTAATATATAATGTTATGTTTTTCAAACCTTGTCTGAAAGCCTACAATGTGTATTGTTATACCTGACATTATCTTATTGTTATTTTTGTAGTTGAAATTGGGTGGTGAGGACCTCTTCCCTCATGGTGGAAGATGGAATCTAATAAACAAGGTATAATCTTTGCACTAGTTTAAAGTCTTGTCTGTATATGTGCTCATTACCTGCTCTCCTTTGAAGAGATTGTATGAAAGTGTTAGCATAAACCGTTGGGCTGTTGTAAATTTTTCTGCTCGTTGTGATGTTCGTCATCTCGTACTAGACCTCGTGAGGTGTGGTCAGATAAAGGGCATAGTGAGTGTTTTCCCCTTTCTTCTGTTTTGAATTTACTCATTCTATTCTTTTCCTAAACGAGTACTTATTTTCAATTTTTACAGACTATTGATCAGCCATTTGAGGTGATTGAAGAGAGTCCTTCTATGAGAAGAGCTCCACCTACTGCCAGGGTGGATGACATGTTTGAACAGATTAAGACCAAGCTCCCTGGAATTCCTTGGTTTCTACTTTGTCTATTGCCTGAAAGGAAGAACTGCAGCATCTATGGTTTGTCCTCAACTCTTTCAATTGTCCCTTTTGATGTTGCTTGGCTGTATGCCTTCAAGTATATTGACATTTCTTACAAAGGTCCATGGAAAAAGAAGAATCTTGCCGATTTTGGTATTATCACTCAGTGCATGGCACAAACAAGGGTCAACGATCAATATTTGTCTAACCTTCTGTTAAAAATGAACGCAAAGGTTACATAAACTAAATTGTGTCTCTTATCTCTACTCTTAGACTCGGTATACATTCTTTAACATTTTATCTTTTATAATATGTCAGCTTGGTGGCTTAAATTCTTTGTTATGCATTGAGCATAGCTCTTCAATTCCAGTCATCTCAAAGGTTCCTACACTTATACTTGGGATGGATGTATCCCATGGTTCCCCTGGCCATTCTGATGCATCAATTGCCGTGGTGATTTTCTTAGAATTTGAAATTGTTCTTCTAATTCATGACCAAGGCTATGTACTTTAACTCACTAATAATTGTAACATTTTCAGGATGCTCCCATTTTTTGGGTTGTGTTGTATTGGTTGATCACTAATTGCCTTCAATTTTCAGGTTGTTAGCTCTCATTCGTGGCCTTTGATTTTTCAATACAGAGCAGCAGTAAGTGATCAATCATCTAGGGTGGAGATGGTTGATTATCTTTTTAAGTGCTTAATACAAATTTTCTTACAACTAGGATGTGACGGCCTAATCTTTTTCCTTGTTACTTTGGCCTAGGCATGCAAATATTTGGATGAGAAGTGGTCCCCGAAGTTTACCTTGATCATTGCACAAAAGAATCACCACACCAAATTTTTTCAAGAAGGATCCCCTGATGATGTCCTTGCAGGTAAAATCTGTGTACTTGCAAGACGTGTAAAATTGCATTGAATAAACACATGCGGGATATAGAAAAACTTCTTTTAGAATTTAGTAACACTGAAGCTCTTTATTCTCTATAGGAATCGTCATAGATAACATTGTGTGTCATCCACAGAACTTTGACTTTTACATGTGTGCACATGCCGGAATGATAATAAGAGGTCCTATGCTGCTAATGCTGCCACTTTGTATGGTTACCATGTGGCTTCACTTGCCCCTTCTCCAAGACGAGGCAGCAGGAGCAGCTCCTCTAGTAATGCATGTGCAACAACTTCCCCTTCTACTTAAAGTTTTCTGGCTGGAGAGATGTCAGCTTCTACGACTACTGCTTTGTTATTTCCTGACTACTGGTCTTATGTGAAATGCCCACATTAGTGTAGATGACTAATATGTTTGGTAGATTCACCGTTTATGCACAATTATTATTGTATTTTTTATTTGTTCAAGGGGAAAAGGTCATATCCTCCCTTTTGTAAATTAACATTTTTTATTCAATACAAATATAATTTATGAACTTACAGTGCATATAATTGTTAAGGTGTACACTTCAGATGGCTATGACTAATCTGAGACAACTTTCTATGTTACAACTAGTAGTTCATGCATTGTGTTTTTCAATATAACAAATACACACATAATATATGATGTACATGCTTCCAACATTTATATGAAAAATGTTGTTGGTCACTATACCTATTTACGATGGAAACTTTCTGACTCAGTTAACATTTATAACAAAACCAATGAAGTTGTCGTTATTGGTATTTGTGATGGAATTATGTCATCGTGATTACCAATAATGACAAAACCAATGAAGTTGATGTTATTGGTATTTGTAATGGAATTATGTCATCGTGATTACCAATAACGACAAGTAAATTAGGTTGTCGCCATAACCATTAGTGACAAGCTATATTATTTGTCGTGGTTGATAATAATGATGGAATGAATTTTTTTGTCATTAATTGTATTAACAGCAAGACCAGTAACGACAACATGCGACGACTCTTTTTTTCTATCCTTATTAGCTATAACGACAACTTTTTCCACAATAACGACGAATATTTTCCGACGTTATTATTGTGTTTTCTTGTAGTGGAGTTGTTGCTGACATTGTCCGAGTGCAACCTGAAGAAAAGGTGCATACTGCCATGAGAGAATTGTAGCTAGACTTACTCTAGGAGTAGGTATGACCTCATTAACCATCCTTTCAATTATATAGTTGTTGACGTGATCGCTTGTTAAAGGAAAATATGTTAGTGAAATTTTTGTTATGCTACTCGCTCTACTGCCATATTTATCAACAATATGATTTTTTAGTATGTGAATGATTTAGTGGAATTAGATTGAGAAAAATAAGATACAAAGAAAAATACACATGTAATACAAGTAAGCGATTTGAGAAAATCTAGTTCATTAATGTATGGGTATAGTCAATGGTGTGAGAAATGTGTAAATAACCCACTCAACACCTACTATACCAATCGAGTAATGATTTGGTTAAATTTCTAGTTTGACCTATTTCCTAAAAGTTGAAACCCTTTGTATTTGAAATTATAAGGAGGAAATGGGTCATTTGAATTTTGAAAACAAGATGTGTCATATGAGACTTAGTAATAGGTACATGAGATATTCTATGATAACTTTCCTTAACATTTTAAATTATAGTAGTTTATAAAACTACTAGATTATCAACAATTCCATGTTATGAAACATCACTTTAAGGAAACTCTACAATAACATTTGGACAACTCATGTGAGATGAACTATTCATCATTCTCTTCTTTTCCTAGTCTAGTTTATTAGTCACAATGATAACTAGTTATTGTTGTTAGTCACAATGATCATATTTATTATGGCATTGTCGTGTAGTTTTTCTTTCCTTTAGAGTATAGATGTGTGTGTTGAGGGGTTGATTTTTCTCTGTCTAGATGTTGATACAACAATTCAGTTGTCAACTCCATGAAGATTGATATTATTTATGTTGTCCATCTTCATGTCTGACATATTGTTACACATTGGAGAGTGTATCTTGAGCTTAGACATATCTGACTCTCGGTATATGACACGCCTTAGATTTATTCCTATGTCAAAGGGTGAAAAATAGTTTGATGGTTGGCCTCACTGTCTACACTAGCCACTTATTGAGATGTTAAGATTAAATGGTACATATATGTGTTGTACTTTCAGGAATACTAGGGATTTCTTTCATCTGACGCCTATGGTTCTTTGTGAGGACATCAATTGTTATTATATATAGGTATTGTTTTAGCAACCTGTTTGGGTATTTTAATCAATTCTTTTGGGTGGGTATCTCAGTTATCATGAAGTCTTCTCTTCTCTTGAGGTCCTTACTGGTAAAATATGAATACATAACCTGCTTGTAGACTTTGTTTGGATCAAGACATTAATTAGATTAGATTGGACTAGCCTCTCTCTTTTTAAGCCATGTGTGTGCCATGTAGGACTAATGCAGATAATGAAATCCAATCTTAATCTCATATTGTTTGGTAAAATTGGAACTAAGGGATCCGTTTGAGATTAAGAAATCTCATTATCCCAATAATCCCATTCCAATACTTAGTGGGATTCTCAACCCCAAATAACCTATGTCTTACTGCCACACAAAAAAATCAAACTCAATCTAGATCGTACTAATCCTGATATCTAGATCGTGTTGCCAAATAGGAGTTGAAGATCTCGAAATCTCAACATGTTCCTATGCAGGGCATAAGTTATTTTTTGAATTGGGATATTCATTGTATTTGACTGAACCAGATTGTCTTCTTCTATCTTTTTGCGACGTGTATACACCATGTAGGACTAAATTCAGATATTGGAATTTATTATAAATCCTATGTGATATTTGCTAAAACTTTAAACTAAGGGGACCGTTTCAAATTCTTCTATCCCATTATGTGGATTATCTTAGTCCAACTCCTAGAAGGATTTTAAAATCTCATCTGAATTGGTCTCTATCTTATATGGTATTTTGTCTTAATAGTGGTTTGTCACACGTTATTGCCAAATAGAATTAAACCGAAATAGAATTGTATTAATCCCATTTATCCAGATTAGGTCGCAAAGCATGGATTAAAGATCTAGAAATCTCAGTCTAAAATTTGGAAGTAAAAGTGACGAGTGTTATTTTTCCAACTACCACATAGAAAGAGGTGGGTGGGTTAGGACCGTTAGGTGAAGCTTGTGCAATTGCAGTTGCTAACGCTGAGTTGACTGAAGACCACTTTACAGTTCCATTCCCTTTTCTTCTTTCCAAGTCTATCGTACTCGTGAGTTGAGTTCACCAAACAAAGATGTTTCCTGGAAAAAACTTCACTAAGTTGTTTCGCAGAAAATTCCCAGTATTCAACCGATATTAGATCAAGTACTCCTATGTTCATTTGGCATTATTAGATACTAGAAAATATCATGTCCTGCCTCATCTATAAATACATAACGATCAAGTACTCCTATAGTCACTTGACATTATTAGATCACTGCCCTGTCTGGCTCGACTGTTCGATACTGCGCACCAACTGCAGCCATTACCACCGGATCCCTTGGTTGCTCCGTCTCCTGTTCATAGTCGACAAGCAACACTCAAGCATAGAGATGACCCCCAACCACACGCAGACCGTGCACGGCTGGGCCGCCGTGGACTCATCCTCGGGCAAGGTCGCGCCGTTCGTCTTCAAGAGGAGGTATGCCGATTAACTTTGTACTGACCATCTGCCATGTGTGATTACAGTAATTTGCTTCTGATCACCACATCTCCTCGCCCTTTTGATCCAATCCTTTCTTTTGACATGAACAGAGCTACCGGCCCTGACGACGTGACCATTAAGATCCTCTTCTGTGGCATGTGCCACACGGACCTGCACTTCATCAACAACGACTGGGGCATCACACGCTACCCAGTTGTCCCTGGACACGAGATCACTGGACTCGTCACGGAGGCGGGCGCCAATGCGGCGGCGGCCGGGTTCAAGCCCGGCGACAGGGTCGGCGTGGGTTGTCTCGCGGCATCCTGCTTGTCTTGCGATGCCTGCAAAGGAGGCGAGGAGAACTACTGCGACAAGCTGCAATTCACCTACAACGGCGTCTTCTGGGATGGAAGCGTCACCTACGGTGGCTACTCCGACGTGATTGTGGCGGACAGGCGGTTCGTGGTGCGGGTGCCCGAAGGGTTGCCGCTGGACGCTGCGGCCCCGCTGTTGTGCGCGGGGATCACGGTTTTTAGTCCCATGAGGCGGTACGGAATGGTCGAGCAAGGGGAAGGTAAGAGGCTCGGGGTGGTGGGGCTTGGTGGGCTGGGACACATTGCGGTGAAGTTCGGAAAAGCGTTCGGGATGAGAGTCACGGTGATCAGCACCACGCCGGGAAAGAAGGACGAGGCTCTCCGGAGACTCGGGGCGGACGAGTTTCTGGTCAGCACCGATCAGGAGCAGATGCAGGCGGCTTGTCGGAGCCTGGACTTTGTCATCGATACGGTCTCGGCCAAGCACAATCTGGGCACTCTCCTCCAGCTGCTCAAGCTCAACGGCACCTTGATACTCGTCGGCGCGCCAGACCAACCCATTGACCTCCCATCCTTTCCGCTGATCTTCGGGAAAAGGGTGGTCGCCGGAAGCGTTATGGGCGGTATCGGGGAGATGCAGGAGATGATGTACATCTGCGCCCAGCGCGGAATCACCTGCGATGTGGAGGTTGTCAAGCCAGATAAAATCAACGCCGCACTGGAGAGGCTTGCCAGGAATGACGTCAGGTATCGGTTCGTCATCGACATCGCCGGGAGCAAGGCCAAGCTGTAGCTTGTAGATTGGTCGTGTGTGAGACCTAAGTCAATTCAATTCAATTGTCACCAAAGTTGGACCCTACCAAGTATCGATTCAGTAGTCATCTATAATTGTGCCAACATTAATATAAGAGTTTTTTCTCAATAAACCCCTCCCTTTTACCTAAATTCCATATCACCCCCTTCCTTTTAAAGAATCCTAACTAACCCCCTGTCTTTCATTCAGAATTCTAAATAACCCCCTAGCTGTCATTTGAGCTATCGACTGCCTGTTGACCATGCCACTGACCAAATTATGGGACGAAACTGCCCCCATACCCTGCAGGTGCTAACCGACTATGCAATTTAGATACGTATTCATAACTATAGCAAACCACGTAATCTATATGCTAATTGTACCAGGCGTAAATATGGTAAATAGTCTTTTAATCACGATATATAGTAGCTACAGTAACCAACATCTAAAGTAATAGACAGTAACTAATAGACGTAGCTAACTTATTTTTTTACATATTACATTAACATTAGTATAGTACATAAATTACATAAATGTTGCATAATATATATAGCAAAATAGACGTAGCTAAAGTATTTCTTCACATATTACATTAACATTAGTATAGTACATAAATTACATAAACGTTGCATAATATACATAGTAAAATAGACGTAGCTAAATTATTTCTTCACGTATTACATTGACATTAGTATAGTACATATATAGTAAAATAGACGTAGCTAACTTATTTCTTTACATATTACTTTTTGGATCAGATAAAATACTTTCTTTCTTTACATATTACATTACTATACTTATGTTAATTTCTTTACATATTACATTAACATAAGTATAGTACATAAATTACATAAACTTTGCATATTATATATAATGAATAGACGTAGCTAACTTATTTCTTTACATATTACATTAACGTTAGTACATTACATAAATTACATAAACGTTACATAATATATAGTAAATGAACTAGACATTTTGTATTTCATTAAGCACAATTTCTATAATATTAGATGTAAATCGTATTATTTTTTCTTGACATCTGGTAGGAAATTTGACAAATAGTGTAATGTAACTTACATGTCTGATTTGAAAGAATACTATAAAAAATTGATAATAATATTATTCAATCAAATTAAAACAATGTATGAAGTTTTAGTAAATATACTATAGTTTTAGAAGATACACTATTTTATTGAGGAAACATGTCTTGTATGCAGGCCACTTAATAACCCCTCGAGTCGGCGTAAAATTCTTGAGCCCCAGACTACATCTCATTGATGACCAAATTGAATGATGAATACATTTTTTGTAAAATAGTGCATGTGCACACAAGCACACACGCGCCACCCCACGCCCACAACCATGCGTGCGTGCATGCACATAATACATTTATTTTTCGTATGCATATTTCTCCTATTCAGATTTTCATGCACATACCCAAATCTAAATCGGATTTTTAAAATAGATGGGATAAAATTCATGCACATTTAGATTAAGATATTGTATTGCCCATTTCAAATGTATATACTTCGTGCCTACATGTAGTTAGCTAAATTGATGAAGACCAATCACATATTTATCAAGTTAGCTTTGTTTGATGATCAAACGCCTATTCAAAATCACAGAAAACTACCAGTTATAATTACGAGCTAAATACATATGAAATATCAATTTATTCATTATTAAGATTATGTATTTTTTTTAAATTAGATGAACTGTCTCGGTCCTCGGCTCGGGGGAAACATCACTTTATAACTCCCTGTGTGTAAAATTCTCAGGCCTCGGCTGCTCCGGCCATGTAAAAATCATTTAAAGCGCATTATTAGCCAACGTGTGCTGCATTATACCAATGCATATGTATTATGCAGAAAAATATTTAGCTAGTATTTATTTCAATTATCATCTAGTGTAGTTATTGTTTGCGTATACTTACGTTATCTACATCTATACATTTAGCCTATAATTTATGTTACCCAAATAAAATTGCTATAGAAATTGTACTAAATGAATACAAAATGTCTAGTTCATCTTCTACATAAATTTACATAATGTTTATGTAATTTATGTAATATATTAACGTTTATGTAATATGTAAAGAAATAGATTAGCTACGTCTATTACTTTAGTTGTTATTAGTTACTGTAGAAGCTACGTTATCTACACCTTGCACAATTAGCATATATATTATGTGGTTTGCTACATCTATGAACACATACAAAGGTTGCATTTTAACTCGGTTAACAGCTGTTGGGTATGGGGGCAGTTCCGTCCTAGAATTTGTTAGTGGTGTGGTCAACCAGGAGTGGATAGATCAAATGGCACGTGGGGGTTATTTAGAATTCTGAATGAAAGACAGGGGGTAATTAAGGATTCCTTAAAAGTGAGGGGGTTGACTGGAATTTAGGCAAAAGAGAGGGGGGTTTTGGAAAAAAACTCATATAAGTTGATTCCTGCACGACCTCAATTGTACCGTGTTTGGGGCTAAGAGAAAGAGATTTCTTCCCTATGACGTGACAACAGATATAGAGTAATCGTATGTGGACGCTATTTTGGAATTCAAAACCGAACTAAAATCCTTCACCACTACAAAACAAAAAGTATAATAAATGAAATAGATTATTTTATATAGATACTTCTTGTTTTTTGTTTAGTGGTGAAGAGCGATTTCAATTTCATTTTGAATTCCAAAATATGTCCACATAACAAATCCTATTTAAATATATCTTTTTTTCATACTTTTGTATGTAATGGATTTGTTAGATATATTCTTACATTTATTTATTATTAAAGTAGTCTCAACAACTTTGATTCTAAACAGACATTTATAGTCCTATTCAAAATATCCTAGGTTTCAAGTTGTTTTATATTTATTATACTATAATTCCATCTTTAAAAATATTAGGTGTATGTCTAATAAGACGACCATTAGCGCCCTCCAATTGATTTCTAGATGGGGTGAGATGTTCAAACCCTAGGATTTAACGCTCTATAGGGAGAAGGGGGTCACTAATTAGTCTGCCTGCAGTGATAGTTCTCTAGATAATAATCCAACTGACCACTTGATAAGTAAGAATCGATGATGTAAGGATCCTGGCCCACGTTTTGGGATAACCCTATTTGCTTTGCTTAAGTATGTTGTTTAGTTCCTTGCTCTATTCACCTGAGATGTAATTATGGCATGTTGGTGGTTTGAGTTCTTTGTTTGAGCTTGTTTGGTTGATGCTTGTGTTTTGTGGAGAGGTTTTGGTGCAAATTACAATTTACCCAAGACATGAGTTGATGTGCAAGCTTGCCACCTCCAGTGTGTTCCTTCTCTCTCTTGACATCATCTAGAGGAGTGAGAGAGAGATGGACACCTTGGCTGAGCCTTGGTTGAGTGGTGACATCCTTGGTGATGTTTTGCACTCATGTTTGAGGTATATCTTACACCTAGGAGTGTTGTCTCGGGCTTGAGAGCCTTAGAGAAGCCTTGTATCAGTTATGGGTGTCTCGAGGGACATCCTATCAGTTTTCGGGTGTCTCTAGAAGCACTATATTGGCTTTTGGCTCTATCTTCTCATCCCTATCAGTTTGTGAAGGGAAGAGGAGATGTGTATCGACCTTGACCTAGGAAGGAGGCTTAGTGGGCAAGGCATATTTCTTATCACCTTGTTGCATGGTGTTGCATGTGGCTCTTTATTTATTGACATGTGTCATCTAGGGTTCTTAGATGGTGACACCTTCCCCTTGTTCTCTCTTTCATCTCTCTTGTATATAAACTTCTTTCTCTCCATTGAAGAGAATCCTTTGGCCATCTTTGTTTTCCTCTTCCTTGGTGGATGATCTTGAGCTTAAGGAGTGCTCTCCCTTGGAGCTTGGTGGATGAGCCTAAGCTTGTGGTGTGCTCTTTTCATCTTCTACCTTGGTAGGCCATGGTCCTTAGTTTCCTTTCTCTCGTTCTTTCTTCTTCTCGACCATGGACCTTGTTTGCTTCTTTTCCCCTCTCATGCTCTCTTAACCATAGTTCCCTCTTCTCTCTTGGAGGTGTTGTGGTGATCGAGCTTGGATGATCTTCTTCTAGCTTGAGCTCGTGAAGCTTGGACCTTAACCTTAGAGCTTAGAGCTTGGTGGTGATCCTTGAGGCGAGTTATATAACTCTAAACCCTCTTTGTTATTATCACCTTTTACTTGTTATCTTTCTCTTGATCTATGGCACATTATTTCTTGCATGCTAGTAGTTGCTTGAGGTAGTTTGTGACATATTTTAGTATAAGAGCATGGCTTAGTTTATGCCCATGTGTTGCACCCTTCTTTCACCTTGTTATTAACGTTTCCTTGAGGTTGAAGATGGAGTGGCCGATATGCCTAGTGGTCGACATGCTTGAGAGGTCGATATGTGGGACGACCGTCACGACCTGTGACGCCCCTGGCCGTCATAACCTGAAGGTGGCAGACCGTTATATCAAGAGCCAGATTGTCACGACTTGGTGAGTTTTAGGCCATTGCGGCTTGTAATGTGTCAATCGATACCCTTGTAGCAAGTCGTCAGACTTGGTGAATATCTGGGTCGTCATGCCCTTGTACACCTAGACCGACATGTGTGATGGTGAGACCGGTATGCATTGTAGGGTGTTAGCCCGTTATGGATATAAGCATACCTAGAGGAGTTGCTATGTTCAGAGGCTAACCATAACTCTCTTCTTAGGTAGAGGCCGATACATAACCTTGGGTGACGTTGCCTGATACACCTCAAACCTAGATGCCCATTTTGTTTTAGGATGGCGATGCCCGTCAGGCTAAGTTGGCAACACCCTCTCCTTAGGTGTGACTATCCGATATACTAACCCTAGATGTTTAAATGATACACCTCCTAAAAGGGTAGCCCGACACCTTATAGTGCTCAACCGATTCATCAAGCTGATCTATCAAATGTACCCCTTTATGTGTTGTCGGGCATGGTTTGGTTGCCCGTCACACCACCAATATGTATTGTGATACCTAAATTGATACACACCTTAGGTAGGTAGGCTGATACTCTACCTTGGTATGATGACCCAATACCCTATATTAGTGTGGTTGCCCGATACACTTAGGGTTAACTGATACCATAGGTGTAAACCCTAATCGGTACCTTGTGATGATGTTTGAGATATACTATGTTGATGCTAGGATTACATGGTATGATGTGATACTCTATGGAATAGTTGTATGAAAGATGATGGGTTATGCTTCTATACACCATAACATGTCTTATAATGATGATGACAATCTTATTTCATGTCTCATAACATGTATCATATTGGTAAGGAAAGTGATAACCTAAGGGTGGTTGTTGATCCAACCTTGTAAACCATAATCAGGTAAAGTGAAACCCTAATTGTCATGATGCAAAATGTATGATGTAAATGTATAGCATGAATCCTATGAGATGATGGTATTTTTCCTTCTTATTATCAGTTTCTAACCATGCAGGTGATACCAATTGATATACATAGCCAAGTATGAGCTATGGTGATCATGATCTGATGGACATTGGTCTTTGTGATGGACATATGATGAATAACAAGCATAAAGAGACATGATGTGATGAGACCTCACTTAATGTGATTCAATTTGTTCTGATAATGAGTTATGCCCTATTTATGTAGATCTTGTTTAGAGATTATACATTGTAACTTGATTGATGCTTAAAGATGTTTAAATTGATCTAATTGATCAAGTGAAATCTAATAGTGTAGTTTGCCCTATGCCATAGATCCATTCACTATCAACACTTGTTGAATGGTGAAATGAGTTTAACTTGGAGCGCATATTGTTGAATATGTGGGGTGCAAGTTGAGGTATCTCTTTGGTCCTGAATGTATATGTATGGGATTGGATGCAGTCATACCCTAACAAAGAGTATAGTTGCAATTGTAGCTCAATTTGAGATACAAGAATGGCTACAGTCATATCCATATAAAGAGTACAGCTACGGTCGTAACTCACTAGCGTCGTGACCTGTACCAAGGTGGGCTAGATGTGTACAGCTGGACTATAAGTTGTTGATAGCAGTCTGACTAATGATGTCACTGCCAATGTTCTCATACTAACTGAGGGGATGAGGTCATGGATTCTGGCTCTTCCAGTCGACCTTGTATGGAAATGATTTTGACTTATTAAGTGGTCGATTGGATTTGGGTGGTATGACTCAAATCCTAGGGGCATAATGAAATATGTAATCAGCCGTGTAGTATAATTGTATAGGATCAAATATGAAAATATTGGTTGAGGCCTTGCTTGATCTTTATACAATGTTGTTGATAGAAAATATACATGTTCTTCATATTCCTTTGAAATTATTAATATGTTGGATAATTCAACAGTAATTCCCCTTCCTATTAATAATCATTGCCTACTTCATCTTAGTTGTATTTATATTGCTACTCAGTTTATCTTATCTATGATAATAATAGAGTTTGTGGTGAGTTATATCTCCCGCTGAGATTTGGAATCTCACCTCGTAGGTTTCCCACACCCTTTTTAGGTGGACGAGCATGACAAGGTAGAGATCGTGCAGAGGAGACTGAGCAGTAGTCAGAGGAGTAGTAGTTGATAAGGTTGGAAGTGTTGTTGGATGTCTTTTGTTGATAGAGTCCTAGAGTCGTCCTTGTACACTCGAGTCTTTGGGAATGTTTTGTAATTGTTTTACAGACAATCTTGTTTATGTGGTTGGCTTATATACATGCTATTTAAAAATGTGGTGAAATTATGTGTATATGTTCTAGAACGGTTCTCTTATCATAGGTTGACATCATGCTTTGTATATGCCTTGAGGCATGAAAGGATTTATGTGTAAAGGTTCTCACTATATGGTTATTTTATGAAAAGGTTTTAATTTTTAGCATTTTCCCAGTAATCTATTCGTTAATCTTTCTTCCGCGGTTATGTTTTGAGTAATCTCATTTTGTTTGGTGTGGGGCTTCATAGGTGCCATACAAGGTCTAATGGAAGAGCCGGAATCAAAGACCTCACCACACCTCTTGGTCAACACAAGAGAAAACATCATAGAAGTTTAGGGATTGGCTCACACATGGCCATCCACATATATAATCATAACTAGCCCACCTTAGTACAGGTACAACGCTAGAAGAATAGGCTCACTCATGACTGTTCTAACAAAAGGAGTGGCTCATGCATGGCCATCCACACTACAATGAGATCAACTCACGTGTGGTCGTCTCACACATCCTATATTTAAGGATATAAGGAATTACTCGACCTGTACACCACATATTCAAAAATATGCTCTCTGAGTTAAACTCATTTCACCATTCAGCAAATTGCTGACACTAAATGGTTCTATGGAACAGGGCAAACTACACTATTAGGTTCCACTTGATTAATTAGGCCAATTTAAACATCTTTCAACATCAATCAAGTTACAACGTACAACCTATAAACAAATTCAACATAAACAAGAGCATAACACATCACCAACACATACTAAAACATATTAGGTGTGATATCATCACATCATGTCTCTTTATGCATGTTATTCATCATATGTCCATTACATGGACCAATGTTCATTAAAAGGGCCACATATCTTGGGGTAATAACCCCTCATCTCATAACTGAGGAACCCATCATCTCATACAAGGAAATAAGCCATTACCAGGTCATAAGACCATTTCCCTCCTCTTTCTATGTCACCATATCACATGTGCCTCACAAGGCTTATCAAACATACCAATATCACCATATCTCATACATGGCTATGTGCATCAACTAATATTACTTGCATGGTTAGAAACATGTAACAAGGGAAGCAATACATCATTAACACTATCATCTTGTAGGATCCATGACACACATAATATATCACATCTTTAAGGTTAGGGTTTCCTCTTTACTTGATTAAGGTTTATAAGTTTGGATCAACAACTACCCTTAGATTATCACTTTCATCACCGTTAAGAGGTATGTTGAGAGATATGAAACATATTTCTCATCATCATTATAAAACATGTTATGATGTATAGAAACATAACTCAACACCTTTAATACAACTATTCCATAGAGTATCACATCACACCATGATACCCTAGCATCAACATGGTGTATCATAAACACCACCACAAGGTATCATTTAGGGTTTCACCATAGGATATCAGCTAACCCTAAGTGTGACAAGAAACCATAGCAAAATAGGGTACCGACCTACCTACACAAGGTGTGTATTAGTTTAGGTATCACCATTGGTGTGTCGGGCATAACACCTCAAGGAAAGGGGTGTCGGTCAACCCCCTTCTATCAGGCAATGCCATCACAGGGGTGTCACGGGCGTTAATGGGAGAACATGCATCGTTGGTGTATCGGGAAACACTCAAGTTGTGAAGGGAAGAACCCTGACAAGCAACACACATCAAAACATCACTCTTATGGACACAATGCCAAGTCGTGACAGCCACTGGTGTATCAGGCAGTAATTCCCAAAAAGGGGTGTCGCAAGGTATCGGGCAATGCCTATGTGTGTGGCATTACAAGGGGTGACAGGCTCATCAACGTCCCCAAAGTGTGATAGCCAAGGCCAAAACGACTAACATCCCTCATCTAACATCAGCCTACTCATACCCAAGGCAGGACAATCTAAACAACATCAGTACATGTCGACCTATACCTAGCTAAGGTCGAGATGACCTATCACAAAGGCTAATGGCCAGTGGAATCATAGGTCATGACGGCCACCCAAACATATCAACCTACACAAGCATATCGGCCTCATCATCTCCTACCTTAGGATGGCATTATAAGCAAGGTAGAAAGGTGCAACACAAAGGCAACAACTAAGCCATGTTCATTTTCCAAAACAGAATGCTAAACTACCCAAAAAAGTTACTAGCATGCAAGCAATAACGAGCCATAGATCAAGAGCAAGATAACAAGTAAAAGGTGACAATAAAAAAGAGTGTTTAGAGTTATATAACCCGCCTCAAGGATCACCACCAAGATCCAAGATACAAGCATAACCAGCTTGGTAAATGTATTGAAACACATCAATATGATCGATAAGGAAAATATTTTGAACCAATGGTTTGAGAACCTTCTAGGAGATTGTGATAATGTATCACAATGAGCACCACCTGAAACATAGTGATGTACTAGAAAGAAGGAACCACACCCTAATATTCATGGTGCAATCATCAAATCTAACTCAACTTCCAATTTCCCTTTTGGCACATGCTTTATACTAAAGGTGTACCATCTAAAATGGTTCAGAAAACACCATATAAAATATGGCATGGGAAGTGTCTTGATATGTCTATTATAAGGATTAGGAATGAAATCTTATATAAGAAAATAGTTTCTTGAAATGATTTGTCCTCAAATCATATAAATGTTATTTTGTTGAGTACTACTTCTATATTCCATTCCGACAACAAAAGTGTTTGTTTCCAGGATGGATGTATTCCTGAAGGGGAACTTAATTCCAAAGGAATCAATGAGAAAAAAGTAGAACTTGAAAAGTCCGAGACCAACAAGAAAACACTCAACCTAATGAGGTACAATTGGAACAAGTAGAATCATAAATTGTTGTCGAATCCCAAGTTCCTTATGGAACACAAAATCTCATACATCTAGTAGAACACACCTTGAGTTTGAAAGATTATGATATCTTATAACTCAAAAAGGAAGTGAGTTGGTCATAGATGATGAGCCAAAAACATACCTAAAAGCTGTTGAGGGACCAGAGTATGAGAAATGCCTTGAAGCCATTGAATCCAAGATGGAGTCCAGGTATACCGATAAGGTATGACTTTGTTGGTTCCAACTGAAGGGATAAAACCCATAGGTTAGAATTGGGTCTTGAAGAAGAAGACCAACCTAGATGGTACTGTACAAACATATAAGGGAAGATTGGTTGCAAAGGGTTTCAAACAAGTTCAAGGTGTTGGACATGAAAAAATCTTTTCAACAGTTGCCATGGTTAAACCCATTGGGATAATCCTTGCCATTGCAACATATTACGACCATGAGATTTGGCATATGGATGTTAAAACAACATTCCTTAATGGGAATAATTATGAGGACGTGTGTGTGATAGAGACTAAAGGTTTTATAAATCTAGTTAATGCAAATAAAGTCTATTAGCTATAAAGGTCAATTTATAGATTGAAGCAAGCATCCTAGAGATGGAATATTTGATTTCACAAGATAGTCAAAGAGTTTGACTTTATTCAAAATAAAGATAAAATTTATGATTACAAAAGATTTAGTGGGAGCACATTTATATTCCACATAATGATGGGGAATAACATTCCTATACTAAAAATGTTAAAACCTGACAAGTGAAGTACCTTCTCTATGAAGGGTTTAGGTGGAAAATCCTATATGTTAGGAATCAAGATCTACAAAGATTGATCTAGAAGGCTTCTTGACCTCAGTAAGAGCACATACATTAGCAAGATACTGAAGGGGCTTGGTATGCAGGACTCAATGAGAGAAAATATGTCCATGTTGCATGGGATTAGTCTCTCAAGCGCCTAGTGTCCCTTTTCTTCTAAAGAATGGGAAAACATGGATAAGATTCCATAATGCATTCACAATTGGATCAATCACGTATGAAATGTTATGTACTTGTCATATAGTCTCATATGTATTGGACATGATGAGCAGATATCTATCATGTCCTAGTGGAAGTCACTAGACTTCCATAAAGAACATCCTTAAGTACTTGAGAAGCACTAAAAGGATCAATTTCTTGTTTATGGTAATAAGGAAGAGTTGGACATGAAGGATTACATTGATGCAAGCTTCCAAAATGACAAAGAGAATTAGTAATTGCAATCTAAATTTTTGTTTGAGATTAAAACAAAATTGTAAAGTAGAAAGCTTCTGAACAAGAGATAGTTGTTTAATCTAAAATATAAGTCAAGTATGTAGGTTTTATGAACACATCAAAGGATACTGTACAGATCAAGAAGTACATTCAAATGAACTTGTGGAAGATTCCAACCATTGATGACACAATAGGAATATTGTGACAACAATGGAGCTACTAGATAGGCAAAGGAACCTAGATAGCATACTATGACATTTCCATCTCATATGAGAGATTCTATAGTGAGGAGATGTGAATACATGCAAAGTACCAAATTGAATCAAATGTTGCTAACTTGCTACAAAAGCACTTATGTGGTACAAACATGATTGACATGTTAAGATCACTTGCAATAAGATTCATGGGTGATTGGATCTAAGTGAAAATGGGGGCTTGTTGGTATGTATGCTCAGACAACCAATCATACGATGATTGTAATGGGGAATTGGATACCTGATTTGATAATAATAAAGGTATGTATATTATGTTTGTCTCAATCATGAGATGATGATAGATACATAGTATATGTCAAAAGAATTATGCAACTCGATGACACATGTCTTCAGATTGAGGACCTGAACAATGAGACCATATGTATCATAAAAGTACATACATTCTCATTATGCCCCTAGTTGAATATTACTGTGGAAGAAAAATAAACAACATTAATACATAATACTAGAGTGTTTTTTGGTTGATAACAAAATATCACCAGTCATGATATGTGATATCAAACCAAGCACATATGTATTTGTTAGAGAACAGTGTACCAGACAAACCTACCTTGAGAGTGATACATGGAGACCATGGAATGGTAGTTAGAATAAACTTTCATAGTGATAGTAGTGCTTGTGGTTCTTAGACCTAATGTCCCTACACTCATCACATGTTCTTTGATGTATTTTGACATCATCCAACGTGACCTTGAGTAAGGGTTTCCATAATGATGATGCTCGAGTACATTGTGACACATGGAGATTAAGTGTGAGTGATGTAGATGGGGTTTGTCCTTCCTACAAGAGATTGATATCTTGGCCAATTGATAAGAGAGAATGAGAAACTTACAGACATACTCGCGTGACTCAATATGCGATATGTGAGCTCACATGCATCTCATACAATCTGCTCTAGTTCAAGAATCATGGATTGAATGTTGAGAGGATGCCGATTCTATGCCTCGATTTCAATTTGTATATCATAGACAAAGGAACTATATGTTCACTGTAACACTAATCATGGATTGTAGGTCGAAATTATTCTCCAACTTTCCAATTACTTAGATAGAAATGATGTGTTTCTAGATATCACTCATTGCTTGTGATGTCATATAGTGGTTATGGACATTCCTACCAACATAACTTGGGACATATAGGGTCACACGCATAAGATCACCTGGGAAAATATTTTAATCATGAATATGGTTTAACTTGATTACTAAAGTGTTTAAGTATTCAATTTTAACAACATTGGCTGAAAATTTAATGAACTAGAATCTGAATCAACTAGGTTTAGAAATGAACTTACTGGTTTAGAATATGAAATGCTCGGTTCAAAAGTGAACATAACGGTTCATATTGTGAGTCAAACAGTTCAGATTGTGAATTGAACGGTCGATCGATTAGTAAGACCATATCATGGATTGATGTTGAAGTCATTTTGTGCATTAATCTTCACATTGAAATCCAATATGTTTGTGAATAGGAAATATAGTGAATTGACTAATTCAAGTATTGAATTGACCATTTCCTATATGAACTACCTAGTTAAGAAATGAACTGCACGGTTCAGAAATGAACCAACTATTTTAGAAGTGAACCGACCAATTTGTGATTTGTAGCAGCTAGAAATTCCTGAAAATATGTCTCTTTGACTCCTAGTTGAGTGAGAAACCTTGACTCTAACCCTCCTATAAATAGAGGGGCAGTTAAAGCTTTTAGGTGACACAACAAGGGAGAGACCTTGAGAAACCTTGACTCTAACCCTCCTAGAGACAGTAAGGGAGAGACTGAAAGTAAGAGACAATAAGGGAGAGCAAGTAAACACTAGCATGTTGATGTTCAAAGGGACAACTCCTTCCCATTGGATCTGGTAGCGCAATGTGGAGTTTCTAGTGGTCTGTGTGGACTATATAGAGGTGTGGAGGCTATTTTCGCCATTCTAGGAGGACAAAAACCATGGTCGTCTGTGGTAATGCACTAGGAGGCCATCATCAATTATTTGTGTGCGTCTTGTGAACATGCACATCACCATGCAAGAGTATTCGTTGGACTTACTCCAGGACCAGGTATATCTCTTGGTACCCTTCTTTCCTAATTGATCATTGTTGATGTGATTGTGATCATCTGGCAAGGAATAGGGGCAAAATATTTTGTTTATGTTTCCTTCTCTTTCGTCCCTATCCCCCAACATTAAGAATATGATCTACCTTATGAAGGGTAGTGCTAGTCATTGGTGGGCCATGGAGGAAGAGAAGTGACTAGGTGAGGTGATCGATTGGGATGAGTTTTGGAGGAAGTTTGTGAGTGCTACTTTCTCGAGACATATTTGGAGGAGACAATGGCTCAATTTGAGTGGCTACACCAAGGATCATGGTCTATGAATGATGACAAAGTGAAGTTTATCGAGTTAATGCAGTTCTTTCCTAACATGGAATCAATGGAGAAGGAACATCTTAGGTGGTTTACGAAGGGCTTGAATGTTGTGTTGGCATAGATGACACAACTCTGGAGTCTTGTGAGAAGTTTTCCACCTTTGTGGAATCTGTTAGGAGGATAGAGAGGATAACTGTGTACCAATTAGAGGCTAGTGTAAGAAAAAGATCATCCCAGTTTCAAGGATAGTCATTGGCAGTTCAAGAAGTAGATGTTTTCTATGCAGTAGTACCAACAGTCAAAAAGATGTTGTTTGTTTCTGAGCCAATGACATATGTACATGTGTACCATAGGAGATGTCACCATTTTCTACCACAAGGGGTGACAGTTCGATATATATGTCTGTCACATGGCCATGTAGGCAATAGTATGATATAAAAACATGCTTTAAGTGTGTCCAGCTTGATTGTGTGAAAGGGTCTTGCCCAGTGAAGAACTAGAAGGTTACAAAGCAATCACGTTAGAGCCAGTAGGTCTCACACAAGAAGCAATACAATAGTAGTGGTAGTAGATTATGTGGCTAGATATTAAAGGTAACGCCTTCAGAACCAGCAAGAAGAGGTCAAGGACGACACCAATCAATGTCCAGATTATATGCTATGAGTCATTCGGAGGGAGTGGTCAACCCATGAGTCATGACATGTCACATGGAACTTTTTTATTCTAACTTATATTCATCTACCTTTGTATCTATTTTGGTTGACCCGAGTGTGTCACACTCATTTTTCACTGCATAGGTGATACTATAGTTACAACTTGTTTGTTAATAGTAGACCCTATAACCTTTTTTTAGAAACCTCTTTAGTTGGTTCCTTTGTGTTGTAGGAGATGTGTCCATCTAGCATTCGTTCTTTCTCTAGAAGCATCATTCGAGTGGACCTCATGCCACTTGATATGCATGGATTCAATCTGGTCCTAGGATGGATACCATGGAGAAGTATAAGGTTTTTTTTTCTACTAGGGTTCCAAGGTTGTGATGTTTTGTGATGGAGATATGTCTTGGATATTCCAAGGAGATAGGAAGATTATTCATACATATCTTGTGTCGGATGTGATAGCAGAGAAGTTGATGAGAAAGGGATTTGAAGCTTTCTTTGCACACGTGGTAGATACCAAGGTGAACAATCCTACTATTCAGGACATACGAGTTGTGTGTGAGTTGGAGGATGTTTTTCCTGATGAGTTTCAAGGTGTTCCATCCTCATATTGATTTTGAAATCAATCTAGTCTCTAGAGAACAACCCATAAAGTACCATATAGGATGGCTTTAACTGAGATGAAGGAGTTGAAGAAACAATTACATGAGTTTTTGGAGAATGATTTCATATGACCGATCACATCCCTGTGTGTGCTCCAGTGTTGTTGGTGAAGAATAAGTATGGAGATATGAAGCTTTGCATTGACAACCAATAATTGAACAAGGTCATAGTGAAGAAGAAGTAACCTTTGCCAAAGAAAGATGATCTATTTGACCATATGAGAGGTTTCTATAGTTTTTTTCCAAGATAAATTGGAGGTCTAGGTATCACCAATTGAGGCTCAGGGAGGAGGACATACCTAAGACTGCTAATATGGTCATTATGAGTTTTTTCTTATGCCATTTGAGCTAACCAGTGCACTGACATTGTTCATGGATCTAATGAATAAAGTATTTTCACTACACCTTGATTAGTTTTTGGTGGTGTACATAGATCACATCTTGATATACTCTAGGGATATTCAACAACATGAGAAGCCCTTTGTTAGGCGTTGGAGTTGCTAAGGCAGCATAGGTCGTATGCTAAGTTTAGTAAGTGCAAGTTTTGGCTGACTGAGGTGTCTTTTCTTGGTCATGTCATATCAAGAAAGGGTGTTTGTGTAAACCCTAAGAGGGTGGAGTATTTGTTGTAATGGGAGAATCTCAAGACCCCACTAAGGTTTGAATATTCCTAGGTTTAGCTAGTTACTATAGGAGGTTCATCAAGAACTATAACTTCATAGCTTTACCATTGACCAGACTAACTAGGAAAGGTGTCCATTTTTGTTTGGGATGACACGTGTCAATGTTCTTTTTAGTTACTAGAGGAGAACTCAACAACTACTCCAATGTTGGTGTTGCTAGGGACTGGGAAGCATAATATCATTTTTTTTGATGCTTCAAAGAGAGGGTTGGAATGTGTTTTGATGCAGGGCAAGACCGTGATTGCTTTTTATTCTCTATAGCTTAAGAAACATGAATAGAACTACCAAACTCATGATCTAGAGTTAGAAGTTGTGGTTCTTTCTTTGAATATTTAGAGGCACTGCATGTATGAAGAGAAGTTTTATATCCTCATAGATCACAAAAATTTGCAGTACATCTTTTTGAAGAAGGAGTTGTACATGAGGCAAAGGAGGTGGAGGAAGCTTGTCAAGGACTATGACTATATAATAGACTATCATCTTTGAAAGGTGAATGTAGTGGCTAATGTGTTGAGCAAAAATCGTCTTCATCTTTGTCATCATCTATAGATAAAGCACAATTATACTATATGGTTTCCATAAGTGGGACATGTTGGTGTCTCTGTGGTAGATGAATGTACAGTTGGAAGTCTCCTTACTGATATTTTTGTTAGCACAATTATAGGTGAAGTCAACATTGATAAAACAAATTAGAGATGTATAGAAGGATGATACCATGATATAGAATATCATATTAGAGTTTGGAAGTCGAAAATATGATGGGTTTCATGAGACTTATGATGAGATGGTGTGTTTTCACAACTGGATGGTGGTTCCTTATGTTGGTAGTCTAAGAGAGATGATACTTGAGGAGGCTCATTCTTTATGTAATCTACGCATAAGCACAAAGATGTACTATAACCTCAAAGACTTGTATTGGTGTCCAGGTCTAAATGTGATGTGGCAGAATTGGTAGACAAGTGTCTAGTTTGTTAGTAGGTCAAATCAAAGCATAAAAAAATCTAGGGATGTGCCTTCTTTCCAATTCTATAGTGGAAATGAAATCATATAACCATGGACTTTGTGGTTGGTCTTCCTAAGACAACCAATGGTCCTGATTACATTTGAGTGTTTGCTGATCTATTGAGAAAGTCATTTCACTTTCTACCAGTCAAAACAACCTACACAGTAGATAAATTGGCACAAATATATGTTAATGATATAGTTTTTCTACTAGGCATACTAGTTACAATAATATTAGATAGGGGTCCTCAGTTTACAAATATATTTTAGGAGCATATACATATAGTGTTGGGGACACAATTTAGGTTCAATACATCCTTTCCAAGTGCATATAGATGGTTAGTCAAAATTGATCATACCGACATTGGACGATTTGTTGAGATCATGTGTACTTAAAATTCTTGGGAGTTGGGACATTCACCTTAGTTTGATTTAGTTTGCGTACAACAACAGTTACCATAGGAGCATAGACATGCCACTGCATGTGGCTTGATATGGAAGGCATTGTGGGTTGCCTCTATGTTTGTACAAGACAAGTGAATATCAATTGTTGGGTCTTGAGCTAGTTTAACATGCTACAAAAAAGATCAATGTTATCATGCAACAGTTACTGGTGGCCTAGGATAGGAAAAAGTTGTATGCATACAATTGATGTCAACCATTGGAGTTCTAAGTTGAGGATTGTGTGTATCTTAAAGTCTTCCCTTGGAAGAGTGTCCTAAGGATTTGGAAGAAGGGTAAATTGGTCCCTAGATTTATGATACATTACCCAATCACAATTTGAGTTGAGAAAGTGGCATATATGTTGGAGTTACCTCTAGAGTTGCACAACTTGCATGACATGTTCCATGTCTTAGAATTTAGGAAGTGTCACAAAGATATAGATCACACAATATAGTTAGTGGAACTAAAGATAAATGATGTTGTTTCATTTGTTGAAGGTCCAATTTTGATATTTGACAGACATGTATATAAGCTATGAAAAAAGGATATATCTTTGGTGAAGTGTTGTGGCATCACCTAACGTATAGGAAGTCATCTCAGGGTTAAAGTATGAGCTTCTCAGGAAGTATCTATCTTTGTTTGCTTAAGATTCTGATTGCAAAATCCTTGTTAAGGATTTATAGTTGTAAGGACCTTAACTTGCTTGATTCATAAACATACTATTTTGTCCTAGTTGGATGATTAATCTCCTGATTACACTTTAGATAATGATCAATTGTCAGTCGAAAGACTTATGTTCCAAATTTGGGTCAATTCCAACTTCATTTTCTCATGCTATGCAATTTATGAACTTTAAGGATTTATATGCAATTAACCCATTTTGGGGGTCATTCTACAACTTTATCTCGTATATTTTTTCACCTAGTAATCTTGATAATGTGGTAAATTTAATCTTATTTAATGTTTATTGGACCTTGATGTATAAAGGTACCAATCCTTTATATTAGTTTTGTGTGGAAGTGAGGTAAGTGCACCTACCAATGCTTACTTTGCTTCAACAATTGAAGGTTGTTCAACGTTCAACAACTAAAGGTTGTTCTGCATGCTCCACAAATGAAGATTGTTTTCCATTAAACAAGCAGAGGATGTTCTGTGTATTCAACATCCAAAGGTTTTTCTACATGTTCAACAACCAAAGTTTATTATGCATTCAACAACTGAAAGTTGTTCTAAGTTTGACAATTGAAGGTTGTTCTGAGTGTGACAACTGAAGGTTATTCTGAGTGTGACAACCACAAGTTGTTCAACATCCTCACAAATGAATGGAATTTCTACACGTTCATAGACCAATGGTGCTTCTAGATGGTTGTAAACTAATGGTTTTTCTAAACACTTACAAACCAATGGTTGTTTAGCACATACAAATTGATGGGAAGCTTGATCTTTTGATCGATGGAAACATTACTTTGGACCCTTTGATTTTCTATTTCTTATCTCTTATCTATAAAATACTCTTCCCTAATCCCTTCAAGTTAACCTTTTACCCAACTCATTGATGCCGCTAGAGACCAATGTGAAGCCATCAATTGATGGCAGGAAGAATTCTTGGGGATGAAACATTGCAAGATTATGGACGCATGTTGCTACAAGCCTTGGATCTCGCCCTTCTAGGATGGATCGAAGCTTCTTTCTTAGTTTCTTGCTTTATGCATGTAATATATTTTCTCCTAATCCTTTTCTAGATGTTTTCTCTTTCTATCCTCTACCATGGTCGAGATCCACAATGCTTCTAGTTGGAAACTTTTACCCATGGTTGAAGAACTCTCTTTTCTTTTCTCTTTGCTCTAGATACACCTTGTTCTTGAAGATATGAGATTTCTTGGAGATTTTAAAGGATAAATCTTTGGTCCTTGCTCCTCTTTTCATGGTCCCTTGTTTTTTCTAAGTTTTTTCACCCACAAGATGAGTGGTATAACTTTTGATACATTTCTTACCTACTTATGACATGCATAATGTAAATCTTGCTCTAAAAATCCATTGTATGCTAAAAGATTGTCTTTTATGTATTGTTTTGCATGATTAAGATGCTAATACGAATCCTTAAGTCTCTATTAGGCCCTATGTACATTTTCTACTATGATGTGAACATCTTTTTATCATACAAGATCTAAAATTTGAAATACAAGTGTAAAACCTCTTAAAAATGTCATTTTATGGCATTTTGTACCCAATGAAAGAAAATTCTGTCCACATATTAAAAATTGCTATATCGTGGTTATCTAATGGAGTTTTAAATGCTTTTATTTACTATTATGGTACTGTAATTGTAACACTTGGGCCCACTGCCCTAGGCTCTAGTAGAGTTTCAGGAATGAAGACTGTCCCCACAGACCATCACTAGCCTTAACTGCGCACTTTAATCTCACTCACGTGTAAGTCAGGATCCACTTCCCGACTGGTCACCGATCCTAGTACTACTCCAAGCTGAGCACACTTAACTATGGAGTTCTTTAGTGATGGGATCCCAGAAAAGGAGGTGCACCTTGGTGATATGGGTAGTCCAATCATTCCTTATAAGATCTTTTTATCCGAGGCCTCAAATCCTAGAACATTACAATCTCCCCCACTTAGACTATTGACGTCCTCATCAAGTCTCAACTATATGGCCTCATACTACTTTCCCATTTTAGTGTAGACCCAAAATGACCCATGGACACCCAGCTCCCGATCACAGAATACCAGTGTAAGGGTGGCTACGTCAATCATAGACATCCCTTTCCAACATGCCTAGACCGCACGACTCAAGACTGGCATGCCACATGCCCATGTGGGACCCACCTACTGGAGGGGTATGGCTCTGATACCATTTGTAACATCTAGGCCCACTGCCCTAGGCTCTAGTAGAGTTTCAGGAATAACGACTATCCCCACAGACCACCACTAGCCTTAACTGCGTGCTTTAATCTCACTCACGTGCAAGTCAGGATCAACTTCCCGACTAGTCACCCATCCTAGTACTACTCCAAGCTGAGCATGCTTAACTATGGAATTCTTTAGTGATGAGCTCCCGGAAAAGGAGGTACACCTTGGTGATATGGGTAGTCCAATCATTCCTTATAAGATCTTTTTATTCGAGGCCTCAAATCCTGGGACGTTACAGTAATAATGGTTGGATAAAATTTTATTAATGATAGTTTCTCACCAATGCTAGATGTAACATCCCTGACCTGGGTTATGAACTAACCCCAGGTGTTTTTCTTAATCATGTGATTAAATTCTTGTGGTTATCTGTTGATTATGTAATTAAAGCTCTTGAGGAATATATATTTCCCTTTCTGTCTTTTTAAACAATATTGTAATATTGTTTTGTTAAAAGTGGACTTATGTGCAAATTACCCAATTAAAGGGGTTAACTTGAAAATTGCACATGTTTAGATGTTTCTGATGATAATACTTCATAAGAATGAATTTGATGAAGTATTATGGATTCTCCAAGCTTGGGCACCAAAAGGTAGCTTGTGGAGCAATCCTTGTGCTTTAAACCCTAGTTTTGGTATAAAGTGCAATTTACCCAAAACATGGGGTGCAACATGCAAAATATACCTTCTAGAATATCTTTTATGACTCTTGGCATCATTTAGAGTAAGGATTATGAAGAGGTCACTTCAATTGAATAATTAAATAAGAATGATAACCCTTATAAATTAAATAATCAAGTTATAAGCCTAATAACCCTTCTATATGTGCAACTTAGTAAGAAGTTGGCTTTATTCACCTTTAGACCTTGGGATTAAGATGAGTTTTGCTTAAGTATGGAAGGGAGAAACGTGTCTTATAATAAGGGAAGGACCTAGATGAGAAATGGAGAAACAAGTTGTCCTTATGTTGGAATTTCACCCAAAGTATATATACACCTTTTCTCACTTAGCAAGGATAGTTTCCTTCACTTCCTTTCTTATCCCCTTGCTTAGACCGACTTAGGACAGAGCTCTGGAGAAGAGGAGAACAGCCAAGCAGTTCTAGGTAAGCTTTGATCATCATCTTTCTCGAATTCATGGAGGAAGTGGAGTTACAAGGTTGGTTTTATGGTTTTCTTACTTAGCTTTCTCTTTCTAGCTGACTTTTCCCAACCTTTCCTTGGAGAAACACCCTTGGCCGACCTGTGAAGCTCAAGACACCATTAAAGGCTTGAATCTTGGAAGCTTGGAGCTCAAGGAACGACCTTAAGGCGGGTTTTATAACTCTAAACCTTTTTCTTTCTTATGCATATCTTTGTTCTTGCAATTAGTACTTAGTTCTTCTTCTTTCCCACTCTTCCTTGCTTTCTTGCAACTAAAACCACGAAGAACAGACCTTGATCTGGAGGTAGAAGAAGATGGGCGTGATTACCAATGTTACTTTATCAAACGGTCTTGTTTTCCCCCCCTTTGGCCAAACGGTTTGGGGCAAACGATTTGCAAAACCGTTTGAAGGGCAAACGGTTTCACAAGGTCGGTTGGAGAAAACGGTCTCCAACACCGTTTGAGGGCATTGACCAAGCGTTGACCGTTTAGGATTTCTGTTCATAATTATGTAGGATAATGACCCACCAAATTTGAGGGGTTAACTCCAAAGAAATTGTAGGTTGAAGGCCAATCAATAGGCAAATCGAATTGAATTAAATGCTGATTTTCAGTCTGATTAATTTGAACTTTTTTGGGAAAACGGTCTCAAGACCATTTGAGTGCGTTTACCAAGCATTGACCGTTTGGGATTACTGTTCCTAATGATGTGGTATAATTACCTACAAAATTTGATAGGTTAACTCCCAAGGAATCATGAGTTAAAGGCTAATCAATTAGGCAATTGAATTGAATTAAGTGCTGATTTTCCAATATGATTAATTGAACTTTTTTGGCAAACGGTCTCAAGACCATTTGAGGGCGTTGACCAAGCATTGCCCGTTTGGGATTCCTGTTCATAATTATGTTGGTTAATAACCCTACAAATTTGAAGGATTAACTCTAAAGGAATCGTGAGTTGAAGGCTAATCAATTATGTAAACCCTAATTGGATTAAGTGCTGACTTTCAACTTGATTGATATGACTTTTTGGGTTTTCTTGCCCAAACGGTCTCAAGACCGTTTGGGGGTCACCCCAAGACCGTTTGGAGGTCTAGGGTCAAGTATAGTTGATCAATTGAAGGTCCAAAGGTACCAATCATATTGCAATTAAGTGCTAAATTGTTGATCAACTCGATAGACCAATCCTTGATGATTTTTCACTAGAATCCAAAGGATGGATGGGACAAACGGTCTCAAGACCGTTTGTAGATCATCCAAACGGTCTCAAGACCGTTTGGTGGTCACCCAAGACCGTTTGGAGGTCTAGGGTTGAGTATGGTTAGGTGTTTAAAGGACTAAAGGTACCAAGTTGATATACAATGCAATGCTGATTTGGTGATCAATCCAATGATTCAAACCTTAATTGGATGGCTTGGATTTGAGTGATATGATGGGAAAACGGTCTCAAGACCGTTTGGAGGTCATCCAAACGACCTCAAGACCGTTTGGGGTCAGGTCATACCCAATTTGGATGATGGTTCTATGGTTTCAAAGTAACTAGTCTTACATTGGTTAGTATTGAAGGATCATCGATTCCAAACCCTAATTCAATTGATCCCAACCCTAATTGGTGATCAATTGAGGGTCAATTGAGTGTCAAATTAGTTAAGGATAAATCTAGTTGGCTCAATTGATAAGTGGTTAACACATATGAGGTCTATTGAAGGGTTCAACCTTGAAAACCCTAATCGATTGTAAGTGTTGATGCACTTTCTAGGTCCATGCAGTTTTGAGACATTTGGACCGAACGGTCTCAAGACCATTTGGGTCCAAACGGTCTCAAGACCGTTTGGGGGCAAACGATCTCAAGACCATTTGGACCCAAACGGTTTCAAAACCGTTTGGACTCATGCGGTTTCCAAACCGTTTAAGGTCATGTGGTTTCAATGGTGATTTGTTCAATCGGTTTCTAAGTTAACCATGTCCAAACGGTCAACATGATGAAATGGTTTCAAGACTGTTTAAGGGCAAATGGTCTTGAATGTCATGCGGTCTTGAATTCAACCCTAACCAAATGGTCAACTCTTCCAAACGGTCTCAAGACCGTTTGGAGGTTGAAGTGTGAAAACGTTTGGGGACTTTTAGGGTTAAGATTGCTTAATGCTTTGAAGGCTTAGATGGTTCAATGGTGGTTTAACATAAACCCTAATGATACCTAAAGATACTAAGGGGCTAAGTAATTAGTAGCTTGATCCATGTTATGGTTAATGTTGAACATTACCAATGTACCCTTGAAGGGTTCAAGTAGATAACAACCCTTGATCAAGTAAACCCTAATGATTATAATGGGATGTCTTAATCTATGTTAATCAAAGATGACTTGATCTAATCTAACCTAGAGTGATGTAAACATCATCTAGTAGTGAGAGGAGAGAGAAGGCCCCTAATATGAATGTGAATCAAGTAACATACCTTCAATATGTAAGAATGTACATGATTAGGATATGATCCATCAAGGTGAGATCATAGAAACCCTAATTATGATGTTTAATGAATCTTAAACTAATTTGAGGGCATCAATGATGATAATTTTCATACATAATTATGCTATGAGCTCCATTCACTATGAAGTGAATAGTAAACCCTAATTCTAGAATAATAACATGTAATGTGAATAGTAAACCCTAATTTAGGGTGATCTGATAAATGGAGTAATTCAGGGTTATGCCTTTGGGTATGAAACCCTAACTACAAGTTGTAATATGAGGAATCTTTATGCCTTGTGAGCTAAGAGGTTCAATAACCCTAGGTTGAAGTGATTTAATCCAAACCCTAGAAATCAATGGTGATATGCTGATTCTCAGCATGCCCGTGCTAAGGAGTACGACTGTGGTAGCTTGCTCTTGCATGACCGTTCAAGGGAGCACGGCCGTGTTACCCTATAAAGAATTGAAAGGTTTTGATATTGTGCTAATACTATTATATATGCATGTCCTCAACTATATTAATCATAAATCTAATCTAGGGGAGACGTGATGTGAATGAGGAACCCTAATTGGAAATACAGATATGGGAAACCCTATTAGGATGAATAGTAAGCTTAGTTTATGGCTTATCTATTATGAACTAATAGGTAATTAATTATGATAGAGGCACAATGAATTGATGTACTCAATAAGTGTAGAATATTATATCTTGAAAAGGGAGGAAGCCAAATCAATGAGTATGATGTAATCATAACATGCTATGAAGGAGAAATGGGCTGATACTTAGAATTGATGATAATTAATGATATTCAATAAGTATTGTAATCAAAAGTAAACACTCATCATACCCTGGTATGCTCCCAAGAATGGTAAAGTTGTACGCTAGGGTTGGACTGATAACATGAATAGGAAACCCTAACTAATGAAGGATGGGGTATGTTAACCCTAGTCCTGGGTTATGATTTCAAGTATGAAACCCTGTGAACAAATTACAATATAAGAATTCTTTTGCCTTATAAGACAAAGGGATTCAATAACTTTAATTGAGTGGGGTAAACCCTAACTCTACTTATGCTTTTAAGCATGATTCTTCATGATTAAAATATGAGATGATGAATAATTATTCCTAATCATAAAGAAAGGGATTGAATAACCCTAATTGATGTAAATAAGGGAACCTAGCCTTAGTGTAAGCATGAAGGTACTATTCCTGAATTGAAAGGTTAATTCTGCTTTATAAATTGCTGATCTGGAAATGAAATGTTTATTGTTGTCAATTGAATTAACCATACAGGTTCTTATAAAAGGATGATTATATCCAGGTAAAGGTTATGATATCATATTCATTGGAAGCATGTTATTAGCTTTGTGAATAGTGATATACTATGTTGCCTAGTTAAGTGACATCATATAAGATTGATAGGCTGTGAGAGCCATGAGTAACATCAAGGCCATGCTAATAAGATGACTTATGATGAATTAAGGGTTTGAATACCCTATTCTTGAATCATAGTAATGAAATGGTTAAGAAATGATATCCAATTGATAATTGATGTGAGTTAGACTTGATACATTTAGTATTCTACTTTTATAGCTGTTGTTCTAATGATTAATGCTTGGAAACATGCTTGATGATAAAACAATCCTAGAATGTACCTAACTAATCAAGTATAATCATATCATGTAGAGCCCTGACCATAGATCCATCATTGTCAGATACTAAATGATGGTGAAACAGGTTTTCCTAAGGGGACTCCTGGAGCATATACTTTTGAGTATATGGGGGTATATTGACGCGAATATCCTTACGTACTAGTGTAGGAATTGATGTAGATGTACTTTAATCTTTCAACCCTTCACTATATATTCATACCGGGTGATGTACCACAAATCTCCCAAAGAAATTACTAATACCGCATCGATGAGAGATAAACAAGAAATCTTTCGATGACGATGAGAGTTCAGAACTCCACTATAACTCTATAGCGAAGTTTCCAGAATACCCTGGATAGCTACTACAGCAGAGACACAAGATGTCCTGCAAGTAAATCCTCTTACTGACTGAGGAAGACGAGGTCATAAGAATCCGGCTCTTTTGATGACCTATGTATGGTACCGACGCGATTTTTATAAATGGTCGGTTGGAGTATGAGCGGTATACCTCATCTCCGCAGGGCATAATAATGTTTGAAAAATATAATCAGCCGTATAGTATAACTGCTTAGGTTGAACTATGAGAAACAATGATTGATGTTACATTGTTGACTTTAATAGTCTGTTCAAGTATCTAGCATACATGTTCTACATATGCTTTAATGAAGTGATTGCTTAAGTAAATGTTGTTTTACTTAGTACCAAACTTGTTGGTGATATTTTCAGTTACTTTGCTTCTGTTATTCCTTATATGCTATAACAAAGCTTCTGGTGGAGAGTTATACCTCTCGTTGGGACAATTATTCAAATTGTCTCACTCCCGTAGGTTTCTACTTTTTAGGAAGACGCCAAGGACGAAGGAATCCATTTAAGAATGAGCAACAACAGCAGCAACAGCATCAGGGGCAGTAGTGAATCTCAGGTGGAGATACTAACTGTCTAGTCTTGTAGATAGTGTCTTATGTCGTCTCTGTACTCTCAGGTCCTAGGAGTCAGTATATCTGAGATTTTGGCATGATGCCTCGAGATTTTGTATCTTACCTTGTACAGTTAACAAGGTGGGTTTTGTTGTAATGCTCGAGATGTGTTTATTACAGAGATGTATCAATGGATCAGTTTGTAAATGACCTATCATGTTGTTTATGAAAGAGTTTTTATCTTTCGAAGATCTCTTTACAAAAGTTTTAAATTTTTAGTGATTTTTGATAATTCCGCTGCTAATCGCTTCCGCATTCGTTAATTTGATTGTCAGTTTGGTGTCGGTCGTTTCAAGTGGTATTAGAGCTCTAGGTTCGCTGAGTCTACAGAGACATAGGACTAAGGTAGTAGAGTCTGTTCTAAGTGTCATCCAGTGTATCCGATGGTAACTTCTGCTCACATAGGAGGAGAAGAACCTGAAGATGACTGGATCGAATGAGGAGTTTGCTGTGGAGAGCAACAATACTGCACCAAGAAGAGGTGCAGAGGAACAAGCAATAGAGGGACAATTACCTAAGATTCTCCTAGCTAACCCAACCATGATAATGAGTTCTTCCTTAGGAATCACTGTTAGGGAATTTAGGGCTACCATGATGTATCTAGTGGATCAAGCACTAGCAATACAACCCGGATTACCAGCTCCTAATGAGGATGTTTTGGATATCTACAGAATATGTGAACCACAACAACAGGTTGAAGCAATGGTAAATGATGAAGCTTTGAACCTAGAGCAAGCCAGTGCTCAACCTCAGTCTGATGAATCAGTATACAGTAATATAGGGGTTAGAATACAACCAGAGACCAGGACCTGCTATAGGTGTAGGAAGCCTGGACATATCAGAAATAATTGTCCAGAAGAGAAATATAAAGGAAGAATTGAGAAAAGGCCTATCCAAACCCAGGAGCAGAGACCTGGTAGTTCCAAAAGGAAGAAGTTTCTGGTGTCACCAACACAACCAAGACCTAGTACACCAAGACAATGGTCATCCAGAAAGGGTAAAGAACCCTTCAGACCATACTGGGCACCTAGAATTTGCTACATATGTAGACATGTTGGACATCTGGCAAGAAATTGCCCAGCTAGAAATGTTATGGCAAATCAACCTCTGAGGCAGAATCAGCTTGAGACAATGAATAATCCTCGAGTCATGACAGGTTAGACGAAATAAATGTTATTCTTATATATCTTTTTATGATCTCTTGGACAAAACTGAGAAAGTAATTGATTGAACTTTTCCTGATTAATCCTATAAGGACTTATAATGTTGTATAAAATAGATGTTTCATGTTACATGCTTACCTCCATAAAAAGGATGAAGTATTAAAGAGATGTCTGGATAAAATTCAGTAATGTTAGATCTTATACTTGTGATAATAGGAAAAGAGAAGGAAAATGGTAGTATACAAATGCATATTACCTTATCTCAGTATTTATATACCCTAGCCAGGTATACAATTGCTGATGATAAAGTAAATATGGAAACTCCTAGATTGTTATCTTTTTTATTGCTCTGATCAAGTAGTCATTTTGAAACAATCTAATGAGTATCAAGAAATAAGAAATATGGGAGTAAGGGAGGTCAACCCTGTCCAGTAAAGATGTAAGAATAATAATAAAGATCCTCCCCATAATGTGAAAATGTGATGGAATCATAAGATGTTTCATGAATGGTTGAAAATACATGATATAACAAGAGGAATATGATCCCTTATTCTCTTTCTTTCCAGGGACATGACAATCAAGTGGGTCTTAGGACACTTGATGTGCATAATATAAAGATGTTTATGTGAAGTATACCTAGAAAGGTATCAGTTTATCTTGGACTTTAGTTCCAAGTTGAGAATATATGTAACAAGTAATGTCCCAAGATGAAAGGAAGATAACACATGTGATAGGTATCAAGATAAGAATGTAATAATATATCAAATGATTCATGTTGATTACATGGAATGGTCAACTATGAAATCAAATTAAACATGTAAAATAATATGAACATCACATGTTAGGGGTTTATGTTTTTTATAGACAAAATTCTTTCTAAGATATCTTTCAGATAAATCCTTGATTGATAAGAAACGTTTCCCTATAATGAGAGAATGTACAACTAATGAGTTACTTAGTGTAAGTAATAAGGAAAGTTAGTATGGTGTTATCAGGTGAGATGACACAATCAAGGTATGAAAGGACTTATATAGTCTCAAAATAGATGACAGAGTATGATTGTGATTTTAAGAAAATGTTGATTTAACTAAGGAACATGAGAGTATATGTCCCATGTGAATCTTTCCATGGAAAAACTTTAGTGGAGAAACTTGGTATTGAACAAAACTCTATTATGTTCCATAATAACGAAATGTCACTTGAAGACATAATGGTATAATGCTTAAATAATATCTGCTTTCTCTTTTCTTTCTGGGATTTCAGGGACGAAATCCTTGTTAGGGGTTTATAATTTGTAACATCCCTGACCTGGGTTATGAACTAACCCCAGGTGTTTTTCTTAATCATGTGATTAAATGCTTGTGGTTATCTGTTGATGATGTAATTAAAGCTCCTGAGAAATATATATTTCCCTTTCTGTCCTTTTAAACAATATTGTAATATTGTTTTGTTAAAAGTGGACTTATGTGCAAATTACCCAATTAAAGAGGTTAACTTGCAAATTGCACATGTTTAGATGTTCCTCTGATGATAATACATCATAAGAATTAATTTTATGAAGTACTATGGATTCTCCAAGCTTGGGCACCAAAAGGTAGCTTGTGGAGCAATCCTTGTGCTTTAAACCCTAGTTTTGGTATAAAGTGCAATTTACCCAAAACATGGGGTGCAACATGTAAAATATACCTTCTAGAATATCTTTTATGACTCTTGGCATCATTTAGAGTAAGGATGATGAAGAGGTCACTTCAATTGAATAATTAAATAAGAATGATAACCCTTATAAATTAAATAATCAAGTTATAAGCCTAATGACCCTTCTATATGTGCAACTTACTGAGAAGTTGGCTTTATTCACCTTTAGACCTTGGTATTAAGATGAGTTTTTATTAAGTATGGAAGGGAGAAACATGTCTTATAATAAGGGAAGGACCTAGATGATAAATGGAGAAACAAGTTGTCCTTATGTTGGAATTTCACCCAAAGTATATATACACCTTTTCTCACTTAGCAAGGATCGTTTCCATCACTTCCTTTCTTATCCCCTTTCTTAGACCGACTTAGGACAGAGCTATGGAGAAGAGGAGAACGGCCAAGCAGTTCTAGGTAAGATTTGATCATCATCTTGCTCGAATTCATGGAGGAAGTGGAGTTACAAGGTTGGTTTTATGGTTTTCTTACTTAGCTTTCTCTTTCTAGCTGACTTTTCCCAACCTTTCCTTGGAGAAACACCCTTGGCCGACCTGTGAAGCTCAAGACACCATTAAAGGATTGAATCTTGGAAGCTTGGAGCTCAAGGAACGACCTTAAGGCGGGTTTTATAACTCTAAACCTTTTGCTTTCTTATGCATATCTTTGTTCTTGCAATTAGTACTTAGTTCTTCTTCTTTCCCACTCTTCCTTGCTTTCTTGCAACTAAAACCACGAAGAACAGACCTTGATCTGGAGGTAGAAGAAGATGGGCATGATTACCAATGTTACTTTATCAAACGGTCTTGTTTTCCCCCCCTTTGGCCAAACGGTTTGGGGCAAACAGTTTGCAAAACCGTTTGAAGGGCAAATGGTTTCACAAGGTCGGTTGGAGAAAACGGTCTCCAAGACCGTTTGAGGGCGTTGACCAAGCATTGACCGTTAGGGATTTCTGTTCATAATTATGTAGGATAATGACCCACCAAATTTTAGGGGTTAACTCCAAAGAAATCGTAGGTTGAAGGCCAATCAATAGGCAAATCGAATTGAATTAAATGCTGATTTTCAGTCTGATTAACTTGAACTTTTTTGGGCAAACGGTCTCAAGACCGTTTGAGTGCATTGACCAAGCATTGACCGTTTGGGATTACTGTTCCTAATTATGTGGTATAATGACCTACCAAATTTGATAGGTTAACTCCCAAGGAATCATGAGTTAAAGGCTAAGCAATTAGGCAATTGAATTGAATTAAGTGCTGATTTTCCAATATGATTAATTGAACTTTTTGGGCAAACGGTCTCAAGACCATTTGAGGGCGTTGACCAAGCATTGAACGTTTGGGATTCCTGTTCATAATTATGTTGGTTAATAACCCTCCAAATTTGAAGGATTAACTCTAAAGGAATCGTGAGTTGAAGGCTAATCAATTATGTAAACCCTAATTGGATTAAGTGCTGACTTTCAACTTGATTGATATGACATTTTGGGTTTTCTTGCCCAAACGGTCTCAAGACCGTTTGGGGGTCACCCCAAGACCGTTTGGAGGTCTGGGGTCAAGTATAGTTGATCAATTGAAGGTCCAAAGGTACCAATCATATTGCAATTAAGTGCTGAATTGTTGATCAACTCGATAGACCAATCCTTGATGATTTTTCACTAGAATCCAAAGGATGGATGGGACAAACGGTCTCAAGACCATTTGGAGATCATCCAAACGGTCTCAAGACCGTTTGGTGGTCACCCAAGACCGTTTGGAGGTCTAGGGTTGAGTATGGTTAGGTGTTTAAAGGACTAAAGGTACCAAGTTGATATACAATGCAATGCTGATTTGGTGATCAATCCAATGATCCAAACCTTAATTGGATGGCTTGGATTTGAGTGATATGATGGGCAAACGGTCTCAAGACCGTTTGGAGGTCATCCAAAAGACCTCAAGACCGTTTGGGGTCAGGTCATACCCAATTTGGATGATGGTTCTATGGTTTCAAAGTAACTAGTCTTACATTGGTTAGTATTGAAGGATCATCGATTCCAAACCCTAATTCAATTGATCCCAACCCTAATTGGTGATCAATTGAGGGTCAATTGATTGTCAAATTAGTTAAGGATAAATATAATTGGCTCAATTGATAAGTGGTTAACACATATGAGGTCAACAGAACGGTTTAACCTTGAAAACCCTAATCGTTTGTAAGTGTTGATGCACTTTCTAGGTCCATGCGATTTTGAGACATTTGGACCGAACAGTCTCAAGACCGTTTGGGGGCAAATGATCTCAAGACCGTTTGGACCCAAACAGTTTCAAAACCGTTTGGACTCATGCGGTTTCCAAACCGTTTAAGGTCATGTGGTTTCAATGGTGATTTGTTCAATCGGTTTCAAAGTCAACCATGTCTAAACGGTCAACATGATGAAACGGTTTCAAGACCATTTAAGGGCAAACGGTCTTGAATGTCATGCGGTCTTGAAGTCAACCCTAACCAAACGGTCAACTCTTCCAAACGGTCTCAAGACCGTTTGGAGGTTGAAGTGTGAAAACGTTTGGGGACTTTTAGGGTTAAGATTGCTTAATGCTTTGAAGGCTTAGATGGTTCAATGGTGGTTTAACCTAAACCCTAATGATACCTATAGATACTAAGGGGCTAAGTAATTAGTAGCTTGACCCATGTTATGGTTAATGCTGAACATTACCAATGTACCCTTGAAGGGTTCAAGTAGATAACAACCCTTGATCAAGTAAACCCTAATGATTATAATGTGATGTCTTAATCTATGTTAATCAAAGATGACTTGATCTAATCTAACCTAGAGTGATGTAAACATCATCTAGTAGTGACAGGAGAGAGAAGGCTCCTAATATGAATGTGAATCAAGTAACATACCTTCAATATGTAAGAATGTACATGATTAGGATATGATCCATCAAGGTGAGATCATAGAAACCCTAATTATGATGTTTAATGAATCTTAAACTAATTTGAGGGCATCAATGATGATAATTTTCATACATAATGATGCTATGAGCTCCATTCTCTATGAAGTGAATAGTAAACCCTAATTCTAGAATAATAACATGTAATGTGAATAGTAAACCCTAATTTAGGGTGATCTGATAAATGGAGTAATTCAGGGTTATGCCTTTGGGTATGAAACCCTAACTACAAGCTGTAATATGAGGAATCTTTATGCCTTGTGAGCTAAGAGGTTCAATAACCCTAGGTTGAAGTGATTTAATCCAAACCCTAGAAATCAATGGTGATATGCTGATTCTCAGCACGCCCGTGCTAAGGAGCACGGCCGTGGTAGCTTGCTCTTGCACGACCGTGCAAGGGAGCACGGCTGTGTTACCCTATAAAGAATTGAAAGGTTTTGATATTGTGCTAATACTATTATATATGCATGTCCTCAACTATATTAATCATAAATCTAATCTAGGGGAGCCCTAATTGGAAATACAGATATGGGAAACCCTATTAGGATGAATAGTAAGCTTAGTTTATGGCTTATCTATTATGAACCAATAGGTAATTAATTATGATAGAGGCACAATGAATTCATGTACTCAATAAGTGTAGAATATTATATCTTGAAAAGGGAGGAAGCCAAATCAATGAGTATGATGTAATCATAACATGGTATGAAGGAGAAATGGGCTGATACTTAGAATTGATGATAATTAATGATATTCAATAAGTATTGTAATCAAAAGTAAACACTCATCATACCCTGGTATGCTCCCAAGAATGGTAAAGTTGTACGCTAGGGTTGGACTGATAACATGAATAGGAAACCCTAACTAATGAAGGATGGGGTATGTTAACCCTAGTCCTGGGTTATGCTTTCAAGTATGAAACCCTGTGAACAAATTACAATATAAGAATTCTTTTGCCTTATAAGACAAAGGGATTCAATAACTTTAATTGAGTGGGGTAAACCCTAACTCTACTTAATGTTTTAAGCATGAATCTTCATGATTAAAGTATGAGATGAGGAATCATTATTCCTAATCATAAAGAAAGGGATTGAATAACCCTAATTGATGTAAATAAGGGAACCTAGCCTTAGTGTAAGCATGAAGGTACTATTCCTGAATTGAAAGGTTAATTCTGCTTTATAAATTGCTGATCTGGAAATGAAATGTTCATTGTTGTCAATTGAATTAACCATACAGGTTCTTATAAAAGGATGATTATATCCAGGTAAAGGTTATGATATCATATTCATTGGAAGCATATTATTAGCTTTGTGAATAGTGATATACTATGTTGCCTAGTTAAGTGACATCATATAAGATTGATAGGCTGTGAGAGCCATGAGTAACATCAAGGACATGCTAATAAGATGACTTATGATGAATTAAGGGTTTGAATACCCTATTCTTGAATCATAGTAATGAAATGGTTAAGAAATGATATCCAATTGATAATTGATGTGAGTTAGACTTGATACATTTAGTATTCTACTTTTATAGCTGTTGTTCTAATTATTAATGCTTGGAAACATGCTTGATGCTAAAAGAATGCTAGAATGTACCTAACTAATCAAGTATAATCATATCATGTAGAGCCCTGACCATAGATCCATCATTGTCAGATACCAAATGATGGTGAAATAGGTTTTCCTAAGGGAACTCCTGGAGCATATACTTTTGAGTATATGGGGGTATATGGACGCGAATATCCTTACGTCCTAGTGTAGGAATTGATGTAGATGTACTTTAATCTATCAACCCTTCACTATATATTCATACTGGGTGATGTACCACAAATCTCCCGAAGAAATTACTAATACCGCATCGATGAGAGATAAACAAGAAATCTTTCGATGACGATGAGAGTTCAGAACTCCACTATAACTCTATAGCGAAGTTTCCAGAATACCCTGGATAGCTACTACAGCAGAGACACAAGATGTCCTGCAAGTAAATCCTCTTACTGACTGAGGAAGACGAGGTCATAAGAATCCGGCTCTTTTGATGACCTATGCATGGTACCAACGCGATTTTTATAAATGGTCGGTTGGAGTATGAGCGGTATACCTCATCTCCGCAGGGCATAATAATGTTTGAAAAATATAATCAGCCGTATAGTATAACTACTTAGGTTGAACTACGAGAAACAATGATTGATGTTACATTGTTGACTTTAATAGTTTGTTCAAGTATCTAGCATACATGTTCTACATATGCTTTAATGAAGTGATTGCTTAAGTAAATGTTGTTTTACTTATTACCAAACATGTTGGTGATATTTTCAGTTACTTTGCTTCTGTTATTCCTTATATGCTATAACAAAGCTTCTGGTGGAGAGTTATAACTCTCGCTGGGACAATTATTCAAATTGTCTCACTCCCGTAGGTTTCTACTTTTTAGGAAGACGCCAAGGACGAAGGAATCCATTTAAGAATGAGCAACAACAACAGCAACAACATCAGGGGCAGTAGTGAATCTCAGGTGGAGATACTAACTGTCTAGTCTTGTAGATAGTGTGTCTTATGTCGTCTCTGTACTCTCAGGTCCTAGGAGTCAGTATATCTGAGATTTTAGCATGATGCCTCGAGATTTTGTATCTTACCTTGTACAGTTAACAAGGTGGGTTTTGTTGTAATGCTCGAGATGTGTTTATTACAGAGATGTATCAATGGATCAGTTTGTAAATGACCTATCATGTTTTTTATGAAAGAGTTTTTATCTTTCGAAGATCTCTTTACAAAAGTTTTAAATTTTTAGTGATTTTTGATAATTCCGTTGCTAATCGCTTCCGCATTCGTTAATTTGATTGTCAGTTTGGTGTCGGTCGTTTCACTAGATTTGGAACTTGTGTTGACCTAATTCTTAGAAATAACATAACTTCTACTTCTATTTTGAATTTTAATCCAACATTTTGGATGCTACCTGGTTTATGATTTGTTAAGCTCTCTGTAAAATCTCAAATGCTAATGAGGATCCTACATGGAGTTATCACGATTTTCATCAAACTGATAAATTGGACTATGGTGCGCCCTAGTTTAAGGTTGGGTCCTCATTTATGGCAAGGGATGGATAAATATACCATGATGGAGTATTATGAAACTAGTTGATACATTTTGTATTGTTTGAATTTGCAATCTATCATTTATTACTATAGTCATTTAAGATTTTTTGTGTGATTTTATTGATACAAATGAATTATTTAAATGGATTAATTAATCAAGTGTAACCTTAATCATGTAGAGTCATGTAACCGTAGAACTATCTCAGTAATAAAACTTGAGGGATAATGAAATGAGTAATCCAAAAGGAATTTGACGCCGTATACTATAGGATATACACAAGTGTAGGGATGTCATATCTCTATCATCTTGATTCCAAGGTTTTAGGGAGCGATTGAGACTATGTCTTGGATTTATGTGATAGAAAGTGCATGTGGTCATTGTTGGTATGTATGCCCTGAGAGCCAATCATGGGATGATTGGTGGGATACATTAAGATTGATTTGATAAACATCAAAAGGCAAGCTTCCAATTCTTTCTGGTTCAGTCATATGGGATAGTGATAGAACAAATTGAATGTCTAGAGAATGAAAATACTCAATGGCATATGCTTTTAGGTTAAGGACCTGAACAATGAGATCATACGGATGCTAAGAGTTTGTACATTCTTGTTATGTCCCTAGTCGGATGTCATTGTGGAAGGTAGATAGACAGCAATGACACACAAGACTAGATTGTGGTGTTGGTTGATGACAGAATCTCATTAGTCATGATATAGAGATATCAAACCAAACACATAGGTGCTTGTTAGAGAACAAGTGTACCGGACAGACTCACCGTGAGTTTGACACATGGAACCATGACATGGTAGTCACAGTCAGTACTCACAGTGATGGTGGTGAGTGTGATTCTTTGACCTGAAATCACTACACTCAACAAATGTCGTTGGGCACACTTTGACATCATCAAACGTAGTCCTGAAACATGGGTTGTTATAAAGGTGATGATTGGGTAGCTTTGACACATGGGGCTTTTGAGGGGTGAGTGATAAATATGGGATTTGTCCCTCCTGAGGGAGTTTGATATCCAAGGCCACTTGGTGAGTAGGATTGAGATAGGCGTGCGCACACATGTGTGAATCAGTATGTGATATTGATGTCAGACATATCTCGTTCAATCTACTCTGAGATCAAGAAAGTGAATGAACGTTGACATGATGACTGTTACATGCCTCGAGTTCATTCGGGATATCAGTGACAAAGGAATTATACATTCACTGTAACACCATTCACGGATTGTAGGATTGAAAGTTGTTTTCCAACTTTCTACTTTCACTTGGGTAGCACTGATGTGTGACTAGGCACCTCTCTTTGCTTGTGAAGTCATAAGTGTTATGGACTTTCACTGCCAACGTGAAATGGACCTGCAGGGTCACACACATATGATTTAACCTGGAAGAGGATTTTTGTCCACAGGCAATGTTTAGATTGATTACTAAAGGAGTTTAGTAGTTCAATTAAACACTCAATTGATTGATAGCTCAAAATCATAGTGTTCAAGGTGTTGGATAGATTGATTAGAGTATCAGATTGATTGAAACTGCAATTGACTGATTCTGCACAATCTGCACTCCCAACCGATCGGCTCATGAGATGAACTGATCAGCTCAGCTTGGTGAACCGATCGGCTCAAGTTGTGAGTCGATCGACTCATGGACAGAGTGAACGATTGCTTCAAGTGTTGAAACGATCGGTTCAACTGTTGCAACCGAGCAAGTTGGGAAAGTAGGATTGGTGAGAATTTTCCTTTCGTTTCACTTGCCCAATTTGATTGGGAAAAGGATTGGTATTTGATACCAATTATAAACAAAAGAAGGAAAGTCGATCGGGAACTGATCAGGACCACGAACCGATCGGTTCAGAAAGTGAACCGACCATTTCATAGGTCCCAACCGATCGGTTGAGTGTCAACCGACCGGCTCAGATCCCCAACTGACCGTTTCAGTTGTGAAACGATCGGTTCAATTTGCGAGTTGGTTGTTTTTTGTGGAAAATCTCGAACCCTTCTACTCCTGCTTTTAGTCCCGCATTTCCCGGGATGGAGAACCCTGTCCCATGACCCTCCTATATATAGGGGTATTGGGGGCTTCTCAAAGAACAACTCAGTGCAACCAGTTGCTCTATGAAGTTGTCGTTCACTCTGGTTTTGGTAACCAAGAGAGAGCCTGAGCAAGTGCTACCCGATAAGGGAGGCACAACAACGGAAAGACAACTACAGTTGCAACTGGAAGTAGGAGAGTGTGTTGGCGACTAGTACACCAACAGGAGGGTGCGACTCCTTCCAATTCCTTATGGGACAAGGAGATTGGAGTTCCAGGTGGTCCGTGTGGACTACTTCAGAGACGGGAGGTTTCTTCCACTCAGGAGGACAACTGTCAACCTGACAGTCCGGTGAGACCAGGAGTCGTCAGTCCCGGTGCGACCAGGAGCTGCACAGACATCGTTGAAGACCAGAGTTGAAGACCATGCTAAGCACGAGGTATTGTTGCCAAGAAAGCCTCGGGACAAGGTATGATTCCACAAACCATCCTTTCCTATTATATAGACGTTGACGCGTTTCCTTGTTCAGGGTTTTGGGGAGAAATTTTTTTTGTTTCTGCTGCCTTCTCTGATTCCCCTAAAACCCAATAGTGGTATCAGAGCCACGTCAACTGCTCTATATTTTAGGAATATCGATATGATCGATTTTGGTTTTTTTGACTTTATTTATTGCATACGATGTGAATAATATTGGCTTTATGCATGTCCAATCCTAAATCCACAAATCCCAATTACATATATGATATGTATTATTAATGCACTCGATACGCGTCGCCCTTAAACGAGTTTTGTGGTGGATGTATAGCGTGGTTATGGCCAATAAACCCTATCTGTGTATGGTTGTATGTGGTTGCTTGCATCTCGGTCTACGCACTGATTCCCCTTCTCCTATTCCTGATGTAACTCGAAATAATTCGAGAATTCTTTCCTACCTTTGCTCCCCTCAAATGTAACTCGAGGTTTCTCCTTATGCAATGTAAAATAGGATAGAATTTTATTTCCTGTTATGTCAAAGAACGGAGGACATCCAGACGACAACCGTGACGATCGGTTCAAGGCGTGAACCGATCGGTTGACGTTCGAGACGATCGGTTCAAGGAGTGAGCCGATCAGTTGGTGACCGGTTTGAGGAGCGAGACGAGCGGGTGGCGGCCATGATGAGATGCATGATGACCTGACAAACCGATCGGTTGGAGGAGCCAACCGATTGGCGGGTGGCACCCAGACGACCGGGCCAGAATGAGCAAGTCAATCATGTGATGAGTTGATCTACTGTGAAGGCAAAGCACAAAGTTCATCTTGTACATGTTGCATGTGATGCAGACCTAGATGATCGTGATTCCTCTTGGCTCGAGGAATCACATTAGGATGGCCATAATCATCGCTTTTATCGTTTTGCATGTTTTCTGTGGGATATAGCATGTATACGATACATACTATGTATTGTGGTGATTGGATATGTATATGTATATAAAAACCAAATCCCTCATTAAAATATTAAGTCTTATATGCCTTCCATTATCGGCACACATGAAAAACTCGATCGACCAAGCGTAGGTTACGCCAAAGCGTGGTGCGCCGTCTATCTTGTGGGAGTGTGAAGGGTAGACATGTAGGTTCTGCCAAAGCATGGTGCATGTTTACCGTGTCGGCTTTTGGGTTAGACTTAACTGGTGATTCTTAGAGCGTCTAAGCCTAGAGGCAAGGAATGTTCATGGCAAGGTGTTGTGCATGTTCATTCATCAAGAGTTTCATATGATGCAATTAGCATGATGGCCTACCTAAATAGTCAAGATTGTGGGCGATCAGCCAAAGATGACTCATGACTTGATGAAATATGGATCTTGCCCACTAGAAGGTTATACGCTGCAATCTTCCGAATTGATGGTGAGGGCTATCAATTTGAAGTAAAATGGTGGGAGTGATAATTAATTAAAGGCCTAATTATATCGTCAACTTTTCAAATCAATCAAACAAGTCAAAAGGAGTTTTGGACTAAAATTGCATATATTTCCTTTTGTTAAAATAAATGGTTAATCAACAATAATCACTTTATTTGTGATCGGTCTTTGAGACCAACAAATTAAATGGGAATTTTTCACGACGGGTTAGGACATTGAGAAGTGTTCTCAATCATAGAGTGAAAGCTCTAAGTCCTAGTTATACCAGAACCAGATGAACTCAATCCCACCACATCAATGGATGAAAGTATGCTTATGGAAGCATGCCGAGGATGACATTGATGAGGAGTGCTTGATGTTGTGTTCTCTGAACTATGAGTTGCAGAGACAACATGAGACATATGATGTCTCAAGGACACTGTCCTAGTATGTCATGACAGAAGGAGATCCAGTAAGGTATTCACACACTCAATGTGATTGGGTATGTGGAAAACCTGACTAAGAAGGATTCCCTCAGAGCCAAGAGTTGGCTATTGGTATGATACTGCAAATGTTGCGAGGATCATACAATTCATGATAAGCTACAACATGAACAACTTTGACAAGCGTTGACAGAGTTGTTGGACATGTTGAGGATAGTAGAGGCAAAGATGAAGAAAGACAAACCATACTCTTTGATGTGATCAAAGAAAAAGGTAATTCTTAAGGGCAAGGATAAGGGAAAAGCAAAGAAGTGTTCTGATGCTAGCCAGCAATCCAAGCTGTCTTTAGCCTCAAGGCACATGGGGAAAGGGTGTATGAGGGATTGCCCTCTATATCTGGAAGAACAAAAGAAGATGAGGGAGGGGATGGAGATCTCCACCTAAGGTATCGTGAAATGAACCGCTTCTTTATCTGAGGTATATGATACCAAGATATGAATCTATCATATATGATATGCAAGATCCGCAAAGAAGTGATGGCCTTTGTGAAAGGACCAAGAAAGAAGTACCCATCATTGGAGCAAGTGTTGCTGCCATAGATAGGAATATCTTTCAGTTTATTTCAGCCTAAAGGGCACGGAATAGAGTTGAGAACTGCTATTTCATATATTTCCAATAGATAGAAACACTTTATTTTTGCATATTGTATGACAATGATGGCAATTAATAAAGTTGATGTTTCAATCTTAAAGATATGATCTTTGTGGCAATGCCTTGTTTATCTTGTGATACATGGTATGCATAAGATAAAATGATACCTAAAAGTTATAGATAACTCAAACAATCTAATTACCATCAATCATGAGAAATTCATTTCTAGTTTCCATGTGATGGATAAATCTAGACTCTTTTGGTTAGAGAACCAGTAAGAGACATGAATATCTTGGACATGATTAATCAATCTTCACTAAAGGTAGTGGGAGAATGATTGTCCTATTAGGTATAATACATGTGATGTATTTACATACCTATTGGAACAAATGCTAATACTTGAAATGGTGTTTAGAGAAATACCAATATGAATATCTTGAAGTGTTCAAGATTATCATAGATGAAGTGCAAATTTGGTAAAGTGCTAATTCTTGATGAGATCAATGAATGAAATACTTGGACCAAGTGTTTGAGATCCTTATGAGAGATTATGATAATGTATCATAGTGAACTCATGATTAAGGCATGGTGATGTCTAAATCAAGAAGGAATCATACTCTAAGGAGTTAGAGAATGATTATCAAATAACTGAATTCTTCTTAATAAAAGAATACCCCACACTAATAAAGGACATTAAGAATCACAAGGAGTTGTGAGTTCTTATATCCTTGACAGACACACCTCAATTATCTATGTGATGAGTTGTTCATATGATGAGTCAACTATCTAGATAAATATGAGGAACCGAATTTTGAGTTATGGTTTATGACCATTACATCCTAAATGACATCCATGTGAACCATAAGGTATGACCTTGATGGTAGCACCCATTGGATGAAATCCATAAGTGCAAATAAGTCTTAAGTGTTAAGACACATGGATAACATTTTGAGAAGGATGATGCTTGTTGCAACTTAATGACTGAGACGTTTGGCATATGGATACTAAAACCGCATTCCCATGAGGAATAAAACAAGGATGTGTACGTGACACAACCTATAAGGTTTATGAATCCACTAATGCAAATGAAATCTATAAGTTACAATGGACTAATCAATGTGATTGATTGAGTACAAGCAACTTATAATTGGAACTTTACTTTGATGATATAGTCAAAGGGTTTGACTGATTTGTCAAAGATAAAGAAAGGGATCTGTGATTTAGTGGGAGTGTGTTCACATTCCACATGTTGATGTGAAATGGAAATGTTCTAGAATGGAAATCCAAGTGGAATTATCTTTAAGGAAGATAGAGATGTTTCCTATGTGATAGGAATAGAGATCTATAGAGATAGTTCTCGAAAACCTCTTGACCTGAAAAGGAGAAAGCATACATTGGAAATCTGTACTGAAGAGTTCAGTATGCACAGATTCAGTGGGAGAAAACTTGTCCATGTTACATGGAGTTAGTATCCCAAGGCCAAGTGTCCAATTCTTATGAAGAATGGGAACACTAAGAATAGATATGGATCTATCATGTATGTATCCCATTATCTTGCATGGAAAGAACAAAATGCATTCATCATCTTGTATGTGGGACATGATAATATGATGTGCTCATCCTGATAACTCGTATGTGGGACATGAGGAGTGGATGTCTGTCTGCTTCCAGTAAGGGTTACTGGAACACCATGAGAACTTGATAAGTACTTGTGAAGTACTAGTTCTATGGAGATAAGGAAGAGTTCAATGTAAAGAGTTACATTGATGCAAACTTCCGAAAGGATAGAAAATTAATCACAAAATATAGGATATATAAAAGTGGAAGTTTGTTGATAATTGGAAATGTTCCAATAAAATCATTTAAAAGGAAATGCCGAGTATCTATGTGTTAGAGAACAACAATGGATACTATATGGATCTGGAAGTTCATGAGATGAACTTACAGATATTCCGCTCATTGATGACAAGTCGGGAATCCTTGATCATGCAATGTGGCTAAAGGTTACTAAAGGAATACTAGATCGCATATTACGACAACTCCATCTCATATGTATGATGTGAAGCGAAGAGATGAGAGACATGCAATTTATACTGACTTTGGCAAGGTGTTACCATTACTCACTATGTTGGCACTAGAGCAGAGTGACATGTGGGACATGTTTGAAGATCACTATGAATATGATTCAAGGGTGATTGGCTCGCAGTGCAAGTGGGAGTCTGTTGGTATGTATGCCCTGAGAGCCAATCATGGGATGATTGGTGGGATACATTAAGATTGAGTTGATAAACATCAAAAGGAAAGCTTCCATTTCTTGCTGGTTCAGTCATATGAGATAGTGATAGAACAGATTGAATGTCTAGAGAATGACAATACTCAATGACGTATGCTTTCAGGTTAAGGACCTGAACGATGAGATCATACAGATGCTAAGAGTTTGTACATTCTTGTTATGTCCCGAGTCGGATGTCATTGTGGAAGGTAGATAGACAACAATGACACACAAGACTAGATTGTGGTGTTGGTTGATGACAGAATCTCATTAGTCATGATATAGAGATATCAAACCAAACACATAGGTACTTTTTAGAGAACAAGTGTACCGGACAGACCCACCGTGAGTTTGACACATGGAACCATGACATGGTAGTCACAGTCAGTACTCACAATGATGGTGGTGAGTGTGATTCTTTGACCTGAAATCACTACACTCAACACATGTCGTTGGGCACACTTTGACATCATCAAACGCAGTCCTGAAACATGGGTTGTTATAAAGGTGATGATTGGGTGGCTTTGACACATGGGGCTTTTGAGGGGTGAGTGATAGATATGGGATTTGTCCCTCCTGAGGGAGTTTGATATCCAAGGCCACTTGGTGAGTAGGATTGAGATAGGCGTGCACACGCATGTGTGAATCATTATGTGATATTGATGTCATACATATCTCATTCAATCTACTCTGAGATCAAGAAAGTGAATGAACGTTGACAGGATGACTGTTCCATGCCTTGAGTTCATTCGGGATATCAGTGACAAAGGAATTATACATTCACTGTAACACCATTTACGGATTGTAGGATTGAAAGTTGTTCTCCAACTTTCTACTTTCACTTGGGTAGCACTGATGTGTGACTAGGCACCGCTCTTTTCTTGTGAAGTCATAAGTGTTATGGACTTTCGCTGCCAACGTGAAATGGACCTGCAGGGTCACACACATAGGATTTAACCTGGAAGAGGAGTTTTGTCCACAAGCAATGTTTAGATTGATTACTAAAGGAGTTTAGTAGTTCAATTAAACACTCAATTGATTGATAGCTCAAAATCATAGTGTTCAAGGTGTTGGATAGATTGATTAGAGTATCAGATTGATTGAAACCGCAATTGACTGATTCTGCACAATCTGCACTCCCAACCGACCGGCTCATGAGATGAACCGATCGGCTCAGCTTGGTGAATTGATCGGCTCAAGTTGTGAGTCGATCAGCTCATGGACAGAGTGAACGATTGCTTCAAGTGTTGAAATGATCAGTTCAACTGTTGCAACCGAGCAAGTTGGGAAAGTAGGATTGGTGAGAATTTTCCTTTCGTTTCACTTGCCCAATTTGATTGGGAAAAGGATTGGTATTTGATACCAATTAGAAACAAAAGAAGGAAAGTCGATCAGGAACTGATCAGGACCACGAACCGATCGGTTCAGAAAGTGAACCGACCGTTTCATGGGTCCCAACCGACCGGTTGAGTGTCAACCGACCGGCTCAGATCCCCAACCGACCGTTTCAGTTGTGAAACGATCATTTCAGTTTGCGAGTTGGTTGTTTTTTGTGGAAAATCTCGAACCCTTCTACTCCTGCTTTTAGTCCCACATTGCCCGGGATGGAGAACCCTGTCCCATGACCCTCCTATATATATAGTGTTGGCTAAATTGGACATTATGTTAATCCCTTTGTTTTGATAATGACAAACATTTCATTCTTGTGGTTTTAACGTGCTATTTGAGTATTTCAGGTGGTGGATAACAAAGACTTGGAAGAACAATTTGATAAAATCACTTTATTTTCATGATTGTAATCAAATGTAAAAGCTTGTACAAGTATATAATGTACAAGTAATTATATATCATGTAAATCAAGCGTTTAGATCTTCCCTATCCACTCACAACACTTAGATAGGCCATTCCCCAAGATAGTATCACAATTGCACATTGATACACACACTTAGTAAATGAATACATTGAGTCAGTAATATTCTCGGTCGACAAATCGTCGATCGAGAAAATATCGGTCGACAAAAACTTCGACCGAGAAACTCTCGGTCGACAAAATCTTCGATCGAGAATAGACCCTACTAGCCGTTAGACCCAGCAGACAAAGTGGTTGGGAGTTGGAAATGAATGTTGAAAACACTTGCTCCAGGAGGTCCCTCGGTCGACAAATCTTCGACTGAGAAGGACTCTCGGTCGACAAATCTTCGACCGAGAAAAGTTCTATCTGCACTTTTCAGGGTCAATTAACTAGCCGTTGCAAATACAATTAGTGGACAAATAACGGCTAGTTAAGCACTTAGAACCCCCTAGAAAGTGTCTAGAATGTCCTTAAGCATTCATAGGCCATTCCTATAAATAGGACAAGCCATAGGACACCAAAACACACCCAAGCTACACTTGTGCTACACTTGAGCTTGAATACTCATTGGCAATCTGTTTTGAGCAATAGAGCATTTCCCACATTGGCTATTCATTCCCATTGCTCTAATTTCGTGTCCTATAGGCTAGCATCTCCTTTCCACAACACTTACACTTCTACACTCATTGGTTAGGAGATCAATACGCTTGATATAGGCAAATCAAGCCTTGTGCTTAAAAGGATAAGTTGTAATTTCTGTTTTCCTTCTTGTTCCTTTTATTCTTTGTATTCTCCTTGCTACTCCTAGGGTTGGAGGCTGCGGATTGGAGAAGGTTCTTCTCGGAGGAGAAGGTGGACTTCAAGCTACTTCAAGAAGGCTATCGCAACGGGAAGCTACTTCAAGAAGGCTATTGCAACGGGAAGCTACTTCAGGAGGAAGGCTGCTTCAAGGTTGGTGCAATTACTTCTAGGTGAAGGCTGCTTCAAGGTTGGTGCGATTACTTCTAGGTGAAGGCTGCTTGAAGGGTTTAGGGAGAGAATTGTAATTTTATGTAAAGTCCTTGTGAGGTAATAAAATTAAATTCTTTCCAAATCCCAGTTGGGTAAGCAACCGGGTAGTGGACTGACAACTTTAGTATTTGCTAAAGTTGGAACCACTCTAAATCCTTGTCCCCTTGTCCAATATTTTGTGGTTGGTTGTTTGAGTTAAATAATTGTTAAAATTGTTTTAAAACTCTATTCACCCTGTAGTGTTTTTCAATTGGTATCAGAGCGGGCTTCAAGGAACCCTAACCAGGTCTTGAAGAATGGAGGGTAATGGTGATTACAATCACAACAAAAGGTGCTGCTTGGACAAAACTACAACATGTTGCAATTGGTGCTTAGGAACAAGCCACACAACAACTAGATGTCCATGGAGATCAAAGAAGGAAGATGAGCACAAAGATTGTCTCATTGCTACAACAAGTGAAGAAGAAGAAGAGGTAAGTCTTTTTGATTTATCTAAAGAAGAACTAGTTGCTAGTCTTGAAGAGACACATAATAAATATGTTGAGTGCAAGAAGAAACTAAAGAAATCCAATAAAGCAAATGATGAATTAAATGCTAGACTTCTTGCTCTCACATCTGAAAATGAAGATTTATATGCTAAATTAAATGATCTTGGTTTTGAAAAAGATAGCATTATTTCTGAAAATCATACTTTGAAATCATCTCTAAGTAGTAGTAATGTGAATATTTTTACTCTAGAAACAAATTATGATCTTCTATATCAAGAAAAGGTTGGATTACTTGCAAAATTAAATGATCTTCAAAAACAACCTGTCTTGTGTACACATCTAGATTATGATAATATAGTGAAAGAAAGGAATTCTTTATCATCTAATCTAGATCAAGTAAAACTAGATATTAAGAAAAGAATGGATGAGATTGCTAAGTTGCACCAAGAAGTTAGTAGGTTAAGCAAAAATGGAATCCTTGATAAAATATTGGATGATTCCTATCATCAAATTGGGAGAAGAGGACTAGGTTACAAGCCTAAGGGGAAATCTTATCAACAACTTAGTTGGAGAAAGACACAAGCACATCAATCACTATATGTACCTAAAGGAACAAATACTTTTGTACCAAAGAACAACCTAGAACAAAACCATAAGAAAAGACTTGAGGTTGATTCTATATGTTGCCATTATTGCTTACGTCTTGGACACTACTCTTTTTCATGCCCATACAAGAAAAAGGATGTTGAGTTGGTATGGGTTCCAAAACCCCCAAATTGAATTGATTAGACTAAGTTGAGATATGACCAAAGACTTTACATTGCATATCTTTATGTCTATCTCAACTTAACATAAAGAGATAACAAAATGATTCAAGTAATTAAAATTTCTAACTTGAAAATATACAATCTTAAACAAACCCGCAGAGACACATCTTTGAAAATTTATCTAAATTAATGTCCTTAAAACTTAAAGATTTGAATATGATTAGTTGAGATTTGATCTAAACGTTACTTTGATATTTCTATGTTTATCTCAACTAAAAATGATTTTTAAATTGCATAATTGAATTAAATATAGTCTATGTTTTTTTTTTGATGCAATTAACAGTTCTAAATACAATACAGAAACCTTGTCGGTCGAAAAATCTTCGACCGAGCTGTCACTCGGTCGAGAAATCTTCGACCGAATAGGTCACTGATTTCAGTCTGCAGTAAAATTGCTGACTAATTTGATTGATCAAGTGGCTATCTATTTGCTGTTAATGACTGTTTTACATGCAAAACAAGTTGAAGATCAATTTTGAAAATAAATGATATCATTTCGATTGATCCTCTAAATAAGGTAAAACTGAAAATCATGTTTGGAAATCACTATTTTCTAATAAAAGCATCTACTGGTCTATCTATATAGAAATCATGTGTTATGAAATTTAGTTTAAATGATCACAATCACTGTATTTCATGAAATTATCACTTTATTGTTCTATTATTACATCATGGATATGCTTTCACTACTTTATCATTCAACTCATAAAGATGATGCTATGTTACATAGAACAAATAGATAATGATTATTGCATGGATCCTTGATGAGACATAGGCAAGAAAAATGATTCATTGGTGATTTGTTGCTTAGAAAAAGAACTTTAAGGTTTGCAAAACATAAAATAAAGAATTTCTCAATTGGTATCTATAAGAAATTGCGATATCATTCATGCCTTCAAGGATATATGTCTTTTCATGAAGAATCACATGATTAATATGAACAGAAATAGGACTTGATTTATGCACTCATAGTAAAAAGGACATCATTCATAATAGGTTTTATTCAAAGTAATTTAATTGATATCTCTTTAAGGTACCTGCAAAATTTATACTTCACATGTGAAATCTGCAGATTCTGCCTCTTGGTTGAAATAAAATTTAGCCAAGGGGCGCTATGGTCGTAGTCAAGGACGACCTAAAATAAGCTTTGACAAAATGCTTATTCGGATATCATTTTATTGTACTTAATCTTAGTATACTTTTGATAAAGGTCAAAATCAAATTTTAAAATCATCTGTGACTTTAGAAGCTTTAAATTGCTTTAATGGTAAGATTAAGGGGGAGCTCATACAAACAAATTTGATTATCTGATTAAAAAGATTTTGAAGCTGTTACGACCTTAGTATTTTTACTCTTGGTTATGAAGACATCTATGAATTTCATAAAAATGATATAAGGAACTCTCTAAAAAAATCAGGATTAACATCCCTTGCATTTGGTTAGAGACATTTTTTCATGAACTCTGAGATTAAAGGACTCTCATTTCATTTTCAGGGCTTAACATCCCTTGCAAAATAGATGAGAAATCAATACATATGCCATGAAACTAACATGATCTCATATCATTTCAAGGCTTAACATCCTTTGCAAATGATTGAGAAACAAATTGTGGCTAAATTAGACAAAAATGATATTAAATCCATGTTCCTAATAGAATATCTATCTAAGGGGGAGAATAGTATAAAATTAAGGGGGAGAAGAAATATAAAATATTAAACTTGGATATCTTTTTGAAATGACAAAGGGGGGGAAATAATATAAAATCAAAAACATAAAATAAAATGAGTTTCATAATATCTCAGCCAGCACCCACTTGCAAACACAAGATTGGATACAAAAGGTAAACTTCAGGTATGAAACTCATATGATTTATATTTCCTTATTTTATATTTAGGAAATGTTTGTCATCTTCAAAAAGGGGGAGATTGTTGGCTAAATTGGATATTATGTTAATCCCTTTGTTTTGATAATGACAAACATTTCATTCTTGTGGTTTTAACGTGCTATTTGAGTATTTTAGGTGGTGGATAACAAAGACTTGGAAGAACAATTTGATAAAATCGCTTTATTTTCATGATTGTAATCAAATGTAAAAGCTTGTACAAGTATATAATGTACAAGTAATTAGATATCATGTAAATCAAGCGTTTAGATCTTCCCTATCCACTCACAACACTTAGATAGGCCATTCCCCAAGATAGTATCACAATTGCACATTGATACACACACTTAGTAAATGAATACATTGAGTCAGTAATATTCTCGGTCGACAAATCGTCGATCGAGAAAATATCGGTCGACAAAAACTTCGACCGAGAAACTCTCGGTCGACAAAATCTTCGATCGAGAATAGACCCTACTAGCCGTTAGACCCAGCAGACAAAGTGGTTGGGAGTTGGAAATGAATGTTGAAAACACTTGCTCCAGGAGGTCCCTCGGTCGACAAATCTTCGACCGAGAAGGACTCTCGGTCGATAAATCTTCGACCGAGAAAAGTTCTGTCTGCACTTTTCAGGGTCAATTAACTAGCCGTTGCAAATACAATTAGTGGACAAATAACGGCTAGTTAAGCACTTAGAACCCCCTAGAAAGTGTCTAGAATGTCCTTAAGCATTCATAGGCCATTCCTATAAATAGGACAAGCCATAGGACACCAAAACACACCCAAGCTACACTTGTGCTACACTTGAGCTTGAATACTCATTGGCAATCTGTTTTGAGCAATAGAGCATTTCCCACATTGGCTATTCATTCCCATTGCTCTAATTTCGTGTCCTATAGGCTAGCATCTCCTTTCCACAACACTTACACTTCTACACTCATTGGTTAGGAGATCAATACGCTTGATATAGGCAAATCAAGCCTTGTGCTTAAAAGGATAAGTTGTAATTTCTGTTTTCCTTCTTGTTCCTTTTATTCTTTGTATTCTCCTTGCTACTCCTAGGGTTGGAGGCTGCGGATTGGAGAAGGTTCTTCTCGGAGGAGAAGGTGGACTTCAAGCTACTTTAAGAAGGCTATCGCAACGGGAAGCTACTTCAAGAAGGCTATTGCAACGGGAAGCTATTTCAGGAGGAAGGCTGCTTCAAGGTTGGTGCAATTACTTCTAGGTGAAGGCTGCTTCAAGGTTGGTGCGATTACTTCTAGGTGAAGGCTGCTTGAAGGGTTTAGGGAGAGAATTGTAATTTTATGTAAAGTCCTTGCGAGGTAATAAAATTAAATTCTTTCCAAATCCCGGTTGGGTAAGCAACCGGGTAGTGGACTGACAACTTTAGTATTTGCTAAAGTTGGAACCACTCTAAATCCTTGTCCCCTTGTCCAATATTTTGTGGTTGGTTGTTTGAGTTAAATAATTGTTAAAATTGTTTTAAAACTCTATTCACCCCCTCTAGTGTTTTTCATATAGGGGTATTGGGGGCTTCTCAAAGAACAACTCAGTGCAACCAGTTGCTCTGTGAAGTTGTCGTTCTCTCTGGTTTTGGTAACCGAGAGAGAGCTCGAGCAAGTACTACCTGATAAGGGAGGCACAGTAAGGGAAAGACAACTGCAGTTGCAACTGGAAGCAAGAGAGTGTGTTGGCGACTAGTACGCCAACAGGAGGGTGCGACTCCTTCCAATTCCTTATGGAACAAGGAGATTGGAGTTCCAGGTGGTCCGTGTGGACTAATTCAGAGGCGGGAGGTTTCTGCCGCTCAGGAGGACAACTGTCAACCCGACAGTCCAGTGAGACCAGGAGTCGTCAGTCCCGGTGCGACCAGGAGCTGCACAGACACCGTCCAAGACCGGAGTTGAAGACCGCGCTAAGCGCAAGGTATTGTCGCCGAGAAAGCCTCGGGACAAGGTATGATTCCACAAACCATCCTTTCCTATTATATAGACGTTGACGCGTTTCCTTGTTCCAGGTTTTGGAGAGAATTTTTTTTTGTTTCCGCTGCCTTCTCTGATTCCCCTAAAACCCAACAGTCATAACTCAAATTTGATAGTTTATACCCTAGTTTTGGTGTCGTGGCATGTGTACCCAGGATGAAACATGTTTGGTTTTAGTAGTTTGAGTCGATGAGCTACTACATCTGTTCACTCGTTCTGACCAAGTGGAAGAGATCTTTGGGGTTCCGATCATCTTGGATCTTATACAGGGATGATTGTGACTTCATAGTGGGCATTCAGTAATCTGGGTGGTACGCCTTATAATACTCATGGTTTAATAAAATATGTAATCCAATTGTGTAATACACATGTTATGGTTCCATGGTAAATCACTTTGAATGAATACTATTTCTTTTCTCTTCCTGCTGGCATCATATGTGATTGATACTTCTTCATGTATAGTTAGTTTTACCAATAACTTTAGCCATGCTTGATCACTATTTATACACTTCTCAACTTTCTCATATGTTATAATACCTATTTTAAACTGATTCAGTCTTCAAAACTTTCTTGTAAGCAATTAATGTTATTAGAAGTTATATCATATCATTGGGACTTGGAGTCCACCTCATGAGTTTCCACACCTTTTAGACAACCAGTAGCATGCCAGACCCATGGTGACGAGGATGCTCAATTTGGAGACAGTGAAGTTGAGAGGTTGGTGTGGTTCATGTTAGAGTCCTAGATTCATCCCTATACTCTCAAGTTTGGGAAGGGGGTTTATATACGATGTATATCGACTAGAATTCTTGGTTATATACCATCAATAATGAAAATGCCGTACTATCTAGACGATACATTTTCTATACATGTTGTGGTTGAGACCATGGTTACTCATGCAAAGAAACCTGGCATAAACATATGTGATGTTGGGCCTTTGCGCAAGTCTTCCATAGAATATTTGGAATTTTTGTTCGATTTTAATTTTGTACCTTTTGGTAATCTAGTTAATTAGTATTTGGCTGAGTGTTGGTTTTGAGTAATATCATTTCAAGACCATCAATGGAACTAACTCAACTCAAGCATTTATATCCCAATCTATTGTCAAGTGTGGGCTTAACGTTGGATGTGAAACACAAAGGCAAACATGCCCAACCAAACAAAAGTGCATATATGGAATAATATGCTTCACATATGTTGTTATCCACAGTGTGGATTGAGAATGTAAATGTAATTTATAAATGGATTTTTAGTGTAATGAATGTGCAAAAAAATAATGACCACTAATTTCTAGGCGGTGGGCAATCTTGACCAATGGGTCACTATGAATCTAAAATCGATCGGGGAGTACAACCAATTATTCTTAATTTCTTGCTGGAGTATATGAAAGCAGAGGAACATGTGGGTCTTCAAGAAGAAATCAACCACTCACTTGCATCAAGCCCAATTCATTATGAAAGAGGTAGAACTGACTAACAATGCTTGAGGAAGGAGACAACATCAGATGTTTCCTCCCTGTCTGAAAACCCGGAGTAGGCCTACAGAAGGTTTTAAGAAATTCAACATTGATGTTGCCCTGGAAAGAAGAGGAGGAGTGATTATGATTGTCATTAGAGATCACAACAGTCGTTGGTTAGGGGGAGTGGGACTGTCTATCATAGAAGACACTTCTCTTGAAGCTAAACTAAAGGCCATCGAGCTAGCCTATAAAATCATCAAAGTATGCCAACTAGAGAACATAATTGTAGAGACAGATAGCCAATAGGCTACGATCATGCTCTAAGAAGATTACAGGAAGCATCTACACTTTGCAAACACAATTCTGGGGATACAGAAGATAAGTAGCAACTCTACCTCGATTCACTTATGCAAACAAGATTGCAACACTCTTGCAGACTTTGTGGCTAAGTATCACCTTCAAAACAAACAGGGGAGTGTCCATTATCATAGACCCCCAGACTCATCTCTAGGTAATAGACCTGAGAATGTATGTAATGGTAGTAGTACTACCATATTTAGTAATTGACAATTCTTAAAATTATGTAATTCAAGTTTGAGTTGGCTTGCACAAGGTGGGCAAGATGAATAAAATCTCCACCTGGCTTATCCAAAACAAAAAGATAATGATAACTGATTATTTTTGGCACAACCATGATTACATTGTCTTACATGGTCCGTCACCTTCAAGAAGAAAAGAACTATATCCCCACGTGTTAGCCATTGCCATTGCCATATCAGATAATGAACTAAAAGGATGGTTTTGACGACGTTGGTATCTTTAAAACCAAGAAGGAAATTTAAAGTTGTTCAAGAAATTAATAGTGGAGGAGTGGAAAGCCATAGAAATACCATCGAGATATGAAGGTAAATACTGAACTCAAAAGCAAAATAAATCACCAACTTGTTGACATAGAAATACCAATAGTTAGCAAGTCAGGGGCCCTCGTCTTTAGCCAGGGGCGGATCTAGGAGGGGGGGCTACCGGGGCTTCAGCCCCCCCTCCTAAAATCTTAAATGTTAATTTATATGTATTTATGCATGTTTAGTATTATAAATATAGTATATATACGAGCTCTTTAGATGTAAGACAAGGCAAAGTTGTAGCTGGGTTGGTAGAAGTACATTGGTTCTAAACTAGGCACTCAGGTTCAAATCTCACTATAGGCATATATTTTTTAACTCAACCCCCCCTACCACAACTAGTGCTATGTATAGGTAACTCAGCCACCCCTTATGCAATTTTCTGATTCCGCCACTGTCTTTAGCTATCTAGTGGAAGAAGCAACAATCACATCCAATACATTGTTAGATTGATTGAGTGTTGTCCGACTGTGAACGGGGAGTTGGACGCATAAAAACACATTGTAAATTGGAAATGTTTATATAGAATCGGTTTGGGGATTCAAAATAGGACATCATTTGTACTTTTCACACAAACCAAACTGCACAACTGAAAAAGTATGATGTATTTCAGTTATACAACTTGTTTTATGTGAAAAGGACAAATGATGTTTCTTTATGGGTCTCAAGCTCACTATACATACCAAACCCCTTGCAAATTTCACAATACTATATGGTTGTCTTTTTAAGTGTTGTACTCCGAACTTATACTTTGCCGTCTTAATAGGTAATGTACCAACCCGAAGGAGCCCACCAGTTTATATTGACCTTACATTCTTGCACGCGTTCTTGGGAAGACAATGACCTTATATAGGTTGACCACGATGCGGACCGCAATAACCATGTCTGTGTATAGTATAATTATTATTATTCTTTTTGGTAGGAGATGATGTCGGGCGAGTCTATGTTTTGAGAAAGTAAGTTGTAGAGAAACTTTCTTGGGGTGTTGCGTAGCAGCCCTAGCTTGTTGGTCGTCTACCTTTTTTGTGTAGACTTGGACCGAGCAGCCCAGCCGGAGACTGACTGACATTGTTAGTGGGTAACGCTACGTTGTAAATTGCGATACCAAGTCAGGAAGGAAATTAAATAGTGAGGTGGTCCCACAGAAAAAAATCCTCCCACTGAAACACACAAATTCATAAACGGTCCCTCTGAGCACTGAAACTTGACAGTAGTTGCATATCACAGATCTGGCAATCTTTGAATCTGATAGCTGGCGTTGGCATAGTTATTAATCGATTCCTCATAAGACAGGGCATTAATTGGAAAAGTCATCAACTGTACCAGGCGATCTCAAAGGGCAACGGATAAGGAGAGAATCCAATCGAAATCTTATATACCCTACCTTTGTTGCACTATATCAGGTCCCTTGATTTGTGGGTCTCATAATTAAAGTGTACAGTCAGAATGTGTCAAACACATTGTCCTGGACACATAGGATGTGAGCCCGTACAAGGGCAAGTCTAGTTGAACTGCAAACAATTTGGTGTTTTTGAACCCACACAAGTCAAATTCCGTGTTGTTTGTTTGTTCTGAACAAAAATGAATTTCACGGGATAATTTGTTTATACTGCTGACAAGGGAAAACGAACTGAGCTAATTTTGGGCGCAATTCGTTTCCATGACCCTGACAACTATGTTTATGCTTAAATTATATATAATGAGAAAACTAATTTGATAGCTAGTTGTATGTTTTCGATTGAACCAAACAAAAGTGAGTAAAATGTGAATTACAACTTGGTTCGACCAAACATAGTTTAATTTTCATACAGTTTGATTTTTTGTTTTAAATTTTGCAGTACATCTTTGATTTACAATGTCCCGCCACAAGTGCAAGTGCATCCCCTCCATCAATAAGCACCCCTAAACCTTACGCACCACCACCACCACAATATCCCTTCAACTATCATTACCCTCCTCCACCTTAGCAACCACATCACCAAGGGTATGTAAATCACACTAGTACACATGTGACTTTTAAAGTCGGTTAATAAGGTATCCAATGTTTGCTATTAGATGACTCTTAGGTGGGCGACACAACTGGTTGATGGATACAATGTTGGTCTATGGAGAAAGAATAAACTGACATAGATAGTGAGCAGTGGTTCCCAAATCAAGGTCTAGGATAGTAAAAATCAATACAAACCAATTGCATGTTAGCAAATTATATCTAGATAGGGGACAAAACTGATATCACAATATTTCTGTGACGAACTACTCGCAAAGCACAAGATTAACTAATGCGGAAGCGAATCATTTGCAGCGGATTACTAAAAATCACAAAAAATTAAAACTTTTGCAAAGAGATCCAACATAGGAAAACTCTTTCATTAAGAACCATTGTATAACATTTACATTCTGGTTCAAAAGTACATAACTTGTACCATCTCTTCTCGAGGATTACAACATCAGCTGCCCTAGTAACATTATATACAGACAACATAAGAAACCTCGAGACATCAAGACAAAATCTCAGATCGATTCATGAAAAATACTAACTATAAACTCTGAGGACCTGAGAGTACAGAGACGACACATAGGACTACTATCTATACAAAACTTGGCAGCCAGTGCCTCCACCTGAGTTATCACTGCTGTCCTTGTTGTTGCTGCTGCTTTTCCCTTGCTATAGGGTTCCTACTTCTTCTTCTGCGTTTACCTAAAAACTTAGATCCCACGGGGGTGAGACAATTGTAAATTGCCCCAACGGGAGATATAACTCTCCGCCAAAATATTGTTATAGCAGTTTATTATAATAAAACTGAGCAGGAGTTCTTATATATTAACAACATTATTAATCATTGAATGAACAGAGTAACGTAATCTCCTTTCTTGAGGAGAGCAATGCATCTACTCATGGTAGGTTCATAATTCATACATCTACTTACATTGAATGTAAAGAGATATGAATGAAATTTATCAACTTAAAGATACATAAAAGAAATATAACATCAACCAATGAATTTCCGTATTCAATTCTTAAGCAAACATGCTATACGGCTGATTACATCTTACAATCACACTTATGCCCTGAGGAGATGAGGTATACCGCTCATACTCCAACTGACCATTGCAAAGTCGAAATTGGTGCCATACAAAGTCAATGGTAGAGCCGGCTACCAAGACCTCCCTTATCTCGGTCAGTACGAGATCAGATACATGACATCTTGTGTCTCTGCTGAATAGTTTTTCAGGGTATACTGGAAAATTCGCTATTAGAGTTACAGTGACATGCTGCATTCTCTTCGCAATTGTGAGATTTTGTGTTTATCTCCACCGATCCGACATTAACATTATTGGGAGATGTGTACTGCATCTATCCCAATCTTTGGGAGATTTGTGATACATCCATCCCAGTACAAGTAATGAAGGATTGAGAGGTTTAATGTTTACCATTCTTCAATTCCTTCATTAGGACGTCAAGATACATTCGCCCATTGCCCCCACATATTCAAAATATGTGTTCCGGGTTTTGACGCGGAGCATCCGTTTCACCATCCAGCAAGTTCTGACACTGATGGCTATATGGCCAGGGCTCTACATGATATAATTTCACTTGATTAATTAAGTACATTAGCAAATTCTTTTAGCATCAGTCAAGTTCTCAAACATAACTTATTTAGACAATTGCTATAAAGAAATATGTACTATCTTCATCAATCATTTCTCAGTCTTTATAAGACATTGGGATCTCAGTCCCTTATTTCATTTCTTTGAAAATTCACATCCCTCAACAACATCATTATCACACTTATCAATTTTGGACATTTATACTCTCAATTCATCACTATCACTGTTACCACTTGTTAGGTAACTATTACCTCCAGGTCCTCAGACCGAGGTATACATAATACTTGTTCCACAAGTATCTCACATGGCTCACAAGACCTATTAAGTGTTTTGTCACCATCCACTAGGCAACAATTATTCATGGAACTCATAAGGTTCATATACCTTTTGTTACTCTTGCTAAGAAACAACAATATTAGGCACATAAGGCCATTCAACATATTTATTACATGAATGTCATAGCTCAGGTCTGGATATGTTCATCATCTCATGATGTCTACATGATTAATAGATATGATAACAATCATGTAAATCATTTATCACATCATATGAAACAATAGTGACACCACCATCCTTTATCAGGATTAGGGTTATCTATTAAATTGGGCTTTTCATCCCCTTTATCCAAAATTAGGGTAAAGGTTTCCCATCACACATTAATTAGGGTTTCATGCTCACATTATTAGTTCAACCCTAATGTATTTCTCCACACCTCTAGGAGTATTCAAAGATATCATAAGTATTTACTTATGATCATTATTCTCATCATATATCATTAATTTTGATCAATTCAAGGTATGAGTTCATTTCTCATCCTTATCATAGTATGATTATATCATACTCATTGATTTCGGTTAACCCCATTCTCAAGGTATATTAGTCAACATTTATCAAAGTACATTGAGTTCATTACATCTTTATTGTAATAAATGCATAACACACACTTCATGTGTTTCTTATCGAAGAATATTGGATTAGAGGTTCATCAAGGTATATCATCTTTGAGGTGCTAAAAGTGAAATCTTTCATATCTTGATGTATCACTTTTCTCATCACTTTCAACTTTCTTGAGTTAATCAACTAACCTAGTATCAAGGTATTTCCCTCTTAATACTTTATCCACTAACTTATTACTTTCATCATAGGTCACACAATAGAATTGTCCAACTATCTTTAATGATATGGACTTATTCAATAGTTAGGCAGTGATGAATATAGGATGAACCATTACCCATCACTTTAGATATTTCAACTCTTAGGATGTTATCCACATTATTTAGCATAGAATAAATCATTCCTAAGAATTTCATGTCCTCATCATTGTAAGGTGTATAGGTTGTTACACATGTGTAGTGTTGGTTGTATAAGGATCTAGGCATCATCTTGTCTCTTAGACCCTTATTCATAAGAATAACCACTTTACCATTCATATGGTCCATCAACCTTACCCTACATGGTTATAACATTCTCATCTTATTTGATTGTATTAGGCACACCCCACTTTAGTATTTTGGTTATTATACCATCACTAGGGTTGCACATATCATAGTATCATTACATGACATCATCCTGGATTGAGTCTTGCATCACCTCATTGCATCAGGGTTTCATATGACATCATTCTAATTTTGGATTTCATATGGCATTACTCTAGATCAAAGTTTCTCATTACCCTAGATTAGGGTTTCTCATTCCATAACCCACAATTAGGGTTTACTATTCACATCACATTACCCTATATTAGGATTTCTCATAACATCAATCTCTTTTAGGGTTTCTCATAGACTCACCCTCAATTAGGGTTTCTCATATCATCAACCTCATTTAGGGTTTCTCATAGACTCACCCTCAATTAGGATTTCTCATATCATCAACCTCATTTAGGGTTTCTCATAGACTCACCCTCAATTAGGGTTTCTCATATTATCATTCTGGTTTAGAGTCACAATATTACCCTTGTTTTGGGTTACATCTGATATTGCTCTAGATTAGGTTAGGGAATCAACAACCACCTTGATTAGGGTTTCATGATCTCTTTCTTGAGGATCATACCCTAATTACTTAATCAATCATGTTGAAGGTGTTGAGGCTTATCCATTACATGATTATCATTCATGTAGGAAGTCCTCTCTCTCTCATCCTCTATAAGATGATACTACATCCGTCTTGAATAGACTAAGTCAACTTATTCTTAAATGAAGAATTGACACTTAATCCATTGTGTCATTACTTTCATGATTATTAGAGATTAATTGTCTAAAGGGTACTAATCACCCTATCTCCTTAAGGGTATAATTAATATAATCACCCTTGGTTCACATCATGAAATGTTCAATTAAACAATTGACCTTTATTCACTTTAAGTGTTCATACAATTTGGTTGATTACCTTCCAAATGATCTTGGACTCTTAGACCTAAAATGGTCTTGACCACTCAGACCTCAAACGGTCTTGGTTGAATACTAAAAACCATTTAGTAAAGTTGAGGTTGAAACCATTTTCCAAAGGTAGTCTTTGAAACCGTTTGCTAAAGGTAACCCTTGAGATCGTTTGCTAAAGTTGAACATTGAGATCGTTTGCTAAAGTAAAATTTTGAAACCGCATGAACTCAACTGGTTTGGGATCGTTTGGTCCCAAATGGTCTTGAGACCGTTTGGACTCAAACGTTCTTGAGACCTTTTGGTCCAAACCTCCTCAAAACCGCATGGACCAAAAATAGTCTCAACTAATGAAATTGAATTAGGGTTTCCAATGTTGGTTCCTTCAACCATTGAATTCATGTAACCAATCATCAATTGGACCTATCACCATACTTTAATTGAGTTAAATAGGTCATACTTCAACTGATTTGACCCTCAATTGACCCTCAATTGGTCATCAACTAGGGTTTGAATCAATTGGATTAGGGTTTGGAATCGATGAACCTTCAACATTAATCAATGTGTAACTAGTTACTTTAAAACTATTGGACCATCATCCAAATTGGACATGACCTAACCCCAAACGGTCTTGAGGTCATTTAGATGTCCTCCAAACGGTCTTGAGACCATTTGCCCATGTCAACATCAAAATCCAAGTCTACTAATTAGGGTTTGGATCATTGGATTGATCACCAAATCAGCATTTGATTGCACTTCAACTTAGTACCATTGGATCTTCAAATACCTAACCATACTAAACACTAGACCTCCAAACAGTCTTGGGTGACCACCAAATGGTCTTGAGACCGTTTGGGTGATCCCCAAATGGTTTTGAAACCGTTTGGGTCAATCAACCCAAAGAACTAACTCAATCAATTTAGAAATCAGCACTCAACCCGATTAGGGTTTGGCGATTGATTGACCTTCAACTCATGAACCAATTGAAACTAGTCAATTATAATTGATGGGTCATTAACCTAGATCATTTTCAACAGATCTCCAAATGATCAAACCTAGTCAACACCACCAAACGGTCTGAAACCGTTTGGCCTCATGCGGTTTGGTGAAACCGTTTCCCCTCAAACGATTTGAAACCGTTTTCTCCCAAACGGTTTGGGAAACCGTTTGCTCCCAAACGGTTTGGGAAATCGTTTGAGCACTTGATTTGAAACCGTTTGGTCTTGATATTTGAAGAGGTGTGTTCTTATGATGATGTAATCATCAATAAGCTCTAAACTCATGAAACCTTCTGTGGTTTCCATGGTGATTGCATCAATCAACCAAATCAATTATCGTGAATGTGAAAATGATCATTATTTAATAAGGAATTGAATGCAATAACAAAATCAAGGGTTCAAGTTATAAAACCCGCCTCCAATTGAGCTCCAAAGCTCCAAGCTCACGGAAACAATGGTGTATTAAGCTTTTGTAACTCCCCCTAGGCTCGTACTCAAGCTTTTGGTTGAAAAGTTTGGCTAGGGTTGAAGATGGAGTGAAGAAAAGAAGAAATCAATGATTTGTTTTCAATTTCCACCATGGAATCAAGGGGAAAGGAGGTCAAGAACCTTACCAACATGTTGGGTCGTCCTCCTCCTGTTCCTGAGCTTCTCTTGTGGTCGGCCAAGGCAAAGAAAGAAAGGAAATCCGAAAAGAAGTCCTTAAGTGAGTGGAAAAAGGGACATGTATAAGGAAATCCCAAGGAAAGAGAAAATGGGATTATTTCCATTAATTCCCAAAATTATTTCCACCACTCCCCCATAACTCCTTGGCCACGAATCTATCTTAATTTCCTTGGAAAACCTCTTGATTATCCAAGAATCAAGGGAAAAGAAATTAAGCACCTTAACCCTTATAATAAGAATATCTATATTTGAGTGGAAATTCTTTTTCTTATAATAATGGTGAGTGGAATTTCACCTCCTTAGGATATGCTCATGCCTTTGCAAGGCTTAAGATCATCCACACACATCTAAATCCAACCATTCTAATTTTGGTTGAAGGCCCTTCAATTATTTTATTTGTTTTTGCATTAAATTGAATTAAGGTTTCAATTAGGCTTAAATCTTGATTATTTTAATATCAAGATTCTCTCTCCTCCAAATTAATTCAAATGAGGCGCCCCTATCATTTGCTTTGCTATAAATGATGTCAATAAACATTAGGGACCTCATTGAAGTGGTAATTTGCATATTGAACCCTAGGTTTTGGGTAAATTGCACTTTACACCAAAACTAGGCTTTAATGCACAATCATTGATCTATCAGTTCTTTCTTAGTATTCAGGCTTCCATAAGCTATTCCTCTGCATCATCTTCATCCCTATGATGCTTCAACTTATGAGGAACATATTATTATGTAATATTTGCAAGTTAACCCCTCAACTTGGGTAATTTGCACAATAGTCCAAAATAAGCAAGCATTGTTTCAACATTATTCAAACAGGACCAAAATTGAAACATAAGTTCTTCTTGAGCCCTAATTACTTTTCACAAGATAAGATTAAGCTTATAATCATTTTTCTTAATTAAAACACCTAGGGTTAAAGAATAACCCAGGTCAGGGATGTTACAATTTCATTATATATTGTTTACAATAATTGACATTATAATATGCATTTTCATTGAAACAACAAGTTTTTGTAATTGTTGTCCGACTATTCTATAGGATGCAAAACTTGTTATTCCAATGAATATCATGTTCTATCCTATGTTCAATTTAACAAGAGGTCATTTCAAACATGCAAAACCTCCAATAACAAATGCATATATATACATATCTACATTCACATCCATATCTTGAATTGCTAGTTGCATTCATATACATATCTTCCAAATGCACTTGTTTTTGTATTCACATTTGCAATTCACTTGTATATTTACATTTGCAACTCTAGTTTCCCAATTGAATCAAAATCCAAACTCACTTGGATTCATTGTAATCTAAATTCAAACACAACATTTTACTTATGGATCCACATATATAATCATATAAACCACTAGATTCAAAGTTCCATACTTTATCAATCTCATTCGAATTCAAAATCAAATTATTGAATGAAGAACTCTACCCATGGTTCTTGTAACCCATCTAGAGTGTATCAAGTATAAGTTTTTGTGTGTCAAATACCCACACAATGAATGATATAATCATATACAATACGTTAAATATTTATGGTAACACCCCCAACTCAATAATTTTTTTGATGTAAACTTTAAAAATTCCTATCTTGTTGATCCCTTGGCCAAAATGTATGACCTATATATAAAACTGATCCTCTCGATGAGAGATACACAATGGACTAGGTTGCAGATACTAATTCAACCTTTGACTCCCCTATTTTCCCTAAAAGGTGTGACCTTTGATCATATGATGAAATAAGGCATGCTTATTTAAAATATTGAATGTTTGATGCATACATGTTGTCATACTCATTAAATCAATAACTGTTGTACAACTTTGAACTATATGAGGGTTCTAATCACCTCTATTGCTCATGAATGACCCTTGATGCACATATATGACTAGTATTTGGGACGAATGACTCTTTTTGCCCTAAAGTGCTAAACTTGCTTCCTAATGACACAAAATGCTTGATCAACCTAGGAGTCAATAATCTATGTCCCTACTTGATTCTAATAACTTCCCCTAATCCCATTATTTCTATGTTTTTCCACATGGCTTATGATGATTTAAAAATGATCCCTTTATGTTTATTCTTGGATATGCTTGATTTAAATGTTATATTTGACCTACCTTGTGCATCACACTCCTTCCTATCCTTGAAATTAGTAGTACCATGATGTTTTGAGACCCTATGATTAAGTTTCACCCCATGTTTGGATATGCTAGTGGAGGTGACCCTAAGTTCACTAGTGATGACCTAGTGTAATAATTATGGGTTGCTTGTTTGCCTTCCATCTGCCCCAATCATGATGCGATCTATTCATTATTCTAATCCCTCTCAATCATTTTTGCTTCTCTTATTCTTGACCCCTATGATGTGGATGTCCCACTTAGGTGTTGTTTTGGACCCTAATGGCATACATGTTATACATTGGATATTGAATGCATAGTGATGATGTTTAATTGATGCCAAAACCATAGGGACATCCACCTAATCTTGAATATGATTCATAAATCCTAACTTTATTGACCTAAATCAAATCCTATGCTTGGACTCATTTAATTGATGATCCTTAACCTAGCATGCCCTATTATGAGTCCTATCACTTTAAAATGTAGCAAAGTGACATAATATATTGAAATGATTATATAAAATGAATGGAACCTTTATATGACATGGAACTTGAAAAACACCTTCATGATGACATATGAAATCAATAGAAGACCATTTAATGTGCTAATAAGTAACCTTGAACCTAACTTGGCCAAAACCCTAAAATGAAGCTAATTAGGGTTAATGATAATAATCTAATTCATGTATCTAATCTTGTTGTTAATTAGGTGTTGCTTGTAGCTAGATGGTCAAGGATAAGTAATTTATGAATCTCTGAATCAGGTATGAGATTTAAATAGTTATATGACTATGGCTTTCTTGCTTACAAATTATATCTATGTATGCTTGTTTACTTGCTCAAGTATTGCCATGTAGTACTCTAGTATTGTACTCGATGCTTGTCTCGTCTCATCATTTTACATCTTGAACACACACATATATATAGAACTCCATTATACAAGTGTTGAAATAGGGTTAGCTCTTGGTGATGGACTTGAGGTCCCTCACGTATACAAGTGTTAGCTAATCTTAAGCACCCTTACAGACCCTTCCAATGGGAAGTTGGTCAAAGGCCTTATGAATACATGATATTGTTGGTATAATGGAGTAAAATGACATAAAATATGGATTCTCATTTTTCTAAATAGTTAACATGTTCTTTCTTGCACGTTGATTCTTTCACTCTCTTTTCAAATTATGCAAAGCTTATGTATATGTATCTTTCACTCCTATGCTCAACACCTCGTGTGTTTACTCATTTATCGTATTTTGTTTATAGGTTCAGAGATAGCTAGAGGTGATGGGCTTGGTGAGCTATGTCAGGTGTTCTTGTTGTAAGATCCCTAGTATACTGAGCAGACTTGTAAAACTATACTCTTCAATATGTAATTGAATCTTGTAACAAAACAATGTTGCTTAAATATATCTCATTGAATGTTGAGATCATGATTGGTGCTTTTATCTTGTTATCTGTTCATGTATGATAAGCATTATGCTTTCACATTTGCACTTTGGTAATATTATGCTAGGGAATGATGCTTAGGTCCTATCACCATTAACTTTATAGTCATTTGGAGTTAGGATTTGGGTAACAAACGATATCGTGACACTTACCCTACCCATTTACCATGCGGGTAAATGGGTGAGGGTAAGGTTAGGGTAAAGGTTTTTAAAGAAAGAGTAATTACTTTACCCATTATCTGAAACTTTAATGCGGGTAAGGGTATGGGTAAGTGATGCATGGGTTTTGAGTCACTTTTATAGGCTTATTTTATATCTGTTTTATGCATGTATTTGTCATTTTCTTGATTATATTTGCATAATTCACTATAGTTGGCCTTTAAACTCTTTTTTCATCAAATTATACTTCTTTTATCATATTTATATGATTTTATATAATCCCCGGACTTATACACATGTTTCAGCACTTTTTCAGGTACTTTTGAATTGTCCAGAGTCGATACTATCGACCCTGGTGTCGATAGTATCGACATTTTATCAGAAAGCAACGCCAAAACACGATCTTGGAAGGAAAAACCTGTATCATGGTCGATACCATCGACCTGGGGGTCGATACTATCGACAGCGTCGGGATTTGGTGATTTTCTGCACTAAAACGGAGCGTTTTAATCTGACGGTTGAGCTTTTTCGGAGCCGTAAAGTGGTCCTATGACCTAAGAAGAGCACGGCCGGCCCTAGGGGGATCTCATAGTGTGTTGCACAACATCCAATAAGGAGGGACAGAGAGAGGAGACAAGAGACGAAGGCCGTCAACTGAGCGATCCGGGCACCTCCGACGGGCGATTTTGCTGCCGGAAGACTGCAAAACGCACGTTTCTCGAGGAGGATCTCCAAGAACACCTTTGTATCAGGGGTTACATGAGTTTGCTCCATGTTTCCCATGTTTTGCTTCTCTACTCCTATGTATTTTCTATTGTCAACCATGCAGGGCTAATCCCCTTAATCTTTAGGACCGGGAGTAGCCTGGGGAAGCATTGTATGACATTTTTATCATAGTAATTCATAATTTGTCTCCTAAATATGTGGTATGCTTTCATTTTCTCAATTATATTGTTATGATTAATCACCATAATGATAATCTAATGCCTTTAATTACTTTGAAAGAAGAATTAATGGTTGAAAAGAGACGAAATTCACATTAATTAACAAATCCCTTGAACAAGGTGATGTACGGTTAATGGTGGAAACCCAGAGGTCGATTCTAATGCACCTAGTTTAGGATATAGGTTACTACGATGGTGGAAGCGACCTAGACTTAGGTAGTGAATTGTACCACGACAGTGGACAATTCTGAGAGAGATGAACTTGAGTAGCTATATGGAAATTCATACAATGAAAACCCGTGGTGAAACCGCAATCCTAAAGATCTCCATTTGAATTGATTAAACTAAACCCTTAATCGATTACTCTGTTTTATTTTATTTTATTTTATTTTACAACAACTCTCAAACTCTTTTAATCGGTTTAACTGATCGCAACCAGTTAGTAGTAGTCTACTAAAATTCACATTTCCCTGAGTTCGACTCGGGCCTCACAAGGCCTATATTACATTGATACGTATACTTGCGTTTGCACGCACGTTTTACGCGTGTCAGTAAGCCTTTAACCTACCCTACCCTACCCATTTACAACCCTACTTGTCCCCTAACATAGGCTTAGTGTGCTCTATTCTTTAGTTGAGCCCTTAAATACTTTGTGCAAACTTTGGTAAGGATGAACTTTTAGAAGAAAGCTTTAATGACCAAGATATGTAGTCTTTCTGATTGTATTAAATGAATGTTTTCCTCACATATAGGGCACACCTTAGTTCATTTTATGTTTTTTTCCAAAACAAAAATTCATATACCAAAAAGTCATAATCATGCAAAACAACATATCATGCAAATTGAAGATCTCTTTATGTGAAGCATCATAAGTCATAAAGTATTCTTTCTAAAGTTTTTTTAAGTCATCAAACAAAGGTTCAAGGTAAACATATATATCACTGCCAAGTTGTTCTGGCCCTGATATCAACATTCATAGCATGGCGTACTTACTTTTCATACACAATCAAGGAGGAGTACTGTGTATGACAATCATAAAAGGCCAAGTGCTATTTTGAATTCTTAAGGTACTGTATGAATTTATCTCATCAGTACTATAAAGTCCTAGTATTAACATCCTAACTTCATGATATGTGTATTTTGTATAATCTTTTGGACCACTTTTGGTTGCATTTCCAAATCATTTTCACATGAAAATCACTCTTACACTACTACAAAAAATGGTTTTTACAACAGTTCATTTTTTCATTTTACAACGGGTTTCAATTGTTGTATTAGATCGCGTGGTCTTATGGGGGGGGGTTCTTTTTACAACATGTGTTGTGCATGTTGTAATATATGTATTTTATACAACAATTAATACATGTTGTAGTTCATTGAACACACTTGTTGTAATAGGGGTTTTGTATATAACATGTTGAGACAAAAGGAAAATACATCTAGACACAAGATTTTGAACTTGAGACCACTTGAAAGTAAGGCACATCTCAAACCGCTGAACCAGTTTCATTTATGCAACACATATATTCTTTGTTGTACATATACAAAAAATGACGTGCAAACTTGTTGCGTGATTGTGGTCTATTATTGCGGGTAACTATTACAATAGGTGAAAGCCTGTTACGTAATTATAGTATACTATAATGGGTTATAGTATGTTGTGTAATGATGGTCTATTACAACGGGTTAACATATGCGACTATTACAACGGGTAGATCATGTTGTGTAATTATGATCTCTTACAACAGGTTAGAGTATGTTGTGTAATGATGGTCTATTATAACAGGTTAACATACATTACTATTACAACGAGTTAGAGCATGTTATATAATTATGATATTTTATAATGGTATAGAGTATGTTGTGTAATGATGATCTATTACAACAAGTTAGCATACATGACTATTACAACTGGTTAGAGCATGTTGTGTAATTATGGTATTTTACAACGGGTTTGAGTATGTTGTGATATTACAGTCTATTACAACAATTTAGCACATGTAGTAGTATCACATATACTACAACGAGTTTGGCCCGTTGTATATAACTTGTTTTGTAAAAAATATATAATTCACAGCACACAAATAGACTTGCTGTAAAAGATATGCTAACTACAACACAACCAACAAAACTGTTATGTTTTCCCGTTGTAAAAAGCATTTTCCGTAGTAGTGTTAATCATGCTATATTTTTCATTTTATTGTTTTTTTACTTGCTATATGTTTTGGTTTGTAGGTACAATAATTTGGAATCAAAATGGGGAGAAAATACCATCATAACATCTATCAATACATTCCCCAATCATCTAGACATTCAGAAAATCAATGTTGCTGAAACTAATAAAGATACCTCGTGTCTTAATAAAGACACATCGTGTCTTATTAAAGACACCCCATGCTCAGTCCAGAAACTGAACCCAGAACTCCCAGATTTTCAGCAACACACCTTGTCTTATTAAGGAAACATCATTTTAACTTTCCAAAACTCGATCCAGGATTTAGTTATCCATTAAGACACGTTGTGTCTTATGAAAGACACACCATGTGACCTCCAGATTTCTCTCAAACGTGAATTTAACTATCTCACACTTATATATACGACCCAAGACTTCTTAGGATAGTTACCATGACATATTTTGGACCTTTTTGAGAGTGACTGGAGCAAAGATAAGCAAGGAGGAGTTAGAGGTGTTCCAAAGGGGGAAAAGGTGGTTTCTCAGAAGAGAAACTTCTTCCTCTTCCTTCTTATCCAACTATAGCAGTAGGGATCTCCTCTATTCTCTTCTCTCCACTCTGGCATGAAGGTTTTTGGAGAGTTTCCAGCAGCAAGGACAAATTTGTGACTCCTTAATCAGAGTTCCAACTCTATCTTCCTTCTTCCACAGACATCTAAATTTATTTCCTTCTATTATTATGTCTAGCACTGCTTTCTACTACTTGTATCTACTTTCTACAGCCATGGACGAGTAGATCTCCTTTTCTTGGGCATCAGGGAGTAACTCCCATGTCATAACATTGATGAACACAAATTTCATATATAATGCTAGTTGTTTTGTTGTTCTAAGATTCATAGGTGTTTAATTCTTCTTACATGTTTTGTTGGCCACTTTGTATGTATGATTTCTACTCTTTGTATAATCTAGAAATATGTGCATAGGAGTAAGGATATGTACCTTATTTGCACTATCTTGACCATGGGAGTGGCTGGGATGAGTTGGGAACAAAGGTTTGTAGTCTGAATTTAAGTATATTCCCGATAGTGGTATACAAAGTTAGGACTGTTCTACACTACCGGGAGGTAGATGTAAAATACAAACCTCCCTTGTGTTATTTCTAGCATTGTTGATCATCGTTGTTCTTCATGTTATGATGTGGATGTGAAACCTTATTCTCAAGAATCCCCAATCTAATTTTATCTTTAATACAAGTTATATCTATTCTAGTTTGTTTCCTTTTGATTACTTAGTTAACTAAACAAATCTCTCTTGTTAAAAAGACCTATATTGTTGAAGTTAATACTCTTACGCCTAACAAAACCTTTCTCCTTGGACAACCTCAATAATACTACATGCACCCATATACTTGCAGGATAGTGTTTGAGTTTATAAATTTAAGACTTGCGCACAGTGCTAACACTTCACCAAATTAACAATACAACAAATCCAATTTCTTCCATGGTTGGAAGTCAGATGCATGTCATAGGAATCCAACATTGGTTGTTTTTGCCTCTACAATATAAGTTAAACTTTTTGCACCCATAAAGTTATCAAATAAGAATTTAAACTGTGGTTTTATAGGTAGATACCAAATCACCTTAGTTGGAGAGATGATATTTGATTTACACAAAGTCATCACCTTTATCATTTGATGCCTCACATTTTGGATAGTCTTTAAAATGTAATCCTTTTGAAATAATACAATCATATTAACATGCATGTATCTTCATAGACTCCATTCCCACTAGGCATACATTTTGTTTGTTTCATATGTCAAGATCGGAATCTAGTTCCCTTTAGGAAAAATTTCTTTCAAAAAAGACAATAGATACATGAAATTGTTGTTGCTCCACATATTTTTAGTGTTTAGGTATAAAATCTCAACACATCACTCCGTCTCATAAACTTAGCACAACCTAAGTATAATAAATTTTCAGCATCTTGTACAATGTTTCTAAATACAAAAGGTTGATTAGTAAGATTTACCCCACCACTATCTAGCATCACATGAACCATGTCGTTCATAATTAGTTATTTCACATCAACATTATTTCCCATTTCCTATTCCACACAAGTTCCACTATCAAAATCTACTAATCTCATTTTAAATCTCTCCATGCAGTACCATTATTTATAGCTTTATTTAATCCCATGACATATTACATGATTTTTGATTTCATGAACATTGTTGACTTCAAAGTTGGTACTATGATTCCTATAGGATCAACACAACATGTCCCTAGGTTGTCTCCTATGTTCATTCACAAATCTTTTAAACTCATAAAGACTACTGGTAAACTCTTTGGTGCAACATTTTTCAATGGAAAAATAATGCTAATCCATTTTGGCCCTATGCCAATGATTCACTGAGTATTGCATCATTTTGGTGTTAACTACATCAATTTTTAATAAAATATGTTTCAATTGAGATCAAATTTAGTTTTTACAACAACATTTATTGTTCATATCAATCAATGTATCCTATCCATCCCACTTAATTTCACTAGTAAGTGTATAATGCGTGTTTGGCTTTTAAGAATATTTTGAAAGAATTTCTATACTATTCTCCAACAACACCGATGTAGATGGACATATATCCACCTACGTATGTACCAGAAGTACAAATGGGGAAACAACACTTGAGATATTCTTTAAAACCAAATATGCATTATAAACTCACATCTTAAGTGAAATTAAGGGTTCAAGAACAGACTTAAGCTAGGGACCATCTTACATTTACTGTTATATCCTCAATTTTGGTAAAAATAAAAATATATGATGTTTTGGATAATTAGGCCAGTGTGGCAACACATGTCTTAAGACATCCCAATCACTAAATATACATTGTAAAAGGGGTTAGGTGAGTTTCCTTTATATAAGGTGAGTGATTTAATAGATAAAAAAGGAATAATTTAGACTTCAAGATTTTCTCAAAAAAGGATAATAACCAATAACCTAATGTAAGCCATGTGGTTATATACTCACCTTAAATAGTTTTGGATTTGTGAAACTAAGTCACTTGGTATTGAGGGATTAGAGGAATCCGTAAAGGAAAGAAAGGATTATTTCTTTAGTGGTTTTCCTATATAATGACTTTTAAGTCTAGGGAGTCTTGTGAATAAGAGGATAATGTGATTAAATCTCTCCCCCACCTTCCTTCTTAGTAGATTGCAATATGGAATCATCGCTCATTACATGTGTAGGGGAAGGAATCACTTCCCATAATCGCAAGTGCATGACTTACTCAATCGATGGATAACTTGGAAAGGAGAACCCCTGATGAACTCCTCCTCTCTTTCCTTCTCTGCTAACCACTAGGGTTTAGTTAGGACCTATATAAAGTCATGTGAAGACCCTACGTCCATGAGGAACCTTGACCCAGGCACCGATATAAGAAAGAGGATAAGATATGTCCCAATTCTGAAAGTGCTAACCTTTTCACCGTTGGGTCATGATGAGGGAACGATGCTATATCAGTCACCCTTTAGTCTAGAATAGGAAGAGAGGACCCCACCACCGCCTATGACTACACCTTATACTGTCACCACCCTATTAGAAAATGAGGAATACCTCCTCTAATCACAGACTCTCTCTCTACCTCCCTTAGTAGTCCCAACGCCCTGAACTATCCAACAAAGGAGAGTGCATCCTCTCTGTCCCTTTGGTTTGCAGAGGAGCAACACATCTTGTTGTTATGGATGCACCTACACTAGGGCACCCCTCTATAGGGATGATGACACCTTGTTGTCACGACAGTGCCAGCATATGGCGTATGTGTGATCATAGGACAAGAATCATGCTTGTCGCGAGGAAGAGGAGAATGAAGAAGGGAGGATGGTGGCATGTGGAGGAGGTAGATGGGATGGTAGGCCGAGGCAGTGGAGACGCTGGAGCTACGGTCATCTGTAGTGTCGGTCGTGCGTCACACATCTGTGAAGCGAGAAGGAAGAAGCCAACAGTTGGCATCCTTCGTGAGCAGGAGTTGTGGCATCGGGGATGAGTGCCAAGTGGTAGGCGGTGAGGAAAGTACGATTGCATGGCTCTGGTCAAATCTGAACATCTCACGAGAAATGTGGGCATGTGCTGGAGTCGGCGAACATCGTCGAAATGACGTGCGACCGAACGCATGAGAAGGGAGAGGTAGAGGTCGCTCTACATGTCCTAGGAGAAGGAATAGAGTCAAAAAAACTCCAACCGCATGTTCAAGACTGAAGGGCGGAGAAGTCTTTTCCCCACTAATCATGAGTTGATCTATCTATGTAAAAGGTAATTATATTTTGATGACGTGGAAACATGGAATTGGCCCAATAATGATTAATTTTGCAAAAATCATAACTATATACTAGTAACTCAGATTAAGGCATGTAATCTATGAAAGTTGATCATAAGGACAAGTAGAATCCTAATAAAATACATCTAAGACCTAATTCTCATTGCAATTCTAAAAGTAGTGCTAACATGGGAAAAGTGGTGATTAAAGTATAAAAGCCCTAGTTTTGGATATTAACATATTGAATATGGTAAAAACCCTTCTTTGATGTTATTATCTAATATTGTTCAATAAGATGAGAAATCAAGATGACCATGATAATGATGATGATGACTGGTGTTTCTAAAGTGGTTAACCATACATGTGAATGATTGGGGTTAATGATCATATCTTGCAATATTGTTAAGGAACATAATTGGATATAGTGCTCATGATATAATAATATGGTAGATTTGATAATTATGGCAACACCTAATATGAATTAGGGTTCTTGACTCATTAAATTAATGAACAAGGGAATAGGGGTATCAAACATAACCCTAATGATAACTTCATGATAAGAAACCCTAAATCCTAGATTAGGATCAGAGTAGGGTTTTATCTAAATTATGTGATGGTGACACTTTAAGATTTATATTTATGCGCACCAAAATGTGGATTGCTTGATTTGTTTAGTGATGAGATAATATGCTTGAAGTGTATTCTACATGATAATCTGCATGGATCACCATCAAGGTATGTGGTTATGGTTATGATTACATGTATCGACTTCTGACGTTTGCCGAGGTTTCTCAAAGATTAAATGAATCATATCTTTTAGATGTTTATTTATTTCATGCAAATCATAAAGTACCTATGAGTATCAGATAAAGTAAATAATGATATTCTGAACCCTTGGTTACACTGATCAAAGGGTAACACACATAAGTCTACTGGTAGATCATGGATACACCTGAGATAGTAGGTGAAATATGGGTTAGAATATGAAAGAAATTACATGTTCTTATGTGCAAATAATTTATGGTTGATTATATGTACTTGTGGTTATTGGGTGAGCCCACGTATCAATATAGAAATATGTTGGTTGCATTTTGTTTGTCAGCGTTTTAGGTAGTTGATACACAAGATACAAATATGAAGATAAAGATGAAATCCACGGAAGATATTAAAGCTATGTAGGAGGATTAGATAGATAATACTTCTTCTCAATAGGTATTAGTTCCATGAGGTATATCATTTTACAATTTGTAAATGATATTTGAAACTTAATTGAAATTGTTTTCTATTATTTGTTATTTGAAAAATCTGGATCCTTGGGAATATAAGTAATGGCTCTCAACTTGAAGGTCTTTCCTTAATTGGGGGACGTGAAAAGTGAAGTTGTTACATTTGGTATCAGAGCCCCATATTTTTCAAATAATATTTAATAGTTTATAATTTCAAGTAAGATGTAGAAAATATGAGGGAATTATTAGGGCCTTTTCTAAAGATGATGGTGTCTAGAAGGGACCATGACTGGGGGTTGTTAAAATTTTCCTCCACACCACTAGTTAGCTTACGAGGACTCCCGGACCCGTGCATCCTGCCTGGCCAAAGTTGAAAAATTTTGTCTAAAGTAAAATACCTTTAGGGTTTCTTCTCATCCCTTTCGTCCACTTATCATCCTCTTACTTAATAAAACCTAAAAGGAACTTCTCTCCTCTTCTCAAGTTAGGATTTTTTTTAGAAGAAGTAGGATTAAGGCATCCTCCAAAAATTAATGTACAAGTAATGAGAAATAATAATGTACATGTGGTGTGGAATAATAATGTATATACAGTGCAGAGATAATAATGAGTTAAAGAAAAATAGTTATGGGTTTTCTTGGAAAGGGTAAACCCTAGATGGGACTAAGATTGGAATAAAAAAAACCCTAGTGGGTCAAGGGATATAGAAACCTAAGAAATAGGGTGTAGTCTCTAACCCTAATCCTGAGAAAAGGGAGTGGAATGGGTAAAATGGAAACCTTGCCCATATGACCCCTAATTAGGGTAAGAGTAATGAGAATTAAGAAAAATATAAATAAGTCTAGGTGATATAATTTCTCATGTATGAAAGGTGGAGAAATTTATGAATGATGCATGTGGAAAAGATTTAAGTATACATGAGAGATATAAAATAATGAAAGATCATACATGAAAATGGAAAACATGAATATAAATTTCTCATCACCCTAATGAAATCTCTAAAGGAATGGATGGATAAAGAATACCTCCAGATGAGTGGGTATGTTGTCCCCAAAGAGTGGGTAGACCATTGAGAATACTCCTAGTGAGTTAGTATGAATGCCCCCAATGAGTGGGTAGACCATATAGATTGGACAAATAAAAGCTGAGAAGTTATAATATAAATGTGTGCTCAACATATTATGGTTATAAAAAAAGGGATACGAAAGATAAATTTGAATTAAGTGACCCAGCCTCCCATGCATGTGTTCATGTGGTACAAGGTATTAATGAGAAATGTTTTAAGAAACTTATGAACAAAATGTGGTATAATATAACTTGCTCAACTAACTCTGATGGATGTATGCACTACATGTGGGATGTATGCTTGGGCCTATCTAATCACCTCGGGCCAAGAGGGCCTATATATGATTGGTCATTATGGTGGACGGTGATATGGCCCAGAAAAGACAATCACCTCAGGCAAAGGCCTATGTATGATTGACACTATAGTGATAGGTGACTGCCATGGTTTATATATGATGTCCACAGTAGGGACTTACCCTAGAGAGAGGGATCCCCACATGAAAACTTCCAAAATGGAGTTCCCACAAAGAATAAGTTGAGAAGTTAGAAAGAAAATGCATGAGTATATACATGAGGAACGTAAGTAACCAATGGTTATATATATGAAAAATAAAAATGTGAATATAACTTGCTTGAACCCCTCATGTTATCTCTGGAAGTTTGGATGACTATGATCAAGCCCCTAGAAGGGAAGGTCAGAAAAGATCAAGCCCATGGAGGGAAAGATCATAGAAGATCAAGCCCTTGGAGGGGAAGGCCGACATAGTACCAAGCCCCTGGAGGGGAAGGTCAAGAAAGGTCAAGCCCCTAGAGGGGAAAGACAACATAGACACCAAGCCCCTAGAGGGGAAGGTGCCCAAGTTCACTGCATGGACAAACCCCATGAGAGGGTATCCTAGAGATTGAACAAATAAGGGTTGAGAAGTTATTATAATAAAAATAATACATAAAGATGAAAATATGAAACCTTTAGGACTAGTTTGCCAACCTAAGGTGGGTCAATCGAAGAGTGGGAAGATGACCTATGGGGGAGGAAAAACCTTAGACCTTGGGGTCGAGTTGTGGCTAGAGAGCCTAATCTTCTCCTGTAAGCCTAGAAGGCACCCTAGGTTAGGACCTTCCCTAGAAAGATAAATCGACTACATCAATTGAAGGATTGAGGTAACCATGAATGACACCAAATATAAAAGATGAAAGCACAAATATTGAGTATACTTCTTTGAACTTAAGTATGCTTTCTCTGAGGAACACGAGGAAAAAAGAAATTGCGATGGAAGTGGCTGACCATATGAGACCGAGTCTGAAAAAAAATGTTGCCATGAAATATTACCATGAGTCCAACGAGGGGATAAAGTGAACAATGAGAATTATAAGAGATGGAGGAATCCGGTTTAAAGAATTTCATAAAAAGATAATGCGCTAATGATGAACCTTTGGGAAGGATAGAGCCCAAAGTCAATCCTAAGGTATAGAGGGGAGTATTAAAGGTACATGGACCGATGGGATTAGGAGTTTATTATTCCCTGAATGCACAAGACCATCTAGTTTGGAGGTAACAATTATGTTTACCCAAGGTGCATGACTTAGGAGATTAGCTACCTTCATGATGATCATGTTGCCTAATGGGTGAATGTGAGAGGCACTCCCTAGATGCATAAGGATCAGATCACTCCAAAAGTACATGTACACCTATAGATCTCAAGGAAGTGTCTAAGGTTCATAATACATGAGGTGTAAATATAAAATATATAAAGAAGTCATGAAAACTTGAGAGAAGTTGTGTCCAAACTTAAGAGTGAGAAAGGGGAATTTGACTTCATGAAATATAAGAATATTGTAGAATTAAAAGAAAGTATATTTTAGAGTCATGCTGAGAGTGATTCGACTTAAAATGTAAAATGGAAAGATAATATGTGGATAAGCCTTCTCTACTCTTGAAATGGAAGGAACTTTGTTTTTGGGATGCAGTGAAATGCTTATTTCATCTCATTATGAGTGAGAGAGATTGGGTAGACACATATTATGCTTAAAGTTGACATTTGATAAAGAATACTACAAGTTGAGCTTAATTGCATGACCTGGGGTTGGAGTTGTTACCTCACCCTATGTGAAAATGAATGAATAATAGGTTGGAAACCTAGGTGAAAAGATAATCACCAAGTGAAATTGAAAGAACGAATAAAGATGACATCATTAAGGATGTGGATATTCCTTGAATTGAATTCAGGTATTGATGTGAGGAATTTGTATATCAATAAAAGATGTTAAAGATATCTATGTAGGGTTGCTAACCCTAAGGTTTACAATAAAGATGAGTGTCATTCACCTTTTACCTTACTTGGTGTGAATTTTTGGGAAAAAAATTCCTTTTAAGGAGAAGTGAATGTTAAATCCTCAATTTTAGTGAAAAAATAAAATATATGATGTTTTGGATAATTAAGCCAGTGTGGAAACACATGTTTTAAGACATCCCAATCACTAAATATACACTGGGAAAGGGGTTAGGTGAGTTTCATTTAAATAAATATGAGTGATTTAATAGAAAAAAAAGAATAATTTAGAATTCAAGATTTTCTCAAGAAAGGGTAATAACCAATAATCTAATGCGATCCATGTGGTTATATACTCTCCTTAAATAGTTTTGGATTTGCCAAACTAAGTCTTTTCATATCGAGGGATTAAAGAAAATTGTAAAGGAAAGAAAGAATTATTTCATTAGTGTTTTCTTATTAATAATGACTTTTAAGTCAAGGGAGTCTTCAGAATCGGAGGATAATGTGATTAAATCTCTCCCCCACCTTCCATATTAGTAGATCGTAATATGGAATTTTCACTTACCTCATGTGTAGGGGAAGGTTTCACTTCCCATAATGGCAACACCTTGCTATCACGACAGTGCAGGCATATGGCATGTGTGCGAGCATCAGATGAGAATTGTGCCTATTGGAAGGAAGAGGAGAATGAAGGAGGGAGGATGGCAGAATGTGGAGGAGGTAGATGGGATGACAGGATGAGGCGGTGGGGACACTGGACCTACAACCATCTATAGTGTCGGTCGTGTGTCACACATCCGGGATGCGAGGAGGAAGGAGCCAACATTCGGCGTCCTTCATGAGCAGGAGTTGAGGCGTCGGGGATGAGTTCCAAGTGGTAGGCGGCGAGGAAGGTATGGTCGCATGGCTCTGGTCAGATTTGAACATCTCACGAGAAGTTTGGGTATGCGCTGGTGTCGGTGAAGACTATCAGAATGGCATGTGACCGAATACACAAGGAGGGAGAGTCGGGGGTGGCCCTATACATCGCAGGAGAAGGAACAAAGTCAAAAGACTATTTTACCCCCACCTGTGTGTTTAAGATTGAAGGGAGGGAAATTATTTTACCCACTAATCATGAGCCGAACCATCTATGAAAAAGGTAATTATATTTGGATGATGTTGCAGTGCAAAATTGGCCCAATAATGATTAATTTTGCAAAAATTGTAACTATATATTTGTAACTCAGATTAAGGCATGTAATATATGAAGCTGATCAGGTGAACATGTAGAATCCTAATAAAATACATTTGAGACCTAATTCTCATTGCAATTATTAAAGTAGTGCTAACATGGGAAAAGTGGTGATTATAGTATAAAAGCCCCAATTTTGGATATTAACATGTTGAATATGGTAAAACCCCTTCTTTGATGTTATTATCAAATATTGTTGAATAAGATGAGAAATCTGGATGACCATGATAATGATGATGATAATTGGTGTTTCTAAAGTGGTTAACCATACATGTAAATGATTAGGTTTAATGATCATATCTTACAATATTGTTAAGGAACACAATTGGAGATAGTGCTCATGATATAATAATATGGTAGATTTGATAATCATGACAACACCTAATACAAATTAGGGTTTTTGACTCATTAAATTAATGAAAATGTGAATAGGGGTATCAAACATAACCCTAATGATAACTTGATGATAAGGAAACCCTAAATCCTAGATTAGGACCCGGGTAGGGTTTTATCTAAATTATGTGATGGTGACACTTTTGCATTTATGTTTATGCAGACTAAAATGTGGATTGCTTGATTTTTTTAGTGATTGCATAATATGCTTGATGTGTATTCTCATGATAATCTGCATGGCTCACCATCCTGGTACGTGGTTACTCTTATGATTACATGTATCGAGTTCCAACATTTGCTGAGGTTGCTTGAAAATTGAATGAATAATATCTTTTGGATGTTAATTTATTTCATGCAAATTATAAAGTCCCTATGAGTATCAGATAAAGTAAATAAGGATATTCTAAACACTAGGTTACACTGATCAAAGGGTAACACACATAAGTCCAATGATGGATCGTGGATACACCTGAGATAGCAGGTTAGATATGGGTGAGAATATGAAAGAAATTACATGTTCTTATGTGCAAACAAATTATGGTTGATTATATGTACTTGTGATTATTGGATGCCCACATACCAATATAGAAATATGCTGACAGTTTTTTGTTTGTCGGCTTTCTAAGTAATTGATACACAAGATACAAATATGAAGATATAGATGAAATCCATGGAAGGTATTAAAGCTATGTAGGAGGATTAAATAGATGATACTTCTTCTCAATAGGTATTAGTTCCATAAGGTATATCATTTTACAATTTGTAAATGATATTTGAAACTTAATTGAAATTGTTTTCTATTATTTGTTATTTGACTAATCTGGATCATTGGGAAAGGTAATGACTCTCAAATTGAAGGTCTTTCCATAATTGGGGGACGCAGAAAGTGAGGTCAATACATTTACTCCTAACTACTAATCTTGGATGGGTTTTAGGCAAACATGATATATGTCTTTACAATTCATTTATAAATGAATGTGTATCACCTATCCCATTCTTAGATACTTAATATCTATAGTAATTAGATGATGTGTGTTTGGATCTTAGGAATATTTTGAAAGTCTCCAAGTACACAGAAGTAGATGGTAAAATACTCACCTACATATCTACCCAAAGAACAAACGCAAAAATTACTGCCAAAATATTCTTAAAAACAAAACATGTATTGTAGAGTGACATCCTAAGTGAGTTTAAGTGTTCAAGAATAGTCTCATACTAGGAATGATCTATGATTTACTTCTTATGAGTAAACCTTAGAAATGTTTATATGCTAATAGGATATATGTCTTTATCATTCATACATTGATGAATGTATACCATCTATTCAATTGTTGAACACTTAATTTAACTAGTAAGTGTATAATGTCTATTTGGCTTTTGAGATTATTTTAATATCATTTCCTCACATTTCCTCAAGTATGTAGATGTATATGGGAAAAATATCCTCATACATATGTACCCAGAGAATAAATGGAGAAATGACTATCAAAATATCTTTGAAAACTAAACACGCATTATATACACACATCTTAAGTGAGATTAAGTGTTCAATAATAGTACCAAATATGGGACTATCCCAAGTTTACTCCTAATGAGTAAATCTGGGATAGGTTTCTAGGACTAACAATATATATATATATATATATATATATATATATATATATATATATATATATATATCGATTAGAGTTTAGAATTTACAGATAAGGGGTCTAGGGTTTATATTTTAGGTAAATGCATACATATCAATTTCAATCTCAATCAAGTTATTATAATTTTAGTAAATTTATATCAATTAGTGTATACGTTTTTATGTGTAGTTAGTTTTCTAATTCAAATTGAACAATGCGCCCAACATAGAGAATGAAGGAACATTTTCATTATGAATTACACATTCTAGACAAATAAAACAAGTAGTTATGCATTATTCAATTCTAATGAGATAAGACATCTACATGTATTGTAATTGTACAACAAATTAAATGCAAAAAATAAAGTATACAATAAATATTAAAAAATTACACAAACAATATCATTTGAAAAGAGAGAAATAAAAGAGCAAACCCTAAAAAATAGAAAAATGATAAAGAAAATGACATGTTCTTGAGGTTACATTAGCAATGCCATCCTTAGAGGTGGCTAGAAGAAGAGGAGATAGTAGTAGTAGTAAAGATAGTCATCAATGTTGTCCTCGGCAAAAGCATTATCTTGAACACCAACATTAGTGGGACCAACAGCAGTGCGAAGGATATTGTCTGTGGGAGTCAGGGGCAAAGGCTCAACCGAGCTGACAACATCTTCGACGTCAGTTGGAAGTTAGAGATAGAGGGGGAGAAGAGTTTTCACGAAATCCAAAGAAAAGGGGGAAGAAAGAATAGCAAATTTCATTAATTGACCTACAACATTGGTTCAATGGTAGAAATTGACGACATAGCCAAAATGATTTCAGTTTCCTTTGAAAATTGACGTAACAGTGCAGATGTATAATGCCAACTTTTGTTCTAAAACAAACATAAAACTGACGCTTTATCATTTGGAAGAAAATTGACATTAGACATCGGTTTTACTACAAAATAAACATAAAAGGATTTTTTAAGGACTAATTGCAATTATATAACTATTGTGACCCCCTCCATCTATCATCCCCTATTTAGGCAGACTGAGAGGGCAAGGGCCATTATTAATCATATAGGACAGCAAGTTTAGCAAATAACCAAGAATTTTGATAAACTTCATAAATAGGAAGGAGTTTATACAAGATTGAATTTCCACAAAGGAATTACGTAATATGATTTTTCTAAATTTTTTCAACATGAAAAGAAAACTAACTAAATCCTCCAAAGATTACCTTACTCTTTGTTTGTTTGGTGCCTTATTCATGAATGTACGCTTTCCATTAAACTTGTAGCAATAACAACATATTATCATAAAACACTAACAAACAAAATAGTCGATCAGTATAATAAGTTATATTAGTATGTGGGGGAGCCAAAATGTTCACATCTATCCGTAACAACATAACCAACCAATTATTGTTATAGAAACAAAATGTATCATTTTCTTCATAATTTCTCAACCATTGTTACTCAACCTCTGGTATACCCTCTCGTAGGGTTTTGCCCCTACAGTGGACTTTAGGCTACCTCTCAATATGGATCCAGGTACCTTTTTGTCCACCTCTCAATTTAGAGCTAGGCTCCATGTAGGTCTTCCCAATCTGGGGCATGACCTCTTATGGCCTTGTCTTTAGTCATTACCATGACTTTATAATTCTTTACATTCTCAATTTCTAGAGTTTGCATGTGGGTTTGGGCAAGTTATAACCATAATATTATGATAGCCATAGTAACTTTATAGATTGCATGAAATAAATATCATCCAAGCATTTGATTTCAATCAATCCGGTAAAACCTCATAAAATTTCAAAAAACTAAAGTGATTAGTCATAGGCGTAACCACATACTTGTTTCAACTTGAAGTCCAAGAAAGATCAAACAATCAACCAAGCAATTTTATCCTAAAAGTTAAAGCAATGTACCCATGTATCATTATTTTATCCAAATCATCATTAAAACTAACTTGCGTATCAAGTTAGGGTTTCTAAGTCAACTTTAGGGTTTCAGTAGGGATTTGGCTTTCTAAACCCTAATTACCACTTTTCATGTCCTTTGGGTTAACAAACTGTAATCTTATTATTAGTACACCTTTTATCTCAAGGAAACCCTAATTATCCAAAACATGTGTTGATAAGTTCACATAACTTCCAAGTTTCTCTTTTTATTCATAAAAGATCAGTGTTTTACCATTAATATGAATTGGACACATTTGAATTGTCAAAACTTATAAATTAGGGTTTCTAGTTCATTAACTACATTAAATATAACAACACTATGCATTTTTTGAACTAGAAGTCGATTTAGGCCCTGTATATATTTTTATTAGATTTCTTGTATTTTTCTAAAAAATAATACATATATTAATTTCTATTGTCTGATCATTGTACGAATTACTAGAATTTTTGCAAATTAATCATTTTTAGACCAATAAGGGTCTACTACCTAGGTAGAAAGCCCCAAGCCCCACCCTTCCAACTCGGTTGGGCCGACCTACATGCTCTCAACAACTTGGCGGTCCGATTCCATTTATCTTGCTGACTAAGTGAAAAAAATGAAGGGAAAAGACTAAAAGGGTCTTACCTGATATGAAGATGAGTGAGGGTATTTTAGTCTTTCACTTGTGACCCTTCTTCAACCTCTGTTTACTCTTCTTTGTGAAATAGGCAATCAACCCGTGAGTTGACTTCGAGATTCCATCCCTTTGAGCACTAAATGAAGGTGCGACCACCTTCTTTAACCTATGACAGATTGGTTGGTCCCCTAAATTTCCTCAATGAAGGCCAGAGTCATTGGGATGGTGAAGGGACACTTCTATTGAGAAAGTAAGGAGATGAAGGGGAGGAGGAAGAGATCAGTAGTGCAATTGAAACTAGAGAAACACACATGAAGTCTGACCAAAGCTTTGGAGTTGGTTCATAATCTCACCGAGGGCATGTAGCCCTCTATTTATATCCATCCTCGTCAACAAGATTATTTCCCAAAGATAAATTGGGTGATTCTTCTAGATACCTCTAAACCAGGAAAAACCCAAGGTAGGCGGGTTCATCATGATCCCTTGAAGCCAAGGGTTCACTTTCCAAACTCGCTCACACATTGATCAACGAGGAAATTGATCCAAAAAAACTCAAGTTTATGTTCCTCCCTTCCTAACTGGTTGCGAGCTAAGAGATAACTATATCATTATTGGATCAGTGATCTAATGGCCCACAAAACATGTGTCAAATTAAAGACGATTCTATTACAATTTGAAATTGTGAGATTTAATACTTCCCCCCTACAATGCAAACACTATAGGGATTTTTATAAAATCCATATCTCCCAAACCATCCATCCTTTTAATCTCCAATTTTATGGGAAAGTCTATAATGACTTTATCTACACGTGTATAAAGTTTGGAACCAAAAATAAAAAAGAACAAGGACATCTCTTCATATGCAAGTTTCCTTCTAAAATATGCACTTAAGGCATCAAAACTAACCCTGTTATCTTTCTTTCCTTTCTAATTTTTTTATTTTGGATTTTCTTTATATTAGAAACCATTTGCAAATGAAAACTAATTAATAGTGTCCATCATTGCCACTTTCTAGAGAATTCTACACAATTCTCTCATGTTCACACAAATATCATCTATTTTCTTCTTTTTTCTTATTTTGGGATTTTCTTTTATCCTTTTTCCCTTTTTATCCATCATTGGATTAATAAAATAGTGACAATCATAAAATCATTCATTCAAGGGAAATTTGCAAAGAAATCCATTCTTTAAAACAAATCACCCAAATGTCCAAACAAGTCTAATTTCATAGAAAAATTGCATTTCAGTTATTTAAAATACAAGTGAATTTGAGGTTATAACATCCTTCTCCTCATGTAGGAATTTTATCCTAAAAAATTGACTAATCCTACAAACAATTAAGGATAAGAATTCTCGTTGTCCGTCTTCATCTCCCATGTGGCTTCATCCTCTCCATGGTGCTTCCAAAGAACCTTTACATCTCTATCTTTGTATTCATTAGCTCTTTCACCTTGATATCTAGTACCTTATAGGTGACTGAGGGTATGTCATCCTCCCTTAGAGTTTAATAGGTTCACTGCTCAGCACATGGATTGGGTCCTTCACATAGCACTTTAGATTGGACTCGTGGAATGCATCATGCATCATGCAATATTAAAGGGGTAAGGCTAAATAATAATTAGCTTCACTAATTTGTTCTAAAATCTCAAATGGGCCCACATATCAGTGACTCAACTTTCCTTTGTTCTTATCTATATCTCAGAGGGGTCAGATTTTCAGAAACACATGTTAACCCATAGTGAATTGCAAATTAGTCTGCTTCACATTAGCATACGACTTCTGTCAATCATGGGCTCTCTTCAGCCTCTGCCTTATCATAGTGACTTTACCAACATACAACTATAATCCTCTAACATCAGCAAGGTCCTCTCACCAACACCATCCCAGTGAAGCGGTGAACAACACAACCTCCCATAAAGAGCTTCGTATAGAGACATCCTGATACTAGCTTGGTAACTATTTTTGTAAGAAAACTCAGCTAAGGGCAAGTACTACTCCAATGATCCAACCCAATTGAGCACACATGCTCTCAACAGATCCTCTAAAGTCCGTATTGTTGTTTTTGGCTGTCCATCAGTTTGAGGGTGACAGGCTATGCTAAACTTTAATCTAGTACCAAGTTCTTCATGCACTTGCTTCCATATCTTGGAGGTGAACTTAGGGTTACACTCAGAAATAACTGAACTCAGAACACCATGTAGTTGAACTATCTATCTAATATATAGTTCAACTAGGTCTGTCACCTTGATAGTGATCTTTAATGTAAGGAAATGTGCTAACTTGGTAAGGCAATCTACCGCAACCCATATTGCATCCTGACCTTTCTTTTTCTTGGGGAGACCCACCACAAAGTCCATGGTGATCTGTTCTCATTTCCATTTGGGAATCTCAATTCATTGCAATAATCCACCAGGTCGTTGGTGTTCAACTTTCACCGTCTGGCACGTGAGACAACTGGCCACATATGTCTCTATGTCTCTCTTCATTCTGGGCCACCAAAAGTATCATTGCAAGTCTTTAAACATCTTTGTAGTGTCAAAGTGTACTATATAAATAGAACCATGAGCTTCTTGCAAGATATGATTCTTCAAAGGCGAATCTTCAAGAACCCAAATATGACTCTTGTAGTGGATTCCACCATCTACTCCCACTAAGAGATGTGTTTGAGGTTTCTCCAGCAAACCTTTCATATTGTTAGGCTCTGGGTAGGGTAACTAGATAGCCACCAACTCAGTCAACAAGTCTCATTTTATCTAAATGTTAGCCACATAGATCATATCTTCTAAGGGATATAGATTCTACCTAGCAAACTCTTCCCGTTCTCTCCACTAGGTAGATAGGACAATTGTACATCTGAGTTGTTTCTGATGAAGAGCATTTGCTACTACATTAGCTTTTCTCAGGTGATAGGAAATGGTGAAATCATAGTCTTTCATATACTCCATCCATCATCTTTGTCTCACATTTAGGTCCTTCTAATTTAGGAGGTATTTCAAGATCTTTTGATCAATGAATATTTCAAAAGTAGCTCCACAAAGATAGTGTCGCTAGATCTTCAGTGCATGTATAATCACAACCAATTCTAAATCATGTGTTGGGTAGTTCACTTCATTCAGATTGAGTTGTTTGGAGTCATAAGAAACAAAATGCCTATTTTTCTCTAGAATGCATCCAAGCCCCATGTAACATACTGAATCATAGGGTCTTTCCTGCAATTTACCCACTTTTGAACTTTTCTTGGCCTTCTAGTCCTTTTGGACTAATTTCATAAATTTCCCTTGTTTTATATTCTTCTTGGGCTCCTTGTGCAATTTGAGCACAATTCAATGTTTAAACTACCTTTTTCCCTCATTTGTTTAAATGGAGGGGTGTTTGCACAAATAACCCACTTAAGGTAATAATTAAGGACTAATTATACAAAATGGAGTTTTATGAGAGATATAAGTAGATAATATTATTTTGGAGCTTTTTGGATAAATATATTAGTAATAATGTGTATTTGAGTGATTAATGAGAATATTACTCCTTTTACTTTCTCTCTCCTCCAATTTGATGATAAATGTGTGAGAACATATTTTATTGTTGATATTTTTCTCTTAATACTCATATATATCTATCTCCTCGAATTTGACTCACTAATTGCATTAATATAGTCATTTCATAATAATTCACACCTTTTAATGTGTTAATATATATACTTTAATGAGCAATATATTTATTAAGGGCCATATTATGAGTAAAACGAGAATATAATTGCATAGGATTGTTCTAGACTTTAATATGAGCATGTGGTCCAAATTTAGTGGCTTTTGGACTTCGTTTGACCCTTAAAATCCATTTTGTAAGCTTTTAATAAAGTATAACTATGGGATTTTAATCGATTTCATCTATTTGATGTGTAACGCCAATGTTTAGTTTATTTTTCTTATCACGCGGTCAGCCAACCCTTGTGCTCATCATCCAATGGCTGTTATTTGATCTCGATCTTATCTGACAGTGGACAACTCGTATCCTACCTCCAGCAACTGAACATGCAGGCTGCTATATGCTTCTCGACCCCGCTCTCCCTCTCATGTCCACCGTTTCTTGCGATTCCTGTCCCTTTAGCTTCGTCTCCTCATGACGGGTTCAACGATCCATTGCTCGACCTTTGATATGTCCTGTGGGAGAAAGGCCTCTCTCGGCTCTTCACCTCCCTGTCCGCGCCGATTCACAGTAGGGTCTAAGGCTCGCCTCTGACCTTCTAAAGTAGTCGTCGAGCACCCTTAGGCCTCAGGCCTTCCTCCCCCTCATCCAATTTCTCCTCAATGACCCTCAAAGACCCCGACCTACTCAAGGTGGATCTCCGACGACTTTGGCATGCTGCTCCCTCCTCCAGCCACCTCAGTGCAATCAGAAGCATGGTAACCATCTTCCACCTCTGCTTCTCCAGTTCGCACCCTCAGTGTACCTCGCGATGCCCCCGAACGCCTGGTCCTATAGACCATGATATCGACCTCCACCGACGCTAGTCATTTTTGGGCTTCGTTGCTTCTCCACCCTCGCCGACTCCTTCCCTTGATTCACCTTTCATCCGCAAGCATTTTCTGAGGTTTTGCTTCTCGAAACTCAGCCTCAATACTTGGTTTTGTTCTCGATTGTGCTTCTTTGCTCTCAAGGATTTCCGACGAGTTTGACGATCGTATGGAGTCTTTACCTGGTGGTGAATGCATCCCTGAATCCGCCGAACCACCATGGTCCCTCCCGTATTTCCTGGTTGCGGAGTTGAGGCATGGGGTGCGGAGTCTCACTAGACTCGAGCTCCTGTAGTTGCTGCTCCGCACCATGGATCGACTAAAGATCCCTTGTCATAGAATGAACAAGGCACCCATGCCCCTATCATGGGGCCATTGTTTTTGGGCTTGGGCATTTTAGTCTTTTCGCCCTGGTTCTCTCTCGCTATCACAAGCAATCGATTTGTTCAAATGAACAAACTGCCCCTGCGACTGTGATGAACCTATTTAACCCACAAGGATATTTCAGTCATTGCATCTACTAATTACAACGAATTCCATTTTGATTTAAATACCTATCACTCTATAGTTTTCTTGCATTCTGATTAGCTGAGATGATTTAATTCATAATAAATCATTCCCATGTCAGAAAAATGCAAATAAATAGTCAATGGAAAGGATTTTTTATGTAGAACCAGATTTTATGGTTTTTAAGTCATGATTATGATTCCTTTTTTGAAGTTTGCTTTGAATGCCTTTTAAGTGTATAAAATGTTCTAAAATACCTGATTAATTCATTTTAACTCCAAATTGGAAAATAAAATATGTTTTCTTATTCAGGAGAATATGACCAATCTATTAGACTAGGTTTTAAACCCTAAATCGTGGTTTTGTAAAATTAGGGTTTCTCCTATGCTTTATGTCTTTATATATTAATACATGTGTGATTATGTAACTACGGAAATATGGAATGGTGATACAATCAGATTGGTGAATGTGATGGTAAATAATTAAAACAGGTATGTGAATCTTATGTTAATGTATGTGACCCTATTATGTGGACCCTATTCATATATGTGATCTCTATGGATGAATGTGAATGATTATTGTGCAAACAATCCTAATCTCTCAGTTTGATCTTTTCCAACCCCACAATCATTATTGTGCTAGCCTTATTATTCTCCTAAATGCATTTTTGGCTCTTTTACTTATTTGATGAATCAATTGCATTTGTGGCTCTCTTATGTGAAATATTTAATCTTTTTTTGGCCAGTGTTGGCTCATCCTTTTGAAATATTTGGAAACATTGTATAATGTTGTTGCTTTGTTAGATCCTTTATTTCTTGGAGTTCTTGGATATTGTTGTTGCCTATGATGGCCTATTTATTTATTTCTTGGGCTTTATTCCCAATGCTATGTTGCAATCTTGTTATACTTTTCACTCTACTGCCAAGTGAATGTTTATGCATGATATAGTTATTGGCCAATTGAAAATGTAGTGTACATGAGTACAAACCACCCATAGGGCACTGGGGTTTTAGTCCCCCTGCCGGGCACTGGGGTTTTAGTCCCCCTGCCATTTTATATATTAGGCACTGGGGTTTTAGTCCCCCTGCCACTTTTTAGGCACTGGGGTTTTAGTCCCCCTGCCATTGGTGAGGTCCGGTAGGTGCCTCACCCTACATTGAGATGATTTTGAGTCATAATTTATATTCATGCAAAGGTGATAATTGTTGATATTGAAATGTGGCAGTTTTCCAAAATCTTATTTACTCACTTGCCTCTCACTTCTTGAAATTCCTTAGTGGAATATTTGGTTATGAAATGCTTAGCTTTATGATTGCCCTTTATCCTATTATTGACACATACCTTTTATCTTTCTCTTTCTGGATGACCCCAACCATCCAGGCTAGGATCAGAGTGCGCAGTGGAAGCGTGGTGAACCTAAGGCTAAGGATAGGACAAGAAGAAAAGGAACATATAGCTTGCATGATCATAGTTTCTTTTATGTTATAAGTTGTTTTGTTGGAGACAATGTTGTATTAGTCTAAGTCTTCCTCTACCTAGATCCTAGTTCATTGTATAAAGATGTACCCCTTTTGGAAAAAATTTGTAATGTACTCTTTATACATTTTGAATAAAGTCAAGATTTAAATTTCCGCTGCTACACAATTGATGATTTTGGTTGCCATGGTTTATAGTAGAGACTTGGTCTTTACACCCCATCTTTGATGCGTCAGTGAAGATCATGAAACCTTCATTGCCTGATGGTAGAGTCAACACAGGAGTTGTGGTCAACTTCTCCTTCAATTCCTAGAACCGAGCTCCACACAAGTTTGACCACACAAACTTCTTGTCCTTTTGGGTAAGCCTGGTGAGGGGAAAAGTAGTCTTTGAGAAATCTTTTATGAAGCACCGATAATATACAACCAATCCCTAGAATCTATGAATCTTAGAAGGGTTCCTTAGTGATGGCCAATCACGTACGCCTGACACTTTAGCAGGATCGACTGAGATGGTCCCTCCGGATATGATGTTTCCAAGGAACATGACATTGTCTATCCAAAACTCACACATTGAGAATTTCCCATAGAACTTATATTTTCTCAAAATATTAAGGACTCTACCCATGTGATCACAATGTTTCTCTAAGTTTTTAGTATAAACCAGGATATCATCTATAAATACTATGACAAAATAGTTTAGGCAAGGTTGTAACACATTGTTCATGAGATTCCTAAACACACTCGGGACATTAGACAACCCAAACAGTATGACTACAAACTCGTGATGTCCATAATGGGTTCGAGAAGTGGTTTTTGGGATATCCTCACTCTTGACTTGCAACTGATGATACATGGATCATAGGTCAATTTTTGAAAAGGCTCGGGCCGACTTGAGTTGGTCAAACATGTCATATATACGGGGTAAATGATACTTGTTCTTAATGGTATCCTGATTTATCATTCTATAGTCTATGCACATTAGGAGTGATCCATCCTTCTTCTTCTCAAAGAGGACTGGTGATCCCCATGGTGGTGTGATAGGTCAGATAAAGTCTTTGTCTAGCAATTCCTACAGTTACTTTTTCAGCTCAAACAACTCAACCGGGGGCCATCATATAAGGAGCCCTGGAGATAGGGTTTGTCCCGTGTGATAAATCCATCAAAAAGTCCACCTCTCTCTTAGGAGATATCCCAGGAAAATCATCTGGGAACACATCTTCATAGTCCCTTACCACCTGTATCTCCTCTAAATCATGCACCTTAGGCTCCATCTTGGTAACTACTGCTAAGAATGATTGACAACCTTTGGCTATCATCTGCACAACCGTGAAGGCTAACACATACAGGCTAGTGGTAGCATCCTTCCTACCTCTAATGGTGAATGGTGGATGACCTGGTCTCTTTATTCCTATTTTCTTTTCCCTACAGTCTATCTTTTCGCTATAAGTATATAGCCATTCCATACCAATTATTACATCAAAGTCATTAATGTCAAGAAGGATAAAATCCATAGGGAGATCATTATCCAAATATTTAATAGGTATAAGTGGGGTTTTCAAGAGAGACTTAAAGATTTGACCACTCAAGGTAGTGACATATAAAACATATCCTCAATCCTTGATGTCCAAACAAAGCATAGTTGCAAGATTTCTTGAAATAATAGTATTAGTAGAACCAGAGTCAAACACAACTTTTACATTGTGCCCCATGATCTCAAGTATGCCTACATTGTTTTCATAAAGCCAAACAATTGCATTGTTTATCTTAAAATTGGAAGGACAACTCTAAGCGTTATCATCCTCTATCAAATGGTTAGCATTGGCTTGAGCTCTTCATTATTGATGGAAAAAAACTCGAGCTTGCCTTCTCTCTCCTATAGGTGGGGCTGCAACAGGTGCCACTGCTTCTACTAGTGGCGCTGCGGCCACATGTTGGGCTGTACTTGGCTTGGACCTCTCAAGTTAGGAATGGGGTTGTTAGCCTAAACGTGTCCTTCTTACTGGCAACGAAAGCACACATTCTTCTCAAAGCAGCACTTTCTTGGGTGTGACTTTCCACTTTTGCAGCACCTTCGGTGCCTGTTCACGTTGTGGGTTTTTCCCTTCCTTCCATGTCTTCCTTTGCCATGGTTGTGTCCTTGTCCTTTTCTATGATCATTCCTCATGCCATAGGTACCTTCAGTGAATCCCAGATTCCCCTTCGGTGGGTTCAGTGCTAGAATCACCTTCTTCTCCATGTTTAGGGCAATGTTGTAGGCTTCAGTGAAGTTTGTCAGACTACTCGCTGTCACATGGGGTTTGATTGTAGGATGTAGGCACTCTACAAAGTGATCCACTGACATTTCCTCAGTCAGCATATAACCAAACCATTCCAGAAGGAAGAACTTGCGAGTGAAGTCTGCCACATATAGATTGCCCTAAACTAGGTAGGTGAACTCCCTCTCTTTCTCTTTCTTGGCTGAGACAGGCACAAATCTACAGAGAAGATGGTTTGGAAGTTATTCTAGGCCGTCAGGTCTTCATTCAGATCTCACCCTGTGATATGGTTCTCCCACCATATTTTAGATGATCCTTCCAGGAGGTGAGTGGCAATAGGGACTTTCTTATTTGACTGTACTTCCAACATATGGAAGCTATTCTCTACTTCTAGAAGACAGGGGTCAGCTTTTTCGACTACTTTTGTTTTATCCTCTCCCCTGAAATTTTCAATCTTTAGCTTCACAAAGTCCAAAATGGTGGCTCCAAGGCGTATTCAAACAAATATTGGCTCACTATTTTCATCTCTGGCTATGTCCTTGAGAGCCAGAGCACTGATAGCCTTAGTCAATTTCTTCTGTTGTTCCATCCAAAGAGCATCAGGAGTGTGGACCACTACTTTCTCGACTGTAGGTTTTGGGTCATCAACATGTTTCTCTTTGGACTTGACCTCATCTTCTGACATTGGTTCATCTTTCTGATCATTCTCTGGGTTCAGGTTATTGAAGGGAAAAGGTTTAAGTTTGGGGCCTTTCTCAGAGGTTCCTTTAGGTCTCTTCCTCTTCCTGGAGGATTCTTCCTCCATAGCCCTTCTCTTCTTCTCTAAGGACCTCCTCTTCTTGCGGGAGGGCCTACCCAATGAATGATCCCAGGGAGTCTCGTGGGGATGGTGACAGTCTTAGTACATGCCATGCTAGTTCACATAAACATGTAATTCAACTCAACCTAAGTTTTTAGAGCACTAAAGCATCATAACTCATGTCCATGACATCTTGATTACATGTTTTTTATTGTTTTATGGAGGATGCCTTAACCCCTAATTCTCATAACCCTAGTACTCAGAAGGGATTCAGAAATCAGTCATAGGTAACTAGGATTTTGTGAGTGAAGGGGTAAAGAGATGATGAAAAAGATGAGATGTCCTAGAGGTATGTGATTTTGAGTAAAGTCCTTAGACTTTAGCCAAAAAGGAATCACACGTATGAGAGTCCTCATAAGCTGACTAGCGGTGCGGAGGAAAATATTGAAAATCCCCAGATGGTGGTCCTTTCTAGACAACATTTCCTTTGGAAAATACTCTAATAATTTCCTTTGGGATCTAATTTTTTTTGAAATTCAATAATTAATAGAGCTAATGGTAAACCGGCTATGATTCCATATGTAACGACACCCTCCCCCTATTATCCAGTATTTAGGCGGATCAAGAGGGAAAGGGCCATAATTAATCATACATGACCACAAGTTTAGCAAATAATCAGAAATAATGAATATATTTTACTAAATAGGAATGCGTTTATACAAGATTGAATTTCCATAAAGGAATTATATAATATGGTTTTTATAAATTTTGCAACATGAAAATAAAACTAACTAAATCCTCCAAAGATTACATTACTTTTTGTTTGTTTGGTGCCTTCTTCATGAATGTCTGCTTTCCATTAAACTTGTAGCAATAACAACGTATTATCCTAAAATGTTGACAAATAAAATAGTTGGCCAGTATAACAAGTTATATTGGTATGTGGGGTAGCCAAAATATTCACATCTATTCATAACAACATAACCAAGCAATTATTATTACAGAAACAAAATTTATCATTTTCTTTCCTAACTTCTTAGCCATTTTTACTCAACCTCTGGTATACCCTCTCTGAGGGTTTTATCCCTATAGCTGACTTTAGGCTACCACTCAATCTGGATCTAGGTACCTTATTGGCCACCTCTTAATCAGGAGCTAGGTGCCATGTAGGTCTTCCCAATCTCGGGCATGACCTCTTATGACCTTCCCAATCTAGGACCTAGTATTTTCTAATCACCACGACTTTATACTTTTTTTCATTCTCAATTTCCAGAGTTGGTATGCGGGTTTGAGCAAGTTATAAGCATAATATTGTGATAGCCATAGTGACTTTATATATTGTAGGAAATAAATATCATTCAAGCATTTAATTTCAAGCAATCGGATAAAACCTTGGAAAACACCAGGAAACTAAAGTGATTAGTCATAGGAGTAACTAGATACATGTTTCAACTTGAATTCCACACAAGATCAAATAATAAACCAATCAATTTTTTCCTAAAAGTTAAAGCAATGTACCCATGTATCATTATTTTATCGAAATCATGATTAAGACTGACTTGGGTCTCAAGTTAGGGTTTCTAGATCAATTTTATAGTCTCAATAGGAATTTGGGTTTCTAAACCCTAATTATCACTTTTAATGTCCTTTGGGTTAACAAACCCTAATCTTATTATTAATTACACCTTTTCTCTCAAGGAAACCATAATTATCCAAACATGTGTTGCTAAGTTTAGATAACTTCCAAGTTTCTCTTTTTATTCATAAAAGGTCAACCTTTCATCAATATCAATTGGACAGATTAGAACCATCAAAACTTATAAATTAGGGTTTCTAATTCATTAACTATAGTAAACATAATGACTTTATGAATTTTTTAAACTAGAAGCATATTGAGGCCATGCTTATATTTTTATTGGATTTCTTGAATTTTTTGAGAAAAATACATATATTACTTGCTATTATCCAATCATCCTATAAATTACTCAGTTTTTACAAATTAATCTTTTTTGGACCAATAAGGGCCTTCCACCAAGGTAGAGAGCCCTGGGCCCCGCCGTACCAACTCGGCTGGGCTGGCCTATAGGCTCTTGCCAACTCGACATCCCGTTCACGGTTATCTTATTGACTAAGCGAGAAAAAAGAAGGGAAAAGACCCAAAGAGTCTTACCTGATATGAAGACGAGCAAGAGTATTTCTATCTTTCACTCGTGACACTTCTTCAACCTCTATTCTCTCTTCTTTGTGAATCATGCTGTCAACTTGTGAGTTGACTTTGAGATCCCAGCCCTTTGAGCACTGAATGAAGGTGCGACCACCTTCGACGACATGTGACAGACTTGCTTATTCTCTCAATTTCCTTGGTGAAGGTCAAAGTCATTGGGACGGTTAAGGGATGATTTTGTCGAGAAAGTGAGGAGAGGTAGGGGCGGAGGAAGAGATCATCAGCACAAATGAGACTAGAGAAACACACACAAAGTCTGACCGAAGCTTTGGAGTTGGTTTTTAATCTCGCAGAGGGCCTATACCCTCTATTTATACCCATCCTCGTTAATAGGGTCATCTCCCAAAGATAAATTGGGTGATTCTTTTTTGTAGGGAAATAAAATATCAGATAGGTAGCAAAAATAAAAACTATACTGACATATTTCCCATAAACCAGCAGATTGCGTCAATAACTATGCAATGGGAAGGATGGTTTCATAAAGATATACCTAGTCCTGGAACAAGTCCAACGACAATCCTCGTTGATGTAGATGCACACTTTTTCTTGGATAGTGTCTGTGCAGCTCCTGGATGCGCTCAGACTCGTCTAACTTCTCCTCCATAGATAGAGGACTCAGAAAACTACTACATCAACTCCTCAGATCTCGCCACAAACTGTGAGTTGATGTTGCCCTCCTAACAGCAGCCAAAGGACTCCTGCCTCTAGAATAGTCCACACAGACCAACTAGAACTCATGTTGTCCTGCTACAATGAACAAGAAGGAGATTTCCTCCCATTAGCATACCAATTGCCAACCTCCCCTCCTACAACAATGATTCTCAGTTGTTTCTCTCCCGTGGTTATCCCTTCCTAGTCGGGTAGGACTTTCCTGGGCTCTCATGGTTACCACAACTAGAGAGGATAACAGTTTATAGAGCAACTGATTCTCAATTGTCTGTGTAGTATTTTTCTTATGGGAAACCCCCATTACCCCTCTACATATAGGAGGGGTTAGGTTCATGGTTCCCAATCCCCAACCAATGAGGGATTAAAGTGGGAGTGGAAAAGACCAAAAGATCTTGAATTTTCACAACAATTCTGGAAGTTTAGCAACATGTATGCTCCAAAATGGTCATCTCTCCCAGTGAGATGTCGTCTCACACACGAGATGGTTGTTTCACTAATCAAAATAGTCCTTTCAAACTTTTCAGTTTTGCACATATGTTGATAATTGAATTCCAATTAGTACTCAACATGACGTCAGCATCATTCCTTGATGCAATTGAATTGCACCCCCGAGATGACTGTTCGTTCCAACCGATAGGCGTCTTGCACTAGGAAGATGAATGTTTCACATAAGTGAGATGGGAGTCTTGTAGCCCGGGTCACGTAGAATTCCAACCAATGTACAATACAATTAGCCTGATACTTCAAACTACAGTCTCAACACTTGAACCGGTCGTTTGGTAGTCTAGTCAGTTGATCCATTGCATGAATTAAAATACCTAAACACTTTAGTATTCAATTCCATTACCATTCAAGATCAAACTCCTCTTCTAGATGAGTTCCTATGTTCGTGACCCTATAGGTCCCATATCACGTTGGCAGTGAATGTCCATAACTACCTTATGACATTACAAGCAATGAGCGGTTCCTAGTCACACATCATTGCTACCCAAGTGAATGGAAAGTCGAGGAGAAACTTCAGCCTACAATCTATGAATGTTGTTATAGTGTTTGTATAGTTCCTTTATCACTGATATCCAGATTGAACTAGAGGCATGGATTAGGCATCCTCATTATTATTCAATCTTGTTCCTTGAAATAGAGCGAACTTCTTGAAATATATGTAAGCTCAATATCATATATTGACTCACATGTGTATGGCCATACTTTTCTTAGTCTTGCAAATTAAGAGGCCTTTGGGTATCATACTCCTGTAGGAGGGAGAAATCCCATCTCTATCACTCATAGTCATTCCCCATGTGTCAAAGTCACCCAATCATCACCGTTATAACAACCCATGTTTCAAGATTGTGTTTTATGATGTCAAAGTGTACCCAACAATATGTGATGAGTGTAGTGATTTTAGGTCTAAGAACCACAACTACCACCATCCCTGTGAGAGCTGACTATCATTTCCATGATGATGGCTTCCATGTGTCAGCCTCACTGTGTGTCTGTTTGATACACTATTCTCTAACATGTTTTTGTGTGCTTGGTTTGATGTTGGCATATCATGACTAATGAGATTCAGTCATCAACCAACTCACACTCTAATTTTATGTGTTATTGCTGTCTATCAACCTTCCACAAGAATAACCGATCGGGGACATAATGAGAATATGTATATGTACTCTTAACATATGTATGATCTCATTTCTTCCAAGTCACGTACTTGAAGACATACATCATTGAGTAATATCATTCTCTAGACATCCATTATGTTATTCATTATCTCATAACTGAATATACAAAATAAATTGGGAGCTTGCCTTATAAATTAATCAAATCATTTCTGTGTTATGCCATTACAACCATCATATGATTGGCTCTCTAGACATACATACCAAATTCTAGACACCTATAAACATGGTAAAACCCATGGTAGGTGGGTTTGCCATGATCACTCAAAGCCATAATTCACTTTCCAAACTCGCTCACACGTTGATCAATGAGGAAATCAATCCAGATACTCGAGTTTATGTTCCTCCCTTCCTAACTTGTCGTGATCTAGGAGATAATTGTATCACTGTTGTATTGTAGATCCAACGACCCACAAAAAGGGCATCAAATAAAATACAATTCTATTAGAATTTGAAATCATGACATTTAATACTTCCCCCTATAACGCACACACTTTAGGGATTTTAATAAAATACATATCTCCCAAACGATCCATCCTTTTAATCTCTAATTTTAAGGTAAAGCCTTTAATGACTTTATACATATGTGTGCAAAGTTTAGAACCAAAACTGGAAAAGAAAAGGGACTTTTCTTCATATGCAAGTTTCCTTCTAAAATCATGCACTTAAGGCATCAAAACTAACCCTTTTCTCTTTCTTACCTTTCTGCTTTCTTTATTTTGGATTTTCTTTATATTAGAAACCACATGGAAATGAAAACTAATTAATAGTGGCCATATTTTCCACTTTCTAGATAATTCTACACAATTCTCTCATGTTCACACAATCATCATCTATTTTTTCCTTTTGCTTATTATGGAATTTTCTTTTATCCCTTTTCCCTTTTATCCATCATTTGATTAATAAAATAGTGGCAATCATGAAATCATTCATTCAAGGGAAATTTGCAAAGAAATCCATTATTTAAAACAAAGCACCCAAATTTCCAAACAAGTCTCTTTTCATAGAATAATTGCATTTCAATTATTTAAAATACAAGTGAATTCGAGGTTATAACAATAGCATAGACATATCACGTCAATTTAGATTGCGAAACTAGTCTAAAAGGGTAATTGGAGAGATCAATTAAATTTCTAAAGAACTTAGACTTTATGCGTCAGTTTGCCTTTGTAAACCAGTGTAAGAGGATAATGTGTAGGAAAAAATACTATGTGGGAGAACATTATGATGTCATCTTATTTGAAACTGACATTGTATGTTATTGTCTCAAAATTATCAAGAAAATAGAATTTGTGAAATATTTGTTACATTCATTTCACCTTCATAAACTAATGCAGTAACCTAAGTGATACCCATATTTTTTCTTGAGTAGCCACTACCTATTTATCGAGAGGCTTATATTTCTAAAATAGGCTTTGTGGACCTCTTGTGTTAGGCTTTTAGGAAACATACATCACAACTATCGATGCCACATGCAAAAATGTACTAATCTCAACATGTCCAACCTATACATCAACAACAAAAACACTAGAAGACCACCTTTACCACCACCATGACAACAAAAAGCTCCCTCTCCTCCCCCATGACCAAGTTAATGAGGTGACTATTTAAAGGAATGGAAGAGTGATTGAGTAGCCCAAGAGCCAAGTAAGTCATGAGATTGTGGATGACAATGAGGTTGAGATATTCCTACGGAAAAGATTGGTATTGATATTGTGAGACAAATTTTAGTTGATATTTGAAGATTCAGTGACCATTAATTGCTAGTGTTTCCTGGTTTGTTCTTATTACACCTCAATTTGAGCATGTTGATCCTCCAAAAACAAGTTCAAGTGAACCCCAATTCACCTTAAATTTGGTTGATCTATCTTCATCCCACAGAAAGTAAAGGAAGCACATCTATGAAACTTTTGAGGTCTTCACTCAAGTCAAGGTGAACATTCCACTACTTGATGCAATCAAGTAGATCACAAATTATGCAAAGTTCCATAAGGATATGTGCATTAGAAAAACAAGATATTGGGAAGACTACTAAAGAAAGTGAAGTTGATAGAGTAAGTCACCCAGGTTCGGGTCCATAAGTAGTGGCAACCACCCTATGAAGAATCACTTTTTCTAAGCACCCAGTGGGTTCCCTTAACTAACCATTCCCTATGAGTTTATGGTTCATTCTTCAATAGGCATGCGGTCAGAGATCAAATTTCTACTCCGACTACTTGGCATAGTTTCATGTTTTATTTCACTCCCCATCAATCTCCACTCCACAACATTCCCTCTCGTTAAAAAGAAAAGACCACATATCCCCTCTTATACTTTTCCACATAGGTGATCAATATTGAGAATTCATTGATTGATCTAAAATCCAAGATTGACCTAATGCCCTTTACTTTATACATGTAATTGGACATGACTAAGCAGAAGTCATCCAATTGTATTCTATAACTGATTGATTGATCCATTAAGGTGCCAATGGGCAATGTAGATGACATGTTGGTGATTCTTTATATGGAGACGATAACAATGGTCCTAGTGGACTTTATTGTTTTTGACATGGAGCTAAAGGACAACAAAATCCTCATCATCTTGGAGAAATAATTCTTTTTTATTGTCATGTATGATATATTTATGAACATGGAGCTCAACTTCAATATAAAGAAGACCTAACTCACTAAAGAGGAAAAGAAAGATAAGGCTGAGGAGGAACATTTTGAGGACTCACAAGATCAGTGGGATAAAGAGCATTCATTGAATGCCAATGAGAATTCCATCTACTTTAAGAAGGTGGCAACAAGATCTTCAAATGGTTGATTGAATTAAGGCACACCACACCCATAATTTAAGCTAGTGGGATTCAACCTACTTTGGTTTGCAAAATTTTGACCCAAACAAAAGTACTTGACATTTTTTCTGTGTTTAATGTTCCAAAGGACACTGACATAGGTGAGGAGGTTACCTACATGATGCACAGTTGAAAACCAAATAATAGTGAAGAAAAATCCTCAAATCTAGGGAATAAGGAAATTGGTTAATATAGAACGGTGGTTAGGTCACTAGGCAGGCTGTTCTATCTTTGTCAAATTGCACAACTCTCTGTGATTTCATCGAAAAAAATGAGAATGGGCATTCCCATTAGATTGACCACACTAAAGCTAAAATAAAAATGATCGCCGCAACCCCAATTTCATCAATTTGAGTACAAGAAAATCTTTCTAGAATTATTGACCATATCCATATCATTTTAAGAGTATTCTACATTGAGGATAACATGATTTAAAATCTTGGGTGGTAGGGTGTAAGCCCTATACTTTTATTTATTTGTGCTTATTTTTGCATGAAAATGATGCACGATTATGCCATGATCAAGTGATTGATTGACTACTTGATCCTTCATCTATGCCCGTTTTATTTTGCATTTTTCTTCATTGCATGTCATTTATATTTAATTCCTTGCAATTGATATGTAATTTTCCAAAAATATTTCTCTTTTTTCCATATCACTACACACATTTTTTGCATGCAGATTTTGTTAATTTTTTGTGTGTGCTTATGTGGGATTTATTTTCTTGCAATTTCCTACTTAGTAGACTAGATTTTGATGTCTACAGAGAAAGTTTGGCATCATTTGTCAAATCTTCCAAAGTTTGAGATATTTTGTCCTAAAATGTGTTCTATCTTAATCTCTACTTGTTGAATGAAATGAATATCATTTGATAAGTGCATCTCATGTTATCATTGATCTATTACTAAATAATCTTTAGTTGTGACTTTATGTATATAATTGACATCTCTCATGAATGTTGAGTTGAATGGTTTATTGATATCTTAGCAAGCCACACACTCTTATGGTTTATTAAAACTCATGATTAAAATGTAATTGATTGCATTTTATCAATCATTGTAGCTTGCCATTGATTTTTGAAGAGTGATGAACAAATTTGTATATAGGAAATCTTGTATCAAGATCCACGCCAATGACCCCACTTTTGATCCAACATTATTCCATCGTCTCTTACATCCCTGCCTCATAAAAAGATGATAAAAAACACCAAAAGTAGAGAGGTAAAAGATGATGAAAGAATGTAACATCAAAAAATGGGTCAACAATGTGGATCTTCATGCAAATTACTTCAACACTCTTCACAAGTAAATTTCAAAATACAATGAATGAGAAAATGTAATTAAAAACATTTTAGTCACGAGTTTCAATTAATTCCTAAGAAATTGTGGCTTGCTTAGATTGCAATAAACCAATCTACAAAAAATTCATGAGAGAGGTAGAATATATGTACAAAGTCACAATGAAGATTATTTAATGATAACTCAATGATAATGTGAGATGCACTTGACAGAGGACATTCATTTCATTCAACAAGTAGATATTATTATAAAACTCCTTTTAGGGAAAATGTTTCAAACTTGAGTATATTTGGAAAAATGATTTTGAATTGCCCCAATTCACACCAAGATTTAATATTATAAGCAAGAAAGTGAAAGAAAGTAAATACTATGTAAGAACACACAATGAAATTAACAAAAGCTACATGCAATGAGATTTTTGTGACGATATAAAAAAATGTGTTTTTATAAACTACACAAAACTTGCATGGATTAAACCAATATGACATGCAATGATTCAAAATACAAGCTGAAAATCTATCTAGATGAAGGATGAGGCAGTCAATCATTTAGTAGATCATGGAGTAATTGGGAAACACTTCTATGCAAAATCAAGAATGAATTAGAAAAGTTGAGGGCTTATGTTCCTAGTATCCTTGTATGCCTAAGTTGTATATAATGTATACCAAAGTTGTGACCATAACCCCCAAGTTCACTAAATGACTCTCACTTAGAAAAACACATTGAAACATTTATTATAAAAGTTTGTCTTAAATAGTTCAATACAAAGTAGACGAAACATATGTAATTTTGAACCTTGGAGTAAAATATGACAAAATGTGTGATTATAAATTCCATATAGTAAATTTCTACATGCATCCATAGACACATAATACATTAATTCAATCATGACACAATAATGTGTGAATATAAAATAATATTACTAACTATGTACTATTAATTTAATATGTCAAAATCACCTAAAAGGGGATCAATTGTGTTTTTATACAAAGTTGGATATTTTAAGTTTTAATTATCAAGGTGAAATCATGCCAAGTAGACTTGATGGCTAATGTGTATTAAACAAGGTATTTTTTAAACATCAATATACAACCCTTCCCTCCCAGTGTTGTAATACTAAGATTAGCTTAAATCCCAAATATTGTAACTTAATATGAATTATAGTGATACTTATTCCTATAGTGCTAAAATAGCCTCAAGCTATTAGAAGACATGGTAAATCATATGAAATCCAAAAAATATTAGTATTTTTTATTTCAATGGTTTGAAAATAGGTTCTGTATCATTTTTTGACAGTTAACATAAGTATAATGTATATGGAAAGAGATATAAAGTTATAAATAAGGAGATGATATTCATTTATATAAATAGTTTATAGATTTAAGGGTGTATAAAGGTTATTAGGAATCTAGTCTATTCTAGATTAAGTTGTCGACTCCTAAGATATAGATATAGTGTTTATGAATTTCAACTTGCTTCTTTATTTCCAATTTGGTATAAATAAAAACAATTTATTAGGATGAGATACTTCAAGAGAGAGAAAAACACACATAAATGAAAAATAATATCAGATCATGTTATACCTGTAAGAAATTTTATAGTGTAAGATTTTTTAGGGAAGCACAATTTAATAATTATTGGTTTTGACACATCTGACTCATGGAAAACTTGGAAATCCATTGTGAGTTGCCCACTATAGGAAAATAGTACAATAACGATGGAAAATATTCATCGTAGTTTTGGAAATTTTTTTCGTTATTACTATTTACGACAAGAAAAAGAAGTCATCACGTGTTGTCATTACTGGTTTTGCCGTAAATGAAATTTGTGACAACTAATTTCATTCCGTCGCTATTAGTAATAATGACAACTTAAATATGTTGTCTTTATTAGTTATAACGACAACATAAATGGTGGTCGTTAATGCTATTAGTGATCACATAATTCCATCACATATACTAATAGTGACAATTTTACCATTTTGATGGCACGAATAATAGAGACGTCTTTTTTATCGTAAATAGCAATAATGACAAACATAAAATATACTGAATTAAATACTCAATTTTTTATATTGGTGCGAAGTCATGCTTGACTTTCAAAATTGATACAAATTAGTATAGAACAAATGTCTTATCTTATTAAAAACAAAAATAAATCACATCGGAATACATTACATGGGGAGGATATTGTACCTTGCCCCTTAACTCAAAACAATACATATATCTCAACAACAAAATGTGTACATGTTTATTCTTCAACTATGTGCAACAGTCACATGAATTTGCACATCTATATTTTTAGATTTTATTTTGTAAGTTTCTCCAAAATGAACCAACATACTTCAAAGGTGCACACCAGTTATGTGAACCACACATTTCCTTCATCATCCAATCCCTCCAAACAAGCCCAGTGCGTGCTCGCAATAAGAATTGTACCATATGCAGGCTCTGATCAATGTGTGGTCACATATTTGAGAATAAAAATACCACCTATATAACACATTTATAATGGCATGTGCAATTACTATTAGATATAAGAAGTGAAACCCATGTAACATCATCACCATGTTTCCAAAAAGCAACCTCTAATCAGACATGCATCTGACCAGAATCTTTTCAGCTAGATAACAAGTGATCTCTGGCAAAAGATTATAGTTAATTTGTTTTAAAGAAAAAATACCAAATAGAATAGGCATAAGGCTTGTGAGCTGTACTTGGTGTCTTAGAAGCGTGACTGGCCTAATTAAGTTGGTTGCAGCAGGCCACCCGTGCACTCCTTCACCTCAATTTTTTGACCACCTTGGAAGTAATTGATTCAATATATGAAATAGAGTATCTCGACATTTTTGACCTAACATGAAACCCAAATTAAGATAGATTCATAAAACCACTATAGTGCACTATAAAAGTCATTGAGATGGAGAAAAAACATCTACATAAATGGGAACTGAAAATAGATCTTTGATGTTAAATCTTTTTACTTGTCAAATATCAAAAACCATGTCAGAATCTTCATAAACAATGTCATATTCAAAGGCATACAACAAAAAGAAAAAATACAACAACCAGTCTCCACTAAATGGAAACCCAAAATAAAAATTTTCAAGTCTATTCACACTAATTGTAATGTAAAAACTTAGTGTAATGCAACACCATACCTCTGTTTGTTTCCAAAAAAATCATCTATGCCACAATCCAAAATGAAATAGTAGTATAAATAAATTATTTGATGTAGTTGCATATGTACCAAAGCCAACTCGTGGCACTTACTTCGACATAAACATGACTCAAAAGAAAGACCAGGTATTTCATGGTTTTTAGGCTTTGTGGATGACTCACAATGTGATCAACATTCAAAAAGAGAGTTGAATCACCAAGTGTGACTTTTAGAACGTTCATAACCAACCTAGACCAACTTCATATATGGATGTACTAACAACCAATTAATAAATGCAAACAAACTAAGGACCAGAATAAGCATGTAGCCAGTAGACCAGTCCAAACTGGTACACTATTCCAAATAGGCATATGTACAATCCTATATTTCATAGAAACATATATTTTATATCTCCAAGTGCAATAGCGCTCAATGTCCTTCCCACCTTATACTTTCATCATAATCAGAAAATAATACTATTTGATTTCCCTTTTCTTTAACAGTTACATTGTAATAATAGGCAACCTCTTTGATTTTCTGCATATACCAGCTTTGTATCCATTGGATTGGAAGATTTTGAGGTCAAATCTAATTTCCTAGTAATAATGATAAGAACTTAGTTTTGATGATTTACTTAACAATGTCTTGTGCTAGAAATATCTTTAGTAGACCTTCATCTAGTCAGGAACGACCAAAATGTGTCTTGATTTAGTAGATAATTGACCTAGGTGATGGACAATATAGGCATTTTTTTGCTATTTTGCTAATTATCAACATCATCTTTTTTCTTAAAAGCTTCTAGAGATTAAGAACCCTACTAGCAAAAAAGAAGAATATAAATAGACCATAGTTAAAGTGAAACATGGAAGATCTGTCTCTAATTCTCAAACAAATCAATCAAGGCTCCATACCTTGTAGAAGTGAATAAAGCACCACTTATTAGAAAATGAAACCTTTCTAAAATCTAAAAATGATTAAAATTAGAACTTGGAACCTTAGTAGCTGCTTTCAAATAAATCTCAATGATCATGGCACAAAGTAATAGGTAGAAAAGAAGGGAAATGGGCAACATGGATGAATACTTATTATATTTGTTTATTTGTTCCCACACCTCAATCTTTCAATAAATTAATTACAACAACCTTGGTTCCGCTTGACATAACCAATAAAGATTCCCATAATATAAGTAAATTGTAGAATTCTAGAAATTATTAGTAAAGCAGTCTATCAATGTAAAATCATTTGATGAATAATAGCTACATACCCCATTGATAGAGGTAATGCGTCAATGCAATATATTGTAATCTTAGCCCAAACCCTTGAGGGAATCGGTACTAGCTGTAATAATCCTTGAGATGGACAATTGTCATTGGTGTTCTATTGGAAATGGGGTATCCATGATAGTTTCTTAACCTCACTACACGTTCCTTTCTACCAAAATGCAGCTATGATTTGTACAAGATTCATTTATCCTCTAAATGGCTACCTCCTTCTAAATCATATGTCTCATGTACGACTTCACTAATAAAAATAGAGTTCAGATTAACCATTGGCCACTATAAAACTGTATAGCAATAATGGAACCTTCTATGCAATTCTAGGAACTAAGAAGTTATATAGTTTGTTGCAAGAGAGAAATTAATGATATACCTTGTATATGAGCCCTTATTCACATTGTTTGTGGAGTCTTCACAAGTTAAGGGATTGTACTTCTATCAGAACCTTCCTCATGCAAGGTGGGATGTAAGATCCTATCGTAGCTCCACTAGGATGAGAAGATGAAGCTTCTCCACCCAAGGACTATCAACAATTGACTCTTACTGTGTTGTGAGACCTTTGTATGGGCATTTTCATGTGTAATGGTCACCCCTGCTACCGCAAGCATCATACAGACCATGAGAACTACACCTGGTTGCTTTGTAAGCATGGACAAATTATTAGGCACCCTTTTATATGAATTTTGGCTCCAATGTTGCAAACTGAGTGGAGTATCATTAACATATCCAATATTGTAACATAATTTTGATAAGAAGTACCAAATAGTTCTATATATATAACTAAAAGTGGTCAAATGAAACTAAGCAAAAAGGATTGAAAGCGGGTATCACTTCAACTAAATGGAAGAAAGAAAAGGATACTATGGAACATGGACAAAATATGTTGTTCCAGTAGCATGTTTATCACTCCATAAACTTTAATGTAGTTGTCAAATACAACCTACTAATTGAGAGCAAGTTGCTAGAATTTCTGAACCGAGAATGTGAACATGCTTCTCTACTGAGAACCACTTCCAACACATCTCAAAGAACAAAGAAGGGTGTGTATGTTTATTAAAACATAACCCAAACCCCAAAATGAAACTAAATTTATAGAATGACCATTCAACTTATCATTAATTAGGAATCCATAAGGGAGATTCTTTCATTGGATGCCTCTAGATTCTATTGAGATACTAGCTATCACCAATATATCTTGTTGTATTTGTTGGAAGTAGTGCAAGAAGAACTCCCTTGTAGGGACAAGAGAGGAAAGTGCTTGTAATTCCCTATCCATCTCCAAGTTTTCTAAATAAAAAAGAAATATTGATTATAAATTTAGGAACTAAATAAAACAAATGAATAAGACTAATTTATTTAATTACCAAGAGAAGTAGTCTGCTACCTCAAAAAAAAATAGTACAATCTGGCTTCCAGTCAAGCAAATTATCAGCACTTGAATGATCTTTGCCTTGGAAATGATTGTTGGAAAGGAGTTTGTCCACTTGTTCGACAATCACAATTAGTTACTATTATCCACATATCTCTAATTTTAATAGAAATTAGAGTATTAATAGATGTCAAAAAGCATTATTTACAGAGTTCATGAAGACATACACAAAGGGTCAACAAATTTAGGACATTGAAAAAATCCGACCCATGCCAACAAACATCAACGAGAACAAGGGACATGATCCCAAGGCATGATAAACAAAGGAAAATCTTAACTACTATCGTAAGTTGCATGGAAGATATCTAGGTTCATTAGTTGCATGGAAGATGTAAGTGAGACTCAACATACCTAGAGGATGACAGACATGCTTAAACAAGTTATTCACTTGCTTGGTGTTATATCAAAACATCCTAATGAACCATGTATATAATTCAGGAATTGCAAATATAGATAAGTTCTATGTAAAATAGGTTCTATGAAAATTTGTTTGGAACAAATATGACAAGCGAGGGGTATATCAAACTATGTCCAATTGGGTTAAGCTCAAATATATATGACTACTTCCTATTGGATCAAATATGACAAGAAACAGATTCTTTAACACTTGAGAAAGTTTGGCTTGGAGAAAAACAAAAGAAGCTGGTTAGTTTGTTTGGGTTGCTTTTATTTTTTATTATGATTACTTCCTCTATGTAGTATGAATGATTCATTATTTTGTTGATGTACCTATTATTTTTGGGGCATTTAAGTTGTTTGTTGTAGTTCTTTGTGAATGTGGGCCTCCAACTGTAATTTGTTGATCCTTTTGGCCGAGCCTCCTCATTCTATGAAGGGTGGAGTTAATGTTGATATTTTTACATTGTGTTCTCTATTCTAAGATTTTTTCATAAAAAAATTGTTGACTAAAGTTGGTGAGAGTTTATGAAGTCGTGAATACTCTTTCATCTCTCTCAAGCTCATGAAATGTGGTTCTTATTGATAAGGTGATGGGACAATTTTTGCTCTGCCATATTTAAATTTTGACTACTTGTAAACGGTCAGGTTATCGATAAGATTCTCTTTTGGTTTATCTTCTGAAGATTCAATCTATATACAGTTGCTAATTAGTTTTCTTATATAGATGACTTCTTCTTGGAAATAGCTAAAGCTATAGATAAGGTCATTTTCTTATATATATGACTTCTTCTTGGAAATAACTAAAGGTATAGATAAGGTCATGTACACTTTGTATTTCCCCCCCTCCCTTCTATACTTTTAATTGGACTTGAACTTTTCTTTTAGGTTTGGTGTTGGAGCCACTTTCTGAAAGTAAATAAAGAAGAAAATAACACACTAAGTGACCAAATCAAGAAAGAGTGGCTTACTGAACAAGGGAAATATAGCTAGACTGCAAATAAAATGTAACCAGACATAACTAACTATGAAATCAAACATTTTTGGAGTTTTCCAATGGAATGGAATCCTACACCTGCTAGAATATATATAAATATATATATATATATATATATGGGCGTTCATTCGTTGCCCGCACGGGTAACTTGGATTTTCGCTACCCTGCAGCCAAAAAAGTAACTCTCCTAGCCAAAAAAGTAAGTCTGCTGTCAAAAAAGTAACTCTACTGGCCAAAAAAGTAACTTTGTACAAAATATACAACAGATATATATAAGGACGGATTTTTTTATTTTGGAGGGGCAAATGATATTATTTTTGGCCAAAATATTTTGGAGAGCTAGAAAAAATAGTCCTCTACAATTGCAAATTTTTTTTAAAAAAAAAAGTGATGGGAAGGGTGGGTGGGTAGCTACCTGCGCGGGCAATAATGATGGGCCCTATATATATATATATATATATATATATATGGGTGTTCATTCATTGCCCGCGCGGGTAGCATGGATTTCCGCTACCCTGCAGTCAAAAAAGTAACTCTCCTAGCTAAGAAAGTAACTCTGTTGTAAAAAAAGTAACTATGGTGTCAAAAAAGTAACTCTGTTGGCAAAAAAAGTAACTATGTACAAAATATACAACAGATATATATAAGGACGGGTTTTTTGATTTTGGAGGGGCAAATGATATTATTTTTGGCTCAAATATTTTGGAGAGCTAGACAAAATAGTCGTCTACAATTTCGAAATTTTTTTTTTGAAAAAAGTGATCGGAAGGGTGGGCGGGTAGCTACCCCCACGGGCAATAAAGGTGGGCCCTATATATATATATAAATATATATATATATATATATATATATATATATATAGAGAGAGAGAGAGAGAGAGTCAGGCTAGAATACACTCGAGTGTACAGATCGCATGAATACACCCAAATGTGTTTGCATATCAAGACTATTTTTTGCAAAATGTAAACCATTAATCTTCACCGTCATACTATAACTAGTCTACATACAAATTTTGAGCCAATTTGGATGAGTTTAAGTCACTCATCAAAGGGAAATAAAATCGACGCGTGAAACTAATTTTAAATGCATAACTTTTGCGGTCTTTATAACATGACCTATAAATGTCCAAATGTGCACAAATTTTGTATATGAACTATTCACAAGATGTTTAAAAGGATCAATGGATTAGATTTTAGAAAAAAATATTGCATCATGAAAAACTACTTGAGTGTATTCTGCTCCGAATACACTCGAGTGTATTCTATCCTGACTCTCTCTCTCTCTCTCTCTCTCTCTCTATATATATATATATATATATATAAAGGGTAACGTTCTAGTGAGAAACATTCTACGGTGAGAGCATGAGAGGCATTTGAATACCGACAAAGTTATAGCTTGTTTTCAACATCCAACCTTATAGATGGAAAGAACACTATTTTATCCATCTTCACAAGAAAAATCATAGCAATCCGATATTTTTTAGATGCCCATATATATAATATACACATTTTACATCCAACGGTCAACCTGAAACTCAATATGGAATGTTAAAAAGTATTCATTTGTTGCGTATACAATAAAGTCCTACGATGGTGAAATTTTACAGGAAGGTAACTAATAGGGTATATTTTTAATCTATAAGATTATGAAAAATTGATAACTATAGAAAGTTATTCAAATGCCCCTCATGCTCTCACAAAGATATGTTTCTCACTGGATCATTGTCCTATATATATATATATATATATATTAAAACAAGTTATATATATATATACTATTAATATATATATTAAACAAGATATATATAAAAATGCCTGGAAATGCTTGGGCCTCCACCTAGGTGCCTAGGTTGCCTGGGCATCCATATGGAATGCCCGATCGCTTGGCCGCCTATACAACCATGTTTTCTATATCTACTGCTGACCTTGAGTGGGTTTCTGGGATCTGATGCGTGAGATCTCCTTTTGCTATCTTCTGCCCGTGTACGAGTATTTTTAGATCTACCCCTTTGTTGGATTTCTATTGTTGTCATCTGCTATTTGCCTACTGTTTCTATGTGCCTGTTGATCTGTCTGCTGACCATAGTCACAATATACTCCTTTTTTTCAAAAAAGTGCGTTTAAAATGCGTATTATTCACCTCTCGTATATGACAATCATTTTAAACTCCAAAATGAATAATACGTTTTAAACACGTTTAATTCACATTTTATTTGTGTATTGCATTTTAAACCGTTCAATACGTTTTTTGCCATTTTATACAGTTCTGTACTTTTGCTTCACAATTGTTTTTTCCACGTCATTTTTTACTTGTAGCAGGGTTCCACTAAACCATCCAACCTTCCTCCTCTATCCCATACACACCCTGAGCCAGGAGTAACCCTCGACATTCTACATGTACGCTCCATCTTCCTCCTCCATTCTCCCCCTTTCTTCCCTGATATGTTCCTACTGCTTGCTTCTCCCACTTCTTCCCCTTCTTCCAATATTAGGGTAATTCGTTTGATTTTTAGTCATTTTGAATCATTATATGTGTGGGTGTATGTATATGTTTGTATGTATTTATGCATATGTATATGTGTGTATATATATGATCTGATTTTTGCTGACTTTTTCCAAATAGTTGATCGAACTTTTACCGTATGTTGACTGATTTTTATCCGAATTTTCTGCATAATTCCCAATTTCCAAAATTTTCAACTTGGTTGTACGTATCCCAAACACCAAATTTGTGACTATGTTGTTGACTACTACATGACTCCTACTATAGCCTGCCATTCCTGTCTGCCTTGTCGTCATGCATTCTGTGACCTCCCATGGCGTCCTCATATCTTCTTTGCGATCTTTGCGTAACAACTACCAAGTTGGACAACTCCAACTATCACACATGGACAACCTCCTTGAACTCTATGTCAAAGCTCAGGGGTGCTATTCCCATTTTTCTAATACAGGTATGACAGAACCGACTGCTAATGTTGATGACAAGACTAAACATGTGTATGACCTATGGTCTAAGGACAACTCTGGGGTTATGACATTGATGGTCAACAATGATGAACCTAAAATCAGCCAATCCCTTCCGCGCTTACACACGACTAAGTATATGTGAGATCAACTCTCCGACGTCTATTATCATCAACAGAATCCCAAGAAGGTGTTTGATTTTATCAAACACCTGACCAAGAAGGAGTATTCTAGATCAGACCCTATTAAGGATTACCACAATCAATATTGTTCCCTCTGGGATGAGTTTGAGGTTTATCATCTGCTATCCTCTGATATTAAGGAATGACAAAGACAACAGAATGAACTACAACCCATTCAATTCCTAGTTGGCCTACCACCCTCCTTTGTGGGTATAGTTGATTAGATCTTCTCTAGTGATCCATTGCCCACCTTAAGCGATGTTCTGAAACGCGTGCAACACTTATCGTCTGTCTCTCAGGAAACTCCTAAACTTTCTGAAAGTGTTACTCTTACTGTTCATTCTGGTGATTCCTTCTGTAAATGTGGACATGGCCATGGTCGTGCTCCTGGTCAAGGTAGCTTAACTCCTGGTGTTGGTCATGGTTCGTACCCCTCTGACTCCTCTATTGAACCACGTTACTGCAACTTTTACAAGCACAATAATCATAATGAAGATCGTTGTTGGATCAAGCACGACAAAGCTGTGACAACAAAGTTGTGACAACATTTGCTCCATCCATTCTAATGCACTGTGACAACAAAGCTGCTATCTTTATTGCCAACAACCCCACCTTCCACGAATGCACCAAACACATTGAAGTTGATTGTCATTTTGTTTGGGATGCTCTTATCTGGTCAGATTTCTACACCTTATGCACTAATTGTGGATCAAGTTGCATATATTTTCACCAAAATTCTTCCGAAGATAGATTCACTACACTGACGGCCAAGCTGGGCATGATTGACATCTACGCTCCAGCTTGAGGGGAGTATTAGTATATATATATTATTGGCTTTATTTTACCTTTATTATTGTGTTATGGGCCTTAGTTTATTAGCCCATTAGCCTTTTTCCTTATTCTAGAATATTCCTATTTCTAGATTATTCTTACTCTCTCCTATATAAGAGAGTTTCCTATAATTATTTTGTTCATATAAGACAAACCATATTATCAAGTTTAGATAATTTAAACAACTAATTGATTGACTGGACTGCGAACTGACCAGTTCAAGTGTCAATCCGATCAGTTAGAGTGTCAGGTTGATTGAAACTGAATTGGTTGAATCAGGGGCATGAACTAATTGGCTCATGGTCGGCCAACCGATCAGTTCATTTGATGAACTACCTGGTTCATGTGATTGTTGCCCAGTTCACTGATCAATTCGATTGATACACGAATTAATGTTGATGTCATGTTGTGCATTAAATCAAATACTGATCGCCAATACAAATACAGTTGGAAACCTGATGAAACGATCGGTTCAAGGGTTGAACTGATCACCTCACATGTCAACCAATTGGTTCACCTCTGAACTGACTGTTTTTCCTCTCGCAGGATGCGAAAATTCATGTAAATTGTGGACCCTTCTACTCCTACTCAGACTGGGAACCCTGACCCGGACCCTCCTATAAATAGAGGGATATTGGGGGCTTCACAAAACACAATATCAGTTGCTCTGATAATTGTTGTCTTCTTTGGTTTTGGTAACCAAGAGAACCCAAGCAAGTCCTACCCAGTAAAGGAAGGGACAACAAGGGAGAACAATTTTGGGAGAGAAAGTTGGTGCTGGTACACTAAGTAGAAACGAACAACTCCTTCCTATCCATTCATCCAGGATGGCAAGAGTTCTAGGTGGTCTATGTGGACCGATATAGAGGAAAGGAGATTGTTGTCTATCACTAGGAGGACAAGGTCAATTGTTGTCTGTGGTGATCAACTGGGAACTATTGTTGACATTGTCAAAGTGTGATTTGAAGAAAGATGCACACTACTACGAGGGATTAGCACTAAACTTACTCCAAGACTAGGTATAACCTCGCTAACCATCTGTCCCATTACATAGTTGTTGACATGATCTATTGTTTGAAGCGGAATATGTAATTTAATTTTTACTTCCGTTTCCTTCTCTACTGCAATATTTCCTAACAACAATGACACAGAAAGAGGTTCATTGATCCTCTACAAAGGGTAGGATGGTGGCAATCATAGTGTCTAGAAGGTGTCGTATTGCAAGTAGGCTTTCTAAGAGGGTTATTTTATAGTGGTGGCATATTGAGGGTTCTATGTGTGATGATGCTTCAAGATATGTTTTAAGAATTAGTAAGGTATTAAGTAATCATATTGGTATCAAAGTTAACTCTGAGTAATTCTCTTAAAGGCAAGGTCAAATCAAAGTTGTTATGTTTCAACAGGAATTTATGTCATATCATGATAGTACAGATTAACATTGCATTTGCAGCAGTAGAGAAATTTCTAATCTAAATTATATAGTGTTAGTGACCTCCCATCATTGTAAATACAAAGATACCAAAATCCAATAAAAATGTCTCCAGAGAAAATGCCACAAATCAAAGTGTGATGGAAAGGTTTTCTAAGAAACTTTCCTTAAATTCAAGAAGTTCTATAATAGGAAATATCTACAAGAAGTGTCATACTAATATAATGGATCTACAATAGAGAAAGCCATCAACAAAGTGCCCAAGGTAGGAAATCCAAGAAGTACCTCCAAGATAACACTAATTGAGAACACATTATATATACACTATGTTCCCAAATCAGACTTACTTTTTCAATGAAATATCTTCATTGATCAACCCACTTGCTTATGGGTTAAAAAGTGGCCAATGGACACTTGAAAATAATTAGAAATGGTAAGCTAATTACATCAAAAAATAGTTGAAATACTAATACTACAAATACAACAACAAGAATTGAATAGGACCTTGAAGCATGGACTTGTCCGTCCTAGGTGGATATAGGTGTACTATGCTATCTTTAAAAACTCCTGATTTTTTTGGGTGGCATATGATGATTTTGTATAGATGAATGCTATCTTTTTATCCTAATTAATTAGAATTTTATACTAGACGGCTACCCACAAGAGACAACCTGTGTAATAGGTTGGTTGATGCACATGGATTTTGGCCTCTATACGTATCAGTCTTAATTAAGAAAGAATTGGGCATGGGATGATATCATCTTGTCACAGTGGGCTTGTACTAAACACATTCAAATTATCCTTGAAATGCAAATCATTTCCAACGTAGTTACATCACTCTATTGATATATGACCTTGAACATACTTTTTGATGTTAAGTCAAGCTTACTAGTTGGGATTGGGAAGCCACATGGATGAATGGAAGAATAGATAAAGATTGCAACAAAACCCCAATTTGATTGATCTATGGAGTGCATAGTTGACACCAAAAAACTCAAGCGTTTCATTTGGAGGTGCTGCAAAAATTATCACACACATTCTCAAATTCAAAGTGAAGACATATCTGAGAGTTAGATATCTGTGATAGTTGCAAGCTGGGGACTGACACCATGATACATTGTCTTCTACTGCACGTGGACAGAAGTTATTTGGGATAGTAAGTCAATTGGTCATTTGGTGACAAATGCACCTATGATGGATTTTAGCTCTTTCTTTAATTGGATGTTGACCAAGGGAGAGACTATAGAGATAAGAAGAGTTGGTTCTTCTTGCTTGGCTCTGTGGATCTATAAGAATAAAGAACTGATGACAAACAAACATGTAAGGTTGTCAGTTGTTTCTCAAACTTGCTCATGCAGATGGCTGGACGTAGTAAGAAGGGAGATCATCCCTGTAAAAATTATTCCTCTTGTGACAAAACATTATAACCGCATGGGAAATATATATTTATGAGAAGAATGTACTAAAAATATTGAACAGGGGCTGGAATTGTAAGAAACCATGGACTAAATTTTTTGAAGAGATGAATAGAGATTTCATTGTGCTTGAGCTTCAAACACATGTACTAGCTACTAGATATAAAGGGATAATAGAAATAGAGATAGTGAATATAGGACAGTATTGGCGCTAGTTTTCTCCAAGGGTCAAGGTTCAGTTGGTTCAAACACCCTTATATTATACTACAAGAGCACACAATGAAGGAGAAGGCATTATAGAGATAAAGTGCAACATTATCATACAAATAAAGCGAGATAGCCACAAGAAGAAATTTTTACTTGCACCAAATCATAAGTAAGTAGTTAATGAGACATATTTAGACATATTATATCCGGCGATGACTATTTTCAGGATGAAGACTAAAGATGTAACAGTCGAATATTTCACATTGTTAATTGCAGTCACATACAACACATCTCCTCATTTTATAGTTTTGTTGGGACGTTGACTACTAGCTAGATGACGAGGTCATCAATAGTGATTTGGATTGAGCACAAAACATACAATGCATACTATTTTAATTTACGCGTAGATTTCTTTAGGGATTATATTATAGTCTCTCCTATCCTATATTCCTTGACAAGGAGCCAAGACGCAATACCAATTGGCTCTAAACTTGAAATTTGTTCTCAAAACTTTTGGTTAGGTAAAGTAGGAATTATTATCATCCTAGCCTTGCTCAGACGTATTTTTTTCCATCCATTCAACTCTCTAATTAGTTATATTTGAGGTAAAGCGGGGATGTATAAGTGCAAAATAGAAAAATGAAACTTGTTTGTTTTATAAGCTAGTATTGTAACTGGTTGTGTTTATAAAATTTAGGAAACATGAGCTATTTACATTCGGGTTAAGATCTACAACCTCCTATGAAGTTGTTTGTTCACTGAGAGACTTTAATAGACATTCTATTTCAAGGTATAACTAAATGAGAACTACAAAAGTCTAGTATGAGAGTTTTCTGGCCATCTTGTAGGGCAGATGTTATTCTAGATGCTCGCTTATGAAATTGCAAAGAAGTTGCAATACGGTCTCAAGAACAGAGAATAGGGGAGGATATTACCAGTGATCGGTGGTCTGGAGGTTCCTTATATACCAATCGACGTCAGTCAATGACTCCCTTTCGGCTTCCTGGGTCTGCAAGATCCTTGTCTTCTTCCTTCTCTTCCAGCGGCCACAAACCTTTCAATAGCGAGGATCATCCTTGAATCAGCAGTTGCTCAACTGGATTGTTCTTATCGGGTCTATGAAAGGCATTGAATGCGTTTAACTCTATCATGGATGGGTTGGAGCATGCGTAGTCGTCACGCTGCAACACCTCTACAAAGACCTCGGGTAACCACAATTCATCATCTATTGTTCATGTCTGCGTATGTGAGACTGTGATTTGGGGATAGGGATTAAATTTTGTGGAATAGGGAGGAGGGTATGTGGAGGTTTCAGGTGGAATGGGGAAATGAATTGGGGAGGACAAAATGTGATGAATGTGAGGCTGTTTGACAAGTCTAAGAATTTTAAATTTGTGTGGTTGCCGTGAAGAATGAAAGAAGAGCGAGGGAACCATGATTTTTTTTTAGAATGGTCAAAAATCAAAGCGGGAGCCAGAAGGGGTCCATGAGCATCAGTGGGTTCTGGTTTTTATGGAAGAGAATTACATTATTTACGATGGAGACAATATTTGGCCGTTATTTACTATAAGAAACAGTGGTGAAAAAACACTATTGTCGTTAGTGGTAGATCAATTATGAGGGAAGATTTAATTCATCTCCAGTCTTGACGTTAATTCCTGAGTTCTTTGTAGTGGCCATATCAGTGAAAAATGGGAAGTTATATGGATTATGTAGTTTAGGAATGTTTCAAGGATGTGCAATTCTAAGAAACATGTAGCCTAGGAATGTTTTACTAAATTTGTAATTTATGGTGTATTAGATGTTAGCAATATTATCAGTTAATGTCTTCATGGGCCCAAATGTCTTGACCTATTAAGGTCATGTTCACTTCCTTGTAAATAAATCATCTCGTATATATAGGAGATGATTCTTCCATGTATAAATAAGGAATAAAACTTACATCGTATTTTTCTCATGCTATTAGAGCATAGATCCTAACCTAAAAGAAAAAAGGAGATAACCTTTGCCTATGGGTAGCCACCTTCTCTTCTTGTCTTGGACACCTTCCAAGTGTCTTCCTAGGATCCATGGGTATCCCCTCTCTTTTTCTTATTTTGTAATGTATACCCCTCATATCCACCGCCCTCCTTAAACAATCTCACTCCCTTTACTTTCTACATGAACTCATTGACAATGAGATTATCCGTTGACTTCTCTAAAATTTCCATATGCATCCCGTTCGCCTAGCTTCCCTCTATTCTAGAAATATGAAATCATGATAGGAAGAGAGCCTCAAAGGTTCCTATTCCCTTCCTAATGCCTCCCCTTCCCCTCCTATTTGTTGCAGCCAAGGGAGGCACTGCCCAACCAACCACAACAATTTTTAAAGGGGTCAACAACTCAAGGAAAGCCACCCTGATCAATGGCCTAGCATTCTGGATCTTAAGAACCATGTGTGATATAATTATGCTCAATGGGGAGCACCTCGACAAGCCCACATCTGGGTAGGAAATTCTTAAGTCTGACATCTTTGCTTTTGGCATCAATATCTTTGTGGCATGGACCCTTGTGGCATTGGCTTGCTAGTTGTCCCCCATCACCTATTTCCACCTTGCCTAACTCCGATTGGGCTATTTCTAACTACTCCAAGAGCCACAACTCTACACACTCCAATAACTTTGATGATCAAGCTCACAAGACTGAAGGTCGCTAGACAGGAGCTGACTCCACAACTATGAAGCTTTAAGAACTAGACTGAATATTCTTTATCATCAATTCTTGCTTGATCTTCCCTTAAATTTTGTCATATAACTAGGGGTCATGCCCCCTAGACCCCCAACAATACAGAGGACTTCTACCAAGGATCCCCATTTCTTATTCTTCCAAAAGATACAATGACTTTCCTATGACAATTTTATTCCCCTATCACCCCTCATGTGTGCATCCCTTTCCACGTAATAGGGGCATTACTCTTTTCCACCCAAACTACTCATTCACTTCATAATTGGAACACGAGGGGGATATACAGAGAGAGTATGAGGAGATAGAGAGAGAAAGTATGAAAGAGAGTATGATAAGAAAGAGAAAGATGATATGAACATTCTAAGTTATTATGATCTGTATGGATCTTTGGCATTCTTCATCACATTCATCTTTTAATGTCTTTGTGAACCTTCATTCCCATGAAGCATTGTTCTTCTAGTACATCTTTGGTATATCTCCTTTCCAATGGTATTGTGAATCTTCATGTTTGTGCCATGATATGCACATGGTTTGACTATCTGTGCTTATTTCAGTTGGCCACCACTGCCATGTGATGTTGAAGGATCTTAACTACAACATTGACACACATTGGGATAGATCTTGCTTTCACTTATCCAACCTCTTGTTCCCTTTAGTGTTAGTGTTGTGGTGATCTCACTACATTTTCAAGAGACTAATCTTTCCATAATGTTTAGAAGTTTGACAATATCTATCCTACAAATAATTATATACAAAGTTGATGTTCATCCACAATTTATCTTCACCGAGCTACTTCAATCATGTTCTCTCCAAGTTGTATCCATCGTTTCTCAAGTGGTGAGATTGTGTTTCTGGTAATCTTATTAGTCTTTCCTTAACAACATCTTTCATTCCCATCAAGCCCCTAGGATTCATGCTAGAACAACATTCATCATCACCGCATCGTGTTTGATGCCTCGTTATGTATGTTTGTGGTTTTTGGTACTTTAGTTCAGTTGAATACACTTCTCAGACAATTTGAATATACCTCTACTGCTACATCATGAATGTGATGATTATTCTTATTCTAGTAACACATTTCTTTCCCGTGAAGATGGCCTAGTTGAGATGCTTGGATCACATGCTCTAGATTGGCGATGATGTTTTTCATTTCAAATGCACTTCCAAAGATCTTTTCTAAAATCGTGTATTTCCATAACTATAGAATACAACTTCAAAGGAGGCGCTTTTGGTTGATCCTATATTACTTGGAGAGTCATGTGTAATGGGGGTGGGGGTTAACATTTTGTATTTGGATTGATATTTTTATTTATCATATCATATAATTGAATCTATTATGCCCAAGTTGGATACATGTTCCACCCATATTCCATCTTGAGGGAAATGTTAGATGTTACTAATATTATTAATCAATATGTTCATGGGACTAAATATATTTCCACATTAGGATCTTCTCTGCTTCCTTGTACATGCCTCATCTCTTTATATAGGAGGGGAGTTTGTAGTCTATCAATAAAAAATACAATTCACATCTTATTTTCGCATTGTATTTTTTAGAAACATGTGGTTTCAAATTGTTTTTAGAGTGTATACTTTAAAAAAGTATGCATCTTAATGACTTTTTATTATTATCTAGAGAACAGTCGCAGCAGGCAGACTAATTAGTGAACCCCATCTCCGTATACGTCGTAAAACGCTGGGGCCTGAACATTCCACCCCATCCATAAATCAGTTGAAGGGCGTGGTTGGTCGTCTTGTTAGACATACACCGTTTGTGAAAAGTAGCTGTAATCTTAATGATTTATGAAATTATCGTATAATAAATATAAAACAACTTGGAACCTAGGATAGTTTGAACAGGACTATAAATGTCCGTTTAGTTTCAATGTTGTTGAGACTACTTTAATAATAAATAGATGTAAAAGTATATCTAACAAATCCATCACGATACGAAAAGTATGGAAAAGAAAGATATATTTGAATAAGATCTGCTAAGTGGACACATTTTGAAATTCAAAATGAAATTAAAATCATTCTTTACTACAGAACAAAGAGTACCTATATAAAATATTCTATTTCGTTTCTTATACTTTTTGTTTTGTAGTGTTGAATAATTTGAATTCCATTTTGAATTCCAAAATAGTGTCCACATATGATTACTCTATATCTGTTGTCACGTCATAGGGAAGAAATCTCTTCTCTTAGCCCCAAATATGGTACATATCATCTCTTTGACCAAACTAACTCCGTGTACGAGTCAACTTATATTAATCTTGGCACGATTATAGGTAGGGTCCAACTTTGCTGACAATTGAATTGACTTAGGTTTCACACACGACCGATCTAAAAGCTACAGCTTGGCCTTGCTCCCGGCGATGTGGATGACGAACCGTTACCTCAGACTACAAATATTGTATCTATTTCCAATCTCACTTGTATAATGTTGTTGAGCCTCTCACTATTTTGTTTCTAATATCGATTTGGTTCGTTATTTCTGTATATGTCGTATGGCTCTACAACTATTTTACCCTATAAAATTCCATGACGTAGATTGAGAATGTAAATTTACTTTGTGAATGGCTTTCTCTTGTGTATTGCATGTGCTACAAGATAAGGGCAGTTGATTATTGATGGCACATCTATTATTAGATGGTCTTAGATGACATGACACGTGAAAGAAAAGGAGTTTTTCGTTAGGCACTGTCGCTGCCATTTCGGATAAATGAATCTAGAGAAATGGTTTTGACGACGTCAGTTGTGAGCTTCGAACTAGGAAATTTGCCCCGCTCGTTGAAGCAAGAAAATTAATTGTGAACGATTGGAAAGCCTTATTTTGACCTCATGATCAATTACACTCGGCAGGAGCCATAGCCATCCGATGGGAGGAGTTTCCACCCCACTACGCGGAGGTGTTTTACAAATAGAACTATACCCACTTCCAATTCGGAAAATACATAGAAAGTGTGATACGCATTAGTATATAATTTACATACGAACAGTACAAAAAAACAGACAATAAAACTGAAATATATTGACCGTGGGAAACCGTTTTTAGGCTGCATTGAGTCGTTGACCCATGAGGGAAATATGCTGTTACAGATTTAGACGAAGAGCAATAAAAAGGTCTAAATTTACTCAAGGAGCAGTAGTGTAAATTTACACAGAGAAAAAACTATACATGTCGGTGAAAAAATAGACTATTGATGATTGTTTTGTAACATTTTCTCAAACTGTAGGTCTACAACAAATATATATTTTAGAGTTCACATTGCACAGAATAAGTAGTATATAAAATACTTACATATATTCTTAAGATGAGGGATGTCCTCATGTCCAGTATGTAGTATGTCGTAAATCATGCTTAGATACTTTTAGAGAGTACACTGTTCATTGTAGAGAATTTTTATGTCAATTATAGACATGATCTTGTCAGAGATGTTCTTTATGATGTACTTAGACACGGTAGAGTTGCTTCTAAGAAAAAAGTACCTGTGATTTTTTTGACGCATCTACAGGAAGGGAGATCAACACTTAGACCACGGATGTTTAATTTTTAACTGGGCAGGAGGAAAACATGCATACGTTGATTTAATCAGAGTTTCTCCATTGGGGGGCTTAAAAGAGGATGTTTTTACTGCGGAACTTACTGTCTAAAAAGCTACATCGGTTAAAGTGGTCAAGCATGAGAAAACATGTATTGACAACCAATATATTTTTATCCCTTTCAGATTTGATACTTTTGAGTTCTGAGATCCTGAGGCGATGGAACTCCTCAAGAGGGTCCAAAAAATTATACACACTAATGTTACGAATCCGAAGTCTACGAATGTAGTTTCTTGGAGGATTGAATTTGCCATCCAAACCCATCTCCCTTTTATTTCTTTACAATTTCATCTTACAAAGACTCATAGATATCAAGTATACTGTTTAAAGAAAAATCTTAAAAAAATCATACTAACAAAAATATTAAATGGTTATAAATATTATAAAAATGTTAATCAAACTTATTTCATAGTTAATGTCAGGATGTAGGGCTGTAAATAGGTAGGGTATGGTGTCGGTATGGTCATATCTATAAATATAACTGTTTAATTAAGCGGGTATGGGTACAATTATATATCCACTTTCTAAAAAACTATACATGTAACATACCCATATCCGCATAACTGCTGGGAATATGGACGGATAATTGGATATACAATTATGTTTAACTTGATATAACAATATGCCACAAACTTTGAGATACAAAAAAATAACACACTTAAATAGATTGATTATAAAGAAATATCATTCAAGGTAGAGAAGAGAGAGGAACAGAATGACAGAACGACTTTATCGCCTTCTTAATTTAATGAAATTTGCTTGTGTCTCTATAAAGGTGCATCCATGGATTTGTTCATTATACACTAGTACATATACCACTTTTAACTTCGGTTAAAATGGACTTTTAATGTTGGTTTTCAAGCGACACCCAAGTGGGTGTCACTAAAGGTAGAATCATAAAGTGTCCGTTCTGGAACCGACGACATAGATCCGGCCCCGATTGCAACCAAAAAAAGAAATGACACCATTAGGACCATAGGTGTCGGTTATGTCTTAGAAAACCGACGCCTATCACCATATCGCAAAAAAAATCGAGTATAGTCGTCAATTTTGTATTATGTAACCGACACATATCTCCATATTTGAACAAAAAAATTGACCCATGTTATAGCATACCTGTCGGTTTCCTATACTTAACCGACACCGTTGACATTGGTGACAGTTTTTTTGAATAACCGACGACTATGTATTATTTTTTTATCAGCTTGCAACCCTACTGTTCGGCTGGTCAGTAGGTTGCAGAACCTGTAGTTCAATTTTGAACTGCATGTTTACAACATCATTTGATTTCAGCTAAACAACAGGCCACAAACCTGCAATAATACAAGATGATCAAGATTATATACATTATGTGATTCACACACATATAGAAACATAATTAATTCATTCACATGATTCACACACATATAGAAACATACAGTTCCATTCACTCAACTATTTTCGCATTCACACACATATACAAACCTACAGTTCCATTCATTAAACCATTTTCACATTCACACACATGTAGAAGCACATTCATTCATTCATTTTCACATTCACACACATGTATATAGATCAAATTTCAATAAGACAATTCAAAAAAGTCATTCACACATGTACATATAAGTTTGTCTTTTAAAGTTTAGCAATATCATCAAATACTTAAATAATTATGACATCAAGTTAAGTTTAGAAATGTAATTTTTTATCATCATCACTACCCCAATTAAAAAAAAATTGCCTCCCTTTCAAAGACTTTTTTGCCCATTGTTCTCTTATGTCATCTAATTGTTCAATCACATAGGGATCACATACACCTAATAACTTTTCCCATGTAGTGAAGTCACTAGTTTTAAACACCTGCAAAGAGAATGACGTATATATATATATATATATATATATATATATAATAAATTTGATATTTTCATATGATCTAATGAGACTATACTATATATGATGATCAAGAATATATAATACATGCTATATGTTTTTTATTTCTTCTGTAGCATATCTGACAATTAGGTCCATATATCACATCACGTAGTATGCACATCCCATCCATTTTCTTGTATAACACACTATAAATTTCCTCATACAAAATGTTAATAAATAAAAATAATCATAGTTCACATAAATAATATATGCATTGGATTCAGGAAACTACTTTCACATTCTCCCAGACTAACGATTTCTTTTGCTTGCCCATATCTCCTCCAGCTTTTTTGAAATATTTTAAAGCCCTACACATTAATGTAACACATTAAATTGCATCACTTAATAGTAATGTTATAATATATATTAACAGATATACATATAAAAAATTTCTCATGCAAATAATGGTCTTTTCATTGTGTGTCCTGAACTACCTAATTCCTTACCCTCAGGGTGTAGATAATAAATAGTCAACGTCTTAGAGATAAGAACCAGTAACTCTAAATGCTTACCATTAGAGATAAGAAAGTTAATAATATATAACTCAAAATCTACATTAAATATAATTTTCTTAAGTCCAAATATAAGCAAAGTAAACTTACTCAACATTAAAATAGCGTTATTATCACGCTCTTCTTTGCTTAACCAAAATATTTAAAAACAATAGAGCATTATAAGGTAACTTATTAAGGGTCTTTATGTACACGACTAATCAAGGATGGAATTAGAAATCCCACATGGGTAAATGAAAATTTTGTACAAAACTTATGTAAGTGGCTGCAAAACATAAATTATGTATGCATTAATATATAAGAAAATAGATCACCGTATAAAAAACAAGGTATATAGATATACAAACAAGATCTCACCAAATCCATAGTTCTACCATAGATGTATTCAGCCAAGCATAAGTAAACAATTCCAAAATATCTTGTATAAATATATTATTATCGTATGCTTGGCCTGCAGCCTCCTCCTTAATAGATTCAATCATAGGACAACTTTTGGGATGTTCGCCTATCCATATTGCCATACCCCTGCATTGAGGACCTAACGAGTCATATAGGTCCTTTGCAAGCCAACCAAGAACTTTAGGAAGAGGTGGAGATGGAGGAGGATGAGCTGTAGCGGGTTTCTTCCCTTTAACCTGTATATATAATTTCATATCAATTGTCATGTATATACATATATACTTTCTTAATATAATATAAATTTACCATACATGATCAGTATATATGACATCTATTTTGGGCCATAAGATCACTCCGCCTTCTTCTTCACCAAGTGTGTCAGCATCTGGGTGGTCATATGGCAATGGATGCTACCTCCAAGTAGAGAACACAAGCCTCAGGCTCACACGAACTGCACCATCAGGTACTGGAGTGCCATGAATCGTGTGCCCTGGAAAGCATGGGTAAGCCTCGCCCTCTGCAATGACAAATTCTTTCAATTTTAGACGATATGGCTTCAACCCCTACAAATTTATATAGAGTATGTTATATACATAAATAAATATATCATCTTAAAAAGACTAGCTACTATGTCACTAAAATACTTACAACAGACGTGCTAGGTGGTGGGTCTACAGGATTACTCCCAACCACCTCTACAAGATCTCTCCTAACCCCCTCTATCGTAGGGAAAGAGCAGCACACCACATGTATTGTCAGAGTGGCAGATTGAGATGCCTACCACTTGCTCAATGCTTCCTGGAATCTCTTATCAACTATTCATCTACCTATACATGGCCAAAAGAAACTCTTTTTGATTCATAAATTCCCTTTCCAATAACATTCTAAAAAAAGAATAGGTTACCTCAACTTTTGAAATTCTCCCTTTTTGGACATGTTTACACTGTGATGGCCCAAAGAACACTCTTAGGCCCACTCCAGCCCCTACAGCCCTAACACGTCCAGGATGATCTGGGTTACCGATAGGAACTATCAATTCATCCCTTGTTCCCTCAGGGATGAACGACCCTTTCTTCCTCTGCTTGTGAAGCTCCAACTATTCATCATCAATAGAAATTGGTAACTCAACATACCCGCTAATCATCAATATAAATTGGTAAGCTAACATAACAATCATCAATACTAATTGCTTTGAGAGTTAAATTTTACCATTTTTGTAGCCAACTCAGAAGTTACGGGGTTGGTTATATCTCCATTTTTGTTTTTCCTCCCAACTATCTACATATCATGGTGATGCAGAGGTGCGTGAGTAATAGTAGAGGTGTTACACCCCGATCTCATAATTACCACTAATCATGAGATTAGGGTATAAATTGAGGATTTAACGTAATACAAAAATCACCCTTACCTTTTTTTTCTTCTTTCAAACTCTTTGTTTTCTCGCATTGAACCACATAAGCTAACTTTACAAGGGAATCTAAACATTTATTTCTTTAATATGATTTCAACATAAATGATACACATCCATACATTCATTCTTAGGTACATATGGCATGATAATCATTTGTATTCTCTCCTATTAAGGAAACAAACATACAAAACATCATTTACATCTCTTTGTCAGATCTATACAAGGACCTAGAGTGACAGGGACCGACTAAACTTAACTATACTCAGACTTAACTCTTGTGGCACATCTACTATGATGCAATGATATCTTCTTCAAGTCCATGTGATTTCCCTAAAAATTGGGAGTAGAGGGGTGAGCCTATTTGCTCAGTGAATGAGTACTTCAAAGAAATAGTCTAAAGCACTGATATAATTACATATATACTTTTGAACAATTGATATCAATTATAACACTAGTAAGCTTCAAAGAGTCTAATAATTGACAAACATAAATATGGCAGGATACTCTAAATATCTATAAGAGTGAATCAATATATGAAATGCTTGATTGATCATAAAGAGAACTAATAATTCAGAAACATACAAAGAATTATTGAATGACTGTACACACTTGTTTGACCTCTCATTCATTTTATTATGCCCTGATCATATGCAGTGTACTCTACATACGAAGACTCGTAGTGAACTATGATCTCATCGTATAAGACTTAGCCTAAAACCCGGGAAGCTAAGCCTAGAACTGAATCTGGGTCTGCTTGACTTGAATCATCACGTCTGACTAAGGAGGATAAACAACTGGCCTTTAACTGGACCTCTCCTTCTAGGCTGAGTACACATGCAGAGGGTCTGAGATGCTCTATGGGCATCATCTTGGTACACTCTATGGGTACCTCTATGTTACCACTTTGGATCTCCAGTTCATGTTGGGTAACCTATCTTCTCTTAGGAGACTTTCTCAAGGGCTTTGTCTCCTCGCACACTCTGTGGGTGTGATCCAATCCACGTATACTAGTCGCTGCCAGGGTGGATCATTTCCTCCCTATAGTGCAGACATCCGAAGGGAATCTACAATATTCAGGGCACCTATGTTTGTTATTTTATTATTCTTAGAATTCTCTTTCTACATTGTACCTTTCTCTTACTTATACTTGACTCTGATATCTCTATGGTACCACGTCTATTTATTTGAAGTTTACAACACAACATGTATATCATCCTTAACTTGGCAGAGTAGCATATTCAAACACTGTAATATACTAAGAAATCAACATACTATACATGCAAGCAGACTGAAGTACTTAAATAAACATAATGCATGTCCATTTGGCACTTATACACTAGAATCATGCAATTAAACATCTTAATATACTGATAAGAGCTAATTACTTGGCATACAAGTAATAGTCATTTGCATCCATAAATTATTTGCACTTTCTTGGAAAATGTGCACATCGACCCAAATCCTGGGTTGTGCATCTCATACTGAGAACATTGATATCAAAATACTTGATTCATTGAACACCCTATCCTTAGGGTTTCATTTACCTCATTCACTTATCACATGGCTCTCATAAGGATTTCATGCGACATAAACATTCACTGAATAAAGACTATAATCAACAAATCACATAAAATCAATATATGTATGAAACCTCAGAACTGAGCTGAATTTGGGTTTCCATGCCATTCACTGAGATAACATGCATCAATGATAAAATTGAATAAATAAAGTCTATCATGTCAAGAAAATCCCTTCAAATGGATTTCACGATATCTATTCGCAAATATCCAACTTTCCTTGCATCTAGGGTTTCACCCTCTTTACTGAGACATCAAACAAATACTATTTACTTTGAACAAAATCCAAGATAGTATCTGACATATATGTACTATGAATTTAGATAAACAATCATTCATAACCAAGGGAATCCAAATAAACAAATTTCTCTATTTAATTATACAACAAATTTCAGTCATAGACAAATTCCCTATATTTCAGTTTACTCTTATAACCTCTATGAATACTTAGGGAATTCCCGTTAGGATGTATTGTATACATTGCTAATATAATTTTATCATCTGAAATTCATCCAAACAGAGGAAGAATCTGTTTCATTTCATTTTGCAACAACTTAGATCAAACACACAATTCAGGGTTTGTAGTCGTATACTAAGCAATTAAAGATTATGGATGATTTAATCAATTTTCATACAATATACTGTTTAAAGGAAGTTCCCACTCACCTTTAGGTGTGAAAACACCTTAAAAACATAGCTCATCCCTGAAAATCTCAATCTCATATCAAATCCCAAGCAATTCACCTGATTCTTCTTCCTTTCAACTCAGAAACCCTAAAAATGAGGGATTATGAAGAAAGAGTGAGAAAAGGGGAAGTTTTGACACCATTTCAGATCAAATCATAGGAGGGACGGAATCTTGACATGTGAGAGAAGATTCACCATGAAACTATATCCAAAGAAGCTAAACTTACATGATTTCATCATTCCTCAGACTGCAAAAACCTAGGTCAACATCTCCATCATTTTCTCCTCTTAAACCCTAACTCTCCCTCTCTCTCTAGAATTTCATTTCTCTAAATTGAACCAAGAATTATGAGAGCTCCTTGTGTGTTAGGTTGATCATATAGAGCAATTGAGCTGCTTCGGTCAATTGCACTTTGACCCCTCACTAAACGTTTTCTTATTTCAGTAGATTTTTCTATCATAAAAAGGTTTATGTAATGCGTCTATTTAGGAGATCAAAACTTTTCAAAAAATTATGATAATTTATCATGTTATGTATAATTGAGATACAAATCTTAAGTTAAAATTTGAGATAATTACAACTTCCCATTAAATAAATAAAAATCAAATAGTGCACTGCTATCCAGAATTCTACATAAATGTCAGTTACTGTAATTCGTCTACTAATAAGGTTTAAATGCATCTAAAAATTATGAGATTGTTTATGATTAAGTTTTGAGATCTCCAGTTAAAATTTCAAATCTTTTGGAGTTACCAATAAATAACTAAAAATCAAGCAATATACTGTTAAACAACATTCTGTCAGCATGGTCGGTTGAAGTATATTTTGACCGAGAATGACTTTCAAAGACATCCAAAAATTCTGAAATTTTTCAATAAAATGCATGATTGAGTTATACATATTATATCCAAATTTCAATTAAATCCAAATTACATAGAATGTATGATAAATTATTTACCGTACTACTATCTTTATCAAATTCCATACTCATGTACCATCAAAACCCTAATTTCAGCCAAATAGGGTTTATATTTTGCAAACCTTAATTTATCAAACAATAGAACACTTAATGTTCTTATTAGGTTTAAAACATCATAATTGAATTATCATCATTAATTAGATTTAAGAAATGATCAATCCAATAAAGCATATAATCATCCAGGTAAACCCTAGTTTACGAATTAAGCTCGGATACAGTCATAATAATTCTTCCCCACTTTAAAAGGTTTCATCCCCGAAACATAAATGTGCAAGAAAAGTACTTTCAAGGTTTATTTTAATCTTATGAAATCTACATGTCATTATATTCTTGTATTTCATATTTGAATGCAGTTTTCAACATTAAGTCCTTTATTTCTTTTCGAATCACAACATGTTAAATCATGACTGCTCAGTGATAACAAATGAATTCTCTATGTCACAATCAATCATAGGATAGAGAGAGAAACAACTATTTCAATATTTTTATACTCTTGAGGTGTTACCTCAACATTGATAATTCGATCCAACTATCTCAATTCATACAACTCAATATGTACTATTGTTATGTATTACCTCTAAGTCACAAAATAGAGTTCACCATGTTGTTTTGAATTTTTACTATTGTGCTACTCAAATAGCAAAACAATCTTGAGCTGTAAGACTAGATTCAACAACAATTGTACAATACTACTCATGGCATCCCCATTGGATCATGGATGCATAAGGTGAAGCATTACCATCACATTCCATACTATTCTCAAATATGAACCCACACATAATTCAAGGTGTAACCATTGGGTTATAGCATACTAAGGTTTCAATAATAGTAACAGAGTACTCCATGATTGTATTAGTCATTCAAGGATTATTCATACCCAATTATCATCACTTAATTATATTAAAGATAGGTATAACAAGCTATACCTCATTAGGGTTACATATCAATACAATATGGTTATCATTCCTTCTATTCATGTGAGTGAATAGGTAAGACTACCTTATTCAAGGTAACCCTCCATTTGTTTTATCATCATTTGAACCATATCACCATACAACAATTGTATAATACTAAGATGGATTACTGGTATGAATGACTACAACTATCAAACACCTGAAATTAACATATTGCTTGTACATGTACACTGAAATCATACATAGAACCAATTTACATCCCTTAATATACCTTCAACAAATTATACTTCTAAAAAAAATTCACATATTACTAAAAGCCATTGTTTTCTCTTATCTCTCTTCTCATTCAGTACTACTTACGTTTTGCTACTTATCCTTCTCATTTTAATCGTGTAGATTAAACATCCCTAAAATTGAAACATACAAGGTATGAATAGATTATTCATTATTCTTACTATCACTGCAAGAATTTATTTCATATCATACTTCAATCATATTATATTTCTCCTTTTGTTCAAAAAACACTTGTTACATTTCAAATTTATATCTTACTATTTTGCTCCAAATCATTTTCATATTGTTCATCAACCTTTCAGATTAGCTAGGATTACTATCAGTACTAGTTTACTTCTCATAGTGCAAATCACATGATCTTGTTTTATAGAGATGCTAGTATTCAAGGTCAAATCACTAGTGACAACCCTTGAACTACTACAACTCTAAACATTCTAGGGATTGCTCCTTATCAGTAGCACGATGTTATTGTGTGTGACTTTGCTCCCTTAATTTGAAAGTCAAACTTTGGATCTCACAAGTTTTACTAAAGTCTTCCTTATCTTATCAATTGAATTTCCTTTCTCTTACTTGGCCATTCAGATAGATTACATTCTCAATTTACCCTGCTAGGGTTTCATCATCATATTGTATATCATTATTACATTCACTAGATGTCTCTACCACAGTGGTTATGCATCAGATATGATTCATTTTCTTATCACTTTATTCCCACATTACTTTCATTAAGGAAGATATGAAAGAGAAGATGATTTTGAGACTTAGAATTCTTATCTTCAAACATTCATTAATAGATTTCTCAAATGTAGGTTTAATTAATTATCAACAAGGATACTTGAATAATTAGCACTTTCTTGAATCTCACAACCTCTTTCTTTTATAATCTATATTACTCCACCATGTTGCAAACCTTTTCATTACTTTCCATAATCCCCTTACCATATACTACTATTCCCCATATCATCTTTAACTTCTAGTTTTCTCTTATGATCATGTTGCTTCTTTTAGGTGTATGATCACATATACCATGTTGCACATATTTCTTTTTATCCTTATGCTAATGTAAAGTTGAAATTCTAAATCCATAATATCTCTACTAGTTTCAACTCATGTTTAATACATTACATATCCTTCATTTTAAATCAAATGGCTCATGCATGGATCAAACTTAGTATCTCTTTTAATCAAGTTTTTACCTCTTGAATATAGTCTACCTTTGTATTACTTATTCATTGGTTAAGCTACACTTTTGTTCTTCTTTTAGAAATTAGTTTTTTTTTCTATAGAGACTTAGAATCCAAAGGTAGTAGGATGAATGTATTAACTTCACAATAAAGGTATACATTCCATGCTCTCAATTATATCATAACCCTCACTCCTTAATCAAGCTCATTATTTCCAACATTTCTCTTTATTTCAACTAAGTTTCTTATCCTAGTTTTATGATTTACATGCTCATCTAGTTCTCTTCACTTTACGTTTTCTAAAGACTCTTCACTTCTATGTACTTATCAAATACTTAACTCTTTTATTCTATTTTCCCTTTGCTTTGGAGTACATAAAAACATTGTACTCAATTATATAATCCATTCCTCATGATTGGTTCTTACTACCTTGGCCCTTACATACTTTTCTCATATCTTTTCCATATTTCATATTTAGAGTTCATATAATATTAATCATTAAACTTAATCTGAACCTTACATTGTGTTCTTTTATTCCCAATTAAGTATTTCTCATATGAGGCCCCAAAGTTGGGTCTCAGATATCAGTTCCAATAGATTCTTAGCTATTCTAATCTTTTGCATATGTTTCAACATCTTAGTGTATGTACATTCTCACTATGATGTGGATCTAATTTATCTAAAGTCTACTCTTATTTTATTTTTAATAGGAGTCATTAGATTCCAGTAATGCATCATGCCAGCCGGATCAGGCCGAACCTACAGTCCTGAAGCCAAGAGCGACTCAAGATTACTCAATTCCTATTCATCTCAAATGTGTGGAAGAAAACTTATCCACTTAGGAAAGCTCATTCAAAGATCATTTTTAGTCTACTTAATACAAAGAATGTACTCAATAAATGCTACAACTGCATAGTGTACAACAAATCTTAAAGACCCATATATATTTCAAAATACTGAATATTTGAATTTCAACATATAAGAGCTTTTCTACTCATCTCCAATTAAACAACAATATGAAATGAAAGGTCTATATCATTTTATATTTATGCTCTTAATTCATGTGTAAAGGAGTGAAACCCCTCCTCTACTAAAAAGAAAAGACCACATCCCTTAAAACCAAACACCACATCAAATTTTCCGTCAAAGGGATGGAGACCAATTCTTTCAACATGTATGTATCATTACACAAGGAGTAGCAGTGGAAAAGATCATTATCTAACAATTTACAATGCTCGATAACATGATACAACACTTCACCGCATATGGGTGTCAAAAAGGAAATTTAATCATATAATCCAAAGATCAAGATGAGGGTCATCTAACCACCTCTTTAAGTCTCCCAAAAGCTCAGCTACAAGGTTGATGTCAAAGTTCGCCTCTCCTTGATCTAACCTGGGGTTGGAAGCATACCCCATAAAAGAGAAGAAGAAAAGAAATACATCAGCAAAAAGCCGGTATGTGTATTCTAAAGGAAACTTTGAGAAATTTAAGCAATAAGGTCATCAAATGTAAAATGCTTCCCGTACAAGATATAAGGATTACCCATATGAGCATAAAAGAAAAGAATCATCATCATCATGAAGGAAGATACTTGCCATGATCAAGACAATAAATATTGTGCAATAATGGAACAAAAGAAAGCAGGGCACACACCCCACAATCCACATCAATAACTTGCATGCATGTGAGATAAGCATAGCCCTAGAATAATATAAACACAAAGGCGGCCAAGCACAAACTTGTACCTGCACTACTATAGAAAATGCTTTTTACAATGGGAGATAGACAACAGTTCTGATGATTGTGTTGTAGTTAGCATACTTAACACAACAAGTCTGTTTTCATGTTGTATATTGTATATTTTATACAACACAAGTCATTTACAACATGCCAAACCCATTGTAGTATAGGGGGATACTACAACAAGTGCTAAAGTGTTGTAATAGGTTGTAGTATCACAACATAATCAAACCTATTGTAAAAGATATTAATTACACAACATATTGTGACCCATTGTAATAGTCACATGTTGTAATAGACCATCATTACACAACACATACTGACCCGTTGTAATATGTATTAATTACACAACATGCCTTCACTTGTTGTATTTGGTACATGTTGTAATAGACCACGATAATATAACATATTGAAACTCATTGTTATATACCAAGATCACACAACAAACTCCAACCTGTTGTAATATATTATATTTACACAACATGTTGTGACATGTTGTAATATCCACACATAATAAATCATTGTAATAGACCACCATTACACCACATTAACTAACTCATTATAATATACCATTATCACACAACATGTGATGACCTGTTGTAATAGCTACATGTTGTAATAGACCATAGTCACACAACACACTATAACCAGTTGTTACATGCCAAGATTATACAACAGACTCTGACTTGTTGTTATATAGCCAAAACCAAGTTGAACCCAATTTCTTATCAGAGAATTTTATCAGGAACATGTAATCTGATAATAATTTTTTTGTATAATATTATTATCAAATATATGTCCGAGTTCCTTTTGGGATTTATGGGAATGATACTTTTTCACTATGGGTAGATGTTTTGACCCGGAAATGACCCAATCCCAATATTATATAACACAAAATATAATCTGAAAATCAGAGAATTATTTTTTATAAATTCATTATCAAATATAGGTCCAGATTTTGTTTTGAATCTAATTTTTTCAATCGGGTTTCTCAATTGAGACACTAGTCGAACAAAATGTAGTTTCGAATTTGGGACCGACTTGGGTCCATATTTGGTCAACATATCAGAGTTTTGAAACCTGACCCGAATCGGCCGGTTCAACTAGTTGAATCGTCACTGTAACATACCAGAATCTAGGTTCACAACCTAATTATCTCTTTCGTAGAACCCTTTTTGATTTCGTTAGAATTATATCCTTTTTCGTTAAAATAGATTAATTAATAATATTTGGAGCTAAGAAAATATCATATTTCAACACATAACCTTTCATATAAAAAAAGTTGATTGGTTACAAACGATACTTTACAGTTTAACATTAATTTGGAGTAATACACATTAGATTTCGAATTTTGATATCCCATTAAACAATAGATGAGTCGTTACACTCTTTTTTAGTGATAAAATACTTATCAAAGTTTGACACTAATTAATGATGGTCCATTGTAGCAAAAAAAACATAATATTTAAAAAAAGTTAATATCACCTTGCTTCATTTGACTGGTCATTTAGTTCCTTAATTTTTCCTTATAACTTTGACTTAATTACATTTAACTGCCACTGTCATTTCTAATTAACAGGCGTGCCCCTTACGCTGTGCGTCTTCCATGTTCACAGAACGCAGAGTGTGCGGCCGTTCTTCTCCCCCTCTTCTCACAGTAGTTTCTCCCCCGCTCCCCCTTTATCTCCTTCTCCTCCTTTCATCTTCCTTTCCACTTCCTTTCTACCTCCCTCCCAATTTATATTATCCCTTCCTCCATCATCACCTAAGAGCTCTAGCCCCCAACTACATAAGTACCTTGCATCGGCTGTGCCAAGCATCGTTCAGGAAGAGTCATCATCGTCGGGCAACGCCACCTCCTCCTTTCCTCCGTCGCCTCCTGCCAAAGGTGTCCCCACCTACTCCTCCTATGACATGGCTCTGTTGACCTGGCGAGACGGCCGTGTGTGAAGACAACATGGCCGCATCGATCCTTTGACTTTATCAGGGCACCGAAACTGCTTCTCTAGGCTTAGCTCAAGCTCCCTTCAATCCAATTAGGTAAGCCTAAATTTTTGTTCTAACTGCACCTCTTCCTCTACAAATTAGTGCTTTTAAAAGGTCTATTCGTTGGGGTCCTGATCCCCTTGCTGTGTCGGCAAAGGCCCTGCTGAACTTGGGGGCGGTTTCTACAGTACAACCATTACAATATTGGGTATAAGAGGATATTTTTTTGGTAGCCATAGCTATCACCTTGCTTCTATGATTCCTGAACACAACAACCAACCGCACCCTTTCATCAACTATAAAGGCTGCATCTCCATTCCCAACTTGCCCAGGAAAGATGTTGTCTGCGAGCGGGTATATTCCCAGGCTGTGTGTATGCTTACAGTTGGATTCCCTATGGATTGCACTTTATCCCGCCCTCTGCATCGGATTGTATGCTTGAGGTCATCAATGCAACAAGTTATTAGTTAAAATCCATCCATTTGTCCTTGTCATACAATGGCTGAAAGTCTACAGACACCGGAAAAACTTATTATAAGACCAGTCATATAATATCATGGTAACAGTAGTGGGAGCAACAAGACTCTTAGGTTATATAACGTGCTTGGTTTCTATAATGTCTATGTAGTATTTTTTATTGTTATAAGCTACCATGATACTGTCGCCAATTGTCAAACACGAGTAGTTCTTGAGAGTTGTTTCCAAAATAGCTTTGGGGTTTGATATATCTAAAAAATCTTTCATGTGAGGTTGTAGTTTAACAAAGTTTCCTTTTGAAAGGGTGGCATTCTTCACTCTTACAAAATCTCCCTCTTACAAGAGTAAGTTTTGCATCATCCAGTATGGCATATAAACCATGCCTTCTACATCAATAAACCATGCCTTTTTCACTCTTATAGCATTTTTGATTCTATTTACACATACCCTTTATTAAGTTTTCTAGATATTTATTCCTTTCCATCCTCTTATTTGCTAACAAGGTCTCACAATTATTTAGATAAAAAATTAATATTTATTTTGTACAATGTCCAAAGCAGCCGAACAATACAGATTGTGGGTATTATGTGTTGAAGTATATGAAAGACATCTTTGATGTGAGAAATAGAAATATTCCTGAATGTGTAAGCTACTTAACATTATATTCTTTTAGTTTGTTCAAATTTCTAAATAAATTGAAAAAATCACAATATGTTGATATATTTGTCATATGATTGTAGTATTATTCGAAGTATATTGGTTGTTGCTTCAAGCAAGAAGAAATCAATGAGGTCCGAAACGAGTGGGCGACATGTGTTCTTGAGCACACATAAGATTATGTGACATGTGTGGGAGACATTTGTTCTTTAGCATAGACCAATGTGTGAAACTTTTTTAGTTAGTTTTCAGTTCGATTCTAGAGTGGATACTCAGTACTTTGTATTATTGAATCGTTGTATGGATGATTTAATATTAATTAAATTTAGTACGAGTTTCTTTCAAGGTTTGATGAAAATTTTGTTCAACAATGTGTTTGTTTGTGAAATGAAAAAGTATAATTGCATATTTATTATAATTTCTTAATAATATGGTTAATTTGATCAATACAATTGGTTCGATATATGACCTGTCAAACTCTAATCAAAGACATCAGTTAATGATATGTTGTAAAATGTATGATTCTACAACAAATAACACATGTTGTGTTATCCACACCTATTACAACAGGTTTGTCAGGAAAAAATACACCTATTACAACAGGTGTTTCTAGTGAACTACAACATGCATAACCTGTTGTATAAATTGTGTATATTACAACAGATACATAACATGTTGTCTAAACAATCCTATTACAACGGTTAAATGTATGGAAAGACAACATACTCCAACTATTGTATAAACATGTATATTACAACAGGTGCACTGCATGTTGTAATAGACCTACCTATTACAACGGGTGTGTTTAGTGAAACACAATATGCTTTGACTATTGTATAATATATATTACAACGGGTGAACTGCATGTTGTAAAAAACACCCCTATTACAAGGGGTGTGTTTAGCGAAAGACAACGTCGTTCAACTGTTGTATAATATATATTACAACAGGTGCACCACATGTTGTGTAAAATACCCATATTACAACATGCCATTCCTTAAAAGACAACATCTTTCAACTATTGTATAAAATAAATCTATTACAACAAGTGATCACAAGTTGTGTAAAACATCCCCCCATAAGACCATGCGATCTAATACAACGGTTAACACCTATAGTAAATTGAAAAAAGGAACTGTTGTAAAAAGCATTTTATGTAGTAGTGCTGATAGAGAAAGGAATACTGCCAATCTCCCAAAAATATATAAAATTGAGTATGGATTACTGCCACACTCGGGTATAGAGAAGTGGTTTACTGCCACCCTCCAAAATAAATAATAGGGGATTACTGCCCCAAAACCAAAGTAATTTACACTACTCTAGTGCTACTGAATCACATTACATGTAAATATAGAGGCAAGTAAATAGTTTAGTTAGAATATGATACAAAGGTTGCCATCACACAATGGACAACACAAATATATAACATCCACTTCAAAGTGACACATATCAATATAAGAGACCAACATGCACCAATGCATAAGATAGATACCAAGAAAATATCTAAGTTCATAACAAGCAAGATAGTTCACACAAACTATGATAACAAGATATAAGACATATTGTGTAGGTCAAATTCAAGAGAATGACAAATAGGTGAATTGCTCATTATAGAGGAATAGGGGATACAACATACCTCTCTTACTTATATCAATTACTAACTCTAATTGAGTCCAAGTTCCACTTTGCTTCTAGGACGGTAAGAAGGTTCAAATAGAAAGGATTCCAAGATTAGAAGGTCTTGGTTGCTCCAGTCCAAGCTCCTTTCTTGAGAAAAGATCACCTTCTCTACTTTAGAGGTGTAAACCTAGTTTTGGTCAAAATCATCAAGTAGGAGCTTAACAAATTCTAAATAGAGAAATGTGGAACCCTAGGAGCTTTCTTCACCAAGGTAGGTACCTCCTTTTACCTTGGGACAACACCTTTATGAAAAAATAGAGTAGGAATGATGCTCTAAGCTAGAGGAAATAGGGAGTGAGCAATGATTTCGAATTTGGAGCTAGGAAGGGATATATATAGCTTCATGGATAGGAAAAGGGTTAAGCTTGAGGTGTACATGGAGTTTTCCATGTGTCAATAGCCTAGAGATTCTATGTCCACGCAACACCTCCCATAGTTACTACCCACACTTTCTCTTTTTTATCCATATCCTTATCTTTAGCCTTATCTTTATCTTTATCCTTATATTGAGCTTTATCCTTATCCTTATCCTTATCTTCATCCTTATCCTTCTCTTTATCTTTATCCTTATCTTTATCTTTATCCTTATCCTTATCTTCATCCTTATCCTTCTCTTTAAAGGGGGAAAAACCCTAAACTGTCCTTGAAGAGAAATACTTCCAAACCAAGTATAACTAGGAGCCCCAAAGCCCAAACAATTCGAGAATGATAAGGAAACCTATAAGGATCATAATGCTTGTGATGGTTTACAAATAAAACCTCCCAATTGGGTAAAATTGCTGAAAAGTCCGGAATGTACCTAAAATTGCATAACTTTCACAAACAACATCCAAATTGGATCAAACTTTATTCACAAGTTATATTTGATATGAATTTTCCATTATTTCTATATTTTGAAGTTATATAATCACATTATTTATTACTTATGCCTTTTACTCATTCTCTCTCCTAAACTTATCCTAATATTTCAAGGTTGTCCAAATTAGATGAAATTTGACATGTAGGCTAATTTTGATATGTACATTTTAAATTTGAAGTTTTTTTCCACTTTTGAGACTTCTTTTTATGAGATATGTCAAATGGCCCATTAGCGGCCCATTATCTTAATTATTCATCCAATTAAGTTTCTTATCTTTGTATTACCACCAAAATGAATTATGTGGCATATTTTATGTATCCATTATAAAACTAAGATTAATGCTAGAGCATTAGGTTATATTAAGGTGATCTATAAATGCATTAGCTCATTGGGATTATAATAAACATCTATTTAGGTCTAACATTCAACCTTGTTTGGCTAAGTCCAAAATGTCAACTTCCAGGGTAGGGTCCGCAGTCTAGTATGTTAAATCACACCACCCTTAAAGGGATTTCATCCTCGAAATCAAAACATCCATAAGAAAACTTATCCACCACCACTTAAAAGGGTTCATCTTATTATATCAAACTAAACTTCAGATACAAAAATTTCAACTATACTTCTTACATCCAACTACATATGCAACATGTAAAAGGAAACATAAATTGTAAAGACTATTCTAAGGAATTATGGATGAACTTGCTCTTGATCTTCATCATTAAATTCTTCACCGTCCAAAGAAAAAACTCGACCAGCTCTTCTTTCCATAGGTCTTCCTCTATTATTGTTACCATTTTTGTTTCCCTGATTCTGAGGAGGCACTTATTGTTGTTGCACTGGAGCCTGACCATTACGGCGTTTAGGGCAATCAGGTCAGATGTGTCCAGGTTCATTGCAATAGTGACATACCACTGGTGCACCTTGATTTCTAACATGAGGACACTTCCCTGGAGGATGGGGTCTATTGCACTTTGCACAACTGTCTCTTTTCTGATCATCACCTGAGGATTTCCTTTTCTTGTCAAACTCCCTTGGTTGAAACCCTGGGTAAGACTCCACAACCAAAGCTTTATCAACCATCTGCTGGAAGGTCAAAGGCAGTTGTGGGATAAGAGCTCAACCCACACTGTAGTTGAGTCCATGAAGGAACATGTCAGCCCTACGTTCTTCACCCAAACCAACTGCATAACGTTCCAACAGTAGAAACTTTTGTACGTAAGCAAAAACTGATAAGAAACCTTGCTTCAAGCTGTAGAACTCTACTTCTTTCTTCTTCAAAGCAGCAGTACAAATGTACTTTCCATGGAAGAGAGTTAAAAACTCTGCCCAAGTCATGGTTGAGATGTCTCTAGTCCTTGTGATTCCATTCCAACAAACCCTTGTTGGTTCATCCAAGACTTAGGAAGAAAACCTAACTTTTTTATGTGGAGGACATGCCATACCATCAAAAGTCCTCTCTAAGGCCAACACCCAATCATCAGCTTTGTCAACCATCTCTATCTCCCCTTCACCCTTGAAAGAAGGTGGTTGCATCTTCATGAACTCCATGATTGAGAACTCCTTAGACTTCTTAGGTACAGATGGGTCTTTCATCTTCCCCGCCATGGAAGATGCAAAGAGTTTTCGAAACATGGCAAACTCTTGCTCTAGAGTCATAGCTCCTCCCGAACCAGCAGAAGATGAGGTCCCCTGGCCAAACTTAGTGTTTTGAGGTGTCTCGTAACTGTACTAGTTGTCAACAATAGAGTTATCTCCTGCCATAAGAGTTTTTCCTGCACAAGGCAAGGTACTAGGTGTAAGCAGCCTAATATAATGGTAAACATCCTAAGGGAGACATGCTTGAAATAGTTAGATAACTGACTGCTAGTGGCTCTGATACCATGTTGTAAAGGAGTGAAACCACTCCTCTACTAAAAACAAAAGACCACATCCCTTAAAACCAAACACCACATCAAATTTTTCGTCAAAGGGATGGAGACCAATTCTTTCAACATGTATGTATCGTTACACAAGGAGTAGCAGCGGAATAGATCATTATCTAACAATTTACAATGCTTGATAACATGATACAACACTTCACCGCATATGGGTGTCAAAAAGGAAATTTAATCATATAATCCAAAGATCAAGTTGAGGGTCATCTAACCACCTCTTCAAGTCTCCCAAAAGCTCAGCTAGAAGGTTGATGTTGAAGTTTGCCTCTCCTTGATCTAACCTGGGGTTGGAAGCATACCCCAAAAAAGAGAAGAAGAAAAGAAATACATCAGCAAAAAGCCGGTATGTGTATGCTAAAGGAAACTTGGAGCAATTTAAGCAATAAGGTCATCACATGTAAAATTCTTCCCGTACAAGATATAAGGACTACCCATGCGGGCATAAAAGAAAAGAATCATCATCGTCATGGAAGAAGATACTTGCCATGATCAAGACAATAAAGATTGTGCAATACTGGCACAACAGAAAGTAGGGCACACACCCCACGATCCACATCAATAACTTGCATGCATGTGAGATAAGAATAGCCCTAGAATAATATAAACACAAAGGCAGCCAAGCACAAACTTGTACCTGATAGAGAAAGGAATACTGCGAATCTCCCAAAAATATATAAAACTGAGTATGGATTACTTCCACACTTGGGTATAGAGAAGTGGTTTACTACCACCATCCAAAATAAACAATAGGGGATTACTGCTCCAAAACCAAAGTAATTTACACTACTCTAGTGCTACTGAATCACATTGCATGTAAATATAGAGGCAAGTAAATAGTTTAGTTAGAAGATGATACAAAGGTTTCCATCACACAATGGACAACACAAATATATAACATCCACTTCAAAGTGACACATATAAATATAAGAGACCAACATGCACCAAGGAATAAGATAGATACCAAGAAAATATCTAAGTTCATAATAAGCAAGATATTTCACACGAACTATGATAACAAGAGTTAAGACATATTGTGTAGGTCAAATTCAAGAGAATGACAAAATAGGTGAATTTCTCATTATATAGGAATAGGGGATACAACATACCTCTCTTACTGATATCAATTACTAACTCTAATTGAGTCCAAGTTCCACTTTGCTTCTAGGACATTAAGAAGGTTCAAACAGAAAGGATTCTGAGATTAGAAGGTCTTGGTTGCTCCAGTCCAAGCTCCTTTCTTGAGCAAAGATCACCTTCTCTACTTTAGAGGTGCAAACCTAGTTTTTATCAACATCACCAAGGAGGAGCTTAACAAATAATAAATAGAGAAATATGGAACCCTAGGAGCTTTCTTCACCAAGGTAGGTACCTCCTTTTACCTTGGGACAACACCTTTATGGAAAAATAGAGTAGGAATGATGCTCTAAGGTAGAGGAAATAGGGAGTGAGAAATTATTTCGAATTTGGAGCTAGGAAGGGATATATATAGCTTCATGGATAGGAAAAGGGTTAAGCTTGAAGTGTACATGGAGTTTTCCATGTGTCAATAGCCTAGAGATTCTATGTCCATGCAACACCTTCCATAGTTACTACCCACACTTTCTCTTTCTTATCCATATCCTTATCTTTAGCCTTATCTTTATCTTTATCCTTATCTTGACCTTTATCCTTATCCTTATCCTTATCTTCATCCTTATCCTTCTCTTTATCTTTATCCTTATCTTTATCTTTATTCTTATCCTTATCTTCATCCTTATCCTTCTCTTTAAAGGGGGAAAAACCCTAAAATGTCCTTGAAGAGAAATACTTCCAAACCAAGTATAACTAGGAGCCCCAAAGCCCAAACAATTCAAGAATGATAAGGAAACCTATAAGGATCATAATGCTTTGTGACAGTTTACAAATAAAACCTCCCAATTGGGTAAAATTGGTGAAAAGTCTGGAATGTACCTAAAATTGCATAACTTTCACAAACAACATCCAAATTGGATGAAACTTTATCCACAAGTTAAATTTGATATGAATTTGCCATTATTTCCATATTTTGAAGTTATATAATCACATTATTTATTACTTATGCCTTTTACTCATTCTCTCTCCTAAACTTATCCTAATATTTCCAGGTTGTCCAAATTAGATGAAATTTGACATGTAGGCTAATTTTGATATGTATATTTTAAATATGAAGTTTGTTTCCACTTTTGAGACTTCTTTTTATGAGATAGGTCACATGGCCCATTAACGGCCCATTATCTTAATTATTAATCCAATTAAGTTTCTTATCTTTGTATTACCACCAAAATGAGTTATGTGGCATATTTTATGTATCCATTATAAACCTAAGATTAATGTTAGAGCATTAGGTTATATCAAGGTGATCTATAAATGCATTATCTCATTGGGATTATAATAAACATCTATTTAGGTCTAACCATCAACCTTGTTTGACTAAGTCCAAAATGTCAACTTCCAGGGTAGGGTCTGAGGTTTAGTATGTTACATCATGCTACTTATCTTATTGCTAACCCTAATATTTCCATGGTTCCTCTCTAGACCATCATTCCACTATATACCTGGCCATGGTATACATGAAAGAATAGATAGAGTAGCTTGATACTAGTTGATCCAAGTACTCAGATACCCGGGCAGGATATCCAAATATTCAATCCCAGAGCTAACATCATAACATCTCCTATATGCCACACTTATGACTCTGACTTACTAACTTAATGGTCCCTGACAACTCATCGTAAGCTATGATACCAAAGTTGTTACACCCCAATCTTACAATCACCACTAATCATGAGATTAGGGTATAAATTGAGGATTTAACGTAATACAAAAATCACCCTTAACTTTTTTTTTCAAACTCTTTGTTTTCTCGCATTGAACCACATAAACTAACTTTACAAGGGAATCTAAACATTGATTTCTTTAATATGATCTCAACATAAATGATACACATCCATACGCTCATTCTCAGGTACATACAACATGATAATCATTTGCATTCTCTCCTATCAAGGAAACAAACATACAAAACATCATTTACAACTCTCTCTCAGATCTATACAAGGACCTAGAGTGACAGGGACTAACTGAACTTAACTATACTCAGACTTAACTCTTGTGGTAGATCTACTCTGATGCAGTGATATCTTCGTCAAATTTATGTGATTTCCCTAAACATTGTGAGTAGAGGGGTGATCCTACTCGCTCAGTGAATGAGTACTTCAAAGAAATAGTCTAAAGCACTGATATAATTACAGATATACTTTTGAGCAATTGATTTCAATTATAACAACAATAAGCTTTAAAGAGTCTAATAATTGGCAATCACAAATATGGAAGGATACTCTAAATATCTATAAGAGTGAATCAATATATGAAATGCTTGATTCATCATAAAGAGAACTAATAATTCAAAAACATACAAAGAATAATTGAATAACTATACACACTTGTTTGACCTCTCATTCATTTTATTATGCCCTGATCATATGCAGTGTACTTTACATATGAAGACTCGTAGTGAACTATGATCTCACTGTACAAGACTTAGCCTAAAACCCGGGAAGCTAAGCCTAGAACTGAATCCGGGTCTGCTTGACTCGAATTGTCACGTCTGACTAAGGAAGCTAAATAACTAGCCTTTAACTGGACCTCTCCTTCTAGGCTGAGTACACAGGCAGAGGGTTTGAGACGCTCTATGGGCCTCATCTTGGTACGCTCCGTGGGTACCTCTAGGTTACCACCGGGATCTCCGGTTCATGTTGGGTAACCTATCTTCTCTTAGGAGACTTCCTCAAGGACTTCGTCTCCCTGCACACCCTGTGGGTGCGATCCGATCCCTGTATATTGGTCGCTGCCAGGGTGGATCGTTTCCTCCCTATAATGCAGACATTCATAGGGAATCTATGGTGTTCAGGGCACCTATGTCTATTATTTTATTATTCTTGGAAAGCTCTTTCTACATTTTACCTTTCTCTTACTTATACTTAACTCTAATATCTCTATGGTACCACGTCTATTTATTTGAAGTTTACAACACAACAAGTATACCATCCTTAACTTGGCAGAGAAGTATATTCAAACACTATAATATACTGAGAAATCAACATACTATACATGCAGGCAGACTGAAGTACTTAAATAAACATAATGCATGTCCATTTGGTACTTATACACTAGAATCATGCAATTAAACATCTTAATATAATGATAAGAGCTCATTACTTGGCATACGAGTAATCATCATTTTCACCCATAAATTATTTGCACTTTCTTGGAAAATGTGCACATCGACCCAAATCCTGGGTTGTGCATCTCATACTGAGAACATTGATATCAAAATACTTGATTCATTGAACACCCTATCCTTAGGGTTACATTTACCTCATTCACTTATCACATGGCTCTCATAAGGATTTCATGCGACATAAACATTCACTGAATAAAGACTACTATCAACAAATCACATAAAATCAATATATGTATGAAACCTTGGAACTGAGCTGAATTTGGGTTTTTATGCCATTCATTGAGATAACATGCATCAATAATAAAATTGAATCAATAAAGTCTATCATGTCAAGAAAATCCCTTCAAATGGATTTCACAATATCTATTCTCAAATATCCAACTTTTCTCGCATCTAGGGTTTCACCCTCTTTACTGAGATATCAAACAAACACTATTCACTTTGAACGAAATCTAAGATAGTATCTGACATATATGTACTATGAATTTAGATAAACAATCATTCATAACCAAGGGAATCCAGATAAATAAATTTCTCTATTTAATTATACAACAAATTTTAGTCATAAACAAATTCCCTATATTTGAGTTTACTCTTATAACCTCTACGAATACTTAGGGAATTCTGATTAGGATGTATTGTATACATTTCTAATATGATTTTATCATCTGACATTCATCCAAATAGAGGAATAATCCGTTTCATATCATTTTGCAACAACTTAAATCAAACACACAATTTAGGGTTTGTAGTCGCATACTAAGCAATTAAAGATTATGGATGATTTAACCAATTTTCATGCAATATACTATTTAAAGGAAGTTACCACTCACCCTAAGGTGTTAAAATAAATTAAAAATGTATCTCATCCCTAAAAATCTCAATCTCATATCAAATCCCTAGCAATTCACCTGATTCTTCTTCCTTTCAACTCGAAAACCCTAAAAATGAGGGATTATGAAGAAAGAGTGAGAAAAGGGGAAGTTTTGACACCATTTTAGATCAAATCAGAGGAGGGATGGAATCTTGACATGTGAGAGAAGATTCACCATGAAACTATATCCAAAGAAGCTAAACTTACACAATTTCATCATTCCTCGGACCGCAAAACCCTAGGTCATCATCTCCATCATTTTCTCCTCTCAAACCCTAACTCTCCCTCTCTCTCTAGGATTTCATTTCTTTATATTGAACCATGAATTATGAGAGCTGCTTGTGTGTTAGGTTGATCATATAGAGCAATTGAGCTGCTTGGGTCAATTGCACTTTGACCCCTCACTAAACTTTTTCTTATTTCAGCAGATTTTTCTATCATAAAAAGGTTTCTGTAATTCATGTATTTCAGAGATCAAACCTTCTCCAAAAATTATGATAATTTATCATGTTGTTTATAATTGATTACTAAGCTTCAGTTAAAATTTGAGATCATTCCATGCTCCCATTAAATAAATAAAAATCGAATAGTGAACTGCTATCCAAAATTCTATAGAAATGTTAGTTACTGTAATTCATCTACTGATGAGGTCTAAATGCATCCAAAAATTATGAAAATTATATTATTTATAATTGAGTTTCAGATATCTAGTTAAAATTTTAGATCATTTGGGGTTACCAATAAATTATTAAAAGTCAAACAATATACTATTGAACATCATTCTATCAGCATGGTCAGTTGAAGTATATCTCGAATGAGAATGACTTTCAAAGAGCATCCAAAAATTCTGAAATTTTTCAATGAAATGCACAATTGAGTTATACATATTATATCCAAATTTCAATTAAATTCAAATTACATAGAAAATATGATAAATTATTTACCATACTACTATCTTGATCAAATTTCATACTCATTTACCATCAAAACTCAAATTTCAGCCAACTAGGGTTTATATTTCTCAAACCTTAATTTCTCAAATAATAGAACACTTAATGTTCTTATTAGGTTTAAAACATCATAATTGAATTATCATCATTAATTAGATTTAAGAATTGATCAATCCAATTAAGCATATAATCATCCAGGTAAACCCTAATTTACTAATTAAGCTCGGATACAGTCATAACAAGAGGACTCACCAGTCTCAGTATTAGGAGTAGTAGGCTGCTGAACAGATGTCCTCTATAGCTTTTAGCGAAGAGCTGTGTATCTACCTGGTCCCATTGTGTGGTCATGCACATTCAGTGCATGCCTTGCTCTTTGAGCATCGCTCATAGCCTTGTTAGTAATCACATTGAATTGGTTAGTAACAATCAAGTTCAATCATGAATAGTGAATTCATAAGAATGTATATTAAATAAATTGGGAGTGACACTTAATACCTTGAATTCATCAATATTTCTTCTGGGAACAAAAGCATTCCATTCAGTCGAGTCTAGGTAGTTCTATTGCTCAAGGGCTGACTTCTTCCTCTTATCGGCATCTCATATGTATTGTCAATTGATAGTTGTCCTATAGTTCCTTAGGACCCTCCCACATCATTGCATCACCTTTTTTAAGGCTTTCATCTAGTTCAAATATACTCTGCAAATTTTTATATATTTAATAGAGTATTATAAAAATAGAATTGTAAATAACTTTAAAAATAGAATTGCAAATGATAATATCTCACACATAGTTCTTTCCATACTAAGTCTTTCTTCACTTTAGAAACTATATGTCAAGATTCTGCATTTACACTACAATGGCTACGAGTAAGAATCCTACGATATGAAACAAACGAGTTGTGGTTGACCCCAACTGGATTTCTTACATGATCAAAATCCACAACCAATTTTTGTTCATTTCCCCTTTGTTGTAGTAACGTGTTCATCATAGTGATGCCTCTGGTTTTTTCAATTTTGTTTGCTGCTCATCATGTGCCACAAGCTTTTCAAGAGGTACATCATCAACCTAAAAATTTAAAAAAACACATATAGAATATAACTTATAAATGGACATATATATAGCTAAATATATGATATATTGTCAAACTTACATTGTGAGGCGGCACCTCACCGTCATGGTAATCATTATCATGATCATCATACTCATGGTCAGCCATATGAAAGTGTCATACAAAAAACAATCAAACATTTAACATTTAACATACAAAAAACATTTAACATTTAACATTTAAAAAATAAAAACATGCCTCTAATATTATGATCTTTTATCAATTAACATTCCTTTGGTGTGATCTCCATGCACATATAAGTCATCATTAGCTTCAATATTTGGTGTTGGCAACCCAACTAAGAATGGACTCGAGTCATCATACTTATCATAGTAGTCTTCTTCATCTATAGGATCTTTAATGAACTATCTTTTACCATGAAGAACAACTGACTATTTTTCATTTGCAGGATAATCGATATAAAATACTTGTTTCTCCTGTTATGCCAATATGAATGACTCACCCTTCTCTCCAATCTTTTCAAAATTCACTAATGTGAAACCCAATTCATCCACTATAACTCCTTTGGTGTTATCAACCCAATTACACTTAAAGAGTAAAATTCTAAAATCTACATAGTCAAACTCCCATATGTCTTCAATGACACCGTAATATGACATTTTAGCTTCGCGTGGGCTCTTATCTTTCACACTAGAAAAAAACAATGAAGACACTTGAAGGGTGATCCCACTATTTTGGATGACACTCTTATCATCTTGACACTTTGTGTAATACGAGAACCCATTCATGTCAAACCCTTCAAAAGACATAACATTCACTTTTGGTTTAAAGGTGAGTCATTTGATATTTTTAGTAATATTATTTGGTGTTTGAGATAGTTGATATAAGACTTTATCTTCAAACCACTTAATAAATGTCTTGTTATGCTCTCTAGCAAGCCATATTGAATTGACTCGAGGATATTGTTTCTTGATGAATTTGGCATGTTCCGTGATATAAACACTCACTTCTTTGATGTTGTGTAAAATATACAAGTGAGCTTGTTCCAACAGCTCACGACTGATTACTTTCATCCGTGATCCTAAAATTCCTTTGCCAGAATACTCCTCAATATATTTTTCATTTACAAAATCGACATTACCACTTAGAAAGTCATTGCAAAAATCCATAACCTCTCTCGCTATATAACCCTCAATAATACTCCCTTCAGACCGATAACGGTTTTGAACGTCACCTTTAAAAATGCTCATGTATCATTCAAAAGGATACATCCAATGCAAGAAAACTAGTCCCAACATTTTCACTTCCCTAGTTAAGTGGACAACAAGATGTACCATGATATCAAAGAATGAAGGAGGAAAATACATCTCAAGCTGACATAGGGTAACAACTACTTTTCTTTGCAACTTATCGAGATTCTCAGGATCAATAACTTTGCTGCATAGACTATTGAAGAAGAAACAAAGTCTGGTGATTGCAAACCTTACATGCTTCAGCAGTATAGATCGAATGGCCACGAGAAATATTTGTTTCATTAGAGTGTGACAATCATGAGATTTAAGACCTATCAACTTCAGATCTTTCATTGATACCAATCTATGAATGTTGGAAGAGTAACCCTGTGGTACCTTAACATTAACTAAGAACTTGCAAAAAGCTTTCTTCTCCTTTCTAGATAACGTGTAACAAGTAGGAGGTAAATATATTCTCCTATCAATACTAACTACTTCTATTAATTTTGTACTTATTCCCATTTCACATAGGTCCATTTTGGATTTGATCCCATCTTTAGTCTTACCTGGTATATTCAACAGAGTACCAATGATGCTATCACAGACATTTTTCTCAACATGCATGGCATCGATACAATGACTAACTACCAAAGAACTCCAATAAAGAAGATAAAAAAATATTGGCTTCTTCTTGAATAAAGATTTGTCACTTTGTGTGGGCATGGCACATTGTGATATCTTACCAAATTTATTGACAAAGTCTTTTTCTCTATCAGAAACAACCTCCCCTAGTATAGGTTTAGGTGCACTCCGTTCCTCATTTCATCCATTGAACGCTTTGTGCAACTATCAGTACGGATGGAATTTTGGAAGAAACCTTCGATGGCCAAGATACACAGGCTTGCCACCATATTTTAGTCATATTGAATCAGTGTTCTCTTCACATATAAGACACGCTTTAGATCCTTTTACACTGTATCCAGACAAATTCGCATATGCTTGAAAGTCATTAGTAGTGCAGAACAACATATCATCCAAACAAAATGTCTCTCTAATGAAGCATCATAGGTCATCACACCTTCACCCCAGAGTTTCTTTAAGTCATCAATCAAAGGTTCAAGATAAACTTCCATATCATTTCCAGTTGGTTTAGGGACCGATATCAACAACAACTGCATAACATATTTATTTTTCATACACAACCATGGAGGAAGATTGTATATAACAAGCATAACAGGCCAAGTGATATGTTGTCTAATCAATGTCTCGTATGGATTCATCCCATCGGTACAAAGCCCAAGTCTTAGATTCTTAACTTCTTCACCAAATTTGAGGTACAATAAATCAATCTTCTTCCATTGTGGGGAAAACCAAATTCAGGGTACAATAAATCAATCTTCTTCCACTGTGGGGAAACAAATGCATGTCATAGGATCCCATCATTATTTTTGTTAACCACTTCATTCCACCTCAAATTCTTTGCATATTTCATATTGACAAACAAGCGTTGAAACTGTGGTATTATAGGTAGATACCACATCACCTTGGCAAGAGAACCAGTTTTAGACTTCCCCGAAGTTGTCATTTATACCTTGACACCCCACATTTTGGACAATCTTTCATATCAACATAGTCCTTTTGAATAATACACTATCATTCGGGTATGCATGTATCTTCTTAGCCTCTATTCCCATCGGACACAATAATTTCTTAACTCGTATGTTGAGATTGGAAGCTCGTTTCCTTTAGGAAAGAATTTCTTTCAACAAATACAACAATGATGTGAAGTTTTTTTTCGTTGCATCTATTGTTAGCCTTCAACTTATACAATCTCAACACAGCGCTAAGCTTCTTAAACTTAGTACAACTGGTGTATAACTATCTCTCAGCTTCATGCACAATGTTCCTAAACATGGGAGGTGGATCAATGTGCTCTACCCCACAACTATCCAACATCCCATCAACAATGTCTATTGGAACTGGTTCGTTCATAGGTACGTCATCAGCGGCAAATGTTTCTTCCACACAAGCACTACTATCGACATCTACTGATTTTAGGTTTGAAATATCTCCATGCCAATACCATTCTATATAGTCTCATACAATCCTATTGCACATGACATGACTTTTGATTTCATCACTAGTGTTAACTTTCAAGTTGTTACCGCAATGCCTACATGGGCAATAGAACCTATCTCCAGGTTGTTTCCTATGATCCCGCAAATCTAATAAACTATTCAAGACCAGCAATAAACTCTAGGGTGCAATGATTTGGAATGGGCATCCATGATCTATCCATTCTATGATCAAAGAGAAAACAAGTATATAGTAGGGATTAGGGATTACATATTAAGTTAAGGATTTACAAATAGAATATTATTAGGGTTTTATTGTTTTAGATTTAGGGATAAAGATTTAAAGATTAGGTTTTAGCATTAAAATATAAGGGTTTAGGGTTAAAAGATTAGATTTTAGGGTCTTATATATATAATAAATATGTACCACCTATCCCATTCTTAAACACCTAATCTCACTAGTAAGTGTATAATGTGTATTGGGTTGTCAAGAAAATTTTGCTAGCATTTTCCCGCTGTTCTCCAAGTACACCGATGTACATGGGAAAATACCCACCAACATATGCACTTAGAGAACAAATGAGAAAGTGCTGACGAAACATCATGAAAACCAAATATACATTACACACTTACATGCTAAGTGAGATAAGTGTTCAAGAACAGTCCCAGACCGAGGACTATCCAAGATTTACTCCTAATGAGTAAATCTCAGACGGGTTTCTAGGCCAACAAAATATATGTTTTGTCATTCCTATACCAACAATCCTAGTTTCATCTTTCATATCTTAGGTTGAATTACAATAGCAACATCTTGTAGTCTTAATAATACCCTAGTTTAGGTACCATATTCTATAACAGTGATTTCAACATCTTAAATATACATGCATGTTCATCATCAAGATAATCATTACACATAGATATAGGTATCCTATCATTCATAATTGATTTCAAAATTTTAAACTAGCTCATCTATTATCATCATCAATCTACATCATACAATATGGATTCATGTAGATGTTAGGGTGACACATCATTACAAAATCAGAGGTCTAACATTAGAGTTTTAATATCTTAGATGGATTGATCACAAGATTTGATCAATATAGTTCATACAAGTATATATCATCACAAGATTATGTCTCAAATATAACAACATGCATATCAGGTCACATTTCATTGCTATCAAGTTAACATATAGTTCAAGATATGTAACCTACCTAGCAGTAAGGGAAGTAGAGGCTCCATCGACCTTAGGCTCGAGCTCCGGAGGCATAACAGCTCAAGGCAGCTCCTCAGGAGACCTTCATAGCTCGACGTCCTTCACAACGGCGGTGGCAACGGCTGGCGGCTGGAGGAAGAGGCCCGGATGGCGACTGGAGGAAGAGGACCGGAGACGACGGATGGAAGAAGAGGACCGACGGCGGCGGAGAAGGCAAACCAGCGGCGGTGGAGAAGGCAAAACTACTGGACCAGGTGGAGCTAAGCTCAATCGATGGTGGTAGAGATGACAACAACGACGACGGCTCCAGCTGGAGGAAGAGCAGCGACTGCGGAGGTGATGCTCAGTTGGCTGGAGCTAAGCAACAACGGAGGAAGAGCAACGACAGAGGAATCGTTCGACAAACCTAGCTAAATCGCGATGAAACAGAGAAGAGGAAGAGTTTGTTTTGTGCGGGTGGTATTAAGTTCACTTTGGTGGTCAGTTGTTTGTAAAAACCGACGCTTAATACCAATATGCGTCAGTCACACATGAAAAACCGACAACCAAGTGCAATTTTAAACAAAAAAATTGCACCACGTTAGGGTTTTAATCGTCGGTTTCTAGGTTCACAACCGACGTCTATTAACAAATCATAATAAAAAAAAATTGTTACCATAATTGTCGGTTGCCTAACCAAAACTGACGCTGAAAAAGTATATTGAGGGGAAAATATTTTTGCGGGGACAACACGCAAAAACACCGAGTCGTCAGTTCATTGAGAAAAACCGACGACAAATAAGAGAATAAATTTTATTTCGTGATGGGTGATTAGTCGTCGGTTGCTGACGAAGAACCGACGACTAATAAATGGATAAAAATTTCCGCGAGACTATGGCGTGAAACCTTTGTCGTTGGTTTCTGCACAACCGACCCCATATTTTAGAGGCAAATTTTTTCCTTAAAAAATTGTATTTCGCGAGTAATTTTAGACGTCGGTTTTTTGGCAAACAAATTGACGTTACAGTAAAAGTGGTACCTGTGTCTTTTGTAAATCGACTGGACTTCACATATTGGTGACAGTTGTAGTGTTTAACCGACGTCTTTGATTTATGGTGTCAGTTTTTGATGTGTAACCGATGCCATCAAATGTGACGTTATATATCATTTATGTACTAGTGATACTATGTAAGTACTTATATTTACTAGATGTGAGCGCTAAGATATGAAGCACTACATTCTAATATAAATATTTACTATTTTAAGGTACATATACTTGCTAGATGTGAGTCCTACAATATGCACAATTTCATTCTAATATAAATTATTTACATAAAAATATAATTAAATGAGTAATATGGGTATACATGATATGAGTATCTACATAACCATAATCTTACCCTATAAGAAGGGTATGTGAGTATAAGGGTAAGCGGTTACATGGTTATAAAAATTTATACCCATAGCGAGTTTAGAGAATATGAATTTGAGGATATACAAATATACCCATATCTATTTACAGTCCTATCAGGATATTCTCCAAACTTAATTTTGCAGACTTAATAATTTATACAACCCACCGAACCGAAGAAGTCCTTTAGTATATATTGACATTACCTCGATTCCCGCACGCGTTCTTGGGAAGACAATGACCAGATCTATATCTATCGTATAATTATTATTCTCTTAGGGAGGAAGTGATGCCGAGTGCGTCAATGTTAAGTAAGTTGTACAAAACTTGACCGGAGTTTTTGCGTAGCAGCACTGGTCCTCAGTTTTCGTGCAGACGTGGACCGAACAGCTACAGACTGATAAATCGGTAAACACTACGTAGTTAATTAGGAAACGAAGCCAGGAAGGGAATTACAATAGCGAGTAGGAAACGGTTCGACTGAGGCTTGGATTGGTTTGACGTAACTACAAATTTTTAGGAATTCATTTTCTAAGAATGGAAGTAGAGTTCTGGAAAATTGAGTTCTAGTTGATTGGTTTAGATTTTGCTTTTCTTGTAACACTGAAATCTTTGTTGCAGTTATGAATGTAAGATCCAAAAATATAAACATTGAAACATACACATCTATACGACATGAAATGTTTAAGTATGGATATTCAAGCCATTTTGTATGCTTCAGTGAAAATGTTGGAAGGTAAACATATTGTTAAAACATGACTTTTGCAGATATAGTGGAATCAATAGACGTTTTCATTTAATAGGAGCTTATACAACTAACTCTTGTGATGATTCGCCCAAAGTAATTGATTCTACTATTATTTTTTATTCACACTATCCGTCATATGGTAAAAAGTTGTGTGTTTGTGATATCGCATTACCTATCAAAATATGGACGAGAAGTTGTGCACATACTTACCTTGTGCGATCACAAAGAAAATCTATTCAATGTCTGCATTTTCTGACGTAGCATCCCAAATCAAGAACATGGTACATTGATTTAAAAGTTTCGTCCCCAGCAATTATCGCTCATAGACAAGGGCTTCTAGCCACAAATCAAAGACTTATAAAAAAGACGATTGTGTAGAATGAGTCACTACGTACCAACGGCAGCTGTCTAATTTATTGAAAAGGATAAAAAACAATCGAATAGAAGAAGATAGAAACTTAGATTTGTTGTACATTTTCCGCCGCCAGTCACCCGTAGACACAAGTCAGGTGCTCGACGCGGAGAAACTAGGGCAAACCAAGAGGCATTGTGGAAAGGGGTGGAAGTTGTTTTTCGGACAATTTTAGACGGAAGTCGGAAGCTGTCTCTTATTTATATCTCTGGAAGTTAGGAAAACTCCGATAAACTCATTTTACGAAGTTCCTTTGAACCAATCGCATATAACAGTTATATGGAACTTGAGTTCCAATGTTTTCCAGGCAATTTACACCGAACCAATCTGATATGAGACTTACAAATCCAGAAACAGTCCCACTGGAAACCGCGACCTTAAAGTCGTCGGACGGATGATGTGGGATGTAGGGATGGCAGTGGTGTGGACGTGGTGTTGTTCATAGAAATATCATAGTCCAGATTTGCTGTTCCTTCTTTAGTAGGAGCAGCCTACTCCTTTTCCCATCAATTCACACTGTGTCCCTGCCCATTGAATGGTAGGGTTGCGATTTTATTCGTATAACATGTGGCAACATCTAACACAAGGTGCAGCCTGCTCCTTGTCTAATTAGGAACAGCAAATTCTAGGAGAATATCATAACCACACCACATAGTAAAATCAAACATCATATCTGCATCATATCTATTACGATTTTTTAATATGAGAAACTATATCCGTACCGTCAAAAAATCGCGGACAACCGCACCACACTGCACCACACCATATCATGAACAAATTTCTATTACTCATAGTAGCATCACATATAAATTTATGAATTGTACATAATAAATAGAAATAACAACATAGATAACAAGTAAAGTGTACATGTATGTTTATTAGTTTTACAAGAAAGACAACCATGTTGATAGTAATTGTAGTAGAAAATTCTTTTTTATCTATACATTAAATTCTATCTTTGAAATAGAGATCTAGCTATCTATGTGAGAATGAAAGAAAACAATGTGTTTAGGATAGCATTCGACATAAATTTATATATAATTAACATGAATTATTTGCGGTATGATTTTTATCCATAATTTTTTATTTAGAATCATAACCGCAAATGGTTTTAAATAATTTAAAACCATATCCGCACCATAACCACGTGGTGCGATTATGCAGTGTAAAATATGGTGCGGTCATCCGCAGATATGGTTTCCCCACAACACCATTGCCATCTCTACTGGGGTGTAACCCTCATTGATTGGGGTTATAACATGCAGTTAAATGTAGCCTTCTTCTGGTCAGTAGCAGCAGCCCTAAGGCCCCTAACATCCTAACCTAAAAGCGCACTTTATTCATCTAAAATAGCAGACGAAAATCTAACATGTTTCAGAACTTAGCATTTTTCTGCTCAGTGGCAGCAGTCCTAAGACCCCTAACCTCCTAACCTAAAAGCTCATGCCTGATTCAACCAAAATACAAACAATAACCCAACATGATTCGTACTTTAATCGAGACCCTTATCCAAAATAAATTAAAGCAAAATAAGACACCAATTTATCTCCATGCATTGTTGACTTGATTCTAGAAAGGTTACATTTTCATTATGCTCAAGCGCATATGACATGCACTGAAATTACTCATCCAGACCACCCCACCGCTAGTTTTCCCTACCTATCTACATGTTTATTTGTCCTATTACATGTTAAACTTGCCTATCTCCCCCACCAGTACCACCACATACTCTCAAGCTATACTCTTTTTTTGTTTTTCTAAAGAGAAAAAAGAGAGGAGGAAAGTGAAAGAGAAAAGAGGAAAGAGGAAGAAATAATGAGAAGTGGGGGAGAGGAGGGAAGTAATGATGGAAGAGGAGGGATGTAATGTGAAGATAGAGAAGAGGGAAGTCTTGAGAAAAGGGTGAGACAATGAAAGTAATGAGAGGAGGGGAGAGGAGAAGTAATGAGAAAAAGGAGGGAAGTATGAGAAAAGATGAGAGAAGTAATGAAAAAGAGAAATGAAGTATGAGAAAATATGAGGGAAGTAATAAGTAAGCATATTTCACCATTTCAGGACATGTATTTATCATTTTTGTGCATTTTTAGTCATGTTTGGCCAATTTTCTAAAGTAATAGTCCCTTATTTATCAAAGATATGCACATATATTCATCAAAAAACAGGTTCACCTTTTTTTGAGCATGTATTCATCTTTTTAGGCACTTTTAGCCATTTATGAATGCATGCCCAAAATAATGGACGTTTATTCATCAAGAGTAGGTGGACATATTCACCAAGAACATGTTTATTTTGGGTGTTTTGAGCCATTTGTGGGTGCATGTCCTAAGTAATAGACACATACTCACCAGGAATATGTGTATATATTCATCAACAATAGGTTCATCATTTTCTAGGTAGGTATTCATTATTTTCGATGCTTTTAGCCATTTATCAGTGCATGCTCAAAGTATTAGGTGCTTATTCATCATAGTAGGCATACATATTCATCAAGAATAGGTTCACCATTTTATGGAGGCATTATACTATTTTTTGGTATTTTTAGCCATTTCTGTGTGCATGTCCAAAGTAATATGCTCTTATTCATCAAGAACAGGCAAATGTTTTTGTCAAGACTAGATTTGACATTTCCTAGGCAGGTAT